>OU744798.1:9030521-10315103 GCA_916614155.1 Mesoligia furuncula | reverse complement strand
AAAAAAATGGCTATCTAAGCTCGATTTATCTGGGGGCACGGGAGTGCCCCCGCCAAGACGAGCCAAGCGAAGCGCAAGGGCACTACCTACCTTTTCTCGAAGCACTTCGTCGTATTTTTGAACCCTCTTAACTTGGGTTTGGATTATACCAGATAAACAATATTTTCGGGATATAATGTTAGTGGTTGACTTATTAAACCTATAAAGTTTCAATTGCATAGCTCTTATACTTTAGATTTTATTGATATCTAAAATACCCCGATTTCGTCACTGACTCACTGACTGATGATCATCAATATTCTTAAGGTTCTTCCTGAAGTCATAGAAAGCTGAAATTTGGTATGTAAGCTAATAATAGTACACAAACAACAAAAAAATCTTAAAACTTGAAACTTTTACCCCCCCCCAACCCCTTAAAATAGGGGGTGAAAGTTTGTATGAGACTTCCGTAAATTTTGATGCTAGAGGTCTGAAAATTTATATACGGGGTCCTTGTTATAAATAAACCCCAAAAAAAGAAAGAAAAAATGAACAACATAAAAAAATACTCGTATAAATATCATAAGCAACTTACAAAAAGAAATGAAATCCCACAAAAACATTTAATGTTAAATGTTGCCAAGACTAGACCATGTAGCTCGCACTGTCAAAAAGTAATCAGATCTCATGTAGAGCCAAGCTTCTAACTATACACGCCCTAACTCTACAAGGCCTAATTTCGCAAACTCTACACCTTAGTCAAAATATATGGCTTGGCCATTTCGCTACATGAGCGTAAGGTGAAAAACTCTCATACTGTTAATGGTTCTTGTAGTAACGAAACGGCCAAGCCATATATTTTGCCTAAGGTGTAGAGTTTGCGAAATTAGGCCTTGTAGAGTTAGGGCGTGTACCTATAGTTAGAAGCTTGGCTCTACATGAGATCTGATTACTTTTTGACAGTGCGAGCTACATGGTCTAGTCTTGGCAACATTTAACATTAAATGTTTTTGTGGGATATAATAGTTTCCTATTTGAATCAGTATAAATGAAGTAACTTTTTTGAAAGGTAAATTCCACCAACTATTACGTAAGTTGAAAACATGATTTTTGTTTGTGTAGATATTGTGTTGTTTTTAGTATCATTTAATACGTTTAGGTCTAAAACTGATAGGGCAAAATAAATTGTGTAAATAGGGTAATCCGTTTTGAAGTTATTAGGGATTTTCGATAGTGAAAATTGACAAATGTAAAATTTTATATATTTTTGTTCTGTAAACTTTTTGTATTTTATTACTATGTTTATTGTTTGATTTTAATATTGTAGAATAAGCTCAACAATAAATCAAACAACTAAATACGAGTGTTCACTGTGTGTGTGTGTGTGTATCACACTGTACCACGATAGTTTTATGTGCATGCCAAAGTTGACAACCCTAGCGCGACCGCCGAGCGTAGGTATGAAACATAGATATCCGAGTACGAAACATAGATATATATGAAAAGTGAAGTACATACATGCCTTCTGTCTCTCTGTATTTTGTGTCGCAAGCGCTATTGCTGAGTACGAGGTCCTGGTTTCAAATCCCATGTCGGGTAAAGTGTTATTGGGTTTTTCCACCAGGAATTTCTCAGTAACAGCTCTGAGTCTGGATCTGTGCCCAGTTGATGGCAAAAGGACAGCCCCCTATTACATGAGACTTTACTATAGCTGGTGAAATATGGGTGTGCAGACTAATAGGTATACGTCTACCTAACTCTTCGGGATAACAAGCATGATGTTACGTGTTTTTACCCGACTGCGTCAGGAGGGTTATGTTTTTCGAGTGTATGTATGTATGTAGGTATGTATGTACGTATGTATATTTCTTTGGCACGCTCTGTAGCCTAAACGGCTTGATCGATTTCAGCTTGAGAGGTGCCGTCAGATTCGTCTTAATTGTGAGAGTGACACTGGGTATATCAAAATTGAAAAAAAAATTAAAATGGGCGATTTTTGGCGCAATATGTCTTCAAAAAAAATTTTTTTTCTCTCGAAACCTTTCGAGTGGGGTATCAAAATAAAGGGTTTTAAAAGATGATTACAAAAATATAAATAACTTAAATGGTTAAGAGTAATTCGAAGTGACAAATCGTAAAAAAACACGTATCAAGAACTAAATCGTTTTAAGTATCACGTATCAAGAGCGAAATCTTTCACGTTTGTAAACTAAAAAGCTGGAAATAAAAAAAGTAATTTAAAAAATAAAAAAACCCGACTGCGAAACTGAAAAGCTACAATCAAGCCCATTTTAAATTAAATAAAAGTTGGAAGCAGGCGGGACACATACCATTTTTATTATATGTTCAAATTCAAATGGGTCCCGCCTGCTTCCAACTTTTATTTAATTTAAAATGGGCTTGTTTGTAGCTTTTCAGTTTCGCAGTCGGGTTTCTTTATTTTACCCGACTGCGTCAGAAGGAGGGTTATTTTAAATTACTTTTTTTTTTTGTTATGTATTTTCTGGGGTACAATAAAGTATATCAACGTTATTTTTAGTACATGCGAAACACGAATATAACTTTGTGATTTTTCATGATATAGATTTGAAATTTTGTACATAGATTATTCACATAAAAATACTAGACACGTGTTTCGGGTTTCGTATACCTATACTAAAAATAATGTTGTATAAATAAATAAAATAGGCTAACAAAAAAAGATTTATGACCTGCCCTTTACAGTTAGCAAGAATATTAAATTACAAATAAGAGGGTCAAATTGTTGTCTATATAAAAAAAATGCATGTAAACTTGCTGGTCCTGCTCCACAGGTGATCGAATCTGGCATACTTAAGCATAATCAACCTATAATGTAGACATGGGTAGCTCTAGCTCGTCAGCGAGTGATAGAAAAGACCTAGCGATTGACGTCGCTCTCGCTCACTCACTGGCTCGCTAAATAGTAATTCGTGTGTAAGTAAGTAGTAATTCGCGTGACACGAGTCAAATGACTCATTTGACTCGTGTCACGCGAATTAATACGTGGACGAGATTACAACGATGATTAGCGACGTCAATTAAAAAGAGCTATCTCTTTTCAATCACTCGCTCACGAGCTAGAGCTACCCATGTCTAAAGTCCCCGTCACGAGAAGCTATAAACTTTGTAAATAAAGAACTTTATACTAAAGTTCAATAAGTAATCCTAAATTCAATCAACTCAATGTAACGTACGTGTAATACGAAACTAACGAGCAATTTCACTTGGTCGGATTTGTGGTACTGGAACGCGTCTGACTCATGGAACGTAAACATTTGGGCCGCCATCGCCATTTTGAAGTAAGTTACAGAATACTCGGAATCGTCTGACGGCAGTAATTAGATGTGTGTGTTACCTTAATTATATCCCTATATAAAAATAAAAATCATTACAAACTGTTTATTTTTTTAATTTGATCCAAAAGTTGCGAACCCGTGAATGTGTGTTTACATAATTTATACCTTCTCGTGACGGGGACTATACTACAATATTTCCACTGCTTCCCAGCAGTGCCTGTCACTGCCTGTGTCCCCACAGGCCTCATCTCTGTGAGAGGGAGTGGGCTATAATCTATATATCGCACACCTAGATCTAAACAGCGATTAACTCAAAAAAACACTTTTTTCAGAAAAGTTGAAAAACTGATTACCATCTCCCCGTGCACTACAGGAGTTTGCTATTATTGATCAATACTTTTTAAATGCAGATAGAACTATTTTTGCATCTGTTTTGTTGGTCGCTAGGTAGTGAGTTAAGGAATTCGATGGTATGCATACCTCAAATATTTAGATTTTTGAGTTAGCTCCCTTTAGATCTAGGTGTGCGATATATACAACGCGGGTCTAGTGCGGGTTTGTAGATGTCACACGACTTCGATTTTTGGTTCTAGGACACGCCGGTTTCCTCACAATGTTTTCCTGCACCGTTTTGAGAGCAGTGGTGATGAAATAATTTACCCAAAGTACAGCGCGTGTCTTGGTTCGAACCCACGACCTTGTAACTCGTAAGTCGCGGTCGTTACCACTGGGCCACCACTGCTCTCTGTTGTAAATCTAGTCTAGACTTAATCAAACTAGTTGCTAATTGAATTGTATTATTTTCATATAATTATTATGTGTGACATTCTGTCCACAAAGTGACCTTAATTCTACATTTTGTAATAGTTCTATTTGTATCTACTCACTGATACAATGTTATAGGGTTCCGTACCTACCAAAATGAGTGAAAAGGAACCCTTAAGGAGCAAAGTCGTCTATCTGTCCGTCCGTCCGTCTGTCACAGGTGCTTATTTCAGGAACTACTAATGTTATCTACTTGAAAGAAATAGTTATAGGTACTAGCCCATCTATAATGCAAGTATAACATTGAAAAAAAAATAGTTTAATTGCAACTGGAACCGAAAATTAATGAATTAAAATAACTGGGATGTCTAAATGACGGCACGGTTGGCGCAGTGGTTAAGCGATTGACTGCTGCGCTGCGTGTCGCGGGTTCGATTCCCACACGGAACAAATATGTGTTTGACCTACAAGTAGTTGTTCCGGGTCTAGCTATTTGTGTATGTGAGTTTAAATGTTTGTAAACGCACCCACAATACAGGAGAAATTCCTCGTGTGGGGCAACGTTTTTTTTTTTTTTAATTCTTCATTTGCACATTGCACAATATATTTTCATTCCCATTTATGCCGCACACTTTTTGAAAAATGTCCGTAAAAATGCCATCCCCTGCCCTCCTTATCTTTAAGGTTTGCTAAGCGAAAAATCACAAATCCTCACATCTAGTTGATGCAAGCTTATGTAAATAATACCTACTAAGTGAATAAAAAATATCGAGTCGATTAACACTTCAGTTTTTTTAATCTCAGTTATCGAGCAAAATATTTGTTCAAAATTGCAGCAGAAGTACAATGCAATTTTGAACAAATATTTTGCTCAATAACTGAGATTAAAAAAACTGAAGTGTTAATCGACTTTTGTTGCTGCCTGTATACAAAATATAAGCAGGCTCTTAAACGATTTTTTCCCCATGGTTTTATCATGGCTACAGTCTGTCTGAATCCATGGGGTTTCTTCACCCCATTCATCTAAGATTTGATTTTGAGACTGAAAACCTAATTAAAATCTATCTTATTTGTTACACACTTAATTTACTTCAAGCCAATTACTTTATTCCTAGTTCAACTAACTAGAATTAACATAATTCTAAGTTATTATATACTTAACCACTATTAAAAACAATAAAAAAAAAACTTACCAACTCGTAAACTTATTCAGTATTTTAAACATTTTAAAATATTATCGTAACAAAAACAACACTAGCACACACCAAATACGTCAACAACAGTCCACAAAATAGAAAAAAAAACACCGCGAGAAACCGCACATTGAAAGCGCAAAAACATAAGTATAAGTACGTATAGAGGTCTATTCTGCACGAGCGCTCAACTTACACAAACCTCTGAAACCAAGCGAAGGCTGTATTCTATTGTAAATTGCTTATGGGCGCCACTGAGAATTACCGAAGGTCATATTTACCTATATTCGTGCGAAAACCCAAACACGTGGTTCTCATTAAAAAGTATCTAAGTGCATCTTTTACTGCTTTTATTTGAACTCGAGTAAAGCATATAAATCATATTTCTATCTACCAACCCGCACTGGGCCCGCGTGGTGGATTAGAGCCCACTCCCTCTCATACCTGTGTCCCAAGTCCCAGCAGTGGGACACATTTGTCTGATTGATATTTCAAAGAAAATATCATCTAACACTGTTTCTGTAATACCGTTTTGCAATGTTGTTACATATTATATATTGACATTACAATGGTATTGTTCGAATATCTAAATGGGTTTCCAAAATGTTACATAAGAGTTTGCTGAATATAATTAAAATATTGTAACAGCAGATTGTATTTATTTCCAATCCGTCAGTCAATCTGCCAATAGATGAAATGTCACAATAGTCATAGTAATTCAAAACCTTATTAAAATCTTACCTTCATAGGCTTTCGCTGGGAAAACCTTTTTATTTCTAAATACCCGATTAATTTCTCCAAGATTCTTAGAACTGGGCCTAAAAAGGCCACTTTGGCAGAATCATATAAGGATAACATAATAGACAGTTAACCGTTAAGTTAATCGTAGTGAAGCATTTTTCAGTTATTTTTTTATGTCTGTGTTAAAATACCAATCATTCCGATCCAAATCCAATCCCTTTGATAAAAAAATAAAAACACGGACTGTCTTCGCCATATTACGATTCATAATATTATCCTTTTATGATTCTCCAAAGTGGCCTTTTTAGGCCCCCAGCTCATCTACAGAGAATGACCAAGTCAGGCAGTGTCAGATTAGGTAATGTCTTTCTGAGACAGATGCAGACTGGTATGATTTGTTGTAGCTTAGATGCAAGACTAGGGCATGCTATCCTCATATCTAAATTATCCGGATATCCGTCGAAAATGTTATACGGGATATCATTATTTTACTATAAGAATTAGAAACTTATATTCGTTTCGTTTACGTTTTTTACGATGGTATCCAAAATATCCATATTAACCGGATAGTGTACTGGAAGTATCCGAAATATCCGGATAGTAAAATGGGACGGTTACTAGCATGCATGTATTTCGACATAAGCTATTGTAGAGCATCTTTTAAAGTATAAGTCAATGTCAAACTTAATAGTGAGCCACCGCACCTGACTGGAATAATAAATTAATTATTAGGATAACAAAACTGCGGTATTACACCACACATGTTTGGAAACAAAATTAAAACAAACATTCAGTTAGGGTCAACACAACACTTAAAATGTAACCCAACAGACAAATTAAATCGCTGTAAAAACACCGTTATGGGTAGGTACATATATGATAGACATCCGATTTTTTAGGGTTCCGTACCCAAAGGGTATAAACGAGACCCTATACTAAGACTCCACTGTCCGTCTGTCTGTCTGTCTGTCTGTCTATCACCAGGCTGAATCTCATGAACCGTAATAGCTAGACAGTGCAAATTTTCACAGATGATGTATTTCTGTTGCCGCTATAACAACAAATACTAAAACCAGAATAAAATAAATATTTATGGGGGGCTCCCGTACAACTAACGTGTTTTTTTTCGGCGTTTTTGCCTTGTGGTACGGAACCCTTCGTGTGCGAGTCCGACTCGCACTTGGACAGTTTTTTAGTAACCTATTTTGTCCCACTCCTGAGCAAAGGTCTACCCTCAAAGTTCCAGATTTCTTTATATGTTGTGCCTTCTCCGGCAAATCGGTCAGGAACGTGTCCAAATCGTCACGCCACAAAGTCCGGTTAATATACCTACTGGGTCAAATTAAATTAGGTAGCAAAACTCTGTTTTCCTTTGTTTTATCGTGTCGGCGTAAAACGTCTGCGGAGTTTCGCTAGATGTATGACCTCTCAAGTTCCGCTAATGAAACCAATAGATTTTCTATTGTATCGTAACTACATAGGGCACGCGCGGGGATTGACGGGTTAATTTAACCCTGTATTTTTTTTTTTTTTTTTTTTTATTTATTTTTTTTTTTTTTTCTGTAAGTAGGTTTTTACAAACACTTTTACACGTCATCATATTTTTTTAAACTAGATGTGGTCGGCGTTTCCTATCTGACTACTCTGAGAAGAAAGGCCGAAACAAACTCAGAGGTCACAGTCTCTTTTAAAGTCCAGACAAAATCTTGGTCAGATCGTGTGAAGACCATGTAGATTGATGTCTGAAATGGTCTTTTGAGGAAAGAACCACACAGATTGAGCGGACCTGTCCAATCAGTGCACGCATTTGTCAAAAATCGTGCAGCTCGACTCAGAAATGAGGAGCTCAACGATTCGACGAACAATACCAAAGAAAGGACATTTGGGTAGGCCGCGTAAATTACTCAAACTGCCAGATCATGATTAAAACTAAGAAGGAACACAGAAAAAAAATGACCCACATAGTCCTCACATTCACAATAATTAAATGAAAAGAAAAAAAAAAAAAATACTTTACAAAGTAAATATTTATGTCATTGTCTAAATAAAATTCATCAATGTCAATGTGTATATAAAAATCCGGACATAATCTTTGAGGACCATGTAGATTAGTGTCTGAAAAGATCTTTTGAGGAAAGAACCACACAGATTGAGTGGACCTGTCCAGTCAGTGCACGCATTTGTCAGTAACCGTGCAGCTCAACTCAGATCTTCAGGAGCTCAACGATTCGACGAACAATACCAAAGACAGGACATTTGGGTAGGCCGCATAAACTACTCAAACTGCCAGACCACGATTAAAATGTAAACAATGACCCACATAGTCCTCACATTCACAATAATTAAAATAATATAATACTTTATACAGTAAATGTACATGTCATTGTGTAAGTAAATATATACTTAAAAAAAAAAAGAAAATATTAAAGTGTAAAAATTGCAAAATAACATTCACTGTCTAAACCTATTGGAGCAGCTCAATCCCAAGCCTTTTTGTCCTCAATATAGTCTTTTACAGTATAATAGGCTTTCTGGCATAGTTTTCGCTTTATAAAAGCTTTGAATTTATTTAGGCTTAGTTCTTGAATGTGGCTAGGAAGTTTATTATAAAAATGTATACATTGGCATCTAAACGAGCCACCTATTTTCTTGAGCCTTGTTGTAGGAACAACAAATTTGTGTTTGTTCCTAGTATTTATGTTATGGATATCACTGTATTTTTTAAACAGATTAATATTTTTATGTGCATACAAAAGATTATCATAAATGTACTGAGAAGGCACAGTCATTATATTAATCTCTTTAAATTTGTCTCTGAGGGAGTGTCTAGGACTTAATTTATAAATAGAACGAATTGCCCTTTTTTGTAAAATAAAAATTGTCTGAATATCGGCGGCATTTCCCCACAACAGAATACCGTACGACATCACACTATGAAAATAACTAAAGTAAACTAAACGGGCTGTCTCTAAATCAGTCAAAGCACGAATTTTCCTAACGGCGTATGCTGCAGAGCTAAGCTTTTTTGACAATTTATCTATATGGGGGCCCCATTGAAGCTTGGCATCCAACGTTATGCCTAAGAATACTGTGGTATCTTCGGGTTTTAACTCTTCATCCTTAATGAGAACACTAGTTTCTACTTGTCTAACGTGGGGTATCGTAAACTTAATACATTTCGTTTTTTTTCCGTTAAGAAGTAGGTTATTGACATTAAACCAGTTAACTACTTTTGCAAGGGCGTTATTTACATTGTCAGTAACCAGCTGCTGACGTTTGATTTTAAACAAAAGAGAAGTGTCATCTGCAAACAACACTATATCATGATTATCCTTTATGAGGTACGGCAAGTCATTGATATAAATAAGGAACAAGAAAGGACCAAGAATTGAGCCCTGGGGGACCCCCATTCTTACTACAGATCCAGGTGACCTTTTTCCGTTAACATCAACTCTCTGAATCCTATCACTCAAGTAAGAAGTAAGAAGATCCAGAGAGGCGTTCCGGATTCCGTAGTGGTGCAGTTTCCTGATTAATGTTTCATGAAGAACACAATCGAATGCCTTGGACAAATCGCAAAAGACGCCCAAGGCATCGCATTTGTCCTCCCATGCATTATAAATATGTCCTAAAAGTTCAACTCCTGCATCGGTAGTCGAACGACCCCTTGTAAAACCGAACTGTTTATTATGCAGTAATTTATTTTTATTAAAAAATCTTTGCAATTGATTCAAAATAAGTTTTTCAAAAATTTTACTAAAGGTAGGTAGTACTGAAATAGGTCGATAATTAGTAGGGTCTGATGTACTACCCGATTTAAACAACGGTATTATTTTACTGTTTTTCATAAGATCAGGAAACTCACCACGGTCAATACAATTATTAAATATAACAGCTAAAGTAGGTGCTACAATGTTTATAATCGACTTAGCAACATCCACAGAATTACCCCATAGATCTGCGGTCTTTTTAACATTTAACGTGTGAAAGGTTTTAATTATATCGTTACAGGTTACATATTCAAAGTGAAATTCAGAATCACAAACTGAAACGTTTTCTTTAAGTAAAGACTCTGCGGCAGCGGGTGATGAGTTAAGAGATTTAGTAGTTGATACTGGAATCTCTGCAAAGAAATTTTCAAAGGCCGCGGCGACTTGAGAATCTGATTTAATTATATTGTCATCAATAGCAAGGCTGTAGTCACTACTTCGGGTGCATGACCTTCCCGTTTCGCTATTAATGACATTCCAAGTCGTTTTAATAATGTTGCTACTATTTTTAATTTTTGAACTCAAATAACGTGACTTGGCAATACTACAAACTTTTTTAAATATTTTAGAATAATTCTTAACATATAAATTAAATTCAGCAGTGTTTATACAAATCCGTTCTTCATATAATTCATAAAGTCGTTTTCTACTTTTATGTATACCAATGGTGGCCCAGTCACTGAAGGAAGCGTTACTATTAACTGATAATCTTTTTGGAATAAAAGTGTTATCAAATTGTGTGCAATACATATTAAAAAAATCATTATATTGTTGATTAGGGTCATCATTAGTGAATAAAAGTGGTAATTTACCCAAGAGTTTAGTTTTAAATGTTTCCAAGCGATTAGTTGTTTTTGGGTTAACAGTGATATCTTTTTTAGTAACTTTTTTGTTGTAATTTGGAATACTGATCAATTGTCCGCAATGATCTGAGTCTATTAAGTTAATAATTTCTTTGTGGGTCGGTATAACATCTGTATAAATGTTATCTAGGCATGTGGCACTAGTAGGAGTTATTCTAGTGGGCTCTAAAAATTGGTTAGCAAGATTGTATGACTGAAACAAACTTATAATTTTAGTACTTAACCCAAAATTGTCTAACAAATTAACATTAAAATCACCACAAGTGATGATAGACTTATTTGTATTACAGATTTTGTGCAACACTTCATCCATAACTTTTTCAAAACAATCATACAATCCTGAAGGTGGTCTGTATACACTTAATATAATGAACTGCTCCAATTCTATACAGGCTATTTCAATTGTTCGCTCAACAGAGAGGCTTACGATATCCTTTCGGTCCTTAAACTTAAGCTGGTTATTTATTAAAATTAATGAGCCACCATGTATAGCATTTACTCTGCTGAATGAACTACCAACCTGGTGATTACTAAAATTGAACATGAACTGGTGGCTTTTAAGCCAATGTTCTGTCAAACAAAGAATATCTATATTGTTACAATTCAGGAATAATTCTACTTCTAAGTCATTGTTTAAAAATCCTTGAATATTTTGATGCACCAGATTGATACTATTTAATTTTTTTACACTTTCATTTGACTTATTATTTACCTTAGCTACATTTTTGCAAGAGGTTGTCTCTATTGTCTTAATGTCTAATTTAAATGATGATTAATGTCATTAATTTTGACCAAATTATTGCCAGAATACTTTAAAAAGTCATTGCATTGCTCAATAGGAGCAATTTGTTTAGCCAAATGTTTGGCTGAAATTAAAAAAAAATATGATAGCGACACAGCTATCTGTCTTTTAAGATAGTTAGAAAGATAGTACATAACAATATTGTATCTATCTTTTGTCAAATATAAATTATTACCAACATAATAGTTAGTATCAATTAACTGGAATTGGTTATCATTATATGTCAAATTGTGCAATGTCATGTTCATATCAAATCTTAAGTTATTTTCTTCCTGTGGCAAACTGTTACTGTAAGGGAATGTAAACAATACAATTTTTCTTAATCTAAGGTTGCACAATGTTCGATGATATTGGAGCAATTCTCCTTTATTTAAATTACCCCTATTTCCCATAAATATTAATAAAGTTGTTTCCTGCTTAAAGTTTTGTTTAATAACTTCTTTCATAATATCAAATAAAGAACAACCAGGCATACAGTAATTTATTATCGAGTGTCCCGAATATTCATCTGTCAACAAGTGACCTAAGTCCTTTCCAATCTCATCACAAAATAATACAATATCATGATTTACATTTTTTTTACATGGTATAATGGAACTATCAACAGAGGGAATAGTCAAATCAACACAAGGATGCAGTAAGGTGGTATTGCATGCTGATAATGAATGGTCTGGTGTAGGTACAGTGGATGGTGTTTGACAGCGCTCACAGCTGTTTGTTTGTGAGTTCACCAGCTCATTCATTGCCAACACATATTCCCTCATTAGATCTTCAGAGGTATTATATTTGTTAGTCATAGATCTTAGTTTCTCCTGCAGCTGGTCAAGTTGAGATTGCAAGTCCTGTGTGTCAATATTGTACTTCCTAGTACTTTGTTCCAAATTAAAAGAATACATATCTAACTGTTTAAGCAAATTTAACCTTTCCCTATTTAGTTTTACATTTTTAATAAAGAACTTTTGTCTTTTTACCATTTTTTGGGTTTTAACAATGTATTTATTAATTTTGATGTACATTAATGATGTGATTTAAATCCTAACCCTATACTTCAATAGCGAGGAGGAGGGAGGAAAGGGAGGCCTTTGCCCTGCAGTGGGATCACAAAACAGGCTCATAATAATAATATACTTCAAAAGAAAAGGAGTTTATTTTTAATTAAGTAATACTTTTCACGGATGCCTCCTTCTGGGAGCAACAGAGGGTTTCGACTGCAAGAGTCGTAGCTACACTCAAACCTCACGGTTTTCCAGAACCGGTGGTTATCACCAATAAAAAATACCTAGCTCTACAGAATTTCAGTATCTGTATTACTGATATGGTCCGGTTTTAGTATCTGTATTACCTACTGATATGGTCCGGTTTTTTCAATAAACTGGTATCAAACCGCTGAACCACCCCATACTTCCCGTGGGTGTCGTAAAAGGCGACTAAGGGGCGTACCGGAGAATGGGCAGCAGCGTTCTCTATGCATTCCACCACCATACCATACTGCGATCGCCAACCCGCCTGCCAAGCGTGGCGATTATGGCAAACCCCCCCTTTTGGGGGAGGCCTATGTCCAGCAGTGGACGTGTTTCGGCTGAAATGATGATGATGAAACCGCTGAAGTAATTGGTATCGTTATAGTTATAGAGCATCCAAAGTTTATTTTTATCATGAGAATAGTCTTAAAAGTTATCATCAGATAAAACTACATTTACATACAAAATTATAACAATACAATTTTATAAAAATTAATAAAAAATTGATAATTTTATGGCTTGAATATTCCTCATTCACACGGATTATTTATCTTTACAAGTACCTACGCATACATCGTCTCATGTTTAAAACACGTGCATTCCTACCTCTTGATAATTTAATTTGTCGCAAAATAGGTTGGCACTAGCCAGTGGCGTAAGTACTTATACCGTTTGGGGCCCGTGGCAAATTCAAGGGATATGTGGCCCTCAATATAAAGAAGCTAAACCAAGCTCCCGCGACTTCTTCCGCGTACATTTCATATTTTCCTCTACAAAATTTAACACCTGACTGCTTCTGTCCTTATGTTAGGATCCTCCTGTGCTCATGGCCCTCTTGGGCCGGGGGCCCTGGGGCCCATGGCATTTTTCCCCAATGCCACCCTGTAGTTACGCCACTGGCACTAGCTTTTGCTCGCGGCTTCACCCGCGTGAAGGTCGAAAATTATCCCACGGGAGCGCTTCCGGGATAAAAAGTAATGTCGCCGTCCCCGACGAATAAAATGGTATTGGTATTGTAATTACTGTAATAATATTATTTATATATATGCTTAATAAACTTATGGCAACGAATAAAATTGTTAGAGACTATTACAATTCTTTCGATACGTTACATTTCCAGTAAGATGCTCTTACCATTATATTCGCGGGAAAAATATTCGAAATAATTTGCGTAAAGCTTAATACAATTTTATTCTGTAACAGACATTTTTATTTTAGAATCGTTAAGTTTTTTACGATATATTTCATTAAAAATTAAAGAAAGTAAATATTTATTACTGTATCCTTTCACTAACATTTTTTCTGTAATTGATTAATTCTGCCTTACACTGAGGAAATAATGGCAGCATTATTTCCTCCGTTCTGCCTTACAAACCACAACATTACGAAATTTTAATAACAAAGTAAACTAACTGAGCTCTAAAAATAACTGATCTCTAAAACCGCCTTGGTCTAATGGTAAGAGTGCTACCTTCTCCATCTGGAGGTCACGGGTTCGATTCCCGCGGGGAACAGCAACTTCAAGTGTTGTTTCTAGTTGGGCTACGACCTAGCAGGCTGATCACCTGACTGTCCGACAAAAAAGATGATCCGTGATATCGGTACCGGAGGAGCACGTAAAATAGTCCGTCCTGCACCTGATCTCTCGCCGGTCGTGCCGGTCTACCGTCCCATCTTGTAATGGGAGTGTTGGAATAGTGAGTACCCTTGTGTATTGTTAAGAAGCAGTTACCCTGGGTAGCTCTACTTCTCGTCGTCTACATGTTCAGAGACTTCAGAGTCTGAAAGTTCCGCGGGTTAGCCTCACAGCTCGTGAGGGGGTCATTAAACGCATGGTAGTGTTGTGGGATTGCATCGCTGGTACAAAAACTTAATAAATCTGCATGTAGCGCTTTACTTAAGGGTATTTGCTGATTATAAGCTTGCTTTCAAATGCAAACAGACTGATTCAGTTTCTGTTGCAATTGAGGCTGTCGGTCTTCGTCCTCACCTGGGTCTAGTTATTTGCAACTCCGTTTCTAGTTCCAAATACTCTTCTTCGAAGTTATACTTGAATTGAAGAATTAAATAGGACACCCTCACTTCCATTATTTTTGCCCATTTAATTTTGTTTCCTTCAGTGTCTTTTAGCCAGTTTTTTTCCACAAAATAGGCATTTTTTATAATAAAAGTCACGCTGCTTCATCTCATGGACCTTATATTTCTTTTCGGTCACTTTTGCATTCATGATGATGTTGTAAACTTGGTCAGGAGTATTTAATACTTTGTTTTTCATGGTCCTTTCTATGCATGAATGCATGCTATCACCTTCGTTCTGGCCGTGGCCAGTCTCAAAAAACCAGCGGGTTATATTTTGTTGGTCATAAGCTCTTAAGGCGTAAAGGTATAATGCAAAAATGTATCTGTTTTTGTTCTGACCAGCGCAGCGCAGCCATTGGAATAAAAATATAAATTTTTGATAACTTGGAGTTCTTCTTGCTCGATGAACTTCATTAGGCAACTGCCTATTTCAATTGATCCTCTTTTGGGAATAGACAGATGCCTGACAAAGCAGTGACCAAATTTGCGCAAGGAGTCGTAGACAGTAAAATTAAATACGAGGTATTTTCTCTTGTAGTAAAAAATCCCAAAATCTATTCCCAAAAGAGGATCAATCGAAATAGCACGTTTGGGTTTGACGAAAAAAAAATTTTAGTTTCAGTTCTAAGTATGGGGAACCCCAAAATTTATTGTTTTTTTTCTATTTTTGTGCGAAAATCTTCATGCGGTTCACAGAATACATCTACGGACCAAGTTTCAACAGTATAGTTCTTATAGTTTCAGAGAAAAGTGGCTGTGACATACGGACGGACAGGCAGACGGACGGACAGACAGACAGACAGACAGACAGACATGGCGAATCTATAAGGGTTCCGTTTTTTGCCATTTGGCAACGGAACCCTAAAAATGAATCGCTGAATGTGTTGCTAAGCGCAAATCTCGAGAACAGCTGAACTGATTACGCTAATTCTTTTTTAAGAATATTCCTTGAAGTAGGTACGAGGATGGTTCTTACGCAGAGAAAAATTTGATATATCTATGGGAGTATGGTAGAAGTAGGGTAGGAGTAGGGTAGGAATAGGGTAGGAGTAGGGTAGGAGTAGGGTAGGAGTAGGGTAACGTAGGAGTACGGTAGAGGAAGGGTAGGAGTAGTGTTGGAGCAGGTTAGGAGTAGGGTAGAAGTAGGTTAGAAGTAGGGTAGGAGTAGGGTAGGAGTAGGGTAGGAGTAGGGTAGGAGTATGGTTGGAGTAGGGTAGGAGTAGGGTTGGAGTAGGGTAGGAGTAGGGTAGGAGTAGGGTAGGAGTAGTGTAGGAATAGGGTAGGAGTAGTGTAGGAGTAGGGTAGGAGTAGTGTAGGAGTAGGCTAGGAGTAGAGTAGGAGTAGGGTAGGAGTAGGGTAGGAGTAGTGTAGGAGTAGGGCAGAAGTAGGGTAGGAGTAGGGTAGGAATAGGGTAAGAGTAGGGTAGGGGTAGGGTAGGGTAAGGGGTAGGACACCACGCAAACGAAGTAGCACCGGGCAGCTAGAAATAATTTATATGGCAAAACAACATTTGCCGGGTCAGCTAGTAATTACATAAAATTCAAAGTCCTGACTGACTGATCTATCAACGCACAGCCTAAACCGGTCCTAGAGACATGAAATTTTGAGGGTGTGTTCTTTGTGAAGATTTGGTAAAAACTAAGCAAGGGTTTTTCGCAATTCCACCCCTAAGAGGGTGAATGGGGGTAGGGTGAAATTACACGCGGACGATGTCGCGGGCAGAAGCTAGTTTATACTAAACTAACTGTTGCTCGCGACTTCGTCTGCGATCAAGAATGAAAGTAACCTATGTACTGTAGAGGTTATCTATGTAGACCTACCTTTAGCAGTAGGTACAGGCTGGTTATAATTGCCGGTGTGTTCCATTCGAACGTTCAAGCAAGTGTCAAATATTCTAATAAGGTATTTTTGTTATAGTAGAGTCAGTGCTAGAAATAACATGAAGTAAAGTCGTAAATATATTTTGTCCAAGTCAAAGCTTTTTATTTATATTCTAAAGCTCCCATCTGGACCTTCACAGTACTTACCCAGATCATGGTCTATCTGTGAGACCCAAATCCGTTCAGCCATTTTGGCATAAAAGCGTAAGAAACAAACAAACTCAGTTTTCGTAATGGTAATAGTATGGATTTCTGCGTGAGCGCTTAGCTTCAACCACGAAACTGTTGCCCTTGCTCCACTAAACTTTTCTGTTATTATCTCAAAGTGCCGGATACCATGAGTTAAACATTTTTTCTATTATTCTATTACCCAGACGGTGTACGACAATCACCTTATCTCTCTTTTACCACGGACAGTCGATATTGCGTGAGATCACGACATTCGTAATAATAATTAGAACCTATTATGTTTTTGGGAAAAGGTCAAGGTATCCGTATTATGGAATGTAAATAAGAAAAAAAAACTTTTTCTTAAGTAACTTTTTTTTCAATTTTATCGTTTTAATTATCCTAATTTAAAAGTTCATTGCAATATAATGCTAGGGAGATTCATCTAGATTCTCATGTGATGAGATGACACTAATGTACGTTTTTTTTTTCTTTTTCTAATAATATCTACATAATTTTTTTGAATTTGAATTTCATGAATAATGCAATACTAACTTAGTTTTAAGAACTTTGTAAGTAACAATAACGAATAGACTAAACTGTGGTGGATTGTTGGATCAGGGCAGCCGAGCTGGACACGTCCTCCAGGGAGTTTTCTTCGATGATGAGTTCATCCTTCTGCTTGGGCGACTTGAGAACGGTCACACCAGGTGCCATCTGTACCCTCCTGTTATCCTGTTACCCTCAGTGGTGACACATTTGATTAGGAAATGGGCATATACGGAGCGCATTTCGGCGAGCTACTTCTTGAAGCCGAACCATAATTATTTGTCTTAAATAAATGTATTTTTTAACTCAGTGTTAATCTACCTTCATTAAGAAAATATGCATCGGTAAAGAATTAATGATTTATTAGTCCTTTGAAACGAAACCTGATTTATGTAATTTCATGTTAAGCAACAGCGATTGTTACCATTTTCAAGGAATTACAACTTTTATTACAACAAGGTTAAGTTTCGTATCCCACCCACATATTGGAGGTATTCCAAACGAGTGCCGCTTTCACCAAAAATGTGTTAATTATTTCGTAAGGGGATTTTAGTAATAAAACCAGTTTTTACGTAAGCTGTTGGTTCTCAAGAATGTGATCTAAGTAAGGTTGCGAAATATATATTTTGACGATATTTTACCGTATATTTTGTCTTTGATAAAAAAATAGGTATTACATAATCGTGTTACCGTACCTGTAAGATGATCTGATTCATCTGCCAAGTCGCTGGAAGTAATTTAATTTATAGAGAGACCTAAGTATCGACAAGTTACACCAATAAGTCACCACTGCTCTAAAAACGGTGAAGAAAAACATCGTGAGAAAACCGGCATGTCATGGCATGTCTTAGGACCAAAAAAGTGACATCTACCAATCCATACTGGGTTGGTAGATGTCACTTTTTACATAGTAGGTACCTAGATTGTCTTTTTTTTTTCACTGCGAAGGGGAATAGATGGGACTAACCGTAGGTAATCTGATTACCTACGGTTAGTCCCATCTATTCCCCTTCCCACCTCTTCCCTTATGCGTTTTACCTACAAAAAGGAATTTTATGTAGGGAAAACGCATAGGGGAATAGGTGGGACTAAACCTAGATTATAACCCACTCCCTCTCGAAGAGAGGAGGCCTGTGTCCCAGCAGTGGGGAGTGTGGGGACATTATAGGACGATTATGCTCATTATGCTCATTATGTAGTGGCTGACAGAAGGTAATTATCTATACTAATAAGAGTTTGTTTGTTTGAATGCGATAATCTCTGGAACTACCGGTCGGATTTGAAAGATTCTTTTTGCATTTGATAGCCCAATTCTTGAGGAAGGCTATAGGCTATTTACCATCACGCTAGGACCCTTAGGAGCTGAGCAAAAACAAAATAAGACAGAAAGATCGCCGGCAGCCGTTGTTGGGGGAACAAAACATTTCACGCGGACGAAGTCGCGGTCAGAAGCTAGTATATATATAAAACCTTGTACCCACCTACGATTAGTTCGGGTATTTTCTTGCATCTTCATTATCCTTACTTGATGTTTACTTAATTGTCTACAATTCTTAATTGCTTACTTCTGAAGGTAATGGTATTCTTACCCTGATCCCATTAGATAGGCTGCGAACAACAGATAGTGGTTTATTCGGGTTAATTAATAGGTAAATATCAAACGAAAAACCCATCCAATTGACATTACTAGGGGAAATCCTGCCACAGTAAATAAAACTTTTAGTAAGTAAGTACTTCCGTCTCAGAAGACAAAGGTTTCGTTCACTTAAAAATAAATAAAATAAACAGTTATCTACCTGCTCGAAACTGATTAATTATTATGTCATTTAATTATGTAGAGCCCGGATTGTGACGCATTTTTAAAAAAATTTAATTATGAAACGATATTTTAGAGTTATATTTTCCTGCATGTCTATAAGATTTCATATTTGTTCAGTACAGTGTTTGCGGTATTAGAAGACAATTAAAATCCAAAACTATTTAACCATCCATCCGTTCCCTAAGTATCTGGGGCAGAGATTTCAGTTTTTGTCCAAAAAAAATGAGAGCCAACAAAAAAATTGCATCACAAACTTTACCTACATTTATTTTAAACCCTGTTACTGAATATGCACTTAGTTACTTTACGTTGGGTTTTTCGCACACTTCAGTGGTTTTACATGCATTTAACCGGTCCACAATTATTAGTCACACATAACCACGATACCTTTTATTATGGGTATCTTTGTGTTGCTGGGAATATCATAAAATGATTCAGTCAAGGTCCTCGCGCAAGGTTTCGCAAATCAAGGGCACGGAGAGCAAGAAAGCAGGCTAAATGTAATATGTGAGTATAATAAATAACAACTTTCTTGTACGTTTTGTAAACTTTAAAATAGTGTTGATATTTTAGAGGCCAGTGTTAATGAGAGGTTTTTCTTTTCAGTATTAAAAAAAAACATAGTTTCCAAGAACCCTGAAGATGGCGTTGAACTGACTACGTTACCAGGTGCCAAAGTCAAAACGCTTGGAAAAAAAACATTGCGTCTCGTCATAAACGCTCGTTGAGTGACAGTTTCGTTTGCTTTCGTTTTACGATCTCAAAATTACATCCAATTGAATTAATAAAAAAATTATGTGACTTCCGTTCCTTGCAGTAACTTACCAAGTTCAGCGCCATCTATCCAGCGACTAGGGAAGCGTTAAAAAAAAAGAAAAAGAAAATCCCTCATTGAATTAATAGAAAAATTATGTGACGTTCCCTTCCTTGCAGTAACTTACCAAGTTCAGCGCCATCTATCCAGCGGCTAGGGAAGCGTTAAAAAAAAAGAAAAAGAAAATCTCTCATTCTAATGAAAATACGATAACTAAACGAGAGTTTTAATTCATACTAATATTATAAATTCGAAAGTAACTCTATCTGTCTGTCTGTCTGTATGTCACCTTTTTACGCCTAAACCACTGAACGGATTTCGATAAAATTTGGCAGAGAGATAGATTGCATCCCGGGGAAGGATATAGAATAGTTTTTTATCGACATCGAAAGCTAGTAGACTAATAAAATAGTAAAGACGTATTTGATAAAACACTAAAGTTTCAGAGATGTCAAAATTTTCCCAAGTCATTTATGTAGGTTAGGTACCTACCTACTCCATAGACATGGGTAGCTCTGGCTCGTGAGCGAGTGATAGAAAAGAGCTAGATTGACGTCGCTCTCGCTCACTCTCTGGCTCGCTAAATAGTAATTCGTATGTAAGTACCTAGTAATTTGCATGACACGAGTCAAATGACTCATTTGACTCGTGTCACGCGACTTACTACGACGCGACGACGAGATTACGACGATGATTAGCGACGTCAACCGAAAAGAGCTAGCTCTTTTCGGTTGACTTCGCTCTCTCTCACTCACTAGCTCGTTAAATAGTAATTCGTGTGTAAGTAAGTAGTAATTCGCGTGACACGAGTCAAATGACTCATTTGACTCGTGTCACGCGACTTACTACGACGCGACGACGAGATTACGACGATGATTAGCGACGTCAAAGAGCTAGCTCTTTTCGATTGACGTCGCTCACGCTGACTCACTGGCTCGCTAAATAGTAATGCGTGTGTAAGTAAGTACCTAGTAATTCGCGTGACACGAGTCAAGTGACTCATTTGACTCGTGTCACGCGACTTACTACCACGCGACGACGAGATTACGACGATGATTAGCGACGTCAATCGAAAAGAGCTAGCTGTTTTCTACCACTCGCTCACGAGCTAGAGCTACCCATGTCTACTACTCCATTTACGGCTTTCTCCCAGATACTAGCGCTGACATACAATATCAATTTACACGAACAAGTACGAACAGCGAATAGAAAGAAGTGTCCAATTTTCTCGGCAATCTCCTCAGTATCGTGCAAGTCCACATCTGTTACAACTGCTATTGCAAACATCGTGTAAGACGCATCACGTGAGGAACTGCAAATGTGTCATTATCAGCTGTTATGTAAGATGGCGTTACATTAACTTGCGCCTATTACTTACTGTAGTAGTATCAGTGTACTTCTTACTATTAAGCCAAGTGCACATACCTAATAGCCGTAACAGACCGCAGCGTAACGCATTTTTTTCATACAAAAATGTGCCGTGCGACCAGCTTGTGGCGTGCGTTCATAGAAAATGTACTAAAATGATGAAGGAGGATTTATGCAATGCGTTGCGTTGTGGTGCGGCCCGCCCTTTTCTTTTTTTTAGGTTGTCATCTGCAGTGTTCTTAACCGGATTTGCCTGTGGGTGCCTCAATAAATTAAGGCCTCTAGGCAGGGCTTAAAAAACTTAAAACTAAGCGACTTCACACTAAGGCCGAGGTTCGTACCCCTGTGGGGTACGGACCCTCAGCTTAGGACGTCGCTGAGGGAGGGCAGCCTGTGACAGAGTGGAGCGGAATTAGCGGTCCGCCTCAATCTGCGCTAGCCTTTATAAGGTAGCTAGACACGGAGTTTCTTTACCATTGTCGTGACATTGTGACCCTCAGGCCACACACAAATTAATTTTTACGAACACATTTTTAGACACCATAATTTACTACTAATTGTAGTACGTATGACATTTCCTGTAGGAAAATTGGTATGTTTGATAACTTTGTAGTTTTTGATTGTACCCATTTAAATTTTCATAATAGTCAGGTTGACGGCTGTCGTAACGAGGGAGGAGGTCTGTGGTATTTTTGTTTTTGTTTATTTAATTACTGCTTACTTTATTAAATTATTAGGTAGCTACATACATTATTGTTTCTAGGTATCAATTGTCTGTTTTTACATCGATGACTCATGAGTAGCGGTTAGTAGCTATAACAAAACTTATGGTATACTATCGTATGCCTATTATTTCATGAAATTATCCGGAAAAGAACAGGAGTTACCGACATAGCTTGCAGAGTAAGCAAGCGGACCGCGTATCGGCAAGCGTAGCGTGAGACGCCTTAAGGGACCTTAAGGGCCTACATGCAAAAAAACGCAAGTTTTAGAAACAATAAAAGTATATGGCCGACTACAGCCGGTCGATTCTGTAAAAATCTCACTGTGAAAACTTAGGTGCTTTTTGCTAGGAATTGACACCATTGACAGCTCACTCCACGCTCACTTCACCTAAGTTTTCACGGTGAGATTTTTACAGAATAGCACCGCTGTAAACGAAATCAGAAAAATATATGATATTCTTCGGGATATATGCTAGGTTGATAGTGTGTTGAAAACATAATACAACTAATTTGATACGAGAGAAAAAAATCATGAAGATACCTCTAAAAACTTTCTTTTTACAATAAAAACCATACCTACATACCATAATTCTGATTTTTTGTCAGATTATTCTACAAGCAACATACTAAAACACTAGTGTTTTAATTTTTTAATCCAAACAATTGATTTTTTGTAATTAAATTGTATCATATTTTGCAATAAATTACCATGGTTGTGTCATCGCGCTTCTCTTTCTTTTCAATGCCGTCCGACAGTGACCGCGCTTTAGGTCATGTCAGCCCCTTAAGGCTGCGTTTCCACCAGAGATGAGCGAGGATGCGTAGCGAGGAATGTGTGTAAAACTAACCAATTCCAACGCTAACTTAATTCAAGCTATAAAAATGAAGCGATGTTATTGGCTGGTTTCACACACATCCTTCGCTACGCATCCTCGCTCATCTCTGGTGGAAAGTCAGCCTAAGAAGGTGGCGGGGACAGGCTAGACGCGGAATTCGGAGGACCTATGTTTAGCAGTGGACTGCGATAGGCTGAGTTAATTGACTATTTCATTTGTCTAAGTAATAATGTTGACATAGACTTGGCAAGTTCTCGTTTCATCAATTGTAATCAAGTTGTAAGAAGTAGTTAGATGATAATATTTGTGTCAAGATTTGTTCGCCGCGAATAAATCTATGATATAAATAATAAAAGTAATAGGTAATAAAGTTGATTTGATGTGGTTATTGCTAAATCCAATGCGTGCGTTCATAACTATTGCTCAACAATGACTTCGTTGACCGCTTTTCTTTGGAGAACCTCAATACTAAAATCTTAGTTTATAAGCACATATTGAGCAGAACATGTATAGGTATAAATTAGCCTACAGTAGGTAATGGCCCAGTGGTAACGGCCGAGTTGTAGGTCGTAGGTACGAACCGCCACAGTGTTTGATTTCACTCGAAAAATTTCTCAATGCTGTTTACCGTAAGTATAATATAAATCGATCAAGAAATTCATTTTAAACGCAAGAGTAGAACACCCACGTGTGTATTTCAAATACTTTTTTTTTAAATAATCTATATTTCGTGACCTTCACCTAAAAAAAAGATTAGGTAAGTAGGTAGGTACTTAAATAAACTCTGTAAGCGTATCTGATCAAGATATTTTTTATTGATTAAGTAATATAGTTTGATAAAGGATCTTTAGGCGCATATTTCCAGTTTTTATTTTTGGGGCCTCTGGTTAGGTTCCATGTTATTATTTTATTCAGTTTTATGTTTTTTTTTTTTTCTCCCGAAAAATGCAAAAGTGCGAGTCGTAAACGCCACGATAGTGCAACGTAACGATAAAAAAGTTACGTTGCACTATCGTGGCGTTTACGAGTTTAATCGAATTTCAAACACTGACCTGTATTACAAGTACCTACCTACGCAGTGACTTCAAAATATAGTGTTCAAGTTGACCTTTCATTTAGTCAGACTTAATCTTTATGGAATAATATACAGTTTTGTAATTAAGAGAAACATTTAGATTAAGTCATGTAGGCTGATTAAGATTAAAAAACTGTTAAGTTTTTTTTTCTATATTGATAAGAAGTTCTTAAGTAAGTACTTAATTGATTACAATCTAGCCTAATAGACTAATAAGCAATTTAACATAATATTTTACGAGATAGATTATGTTATCTAAGAATAGTGTCAATTTACATTTTTACACAGTTTTGTAGCACTGTTTTGGGGTCTGATAATTGATAAAACACTTTGTTCATGTGTTACATGTAAGTATAGCACCCATAGATATATGATTACATTTCTATGATAGCACCATTAGCACGGCACTATTATTCATTCACTATAAGACGAGTTATACGAACATAAATGTAGGGAACAGCTGTTTTTTTTTTTCGCGATTTCAGTTTTGGCCTCATAGTAAAAGTTGTTCATAATGATGAGTACAATGACCTCTTAAGAGGTTGTTAATGTTTTACCAATAACCCTGTATACATACTAGAATACTATACTATCTAACTCAAATGGTTTAGTTCTCTTTATCCTACGCACTATGTCCGTGTTGTCTAGCAGCTGAATTTCCTCGACATTCACAACTAACAGTCAGTGAATGACTGATAAGTTGAAACCTTAACTTCAATGGGTACTGCATCCGTTGGCCAGGACGCTGCATTACAAAAGTAATTAATTATTCTATTTGTAGCTCTACACCAACAGTCCCATAGTGCCTGTTTTCAGTAAGAAAAGGTACCCCAATATACCTTAATTTTAGCTTCTAGGACTTGTTGTAAACTTCTTTAGACATTAGGTTGATACTTACCTATGGAATTCTAAAGTCGTAGATAGACTCTATCGTCTTGCGTAAACTAATGCCCATGAAGGAAAAATATAAACTTCCTAAATTTTGTTTCCTAATTTATAAATAAACATAAAACTCACGACAAAATTAATTCATTCAAGCTAACATAAAACTCACGACAAAATTAATTCATTCAAGCTTCCACGTTAACGAAACAACTTATTGTCGTTAAAAATTGATAGCATACATGTCATCATTGAGCTAGTGAGAGAGAATGGACATAAAAAAATCAATAAATAGATACCTATTAACCGCATTGAAATTAAATTGATAAGTATAGATGGATTCAATTTAATTTGATCGATCGGTTGCTCAACTGCAGTTACAATCTCAAATGAAGGATTTAAGCACTTTCTAAACCTTTTACAAAATAAAGATAAGTGTTCGTTAACAGCGGGGGAATTTCGTAAAACACTATCAGTACAGTCAACAGCAAAAGTAGATGATCAAAATCAGAAATTCAATACTAATGAACGGAGCTCGCGTCAGAACTGTGTGGCGTCGAAGTGATTCAAACCACTCAAAGCCACATCAACGCCACACAGAAATCACTTTTGATCATCTACTTTTGCTGTTGACTGTACCAGTATTCAGTTGCGATGACTTTCGTTGTGACAGTTCAACAACATTCATGCATTACCAGACGTTGTTGAGCAGACAAATTTTTCGAACTTATGAAGCAATGGATTAACAATATCCTTCAAAATTGTTCAGATTGAGATTGATAGTGTGTTACGCAATGGGTGCAGCAGTGGTGCCAACTTTGGGGTGTTCCCCTAAATTTAGGGGGAAGAACCGAAGAAGTGTTAAAAGGGGTATTTTTAGGGACAGATTTTTTTTTTGAGATATTTATAGGGGCTTGCTTAAAGTTTGCTATGGCGTTATTGACGCTGCCCGTATCTAATGCCTCCGTGGAGCGTGCCTTTTCTATATAAGCCATTATTTTAAAAAAAACTCAGGAATAGTTGAATATGCTTCAGAGCATAATGATGATAAGATTTTCCCTGATCAGAGAATATGGGTCTTGCATTAAGTTTGAACCTACGGCAAATATGTACCTATGTTAAAAGCCTTTAACGTAGGAATGTATGATTTCAAAAATACGTCGACGTCGAACAGTACCACCGCTGGAACTGATCAACAATATTACAATTTAGTTAGTAGTGTAGCAATAGGTATTTAGGTACCTAGTCTTTTATTATTATTTTTTTTTTTACAAATTATGTACCTATGCGTTTTATTTTGTGAGATACAAACGACTCAAGGAGTTGGGCACTGCATCAAAGAAATTTTACTTATGAGAACCTATACTTAGGGTTTTTTAAGGGGGATTTCTAAAATATCTTGGGGGTAATTTTGGTATGGGTTGGTAACACTGGGATGCAGTATGCTGTCATTCTTCATTGGTCTACCGCTATTGTGCGTGTACCTAAATCATGTGATGTTTAACATTATATATTATGTTTTAAGATATGCTACGATTAAAATTGTCGCAAGAACTGATTGTTATGCAGTTTTACCGCAACTATTAACTTTTATTATATACTTCCCGTGGGTGTCGTAAAAGGCGACTAAGGGAGACCGGAGAATGGGCAGCAGCGTTCTCTATGCATTACACCATCATCCATACTGCGATCGCCAACCCGCCTGCCAAGCGTGGCGATTATGGCAAACCCCCCCCCAAAATTGGGGGAGGCCTATGTCCAGCAGTGGACGACTTTCGGCTGAAATGATGATTAACTTTTATTAGAACAATGAATAGGAGCTTCACTTGCGGGGTAATTTCTGAACACACTAACTGTAGCAATGGAGGGGCCCGTGGCTAAATAATAACAGCCGCACGGGTCGATCGATCAGGTTAAGCTACGCTTACCGCGGTTGGTCTGTGGATGTGTGACCATCTTTACATACCGAGACCCCTCCGTGCCTCGGAAAACACGTCAAGCCGTTGGTCCTGGCTGTCATTCGTGGATCTTTGATAGTCGTTACGGGTAGACAGAAGCCCGAAAGTCTGACAATCAGTCTTACCAAGGGGAATCGCGTATTACCCAGTAACTGGGTTGTGCAGGTCAAATAGGCAGTCGCTCCATGTAAAATACTGGTATTCAGCTGCATCCGGTTAGACTGGAAGCCGATTCCAACATAGTTGGGAAAAGGCTAGGCAGATGATGACTAACAGTAGTAATGGCTTTCATTTTGACAGTTCAACACATTCATTGTGATATTTACGTTGTTGAGCAGACAAATTCTTCGAACATATGAAGCAATGGATTAGCAGTACCCTTTAAAATGTTTCACAATTAGGGTGCTGCTTGTAGTTATTAAGTGTAACATAATAATGAATCATCGTCATCTGCCTGCCTTTTCCCGACTATGTTGGGGTCGGTTTCCAGTCTAACCGGATGCAGCTGAATACCAGAATAACATTCCTAATAATGACTGTGTTAAACAATATAATTGACGATTTCATGGCTAGTAGGTGCCTATAATCGGGACATATTATATATATTATGTCCTTATTAGTACGTACTTTTGGACATGTGCCTTTGTACATAAAGCAAATATATGGTTTTAATGTCTTCGGTAAAACAGATCGCGCATTGAAAAATATACGATTTGTGCAAATAACGTGTCTCGTGCACGTAACGATATGTACGAGTGTCTTAATTCCTTAAAAACGAATGATTAACCGTGCAGTGGCCACAAGGTCTTTAACTCCGAGAGAAAGGACACACAGTCGACTAAAATAATGCCTAACCAAATGTAAATGTACCTACTTACTTACCTACTCTTTCATAACATTCCCTGTACGAAAATGGAAGTTCGCAACAAGAATCATCACAGAAATATACCTACAAGGTAAAATTAAATTAGCTAGCGAAACTGCAGACGTGATAGATATACAAGGGTTATTAGGAAAACTTTAACAACCTCTTAAGAGGTTGTTAATGTTTTACTAATCGAAATGACTAATATTCGTCTGATACTATTTACATTTTAATATTGAGTAAATTGATTATTGATTTCCGCTAAGTAACTGAATCGATTCCAATAATTTTTACCCCATGTTATATTTTGTCCCAAAAATATTTCAAAAAGGTTAAAAGTTGGACACCGAGCGACACTACGTAGGTTATCCAATCTCCGCGCCGAACGGTTAGGTACCTAGGTACTATTATCAATTATATTTTTTGTACGTAGGTACAAACACTTTGGGATTTTTCATGATACAGTTTTGAAATTTTATACATAGATTCTTTACATAAACATACTAGACACGTGTTTCGGGTTTCGCATTATATACTAAAAATAATGTTGTATAGTCTAAATACGATAACATAAAACTGTAAAATATTTGATGTTTTTTTTTGGGTATGAGTATGAGTCGAGAAAAACTGTTTTATTTTCTTTTATCGCGTTTAGTTTAGATATCGATTTATCGATACCTACGTCATCATCTGCCTAGCCTTTTCCCAACCAGGTTGGCTTCCAGTCTTACCGGATGCAGCTGAGTACCAGTATTTTACATGGAGCGACTGCCTATCTGGCCTCCACAACCCAATTAGGTACTGGGTAATACGATGCCCCTTGATAAGACGTTGTCAGACTTTCGGGCTTCTGACTACCCGTAACGACTGTCAAAGATCCACGAATGACAGCCGGGACCAGTAAACACAAAAAACTGTTCTTTTAAGTGAGTAGACACTAACTGAGGTCGATGACCCCACAAAAAGTCATCAAATTGACTTAGTTTTTGTTTTATCGTGTAAGATATCGATACCATCTCGTCTGCGAAGTTTCGCTAGCTATTTTAATTTGACCCAGTAATAGCTGTTCGTCATTGTGAGAACGTAAAATTAAGGTACGATTTATTGAAATAAAATTTATCGATCACGACACGACACGGGTGAGATTGACACACCCACGTTTTATCTCGTAGTAGGTACTTATACACTTAGGATACCTACACGCTTATTCAGAAGTCGTGATTTATCGTTACAATTGGCAACATTTTTAAATGTCATTATTACCATTCAGTTTTTTTTTCCAACTCTTCGCCGCATTCGTTTCGGTAATTTGTATTTCTTACCTGTAGGTTGCCCACGCAACTGCGGTAGTACCTAACTGCAAGATAGAAAATTCAATTAACACCTTAGATTTTTGCAGACCGTTTGTTCCAATTACATGGATTGGAATGGATTTGTGAAAATATTCCCACGGTACTTGAGTACCTAGATAGCATGCAAGGTTTTTAGAAAGGTTTGGTATAACCCAAAAATACTGATTTATAAACAAGATTTGTAACATAACAATCAAGTAAATAAATTCTTTGGCTAATCGGTAAAATCGCAAATATCTTATAAGTACTTATAATACAGTTAAAAAATTAACAACCAGTCCATGGTCTCCCTTTCTACCGTGCTAAATCAATCGTGAGCTTTCTATCGTGCAAATCTAGTCTAATCTGTCCTTTGAAACGATACATTGAGCAGACAAATAATTAAAAAGCTAATCGCTCTAGATATCATGAATAGATAGGTACCTTAATGGTATACCTACCCATACCTACCTACTATTTTAATATAAGCATCGGAATACGCATTACGTATGTACCTACTAAGTAAGAATAGGTACCTACCTACTATCATAGAAATAAAAAAAAACTGGCCAAGTGCGAGTAGAACTCGCACACGAAGGGTTCCGTAACACAAGGCAAAAACGACGAAAAACATTTTTGTTGTATGGGAGCCCCCCTAAAATATTTATTTTATTCTGTTTTTAGTATTTGTTGTTACAGCGGCAACAGAATACATCATCTGTGAAAAATTCGACTGTCTAGGTATCACGGTTCATGATATACAGCCTGGTGACAGACGGACAGTGGAGTCTTAGTAATATAGGGTCCCGTTTTTACCCTTTGGGTACGGAACCCTAAAAACAGGGTACCCACGCCAAACACAAAAGAAAATATTTTATAGATAGCGTTCCTGCGTTCATGAACTACTTAAAAACAGCGACATGTCTCGACAATATTACTTTATTCGGTACTTTATTTAATTTACTAGTGATTTAACAAAATAGTTCGATCGGCACGCGCCCGCCCCTAAGGTCAAGCACGCACAGTTTCGCGACAAGTGTCACGCGTTCATGATGGTTGCTACCGTTGCACTCGTGCGCCGATATTTGGCAACCTTGAGCACTTTCATTAGATATGACAAAACGATTTCATACTGTTGTGTTAGCTGAGAACACATAAGTAAAGTATGTTGGGGTAAGATCGCCAATGGTACAAGACCGAATGAATCAAATTCCCTCCTAATGTGGCAATGTTTTTTAATGCAGTAATAAACATTGGTGTTTTCCATCATTATTTTTATTCTGCTAAGACGAAGATCAGAGCAAAATTTAATTTTGCAGCCAAATAATTTGATTCCTACGGTCTTACCCCAGCAGCGATCTTACCCCAACATACCTTACCTAATTGAAGAAAACTTTTTTTTTACATTAAAAATGAACACAATTGGGAGCAAACGTACGTTCGCAGACCATAGGTACCTACTCTACCTATGGTCTGTTTGCGTTTTAATTTACGGAATAGGTATTTAGACATTTTTTGCACGTTTACTCAAGGTCATAATTTAATGCTGAATAAGCTAGCGACAATGGTTAATAAAAAATCTACTCACTAAAACGTCGACGCTGTTTTTGTAGACCATGTTGTTTGCCGGTACGGAGAACGTTGCTCTCCATTCACTGACTGGGCATATTTTCAACTCGCTTAGAAAGGACCCCGGCTTAGAGTAAGAAAGCTATAGAGCATCGGGTAGCGTGGCCACACATGAGACAAAAAACTAACTTAACTAACATAGGCTACATAAGTAGCTGCCTTGAAAAAACTGGCACGCAGTGCGAGACGGAAATAGTATAGCTTAATCCTTTTCTGTTACTTATAATAACTCAATACTTTATCCCTTTCTTGTGGAAATGAAATGGAGCTACCCGCCGTCTATACTTTTCTTTGTCTAAGGACCCTGGCCTATAAGATTAAAGGTACTGACAGACGTGCTCATTACTAGCATGCTCAAACCAATCGGAGCACGCGAAAATCAAAGTCACGTGAGTTTCGCGGGCTCCGATTGGTTTGAGTGTGCTAGTAATGAGCACGTCTGTCAGTACCTTTAAGATGGATTTGGTGTAACATAGGAATTTCAGCAGTTTACAACGACTCGTTTTGGTATTCGAAGCTTAGGTAGGTATCTATAATCTATTATTACCTAGCCTACTCGCCGACCGTGCTTTACTTTACTGACTTACTTTTTTACGATTTGACAATACATCGAGATGTCTTTATTAAAAGTCTATGATTATATGCAAGTTAAGTAATAATGTAAAATACACATACACCTTCCGGAATAAATTCTCTATATGGTTGTGAAAAGCGCATCAAAATCCATTGCGAAGTTTAGAAGAACAACGCGGTCACACAACCAGACAATAAGCGAATTTACCTAATTTTATAATATGGATTGATAAGTATACTCGTAGAACGGTAGAAGCCATGTTTGGAGCGCTCCTTAACATAGCACGAAGATATATTCAACTTCTAGAACTTTCAACACGCATTCATAATGCATGATTGGAAGGAGTCTTTTCAATTAAAAGCACCCGTAATTTTTAACGAAAGGTTCAAATTCAAATTATTTATTAATTTGCATTTGAATCTTTGTTTCTATCTTAGGTATTAATTATAAAATTCCTGATTATGTAGTGAAATTACCGCAATCTCCGTGTATTACTTAGGTAATCACAAATTTTGTACATAGGTAACTAAAATTATTCTTGAGATTGATTTTGTGCCTGTATACTGAAATATATTAAAATCGTTCATATTATTATTTCTTTCCAATCACTTCCAGTCGAAAAAAAAACTATTTCTCTTTTTGAATTGGCTTAGCGCACTGACCTCTATAATACAAGTACGCTGGACTAACGATACTCTACGAAATGACAGTTGTTTTTTGTGCCGATTCAAAGCGCCCCGCTGATTACGAGACTTTCGTGGGTAGTGGTGAAGGCTAAATACGTGCTTTTTTTTGTGTCTTGAATTCTCTCGATTCTAGTGGTTTTTATTACCCTGAACTCCAATCGAGATTATTCTTTGTGTTTGTGTTTTAGAAAAGGTTTGTTGTAACATTGTTTTAGTTTAGTTTTTAAAGATTTTACCCGGCATCCAATATGGATACCAAAAAACCTCCTGACCCTCCTGAGCCCTTTGATTACACTCCGGTGTTAACTGTTACTCTTCCCGACGACAATGTAAATACTATGGACTTCGAATCTACAAACAGGAAGAGATCTGCTGCTTCCCCCCCGGCTGTTTTAATCAACCCTCCTAAGCTATCTAAAAACACTATTGGAAGACAGGTATATACGAATAGAGACTACCCCCCGTTTATCGTGCACGCATCTTTAAAAGATGGTCAGACCCCAGGTACTGTTCTGCACCCTGTCAAATTTGGTATGTTCTTGACACAAAATAATTTCAGCAACATTCTACTAGGCAGTGTCAAACGATTAGGAAGAAACAGGGTTTCAGTCGAATTCAAGTCTCATCAAGATGCTAACAGTTTCTTAATCAGTCCAACCCTAGCTAAAAATAATTTTGTTGCCTCAATCCCCCAATTTAACATCACTCGTTTAGGGCTTGTTAGAGACGTTCCCATTGAATGGACTGAGGAAGAAGTTATAGAAAACATCAAGGTTCCCACTGGATGCGGCCCTGTAATCAAGGCTAGGAGAATGAGCCGTAAGGTAACTTCTCTGGGTATTACCGAATGGAAACCCACTCAAACGGTTGTTTTAACCTTTGACGGCCAAATTTTACCCCAGCGTGTTTTTTGTTTTTACTCCGCTCTTTCGGTTGAAAAATATATGTACCCAACTATCCTATGCTTCAATTGTTGTCGGTATGGTCACACTCGTACAGTATGTCGCTCAAAACCCCGCTGTTTTAAATGTGGCCAAGACCACCCAGGAGATGGCTGCCAAGCTTCGTTTGATTGTGCATTTTGTATTTCCTGCTCTGGCAATCACTATGCAAATGATAAGGCTTGTCCTGAATTAGGTAGACAGAAGGGCATAAAAGCTCTGATGGCAGAGAAGCCGATCTCATATGAGGAAGCAAGTCAGGTCCTCCCACCAGCTTCAAGATCATATGCTGAAGTGTCGAGATTATCTCAAAAGCCTAAACCAGCATCCAGTCCATCGTATTCCTCCAGTCCACTTTCCCAAAATCCAAAATCTTACCGTAAAACGGTCACCCTTAAAGCAAAATCCCATGCACCACTTTCACCTAGCTATGACAAGCAGGCTCATCAAGCCCTCACTCAGAACTACTCCTTCTCTCCTTCACAAAATGGCTGTGCTTACCCTAGGGAAGGTGCAACCAGCCCTGACAAACCAGAAAACATTCTGAATATTATATCTAGTATGTTATTGACTGTATTAGCAAATCCGACACAATCCATACCTGACCACGTTGCCGACAAATTGACATCCATTGTAAATTATATTCACAATGTCCCACCCCCTAACATTCCTTCAATGGAACGTGAGGAGTGTTACTCCTAGGAAACCTGACCTACTCTACCTAATTAATAAATTCAAACCATTGATCTGTGGTATTGCTGAGACATGGCTTCGTTCTGAAAGTAATTTCAGGATTCCATGTTTCAGTAGTGTTCGCCATGACAGATCAGATGGATATGGAGGATGTGCTTTGTTCATCAATAACAAAGTACCATTCTCCCAGATTCCTCTACCCTTTGTTGGTGACAACATCAATGTTGTTGCTGTTAAGGCTGAGGATATAAATATATTTAGTTTTTATATTGCACATCCAGAAATTGAAGATCTTACCACAATAGAAAGACTGCTGAGTAATGTACAAGGTCCATTATTAATTATGGGTGATTTTAATGGCCATCATTATAGATGGGGGTCTGAAACCTGTGACAACTTCGGTATAGGTTTAGTGGATATACTAGATGAACTAAACCTATGTATAATTAATGATGGCAGTTCGACACGTAGGTGTGCGCCAGGGCAGAACAGCAGCTGTGTTGATTTAACATTCTGTTCGTCTAGTATAGCCAGCCTTTTTAATTGGAGTCGCTTGAATATAACTTATGGGAGTGATCACTATCCCATCATGGTTGAAATCCCTTCCAAGACTATTCCTGACAAAATTTCCCCTCCGTTGCTGAAATACCAGTTGAACTCAGTGGATTGGGACCTATACTCAAAAATCTTAGACTTACGAGTCTCTTCGCTCCCATCCATTAATCCTGAGTCAGCTCAGGAATGCTTTTCCTTATTTTCCAACACAATATCCTCTACGGCAGATGATTGCTTCCCTCCTAAAAAACCGCCAACGGGCAAAATTCCATCCCCGCCATGGTGGGATAGGGACTGCTCTGCCGTGATCAGGGCCAGGAATGAAGCCGAAATGAATTTCAACTCCGACATGAACCTGGAAAACATCATTGCTTTTCAACATATCTTGGCTAAGTCCAGGAAATTACTCAAAAATAAGAAGAGAGAAGGTTGGAGGAAGTATTGTGGCTCACTGAATCCTTCCACTCCAGCTTCGGCTGTGTGGCGTAAATTGAAGACCTACAGAAGTAGTTTGAGGCCCCCCTCCGGGAGCACATTGTCTGCGGAACTGGGTAATCAGTTTTTTTCTAAGCTCGCACCAGTTTATGTTCCCGGTGTGGAGGAATGTGTTGCTTCAAACTCACAGCTGATGTCGGATGATCCTCTGGATGGGCCATTTACTCTTGGTGAACTTAAGTCGGTCCTCGCCCATGTAAAGGATTCTGCTCCTGGAGTGGATGGATTCCCTTACTCCTTCATCACTAAAGCTGGTAATAAGACTCACCAGTATTATCTGGACTTAGTCAATTATTGTTTTACTTCCGGTTATATTCCTCCTGATTGGAAGGTTCAAGTCGTCATTCCCATACTAAAACCTGGTAAAGATCCTAGCGATCATTATTCTTACAGACCAATTGCTTTATCGTCCATCCTTATTAAACTTTTAGAACATTTAATTAAGAACCGCCTAGAATGGTTTGTAGAAAGCAGGAAGCTGCTCCCAACGACTCAATTCGGCTTTAGGAAAGGTCTGGGTACAGCTGATAGTGTGGGCACCCTCACATCAGAGATCCGGCTGGCCCTTAGTAGGAATGAGTCTGTGGTAGCCGTTTTCTTAGACATTTCAGCTGCCTATGATTCTGTTCTCCTCCCACTTCTCAGGCAGAAAATGCAAGAGCTGAGAATCCCGGCTAGGATTCGTCGAATCATTTGCAGTATTTTTGCAGATCGTACTGTGCAACTCAGGATTCCCGGGGAAAGCTCTGAACCTAGATCGGTTTGGAGAGGTCTACCTCAGGGATCCGTACTTAGTCCCCCTTTATATAATATTTATACCTCTGATCTCCCTTCTTGCCTAAATTTTAACTGTAAAGTACTTCAATATGCTGACGATATCGCATTATTGGTCTGTGGCAGTTCTATCGAAGACGCCGCTCACTCCATTAATATCTCTTTGTCTTCATTAAACCAATGGCTCTTAGGTCACGGGTTGTCTTTAAGTGCTCCAAAGAGTTCCGCAGTTGTCTTTACTCGTAAACGCATTATACCCCAGGTTAACATAAATATTGACGGTCAAGATATCCCAATTGAGGAGAAGGCCAGGTTTCTGGGGGTTACCCTGGACTACAGATTGTCGGGAGTGGACCACATTAATAATACAGTCAAAAAATGCGAGCGCTCGGTTTCGGTCCTCAAGGCTTTGGCAGGTGTCTGGTGGGGAGCTCACCCATACACCTTAAAGCTAGTTTACAATGCACTGGTCAGAAGCGTGCTGGATTATTGCAGCTACCTGATCGAGCCATGCAACAAGGAAGCTTTACGTAGATTAGATTCTGTCCAGTCCAAATGTCTGAGGATCGTAATTGGTGCCATGAAATCCACTCCTATAAATGCTCTCCAGGTTGAATGTGCAGAACCTCCCCTTAACCTTCGAAGACAATATTTAGCAGATCGTTTCTTGTCAAAAGTGTTCTCCCTTTCATCCCATCCTTTACTTCCCATTTTGGAAAAAATCTACCTCTCTCTCAACACGTCTTCCTACTGGAATAATAAATCTATTCCATTGATGAATAGGTACAGAGAGCTTAAAAAACTCTCCTCACCTGTTTGTCAATACCCCTCTCTTCCTGTCTTTTCTTCCGCATATGAGGTGGTTCATTTCAAGCCAAAGGTCGTTTTGGGACTTGGTATCTCCAAAGATTCCCAGGACGCAAAAGGCGACTTTGAGCGGGCCATTAAGAGATATTGGGAGGGCTGGAATCTTTTTTATACGGACGCATCCAAATTATCGTCAACAGGATGTACAGGTGTCTCAACATATTTCCAGAACTCTAAAATTGCCCTTTTATTCCAATGCCCACCAGAAGCCTCAGTATTTACAGGGGAATGCATTGGTATTCTAGAGGCCGTCAATTTCATTTTAGCCCATAGTATAAAAAATTCGGTAATTTTTTCCGATTCTCTTAGCAGCATTCAAGCTTTAGGTCAATGTCAACTAAAATCCAAAATTCACAGTCAAATCATTTTCGACATACTTAATTCACTGTACAGATGCTCGAACAACGGTTTAAACATTGAGATAGCTTGGGTTCCCAGTCACTCGGGTATAGGGGGCAACGAGTGCGCCGACTCACTGGCGAAATTTGCTTCATCTAACCCGGTGGATCGGAAGCACTACACGGTACAAAGTTACGACTTACGAACTGACACCAAACACAAGTTGTACAACTCGTGGTCAGCAGGATGGCAGGTAAGTTCGAAACTTAAGGGGGCGTATTACGCCAAAATTCAACCTGACATCCAGCGGAAACCTTGGTTTTTTAAATGCCCCAAACTGTCTAAGAGAACTGTTACATCCTTGTGCAGACTGAGACTTGGCCACTGCTGCAGTCCAGTATTCCTGAACAAGATCCGTATTCGTGACAGTTCCCTGTGCGAATGCGGTCTTGATGACGGTACTCTGGACCATATCTTTTTCTCTTGTCCTTTAAATTCCCAATCATTTGAATTATATCGTAAGCTTCCCAAAATTAAAATCCCTCTTCCTACTAACTTCCATTCCCTCTTGACTAACTTTTCTCCTAAACTTATCAAAATCCTGTCAACTTTTTTAAACTTAAATAATATCAAATTGTAGTTTAGTGTGTAGTAATAATAACTTTGTAAATATATTATGTAGATTTGTGGTGTTTTAAATGTATATACATATATATATACTTATATATTTTATTTTTTTTACTGTTTTCTAACAAAAATTGTCTCGTCCTTACAGCTACTAACACTCATAACTTGTAAACTACCACGGAGTGCAAAGTTCGACGGCTCACCTCGCTGTATTACCGTCACCACATGACGCTGGCAGAATAGTCGACAACGGCTCAGTTGCCAAAAGGGGAAAAAAAAAAAAAAAAAAAAAAAAGCGCCCCGCTCGTAGCCCCAAGGAACTAAAATTGACACGTTCTTTCAAATGGACGTTGATTTGTTTACTTCGTCTCTGATGATTTAGGTCTAAATCGTGAAAAACTAGTTTATTTGTGTATTTTGTGTTTACTACGTGATATTTGGAACATTTTTATTATGAAAGCATGCGGGTTTTTTAAAGCTCGCTGCCAAAAAGACAGCGGATTAACCTTTCACAAGTGAGTGAATTTTACGACTATAAATGTTTCGATTGCTTATGTGAGCATTTTTATTACTATCTTATATTTAGAATAAATGTTTTCATTAATATCCCATCATATTTAAGTGTAATTAGGGCTCAGTTTTCACATTTAGTGAATACAATAATTTGAATAGGGTTGTAAATGTTCCATGTCGATAATGTGTCGATAGTTTTCTTCAGACAGTTAATCATTTTAAATTTACGTCTTTCAAATAGAAATTTACTGTCACCAGAAATCTGCAATTTGATTACCTACCTAAAACAAATTAGCAAATACTAGTTTCTAATTTCAACAGATAAATCCATACTAATATTATAGGTAAATAATTCGAAAGTAACTCTGTCTGTCTGTCTGTCTGTATGTTACATTTTCACGCCTAAACCACTGAACGGATTTCAATATTTGGCAGAGTATAGTTTTTATCGACATATCTCGCGGGCGAAGCCGCGAGCGGAAGCATAGTATTATATGTAATGTGTACTTGTTTCCGAAGTAAAGACCTAACATCAAAATAAAACTTGTCATCTACACTGTACTGTATACTTTAGTCAGTTTTACTTTAATTAAATACTTAATTTCAGATTTCCCACCAAATCAACTAAGCAGGGCTCAAAAACATGAAAATGGAAAATTGGAGTCCTAAATCGAATTATCATCTTTGTAGCAATTTCACTGCGGACTGTTTCGTTAAACACTCTACACTTACGCTCTTCTCCATACGAACACGGCCTTTTGGAAGACTAGAATCAATTCTATTTTATTGTATGTTTGACGTTCAAAAGTGCCTATGTACCATATTCGAAATAAAATGATGACGTTCAAAAGTGTCTATTTCATTTGAAATAAAATATTTGACTTAGACTTTGTTATTTCTTGTGTTTTTTTCCATTAGTACGCACGCAATAATGAAAATGGAATCCCTCTCCTTTCCGCTAGTAATGACTACATGGTAATGTTACAAGGTTCACTTTAGGCATTCAATTTGAGTGAATTTGATTGAATTTGTATGGACGCTGTTTGTTGCTTTTTGTTTCCTACATGGTTCAATTCTTCCAAATTGAACACCAAAAGTGACAACACCAAGTCACGAAAAATACAGCTGCCATTTGATTTACTAGGTTAGAGCGAAATGGCAACATAGCTTTTAGTTCATATTGCGAACTAATGTGACCCCAGTTCGGATTGTAAAACTAGTGTAGTTGAGCAAGGAGATATTAGCTCAACCATAGTAGTTTATAGGCTAAATTCTAACCCTATCCTCATATTTAAAGCTCACTGATCTGACCGTCATGCGCTATAACCTTACTAGGACACTATCCACTAGTTTATAGCGTGCGATCTGACCGCGCCCTAATGAATTTTCAGATAGGGGGCCGGCGAACTACACATGCTAATGCGTAGTTCATACAAACGTAATACCAAAATCATTTGTAATTCAAACATATTCTTAAGGTAGTGTGTATTTATTCCGATTAGATTACAGAATATCTAGGTTCCCAAATATATATTTTGAAAGGACTCTGATATAAAGACGAGAGTGAATTTCAAATTTCTATAGAAAACTTATTTTTCTCATAACTCGTCTTTAAATCAGTGTCCATTCAAAATATGTATTTGGGAACCTAGATATTCTGTAATCCAATCGGAATAAGTGCACACTACATTAAAAATATATTTGATTTACAAATTATTTTGGTATTACGTTTGTATGAACTACGCATGCTCCGCCGGCCCATTAACTTTTGCAGAGCAATTACACTATTACTTAAAAATGAAGCATAAAAATAACTGGGAGTGATCCGATATTATTCTCTTAAGTAATAAATTACTCTCAGTGGTTATAACGGTCGATAAAATTTATAAAAGTATTTTTTATCGTAGGATATATCCCATCTCTAATATTAGTTCTATGGTCCCTTCACATTGCTATCAGCGCCAAAATGGCGAAAATCAAATGGCTTCAATCTGTCATCCTTAGTCTGCAGTCCAGCGTACTTGTATTATAGAGGTCAGTGGCTTAACGACAATTATTTTACCGCCATCCATGTTTTCCTTTTCTACATTAATCTATGGTTTAAGAGCGTTTACGCCGTACAGCATTTCATACAAACTTTCAAGCCCTTATTTTTCGAAATGAATGATCCGATTTTAATGAAACTTCATACGCTTAAGCAGGATACAATGGTCTAAAAAGTTAGTAGAGAACCTTTTAGAAAAATACTGTTACAGCCAAAATACCGATTTTAAATTTTCCCTAGAAACAGAGATTTCCAGTTATCTTTTTTTAAATAAGACATTTCGAAAATGTTCTCTACTAACTTTTTAGACCTTGCCTCGTTGGTCGGGCAGTGTTATTGGGTTTTTCCATTAGGAATTTCTCAGTAGAGCAGCCCGGAGACTGGATTTGTGCCCGGTTGATGGCAATATAGGCTCACCCAATGATATTTTAGTAAAATATCATTGGGCTCACCCCATAAGAACTACATGGGTACATTAATGGGACTAAACATAACTGGCGAAATGTGGGTGTTCTATAGGCATACCCATGCCCGACTCTTTCTTTCTCGGTGTTTACAAGCGCGACGTCACGTTTAGGTCAAACTTTTAGGCGATTTATGTTACGGTTCGTATCTTCACTGACACATCACTATTGTTATTGATTAAAACATAAACAAATTTGACATGACAATTTGACAAGCAAGACAGATGACATTTCTATTTTTAGAAATCGAAATCTCACAGATCCTGTAAATTGAATTATTGATTTCATCTAATGTGTTGATAATCCTGAGAAAATGAAAAATATTTTAGAGACTCTTATAAACGCATCAGAGAAGGCGGCATGTGTAGCTCGATCCTGTTGTGCAGGAGCGACAAACGAAGTGTTATTGGTCGCCGAAAAATTCGAAGGCGATGCCAACGCCCGTTTTGAAAGAGATTTCAAAACGATTGCGGATGTTTTGGCCCAAGAAGCTGCAAAAACTGAAATAGCGGGTCATTTCCCAGAGCTTGCAGAGCATGTAAGAGGCGAAGAGTGTTCCGAGATTGGAGGAGTGAGGATCGAATTATGCGACAGTGTCGACGGCACTGCGGATATTTTACAGTATTTAGTGGCACCGGCGGTTGCGAATCGAATGGCTGAAGCGGCTCATCGTGACACAGATCATATATTTTGTGACAATTTGCCAAAGGATATTCCAGAGATTGACACTTCTGATTTAGGCATTTGGATAGATCCAATTGGTAAATAACTTTTTTATCCTTCTGAAATATGTAATAACAAAATAGTACACTACAATACTAAAATTATTTTAGTATTTCATTGCATTGTCTCAAAACATAACTTGCTGGATACTTAATCATTTTAAACCTTATTCTCCTGTTATTAGATGCTACTGCTGAGTTCATAGCTGGTGTCCAGGGACATGCTGATGCAGACCATGGTCTTCCATGTGTGACGGTTCTCATTGGTGCCTATCTAAGATCTACTGGAGAACCTATCCTTGGAGTTATCAATCAGCCATTTTATGACAAGTAAGTTGGCATTATATTAATAATAAACACATTTATCTTACCATTTTAACATAATATCTTTTCCTTTTCGTGATTAATTTTATGTTGTAATAAAAGAAAATATTATATTTGATTATGTTTCTTGGTTTCCAGTGGCAAAGGGCGAGTTGTGTGGGGCATTAATTACAAAGATATGCACGAGTGGGGTAGCAGTTATGTTGTGGAGAACAATGAAAAGAACATCTTACTCATGAGCACTGCCGAGAAGCCAGAAATTGCTGATAAGTTCCGAGAGGCTGGATGGGAAGTCAAGTCTCTTCCGGGAGCTGGGCATAAGCTTCTGAAAGTGGCCTTAGGTTAGAAAACTACTCATTTTTACTACAGCAGATTTTTTTTAAGACCAGAATTGACTGATATAATGCAGAGATTTGATTTTGCAGAATGGAAAAATCTTTTAGATTGAAATTCAGCTATGATCAGATAATTATCACACAAAATTTTATTGTTTATCCACTTTAGGGAGAGCCATGCCTCCCTAAAGTGGATAAACAATAAAATTTAGATCGATACTATAACTACAAGGTTGATGATAATTCTTTACTATTTTTCATTTACAGGTGAAGCAGAAGCATACTTGATGTCTCAAGGAACTACTTTCCGCTGGGACACCTGTGCCCCCCACTCTATTCTCAGAGCTAAGGGTGGGGATCTCATCAGTTACTCTACCCAAGATCCTATCACTTACAACGATGAGGTGGACCTAGAGTCGCAAAACTATAGCAACAAAGAAGGCATCATAGCCTTTAGTGATGAAACCACCGCAGAAAAGATTAAGAAAATTCTCAATAACTAAAATATTTACAAATAAAAAAATGTATCTCCTGAATCTCAAATAGTTGATGTAGAGGTACCTACTATTTTAAAATTATTATGCATTAATAATATAATCTTAGGTCCTGCCATATCCAATGCTAAACAAGAAGTCATGAAATGCTCATATTATAAGCAAGTTCTGTCATTCCTACTACATATTTCTAGATAATTATAGCATTTTAATAACTATATCAAGAAGGCCAATGTTTTATCGAAATATTGATGTACTTATGTAAGTGAAATGTGTTTGTTACTAAGATTTTTTGTATACTTATGTGAATATCTTTTTAATTGTGAATGTGAAGCATGTAATATCAAATTTTATTAAAATAAATATCTAGTCAGTATTATTCAATTATATTACTTTTAAATATAAATGATCTCTATGTTACATGTTATTGTAAACTGTGATGTATTGTTTTAAAATAAAAGATATCATTTTATATTGCGTTTTTATTAATAAATTTTACACTTAATTACTAGATTCTGAAGAAGAAGAACTTTTGCTTTTCTTCTTTTTCTTTTTTTTACTTTTCTTGTCCTTTTTCTTCTTTACCTTTCCTACTTTTGTTGATTCTTTGGGTTCTTTTTCCTTTTCCTGCAAAAAGATATTTTAGATTATAAAGCTATTGGCACAACACTATCTACTTAGTAAATTTCCTAAATTTATTAGAATCAGGTTTTTATTAAGTAAATTGTTTTTTAATCTCTGCCAGACAATGCACATCCTAAACTGCTAGGTCTAGAAACATGAAATTATGCACAAAACCTCCTTGCAGCTCGCTTTGAGAATCCATCCCCTAAAGGAGTTAAATAGGAGATGAAAGTTCATCATTTATGCTAATGGCAAATCGGACAAATCCCATCAAGCATAAGGCTTTTTTTATAATCTATAGTAATAATAAAGCTGTAGAGTTTGTTTAGTTGAACTTTGAATGCTCTAATCTCTGGAACTCTACCATTTAGATTTGAAAAATTATTTTCACATTTGATAACATTGTGCTAGGACCCTATGGAGCCGTAAATCAAGAAAAAAAGTCAGAAAGAATGCTAAGCGAAAACAAAGTAATAACGCGGGTTGGCGTTGCCATGCGATATGGTGAGTCAGGGGCCAAAATTTTACAGGGACGAAGTCGCGGGCCGAAGCTAGTATAAATATAAAATGATTGTACTTACAGGTTTCACTACAGTCTCTGTTTTAGTTATAAGTGGTTGGACTTGTGGAGCACAGCCCTCCATCCTGATTGCTGCTGTTACTTCATCAACTTTTGACATATCTGCATTTGGAGCACGATATTGTTCACAGTGGTCCACTCGTACTACACGGCCTAAGATCTGGGTAAAGATAAAACATCTATTGATTAGTTTAATATTATAGACAGTAGATGAATATATCCGAGTTGTTTTAGCATGGCAATATTACGTCATTGCTCTTTCCCTAATATCTCTCCATTGTAAATTTGGAACCCAAACAATAAACTATGTATGGTTTTTCGTTATTAGAACATGTTGAAGATGACAATTCATTCAAAATGTTAAAGGCCTTTATTTGAGTTTTTGAAATGTAATGTTAGAAAATTTTGGGTCAATGACTGCTTTTGCCACACTAAAGTGACTCAGGCATAGTCTATGATATTGTTCATAAATTGTACCTCCATAATTACATGAAAAATATGATAAAAGTGGTACTTCTATATTAAAGTCAACATACTTTGGTTCCATTTAAATTATCCACAGCCAGAATTGTTGACCGCTGATCCTCATAGCATATAAATGAGAACCCCCTTGACTTTCCAGTTCCTTTGTCTCTCACCAAGTTTATGTTCACTATTTCACCATACCTGCAATAATATAAATGAATGAATGACGTTATTTTGTGAATATCAATCACTTCTCTTACTGAGAACATTAACATAATATTGTTGGATAAAAACAATACAAATACAATTTAAAGCTAATTTTTGTTGGTTGTTTGGCTGGTTAAGAAAGTTAATGGAGACTTATACCTAACAATGAAGCAGCATTTAAATGATGAGCACTTCAAACCAATATACAACAGAGAGCAGGTTTTTCTAGCAAGAAGTTCTAGATATATAAATGGAAAGACAACAATAACCAAACATAGATTCAACTTACTGTGAAAAAACACAGATAATGTCGCCTTCAGTGAGATCATAGGGCAAACCTCCAACAAACACCCAGGCACTGTCCTTGTACTGGTCATGCCAAGAAGTCTTAGATTTACCAGACAGCTCACGTTCACTAAGCTTTAGCACATTCTTCACATTGCTGAAATAAATAGAGAGACCCAAATGATACAATATAACTTGCATGTGTGGTGCAAACTGATAATATAAGTTGGTTATAATAAATAATCAAACAATTTTAAAAACAAAAAAAAAATGTTAACAACAATAATATTCTAAAGGAAAAAGAAGTTATATTTACGTCATAGGATTCATTTTGTCGTTTTATAAAATGATCTTCCATAGAAAAATTTTAATATTACGCTAATTCCTAATTTTTATTATAGCATGATTGTAATATTTTCATTTTAAAACACGAAAACTCAAAACATAACCTCTAGGGCTCAAACTGTCAAAGAGAAACAAATAACTTTTTTTTATTTCAGTTGTCAAATTTCACGTCATGTCACTGTCGTTTATTTGGTTGGCAACAACAACGTGTCTAATGACGATAATCACGATATTGAAAAACATACCCGATTCTCTATGGATTTATGTTGTTGTTACCTCCCATCTCCGGCAAGGGGCGCCACCGTTAGATCCGGCGTCCGACCGTTGAGGTTTTCATAGTGTCTTCACTCACCAGCAAGGGCCTTGCTCTGACGCTGTGTCTTTCTTTCAGCACATAATAACTGTTTTATTTAGTGTAAAACAGTCCTATTATATGCCTAGCAGAAAGACACAGCGTCAGTATGAAGACTTGTTTGATATCTGCTGGTGAAGGTAACTATAAACGCTATGTGAAGTAAATAAATGTGTTCAAGGAATTAAAGAAATTCGTTTCAGATTACACATTAATATTTAATATCAATTACCCAAAACAGTAAAGTAATATAAATTACTACTGAATATAATCATTTAAAAACACAACAAACAATTTGGTAACTTCCCAACTCGAACAATCAACTTGTTATTGAAAACCTGAGAAGTTTAATCGTAACAAATCTTCCTCTTCATTATTTGAATTTTTAATTATTTCTCTGCAATAAAACTTCCTGAAGGTCTTATCACTCTTCCAGTTTCCTCTGGCTAATATATCATCCACAGGTACATTTTCCCACCACCCTTTGGATGCTACGGCAGCTCGAATGCTTCCTGGGGAAGCTTCCAGATTTACATCTTTAAATATAGATTTAATCCAACCCGCTATGATAGTTCTTGTAGCTGGTTTTATTTCGCCTTTTATTGAAACAAATAGACTTGTAATGTTACTATTAAGACGTCTTTGTTGTGAAGTTTGAATTAATTGTTTAATATGTCTTAAGGGACATATATTAGCATCTGGATGCATTAATAAAGACCATCCAGACTGTCTATATTTACTTGAATCTGTTTTTGATCCAAACTTGGGCCATAATAAACACTTTTCTTCTTCTTCTATGAAGTTGTTTTGAGATATGTCCAATAAGGTAAGGTCATGTATCCTTCTGCCTGAAGCTAACAGTAAAATAATTGCAGTTCTTCTTGAAATATCAAAAAGTGAATTTGTACTTGGGACTGTCTTCAACCAATTGAATAACAATTTTGTGTCCCAAATAGGGGATTTTGAAGACTGAGGTTTTGCTAATGCTATGGCTTTTAAAACTTGTTGAATAAAGACATTTTTTGAAAGACCCTCTGCATTTGAAGCACAAAAGGTAGAAACAGCTGATTTGTGTAGTAAAATTGTGTTAACTGAAAAATTTCTTTTTAAATGCAGATCTGCTAAAAATCTTGCAACCTCTTTGCCATCTGGATTTTTGTGATTAATGTTATTTAGGGCACAAAACGATAGCCACCTTTTTATAGGGGCTTTGTAAGTATTTAGAGTGCTTTTGCGCCAGCTATTACTCAATAAACTGATCTCGTCCCTACTCCAGTTTGCTACTTGGTCTGACCACCCCCAATTTTCCAAGCCTGGAGGGACAACTTGTCCACTTGTGGGGGACAGAACCCCGTCGATCGATCTATTAGGTTCTTCCGCAGATCTGATATCGGTAATGGATTTGACAGGGACCTGGCTTGAAGATCGCTCAGCCAAAAGCACTGATCCCACTGTGGTGCTATTACTATGTATGTTCCTTTGGCCCTGTTCAGATGGTCCAGCACCCGAGGGATTAGGTTGGGAGGGGGAAACACCAATCCCAACTGGAAGTCCCAATCTTGACTGAAGGCGTCGCAAAAAATTGCTGACCCATCTGTTGAGTCCCAAGTTACGTATTGTGGGACAACTGCGGTTTCTTTTGACGCAAACAGGTCTACGTCTGGAACGCCCCATCTTTTGAATATAACGTTCTTGGCTTGGGATTGTAGTTGCCATTCGGGAAGAGGCTTTCCTCTCGAGAGGCGGTCTGCAATCCCGTTTAACCTCCCCGGGAGGTATGATGCCGACAGCGTTATGTTGTGCTGCTCGGTTAGGTGAAGGAGTTTGTTTGTTAGGCCCAACAGGGCTAAGGACCGGGTTCCCCCCTCGTTCCTTATGTAAGCTATGAGGGTCCGATTGTCTGACTGCAATAGGACATGTGCATCCTTCATGTGTGCACCTTGTCTGACTAAGGCTGCATACACCGCAAACATCTCCTTCACATTGGAATGCCATTTTTGTTGGTGGCAATTCCATTTGCCTGACAACATGATGTTGTTCAGGTGAGCTCCCCAGCCCGCGTCCGCCGCGTCTGTGGTGAGAAAGTGGGTAATCTTGGGGCTGTGCATTGTTCTTGCACCTTTGCCTACGTTTTTTACCCACCATTGCAACTCTCGAGTCACTAGAGGTGGTAACCCCCTCTTTTGCCTTGGTCTGCATCCCCTGAATGATTTCATAAAAATCTGAGTTCGGCGACAATGAAGGCGACCATTTGGAGTTACTAAGTTCGCGAAATTTAGTACACCCAGCAATTGTTGCGTTACTCGGAGACAAGACTCTTTCTTTTGCAATAGGCTTGTTGTTAATTGTTCTATTTTTTGTACCTTTTTTACCGGAAGAGAAATTAGTTTTGTTTTTGTATTCCATACTATGCCCAAATATTCTATTTGCTGAGTTGGGGTGAGAAATGATTTTTGATAGTTTACATGCCAACCCAACTTTACTAGAGTATCTACAGCTATTTTGGTGTGTTCTATGAGTTGTGTCTGATTTTGACTGGCTATCAAAAAATCGTCCAAATAAACTATTATTCTTATGTTTTGTCTCCGAAGGATTTCCGCAATCCAATTGGTCACCGATGCGAAAGTGTGAGGAGCTGATGAGAGACCGAAAGGCAAGGCTGTTAACTGTAATATTTCGCCTCCATATATAATGCGCAGAAAACGCCTGTGAGTTTCCTTTATGCTCAAGTGAAAATATGCTTGTTGGAGGTCGATCTTTGTCATCCAGTCCCTGTCTTGTAGGAACTGAATTACATCCAGTCGAGAAATTAGCTGGAAATGCCGAGTCGAAACATGTAAATTTAGACTCTTTAAATTGATTATAGGGCGTATTCCCCCATCTGGTTTTTTGACTAAAAACATTTTGGAGTGAAAGCCGGGTGTCAACTTTTTTGGTTTTTCCAAAATGCCTGCGTCCTTTAGCTGATCTATAGCTTCTGTCATCTTTTTGGATGGTTTTGTTGCAAACTTGTTTATTATTCTTTTGTAAGGGTAATGTAAAGGAGGTTTTTCTAAAAATGGTATGCGACTCTCCGCTATTATTTTTTGGATATATTGACTGGCCCCCAGTTGTTTCCATGCCTGAACATGGAATTTTAGGCAACCTCCCTTGAATACTCTGCTTTGGTTGTCACTTATCTTTAACATTGGGGGTGTCTTGGGAGCCTGTACGGCGAAAGGAATGCTTTTTATTATAATTATTCTTAGATTTTTTGTCCGAGTTATACTTATTTTTCTTATTAAAATTAGTTTTGTAAGATGGCTTGTGATTTTTATTGTTTACCTGACTGTTATTAGTAAGTTTCTTCTTATCTTTTAAATAACTTGGCATTTTAAGCCATACCTGGGAGCCTCCTAGGGAATCAACAAGAGGGATGAGCGCTTCTCTATTGAAGAGATGCTCTGCACTAGGTGGAATGTTTTGTAACGCTACTTTAAGATTGATCTTACTAACTTCTTTTAGAATGCGTTCGCGTCTGACCTCGATACATTCTGCTCGCTTGCCACATATGACTTGCATACAGGATTCCATATTTTTGTATGAAGGAGACGTTGGACCAAATTTATCAGACAACTTATTAAATAGAGTGTCTGCATTGAGCTCTGTATCAGAACTAGCAGCCCAATTGACAACCTCCTGCAGACCACTTTTTAAAAGTTGTCTATTTTCCAAGACAGCATTTGACAACCCCGCTAACAATTGTTCTGTACTAGCTAAATAATCCATGCCTTTATTAAGATGGCACAGCTCCTCGTTTAATTTTAAACCTATAAAGCCTGGTGTTGCTATATGTGTTTGCAAGTCCTTCTTATACCGAATACCCTTCCAGGCCTGTGAATTAAATTGTTGAAGATTGTTCAACTCCGCTAATTTTGCTGGATCGGCAACGGGTACAATTTTAGATTCGTCAAGACTTATTTTTAAATCTCCCAAACACACGTTATTATTATTAGGTGGCTTACACAACATTGGTGGTTTATTTAAAAATTGATTACAATTATTAGAATTTACGGAATCGTAACGGCCGCCATTATTATAGTTTGTACTAATAGCCGTGAAAATTTGCGGCATTTGAGCTACGCAATCTGATAGGTACGTAACCTGGTTTATGAGGGTATCCATACGAGGATCCGAACAGGTTCCGACCTGTTTGGACCTACGCCGCTTAGACCTTTTGTTAGGTGGTGGCGAGGCAAAACCTTCCTCGTCTTCCGAAGACGAGGAACTGCTTTGTGGTGAGCTTGAGCTCACAGCTCTTCGCCCTCCATCCGGAGCAGCGATTTGAGCTACGGGTTCAGGAACGGAATCCTCGCCACTCATAATAGAAGGCAACTACTTACCGACTCGCCGTCGAATATACAACACCAACACTGCACTAAAACTTAGCACTATTTTCGAACCGAGAACAATAAGTTTTTGTCAGTTTTCAACTTGAGAAAAAACTTTGCTCCTATCACGACAAAAATCATAAACGCTATGAAAACCTCAACGGTCGGACGCCGGATCTAACGGTGGCGCCCCCTGCCGGAGATGGGAGGTAACAACAACATAAATCCATAGAGAATCGGGTATGTTTTTCAATATTTATGCTCCTAGAAGCCAGAATCATAGACAGCTTCTTCATACTGACGCTGTGTCTTTCTGCTAGGCATATAATAGCCAGTTAGCATTGAATCAGTCAGTTGCCGAGAATATCATTTGTTTGCCGATTGCTGAACGATTTTTTTATATTGTCATCAAATAGAGATGTCATAAACAGTGTTACCAACTTACCTACTGAGTGGATTTTCCACTAAAACTGGTAGTTTTGACGCCCCTTTTAGTGGCGAAGTATTGCTTTTAGTGCCTGGTGGTTTTTCTAGTAGTTTAGTAGATTTCAGTTTCAATTACTGAAAATGCTATCACTCAACCACTAAGCCACTAAAACGTTACGAAATATATTATTTTTACTTTATTCAATTTTTATGAGTACAATGCGTTTCAAATAAGAATAGGATCGACTTAGCGCCATGTTGTGACGTCATAGCTGTCAAATCGAATAAATTGGGTAGGGTGAGCAAAACAAGATATTTTTTAATAACATTAATTATTTACGAATCATGAACGAATAATTTTTAATCTGAATTTAGTTATTCATTTCCGCTCATGTCTGCATCACTGTTTGAGTGCTCATCGTCAACAAATACTAACAATAACAAATTTAACAAGAAACATCCAAGTAACATACAGAATTAACGAAAGAAACAGTAAGTAACACTCCACAAGCACTCAGTCTCACGAAAAAGCCACCACAAAAAGCAACCACAGCGCATGTAACACCCAACAACGACAAGATGGCGGCTGGCATCTTCTTTACTTTCTGGTGAATTGTTGTCAACAATGAAAATAAGAAAGTATCGATTTTAAAAAAAACTAATTATGACTAATTTTTTGACGTTTTTTTCACTTCGATTTATCTAAGACTCGGTTAAACAAAAAAAAAAGTTATTGATACGCAAATAAGTTTTCTTTGCAAACCGTACTTTTCAATCAACATTTGACAGATAGAGGTCATTGACGTTCCTATTCTTATTTGAATCGCATTGTATTTACTTTTACTTTGTGGGTAAATTCCAATAAAAGTTATAAAAGAAATCGGAACCAAAGACTCATTTATAAGTGAAACCGACGATGGTGCAGACAAAAATTCATCTGAAGAAGACTAATTTTAGAATATCACTTTTTATAGTTGGTGTTCGTATTGAATAATTTTTATGGTCCTCATAGTCATCTTGACTGTCTTGTTGATTTACAAATAATTGATTTATTGATTTGATTTACTGATTTTAAATATATTGTATTACTTAATAATAGAGAACATTTGTTACTAATATACTACTTTAATTACTGTTTTCTTTCGTAAAAACCAAAAATTGTTTAGTGGAAGTTTTAGCGATTTTTACTATGTTTTGGAGTAGGGCCGATTTTTGTTAGTGGTTTTCGAAGTTGCATTTGGTGGAGATCTAGATACGTAGTATCTCTAAGTAGTCTGTGATCTAGTTGTAGGGTATATATGTTCTGTGGTCATGTTGAGCTTGACATTTGATGATTTGACATTGTTTGATACGTGCAGTGCATACAAATCAACAAAATAATTCCTGGATTCTTGAGGGTTCAACAGAAAAGCTAGTCCCGATAAAGGAACATATTTACATTATACAACTTTTACAATGACGACCCCTCCAGATGCACCAGATAACTATGATCAGGTTCGTAAAAAGGTCCCAAAGTTTCACCTCTACTGCAACGTTGATATCAATGTCCTCATTTTTGTTACAGTTTGACGAAGAGGAAACTGAACAGCACCTTGGGGCGACTGCATCAGGACGAAAAAGGCTATTCAGTAAAGAATTAAGATGCATGATGTACGGGTTTGGAGACGACCAAAATCCATACACAGAAAGTGTAGACTTTTTGGAAGATTTAGTCATCGAATTTATAACAGACACGACTCATAGGTAGGATAACTGAATCGAGTAACTGTTAGGTACCGAACCATAGGACTTTTTTAAATCAGATCCTGTTGAATTTTCAGGGCAATGGAAGTGGGCCGAACAGGTAGAGTTCAAGTAGAAGATATAATTTTCTTAGTCCGGAAAGACCAACGCAAATACGCTCGAGTTAAAGATTTACTAACAATGAATGAAGAACTCAAGAAAGCTAGAAAAGCTTTTGATGAAGTTAAATATGTTGGTGAGTAGCAGTGAATTGTTAGGTAAATGAAACATATCAAAGTCTGTTCTTAGTTTTGTTTTGTTTTTGAAGTAACTGAAGTGATGCTTTATTTTGTTTTTCAAACTTATCTGAACTTGTAATGAGATCTATTTATTATCAAAGTGTAATGAAAAAAAAACCGGCCAAGTGCGAGTCGGACTCGCACACGAAGGGTTCCATACCACAAGGCATAAAACGCCGAAAAAAACGTTTCTTTTATACCCCTTTAAATGTTAACTTTATTTTATTTTTATTATTTGCTGTTAGAGCAGCAACAGAAATACATCATCCGTGAAAATTTCAACTGTCTAGCTATCACGGTTCATGAGATACAGCCTGGTGACAGACAGACAGACGGACAGTGGAGTCTTAGTAATAGAGTCCCGTTTTTACCCTTTGGGTGCGGAACCCTAAAAAAAAGAATAATCAACTAAAATTAAATAATAAATATTGTGTTAGTCTGAAATTTTAATATTGTTTAATTTGTGATGTGTGTATATAATAATTGTGTTTTTATAAAATTATAGAAGACCAACAATAACATAGATGATCAAACAAGGCTGCCATGCTTCTAAGACTGACGCAAGTAACAATATTTGATTATGACACATTGCTTCTGTGTTTGCACTGACTAATGTCATTTTATCAACCCTTGTAATCTAACCCTTTTTATATGTTACAAACAAAACACTGCAGTCTGTTTTGCTATACCTTTTAATTATGCTTATTGATTTTTCGCGCACTGGGTTTTCAACAAATGGTTAGCGCTGAGAGTTGTAAATTTAACAAAGTGGTTTTTTAGACATGCTGGGATATACTCTGTTGGATTTTCAAAGCTCGGCTCAACGCCGAGAGTTGAAAAGTCAGGGCACCATAAAAAACTGACAAAAAAATCTAAAGGCTAAATGTATGTTTAATTAAAAAAGGACATCATTCATGTGTTGGAACATTTTATTTCCAAAAATTAAAGATATTATGTTCAATTAAATGTTGGTATTTTTTCAATTTTTATGCATAAAACACCTGTTATAAAAATATGATTTTTGGCATTTTCAATCTCAAATAGCAGCCAGGGGGTTAATAGACTTTCGTTGTAATAGTAAAAACTGCTCAAGATGTTATTTCCTATAAGAAAACATTTTTCTGGCTCGCACTTTAATATTTGGGTACGAATTGAATGATGTCCTTTTAACAATGCTTGACCTGACTTCAAATTAACCTATTCCCTCATGCTCAAAGGAGTTTTTAAATGATTAAACTATAAGTAATAAATAAGTCACTTACTTTTATTTACGCTGAGTGTTGGTGATATACTTATCAATAACAGAATTTAATCAAAATAGTAATTAATTTTATGAATTCAATTAGGAAGTTGTACAAATTAGGAACAATTCAATTCTCTACCACTAGTGTGTTCAAGATTGTAACTTTTACAAGTACCTATTATAGTAAAAAAATGCAATTTGTAAACATATAATTTCGATCCCTTTCACTCCTTTCCCGCATGAGCAGAGCTTAAACTGCAAAAAATATACCTACTGACATAGAATTGACCCAATGTTAAGAATAATATGAGCTCAACTATCTATAATGAGACACAATTACTTTTCTATTGTTACCAAACTTAATAAGCTTACCTAACAGACAAGGGGTCTGAATTAATTCAAGTCGATAATAGTAATTTAAACTTAACACCTCTCTTTCTCTATGGTCTTAAATAATACTGCCTCTGTCATTACAATATTTCACTTGTAATGTAGGGACACTTCCATCTTACCTATTTATTTTGTGAGTCCATAAAATTATCTGAATGTTGGGCAATGGAACCTAGGGATCTGGATTATTACCAATGTATTAGAAGATAATAAAATAATTTATATTTCAGAATAAATCAGAAGTGGATAGGCTGGAAGGATGTTACCTTCATGCATTGTCAAATATGATGTATACTACTACTTCCACGAAGAAATAATTGAAACACTATGTTTTAATATTTTTTCTTACATTTCAGTTCTTGAATACTATCTGTAATTGTACCTCCTATAAAAGACATTCCTCTAAACCCAGAACCTCAATGTACCTATAATTTGTAGTTCTAGACAATAAAGTGTTGAATTTAATAAATTTACAAATTGTTTTTTGTACCTACCTACAAGAATCCTGGTCAAAATTGCTGGACTACTCTGGCTTAGGAAGGCTAGAGACAGAGAAGAGTGGCGTACATTGCAGGATGTCTACACTCAGCTTTGGGTGGCCAAAGGCTAAAGAAGAGAGAGATAAGACTACCTACAATTCTTTTGTCTATTATATAACAATCACTGCTGATTAATTATAGGCATGTATACATACATCTACCTTAACTGCCTCGTTCTTCTCATGGTCTTAAGCACGACTGCTGAGCGTGGGTCCTGGTTTCGATTTCCAGGTGACAGTATTATTGGGTTTTTCTATTAGCATATTCCCAGTAACAGCCCGGAGTTTGGAAGTTAGCGGGGTGATACCCCCATGTCTCGGTAATCCGCTGGTCCTGCGCCTGATCTCCGGTCGTCCCGGATTGCCGTCCCATCGGACTGTGAGAGTGAGGCAAGAGCGTGTGCACCTGTGTGTCTGCGTACTATACAGAATGATTCTTTTTTACCCGTTCCAAATTTTTACAGGAATATGAACAACTTTCACTATGGGACCAACTCTGAAATCACGAAAAAAATTAATCTGCTGTTTCATACATTTTGGTCAAGTAGGTATTGTTGAACTTTTGTATGAAACAGCAAATTTTTTTTCGTGATTTCAGAGTTGGTCCCATAGTGAAAGTTGTTCATATTCATGGGTAGAACACCCTGTAAAAATTTGGAACCGATAAAAAAAAAATCACCGTTTATTCCCGGTCGTCCCCACTGGGCCCGAGTAGAAAATAAAAAGTTCCAATCGTCACCACTGGGGAGGATCGAATTTTTTTTGTACTTGTGCCCTGTGGGGACGGCCGCGACGGGACGGGGACGACCGGGAAAAAACCAAATATACATACCTCTCGCGTAGATTGCTGCTAGTCTCCTTTGAGATTGGCTGCCATGGCCGAAATTTCGTCTAGAGGACTATTACATCTACTTTAATAGACCAAACAGAATGCTAGCTTCTTTAGGGCCAGAAAAGATCCAGCCCATACCAAGCCAAACGATTTCCTTTTAACTTTTCTGTCACTGGTGCCACTTTCAAACTTGTCCCTAAACACGAATTTCTTACTTTATCCATTGTTGTCACTCTACACATTCATCTCAACATTGTCATCTCCTCAAAAACTTCTTTTATTAAGTACCTACTCCTAAAACTCACGACGCGTTTAGCGCCGTAACTTCACATGTTAGTTAGTTTGTTGGGAGAGTTGTTAGCGTATCCCCAGTTGTATACTGGGGCCGCAGCTTAGCTAGGTTTAAATAAAAAAATAAAGTACTTTAAAGACTTTATTTGTGCGATACAATAGAATGACAGTATAGTAGCTTGCTAACACAGTACTTCAACATAACAGACAACTGTTATGAAAGAAATTATAATATCAAACAATTAAAATAATTTAACATGATTTTAACATTATTGAACTAACATAATAACACAATACACTACAAAAGAAAATTAAATAATAATTGTTTACACATACTCAACTGTCAACCAACAGGATTGAAAAATCCTGAGGATAATATGGCCCCAATCAAAGTTAGTTTGTTTAGAAAAATTATAAATATGGAGAGGAGTGTTCAAATTCGAACATGAAAACATTTTCACAAACATCAACGAGGATAAAACTATGTGACTTCATAATTTATACATAGATCAATGATTCTTAAGAATTACGTGTAAATAAAATATTTCAACAAAATGTTCACATTTTAGTCGACTAGACCGGTTGTCAAAAAACAGCCAAACGTCTAAACTTTGGTTTTAAAATATGTGTTACATATTTTGATACAACATCGTCGAATAACAAAGTTAATCTTATAATATAAATAGGCCATTGATGGCAGTGAGTTAGTATTTTATAAATAATACAATAAGTTACTTGTTGAAATATTCGATCGTAGTTATAATTTATTAATTCTAGGGTACATCCTAAGCTCGGGCAAAGTGAACAATTTACCTACTATAAATATTGGCATCACATTAATTTCTTCAAGTGACTTGGAATTATATGGAATACTTTGAGAAATATTAATCTAAAATAATACGGGTGAGTTACAATAATAATCTGGAAACTGGTAACTCTTATAAGCAAGTAAAATACTATGAAAATAATGTAAAATACTTTAAAAGTGTAATTTCAACCTAAAATGAGACAGAAAATATTTGAGCCCTTTTAAATTAGCTATTATTGATTTGGCAACACAACACAACATAAAAAGCAAACTTGTGTATTGTCACCGCTGCTCTCAGAACGGTGAAGGAAAACTTTGTGAGGAAACCGGCATGTCCTAGAACCAAAAATTCGTAGACATGTGACATCTACCAACCCGCACTGGTCCCGCGTGGTAGATTACAGCCCACTCCCTCTCGAAGACAGGAGGCCTGTGTCCCAGCAGTGGGAACATTAAGTATAGGCTGATAATGTATATTTTCAGTAATCTCTAAGTAAGCTAGACATTCGAAATAGTACCATTGAATGAATAATCTGATTACAGTCTTAACCATTTAGTTTTAGTCTAAGAATCTTCTGTACTTGTCCTTAGGACGTTTCCAAGTGGAAGATTTTACTACAGATAGTGTGTTCTCCACACAAATAACGTTTTTCATAAAGGCTACCATGTGTACTTTAGCACTATTAAAAACTATCCTATTATTTTGTAAATATCTATTAGTAAGACAATATTATTATTTTTACTACTTTTATAACAGCCAACGCTAAGGCAAGTAAACCTGTACATTAGATATAAGAGTCAGATTTAATACAGTATAAATAACTACCACAGATTAAAAAAAATATTATTTACTCAGAGACGTCACTTAAACTAATCAACGGTTAACTCTAACTGACAAGTAAAGTTTATTGGTCAGTCAATAAATACTTGTCAATTAAAGATAATGATTGATAAATTCGCTGTCAGTCCAAAATAAGACAGATAGAAAACCTTTCAATTTTTCAAAGTTAATGATGGATTATTTTAAAGTGGCGTTTCAGAGTGCGGCAGTTGTTAATGTATAATTGAATAAGAAACATCACTCATAATGATGATAATCGCCATGGTTATTTATACGAAAAAAATCTAGCCAATAATTTTAAACATATCCGATTGATATTAAAATATTATTAAATCTCGCAACACTTTCAAACATGCAACTGCATCCATTAGTATAAATACTTTTCTAGGTAATCAGATTAGGATAATCATTAATTTCTGGAATGGTTTATAGCAATATGTACCATGTTTCGATAATAATCAATATCAGTTATATTATTTTTATGACATTGTGTACTCTACCTACTTACATAGGTACGACAAATGGTCGTAATTTATATAGTTTACAATACAAAAAGAGAAGTAAACACTTCTTTCCGTGAATATACGCGTGTCAAATATTAAAATTACGTGACACGGAGTAATGAATAAATGGAGTGATAACTGGCAGACCATTGCCAGAAAGTTCTGTGACCATGGTATGTCATAAAGAATAGGTGCGCATTTTCACTGGGCCTCGAATGCAAGTAATTTCGTTAATTGCAAATAAAATTTGCAGTACTCAGAGTCAACTTTCAATAATTCAATCAAGCACATTGAATTTGAAGTCCATCCCAAAAACTGGGTAACTTTTCTGCTGCTGTTCTGACAGCAGCAGAAAAGCAACAAGAAAAATATGTAAACACTCCATTAATTTGTTACTCCGTGATCAGATCAGCCAACCAGTGATACATATAGATTTTGTAAGTAAATGTCATATAAATACATATAGGTGCTGTGTGCGTTGCATTTAGTCGGTCGGCGGCGGCATGGCGGCTACGATGGCCTTCATGACGGCGGCGGCTGCTAGAGCCGCGTGCGGCTGCCACTCCTTGCCGCGGGTTCCGTCACGGTAGTCGGATATGCCTGGGGATGAGAAAAGTAAAAATTTAACTCTTAACTAAAACCACCACTCAGTGGATCCCAAATAGCAGGAATCGGCTATGCGACAGGCCGAAAAAAAGAGACGGCGGGATGAGCTGGACTCCTTAAAGGATTGGCCCACAATCGCAGTAAACCGGGAAAAGTGGAAAGAGGGAAGGGAGACCTTTGCCGTGGGACAACACAGACTTATAATAAACTAGCAGCGCCCCGCGGTTTCACCCGCATAAGTGTCGATCCGATGTCGATCGATGTCATGGGAATATCGGGATAAAAACTAAGTATCCTATGTCCTTTCCCGGGACTCAAACTATCTCTATACCAAATTTTATCGAAATCGGTTCAGCGGTTTAAGCGTGAAGAGGTAACAGATACACTTTCGCATTTATAATATTCATCATCATCATCATTTCAGCCGAAAGACGTCCACTGTTGGACATAGGCCTCCCCCAAATGGCCCCCCTATTTGGGGGAGGCCTATGTCCAACAGTGGACGTCTTTCGGGGGGGGGGGGGGGGGGGGGGGGTTTGCCATAATCGCAACGCTTGGCAGGCGGGTTGGCGATCGCAGTATGGTATGGAGGTGGAATGCATAGAGAACGCTGCTGCACATTCTCCGCTACGACCCTTAGTCGCCTTTTACGACACCCACGGGAAGTATGGGGTGGTGCTATTCTTTAAGTCCGGCACCACACAGACAATTATAATATTAGTATCAATCAATCAACTCAGCCTATCGCAGTCCACTGCTGGACATAGGCCTCTCCCAGACTGCGACTGCGACTCCAGGACTCGTCTGCTCCACCGGCCATCGGTCCTTCGACAGACATGGCCAGCCCACTGCCACTTCAGTTTGCTTACTCTGCAAGCTATGTCGGTAACTCCGGTTCTTTTCCGGATAATTTCATTCCTGATTTTATCCTTTAAAGAGACTCAACTCAAACTCAAACTCAAAACTCAAACCATTTATTTCAATTAAACCATTTACAGGCACTTTTGAATTGTCAAGAAGTCGGTCAGTCAGAAAATATGAAGCTAGTTGCCCATTCCAAAGCGTAGGTACCTATGGAGAAGAACGGGCAAGAAACTCCATGGACACTCTTTTAAATTGTATTTTTACAAAAATATTAGTTACATCATTAATGTTGAATTTACAATTATATGTGAGAACGATGTAAAAAAATACGTACGCGTTAAGAGCGTCCAGAGTACAGCAAATAGTAAGAAGACAACAATCCAAAAATAAAATAATTAAAAATAAGCCTAGGCAGCTGAGTGATGACCAGCCCCAACTGACGGCGCCCGTTCACGAACATGACGCATGGATCAGCACCATTCAGCTCAACCATTTTGAAGGGAGCTAAATGATCCAATACACACGCCACCGTCAGCGAGACATTTGTGTGAGCATGACATACTATCAGCCGCCATGGCACATTCAAGTCAATGTAAGACATATTACCCGGTAAATGGTAGAGAAGGTATACTTACATAGAACTCACATCTGTGCTATGCAGTTATACAATGCAAAGGAAATTGAGTTTATACAATGCAAAGATAATCTTACAATCTTCAGCAGCTCCAACAGTATTTTCAAGTGTTAATCAATTAGTTGTGGTTGTGGAGCAGGACCAGCATTGAGCCAGGCATTTTTATCAGCGATGTAATCCCCTAACTTATAATATGCCTGACTGCATAGTGTGCGTTTTATACAAGACTTGAATTTTGTCTCATTCAGTTGAAGAATGTGGGGAGGTATTTTATTATAACATTTTAAACAGTACCCCATAAAAGATGAGTCTACTTTAGCCAGTCTGAAACCTGGTTGAACTAATAGGTCCCTATTCCTAGTACTGTAATTATGTCTTTCACCTCTTTTACCAAAAAGATGTAAGTTTTTTCTTACATACATGATGTTTTCGTAGATATATTGACAAGGTACCGTCATGATGTTAATTTCCTTAAACAGTTCCCTTAGAGAATCACGCCTGCAGAGGTTATATATGGCTCTGATGGCTCTTTTCTGCAGAATAAAAATAGAATCAATGTCTGCAGCCCGTCCCCAAAGCAAAATACCGTAAGACATGATACTATGAAAGTAACTAAAATAGACCAGTCTCGCGGTATCTATATCAGTAAATTGGCGGATTTTTCTGACAGCATAAGCTGCTGAACTTAGCCGTCCTGCAAGAGATGTTAAATGAGGACCCCATTGTAGCCTTGAGTCGAGCGTGATCCCCAGGAAAACCGTTTCATCGACGAATTCTAGTTTCTCTTGATTCAATACTATCTCACAATCACTACTCTTTACATTTGGTAGAGAAAATCTTATGCACTTAGTTTTTTTCCCATTTAATACTAAATTATTAGCAGTGAACCAACTTTGGACCTGCAGTAAGGCGTTATTTACGTCGTCATAATTTGTAGCACGTCTATTTACCTTAAAAATTAAGGAAGTGTCATCAGCAAATAACACCATTTGTGGTTGATTTTTTAATAAATGGAGTAGATCATTAACATACACTAAAAAGAGGAAAGGACCCAATATCGAGCCTTGTGGCACACCCATTTTTACTGTTAAACCATGTGAATTGACACCATTTATTTGAACTTGCTGTTGTCTGTCATTTAAATAAGAACTAACTAAACTGAGCGCAAGTTTTCCAAGCCCATAATGCTCAAGTTTCAAAAGCAAGGTTCTCTCCCAATTCCACATAATTGCAATAGTATCATGCTAAGAAATGTAGTACAGTACGTGGCCATAAGTATGGCACGTCGTGTTTTAGAAAGAGACTGTCAGAGACGAGAATGATAGAGATGGCACTATACAAAGGTGAACTTTTTCTTATTTATAGCTTAATTATAGCTGCTGCCCGAGACTTCATCTGCGATCCACGATGAACAGAAGGCCGTTATTAAATCCTAGCGTGATCAGACCCAGATCATGGTCTCATCAGTGTGCCAAATTTCTTCTCAATCCGTTCAGCCCTTTTAGCGTGAAAGCGTAACAAACAGGCAAACTCACTTTCACATTTATATATTACTATATAAATATATTATTATTTATATATTATATTACTTTATATTAGTTTCGTAATATAGTTTTCAAGCAAGCAACAGTGTTTATAAAATAAACTTCTATATATTTTTATTAACGAAAGATGCTGCACCATTACTTTATGTAATTTCTGTCTTGGTAATAGTAGAATTAGTTAGATGATAAAATTTGTACTAACTGCTTTGCACATATGTTGTTTGTTTTCAGATTTATTAACGCTGTAGAAAAGGGCTTTTCGTGTCTCACCTGAAAGTACAATTTATTATAGTGTCTATTTTAATAGTTTTATTTTCCATATTTAGAGTTAGTTTACTGTACAGTCACGAGCATAAGTATGTATACACTTGGCTTGATTCAAAGGCGATTTTCTCCTTTATTTTTGAATGAAATTTTATGTTATTACGAACATAGTATTTTTGGACCTATAGGTTTATGTAAAGTGTCGTATTTCAACGTTGCATTCGTTATTTCGTGAAAAAATCGCAATTGCAAGTTGCTATGAGGAGGTGCACTCCGAGCAGAGCTCGCTCCATAGCTCGCTGAGCGACCTTGAATTTGTGTACCAGCCCGACCGTCAGTGTCCACGTTTCAGCACCGTATGTCATGACGGGCAGGACGCACTGGTTGAAGACCTTAGTCTTCAAACACTGCGGGATAGGCGACGAGAAGACTTGACGGAGTTTTCCAAATGCTGCCCAACCCAACTGGATCCTTCTGTCGGCCTCTTTCTCAAAGTTGTGTCTACCGAGCTGGATGACTTGCCCTAAGTAGACGTAATCCTTCACAACTTCGAGAAGCGACCCTTCGATGTGGATTGGACTCGGCAAGACGTGCGAATTGTACATGACTTTTGTCTTGTCCAAATTCATGCCGAGGCCAACCCGCCGGGAGGCTCCATTTAGGCTGTGCAACATTTGGTCTAGCTGTTCCAGCGACTCTGCCATTATGACGATGTCATCGGCAAACCGAAGATGTGAGATATACTCGCCGTTCACGTTAATACCCTGTCCAGTCCAGTCCAGCGTCTTGAAGACGTCTTCCAAAGCGTTGGTGAACAATTTAGGGGATATTACATCCCCCTGTCTCACCCCCCTGAGCAGTTGGATGGGTCTGGTTTTTTGATCCTGGATCTGGACAGTCATCGTTGCAGCGTCATACAAACATCTCAACACTTCGATGTAGCGCCAGTCAATTCGACATCGTTGCAGAGAGGCCAGAACTGCCCATATTTCGATGGAGTCTAAGGCTTTCTCGTAGTCCACAAATGCCATACACAGCGGTTGATTGTACTCCTCGGTCCTCTGTACAATTTGTCGAACAGTATGAATGTGGTCTACGGTACTGAAGCCTTTTCGAAAACCGGCTTGTTCTGGCGGCTGGAACTCGTCAAGTCTCCTAGCGAGACGGTTCGTGACGACCCTCGAGAACAGCTTGTATACGTGGCTCAGAAGTGAGATGGGTCTATAGTTCTTCAGCAAGGATTTATCACCTTTTTTGAAGAACAGAACCACCGCACCACTGCTCCACGCCTTGGGCGTTGTACCCTCTTGGATGACGGAATTAAAGAGACTCGCTAGCTCTTTCAGGACTGGTTATTTTTAAGGTATTAGTATGGAAAAATAATATTAACTAAGGATATTGAAGAAGTTTGGAAGATTGTCAAATGATACTGCGCTGCCTAGCGCCTTTAAGATAACAGAAATGTCTTAAACAAACCAAAGGTTGATAGCACACGCAGTGACCGCTAATCGTGTACTAATTGTTCAACTAATAATTGATGAAGTAAGATACAAAAGCGTGTTAAGAATACTCATTAGTCCGTAGTGTATGGTTTCACCGTACAAATATTTAAAAACTTTGTCAATGGCGTTTATAAGTGAACCAAAGCAGCAAGGGCAGCAAGTATACCATAGTAGCAAAGACAGCCAAAGCTCATTCAAATTCTTGGTTCATCCGACTAAGGACGGTTTTCAGCTCTTGTCAATTTGTTATCTCAACTCAAGGAGTACTGCTCTGAGCGGGATTGTCCGAAAGGGTTACCGCTACCCCGGAACATAAAGGGCTAAGGAAGGAACACGGGTGGGTTTTAGTCAGTATGAGTCTGACACTCCTTTCCGCTCCACCCAGAGCGGGAGGAGTCATTTGATGATTTCCCACCGGCAAAAAAAAAGGAGTACTGCTCCCTTTATATGTTTTATAATCGGTCCCACAGTGCTGAGTGCTGAGGATCGCGACCCATTTTATTGAGGTTTGTGTCGGTCCTGGGGCAGTCTTGAATCTTCTTGAAGAGGTAGCCCCAAAGGCTGGGGGATCGGGATGGTCCACCGTTAATAAACCCTTTATAGCTTACCTCTTATAGACACGAAGCAATCCTTCCTGTTCCCGATGACACTGTCGATCACGGCGTCCAGCTCGCAGTCGTAGGCGAGCGCGCGCGCATGCGCGGCGAAGGCGGCGCGCGCCTCGCCCGTGCCGCTGACGGCGCGCCCGCCCGCGACGGGGGACAAGTGCACGCGGAGACCGCTGTCTTTCCTATCCCTGAAGATATGACGCAAATTATTTTAATTATTTATTTTATTATTTTTATGTACAGAACACGCAAACAGCTTTCTAAATAAAAGTATGCACTTCGGTATTCTTCGGAAATACGAACGCGCGATTATAGAGCTTGATCTAATATACAGGGTTACTTTTCAAAGACTACCCATGAATATAAACAACTTTCACTATGGGACCAACTCTGAAATCATGAAAAAAAATCAGCTGTTTCATACATTTTGGTCAAGTAGGTATTGAAGTTTTTTATGAAACAGCTGATTTTTTTTCGTGATTTCAGAGTTGGTCCCATAGTGAAAGTTGTTTATATTCATGGGTAGAACACCATGTAAAAATTTGGATGGTCTTTGAAAAGTAACCCTGTAGAGATGTTTACAAAATTGTAGATTAACTATTCTATGCAATTCCAAAAAACTTTTCAAAACTTTTGTCTGACAAGTAACGACCTAAGACCGGAGTAGCCAGGTAACCTGACAGAAAAAGAACTTCATAAAAAAGCGAAATAATAGGTGCACTACTATACAAAGCACGGCTGTACAAAACTAATAAGCATTGCCTTAGTGCGGGGTACTCTGTGACGCGACGTTAGTGATAATTTGGGAAACACGAAGATTTCTAAAGAGCATACTTATCCATAGAAAGCTGTACGTGTCTGTCTATATAGATAATCAATCAGCATCCTGGTTGGTGATTTTTTTTCTCGGAAAATTAAAAGGATTCACATAATAATATCGTGAGTTAAGGAGGGCGAATTACAGATAATATGTGTAAGAGTAGAACACGTAAACAATAAACAACCAAGAAAAAAAACCCAATAATAATTAGGAATAGACAAGTCTCGAAGATCTTCGAAGTCGTCACATAATTTAAAAACTCTAATGGAAATATAGTTAACACTTGCAATTGAGTATGCTCAATTGCTCGGCTGACCCTTGAGGTCGCCGTATTGAGCTCTCCATTTTTTTTACATTACGACCCACTTTGTTAATAAAAACATTTACCTAAATGGATCTAATGATTTAACAAAACGATCGAAAGGAGAAATGAGCTATACCTAAAGATGTTTTGTAATTTGTCTGCAATGTAGCGGTCGTAAAGCACGACTGCTGATTATGGAGAGTCCAGGGTTCGATTCCCATGTCAGACAGTAAGCAACGTTGAGTAGGCCTGTGTCCCGGCAGTGGGAAGTTATAGTTAATCATGGTCAGGCAGGCTCACCTGGCCAATAGGAAATTGCGACTGGGAATGAAATAAAAAAAAAACTACCAGTACTTTACAACATACCCCTTCGCCCTGCAGGAGAAGCGAGGTGTTATGTGTAGTAGTTTTTATGGTCTTATTACTCAGGTAACTAGGCTACTCAAGTTCATTCAGAATAATGTACTAATACTCAACAAGTAAACACAATAATCTCGAACCTACGCGCGAACTGAGCAAAGTGCGTCATAAACACGGATAAATCTGTCTAAAACCGTCTAATCCTGACGTCTAGTTAGCCCCAATCATATAACCTTCATAATATCATTTTCCTTTGAAATTAAATTATTTTCAACAATCCTGTTTATTTCAGGCTTATCTTAAACAACAACCCATATTTGTAAACATTTAAGCGTATGGAATATCCCGCCCGGTATGAATGGGTTTTCACAGGATATTCTTAGTAATTTATATTGTAGGAATATTGGTATAATAATATATTTCAGTGACATAAGAGTACATAATGTTGGGACTAGTTTGTAACATGATTCATTTTATACAAGTTGTATTATTCCATAATTAGCACAGATTTTGTATCTGAAAACCTCCTCTTTGATGAGGAAGGTACAGTTATAGGATTCTTCTTACTTGTTCTTATTGTTGTATACGGAATATTTTCAATTTATTACTAGGAAGTCACTCCAAATCGTTATCAAATTCTGTTAAAAGATTGACTAACCTTTTAACCCCCCCCCCCCCCCCTGGCGATTGAAAACGTTATCACATCACTAGCGTATCGTGTGTATTGTACGTAGAATATGGCGCGGCCTTTGTCTGAGGTTAACATTTTTTTATCTGCCGTGACCGCGATTAGAGATCGAATCATATGAACTCTATGCGGCTTTTGGGAAACATTGAAGAGATCCGTGTCGACACGAGACAAGAAAGATGGTTTGTTCACATGATTTCTGATGGTTTGATTTTCTGATGGTTTGATCACACACAGTTTGGCTGGACTAGTGAATGTCTAGAGTCGTCATTGGCAACTCGAGATCGCGCTTGCTAAATTTGGGGTCGAGATGTCGCCTACATTTTAAAATAATGCGTATGTTTTATTGAACTTAATGACAACGAAAACTACATCTACTTAGGGTATTGGTGTTATATTTTGTAAATAAAGAAGCATAGTGTGACCGCGCGCGTTCAGTCTCGAAATCTCGTTCGAAATTTACCTCCATTCCCTAGACTGGACTATAGTAGTTATAGAAAGTAAGTACACATACACTTGATCACCCTGCGGTGCCGGGTGCGACACTTCGATGAAGGCTCCCTCGCCGATGTCCACACACAAGCGGTCCGTGGCACCTTCCGGAGGATCCCATCTACCAGGCACGCCTCGAAGTCGCTCCAAACCTATAAAAAAAAGATAACAGAAATGTTATGGTTGTAAACTCAATAATCACGACAGATTTTTGGCAACGATTTAAGAGCGTTTACGCCGTACGGCATTTCATACAAACTTTCAAGCCCTTATTTTTCGAAAAGAATGAACCGATTTTAATTAAACTTCATACGCATAAGCAGGATACAAAGATAACATTTTCGAAAAATAGTGTTACAGCCAAATTAGACCGATTTTAAATTTTCCAGAGAGACAGAGATTTCCAGTTACTTATCTTTTTTTAAATAAAACCTTTCGAAAATGTTCTCTACTAACTTTTTGACCTTTGTATCCTGCTTATGCGTATGAAGTTTCATTAAAATCGGTCTAATTTGGCTGTAACACTATTTTTCGAAAATGTTCTCTACTAACTTTTGGACCTTTGTATCCTGCTTATGCGTATGAAGTTTCATTAAAATCGGTCTAATTTGGCTGTAACACTATTTTTCGAAAATGTTCTCTACTTACTTTTTGACCTTTGTATCCTACTTATGTTTATGAAGTTTCATTAAAATCGGTTCATTCATTTTGAAAAATAAGGGCTTGAAAGTTTGTATGAAATGCCGTACGGCGTAAACGCTCTTAACAGACATTTTAGCAAACTGAAGATTCTAGGGTATAATTTGAGTTCGTTCCCGAAAATAGCTACTATAGACAGCTTCTTTGGGGATCAAACCCACAAAATCCTGAATAAAAGTGTTGGGTTTAAACTGACTATTTTTGAAAACGGTATCATTTTAACAGACTGAAATTCTAGGGTACTATTTGAGTTAGTTCTCGAAAACAACTAACAACTTACGAACAGGTTATTTGGAGACTTTAACCCCCCGGATTCCCCATTACAACATAATTAAAACAGACTACATGATAGAAATACGTGTGTTTAGTTGTAAAAGTGAGTCGACTTCTTTGATGTCATACAAAACAGCGCTGAATCAGAATGAGAATTCGTATCTGTATCATACCTAGGGGCTACCCCGTACCCGACCGCACGAAAATTCACCTGTGATCGATTTACAAAGAAAAACAAACAAGTGAGCAAGGAAGTGCTATACAAATCATCGGGATAATTTCAAAACACACTATGAGTAGCATGGCTGTCATTTTGACATTTCAACCACATTCATTGCGTTATTTGCGTTGTTAAGGGCGCTATTACAAAATCGAAGTGCTCAGTTTTAGGTAAATTCGACGGCGCGCGGCAGCGGATGCGCACGTGTGCATCTAAAGAGGTATGCTACGCACACATGCAAACGGCTATGCGTCCAATGCCAGAAACAAACCAACAAGAGCCTTTGCTACTTTGTTTTCGAAATAAATTAAATTACTGTTATACATAGTTCATGAAATATTATTTGTACCAATGAATGTTTCCTAGAACAGCAGTTTATCTATAGAATTACTATAGGGTCATAAACATATACTTGATTTTTTTTTTCGCAAACTAGCACGCAGCCCGCTTGATGGTGTGTAGTTACCGCAACCTATAGACGCTTGCGATGCCAGAAACATTACTTGCGCGTTGCCGGAATCGCACTGATACTTTTTGCTGGTAGGTACCTAATTTTTTACGAAGTTTCTTTATATGTAACTTATTCAGCAGGTAGGTAGACATTTAAGTACTTATTTATAGAAATAAGTGCAATGTGATGTTGTATCTACAGTTTGGATAAAAAAGTCAAAAGAAAGTAAAAAAGGCAAATCAAAAGTAATTTTATTCAAATAAGGCTGAGAATCTGCACTTTTCGAACGTCAAAATTACATAAGACAGTCCCCAAAAACGCCCGCCCTTCACCATTTCCTAGCGCTTTCACTGAGAAGAAGAAGTGGCGCAACAAACTCCCCAGCAGTACAGGGGGCCTAAAAAGGCCACTTTGGCAGAATCATAAAAGGATAACAGAATGGACAGTTAACTGTTAAGTTAATCGTATCAAATGAAGAAGCATTTTTCAGTTATTTTTTTTGTCTGTGCTAAAATATCAATCAATCCAATCCAAATCCAATACCAATCTCTTTGATTGTACCTACGTAGAGCAGTGAAAAAAAGGAAAACACGGACTGTCTTCGCCATTTTATAATTCATAATGTCATTCTTTTATGATTCTCCAAAGTCGCCTTTTTAAGACCCCTGGTCTCTTGTTAAAAAATAATACCGGCCGAGTGCGAGACGGACTCGCACACGAAGAGTTTCGTACCACCGCAATAATATGCGCTGAAAAAATCACATCACAATATAAAATACACATTTGGAAAAATTTCAACTATCTGCCTATAACGGCTCATGAGCCACTAACAGACAGACGGACGGACGGTCAGCGGACACTTAGTAATAGGGTCCCGTTGGCACCCTTTAGGTATGGAAAAAAAAAAATCTCTGAAGTGGCATAGACCGTGCTTTTCTCTAATCTATGATTTCAAGAAGCACGTACTACTAATAAAACTAGTTTTTTCTGGTTCTGGTATTTTGAGGTTCCAGGGAGCCTAAAAAGGCCACTTTGGCAGAAGCATAAAAGGATAAAATTAAGAATCATAGTGGACAGCTAGCTGTTAAGTTAATCGTATCAAATCCCATTGGTGAAGGATTATTCAGTTATTTTTATTTGTCAGTGTTAAAATACCAATCAATCCAATCAAAATCCAATCCCAATCTCTTTGATTATACCTAACGTAGTGCAGCGAAAAAAGAAAAACACGGACTGCCTTCGCTATATTATGATTCATAATGTTATCCTTTTATGATTCTGCCAAAGTGGCCTTTTTAGCCCCCCAGAAATCATTAACTTTGAAAACTTTTATTACTTTTAGTTGATATTGAGTACCAGTCCACACTGCAAATACTTATGTCTGAAAATAATTATCTGAATAAAAAAAAAAAAAAAGTCAGAAAACGAAGACAACAACAACTAATAATTAAAATAGATGGACATTTTAACACAGCGCTCAGTACGTCTAACTAAAGATATCCAAGCAAAAAAAAAAAACACTGTTTAAAGTGATTTTATTTTGACCTAAAATAATCAATTGCATGCACATTAGTGTATTTTCGTTAGCTGATTATTTTTAGGGTTCCGTACCCAAAGGGTACAAAACGGAACCCTATTACTAAGACTTCGCTGTCTGTCCGTCTGTCCGTCTGTCTGTCTGTCTGTCACCAGGCTGTATCTCAAGAACCGCGATAGCTAGACATTTGAAATTTTCACAGATGATGTATTTCTGTTGCCGCTATAACAACAAATACTAAAAACAAAATAAAATAAATATTTAAGGGGGGCTCCCATACAACAAACGTGATTTTTTTGCCCTTTTTTGCTCGATATCAAAAATGGCAAAAGGTAGGCACTTGAAATATTCACAAAATACTCAGTTGTATTTTAACTTTAATAATAAATAAAAAAATAAAATAAAAAAAATATTAAAGGGGGGCTCCCATACAACAAACATGTTTTTTTCGGCGTTTTTGCCTTGTGGTACGGAACCCTTCGTGTGCGAGTCCGACTCGCACTTGGCCAGTTTTATTCTTATAAGTATCTATGCGTTTTTCTTGTATATTTTTTACCATCTTCCTTATTTTGGTGGTCTGAATGTGTTCTGAAAGTTTCTCCATATATTTTAATGGGACCTTATATTTACGTAAGTTTTTTTTTCTATAATACAGGATATAAATATTCGCGTTAGAATATCATAGGAAAATACTTATGCATTACAATCCGACCTTCTCTAATAAAAAAAAAACACTTGTATTATGATGTGTTGGTCGCGCTTTATTCTTGGCGAATTGGTGAGCGAGACCACGTGACGGCAACAGCGAGCGAGCGACACATCCTCTCTTTGCAAGCGCTCGGCGCGGACTAAAGCTAAGACCGCGCGTCCCGAGATTTATATTGATAAATAGCATTGCATACAACAATTATTTAAAAATATTAATTTACTTTAAATTAGAGTTATTTTTTTTTTCAAGCAAGGTTACTAAGTAACCTTATTTATTAAATACTTTTTGTTTGAATTTCTTTTATATATTCATAGATAAAAAATATAATTTCGGGCGAAAAATTATTATTAACTCTCTGTTTTACGGAATTATTTTTGGTGTATTACTGTATGAAACATCATAAATTGATGTATGCATACCATAGTAGAAGATACAGTTGTATCGTAGATATTTTTATAAATGATTAAACTATTATATCTTCGATGTAACAGGGCATCGCGAGATGCCCGAAAGTAAAATTTTATGAAACAGCCTTTGCAGAAACAAGTTTTTTACTGATTTATATGAACAAACTGGAATATTTATTGAATGCGCTCCCAAAAGAAGGAATCAAACTTTCTCGGGCATGTATTTTTTTTACTATTGTGGCTTTAGTTAAATCATAATCACACATCAAAACTCGAGTCAAACGCTCTAAACAAGAAAAAATTGTGATAGCCCTCTTAAGCAAACAAATTTTTCGAACATATGAAGCAACGGATTAGCAATGTCCTTCGAAATGATTCAGATTGAGGTTCATAGTGTGTTACGCAGTTATGGTGCTGATCTAACGTCGCGTTTGCGTTGCGTTTTTTACGCAGGTAATAAATAAATTCACAGGAAACAGACCAAGCCTATTATTTGCTTCGCTAAAAATATGCAAAGAATTTTAAAACAAACACCATTATCTTTAATAGCTTTGTTTAGCACTCATAAAGATATTTCCGTAACACACATTATCCAATGTCTAGGGACCAAACACTCATCTTTTGAAGGTAACGGCCAAATTGGCCACGCCCTGTTTATCCCATGACTCAAATTGCGATAGAAAGATAGCTAATACTTAAAAAAAAAGCTTATACGCATTACCGATTATAAAAATGGATTGGTGCGAAGTGTCCAAAATGTACTTCAAACACCAATCCAAATGTGGTGTCTTTTCTAGACCTAGTTGACAGGGGCCCGCTTCAACCACCGAACTAGAGTGGGCTCTAGTTTAAAGGTTAACATAATGGACAGTTCACTGTTGAGTTAATCGTATCAAATCCGATGGTGAAGGATTTTTCAGTTATTTTTTTTTTGTCTGTGCTAAAATACCAATCAATCTAATCCAAATCCAATCCCAATCTCTGATTATACCTACGTAAAGCAGCGAAAAAAGAAAACCACGGACTGTTTTCGCCACATTATGATTCATAATGTTATCCTTTTATGATTCTCCAAATCTCAGTATTCAGTCTGTCAAAAATATCGTATTGTGGTACCTATATTGCCTGGACGGGTTCGTGGTAAAATAAATAACAGCTGCACGGGTCCACCGAAGGTTAATAAGCTGCCCGGCTGACATTCGTCGATTTTCGGTAGTCAGAAGCCCAAAAGTCTGACAACCAGTCTTACCAAGGGGCATCGTATTACTCAGTAACTGGGTCTGATAGGCAGTCCGCTCCATAAGATCATCATCTGCATCCGGTTAGACTGGAAGCCCAACACGTTTGTGCTAAGCAGATTGATTGAAGATATACTGCCTGTAATCGTCGATCATGCAGCGGAGATCATTGGGAAGTCCCCATACAAAGCTGTGAAAACTATTATATCGCTTGAGATATCGAATTCTCACCGTAGAACATTTAGACTTACCTTCGCTAACGAACGCGTCCCAAAGAGGTTTAGCGTTGCTCAGACGCACGGCAATATCTTGGAGAAGGAAGTCTGCAGGCTTATAAGGTTTCACCTCATAGTCCCAACCTCCTTTCGCATTCTTTTCGGCTCTCTCGCAGAATATGTATACGTATCTGTAAACAAAAATATTTAAATTAAAAATGGCTGTATCTTCCTGCCCTTGTCCCATGTTACTTGAGGTCGGCGCAACACGCTTTCTTCCTCCATTCTCCCTTGTCAACCGTCACGCTTCATTCACTCCCTTATCTTGTACTAGCTGCGTGAAATTTCACCCTTCCCTCATTCACCCTCCTAGGGGTGGAATTTCTAAAAACCCTTTCTTAGTGGAGACCTCATGTTCATGAAATTTGGAGGATGTGTTCTTCAAAAAGAACACATGTCTCTAAGACCAGAGGTTTCATAAAAAAGGCTGGGTTGATTATGTCTTCACATAAGTGTATTGTGTCCGTGAAATAAAATTGATGTCTCGATAGTTTTTGCATAAACAATCTATATAACAATCAAAATGATTCCTCCATAAAGATTTCTGGTGTTAGTAAAATTGGGCAACAGTAGAGGGTCCGTGGCTTAGGCCCCCAGTGGTCGACGCACCTGTGGCCGACGCCCCCGATACGATTATTTTAATTTCTTTTATTTTTTGTGCTTTTTCACTTAGTACAGTAAACGAAAAAAGTGTTTCACCCTATTAATAAAGTATTTTTCCTTGCTAAACAAAAGTTATCTATCAAATAGCAGAGAGAATAGATCGCCAACAACCAATATTAAGTACATTTAATATTTTTGTAAAACGATATTTGTGCCTGACAGTACATTTGATGAAAAATTACTTTGAATTAAATTAATCGAATCGGGGGCGTCGGCCACAGGTGCGTCGACCACTGGGGGCCTAAGCCACGGACCCACAGTAGATAGGTAATAATACCTACAATTGAACCAATTAAACCACGACAATTGCGGTGAACCAGTGACTAATTTAGTTAGGTACATGACATTACTAAATAATACCTACATAAAAGGAACGGCTTTCGCAAATTATAACCGCAAGCAATTTCCCACGCAATTGAGTGATAGAGTGCTGACTGGTCAACAAACAGTATGATAACAAACACAAATGACTCCAGAGCAAATAGGTACAATTGAATCTTGTCGACGAGGGTCAAACAGTGTCAGCGGCCAATTACTATTCATCGGGCATTTAGAACGGCTCCCACCCATTCTTACATAATTTGAAACTCCCACGCTTATCACCGTATACAGAGCTGTAGAAAAATCAATAGAATGTTTTACTATCGTTTGAATTTCCTTATTTGATGTGGTCTCAGATAACGTTTGTGTAATTAGGCCAAATACCTTATTTCGGTTCTGTCTTAAAATAGAGTACGGAGAATGTTAAAAACGTTCAAAATCTAGTCGCAATCTCATTTCAGCAACAATCAAGGTAAATACCTGTCAAAAAAATTTAAGGTATTTTGGACAGATTGAAGACTGAGATACGATATGATGACCACAGAACACTAATACACTGTGTACGTTCTTAACATTTTACAACAATTATTGCTCCTCAGGTATAAGTATTGCTTCGATTACAGTCTAAGTATAAAAGCTTATCGATAAATGGTATCCGAATATTTGTCGAGTTCTAGAGATACTTATTATTAGTCGTAGATTAACGCTTTAACTCATCGAATGCCGTATATAGAGACACAATAGAAAGACAATTGCTTATGTCGAACTGTGTAACTTAAGACATCCAAAAGATTAATAATCAGAGCCCCCAAATAAGTAATACTCGTATCATTACGGCATGTCCTAGAACCAAAAATTCGAAGACAACCGCTAACCCGTAGTGAGCCCGCGTGGCCGATTATGGCCCACTCCTTCTCACAGAGAGGTGGCCTGTGTCCCAGCAGTGGAAGAATTATAGGACGATTATGATGATGATGACACCGGAGTATCTTATTGCTTTTTATCGAAGTTACAATATCGATCTTGAAAGATGTGATTTTACACAATATTTACCTACATTGGTGTGTGAACAAAATTCGGTTGTAACTTAGACACTTAATTTGGGTAACAGCAATGACCCAAATTTTCGCTTGAAATATATGAGGTATATTGTATGATCTTTATCCCCTTAGCCAATAATTTTAATACGCACACTATTACGCAGACAATTATTTCCACAATTTCATAAATTCTTTCCTTCAGTATTAAGGGAATTTTACCTTATTCTCCTTCTAATAAATCAACTAATGATTACACCTTTCTGAAAAATGTAGTGACTTGATTCATGGGTTTTCCAAAGCAGTGTACTTGACGTCAAACTTTGACCTATTTACTACCTCGCAGCAAATATTTTACAAGATCATCATCGGCTGCAAAATTTACTTGGAAAAAAAATAACAGGTAACTAATGTCAAGCTAAATATGCAAGTATTTAATAATAGGCACTTGTTTATAACAGAGTTTGAACGGAAGCAGACACGGCTGTGTCCAAAGTTTTTGAAGCTTTCAACAAAGCATACCGCGTTGGTTGAGTCTGTAGATTCTCTGGGTCCGTGGCTTAGGCCCCCAGTGGTCGACGCACCTGTGGCCGACGCCCCCGATACGATTAATTTAATTCAAAGTAATTTTTGATCAAATGTACTGTCAGGCACAAATCGAATCGGGGGCGTCGGCCACAGGTGCGTCGACCACTGGGGGCCTAAGCCACGGACCCGATTCTCTAGTCATAGTTCAGTTTAGTTATACTCAATAACTCAACTTTCTAAGAAATTAAGATAGTGTCTGTAACCGCAACACTCTCACTCTTCAATAGATACTCTCTAATCACTCGCCAGAATGAAGCTATAACTGGCCTGCAAAAGTTACCGCTTTTATAACATCAAAACATTGTTTAAGATGATGAACGTTGAACGTTGATTGTGTTTGTTCAAGATGTATTGCATTCTTACGTATGTAGGTAAGTACCTAATTATGTGTAAACAACACAACTTAATAGTCTAGGTAAATTAACTAGAAGGTACATTTATTTTCATGCTGCGATCGCCAACCCGCCTGCCAAGCGTGGCGATTATGGCAAACCCTCCCAAAATTGGGGGAGGCCTATGTCCAGCAGTGGACGTCTATCGGCTGAAACGACGACGACATTTATTTTCCCCATCACATAAATATTCACGTGAATTCCAAATATGCACATATTTTATTGTAATAAAATGTTTTATCATGTAGCCGACACCTACGTTCTAAGTATAATTTGCGACTTATCTTAGTAGTTCTTGCTTCTCGAACTTACAGATCGCCTGCCCGTATAAATTGCGCGCCTACATCCGTCCTCATAACTTTTCTATAAATATTTATTGGAAACAATCTCAATAATATTAATATTAAAAGTATAATATGGATGCATATTTAATGATATCGAACGTTTAAGCTTATATTTTCCACAACACATATATTCTTTGTTCTATTTCATAATCTTAGGTCTCCCCACAGCTTTCCACTGTTCCCTGTGTGATGCCTTCTCCCTCTAATAAACGCCTCTAAGTCACTACAGCGCCCGTCTTCTGACTCCCATTCTACATACATATACATCACGTAGGTATCCAACATTAAAACGGGTCCAGTAGATATACTTAGTTTAGTTATCATCATCATCATGCCGAAAGACGTCCACTGCCGAACATAGGCTTCCTCACAGCGCGGCAGCGTTGCCGGTCCTGAGCTATCCACATCCTGCGGATTCCCGCGACCTTCACTACGTCATAATACGAGGGTCTACCTCGTGGAGCTTACCCACGCTTCGCCTTCCAGTACCTACACATATAGATTTAATGTACAGTCACGAACTCACGAGCATAAGTATGTATCTTAGCTTTATTCATAGCCAATTTTCTCCTTTATTTTTTAATGAAATTTTATGTTATTACGAACATAGTATTTTCGAACCCATAGGTTTAATGTAAAGTGTCGTAATTCAACATTGCATTAGTAATTTCACGAAAAAATCTCAATTGAAAGTTGCCAAGTGTTGACATATTAGTGCTCGTGACTGTAGGTACTACCTATCAATAAAAACAGAATTATCTAACAAATTGACATAATTATCATATTACACAATATGCCGCAAATCTCCTTCCTTTTTACAATTAGGTAGTACGCTAATTAACAAGGACGTAATTGCAACATAAATCATAAACAATTTTGCGCGTCAATACGTAATGGACCCGTCACACACGGGATAATCAATATATCACTAATATTAGTACCTAACCGTGGTTTTAGAAGTCACGTACACCATGTATTAAGCGAAGTGACATTTTAGTTTACATGTTTGTTTAGTCACGAACCTAAGTACCTACATATTGGTATTACCCGAGGATTATGTTTTTTAGAATATTGAACAGTAGAGCTTTGTGATACAAATCATGTCAAGCGATTGGTTTTAACTGGTATTTTTATTACAGCACTCAATTTTAACGCGGCTTACGTCAACGACGGTTAATCGCGAAAAAGAGTTTATATGTCCAAAATATGCAGACGCAGCAGACACCATAAAAGATGGTGGGACGAGCTGGTCAAAAAAAACTCTGTATCGCAAGTGTTAAAAGTCATGGTGAGGCCTTTGCCCATCACTGGGATGATATAGGCTAACAGTAACAGTAATGTTCAAAAGATAACGGGTAAGGTACTGGTACTGGTACGCACACTGAAATACAGAATCGGTTTATAATAAAACTAGTAGCGCCCCGCGGTTTCACCCGCGTAACTTTCGATACCGTGGGAATATCGGGATAAAAACTATCCTATGTCCTTCACCGGAATGCAATCTAACTCTCTGGCAAATTTTATCGAAATCCGTTCAGTGGTTTAGGCGTGAAAAGGTAACATACCTACAGACAGACAGAGTTATTTTCGAATTTATAATATTAGTAAGGATGGCGCTTAGGCGGTTATAATACGCAAGAAACTATATGTTATTGTAAATGAGCCCATGACAAAGCATGGAAGCTGTTTGCTTCATTTTCCATAGCTTTGTTTTACAGTTTACATATCGTATGGATTACAAACTTTCTTGTAGACTTTGAATAAATCATTTAGATATTTACGCAAGCAACTATTCTCGATAGTAATGAGGCATCGGGTGTGTGGTTAGCTAAACCACAACAAAATTGGTTAAGTACTAGGTAAGCAAATACCGGAAGTTTTTTTTTTTTTTACCGGTTCCAAATATTTACAGGGTGTTCTACCCGTGAATATGAACAACTTTCACTATGGGACCAACTCTGAAATCACGAAGAAAAAATTAGCTGTTTAATACAAAAGTTCAATAACCTACCTAATGGACCAAAATGTATGAAACAGCTGATTTTTTTTGTGATTTCATAGTTGGTCTCATTGTGAACGTTGTTCATTTTCATGAGTAGAACACCCTGTAAAAATTTGGAACCGGTAAAAAATCATCATCATCATCATCAATTCAGCCGAAAGACGTCCACTGCCTGGACTTAGGCCTCCCCCAAAAGGGAGAGTTTTTTTTTTTTTACAAAAAAAAAAAAAAAATATTATCCTGTATTTACCTACCTATTTACTTTTAAATTAATCACAATGTCAACAACCGCCTAACGTCAAATATTTTGTGAAAAACAGTAACCGTTGCTAATAGACGTTCTCAGGGGATCTCAGACTGGTTATAAAGATTTATGATTACCGCCAGATCTGGGATAAGGCTGCAAAAGATAACATTACCATCATAAATCATAATTAGCCTATAACGTTCCCAGTTCTGCAACACGGGCGTCATCTCTGTGAAAGGGAGTGGACCGAAACCGTGCAGTGGATTAAGGGCCATAATCGTAAGGCCGTAAATTTACTCATTGTGTATGTACCAACGTACAATAGGTTATTCTTCAACATTAGAGATACAGGCCTTATAAAAAAACAAAGCAAAGTCGGCAAAGTCGATGCGATGCAAGCCGTTTGGTGGAAATCATCCTTAAGTCGGCTGCAGTAAAAAAACACGCCTTAGAAACCCAAGATGAAACAGAAGATGTATAGTTTGACAGGCATAGTAAGGAATGAATGAAATGACTGGATGTGGTCAAACCAAGACCCCGATTTGCGGGTTAATGCCATCATAGTCCAAAGTATCATTTCTAAGGTTTCCAATGAACAGTGACGAATAAATTGACGCAGTTTTGTAACGTCACTATACTAGACAGCTAATTAATAAAAAAATGTTCCAGTATTCATTCCCAAGGATATTTGCAAGCAATTACAAACTCCCACGTGAATCAACTCGAATAAGACACAGACGGTATTGTGGTTATCTTTTCAAGCGAGGATAATCGCTCACTTGTTTGCATAGGTATTGCAAGAGATGAAACTCATTTGTTTTTTATGCCTATATTATTAAGCCGTGTCTACTGCGCGTGTTTTTAGGGTTCCGTAACAAAATGGTTAAACGGAACCCTTATGGCGAGACTAAGTCTGTCTATCACAGCTGGATATCTCAAGAACTACCAATGCTATCAACTTGAAATTTGGAATAGTTTTAGATGACGTTTGCCCAACTATTTTGCAAATAAGAAAGCAATAAAAATATATGTATATTTTTTGCAACAGTGACTGAAAGGGTCTGAAAAATTCGAAGTGGGGCTACTAGGACATGTACCCCACATGGTATCTTTCATGGGCTTTGTTTCATTTCAACGATTTCAACCGCCCACGCGCACCGCGCACATTTAAGGTATGATTCCGATGTCGGCAGCACGCAGCAGTGCTGCCGCGGCAGTGCGGTCGGTCCCCATACATTCTCTATAGATTTATATGAGATTACATTCCGAGCACGGCAGCAATGTCGCGATGTATGGGGACCAGAAGTGCTGCGACCGCACTGCCGCGGCAGCACTCCTGCGTGCTGCCGACATCGGAATCATACCTTTAGCATTTTTTAAAAGCTTAATTCCAAGTGACACAGGTTTTGAGGTTATATTGTTTTGTGAATTGTTGACACTATTTTAATACGCAATCTAAAAATATTTTAATACGCATTAGACAGATTGTGTATGAAAATAAATGTTTATGTGTAAGGTTTTTTGAGTTATGTTTCGAAAAAACACGCACAGGGGACACGACTTCAAACTATCAATTTGACGTCCTGCCATCCTGGCTATCCGTTGATTCCACTATCAATTCCAACAAACGATCAAATTGACCCCAAATTGATGATGGGAGGCACATAATCTGTGCATTCATCATTAATTTGACGTCCACTTCGTATCAAACGAATGAGCTCACGACGGGTGCCGTAGCACATGTCATGTGGTCATTTCTTTTGGTATAGGTACTGGGTACACATACGCTCTTTGCATACTAAGTTTGAAGAATGGACAAACAAACTTTCATGCGACTAAATCGTATTTTTTTTTTGTTGCTGTGTTTTTAGACGCTGAAACACTCCTTTGCACTTCATTTCATTTCATTTATTTGAAAAAACGTTGCCCCACACTAGGAATTTCTCCTGTATTGTGGGTGCGTTTACAAACATTTAAAGTCACATACACAAACAGCCAGACCCGAAACAACTACTTGTAGGTCGTACAAATATTTGTTCCGTGCGGGAATCGAACCCGCGACACGCAGCGCAGCAGTCAATCGCTTAACCACTGCGCCAACCGTGCCGTCACTTGTACCTACCATGCTGTTGTAAAGTATTATACTTCACCAGTGCAACGTTTATACTTTTTAACATGTGTTTTAGGTACGCGTCAGATATTTGATAGGTCAGCCCCAATGAGGTCACTGTACCGAGTGCGTCTGTCTAGCTTGGCGAGCCCTTCCGGAATTTCCAGTTACATTATGAATGAGTTTTATTCAAACCACAAGATGATGAGTATATGTAACTTCTTGCCCGTGGTAGCAACTTCGTCAACGTGACTCACGATTTTGTCATTCAAAGTTCAGTATTCCCGTAGAGCCTCTTATACTTATAGGGATGAGTATCTGGAAAGTCTACCCTCTTTGCTGAGCATATACTTCTTTAAGGTAAGATATCTATTCTTTAAGGTAAAAAACTATATCCCAATTTCTTTCAGTGTTCGGGCTAGGTACATAGATTAAAAAGAGTTTTATAGATTTAAAAGTCCAATACGATTGCCCATCGACAAAAATGACAGACTGTCATCTCTTACATAAGAGGTGAAAAAAAAAAAACCCAGAAAAAAATTTGGAAATTCTTCCTTAGTGCTCACTTTCGTTCTATAGGGAACTTTTAGTAAAATGCTGCTAAATAGGCGGTTTAGGGTGTGCATTGTCTAGTCGGTGAGTGAATTTTTATTGTGCACAATACAGTACAATTTACCATTCCGGAAACTGGACTGAAAAGGCGACATATTTGGAAATGGACAGCTGCACATAACGCACTATAAAGATTTGACCAAAGAGGATTTTGCTCTGAAAGGAACAAAGACTCTATTTCATCTGCACATATTCTCCAATTGAAGACTGCAAAAAAAAAAAATAGAGTATATACTTGTCGGGTAAATCCGGCGCAGGTGACGAGACGACGACATCACCCAATCGGACGTGTCTCGCATAGTCCGTATAGTGTGGCACGCCACCTCCGACGCCCACCAGGAACACGTACTCGACCTGTGAATAGAATGTCTTGCTGTTAATCTGCTATTGAAATATGAGTAACGGGACTAACTGCCAAGGTAGTAAGTACTGCCAATTTAATCAGGAAGTTGACATTCGACACCGTGTCTCATCGCTGTCACTGTTTTTCACTTGTTTTTTTTTTCAGAGTTCTTAGCGTATCATAGTTACTAGTGTTATTGTTCACTTTTTTGCGAAATAAAGAATTTATTTATTTCATTGTATTTGGAACAACAAACAATTACATAAAAGAGAATACATGCAAAACAAACAACAAAATTAACAATCATAATTATACAGGGTTATTTAAAAAACATTAACAACCTCGTAAGAGGTCATTGTACTCATCATTATGATCAATTTTTACCGACTTCACAAAAAGGAGGAGGTACTATGTTCGGATGTTTGTATGTTTTTTTTTATTTTTTTTATTTTTTTTTTTTTATGTATGTTTGTTCATCGATTACTCCGCCAATTGTCGACGGATATACAAAATTCTTTTTTTGTCCGAAAGTAGATAGTTCTGAGGTGGTCCCATTGTCACCAAGTTAGGATCTGATGATGGGATCTTAGAGAAATCGAGAGCAACCCTCAAATTTTATAGGCTCACTTATTGTTTTTCGCATATTTTATGAAGTATCTTGTGTATTTGCGTACGGTTGTCACCATCTCAGGTAGCTGGGCTGATGATGGAAGGTTCAACTCCTTAACCTAAGAAGTTACTCGAACAGGCAAGGACTGTTTTAGTAAATTGTTTTGATGTTTGATAGGGCATTTGCCACATTTGGTCTCATGATCATCAAGTTATGACCTGATGCTGCAGTCAGGATAGTCTGCAGAGTACCTAACTCCTCGACAACTAACAGCAGATATATCGTGTTTAGGCTCATTGAAAAGGGCTCCATGTGTGGATAAACGTACTGTTAATGAGGAACACCGAAGTACATAGAGACCTGGTGCTGGTGCCAGTCGAGCATCAGAAAAAGTACAAACCTTGAAATTACAGCACCGAAGTCGTGTTTGGGCTCATTTTAAACAGGACTAAATTTTAAGTTCAATGCAATGTTGTCATAAGTCTGGCCTGATGCTGCAGCCAGGATTATCAGCATCTAGTCTAAAAACTAATAAATACTTCTTAAAGTGAAATACTTTTGAGAGTTTTTCTTCTGTATAATTATCCTAACAAAGGTTGCCGGTAGTGGCTAGATGAGAGAAGCGGAGGATCGCGAACGTTGGCGCAAACTTCGGGAGGTCTACGTCCAGCAGTGAACTGCAATTGGCTGATGATGATTTATAAAAGCCTCAATCGTTGCATTTCACGCAATGCCTTTTCGTCATGAGGTCTATTTAGCAATTTGGTAGGTTCCAAGTCGCATAATACAATGTCATACAGCGTCTTTACACGACTAAGCGTAACATAAACTTGGCCCTTAGCAAAATTTTTCTTGCCTAAGTCTATTATTAAAGTAACTTGAGCATTTGCTCTCGGAAATTATGATTTGGTAAAGTGGAGCTGATGATGAAGACCACAAATGGCACTACTCAATGACAAATATTTCACGGGTTGCGATTCGATTACTTTAATATGGCTGCTAAGCAATTTATGCTCATTACAATGCGTATGGTGAAGTGGAGCTGATGGTGACTTCTCAATCAGCTCCAGTTCTCCTGGTTCTTACTAGGAGAACTCCTCAACAATTAACGTCCATGCATCGGGAAAAGCAATATTTTGTAAAAGGTGATAAGTAGTTGACATTAGGCTATTATAACTTAGATAAATTATAAACTGACCCGATAAAAAGTGAAAAATAAAAACTTTTTTACAAAAAAAACAACCGACTTCCAAAAACACTATAAATAAAGAGAAAAACAACTTTAATTTCGGAAGTCGGTGGCAAAAACTAAAATACAAATCCAAAGACACCGACTTCCGACATTAAAGTTGTTTTTCTCTTTATTTATAGTGTTTTTGGAAGTCGGTTGTTTTTTTTTGTAAAAAAGTTTTTATTACTATGGGATCAAAAATGAAATCGCGAAACAAATATCAGCTGTACATTACCTACATTTATGTTCGTGTAACTCGACAAAATGTAGGGAAGAGCTGATTTTTTTTCGCAATTTTAGGTTTGGTCCCATAGTAAAAGTTGTTCATAATGATGAGTATAAAGACCTCTTAAGAGGTTGTTAATGTTTTACCAATAACCCTGTATATTCACAGCATAGTTGGGAAAAGGCTGGGCAGATGATGATGATGATATAATCACAGCATACAGGCAAAATATTAATAAAGAACGCGCTTCAAAGAGAACCCAAACGTTACAAAGAAGTACCTAAATTAAAACTTAACGAGCGATTTTAGTCTTTTATAATTAAGTGAATTACTAATTACCAGTAAGACTGGGAGCCGACCATAACATAGTTGGGAAAAAGCTAGGTAGCTTGATTGATAATTCAGTGAATAACTTATTATACCTAGCTAGATTTGCAGTAGGTCCGTGGATGGGTGACCATCTTTGCATTCCAAGGCTCCTCCGTGCCTCGGAAAGCATGTTAAGCCTTTGGTCCCGGCTGTCATTTGTGGATCTATGACAGTCGTTTCGGGTAGTCGGAAGCCCGAAAGTGTGACAAACAGGCTTATCAACGCGTATCGTATTACCCAGTAACTGGGTTGTGGAGGTCAGATAGGCAGTCGCTCCATTTAAAATACTTCAGCTGCATCCGGTTAGACTGGAAGCCGACCCCAACATAGCCGGGAAAAGGCTAGGCAGATGGACAGACGGAATTTATGAGGATAAGGTGTGTTATCTCTTGTTTGCTTTGAGAGCAGAATTTCGAAATCTTTACTTCTAATAATTGCCCGAAACAAGACGAAACATGTTTAATAGGGGAATATTCTGCTAATAATATTAAAAACATATCTCAGGAAGTTTTCATTGAGTGGTTGGATCAAAAGATTGATGTAGGGAACAAGGAAGTCAAGGACTCCAAGCATAGCTTCCTATGCTTGCAGTGTCCTAGACTACGGTTTCCGCTGTTTGCTTGAGCTTTCTCTCTAGAGCCCGGAATACCGTTAGTTTGGTCCTGGTAGACGGACTTTCGAACTTTAATGTATTTAGGGTTCCGTACCTCAAAAGGAAAAAACGGAACCCTTATCTACTCGTGTGTCCGTCCGTCTGTCACAGCCAATTTGCTCCGAATCTAATGGACGATTAAGTTGGAATTTGGTACACATATGCATCTCTGTGACCCAAACACAGCCGTGTAACGTAAATAAGTGAATTTTGAATATGGGGGTAATTTTTGGGGGGCAAATAGAAAATTAATTTTTAAAAAAAGTTTCGCAATCTGTACCGGTGACATATCAAATGAAAGGGCTTACTGTGAGGATCTCAAATATTTTTTTTATAATTTTAAAGTAAATTGTATTAAAGTTATTTAAGAAAATAGACCTAAATTATCTCCGAATCCAGTGAGCCTAAAATTAAAAAAAAGGCAGAAAATAGTTCTATACCTATAGATTACAGGAAAACCTATAAGAAGTCTGTGGTCTTAAAACAACATGGTAAATCTCTCAATATTATGTGTGTACAAACTTACATTTTCAGTTGGAATGTATGGGAGAACGTGTTTTTCAACTACAATTTTAAGTTTGTTCTTCGGATACAATAAGTAAATAAGCAGAAACAAAAGTTAAATCACCATTCTCCTGCCCTTATCCCAATTTATTTGGGGTCTGTGCAACATGTTTTTACTTCCATACTTACTTCTCTATTAGTCGTCATATCCCCTACTCGTCGTACTACGTACTACGTCGTATAGAGTAGGGGATATGACGAAAAATCTTTCCTGACGAGCTTTTCCTCATTCAAACCAAAAGACAAATATAGTATAATTCATTGTCAACTTGGTACCGTCTTGATAACAACTGTGGAAATACCCCAATTAAGTAATTGTTTTACCTAAATAATTAGCAAATGCCATAATATACTTATCGTCTACTACAAAATTACGCTTAAAGACGCAATATACTTACTTAATATGGTCACAACAATTAATTACATATAGGTAAGTAACCTACTGTGTTATTATAATAATTAACTCAATAAATCAATTAACTTCCTTATGTAATCTTGCTATTTATGCCTACAATCCACAATTGTACAATACAGTCATGTTCAAAAACGTAATAATAATGCAATATTCAAAGATGTAGTACTGAAATATCATTTTTCGAAGTAGGTAGGTACGAGCCGTGCGTCCGATGGTATTTCCCATCGCCAAAAATTACAAACTTTCATCCCCAATTTAACCGATCAAATATATATAAAAGCATGAATTTTAAAAAAACCCTTCCATAATGGCCACTTTAATTAATGTTGAAAATTTCACGCTTCTTGACCGTGCGGTTTAGGCTCTGCGGTGTCTGTCAGTCAGTGGAATTTAAGATTTTTATTAAGAAGAAGAATGTATGGAATGAGTTTTGTCATGCAGAGATCAGCCGCAATTCAATAATTTAAAAAAAAAACAGATAAATTCAGGGAAATCATGAAACTGTTAAACAGTTCATAGAACTTATAACCTAATCTACAGGAAGACAAATCGACACCTCCAACGTATATTATTGTAACTATCAAATTAACGAAAATTACATTTTTAGATTTACAACTACTTTATAACATAAATTATAAAAAAATAAAAAGTAACAATATATACAGGGTGTCCCAGAACTCAACGTCAAGCCGAAACGGGGCGACAGGATTGATCGTAAACATCATGAGAAAAATCAGAAAAAAAATCTATCCCATCCAGTTTGAAAATTATGGGCATTTAAGAAAAACCTAAAAATTTGGTCAAACTGTAACCATTTTTCGGTTATTGTGGTTAATTTTTATTATTTTTGTTTATTTAAATCTTGAAAACGTAACCCTAAATAACATTTTTAAGAATCACAGTCAAAAATAATGACACAATTGCCGCAAGTTTCCTAGAATTAAGACTTTGTTAAACTATGAATTTAAAATTTTCAAAATTTGTCGACTTTGAAAGGCCCTCCTTTTAAAAAAATGTACTAGAGTGCCTTGGCAAGTGCCATTAAAAGTTGGCGCATTTAATGAGGATTGTAAAATGGTGCAATACTTGTTAGTTTCGTACTAAAAAAAGGAGTAAAAAAATAAAAATCTCAAGTAACCCGATTTTTGCTAACCCATTTTACTCAGTTAAAATGTTTTTTATTCGCACAAGATCTTGGTAGGTTCTTGATTTTACGGCAAAATGATGAGAGAGATGGATAGTGGACATGTTTGCCATGAGTGAGCGAGAGAGATAGTGACGCCACTTTTACCAAAGTCAACAAAAGTAAGTAAAATTAATAAAATAATGAAAAACTTTGACCTAGATTAGTTGAGGTTTATTGGAATAAAAGTCAGATAGGTAAATAACATTTTTTATTAGAACAAATGTTCAAATTGTTTACCATCAGCCTCAATACACGCCCTACATCTTCTTAAAAAAGATCTACTTATTAGGCGGGCATATCCTCGAGAGTTCCTCAGCAGCTTGAGAAATTCGTTCACGCAGCTCGGCTACGCTCTCAATAGACTTTGAATAAACTTTTTCTTTGAGAACGCCCCAATAAAAAAAATCCAGGGGATTTAAATCTGGGGAACGGGCTGGCCACGAGATAGTGCCTGAACGTCCAATCCACCTTCCCGGATATTCCTGGTCAAGGAAATCTCTTACTTGCACTGCGTAATGCGCTGGGCAGCCATCTTGTTGATACCACATGTGGCGAAGATCTGTTAGTAAATGATAAATGATTTATTTTCTGTAAGTAGGTTTTTACAAACACTTTTACACGTCATCATATTTTTTAAACTAGATGTGGTCGGCGTTTCCTATCTGACTACTCTGAGAAGAAAGGCCGAAACAAACTCAGAGGTCAGTCTCTTTTAAAGTCCAGACAAAATCTTGGTCAGATCGTGTGAAGACCATGTAGATTGATGTCTGAAATGGTCTTTTGAGGAAAGAACCACACAGATTGAGCGGACCTGTCCAATCAGTGCACGCATTTGTCAATGTAGGCATGGTAGATAACAAGGATGCCAACACAAAAGTCCAATTCCAAAAGAGAGAAGCCAAAGTTGCCGGTATGTAATCAACAAGTTCAATTCACAAAAATCCAAGTCCAAAAAGAGAAGCCAAAGTTGTCAGTACTAAATCAACACAAGCGAATACGGAAAGGTGCGCAGTAGACGAATGAGCGAAACGTACTAACTGGTGTCAGACTGGTAGCGTAGCCATTTGCTTGGTATGGCGTCTGTATTTGTTTCATTCGCACTCGTTTAAACGATGCATCTTCGTCTCACTGCGTGGCGTCGCTATCAGTCTCGCTCGCTCATGGCAAACATGTCCACTATCCATCTCTCTCATCATTTTGCCGTAAAATTAAGAACCTACCAAGAGCTTGTGCGAATAAAAAACATTTTAACTGAGTAAAATGGGTTAGCAAAAATCGGGTTACTTGAGGTTTTTATTTTTTTACTCGTTTTTTTAAGTATAAAACTAACAAGTATTGCACCATTTTACAATCCTCATTAAATGCGCCAACTTTTAATGGCACTTGCCAAGGCACTCTAGTACATTTTTTTTAAAGGAGGACCTATCAAAGTCGACAAATTTTGAAATCTTTAAATTCATAGTTTAACAAAGTCTTAATTCTAGGAAACTTGGGGCAATTGTGTCATTATTTTTGACTGTGATTCTTAGAAATGTTATTTAGGGTTACGTTTCCTAGGTTTAAATAAACAAAAATAATAAAAATTAACCACAATAACCGAAAAATGGTTACAGTTTGACCAAATTTTTAGGTTTTTCTTAAATGCCCATAATTTTCAAACTGGATGGGATAGATTTTTTTTCTGATTTTTCTCATGATGTTTACGATCAATCCTGTCACCCCGTTTCGGCTTGACGTTGAGTTCTGGGACACCCTGTATATATTAAAGATATATTTAATATATTTTTTTTATTAGATCATACGATAATTTATGTTATAAAGTAGTTGTAAATCTAAAAATGTGTTTTTCGTTAATTTGATAGTTACGATAACATACGTTGGAGGTTGGAGGTGTCGAAATGGAGGCTATCCATGTAATTTCCTACTTACCGACTCTGATAAAGATGATAACAATATGGTGATTGATGCAAAATATATTATTGATTCATCCATCGCTTTCCATCAGGCGTGATCGAGGTCAAGAGCATTATTATAGCAATTAAAAATAAAACTTAAAAATACAAGTTGACAGTTTATTTTAAACGCGCGTTTTGCGCGTGCAAAAGGTCTAGCTATTTGCAGCTGTGGATGTAAAGTTGATGAGGATTTCCCATTCGTTACATCGAAGTTTCCTTGAGATCAGTACGCAAGGAAACACGTCAGCAATTCCTAACGAATTCAAACAATAACTTGTAAATCAAATTCCAAGCCAGATACCGCTCGCAACGTATGGCAACAAAGTTATTCGAGTCGTTATTTCTACTGGAGCTAATTCTGTACTTACGGTAACCAAACATGCCAATCCCATGCAATCATTGCTATTTCACGCATGGATACAAAATAGAACAAACTCAAGGCCACAATTATAAGCTTAAATCAATGGGATTATCGATACGGATTGCTTCGATTTTAAAAATAAACTTTAACGTTATAGAACCAGACATTACAATATAGGTAATATATTCATGATCATGCAGCATTCAGATACCAATTGAACATTGAATAACATGAGGTGTTCTCAGTGGTTGTAGTTCTCCGAAGGAACCAGCCGCAAATATTTTATTGACGTCTTAAACGAACGTTAAGGTACAGACGCCAGCACATCAAGCTACCCGAAACTGTCAAATTTTCCCAATCAACTTTGAACCTTATACTTTAGTAATAAAGTTGAAAATCTATTAAATAAATTTGACAGATTGTAGTAGCTTGTTGTGCCGGCGTCTGTACTATAGTGATATCTACATTAACCTCTCTGCTCGACTAGATTTTGACATATGACATACCAGCTGACTCGACGGGATGTTGCGAATTACGTCATGATTTTCAGGAATTTACTTCAACTTTCAGCATTCGAATTTATTAAGAAAAATGTGTTACCGCGCCTATTTGGACAATAAGCTTGTGGCAAATATCTTTAATTATATGCTGATGTCGGTCAAACCGCGTCATTCTACTGCGAAAAATGTATAAAATAGATATTACTACACCTATCCAAAAGGTAGGCATCTAAAAGTCGCTGAAAATATATACATAAACCACATAATCTCTTGATGAAAATATCCAAAATGGAAAAATAAAGATATTGTCATTCTCTCTGCATTCTTACTTTTACCATTTTTCATACGTAAGCTATATAAAAAACATGATCAAATCTTGATAAAAATTACTTAAATTGTGTTGCGGCGTGACACTTCTTAGTGCTGACAATCCACCCAATTTTGTTATTTCGATTAAAAAATGTCTTAAAGCATAATCGATAATCGGTATTTAAAAAAAATAAAAATTTGTAGAAATTGAATAAAAACTCTTTGGTATATTTTTCATGAATTAATTATTTATTTAAATATAATCATTTTATTTTAATAAGTACAGTAACATGAACGTTATAGGCGTGTAACTTTTTATGGTTCCCTACGTCCGAATGAAAAAACGGAACCTTTATAGAATCATCTCAAAATCAATCGTGTGTCTGTCTGTGTAGGTCTGTCACAACCGATTTGTTTCGAATCTACTGGACCGATTAAGTTGAAATTTGGTACACTTATAAATTTCTGTGACTCGAACATGGCCGTGTAACATAAATAAATTAATTTATAATATGGGGTCACTTTTTGGGGTCACATTAGAAAATTTAAAAAGCTTTGCATACTGTAGGTACCGTGTGATATATCAAATGAAAGGGCTTGTAGTGAGGGTCACAAATATATTTTTATAAGACCACTGAGACTAAAATAAAAAAAAAATACAAAATATAGTTCTGTGATTATACATTCCAGGAGATCCTATCAGAAGTCTGGTTTTAAAATAACATAGCAAATCTCTCAATATACTGCGACAAAACATGTTCGGAATGTTGGGGATGTTATATTCAATTTAAAGTTGTTATTATGCCTCGGCCACGAAAATAACGCCACGCTAGAGGCGTCAATCCGCTACAAGCGTTATTTCTAAGCGTCAGAAGCACGGCCACGAACTTCAAATATTCGCCTGTAGCGTGTACGCCGGTGGGAGAATGAATCAGTTCAGTACAGAAAAGGTAACATGCTCTGTGAGTACAGAGTAAGCACGCGTCAACATTACACGTGAAAATGTCGCTGTCAAAAATACCTATAATAATATTGTTAATAAATCTTAAAAAAGAATTATAATTTCTTCCCACAATTTTTTTACAACATTCCTAAACTTATGTTGCGGATGTGAACTCATCCATAACGCAGGTCGATTTTGGATTGCAGTGATAAATTCTTCAATATTCATATTGGATTAGTTACTATAAACGCGACAAAAACAAAACAATTTGTTTTAGACGCAGACGCGCGGAGCGACCGCTTCTATCGGAGCGCGTGGAGCGTCTGTTTCGTGTACACTGTGGAACGTTCTCATACAATTGTTTTCGACGCTGTTAAAAAACGCGCGTCGGATCATCCAACGCTCGTGCAAATTCGCTCGTAGCAAATTTCGCTGCTGCTTGCAGCGCTACTTTGTGGCCTTGTCCATAATAGACAATACATTAGGGTTCCGTACCAAAATGGTAAAAAGCAACCTTTTTTTTTTGGGTGGGAAATCATCATATGACCCCTCCCGCTCTGGGCGGAAGGGAGCGTCAGACTCTTGCTGACTAAACCCACCAGTGTTTCTTCCCTAGCCCTTTGTGTTCCGAGCCAGCGGTAACCCTTGCGGCCAATCCCGCTGACCCGGCAGGCTTCGGCCCTGGCGGGTACGTTCCACGCGCGCCTCAAAGAGATGTCAGCATCACGTGAATAAGGAACCCTTATGTTGCGACTCAGTATTTCCGTCTGTCACAGCTGGATATCTCAAGAACTACTAAAGCTATCAACTTGAAATAGTTTTAGGTGACGTTTGCCCAACTATTTTGCAAACAAGAAAGAAATAAAAATATTTTTGTTTTTTTTTTTTACAACCGGGACTGAAAAGGGTTTTGAAAAATTCGAAGTGGGGCTACTAAGGTATGTGGGGTATCAAGAAAGAGCGTAGTTTGCACATTCTCAAAAATTTTTTTTAAGCCGCATGTTTTTTGACTTTTGATAAAAATGTAAAAAAAAATACCGTTTCCCCCTCTCCGAAGTTTGCATAGAGAAAATCCTGAAATTGTTCTATGTGATAGAAGTTTATGTAACGATTACAGGAAAAATAAAACGATGTCTCTAAATCGCACACTCTTTCAGAAATCATCAACAATAAATACATTAGTTCCACTATCGGTCATGAGATAGCGCTGACCTAAAACTGCAATTTTCTACACCGCGGCGTGCAGTGTTAAAATTCTCTGAAGCATAATAGGTCTCACCGATGAAAATTTAAAAACATAAGATGGTACGGAACCCTCGGAGAGCGAGTCCGACTCGCGCTTGCTTGTTTTTTTAATGTTATGCTTAAAACACTTGTTATAAAAATATGATTTTTTGGCATTTTTAATCTCAAATAGCAGCCAAGGGGGTTAATTGCAGAGTTTCGCTGTAATAGTAAGAAATGCTCAATATGTTATTCCCCTAAAAGTGACACAGGGCCGTTGCGGGTGACGTCAACATCGAAAGGGATAAGAAAACAGTACTTTTCTTTTCTGGCCGGCACTTTAATTTTTGGGTGCGTTATGAATGATGAGTTTATGAAATACAAACTTATTTTTTCAGTCGATCAAATTAATGATGAGCATTGTGCATGCGTAAATATTCAACCCAACTACCGAACTTTTCACTGTGCGTGGTCCGACATAAACAAGGCCAGTTTTTAAAATTACGTTGGGTTAGTACCACAAAAAAAAAAACAATTTCTATTACTCAAGTAAACTATTAAATACAAAACTGTCCAAGTGCGAGTCGCACTCGCACACGAAGGGTTCCGTATCACAAGGCAAAAACGCCAAAAAAAACAGGAATGTTGTATAGGAGCCGCCCCTTAAATATTTATTTTATTCTGTTTTAGTATTTGTTGTTAAAGCGGCAACAGAAATACATCATCTGTGAAAATTTCAACTGTCTAGCTATCACGGTTCATGAGGTACAGCCTGGTGACAGACGGACAGACGGACAGTGGAGTCTTAGTAATAGGGTCCCGTTTTTACCCTTTGGGTACGGAACCCTAAAAACTACCAAGTTCATACAACTAATAAAACATATTGAAATGTAAAGTGATTGCGGAATACCCAATTTATCCAATTAATTTATCATCATTCCCAAACTTTGGTTAAGCCTACCTAAAAAATGTATACTGGGCATTCTGTAGCAAACTATTGGAAAGTATCAAAAATAAATAATTGTACATTTTATAAAAATAATTTGAAGCGGCGAGCGCATTCCGAAGATAAATTCAAATATAGAACCAATTCGGCGCGAAATTCAATGAATGACTATGGTCAAAGGCCCTCACTGTTTTAATAATAGGTTAAATATAATATATTGACTCAATGTAAAAATCCCATTTCTTAAGAATTCATGTTAAATATAATAACAATGTCAGTAAATTTAATGTTTAGTGTATTATTGTGTTTATGCATGCAATAGCTATAAGTAAATCTAGTTCTATATATCTACAAATATGTTGTTGTGCCCTAGCAGGGTTCATGTTTGAAACCTATACTATGTAACATCTTGTAAACAACATGAATGCAATAAATAAATAAATAAATAAATTGACTCAGTTTTAATATAATGTCCAAAAAACTATTATAATTACATTAAAAAATCATAAATCATTGTTATAAACAATGCTTTTTATATTAAAATGATTTTATTTTAATTTCTGAGTATCGATTTCCGACATTCGACATATTAATTACTCGAGTCAATCGAAATTTAAAAAAAAATCGTTTATCATAATCGCTTTCACACATCATTACGATAAAAAAAACAATAATGGACGGCGATTCTGAACACAAATTGAGTAGTGGTAATGAATAATACGTGTTATTGGACCCTGTGTTTCAATATTACGTTAAGATTTGGGCATTGTCGTGTTGTTTATAATATTTTCAATAATATTTGTCTCATTTTAAATCTTATCTACATGTGTATGTGTGACATTTGTGAAAAGTAAAAATGTAAACACGCACGTTTGGCGCGAAACTTCGACATTAGATATCAAAAAACTTCATTACCGCTACTTATTTAACTTGGGCAATGGATGAATTCGTCAAATAATTAAATGATGTATGCCCCACTGCCCCTGTGGTGGAGTTTGGATGTTCGAAATTCCCATTTTTTATGTTTTTTAGCCTCGACCACCTCTGTCAACAAAATGGCGATTATCGCATTTACAGACTTAAATTTAATAAAGGTAAATTAATAAGCTTGCGCGCTAAGTATGCAATATTTATTGGCGTTAACGTATGAGTTTTTTATCCAACTCTCTTAATTAACGCACATTCATAAGATTTGATGGGTAGCATAATGAAAATTTACATAATCAATGAAGAGTGTCGTATGTCGTAATTCCTGGGTCCAATGGGACCCAGTACCGAGCCGGCGGAGGTTCGTGTGTTCGGGTCCATTCGGGGGCGCTACCGAACTATACGGTTAATAAATATCTTAAATTCACGGACAGATAACGCACAGCAATGACAGATGGGTCTAGAAGCAATAAATTTTGCAAAAAAAATCCTAAGATAACGAAAGTGAAGATAAGGAAGGATGTAAAAATTCATGACCTCATGTGGTTACATAGGAGATGAAAGTTAGTATGGAAGTTCGTCGTTTTTGCCGATGCGATGGGTAAATAATATTTTTTTTGTTTTTGAGTAGGTAAATCATCAAATGATCCCTCCCGCTCTGGATGGAGCGGAGGGGAGTGTCAGACTTTTGCAGACTAAAACCCACCCGTGTTCCTTAGCCCTTTATATTCCGGGGTAGCGGTAACCTTTTCGGACAATCCCGCTGCCCCTGCAGGCTTCGGCCCTAGCGGGCCCCTTCTCTGTTGCTGACATCTCTTTGAGGCGCGTGTGGAATACGTACGCGCCGTCCGGCACGGACCTGGTCCTGATCGGACGGTGAGCTACCCATTACTCTCCCATCAACCCATTGGGCACATGGCTTGTATCCTACTAATATTAGAAACGCAAAAGTTTGTGAGGATGGATGGATATTTGTTACTCTTTCACTCAAAAACTGCTGAAGAGATTTGTATGAAATATGGCAAGCAGAAAGCTTATAACCAGGATTAACACATAGGATACACTTTATCCCGATATTTCCACGGGATCAAAACTTATGCGGGTGAAATCGCGATGCGCAGCAAGTTATCAATAATTGCTTATCAGAGTACATACCTAATGTACACCTATACCACAGCACCTTATTCTTCTCTTGTATCGGCTCGATCTATACATGTGAGAATAGCCCATGCCGTGGTAAAATATCAGCTAGTTAACGGGATGGTAGCTGGGATGACTGATACCAATGACTAAGGCCCGGTATCCACTAAAGCGGAGAGGAGAGGAGACGAGAGGAGATGTGCTCTGAAGCTGGCAGGTTATTTCCACCAAAGCGGAGAGGAGATGCGTAGCGGAAAGGAGATGTGAGCTGTGCGTAGCGGAGATGTATGATGGTAATGACTCTTTCGAGTGTGCGAGGCGCGAGGAGAAGGCACCGGGAACGGGGCGCACGAGCCCGCCCGCCCGGCCGCCCGGCTACACACATCTCCGCTCTGCCGCGCCGCTTGCTCGCTCGCAGCACAAAGTTCTATAGAAAAATGAGACATCTCCTCTCCTCTCCGCTTGATCCATTTCCACCGAAGCTCAGCGGAGAGGAGATGTGGAAATAACAAAATATGATTGGTTATTCTAAACACATCTCCTCTCGTCTCCTCTCTTCTCCGCTTTGGTGGATACCGGGCCTTAATACTGACGCTCCGTTAAGATATCTCTTGTGTAGACTATTTTAACGTACTTGCTCCTTCCATCATATACCTCATCCATCGCTTTCCACCAGCCAAGATCGAGGTCAAGAACTAGCCCATTTTGCAATTTTTTTTTTTAAACATATGACCAAAAAGAAAGTACAAAACCGCACAGTACTACGAGTTACCATATATGGCAATTTTCCCACAGGACTGTAAAAATAGTGGCCTATTGTGTTATTGATGCGTCATGTCTAGCAGTACCTACGCATAACGGCTGCCCTGATGCATTTGATGTTGATCTAAGTACTTAGACCAACGTCAAATGCATGGGAGACGTCTGATAACATCGTTTAGTGAAAATTATAATGTTCTAGAAGCATTTTCCAGCACAGCTACAAGTTGATCTCATGATGTGATGAGAAGGGATGAAACGCATGTGACTAAAAGAGTGATGAATATACATGTTGATGGATGGAGAGGGAGAGAAAGGCCGAATAAAAGATTGATGGATTGTGTGAGGAATGATATGAAAGAGAAGAGAGTGAATGACAGCGTGACAGTTGAAAGGGAAGAATGGAAGAAGAAAACGTGTTGCGCCGACCCCAAGTAACATGGGATAAGAGCAGGAAGATGATGAGCTACAAGTTGATCTCACTGTTTGTTAAACGTACGACCAAGTCTGCAAAAGGTCCTCTTATCAAATCCGTACCTACGTAATGAGAGGTCGAAGTATCATTGAAAAATCTAAAACGATTTTTCGTCATCGGACGGACCTTTTCATGTCTGACTTGATAATATTTTATAATTATTTTCTATTCATTTATGTTTGGAAATGGGTGTTATTTACCTGAAATACCTAAATTAATTTATTATTAACCGCATACACTTATTAAAAAATAATCACATCGATGTCCAATGATCGAGCTAACTCAAGAAATTATTGCTACTTAAAAAAGTGCAATACTCCTTCATTGGGTTGCAAAGGTCAGATGGTAGTAATTGTGTAAAATATTCACCAGCCTCTAGGAGTCATGGACACCGATCCCATAACAAGGAAAAGGAAGGATATGTTATATAAGTACAAATAAATGTCCATTTTACATAATTCAAATGCGTTGATCTACAAATCCTGCAATGTGAGTTTCCTTTGCCTTAATTTTATCCTCAAACATTTAGTTTTGTTTATTGACGACATTGGGAAAACATTTAAGTATCTCTTATGACTGTCGTATAAAGTCATGTTCAAGCATACGGTAAGGTACCTAATTATATTTTGCAAACTAATTCATGCATGAATTCATGAAAAAAAGAAGCTTCGCTTAAGGGGAGGTCTAACGATAACACGGAACGAATATTTGTATGACCTAAAAGTAGTTGTTCCGAGTCTGACTGTTTGTGAATGTGAGTTTAGTTTGTAAACGCACCCACAATACAGGAGAAATTCCTAAAGTGTTTTTCAAATAAACTTGCGATAAATGTCATTCAACCGCCCTGTACCAAAAAGTCCAAATAACTTACGATAGATATCGTTCGTCATACAAAACTGTCGCTAACATTGCATCGGTTGAGTTTCATAATACCAAACACGGAGTAAGTCAAAAATAAGTAAATTTAGGGAATTAATTTAGTAGTTTTTTTTCAATTTCTAGAATACACATTTAAAAACGCAAATTATAATATGCTATTGTTTACGGACTTAAAAAAAAAGAAAACATGTCGAACTTTTCTTTTTCGAGATTACTGAGGTTTTTAATTTATATTTCAGTACAAGAATATGTTATATCAGGATTTATTCAATTAAATTAACTATTCATGAAAATAAGCAACTAACAAAAAAAAAACAACTAAATTTTAACATCCTTGCTAGTAAATAAGATATTTTGAGTTATGCCTTCTTACTTGGCGTCGAGTTTGCCGTCAGGGGCACATCACCTGTTCGCCATTTTGTAATAATGTCCTTCCGTCATTCCGAATTTGGAATGCGCTTGGGATAGACTTGTGTACTCTACTTGGAAAGTTTTCTCGCGTTTATTATTATTTTGTTATTGCTGTTGTTTTGTTACTTTGATTATTTGTAATGAGTGAAGAAGTGACAATGGATCAAACTAAACCAGCCCAAACAAGATGGCGAAGAAAGCGAATCATTGAACCTCAAGGATTAAATATTATTTATATAAAAATAATACTATTTATTCGTTTTATTTTAGTATTACAAAAATAAATTATAGATGTGCCCGACTAGCCGGGAAAATCGACAAAACATACCTATTCAATATTTATAGTCTGCCCATATAAAATAAATAAAAACGACTGATCATAATTTTGACCAAAAGGTTTGTAATCCATTCCTTGTTGCATGTACTGTCATGCGACAAGGTCGCCTCTTACCACGATACACTTGTTTTGATCATGTTACCGACACTGCCCATACATTTTTAGGGTTCCGTATAAAAACGGAACCCTATTACTAAGACTTCGCTGTCTGTCCGTCTGGCCGTCTGTCCGTCTGTCCGTCTGTCCGTCTGTCTGTCTGTCTGTCACCAGGCTGTATCTCAAGAACCGCGATAGCTAGACAGTTGAAATCTTCACAAATTATGTATTTCTGTTGCCGCTATAACAACAAATACTAAAAACAAAATAAAATTAATATTTAAGGGGGGCTCTCATACAACAAACGCGATTTTTTTGCCTTTTTTTGCTCGATATCAAAAATGGCAACAGGTAGGCACTTGAAATATTCACGAAATGCTCAGTTGTATTTAAACTTTAATAATAAATAATAATAATAAAATAAAATAAATATTTAAGGGGGGCTCCCATACAACAAACATGTTTTTTCGGCGTTTTTGCCTTGTGGTACGGAACCCTTCGTGTGCGAGTCCGACTCGCACTTGGCCAGTTTTTTTCGTATCGTTTGGAAATATTGTAGTAATATTGAAACATTAGTAGAAGGAGGTGAACAAACTTTATCGCAAGTTTATTTGAAATGAACTTTAGTGTGTGGGGCAACGTTTTTGTAAATAAATATAAATAAATTCAACGAAAATTTATCCAATAGAACAGTGGAGGCCTATCGGCCCCGACTTACGAGTAGGTCGTGAGGTCGAACCCAGCACGCGTAGAATAGACAATCTGTCATTTTGTCTATTCTTCAATCAACAAAACCCGTTTCTATGATGGGCATGCTACGCGTGCTGGCAGGCACATTACTTTGTGTATTTAATTTCTTCACCATTGCTCTCAAATCGGTGAAGGAAAACATCGCGAGGAAACCGGCATGTCCTAAAACCAAATATCCGAAGACATGTAACAACCCGCATTTGGCCGACGTCGTGGATTATGGCCCACTCTATCTCATAGAAGGAAGGCCTGTTTCCTAACAGTGGGAACATTCCGCCAACCCGCACTGGGCCGACGTGGTGGATTATGGCCCACTCTATCTCATAGAATGAAGGCCTATGTCCTAACAGTGGGAACATTCCGCCAACCCGCACTGGGCCGACGTGGTGGATTATGGCCCACTCTATCTCATAGAAAAAAGGCCTGTGCTCGCCTGGCCATTAAAGGCAGATTATGATACTGAAAATTCCGATATAGGAAATTATAATGCGCTCGGCTGCCAGGCGAGCTTTTCCGAATATAATATGTTCCAGTATATGGTGTACTATTTATAAATAGCAATTCAATTCTTCGGGGGAGATGATAGTTTAGTTTACCATTCCAACTGTTTGTACTTAAGAATGACTTCTGATGGGTGGATTGATTGCCATATGATCTTATTTAGTTGTTGGAAAATTGTTGGAAAATTCTAGACTTTATGTGACACTAGCTGTTGCTCGCGTCTTCTTTTGCGTGTATTATGAATATGATCCATATATATGATGCATATAATTGTATACAGGGTTATTGGTAAAACATTAACAACCTCTTAAGAGGTCATTGTACTCATCATTATGAACAACTTTTACTATGGGACCAAACCTGAAATCGCGAAAAAAAATCGGCTGTTCCCTACATTTATGTTCGTATAACTCGTCAAAATGTAGGGAACAGCTGTTTTTTTTCGCGATTTGTATAGTTCATCATATTTAATACAAATATCCAAGAGGCTAAATCTTCTCCAGCACCCTAATTGCGTAACACACTATCAATCTCAATCTGAATCATTTTGAAGGATATTGCTAATCCATTGCTTCATATGTTCGAAAAATTTGTCTGCTCAACAATGTGAATAACGCAATGAATGCTGTTAAAATGTCAAATTGAAAGCCATTGCTACTATTAGTGTGTTAAGCAATTACCAGGTCCCATGCTACCTATCTGTGAAATTTCATAACGTTTCGTGCGTGAAAAGTTAACAGATATACACACATCAAAAGTGTCTAGGGATCAAGCATTTTTATGCGGATTTCTTGAGATTGAGATGTGGCTTTGTAATAAATTTATGATTTTATAAATTTATATGGATCCTTTTTGGTGCATTTCATAATTTGAATCAGGAACTGTGAATCAAATTCGAGTAAAAGATGAAAATCAGCTGTCAATATTTTCCCTATAAAAACATACAACGCATTGAAGACATTATTAGTGCTACTGTTTCCCTACTACTGATTAAAACCAACGTTATTATGGAGCGGCGACGTCATTTAAGCAGGGAAGAAATGCTCAGAGCCGTGGGAATGATAGAAGCTGGTTCCCGGCAACGTACTGTGGCTTTAGCTCTGAATACAAGTCAGAGTGTTATCAGTCGACTTTGGACACGTTACCGAAGCACTGGTACCGTGGCTGAGCGCCATGGAGGACGGTATCGCTGCACCACACGGAGACAAGACCGATACATTCAAATCTTAACTCGAAGAGCTCCAACAATAACCGCCATGATGTTAGCCGTGAGGCTTCATCACTCTTCAGGGAACTTAATTAGCGACCAAACAGTCAGAAACCGCTTGCATGAAGTGAACCTTCATTCCCGAAGACCGCTACGGGTACCACCTATAGCAATGCACAATCGTAGGATTCGATATCAATGGGCTCTTGAACACAGAAATTGGGCAGAAGAACAATGGCGTTTCGTGTGCTTTTCTGATGAGTCTCGTTTTGGTATGAGACCGGATACAAGACGTATACGACACTGGAGAACCCCTGGACGCCAACAGCGATTAAAATCCTGCCAGGAAGTCCATCCTTATAGTGGTGGAACCATCATGGTATGGGCGGGTATTTGGATCGGCGGAAGAACTGAGTTGATTTGGATCAGAGGCAACCTCAACGCTCAAATTTATGCTGAGACGATTGTATCAGACGTCATCGTTCCTCTACAAGTGCAAATCGGTCCCTTATTTCAGTTAATGCATGATAATGCACGACCGCACACCGCAAGAGTTGTAAGACAGACTCTCGCCGCAGCTAACATCAATGTCCTGCCCTGGCCTGCTCAGTCGCCAGACTTGAACCCGATTGAGCATGCATGGGATATGCTACAGAGAAGAGCTCTGCCGAATATGGAGGGTATCCAGTCGCAAGAAGACCTTTTTTTGTTGTTGCAACGAACATGGGCGGCCATTCCACAGCGTGATTTGGATGAACTCATTTTGAGTATGCCAAACCGATGTTCTTGTGTTGTTAGTGTTCGCGGTAGAAACACGGATTATTAATTGTTTAAGTTACCCAATAAAATTTTAAAGAAAACTGTTATTTCAGTCTTTTTTCGAACTTTTGTGTTAGTGGTTCAAATGTCAAAAATCCCTTTATTAGGAAAATGGCAAATTTCTTTATTAATGCAAAGGTGACTTGGTTTATCGTTACTGTGACAAACGAAAACACTTTATTTGATGAATCCTTAAAGAAAATTTTAATTAATATCAATCAGGAGAAAAGTTATTGCAAAAATATATGTTGATCCCTAGACACTTTTGATGTGTGTAGTTACGTTCGCATTTATATTTATAACTAGCTGGTCGCCGCGGTTTCACCCGCGTGAATGTCGATTCCGTGAGAATATCGGGATAAAAAGTAGCCTATACGTTAATCCAGGGTAGCAGCTACCTCCATACAAAATTTTATCAAATTGGTCCAGCCATTTGAGCGTGAAGAAGTAACAAACATATAACACACACACACTCACAAACTGTCGCCTTTATAATATTAGTTTGATATTAGTATGAAAAATCTGTGATAGGCTGAAGAGTTTACTCCCTTAACGTTCCTAATTCGACTCGCTAGTATCGAAAATAGTCACAAATGCAAAACATTAGTCCAAGAAAACGCAATACAGTGAAACATTAACAGTCGGTCTGCTGGGATTTTCGCATTAGTTTCAAGGGACTTTATTAAAAGCTTACATTATCATAATTCATAATGGACCATCTTCCATAAACTTTTATGACCAGCGATGCTCAAAGAGAGGTTTTATGGTACACGACGGACTGATTTTAACAGACTTTTATCAGCACCCTAATACGTTACGTAAAGTTTTTTCAGGTATTTTTTTAATATTTTTAATATATATAAATTTATTATTAATAGATTTTGAAGAGCATTTAAACAATTAAAAGCCATTGTCTCTCGCGTGGATCCACGATACGTAGAGTTAAATCATTATTATTTTTAATTGCAAAATATATTTTTATTAAAAGCTTACATTATCATAATTCATAATGGACCATCTTCCATAAACTTTTATGACCAGCGATGCTCAAAGAGAGGTTTTATGGTACACGACGGACTGATTTTAACAGACTTTTATCAGCACCCTAATACGTTATGTAAAGTTTTTTCAGGTATTTTTTTTATATTTTTAATATATATAAATTTATTATTAATAGATTTTGAAGAGCATTTAAACAATTAAAAGCCATTGTGTCTCGCGTGGATCCACGATACGTAGAGTTAAATCATTATTATTTTTAATTGCAAAATATATTTACCTTTTGGAAGATTCCTAGGAGTCTCGTGGTGGTGTTGCCAGCAGCGGTCATAGCCTCTCGAGTTCGACCCACGGACGGCAGTTTAGTGGTCACAACTCGGTGGTTGCCTATTGTACCCAGAGTGTACACGTTCGATTCCCCTGAAAAAAAAAAGGTATTGTAATTTTAACTGTACCTATTGTATTTAATTTTAGAGTTAAAGTTAGAGAAAATACATTAATATACAGTTGTTTCGGACTAAAACAAACCAGAATATTTTAAATTAGACATAGTTATCAAGTATCACCCATAACTATTAAATAACGATTAAGTACTTATTTATTAAATACTTAACATTAAATAACTATTTGCGTACATTTACGGTTCTAGGATAAACTTTATCCTGCCATAAGGGATTAAAGGGAACTCCCCAACAAGGATAGTAAGACCATAACAAAACAAATATTAACAATTAAATCCTATAAAGCATGCGAGTTTATTAATTATGACGTATTTACGTAATTCGCTGTTAATGATTCACTTAAAAGCTGGTTCATTTAAATACAAGGATCATTGGATTGATTCATTAGTGTCAACCAACTGCAAATTGGTAATAGTCCTACTATTGGGACAACCAATAAATAAAATTAATTTAGACATTAATTATTCGTGCAGTTAAATCATCACCTTAGTTGACGTTCGCCTATCATATCATATACAAGTGACCAGTTCAGTTTATTTGTGGGACATTTAGTGATTTAATTTGATTCAGAAAAATGGCAGTGACAAAAACGACGATAGTGTCCGTGCTTGTTGTGCTTGCGATAACTTTTAACCAAGGTGCAGCACGTCCAAGTGGTTTATCAAACAATGAGTAAGTTATTAACATAATAACGCGAATTATATAGATGTATTTGTGCCTCTGTTTACACCAAGCATTTGTCGTGAGAACTCTAAAGTAACAAATTTTTATTTTTTAGATTATCCAGTTCTGAAGAACAGGTGACGCGTATATATACGATTCCAACAGCTATAAAGAAAGGTCTTGTCATCATCATAAACGGCACCTTAGACACTAACGATTCAACGTAAGTACTTTACTTTAGTTCACTTTCGTTTGATGAAGATTCTACTTTCTAAATATTATTTAAAAAAAAATAGAATACTATCTTGTTGATAGCATTTTGTGGTCGATCTATCGCAGTTTAAAATTAATTGTTTTCCATATTGCAGGTTTATTGTGGAGTTGCCTTCTATAAGTGGTAAAGATAGCTGTCAGATCACATACAATTATATTACGGACAACCAGATTTCTATCACACCAGCTGTTCATGGTTATGAGAGTACGGAATACGATCTGAAAGTTACACCTGGAGCTAACGGTTGGTATTTTTCGTTTTATTTACTACCTATTGGAAGTCCTAAATATTGTTTGTTAAAGAATTTTTCATGTAACTTTTTATTATTGTATATGATTTTATTATTTTATATGATTTTATTATTTTATATGATTTTGTATATTTTTCGTCCGTCATACTTGTTGTACCTATTTATACAATAAGTGAATGATGTGGTCTCTTATAACTGGAAGCGCACCATTTTATATTATTATTATTATTTTTTCTCTGTTATTGTGGAGCGGTCCAAGAAAGAAAGAATTAAATCATCCCCTGCCCTTATCCCAATTTATTTGGGTTTTACATCTTTATCGGACATCTCACCTGTACTTAAAATAATGTACCTTATGTTCTAATTTATTATTTTTTCTTTTATAGAAGGCCCATCATTTTCCTTGACGCTGGTAGCAAGAGTGGATATACAGAACAACGACATGTTAGGAATGACTTTCTACAGCCGAGACGTAGGTCCAAGTTCACAACTGATATGCAAGATCGACAACTTTGACGACATCAACCAGATCGTGATTAAACAGGGTGTCGCTCGAGTGGACAGTTTAATCTTTGAGTTCAAGTGAAATCATCCTCCTTGATACACAAATCTGTAGTGTCTGGTAAATCAAAAAATCTGATTTTACACTATGAGCATTTGAAACTTTAAATAATGCTACAAGTCGGAATAGTTACGTATGTTGATCAAACTGTTATAAGTACGGCATGTACCTACTTATAGCAGGAGCAGGCTTATTTTTTGGCCTTACAGGAAAAGGCCAAACGTGATGTAAAAATAGAAAATGTCCGATTTTGGACTTATCATGTATATACCATACCACAGAAGTGTACGTCCAACGCACACTATGGAGCAGTTGGCCCCGCTTCCATCTTGCTAACTGGTTAATATTTGAAAACAACGGCATGAGCCGATACTTCTTGCCGATAGAAGGAAAGAAGTGAAATCATTAGAAAATCATTAAGTATGTTCCTACCCTAATGTCCGTCGTTAATCGTTATGTCGTTTATAAATGCGTGGAATATCTATCGTATTATTATGATAACGATATTCATTATTGAGCATCTTAATCACATCGAGGGTTTTTCTTGCACACCTCAATACACAGATTGAACACATTTTGACCAAAATGTATCATTTTGATGTTTTGTTAGATATGCTAATTTCACGCATAACGTATAAAACCGTTTTCTCTCTGTTTAGATAGAGCGACCAAATAATTAATTTTAAGTAGGTAGGTACCAAATTGTACAAATTTATGTACTTAATAATGTCCGTGATAGGTTAGGTTTAATATCTCGTGTGATCCAGCTGAACTATTCTGTAGAAATCGCACCGTGAAAACTTAGGTGAAATGAGATGTGTCAGTAGTGTCAATAGCTGAATTTTGGGCGAAAAATTTTTAAACTTTTTTCTCACTGATACGCTAAAAAGAAGAATAGTGTCAATCCCTAGCATCAAGTGGAAATACACCTCTCTTCAATCTCACTTCTACTAAGTTTTCGCGGTGATATTTCAACGGAATAGTCCGGCATTATAATGGATATCACATGAAGCCCTATGGCCTACAATTGAGTCTCAAATAGAAATAAGTAAATTAAATTGTATACTTTTTCTAGTCAAAAACTTTGAACGGCTGGTTCCGGATCAAGGTTATTTTTTCATTTGCATAAAGATGTAAGTGTTAGTTTAAGCACAATAAATTATAAATTATAAAAATATTACATGGTTTGATTTTGATTTTCATCACACTTTATATGACGACGAGGCCTAAATACACATATTATGTAGATTTATAAATAATCAAATAGCAGAGCAAGGAGCAGGGTATGGACAAATGAAAATAATAATTTAGGTTTCCCCGGAGTTTTTTTTTAACTCTGTCAATGCTATGATAATTGCGTTATACAGGGTTATTGGGAAAATATTAACAACCTCTTATCTTCAAAAAAATCAGCTGTTCCCTACATTTATGTTCGTAGGTATAACTCGTCAAAATGTAGGGAACAGCTGATTTTTTTTTCGCGATTTCAGGTTAGGTCCCATAGTAAAAGTTGATCATAATGATGAGTACAATGACCTCTTAAGAGGGTGTTAATGATTTACCAATAACCCTGTATAGAGGTATGAGGAACAGGGTGTAAGGTTCACTCATCTTTCATGGAAACGGGAGGATCCACCGACCAGACAGGCGTCTGGTGGGGGCGGGGTACTGCCCGACGATTCTACTCGTATGTAATTATGCTAGTGGCGCGGTAAACTGTGCTTGCGCTGTTCGCATGTGGCGATGCCGGCCGCACGCAACAGCTTTATTTTAAAAGTAACTAAATTCACTTCACTTCTGCATTTACAATTCGGAATCTGGTGAAAGTGTTCCGAATGATAATACCTACATAAATAATAAAACAATAGATATTGGCCCCGTTCCAACAAGTACGGCTGCTGTACTGAATCACCTCCTTATAATTTATAGTAGGTACTTACATTATTATAATGGATAGTAAATTTAACAATTTAATTTCTTAAAAATGCGGAGATTGCACTGTCTATTTTCATCATTGGGACTCAGCTCGAATTCCCACCTCTGCGATTCATCTGCAGATTTGATTTGGTAACCAAGCATTTTTCCAACGGCATGGCATTCAGTATTATCGAACTGATTAAAATACCCGAGAGGGGCCCGTGGCTAAATAATAACAGCAGCACAGGTCGATCGATCAGGTTAAGCTACGCTTGCCGCGGTTGGTCTGTGGATGGGTGAACATCTTTACATACCGAGACCTCTCCGTGCCTTGGAAAGCACGTGAAGCCGTTGGTCCCGGCTGTCATTCGTGGATCTTTGACAGTCATTACGGGTAGTCAGAAGCCCGAAAGTCTGACAACCAGTCTTACCAAGGGGTATCGTATTACCCAGTAACTGGGTTGTAGAGGTCAGATAGGCAGTCGCTCCATGTAAAATACTGGTATTCAGCTGCATCCGGTTAAACTGGAAGCCGACCCCAGCACAGTTGGGAAAAGACTAGTCAGATGATGGAACTGATTAAAATACCAACTCGTGAAGTAATTGAGCTGAAGAGAAAAGTTAAGACTTAATATTTCTATGTTTACTATAATAATTATAAATAGAAGGTATGTTTTAAATTCATCGTCATAAAATCTTAAAAATATAGAACTTATCCAACCAATATAGACAAACCTGGCTCTATTATTGATACGTTGGGTCCCCGAAATCCGTTAATCAACTTACAGACAGGAAAGCCAGGACAATTGTGATAGAAGCCAACCTATGCAGTAATTAAACAAGCATAAATTTATCAACACCAACATTAATCTATCAAGGAGATGTATCTGCAGTCAGGCTCTATTTTTAACCGACTTCAAAAAAGGAGGAGGTTCTCAATTCGACGGTATGTTTTTTTTTTTTGGGTGTTTGTTTCGCGATTACTCCGCCAATTGTGGACCGATTTTCAAAATTCTTTTTTTGTTTGAAAGGGTATACTCTCGAGGTGGTCCCATTATCATCAAGTTGGAATCTGATGAGAGGATCCCATGGAAATCGAGGGAAACCCTCAAATTTTATTGGCAAAGCTATAGCGATTTAGGTATTTTTTAAATAACTTGAGCATTTGCTCTCGGAAATCATCATTTGGTAAAGTGGAGCTGATGAAGAAGACCACAGATGGCCATTGGAACTATTCAATGACAAATATTTCACGGGTTGCGATTCAGGAGAACTCCTCAACAATTAACGTCCCAACATCGGAAAAAGCAATATTTTGTAACAAGTGGTGGCAGTTGACATTAGGCTATTGTAACTTAGATAAATTACAAACGGACCCACTAAAACGTGAAAAATAAAAACTTTTTACAAAAAAAAAACAACCGACTTCCGAAATTAAAGTTATTTTTCAATTTGTACTTAGTGTTTTTTTTGGAAGTCGGTTGTTTTTTTTTTGTAAAAAGTTTTTATCTGGTTCATGGTCGGCGTTCGGTATTTCGGGCACTCCCACTTCTTGTATTTTTAATCGATCGGAAATTCTCTATAAGTACCACTATTTTTTAATTAGTACAAAAAAAAATCGGCTCTATCCGTACCCGTTACTAATCATATTTGTGAAGTCAAAAGTAAAAAAAATGAAATCCCAAAATTGTCCACGAAAATTGGTCATAATTGGTAAATTCATAACAGAATCAAGTCGGTGTCTTTGGATTTGTATTTTTGTTTTTTGCCACCGACTTCCGAAATTAAAGTTATTTTTCACTTTATAGTGTTTTTTGGAAGTCGGTGGTTTTTTTTTTTGTAAAAAAGTTTTTATTTTTCACTTTTTAGTGGGTCAGTTTGTAATTTATCTAAGTTACAATAGCCTAATGTCAACTGCTCATCACCTTTTACAAAATATTGCTTTACCCAATGTAGGGACATTAATTGTTGAAGAGTTCCCCTTATACGAACCAGGAGAACTGGAGCTGATTGAGAAGTCACGATCAGCTCCATTTCACCATACGCATTGTAACGAGCATAAATTGCTTAGCAACTATATTAAAGTAATGGAATCGCAACCCGTGAAATATTTGTCATTAAGTAGTTCCGATGGACATCTGTGGTCTTTATCATCAGCTCCACTTTACCAAATGATGATTTCGAAAGCAAATGCTCAAGTTACTTAAAAAAAAAAGAATTTTCCAAATCGGTTCGTAAATGACGGAGTTATTCGCAAACAAAAAACGCAATGCAGAGTAAACGAAAAGATCGTTAATGTAGACAATGTAGATATTTTTTTAGATTTTTGTTAATTTTTCAAAAACCGCTTGTCCGATTTCGATAAAATTTTCATGGGACCATTTGGGAAGTATACCCTTTCCAACAAAAAAAGAATTTTTCAAATTGGTTGACAAGCGACGGAGTTATGCGCGAACAAACATAAAAAAAAAAGATACAAACATCCGAATTGAGAACCTCCTCCTTTTTTAGAACTCGGTTAAAAATACTACGCGCGGTGTTTTTTCATTCATCGCCATTCATAGTAGCTCAAGCCACGCCCCTTTTTGCGCCAGCGATCCTTTATATATATTTCTTTTGAGGGTCTGTAGCCATATGACAAACACGGAACCCCTTATAATTTCGTCATGTCCGCCTGTCGTCAGTCTGTCCGTCCGTCCGGATGTTATACAACCATTTTACTCGGAGACTATTTACACTATTACATAATTATGTATATCGATGAAAATTTAGAACACTATTGTAGACAATAAATATGTATAATACCTATAAGTAGTGAAATTACGAAAAAAATAAGGGTTCTCTTTATGTCGAAATTTTGCATGCCAGTTTTATCCTAGCTAAACATGATTGTGCCATTATGATAATATTTGAATCGGTTAATTAAGAAGGGAAACATGTCATAGCATGCTAATTTTTCAAGAGACACAAAAAACTTATTTCTAAAAATGTTAATTATAAAATTGCCTTAATTTTTTGTTATTTTAAATAATTTGCATTATGATACATAATTTAGAATGATTTTTTTATACTTTAGCATTGTGTAATTTACGTAATAATTAATTAAAAGTCATTGACTTGTTCCCTTTCTTACCCAAACTCAAAGAAGTAAGGAAAAATAAAAACTGGCACATGACTTACATACTTTAATCATCATCATTAACATTATTTTCACTTGTGTTAGGCCAATTTTTCACAATGTCAATAAAAAAATCCTTCCGTGTTTGTGGAATGTACTGCAAAGTGCGTTTTAGATCTTCAATCTTCTTTATATTGATAGGCACAGGACCATTGTATGCTTTTTGTTCTGGTAGAGTTGGAATAGCTGATCGGTTCCTTCTCAAATCAAATGTGCAAACTCGAGTTTGGTTTGGATGAATGGGCGAGTTATCACACATCCTTTCCGATCCGAAGAATATTCGAATTCTAAGAATTGCGACACTAAAAAGTGTTGCTTTTGATTCCGTGGGACTTGCCGTGATTGAGTTTCAACAGAAATAGCATCTCTCTTATAAAACTTCGTCCAAATAATCATCGGAAAAATAATCGGTCGATTAAGAAAAGGAACAAGTCATGGACTTATTCCTTTTCTTACCGTCATGTTAAAAATTGATGCAACTGACTTTTTAAACTAGTGTACTGACATATTCCGTTTCTTGATTGATATGTTTGTCTTGCCATAGAGAATCGAAATCCACAAATATTGACAAAGGTGAAAAAAGTTGACATGTTCCCTTTCTTACTTAACCGATTCATTTATAACACCATTTTATACCATGTTTTATGCAAATAAATGATTTTAAATTATTAAATATTTATTCCAAGTACGAAATCCTTCACGTGGTCCGACATGCACTTTTGGCCGGTTCTGAATTTTTGACTTTTAATATTAGGTATAATAATAAAGTTTCATCCATAAAGTTTTTTTCGAAAGATAAGAGGTAACAAAGACAATGACCAAATCACTATGGGAAGTGGTGCATTTTTTTTTGCCGCGGCCATAGTTGTAGGTAATATTCGTCTGTATATGATAAGCCTATCACAAAAATGAATTGATAAACGTTTTTTCTACAAATGCAGTCCGAGATGATATATTTGAACTTGAATTTTTATGTAAGAAACAATGAAGTCATATAAAAAAACAGATGAAAGAGATAAGTCACCATCCATGTCATTGTTTGTTATTCCTCTCCATCCAAGGATGTCTGGAAGAGATCGCTTCAAGCGATCGCCATCAATAAGATCAATACCTAAGATCGCCCATTGTGACACTTGTAATTAAGTTTGTTTTTACTACTTAATTTTTTTTTTTTTTTGCTCTGTTAGACGCTTACCAAATGCGTTATGCGCTTCCGATCTTTATCTCATCGAACAGATGACTCTGGCCCTGTTATTATTTGTATGTCTCTATTGTTTGAATTGGTTTTTTATTCTCCCGTTTATGGTTTCGATAACCCAGCGACACATTGTTATTTCTAAGATATTCACAAAACGCAACAGTCGGCTCAGGCACAGATAAAAAATCCTAGTTTGAGATCTAAACTCTAAGCTGTAGGTACAAACTTGCTTTTAGATGTTACAGAAGTAATAAAATTATATTTTTATAACTCGCTTCAGACTGATGTTAGCTTATGTTACCGCATATAAACTTTTGTTCTTCATATTATTCTCCATCTAATTTATAACGTTTGATCGATGCCACGAAAAAAAAAACTGTACCATTTTTGGTCATTGGCTTTTGTATAACTAGTTTACGGTATTCTACGAAACCTACGCAGTCACGCCGCGCCTTCGACGCAATTACATTTGAAGGGCTTGCTCAATGCTGTCACACTTGTTGAATGGGGTCTTTTGTCTCGTATCATCCTGCGGCGCCGGCGGATAATAAACAATGAACATAAGCGTAAAGTCAGACTAACGTGCATGCCTCTCGAAGTCTCGATAGTATAACTATGGAGCCCATTAGGTTACGAAAAAAAAACTTTCAAAACTTGTATAGCCGGTAGTTCAGGTTTTGATGCAAACACATAAGGGTGCCTATGCTTGAGAAAGTATTAAATCTTATTAAAAAACCATCCTGGTTAGTCAAGAGTTTATTATTTTTGAAATCGCTTTTCAAGCAAGTCAAGCAGCCTGCTGTGTTTCGTCGAAGCGTGGGAGTTGCAGTGCCTTAAGCATCTTCTGGGCACGCTCGTTCCATCATAGACCTCATCCATCGCTTTCCATCAGGCGTGATCGAGGTCAAGAGAGGGCCCATTCAGCAATAAAAAAAAATCCTTCATGCCATGTAATTTCTTCATATTATCCGAGACAGGTACGTCCACCTACACAATATAAACTAGTATTTGGCAACGATACGGTTATTGGAGACAATTTTAAGCGAACCTATTCATAGGTTCTAACTAAAATTACCAACCTTAACCCGCACAGCAGCCATTCGTAACAGTTATACTTATTACACAATGCGTTGTTGTATTTTATTATTTACAAACATGACGAACCTTGTAAACCATAAAAAGATACTTTATCGGATGTTACTGATAAAGTTATGACACATTCATTCAGTTTAAGGAAATCTTTACCAATATGTACTGGGTGGCCAATACTTATTCAACGTTTGGTTCATGTTCGAAGTAGACACAATGAAACGCACAGCAGCGAAAACTAACAAAGAGAAAACAATTGTAAGGAAACAGCAGAATAAAGTCAAGTAAGTTTCTTTTTTTTATCGTATTTTTTATCGCGAAGAAGAAAAGCCACGGACCGCTCTATCTACGGCGACGCGGAAGAAACAATGAAATTGGGTGTTTTTGTGGTTGTGTCGGTTTTAGTGGTTCGATGTCGTGCGTATCCATTGCAGGTAAAATATACATACATATGTATACCTGCGTTAACCTAAACATGACAACTACCAAATCTACATTCTACGGAGGCAGGATGTGTGCCCGGTTTTTGGTAATAGGCGCGACCCATAATTGGACTTTAAAAAACATAATTGTGGAATGTGGGTGTATTACCTTACCAAGCGGAGGTGATCTTTTCTAGGAATACAATTATTTCATTGCCAATTTAAAAAAAAAAAAATATCCCTAGATAGAAATTTTAATACTTACCTACTTAATTGTTACTTAGTGTGTTAAGAATTTTTCAGACGATCATTTAAGTATATTTTATTACTTAAGTACTTATAGAATCAACTTTAGGTATCAAATCAGCAAAAATTACAAACTCTACAGTTAAGTAAGTTTACAATAGCCGCGGTTATCATCTATCAACTTTATCAACTCTCAAGCTAGCTAACAATACAATACATAGGTAATGTAAATTTATACACGTGCACGATGCTAATATAAAATCTAAGCGGTGAATTCTCCAACCAGTTTTCTCGCAGCATCTGTTTCAAGTGTTACACGTTCCTATACCTACATAGCGAGTGAATGTATTTTAACAGAAAACGAGTAGCAGCAGTATCAAGTGAAATGTCGAAGCGAACCTACGTGTCGTGAAATGACGTAGTACGATCTACGAGACGATTTCGAGGTCGGTGGAATCAGTGCCTGTGTGTTTGTTTTCATCATTACGTCACCGTTAAACAACTTGAATCTCAGATCCATCTTAGAAGTCAGTAGTCACGATGAAACACTGACGCTTGTAATCGTCTAACGTGTAAGAAAAATCTTGTGTACCAAAATAATCGAAGATGTTGAAAACGTGTTGGGATTGCCTAGCCGGGTATGACTTAATTAGGTATCTTAGTATTAAATCGTTGTATATGTTGACCTGTGAAAACATGATAAACTTGGATAAGAAAAGTGATATGAATAAATTGAATAATGAACGTGTCGAAATAGTATCAAGAACATTCCCGGACGCAGCTTTTTATTTGTCAATGTCATCTATTTGTCTATCTGTCAGTTTATGACGAAACGTCAAACAAAAAACAACACGGAAATTGATCCCAAATGTGCGAAATACTAATGTAAAAGTGAATAAAATTACACGTGAATTTAATTTTAATCACCGTTCCTATCACTTGGAGCGAAATGCCACCTGAGTCAACATCACGTCATAAAGTTTTGATGCGTCGTTACGAGTTTATATAGGTTATGATCAGTCCAATTGCAACATACGATGTAAACACTGCCAGATCTCAATTATATCATCCATTAGTATATCGTACTGAAATGTTATACCTGTAGTTTAGATGGATAAAACGTATTACTGTTTGTAGTAACATATTTGTTTATCATATTAGAGACGGGGCGCGTGCTGAAGAGCCGTATAGTGTACAGCTAAACGGGAGGAACGTTGGGAACGTTAGTAAAGCTCCTCCGTGGCCCACGCCACAGTTAAAGAACGAAAAAATGTTTCTTTTACCAAAACAATTGGAATCACGAGACAGAATCACTGTCAGCTGCGAGACAATGAATCAACCAGGCATGTATGTAACATTCAGTACCTACTTAAACCTCTTGTTATTGTAATGTGCCTTCCATCTTGAGTATAACATACAGTTACCTTTCTTCAAAACAAATTATTCAAGAATGATTAACTAATGTTTGTTAATAAACCTGCTATAACCACATGGAATGTGACTACTCATTCATTTATGTTAATTACAGATTGAGATTTGGATTAGTAACAGGATATAATACACCTGATTATAGTAACCTTGCCTGTCAATTAGAGATGTACTTCCCACCTCAATATTCTGACAAGTTAGTAATTACCACAGTACAGAATGGGGAACCTACACTTGTATATGAAGAAGATTCCGCTGCAAATTACTATGAAGGTAAAAGTATGTATTATATTATTTTTTTGAAAAACTGCATGCTGATTTCTGGCACTGGACTTGGTTAACTTCTTAGGCATTTTTAACAGGTTTGTGAGTTCCATTTTGTCTTTGTGGCGGTCAAAAGGTTAAGGGTAGTTCAATATGGGACTGTTAAGGCGAAAGTGCTAAGGTAGCCCGCGAAATTCAATTTTTTTTGACGTTTTTTGCAGTTTGCTGGTCAGTTTTAAGTTGTACGTTGCTTAAAATATGATTTGCAACGGTAACAAATATGTATTTACAGAATTATAATCATTAAAGTCATCAACACAACTCTCTAATACCAAGTAACCCCACTGAATGACTATTTCATGAAATTTTGACATTTAACAATTATACTAACTTATCACGTTGTATTACTGATCCTAATAATTATAATTCTGTAAATACATATTTATTACGGTTGCGAATCATATTTTAATCAACTTACAACTTCATACTGATCAGCAAATTGCAAAAAACTTAAGAATATTTGAATTTCGCGGGCTACCTTAGCGCTTCCCCCTTAACAGAAGTTTTATAGTTTCCATTTCATCTATATTATCTAACCACTAGCTGTTAACCGCGACTTCGTCCGCGTGGATCTTAACATATTTCTCCATTTAGTTCTTTTTTTTTTGTTTTTGCATTTTTAGTTTTAATTTTATTACCTATTTATTTTTAGTTTTTCGTATTCGCTTTATTGAAAAATTGCTATAGTATATACAATATTTGGTGCACGATTTTCTTGGGCTAAAACAAAACACTATATTATTTATTCAATCAATTTCTATGGAGATTAAGAAATCTTCACATATAGGACCACTTATTTATTTACATTTCGTTAAGTAAGTACCTAAATAAATGGAGTATAATACAACTTCCCTATTTGAATTGGATATTATTCAAATTTCATTTCATTGGTTTTAATTTGTTTTCGTGGGACCCTATCTTTTTTAAATAAAAGTAGCCTAAGTTACTCCTTATTACATCAGCTATCTGCCAGTGAAAGTCCCGTCAAAATCGGTCCAGCCCTTTCAGAGATTAGCCGGAACAAACAGACAGACAGACGAAAATTGTAAAAATTGTCATTTTGGTATACCTACATATGTACTGTGTATACATCCATATGCATACACTCCAATTTTATTTATTTGTACAGATGTACAGCCAATGTATTCTGTAAAAATGATTACCATCAAAATTTTGGGTGAAGTGAGCTGTCAATACTGTCAATCTCAAGCATCAGGTGGAATGACAGTTCAATTCACCTTCCTTTCCACGGTGAGGTGTTTACAGAATATCACCACAGTAGTCATTCATAAAGCACAGAGATTTTGAAAAAAGTTTGGTTTTGTAGTGTTGTCTTTGCCACAAATGTTGGGAGTCTTTCTAAAATTCCATGCCCTCCCTCACGTAATAGGCAGTTAATTGTTAATTACAACTTTTCTATTCAAATATTTACTACTTAAACATTTTTATTTCTTAGCACTTGCATTATTTTCACACAATAATTGGTGTTAAAACTAAATCCCTAATGACAAAATAAGGAAAATTTATACAACAATTTATGTCACCACTTTTTCTGCATTTATTTTTTCAGGAACCAATTTCAGTATGACATTTAGAATGAGGGACAATGGATGGATGGACATACGTATAGGAGAATCCCATCTAACCACACTGGAGCTACGGCATGATATACAAAATATAAGATTTTTAACTGTCAACGGTGATGTTAATAAAGTATTAGGACTTGATTTCCAATTTGGATAAAATAATGTCTCAAGGTCCTCATTCTAGGTCTTTATCAACACTGATAATAAAACTTTTTCATTGCAATATCTCTACTGAAATCTGACAGAGATTATGACATCTGTCAAATTTGAATAGACATCCCATATTCAAGCATGGACCAAATTTTTCTAGAAGCGACCTAAGTTTTTTTTTTACCAATACTATTATTATTTAAAAGTCTTGTAAAACCTATCGTATTTGTTAGTGAATGCTTTAGGCTGTATGACATCACAAAAAATGTATTATGAATCTGTCCATTTTTTTTATATTTTGTTGATTTTATTGCAGCTGTTATATTTACTTGTATTATTATGTTTCATTACTATGGCAGCTGTTCAGTAATTATAGTAGTGTATACTAACTGTTGAAGTATTTATAAGCCTGGTATTAAGATATATCATAGAGCAAACAATTGTCTAAGAACAATTATATCCTACTTAAGCATTTAGATACTTTGTTTTACAATTAGTAAGTTGATGTGCATACTATTATAATATAATTATGTTTAAATGACCTTCCTGTGTTGGTAATCAATACAAGTACATCTTTCCATTATTAATCATTCTTCTACTTCACGATTTTGCATTAAATGCAAATTCATTGAAGGGATTAGCAAATAGCATTTACTTAATTGTGTAACAACAAAATTGGTTACTAACGTGAAAACTTTAGGCGTGTTGGGCATTTTTTGAGATGGAAAAACCATTAAACTCGCGACACTGTTACCGTAACCGACACCTCTGTTTTAAGTGTTGGCCATTATAAAGACATCAACGCGCGGTACACTTTCTTTGGGAAGAATGACCTTCAAACATATTTATAAAATTACTATGCTTTTTCAAGTTTTCACATCTCTCGGCACACCTGGAGTGCCACTGTTTTTTTTATTACCTGATTTGTGAGAATGAAACAATTGTTTTAGAGAGACGTAATTTTTGTCTGTTATTTTTATAATTTAAACGAAATAATATTTTAATGACAGTATGATAAACTTCTTTAAATAAAATATTATCCAATAATTTACTTGCGGCTGATACGCAATGAATGGAGATATAATAATAGTCGTCAAAAAAATATTAAGGTCACCTTGATGGCTAGACCTTGTCTACATAACATGAGCCCTGAGCGTCAGAGTTAATTAAATCATGTTACTTGACTCTCGACTTTGTAACTATTGGTGTATGGTTCATTTTCATTTGATTTTCTCATCCTCAGGCTCAGTAATGAGACGTGACTTGCTCGTAAATAAAACAAATGAAATAAAAAAAAAAAAGAATCACTGTCTGTCATGTTGATGATTCAACATTTTCATAAATCTATGAAAATTACGTGTCTCATCTTTAGTCGTCAAGATCCCACCATTTAACTTATACTTAGACATTTCAATATGTAAGTCACTGTTGTGTGCTTAAATGTTACATATTTATTATTATGTAGGTTTTTGAACCTATGTTGTTGTAGAAATATTTGCTTAAGTACGCACATAATAATGTATTGTGACATTTATTTTAATACGAAAATACAATTTTTCACTATCTCTAATTTTGTGGTTTTCTATTATTATGACCTCAACTAGTATATATCCTAAACTACAACAACGAGTATATAGTCTTCCACCCGCGGCTTCGCCCGCGAGGTATGTCGATAAAAACTATCCTATGTCCTTCCCCGGGATGCAATCTATCTCTCTACTAATTTTTTTTAAAGGTTTAGGCGTGAAAACGTAACATACAGACAGACACGAGTTACTTTCGAATTTATAATATTAGTATGGATAAATGTAAATCTACAATTGACATAAGAAGTTCTTGGCTCACATCCTTAAAAAAAAAATGTTAATAAGTTTCTTCTTCGTCAAATCGATGATTCCCTTTTATTAATTTAATAGCTGACCCGGCGAACTTCGTACCACCTCAGAATAAAAAAAGCCGTTCAATACAAAATGTATGAGAGAATGAATTATCTTAATTTTATTTTTGTGAATTTTTGCCATGTTTTAATAGTTATTCTGTTATTCGGGGCGGAGACAAATTCAACAAATCAAAGACCATAAAAATCGGTTGAGTTATAAATGGTGTAACTGACCCGACTTTGTTTTATTAATTACTAGCTGACCCGGCAAACGTTGTTTTGCCATATAAATTATTTCTAGCTGCCCGGCGCTACTTCGTTCGCGTGGTGACCTACCCCTTACCCTACCCTACCCCTACACTACTTCTAACCTACTCCTACACTATGAAAAAAAAAAGTATCCTATGTCCGTCTCCTGGTTCTAAGCTACCTGCCCACCAATTTTCAGCCGAATCGGTTCAGCCGTTCTTGAGCTATAAATAGTGTAACTAACACGACTTTATTTATATATAGATAGATATAAGCTTTGACCAGAATTCGGCCACTTCGACAGAGGTAGCGTTGGCCTCGCAAAGGTCTTCCATAGTGCAGGTGTTTTTGCACAGAGCACACGACAGGCGGTGAGGCGTCGTTTGTGATGTGGCTCGCACTGTGGCTCATCGGAGTACCCCCACCTGACAAATTGTTCCTGCAGCGACCCACTTGGCTTCTTAGTTAGTTAAGATATTTCCAGGTGGGCTATAGTTGTTGGTGGCCCGTAGGGGACTTTTCTGCAGGCTCAACATAGTTCAGCTGGAGGGGGGGATTAAGTAAGTACCCTTTTATTTTATTTTTTCTATCCTGAGCTGTCCCATTCCTGGGCAAAGGCCTTCTTCCACCACTTCCATCTTTCGCGAGCCCTCGCGTCCTCCTTCCAATTTTGTCGGAATCTACCCAGCTCGTCCCGCCATCTCCTACGTGGTCTGCCACTACCCTGCCTCAATGTCTCAGGGCACCAATTCAGTGCTATAGGTATGGGCCCACAGTTTGTCCGGCATGCGACAGACATATCCCTCCCAGTCCCATTTAAGTTGGGCCCTTTCAACACACACACTACTTCAAAATGTATTGCTGCCATGTTCATTGCAAACTAATAACTCGAAATACTATAAAACGTGAAGTAGGTGCAAAGTTCGAAATATAATTATTTTCAGTCAGCTCTATAATTTGTAGGTAAACATTGAGTACCTACTTATAAAGTAGGTATCACCGTGGGATTTTGCGGACTACTATCGTATCTAATATAGCTTTGTTATTGACGTAAATGTAATTACATGAATAGGAACTTATGGTCTGTTTCCTATATTTGCTTGTTTTGTTTTCCTGTAATATTTCATTCATAAAATAAACTGCACTAGGGATATTAATAACAAATTAAGGGGAATAATAACATAAATAGGTAAACAGCCTCACGAATCTATTTCTAACTTAGAATTATTGTTCTGACAATTAATTATAAGAATAATTTCACAGTTTATTACCTTCCTTTTAGAACATTGTCGTATTCCTGGAACGAACTTGGGAAATTCGCATTAAAAAAATTACGTAGGTACAGCGAAATCTGTTTTAAGCCACAAGTGCTGTATTTGGGCTTATGCTTATTTATTCATAAACGTTGCTTAAAGTTAAGTAAAGTCTGTTTCACGAAAGAAGTCTCGTAGAAATGGCGCCACTGTCGTGCGACGGAATCCTAAATATTGATTGATTTATGTATCTCGCCATCTTAATAGAGGCACTGGGTAATTAAATGAACAACCTTAAATAGAGAGAAGTGTCTGAGGTAGGAGGGTGGTGTAGGAGTGTTGCTAACTATATAATAATTATTAGTTCCACTTATTGCCGCGGGACTTCTTTCGTGAAACGGACTCTAGTGATCAGCGACTGTTTAACCATACATTTTTGACGTTTAAACGTCATCGTAACTTTAATCATCGTTTATAAATAAACTCCCAAGTGTCCAGCTAACCCACTACGTTTCCCATAATAATTTGTGCTGCTATTGACTGAGGTCATTGAGGAGGTTCTGTCCCTATGATGAAACAATCATTCTCAACTTCACGATTTTGCATTAAATACAAATTCATTGAAGGGATTAGCAAATAGCATTTACTTAATTGTGTAACAACAAAATTGGTTACTAACGTGAAAACTTTAGGCGTGTTGGGCATTTTTTGAGATGGAAAAACCATTAAACTCGCGACACTGTTACCGTAACCGACACCTCTGTTTTAAGTTTTGGCCATTATAAAGACATCAACGCGCGGTACCCTACGTAGATATCAGCGACAACAAACAACTAACCACAGGGGGTCGCTCCGCGCTTACACAGAGATTCTGAGAATTCTGATGCTGTTTGTATCTTGAGGTTTACTCCCTAAGACCGATAGCCGTAGTATCGAACGAAGTTACGGGCGTTTCCTTCACATCTAGTATGGAGCCCGAACTAAGAGTGAACGTCAACACGATTTGACAATTGTCTCTAGGTACTATCGATGTGTTATTGCCCGTCCGAAAAAGACAATTTATCAAAAAGGGATCAGTCCGGAGTCTCGAACTACTTTCGGACCGCCCCGCATCTTCGTTGACGAAGTTTTAGAGAGTAAGCCCCCATGATACGATGGCGATATGGATAATCTATTTTGACCCTAGCTTGGCGTACGTTTATGTAACAGTTAAAGAATGCCATTACAGGTCTGCGCAATATTTATACTCGTAGTTACAGAGAAATGTCCAGCTCACTACGATTGAACTCAACAAACAGAGGGGCATTTCTCGTAAGTAATTTAAGAGCGTTTACGCCGTACGGGATTTCATACAAAATTTCAAGCCCTTGTTTTTCGAAATGAATGAACCGATTTTAATGGAACTTCATACGCATAAGCAGGATACAAAGGTCTAAAAACTTAGTAGAGAACATTTTCGAAAAATAGTGTTACAGCCAAATTAGACCGACTTTAAACTTTCAATAGAAACAGAGATTTCCAGTTATCTTTATTTAAATAAGACATTTCGAAAATGTTTTCTACTGACTATTTAGACGTTTGTATCCTGCTTATGCGTATGAAGTTTCATTAAAATCGGTTAATTAATTTCGAAAAACAAGGACTTGAAAGTTTGTATGAAATGCCCTACGGCGTAAACGCCCTTAAGAACGTTCACAGTCTGATCTCAGTATCAATCCTGTCAAAAATACCTCTAAATTCCCTACACTTTTTGACGTTGATTGTCGCTCGCTTATAATTAATTATAATAATAATATTCTTTATTATTCTCTCATTATCACAAACACAGTACAAAGCCAAGGTAACACTTAATAAAGACTGGTGTCTGTTGTAGGTAAAACCTGTATTACAGATCACCAGGCTTACCCTACATCGGACACTCACTTATTGACCTATGACTGTATTAAATGAACATACAGGTTGTACGTAATAAAACATTATTACAAGTTAATACTAACAAAAATTGTCAAGAAAAATTGTCAGAACAATAATTCGAAGTTAGAAATAGATACGTGAGCGGCGTGAGCCTGTTTACCTATTTATGTTGTTATTATCAGAGATTACAATAAGCAGACTATATTTACCTAAACTTCGAAGAACAGAGACAGAAAGTGGAGACTTCCGTACGACGACATTTTTTTTCCGATACAATTTTGAACGTTTGTGTTTGTTTTGTTTGTGTCGGTAAGGCGTGCTCAATCATTGTCCGCTTTTAAAATTATGATAAAAAAGCACTTCCTCTCTCCTTAAACATCATCATTATATTTTTCTTTGCTCCTGTTTCATGTTTATTGTTATATGTATATATTTATTTAGATTAGTATAAAATACTTTATGTATGTATTTATTGTATTATGTAAATGGTACACCACAGACTACCTGCAGTATTTGTCTGTCCTTCCCCTTTTTAATCCATCCAAAGGTTGTCTTTAAAAGATCGCTTTTAGCGATAAGACCGCCCATTGTGTCACCCTTTGTACAGTTTCTATACCTTATGTCTGTAATTAATTAATAAAGAGTATTCTATTCTATTCTAATGTTCTTAATTGGCGGGAATTGGTCTTCTGATACCTGTCTACAATCTATTCATGATTTCTTGAGTGGTTAGTTAATATTATTACTGTACATTAAATTGACGTCGAGTATTTATAAAACTATCTTGATCGAGGTGTAATGACTAAGGTAAAAATAGTTATCCTTTGACTCATAAATAGTCTTGGACTTTTTTACTTGACGCAGGCGTTAGAAAATTAGCACGTAAGTAGGTAAGTACCTAATTACGTTGCCGTTGTATTACTTGTTATTGATACCTACTGAGTTCATGCGTAAGAAGGCAAATGCAAAAGTTCAAAGTTAACGGGATAAAAAATTACCTGTTTTCGTTTAGGACACATGATTCTAGATCATGAATTTCAAGTCAACATCAGACATCATAATAAACATATTATGATGTCTATTGCCCCGGGTTTTAAAAATGTCAATATTGATTAATAGAAAATGTGATAAGCAGTTGACATTAGGCTATTATAACTTAGATAAATTACAAACTGACCCGCTAAAAAGTGAAAAATAAAAACTTTTTTACAAAAAAACAACCGACTTCCAAAAACACTATAAATAAAGAGAAAAATAACTTTAATTTCGGAAGTCGGTGGCAAAAACTAAAATACAAATCCAAAGACGCCGACTTCCGAAATTAAAGTTATTTTTCTCTTTATTTATAGTGTTTTTGGAAGTGGGTTGTTTTTTTGTAAAAAAGTTTTTATCTTGAGCCTTGTTGTAGGAACAACAAATGTGTGTTTGTTCCTAGAATTTATATTATGGATATCACTGTATTTTTTAAACAGATTAATATTTTTATGTGCATACAAAAGATTATCATAAATGTACTGAGAAGGCACAGACATTATATTAATCTCTTTAAATTTGTCTCTGAGGGAGTGTCTGGGACTTAATTTATAAATGGAACGAATTGCCCTTTTTTGTAAAATAAAAATTGTCTGAATATCGGCGGCATTTCCCCACAACAGAATACCGTACGACATCACACTATGAAAATAACTAAAGTAAACTAAACGGGCTGTCTCTAAATCAGTCAAATCACGAATTTTCCTAACGGCGTATGCTGCAGAGCTAAGCTTTTTTGACAATTTATCTATATGGGGGCCCCATTGAAGCTTGGCATCCAACGTTATGCCTAAGAATACTGTGCTATCTTCGGGTTTTAACTCTTCATCCTTAATGAGAACACTAGTTTCTACTTGTCTAACGTGGGGTATCGTAAACTTATTTGACTGGCGTCAATAGATTTCTGTTTAGGAAACACTCATCATATAAATTTCTTATTACTCTACCGAGCGAAATAGGTACGACCCCTTTTTCACTGCATTGAGACTGCATTACTCGATGAAAACCAGATGGGTTTTTTTCGGGACTGCCTGTTCTATTTTCAAATTATAAGTAGGTGCGTGTCCCGGCTCGCACATAAGAGCGTTGTAGAACATGTTCCCAGCTTCCGCCCCCAGAAGCCGTTAAAGAGTACCTAGTGTTGCACTTTGGACGTAGGTATACGCATACCTAGCAGGTGTGCTTGAGCCAAGTACAGGTACTAAATGTACATAAAAACATTACTCACTTTTGTTAGTCTGATTGCTGATTTTTACCGACTTCACAAAAAGGAGGTACTATGTTCGGATGTTTGTATGTTTTTTTTTATTTTATGAAATTAATCCATGGAAAAGGTTTCGCTTTGATGTCTCTGCCACCCAGTGTATAAGATACTCAGGGCACTATTTAATAATATTTGCAAGTAAACCGCAAATACAGTTACATTTCCACTGTGACACAAACGTAGACAATACCTGTTAGTGGTTGTAAATGCGATAACCCAAGATTTTCAATTGATGAATCACGAACAGGATAACGCAAGGATATGTGACAAGTAGTTTACACGTAACACACCTACATTTCAAGGCTAACGCATTAATTTAAACACCTACAAGGTTTAGTTTATTTTATACAGGTTTAGTTTATTTATTTATAATGTGGTGTTAATATTGTTATCTTGTTTATTGTGACGGTTTTTGACATAAATAATTGTATCCTAATTGACATTATAATTGTATAGGTACTTCAATGAATTTCTAAATGACTAATGTTTTGACTTAATTTATTCAATATTTTAATCATGCAATAATTATGACAATTCCGAATTAATATTTATACACAATTAATTTATTTTCTGTAATGGTAATTATTATATTATGCTGCCTTGGTAATTTTGTGTAGTATGAAGGTTTTCTTTTCTTTTTGACATGTAATATTGTAAATATCAAAGATTGTACACCCCATGGGTATGTTACAGTGATACTTGTTACGACATAATTTTAAGAGCTGTACTTCCACCTGTGACAAACAATAAATATATCTGAATCTGAATCTGTACAATATTTAAGTCGGATAAATGATTGATGATTAATGCAGTTTAACTTGTCTACTGCATTCGATAAACTATTATCTATGAGCACATGGTCAGACAGCAAAACGGTGAAGTAACACATTATAAATAAACATTTGGAATGTTGTTTGCTCATCTCTCTAAAATAGGTATGTATAGTCTAATCGACATGTTGATATTTGGTGGGTGTATTCACGAGTTTTTGACGTAGGTACCCATAAGCCGCCTAATTTTCTTTTAAGAGAATTGATATATTTCTCTGACTACCTATCTAAGGCGATTGGCACACAGCACCGCAATACGCAGCGGGGTGCGTGAAACGGAGCCAAATTCAACGCACGGAAGCGCGTTTTTATTGAATTTGTAAGTAAAAAATCACGCGCGGGGGGCACGTTATCTGCGTCCCGCTGCGTAATGCGGTGCAGTGTGCGAATCACCTAAGATTCAATACAATTAAATGTATTTCAAAAGGATAACTTAGCTCTTAAGTAATTCGTTTACTATGATTTATTGTTTTTTTTTTTTGTTTTGGGTTTAAGGAAGATGCCGCTCAGGTAGCCCGCAAAATTCAAATTTTCTTACGTTTTTTTGCAATTTGCAGGTCAGGTTGTATTTTCATTAAAGTAGGATTCAAACACAAACAACAAATAGCATTGTAGAATTATAATCATTAGAATCAATAGAATTCCTTAAATCAAAATTGGCCTCAAATGTCTGGATTTCATGAAATAGTCATTTAAGACGACTACGTGACCTGAAGCTCGGTGTTTATCGGACTGCATAGAAAAGAAAGAGAAGCGCGTTGACACAACACTGATAATTTGTTGCAAAATCATCATCATCATCTGCCTAGCCTTTTCCCAACTATGTTGGGGTCGGCTTCCAGTCTAACCGGATGCAGCTGAATACCAGAATTTGTTGCAAAATATGAAGCAATTATCTATTTACAAAAAATCTGTCGTTTGGACTAAAAAATTAAAATAATTGTATGATTTTTATTGTAAAAATAAAGTTTTCAGAGGGTTTTCATGATTTTTTTCTATCGTATCAAATTAATTGTATTATATTACACTATCTATCTAGCACATATCCTGAAGAATATCATATATTTTTCTGATTTTGTTTACTGTAGTCGATCATATACTTTTAATGTTTCTAAATTTGCGTTTTTTGCGTTTAGGTCCTGTAAGCCTCTTTAGTAGGTAATATGAACATTATGAACTTGATGTTTATGATAATAATTCTATAAATAAATATTTGTTACTCCCGCAAATCATATTTAGAGCAACATACAACCTACTGAACTGCAAGTTGCAAAAAACGTAAGAAACATTTAATTTGGCGGGCTACCCTTTTTTTTTTTTTTTTTGGATGGGTAATCATCAAATGACTCCTCCCGCTCTGGGTGGAGCGGAAGGGAGTGTCAGACTCTTACTGACTAAAACCCACCCGTGTTCCTTCCTTTGCCCTTTATGTTCCGGGCCAGCGGTAACCCTTTCGGACAATCCCCCTGACACGTACAAGTACACGTACGCGCCGTCCGGCACGGGCCTGGTCCTGATCGGACGGTGAGCTACGGCGGGCTACCCTGACGCTTTCGCCTTAAGAAGTTATATATTATATTGCAGAATTTTTGTGTGGCCATTACGTTACAGTTTGTTACAGTACCGTAATCTCCTAACCTAGACTCGATCATACAAAACTACGTATGTGTCGCATAGAAAAATATCATAATCGAAGCTCTTCGTGCGGACTTCTCCCATAAGTTTGGGTGATGTGGTTTAGCGGGAAGATTACCGATATACTAACTCCTTATAAATGCAGGAAGTTTTTTAAAGGGCTAGGCATGATGTACGTCACTGTGACCTCTTTCATTACTCATCCTTTTCGCTTGCGTAAAGCCAACATGAGCGGTTATCGATATTACCTTCTTGTGCTCGTCGCAAAAAACCGCATGACGTATGAACGTGAGTTGGGAAAACGGTGTAGTTTTATTATGATTTCACTATCTGATGACACCTTTTTATGACGTGGTCACTCTCACTTTCATTTTGCAGTTTTTTTTACCGCGCTCAATTAACACCTTATTGACAATTACCTATTGTGTTTAAAAACGTGTAAAGAAGACTAACAGCGCCCCGCGGTTTCACCCGCATAAGTGTCGATCCCGTGGGAATATCGGGATAAAAACTATACTATGTCCTTCCCCGGGATGTAATCTATCTCTCTGCCAAATTTTATCGAAATCCGTTCAGTGGATTAGGCGTGAAAAGGTAACATACAAACAGACAGAGTTACTTTCGAATTTATAATATTAGTATGGATAAGGCATGTACTGTGCCAACTGTATATCTAGATCTACACAGAGTAAGTTTTTGAGACTGGAGTTCAAGCTTCTCTTTTATCCACATGGAGATATGTAAAAATCTCAAAAATTTACCATTACTTACTGACTTGGGCGTAGAAACCTTTAAACTTAAATTTAAACCCCTTTAAATAAAATCCTGAGCAAAGTTAATGCCGAACATAAGCCTCAAAGCAAGAAAAATGGATGGATTGGATAAACTTCAAATTAAAAATATTTTATCACACAATAACCAAATGGCCACGTTTGCGATACTCGTATGTCAGAAGCGAGGTGCACGGTTCCAATTTGTCGTTTCCTATGGAGCAAAACCGCCAAAATACTCGACGGCTACTGTTATAAAAGTAACCGGTTGTAACTTTACTTACGTAAATTAATATGATAATATATGTTATTATAAATACCTAATTACCTATACAATATACCCCCATCTATACAAATAAAAATTAAACGCTGTTCGTTGGTAAGCGCATCGCTTGAGAACGGCTGGACCGATTTGGAATTTTTTTTTTTTTAAATAGCTATTTGAAATTGTCCGATTAAGGTTTTTAGGGTAAGAAAAAATGGAAAAGTTGCCCGGAAAATTGGAAAATTCGGGAAAAACTGAAAGCGTTTTTTTCTATGGATTGAAATCTGGACAGGATACCGTCTGTCGCGTCAGTTAGTCTAAACTAATATAATAAAGAGAAAAGATTTTATTTTTTTGTAAGTATGTTTGTTTGTGACGCTTTCACGCTAAAACGACTGAACGGATTTGAATGAAATTTGGCACATATGTAGACCATGACCAAGAAAAGGACATAGACTACTTTTCATTCTGGATCGCAGACGAAGTCGCGGGCAACAGCTATTATTAAATATGTCGTGGATAGATCGCACCAGAGTACAGCGAACAGCACCATCTAACAACTTGATTAGTAAACGAAGAATCGTGTGATCGGAAACGCAAGCGAGCCCTACCGCTTGGACACGATCGTACCTGGAGGGGATGCAGCGAGGACTGGTGGAGAGACCGAGTGTTGCGACAGTCTACAGTGGACAGTCGAGCTCGGACAGTCTTGGCAAACGCTCAATACCAACGCACGTGTTTGTTTCCGACGCACGTGTGCGTTTCAGTTGTTAATAGCTAGTTTATTAAAGTTACTGTAAATTCAAATAATCTTTTCGTTCGCGTACCCACTGCAGTGCCCACACCTATCTAAACTATGTCGGATCGTAAAGACGACCCGATGTATCGCATCTCGGCCACCCAGTGATGCGACAAATATATTGTTTGACTTACCGACAGTAGTGTATCGTACATAGGTCTCCTGGTTATCCATCATGGCGTCGACGGCTTGCTTCTCGCAGTACAGCGCCGTAATCACGGCTATGCTCGGCTGGCGTGATGAACACAACTGTGGCATTTGTTTCACAACCTGGCAAGGAAGAATTTCGTTAAAATATTAGGTGATCTAAGGGCCTTTTCACACATGCCATATCCATATCGCAGCTTCAAAATGTGGGTAAACAATGGTTACGTGTGAATAGTGTCGCTGCAACTTCTTGCAGTTGCGTTGTGGTTGTGTTGGCGCTATTAGTTACGTTGTGGCTAATGTTTGCAGACACGCAAATCGTTGTATTTGCGATGGTTGCGTTGTGGTAGCCTTGATGTGGTCGGTATCACCCATACGGTTGATTTTGACGGTCAAATATGGTCCGTGTGAATAAACTATTAATTTTCATGTAAATTAGCCACCCACGTCTTGTCGTTGTGGTGTGGTTGTCAAACTTTGTCTATACCTTTGCACTATTACTCTCTATTATTAGTATTACTATATTATCCGGTCATTTGTAGGCACTAATGCCCAGACCCGGAAAATTCAACATTATTAATTCATTAGCCAGAATATCATCTACCATTCAAATATTTGATACAATCGACTGTTGAACGCGCTTCGTGTAGATTAGAAAACTCCGATTTCCGCCAATTGCATCGTCGAATACGTTTTAGTTAGATTTGAATTTGATGTTGAAATCTGAACGTATCAAAAGCTACATAATTCAGGTTTCAATTTTCTAAAACATACATGATCAAATTATTTTAAAACCGTAACAAGTAGCGCCATCTGTGTTTTTAACAGTGTACTAGTGACAGCGCGAGAAGAAAACGTAAGTACAGGGGAAAATGGACTTTGAGGTACTTACATCAATTAAAGTTTCAATTACGTGAATGGTTTGTTTTGGGACCGGTTATTACCTATCGGATTCACTCCTGTATTCCCCGAAGGGTAAAGCAAGTGTCCCCTATCGTGTAGTCTATGTATCGTTCTAGCGTTCCACGAATCAACATCTCCTGAAGAGGCATGAAGGGTGGCCGTTTCTGTACTATGATGCATTTACGAATCGCTCCTTCAGCATGTGCAAATTTTTGGGGTCAGACAAATGGATAAGACTATCCGAGTTTGATAAATTATTTCCTTTATTTCATTTTAAAATATAAAAAAATAGTAGCCAGGGTCCAAAGTTACCGGCGGTCAGGGCTCTAGAGAGAGGAACCTCCTAACAATGCGGGCCGTGTCCAGAAGTACCTGCCGCTTTCTGAATCAAGCCCTTGATCCAGCTGCCCAACGAGAGCCTCCTTAGGTGTTGGTCGAGGCACTTGGCTATTAATCCATTGGCTGTCACGACTATCGGCACAATGATCGCCGAGTCCACATCCCATATGTCGACAAACTAGCGAGCCAAGTCAAGATACTTGAACTGTTTATCTTTCTCGAGTTTCACGAAGTTCTCATCATGCGGGACGGTTATGTCAACAATCATTGCGCGTCGCTCTGATCGATCCACAACTATGATAAATTATTATTATTAGCGGAAGTAATAGGCGAGGGGCCCGTGGCTAAATAATAACAGCCGCACAGGTCGATCGATCAGGTTAAGCTACGCTTGCCGCGGTTGGTCTGTGGATGGGTGACCGTCTTTACATACCGAGACCCCTCTGTACCTCGGAAAGCACGTTAAGCCGCTGGTCCCGGCTGTCATTCGTGGATCTTTGACAGTCGTTACGGGTAGTCAGAAGCCCGAAGGTCTGACAACCAGTCTTACCAAGGGGTATCATATTACCCAGTAACTGGGTTGTGGAGGTCAGATAGGCAGTCGCTCCATGTAAAATACTGTATTCAGCTGCATCCGGTTAGACTGGAAGCCGACCGCACAATAGTTGGGAAAAGGCTAGGCAGATGATGATTAGTGGAAGTAATAATAAATATTGAAAAAAAAAAATATCCTAGGATGTTAAAAAGTGATTGTGTTATATTATATTACCTGTGTGTCTACACTATGTTGTCGGACGTAAAGTCCTTCTGACATAGCACGCGTCAGACCTTTCTCTTCTAGCGATTCTAACGCATCCTTAACTTCCGCTTTTGACCACTTTCCAACACTGCAAAAAAAAACATTAAACTCAAACATAATAAGCTCGAATTCTTAATATAAACGACATTGCACCGCCATGAGAGCTTTAAAGAGGTCAACTCGACTTTGTAGCATAAAGTTTTTTCATAAGATTGAAATTATTTATATCAGTCATACCCTATAGCAGACATGTTTGGAAGGCTTGAGAACCTACGCTGCGTTCACAATTTAGTTCCCAAACATGTTAACATTGGCGTCGATTCTGCTGTTCACAAATTAAACTAAAGAAAAATGGCCATAATTGACCTGACCAAATTCGGATGAGACCCCTAACGAATTATACGTCAAAAAATAGTTAGTTAAGTGAGTATTAATTTACATGTATTCAATTATTTATTAAAACCTTTTCTCAATATTTCATTGAGAAAAGGACAGAAGATAAATATTAGTTTAGTCCTGTCAAATTAGTCAGCGCCTGACGTAAATTGACATATTTTTAATAGTCAATTTTTTAATCTCGTCTAAAGTTGTCTATGGAGTATCATAATTTGACAGGACTAAACTAAAATTTATCTTCTGTCCTTTTCATAATTAAATAGAAGGAAAAAGATGCTCTGAACTTAAATTTAGTTTAGTTTGTGAACAACAGAATCGAGGCCACCATGTTTATTTGGAAAAATAACTTTAATATATACGCAAGAAGTTAAGTGAATGCCACAACTTTAAAAAAAAGTATTTTTTTAATAGTACTACTAGTGCAAGTAGTTCTGTAATCAACTTAGTACACTTGTATTTATATATTTGATAGAATAGTTATATTTGTTAAAACGTCATTTAGAAACAAGGATTTCAATAGACTTTAGCTATTATAACTATAGACAAAAGGAAGTTAAGCCTATAAGCAAACTTGTAATACTTACGTGACAAAATCGTCCACCCTCAATGGATTAGGATATGCATTCTCTATCATGTCCAACACTCTCTGTTCTGAGATTATAGTATCTTGTGTTTGATTCAGTATACTGTCTTCAATATACGCTAAAATAAAATCAAAATCTATTAAACACTGTCATTCATTATTTCTTTGATTATCATTTATTTGTTGTTTCATTTTTTTTAAGGTAATTGGTAATTTTGATCGGGATTTTGAACCTTAGGTGCTCAGTTGGCATACCGTTACGTTAATGAGCATTTTATGTACGTCAGAGACAGAAAAATCTGACGGTTGAGCATTATGACAATAGTTCTTTCCTTTTAGTTAAAGAGTGGTAGATGAAACAGCCACTCAGCTGTTGTTCTTGTCATTTGACATTATGTACACACATTAATTTCCATCGACACACGAATATACTATTTTTATCTCACGATGGGACGCGCGCTTTGCTTGTGGTTACCAAGTGTAAAAACATGCTGTGAATGTGTTTGGAAGCCCGTCCGAGACAACGGCGAAGTCGAAAGTATGTGTGCGTGTTTGTTATGTGCTGACGTTACTCATCTTCACGCCCAAATTCACACCTGGTTACCACAAGTAAAACGCGCGTCGCTTCGTGAGATAAAAGCACTATACCAATTCTGGCATCGCTATTATAACAATTCATTAAGTAAATAGATAGTAAGTAAGAAAGAAAATTACACGAGCCTTTGAGATTTTGAGCCTTAAGGACACATCTTAAAAATTAGTCTAATCTAAATTTCAGTTCAAACAATACAAAATTCATACATGCAATCAGTACGTTAGTGGATTGCTTCAAAAGGAAAAAGTGTACGCTAAAATTAATCGACCTACTGATGGTTACTAGGACTACATTCCTATCAATGGCGCAAAGATACTAATGAATGCAGCTATCTCATACATAATAACGTATTATGATAAAGCAAAAAATAAATATTTATGACAAAATACATATTATTTAACTTTAAGATATAAAATACTGGAAGAACTTAATAATGTATTTTTAGGGTTCCGTACCCAAAGGGTAAAACGGGACCCTATCACTAAGACTCCACTCCGTCTGTCTGTCTGACACCAGGTTGTATCTCATGAACCGTGATAGCTAATCAATTGAAATTTTCACAGATGATGTATTTTTTTGTTGCCGCTATGACAACAAATAATAAAAATAAAATAAAATATAAACTTAAAATAAAATTTAAAGTGGTATAAAAGAAACGTTTTTTTCGGCGTTTTATGCCTTGTGGTACGGAACCCTGCGTGTACGAGTCCGACTAGCACTTGGTCGAGTTTTTATTTTATTCCAATTAAACCACATTCGTTAATTTGACCACTCAATAAATACAATTGACCAATTTCTAAGCCTGATAACCTAAGGTTGATGCTAATTCAGAGATTCTTTCATTACTGTTATTGCTAGGGCTCTCCATTACCGAAATTCCAAAAGGTAAAATTCTACTTCACAAGCAATACATTAAAAAAAAAATTGTCGACAATTTTCTCAAATTATAAAACCTTGCTTGAGTAGTCGCGGTATATGTTACGTTTTCTGATACCAATGGATCAGAACATATTGTATCAGAATTGTCCTTTAATTTTGTTGCAATTTTTTGTGCGATTAGGTCAACTGTACTACGCTAGATATTATAAGTAAATGAACTGATACATAATTCAAATAGTCATAGGATACAGTACATACATGCATAATAGTAATACATACTAAAATAATATACATACAGCCATTAGAAAAGTCGTATATAACGCTCTTACTCGTAATAACGCCATTTGCTTCTGTACCATAAAATTAAAAACAGATGTACTTGTTATTATTTGTATTAAGCTAAGAATAATATAAATTGCGATCATTTGGGCTAGGCCCAGGTACAGACTGGACCAAAATCCATTTAAAGCAATCGATTTTAATGCCTATTTCTGTCTTTACTGACTTTCGAGCTTATAGCGAATGTTCGCTAATTGTCTTTCGTCAAAAGTCTGGTCTGTACCCAGCTTTATAATTCAAACTTTACTTGGTGCACCCCAATACAAGTTTACGTAAGCAAACCCCATATAAAAGAATATGTTTTTTATACTACTTCTGTTAATCATCCCAATATTTGTGCAATAATTATTTTATTTTTACCACATTATAAAGACACTTACCAGGTAATGGAGGTCCAGCTGCTTCTTGTCTTAATTCTACTTCTAGTAGTTTTAGTTGACTGAACTTGTGCTGCATTAGTTTCATTATCTTTTTAATGTAGCCCACGTAATCTGAAGTTCAATAAACGGTTTTATGTTTAACGCTGTAATGCTATATTTGTGTATACGACTGAATATCGTGTGTGCACTGCACCGCCGTCGCACCGGCGGCGGTGCGGCCCCCAGGAGGCACCCGATATTCATTCGGATGCACAAACATGCGGCTCCGGCGTCATGTACAGGAAGTTTTTTTTTAAGGTCTAACAAGAATAAGGGTAAGGACCCTTATTCTTGTTAGAGCTTAAAAAAAACTTATTAGGAAGTACTTTACATAGTTAAATGGGTCATCATCATCTGCCTGGCCTATTCCCAACTATGTTGGGGTCGGCTTCCAGTCTAACCGGATGCAGCTGAATACCAGTGTTTTACATAGAGCGACTGCCTATCTGACCTCCACCTCCCAGTTATTAGGTAATATGATACCCCTTGGTAAGACTGGTTGTCAGACTTTCGGACTTCTGACGAACCGTAACGACTGTCAAAGATCCATGATTGACAGCCGGGAGCCAACGGCTTAACGTACTTTCCGAAGCGCGGAGGGGCCTTGGTATGTAATAATGGTCACCCATCCACGGCAAGCGTAGCTTAACCTGATCGATCGAACTGTGCGGCTGTTATTTCTTAGCCACAAGCCCCTGCATACAGTTAAATAGATATGGACAATAATGTCGTCAAAACACTTTCTTTTTTAGTAAGAACAATTTAATCAATTCAATTTATGAACAGTCATCTGTCCATAAATTGAAATGTATCTAACAAGAAACTTGCTTGATACATAAAATAAAGTTGTTCACCTTTAGGAAAATCTTGTGGACTGACAAGTTCCCGGAAGAAAGCCTGTGCTTCATACGGCCTTTCATTGGGAGTCATGTTGGGTTTGAACCAGAATCGCAGCGCGCGCGCTTCCCTCGTGTGAGTCCCCGTTGCGCCTGACACCAAATATACGTAGAATTCTAACTGGGCATGGCAAGGCTCTGTCACTCCATTCTCTGAAACATGAATACATAATTTATTATTACTAAATAGAGCTAACAATGATGATGACGTCAGTGTGTAATCATTAGATCATACCTAAATTAAAAAAATACAACTTATTAGTTACTTATCAAAAAAAAAAAACTTTTATCCGCGGTTTCGCACGCGTGGCGGACGGAAATTAAACCACGGGAATGTACTACAAGGATAAAAAGTATCCTAGGTCATGATTTATCCGTGTGCCTATTATACCAATCCGTTCAGCTGTTAAACCGTGAAAAGGCAACGGACAGAGTTTCGTATTATAATATCAGTATGGATACCTATTCCAAAGGGCAATAGACTAAAACCACAGAAGAGCGACGGGTCGGAGCCCATCGGGCTTTTTCACGCGGACGAAGTCGCGGGCAGTAGCTGGTCATACATAAAAACAAATCTATCGCCTATGAAAAGGGCAAATGACACTACAATTTCTTCAAAATCTCAGTTACATATCGCGCCGCTGTTAGTGAGCCATTCTCAATGCCGCGGAGTTCCGTACGTGGCCCTATACAAATACCTCCCCATACCAAAACTGACGCTCCACCATAAGCCTCTTCCAAAGAGATCCTAGAATGCTCTAACTAAGGACACACTAAAGCCGGGTACTCATTAGCGAGCTGTAACCGTAACCGTTGCATGAACTGTTACCAAAAAACATTGTGTGTACGTGCTACGTGGTTCGCAAACCTGCTGGGAGCGGTACGCGTGCGGCTAGCAGCGAGCCGACGATTACAAGGTACTCATATCTGTAACCGTAACGTTGCACGTAACTGTAACCGTTACTGTTACCAAAAACATAGTGTGTACGTGGTTCGCGAGCCTGCAACGAGTGCTACATGAGCGACTCGCAGCGAGCCGACGATTGTCGGTTTTTGCCGCGAATCAAAGGGCGCTCGCAGTGCGCTCGTGGACGTCAAGAGAGAAGGTTGTTGTGAACTGCGAATCATCAATTATTTAGGAGTGTTGCTGTTGTACTCATTCTCGTGAAATTTTTGTAATGACCACTAATTTCTTGATGTTTTAAGATGCAAAGTAGATCACTATACTTTTCCGATACATTTTATAAATCCACCATCTTCGTGGGCGTTTATGATCATCGAGTAAAGCATCTATAAATATGCATGTTGCACAAATGAGAGACTTCGTCGCATTATGGAGTTCCACGATGTCGGACTTCGTCCGACATCGTGGAACTCCATAATGACAAGTAAGTCAGACAGTTAGTCTCCATAATGACTTGATCTTCTTCTTCTTTCATTATGGTTACAGTGATACACACTAGAACACCACCAACACCTTCTCGTACACACTAGAACCTCGTTACTGTATCTGTTTGGTTACAGTTACAGCTCGCAAAATGAGTACGCGCGGTGAAAGCGTTCGGGCGACGACACGAGCCTAAACCACAGTATAAAGATCATACCGTGCCTAAACTGTAGACGCGTACACACTAGAACCTCGTTCCTGTATCACTCAAGTTACGGATACAGCACGCTAATGAGTACCCGGCTTAAGACGGATCCCGACAATTGTTTTAATAATTAGGAAGTTATGCCACGATTCCCGCTAGTTTCAACACCTCCGTACAAGTTAGATACAACGTCATGTTCGTGAACGGGCGCCGTCAGTTGGGGCTGGTCATCACTTAGCCGCCGGGGCTTATTTTAATTGTTTTAATTTTGGATTGTTGTTTTGTTACTATTTGTTGTATTCTGGACGCTTTTAACGCGGATATATTTTTTATTTTTTACATCGTTCTCACATTATATAATCATAAATTCAAAAGTAATGATGTAACAAATGTTTTTGTAAAATGTAATTTAAAAAGAGTGTCCATGGAGTTTCTTGCCCGTTCTTCTCCATAGGTACCTACGCTTTGGAATGGGCAACTAGCTTCATATTTTTTTGACTGACCGACTTCTTGACAATTCAAAAGGTTTAATTGAAATAAATGCTTTGAGTTTGAGTTTTGCAACTGTCTAGGGGGCCCCACGCACCGAGAAAATAATTATTGAAAATGTTTCATCGAGTGAAAAAATAATTTAAAGATTTATAAGTACCCCAAGTACTTATAAATCTTTAAATTATTTTTTCACTTGTGTTTTTTAAATATTAAATTGTGTTTTTTAAATATTGTGCTTTTTAAATATTATATTGTCATATTTCAAATTATTATAGAATGATATTTGATATTTTTGCGGCGATTTTAACGCCGACTAATCAGACGACGGTATGGCAAGCAAGAGCAGTAATGTAGTAAAAAAATAGCGTAAATGTAAATATAATTGCATTGTGGTAGAAAAAAATGTATTTTAGGAAGTTAGAAAAGTAAAAAGGGGCCTAGAGAATTGCATTGCCTAGGGACCCCGACATGGTTAATCCGATCCTGGCTCCCCAATCGATTGATAGGACAATATTATTTAAAGAGTCATTACCATAAATTAAGGGTGTATTTGTTTTGCAACACAAATTATCCACAAGCAACATTAATTTTCTTATCTATCCAGTAACATAGCATTGTTATAATATAGCACAATGCTCATTGTCTTGCTTATTGAGTTGATAAATGTACTTAATGAATGATAATTTTTAATTGCTGTTGAGGAATAGGCTTCATTCTCTGATTGTATTACTCATAGACTTACAATTTATGTCAGTTTATAGTACGGGCTATTATGAACTTAACACAAATACTATTAAGGTTGATTATACATTGCCAAGCCATTCACACAAAACTTACTTTGTGTTTATTTTTAAGCTTTTGGTAGGCATTGTTATTGATGTAACCAGGTATAAGCATATCCTAACTTGAATAAAATTAAAAACAAAATAAAATTATAAAATCATGATAAAAATACGACAAGCAGAAAACCAGCAGGACATAGTGTTTATACTCCAGAACTGTGGCTACAGTATGAGGATAAAATACCTATATTTTGATTTTATTTATATACTAGCCTACAGGAAACAGCAAGGTCAACATGTTGATAACCTTTTATGCTGGAAGCTGGCGAGATAACATTTAATGTTATGTATGGATTTTATAGTAGAGCTTTTTGCGAAAATGTAACAAAGCTGTTAATTCCCCACACCTCTCGAAAATGAAAATTAATAAAAACATAATGATACCAGCTTTTGCCCACGGCTTAACCCACATAAGTGTCACAAATTATACCATGAAAATATGCTACCGGGATAAAAAGTATCCTATGTCCTACCTAACCAACTTATAAGGGTTTTATGTTCCTCCCGAAAATGAAAAACTATAATATTCTGAAATACATAAGTATTCTTATACTTTCTCTCTTATTCTTTTTGGATTGCAATTGGAGTTACTCTTGAAATAATTTGTCTTAACCATACATTAATATTAAATAGAAAATAAGTTTTTACCAATTAATAAAAGCAGAATGGTTTGTAAAAAACTGGCCAAGTCTGAGTCGGACTCGCACACGAAGGGTTCCGTACCACAAGACAAAAACGCCGAAAAAAAACATGTTTGTTGTATGGGAGCGCCCCTTAAATATTTATTGTATTTTAATTTTATTATTTATTATTAAAGTTAAAATACAACTGAGTATTTTGTGAATATTTCAAGTGCCTACCTGTTGCCATTTTTGATATCGAGCAAAAAAGGGCAAAAAAATCGCGTTTGTTGTATGGGAGCCCCCTTAAATATTTATTTTATGTTGTTTTTAGTATTTGTTTGCAAGTATTAGTGTATAGTTATTGCTACAACTATACAATAATACTTGCAAACACCAATCGGTCAAGTTTGATTATTAAAGTGATTCGACAGATTACCATGTAGCTAGGCATGACTTTCAATTATTTTGCTATTGACATGAATGTATGATGAGGGAAGGATTTATGGAATAACAATCTAAGGACAGTCCCAAAAGATTGTCCAAAGCGAGCAAATGTAGGATTTAAAAAGATAAGAGCATACCATAGTTTTTTTCTTTATTGATTATAATTCCTGTGTGGTCTCCACCAGCAACATGGATCTTATCACTGGCCTCTGCTTCCACTGCTTTCCGCTCAATCACCAGGGTCGTTGAATTAGCAGTCTTGCATTTTGGTGTCATCACCACTTTTTCCTCTACTTCCGCCATTTTTGTAAAAACTCCTTCAAAAAAAAAAATTAATGCGACAACCGTACAACACTGGTAAGGATTAGATCAGCACTACCAAATTACGGACTATGACTCATTCTTTCCTCCCTTTTTATGACTTTCTTATTCTCTAAGAATATCCTAAGCCAAAAACTCTCTTTCGATACCGATCATAGCTTGGAAATGAATCATGATATTTCTAATACGTTGTTACTTTGTTAGATCGAACTTTCACAAGGTAATCATGTTTATAAACCAAGGAACGAGGTGGGTCGGTAAAGGCTATGACATTGAAATTATAATAAATGTTCACCTGTTGATGTTCTTCTTCAATTTCCTTAACTTAAAAATATCTAGTTAAATAACTAAATATCCACTGATTACAGCAAAATCTTTCAATAAACATGTATAGAATAAATTCAAGCTCAACAAATCTCACAATAATATTTTTGTTCAAATCGCGTATATCTCAGAGACCTCTACCACAGGTAATTTAGAAATATTTTTGACAGTGACACTTGCGTTGACGAAATGGAAGTAACTAACTGATTTTTTATGATCTGAGTCAATAATCGCCTAAACTGCATGGAAGCATAAAGCCAGTGATATATTGGCGATTTCAAAATCTTACTTCGGCACACAGATTTTGATATCTGTGTGCTGCGGCTGCGTTCTGCGTGTTGTCGTGTCCAGTGCAGTGTGACCAGATCACAGAACATTATACTCCTAGCGGAGGACCAGATTAAATTTTACGAAAAAACCGAAGCACCTCAAAAAAATACTGCTTATTTGAATGAAATATAATAGACTAAATCATCCGGGTAATTCCCTGAGCATCAATGTTCGAGGGGACGATCGCTACGGTGTTACCATAGCTTTTTAACCAAAATATACCCAAAATTACTTACCTCCGCCAATATACCTACAAAAATACTGAATTACTGATGCTGGGAAAAGTCGATAAAATATACCGAAAAAGTATTAAAATACTGAATCTGGTCACACTGGTCCAGTGTTTGCCCGCGCGCTGCCCGCGCCGAGCAGCCCGCGCCGCTCACCGCACCCGCATTCCCACTATGGACACTTCCAAGGAAGTTCATATGTTTGAGTTCGCCGCACTGCACCCGCCCAGCACCCGCCCCGCGCCCGCGCCCCATTGTGGCCAAGCGCTTAGAGACGAAACTTACCGTAAACTTTCGCTTCGATCTGTCAAAATCAGAGCTCACTGAGCTCACCTAAGTTCTTACCATTGGCTCACCACATTCAGCATTATTTGTATTCAAAGACGATCTTCTTCGGTGGGGGTGTCACTGCTTTGCTTAAGGAACGAAGTTCCATATTACCATCACGGTATACTCTGCACACTTCACTGCGACCGTACGTAAGTTTTACACTTTTGCTACAACATAAATTGTAATGATGGTCAAAATGTTACACCTTTGAAGTGAATCTTTTTAGGTACAGATTTGATAATTGGACGAGTATTGAGAGTGAAATTTCAAGAACGCGTCATGATCAGGTACATTTCGTTACGTGAAAGAGAAGAAAGATATAACGTTCTCTGTCTCCCACACTAAATCTCTCTTAATCTTTATTTTTTTAAGAAGGATGTTAATTTCTATCCATGTCGGTGTTGCATGCGCAATTTTTTCAGTCTAGCTCTCATTCGCCTAGTGTGCAAAAGCGAAAGGAACTTCGCTACAACCGAGTGTCACACGTTAGCCCACGTACGACACCACGCACCACCACCGCCTTGCCTTTTTGTTGGAAGTCGTGATGGTGTCCATCAACAAACGTCTATGACATATGTTTGAATTTGTTAAAAGGAATTATTCCGACTGATTGATGTACGGTGTCATGTAAATATGCTTTTACTCTTTTACAATAAAACACAATGTTTTAATAATCAACGAGTTATTTATTTCTTCAAGCCGCCAATCCCCTCTATCAGTGGTAGCAGAGCGTTGAAATAATAAGTGGCAAATGGATGAAAAATAATCAAAACCGTGAGTAAATGAGAAAATAAAAGATTAAAAACTTAGACAAAGAAAAGTATAGACGGCGGGAAGTTCCATTTCATTTCCACAAGAAAGGGATAAAGTATCGAGTTATTATATGTAACAGAAAGGGATAAAGCTATACTATTTCCGTCTCTCACTGCGTGCCAGTTTTTTCAAGGCAGCTACTTATGTAGCCTATGTTAGTTAAGTTAGTTTTTTGTCTCATGTGTGGCCACGCTACCCGATGCTCTATAGCTTTCTTACTCTAAGATTAAAAATGAGCTCAAGTCAAAGAAGCATAGAACCGCTGACAAAATCGAATTACGATACCTGGTGCTTACAAGCACAGGCGATTCTCATAAGATACGATCTGTGGGAGTACGCTAGTGGTGTAAAAAAGTTAGCGGCAACTACGACTGCCGAACAAAAGAATGCATTCCTAAAGGAAGACTTAAAGGCAAGGTCAGAGCTACTTCTACTTATATCTCCACCAGAACTTAAAAAAATTAAGGGATGTAAAACATCCAAGGAGGTATGGGATAAACTAAAGTCTGTATATCAAAGTACAGGGCCTGCGAGAAAAGCTACGCTATTAAAGCAACTAGTATTAAAGAAAATGACTACAGAAGAAGATGCGAGGGACTATCTCAATAATTTTATGGACGTAGTGGGTAAATTAGAAGACATGGATGTCAAAATTCATTCTGAATTATTAAGCATTATGATGTTATACAGTTTACCTGCAAATTTCGATAGCTTCAGAACGGCTATTGAGTCGAGAGATGCTCTACCAAGTCCTGACATCCTAAAAATAAAAATCATAGAAGAATACGAAGCAAGAGGGAAAAGCGATGCAAGTGAACCTCAGACTTCAGAAGCATTCTATGTAAAGACAAAGAAAAGAGTACTATATTGCAACAATTGTAAGACGAAAGGGCATTCCACAGAAGCTTGTTGGTTTAAAAAAAAGAGACCCAATAACCCTAATAAAACTAAAGGTCAAGAAGAGACGCATAATATCTGTTTAACAACAGGAACGTTGAAAACTAAAAGCAATTTTTGGTGTCTGGATAGTGGCTGTACGTCACATATGACGAGTGACAAAAGTATACTCTGTAACTTAATCCCTGCATCTGAAACTCTAAGACTAGCTTCAGAGAAGCATACGACCGAAGTTAAAGGGAAAGGAAAAGCTGAACTTTTTAAAAACGATTGCAAACACAATATAACTGACACATTATATGTACCTGATTTGTCAAACAACTTTATGTCAGTAAGCAAAATTACAGATCCTGGCTTTAAAGTTTTATTTGAAACGGAACAAACCAGTCTCTTAAAAGACGGAAGTGTTAGCTTAAAAGCTAGAAGAAGAAATGGACTATACTTCATTGAATTCGATGAACCGGAAGAGACAGCAAATGTAACGACAAATGCTGAAAGCGAAATTATGAAATGGCACGAGAAGTTAGGTCATGTCAATGAAAGAGACCTAAAGGAAATGGTTAAAAATAAAAGGATGCGAGGACTCTAAAGAAAAAACTTTGGGTACCTGTGAGACTTGTATCAAGGGTAAATTTACCACTCTACCATTCCAAAGCCATGAACAAATAATCTCTACCGAAGTACTCCAGATAATTCACATTGACGTATGTGGCCCTTTTGAGCATGAATCGATGGCCGGATCAAAGTATTTCGTTACATTTATTGACGACTATACAAGATACTGCTGTGTTTACTTCTTATAACAAAAGAGCGAAGTAATCGAAAAATTCAAGGAGTATAAAAACTATGTTGAACTACTTCATAAGAAGAAAATTCAAAACCTTCAGTCTGACAATGGAGGCGAATATAGGTCGAAAGCGTTTGACAAATTTCTGAAAGATAACGGTATAAGCCGAAGACTATCTGCACCCTATACACCTCAGCAAAATGGCATGAATGAAAGGAAAAATCGATCGCTGATGGATAAAGCAAGATGTCTGATAATAGATTCTAACATTCCTGCAAATCTATGGGCAGAAGCAGTGAATACTGCAAACTATTTGATAAATAGAAGTCCTGCAAAAGCTCTTAAAGGAAACTCCCCATACGAGAAGTGGGTAGGAAGAACACCGTCGGCAAACCACCTACGCGTGTTCGGAAACAGAGCATTTGTAATGAACAAGAACCGAAAAGGAAAATTCTTAGCCAAAGCGACAGAAGGAGTATTTTTGGGATATGTAAATAAAGCCAGAGGTTTTAGAATCTACCTACCGGAAAAGAATGATGTTGTTATCAGCAGAGACGTAAAAGTAATCGAAAAGATGCATTATGGCGATACTACTGCTGAGAAAAACGAAGAACTTACTCAAGAACCAGAAACAGAATTAATTGAGATTTAAGTACCTGAAATTAAAAACAAAATTAATAATAACTTACTTTTTCAGGAACCTATACTAATCTTCCTTCTTCCAGCTCCAGTCAAGATCCATGTGACCCACCTTCCTCAAGTGGCAGACCACAAAGAGAAGTGAGACCACCAGCATGGACCAAAGACTACGAGCTAAGTCGTTGTGTGACAATGTTTACATCAAAAAGTAATGATGGCTATGACTGTTCATTTCTTACATATAAAGATGCAGTGACGGGCACCGACAGACAAAATTGGGAGAAGGCGATACAGTCTGAAATGGATTCACTACAGAGAAATAATACCTGGGTACTAGTTGACAGGTCAGAAGCCAAGGGACACAAAATTTTGTCTAACAAATGGGTATTTCGGATTAAAGATGACGGTACGTACAAGGCCAGATTAGTCGTACGTGGCTGCGAGCAAAAAGGAAACCTGGATTTTGAAGATATATATAGCCCAGTCGTAAGTCAATCTGCCTTAAAAACTTTATTAGCCGTTGCCGCATCCAAATCTTACCACTTCATGACATTTGACGTCAAGAGTTCAAGACGGCATTCTTGTACGGAGAGTTGACTGATGAAGTTTACATGAAATTACCTGTTGGCTATAAAACTGACTGCAATACTACTGAAGTAGTATGCCGGCTGAAAAAGTCGTTGTATGGCTTAAAACAAGCTCCATTCACATGGAACAAAACTTTTACCCAAGCGATGTTTGATTTGGGTTTCAAGACGATAAAAACCGATCGATGCGTTTTCGTAAACGAAGTTATGTCAATAATAATCGGATTATTTGTCGATGACGGACTTGTCATAGGAAAAGACAAGCAAAAGATCGAAGTTATTTTGAAGAAACTTGAAACTAAATTTGAAATGAAAAAGAATCATAATCCAAGTACATATCTGGGTATGGATATAAGAAACTCAAAGGAAGGAATAATCCTTACTCAGAGATCTTATATAAATGACGTACTGGAAAAATATAATATGATAAATGCCAAACCTTGTGACACACCCGCAAGTAAGTAGCGTTTCAGAGTCGATACAGGAAAGGAGAAGGAATATCCCTATAGGGAGGCAGTGGGAAGTTTACTGTACCTGTCTACCAGAACTAGACCAGACATCGCACAAGCGGTCAATCAAGTTAGCAGGAAGGTCAAAAATCCCACTAGAGAAGATGTCAATAAACTGAAGAAAATATTCAAATATTTGGTGGGAACCAAAGACAAAGGCATTTTGTTCAAACGAAACAGACTGACAGAGAATATCGATGCTTTCAGCGACTCGGACTATGCTGGAGATCCATTGACGCGAAGAAGCACTTCTAGCCAGAAGTGCGTCCATCGGCTATCATAAGCACGGAGCCCCGTGGATAGCCGATGGACCAATCGCATGGGCGTCGAAGAGACAGCCTATAGTGGCGTTATCGTCGATCGAAGCCGAGTACATAGCCGCAGCAGACTGTTGCAAAGAGGCATTGCATCTGAAATCTCTGTGGAAGGAAATAACCGATATGGACATAAAAATAAATCTGCACGTTGATAACCAAAGTTCGATTCAACTGGTAAAATCTGGATCCTTCAACAAAAGGTCGAAGCACATAGATGTGCGATACCATTTTATTCGCGAACACTTCGTGAACGGACTGATAAATATCAGCTACTGTCCAACAGAGATACAGTTAGCTGACGTAATGACAAAACCACTGTCAAAAGTAAAGTTCGAAAGACACTGTGCAAGATTAATGCATGTATAGACGCGTGTCTCAGCAACATGAGCGAACATCAGGAGAAGGTGTTGGAAGTTGTGATGCTGTCCATGAACAAACGTCTATGACATATGTTTGAATTTGTTAAAAGGAATTATTCCGACGGATTGATGTACGGTGTCATGTAAATATGCTTTTACTCTTTTACAATAAAACACAATGTTTAATAATCAACGAGTTATTTATTTCTTCAAGCCGCCAATTCCCTCTATCACTTTTTTCCCTACCAAAACTACCAATTTTTCACAGGTCAATGAATTTGGCTACCTCGAGGGACAAAAGATGTCGACTCTCTTCAAAGCTGCTCAAATGCAATCCACACAAATTGTTTATTGGAAGTTCGTTACTTAGTCGATTATGATGAGTGCACCACACTAAATAATCCAGACACAAGTTTGACAACTTTGGCAGTATTAGTGGACATTTAATTTATTAACGGAAATTTAATGTCCATCGAGGAGTTAAACGGTGGACTGCCGAATAACTTCCATTCAAATCAAGCTATGGACAACCACAATATGTCAAATTTGCTTTGTTTATCTTGGCCACGTTGCAGTCTGTGGGCTGTGATTGACAATGACAATACCTCTCTCTCTCTCCCTAGTTCCTAGTTCACAGATGAAAGACTTGCACAATGGACTGAATTCAATGCTTCTATTTACTGGATAAGTTGATTTATTCATATTATTTGTAAGAAGTGGAATAAACATTTAGTGACATTTACACCAGACAAGGACTAAATATAAACAAAATGCAGCTCAAAGTGTGTTTCATAGTGTTACTTTTTTCATTGATAAAATCAAGCAGCGAAACTTTGCAAAGTGTCAGCGATGATGATCTCCTTGAATTAATTAGAGAGAAAGAAAAGCTTATTGTCTTATTTAGTAAGTACTTATTCAGATTATGTAGACATCCGTTATTGGAATGCACTGCTCGTTGAAGTTAAAAATTTTGTAAAGATTTCCAAGCCGGTATTTTTTGGTCAGTGGGTCGTCTTAGGGGTTTTTATGACACATTGTTTTGTAGGTACCAAATGATGTAATTGATGTATTAAATAAACATGACCATTATGGCCATAAGGTCTGTATTTCCTCACTCAAGACTCAGGATTTCCTAAAACTAGTTACAACCAATCAAATGGCTTAATATGAATTTTAAGTAATCCCTGAGCCTTGACTGATGCTTCAGTGCAAAATTGCACATATTACTGATTTCAATTTCATTTAATAGCAGAACAAAGTTGATTGGGCCTGATTATTTAAAATAAAATTTTAATCCATTTCAGAAGATTGCAATTGGCAGAATAGAGATAGAGATGTAGTCTATAAGCAATTTCTTAGAGGCAACCTTGAAAAGAGCCCTAAGACGACCCACTGACTGAGCTTTTGTCTAACTGGCCTATAAAATTGTTTTAATTTTTTTTCTATACTTAAGGTTAAAGTAGTACTTTTTCTTCACCCGTGAATCAAAATTGACCCCACTCAATTCCAATTCATTTAATTTTCCAGGCAAACCAAACTGTGATAAATGTGATGAGTTTGAAACTCACATGGAGAGTCTACAGGATGATTTTAAGAAGCATATGAGTGCTGTGAGTGTCAAGTCAGTGAACAGTCACCTGAGCAGGCTGTACAACCCAGCCAAGGATCCTGCCCTTGTGTTCTTTAGACATGGTGTCCCTTTATTGTTTAGTGGTAAGAGACTACTTTTTTAGCCTCCGCTGTCCATCCATCTGTCTGTCAGCAGGCTGGATCTTATGGACTGTAATAGGTAGACAGTTGAAATTTAAACAGAGTGTGTATTTCCATTGCTGCTATAAAACAAAGAATAAAAATAAAGTTAAAAGTTAAGGGGTCTCCGTACAAGAAACATGTTTTTATTTGTGTTTTTGCCTTGTGTTATATGGAACCCTTTGTGTGCAAGTCAATGTCATCGAGATATTGTTGAAGTTTTTTTTGGTCTCACTTAAGTGCCATAAGCAGTGATAATTATTATAAACTACTTCTGCACATACTGTTCTAGCTCTTGCTTGCCACAGTCACCTAATTCTAGAAACTTGGTTGGAAACTGTTTATGATTTTCTCATACAAACAAACCTAAAGTTCATTTCAAATAAACTTGCGATAAAGTTTGTTCACCTCCTTCTACTAATGTATTCCAATATTTCCAAACCATACGAAAAAAATGTATGGGCAGTGTCGGTAACACAATCAAAACATTGACTTACTCCGTGTTTGGTATTATGAAACTCAACCGATGCAATGTTAGCGTAAGTTATTTGGACTTTTTGGTACAGGGTGTTTGAATGACATTTATCGCAAGTTTATTTGAAAAACACTTTATGAAAACCTCCTTAGGAATATAAACTTCCTATTTTCATGGCTGTATCTTCAGTAATTTAAGCTGTGCAATGTCATCCTTCAGTCAGGCATGTTTTGTAACCATAGATTATTAATTGTTTTTAGGGGAACCTGATGAGAATGAAATATATGGGTTCTTTGAGAAGAACCAGGCTCCTGCGGTCAAAGAGCTCACAGATAAAATATTTGAACATATCACTCAAGCAGCCACAGGAGCCACCACTGGTGATTGGTTTGTCATGTTGTAAGTATGCACATCATTGTTCTACCATGCCCATTAATTATTAATTGTCAAATCTTATGACAGTGAATGAAATCACCAAAATGTTAAAATATGCATTTGGCTTCTTAAAATTTGGCATAAGAAACTTTGTTACCCAATTGTGCACGTGCAGTCACTTCATGTTTCCTTAGAGATCTTTCTGACTTTTTTCTTTTTGCTCGGTTCTAACATGATGATGCTCCATAGCGTGATTTTAAAAAGCCTTTAGCCTTCCTCAAGAATTGGACTATCAAATGCAATAAGATATTTTCAAATCTGACTGGTAGTTCCAGAGATTAGTGCGTTCAAACAAACAAACTCTTCAACTTTATTATTATCAAGATCAAGCAACAAGTAGGAATAAAAACAAGGCCCTCATATTCTGTGTTTTAAGTATGTGTGTGTATCTAGTTACATAATGCAACAGGTCTAAGGGCTGGTTTTTCAATCGACCGATAACTTTTATTAGTGGAATAAAATTGACGTCTGACAGTTTTTGTATGGAATAACTGTCAAAAATTCAAAATTATACCTCTGATAAAGTTATCTGGAGTTGAAAAAATCAGCCTTGTTAAATAATGCCTGAATCTGATACATTTTCTAAATTTAAACAATGTACAATTTCCAGCTACGGAGCTTCCTGTGTGGATTGTCAGAGGCTACATGCAGTGTGGGAGAGTGTGGGAGCCACATTGAAGGGCCGCATCAACGTCGCGCGTATGGACTCCAGCCAACAGGGATTGAACACAGCCAAGAGATTCAAAGTCAACAAACTGCCAAGTTTCCTCTTGTAAGTAATAAGTTTTACTTTATTATTTCTGATAAAAACATAATAATATTTAGTTCAAATTATATTGTGTTGTGTCACCTTTTGTACAGTTTCTATATTTATGTCTGTAATTTATATGGTATAATAAAGAGTATTCTATTCTATTGCTTTTCTACAAAAGTTGCAAGGTTATGCATTTTGAGACGATTGTGTGAGTGTAACACAACAAAGCATATTTGTCCATAGTGTGCTAATAAGCGAGTAGTTAGTATTCAATTAAGAGCTACTTACACAACAGTGAACATACATATTGCATTGAATATTTAAATAGGTGATAAATTACACAAACATGTCCTATTTATTATTTGTTATGTAGAAATGGTATGTTGTAAGTGTATTTATTAATGTATTATGTGTATATGAAATAGTAATGGTAAAAATTTTCTTTTAGCTTCCGCCTCGGAAAGGTGTACCGGTTTGATTTGCCCAAGAAAGATGTAAAGTCTTTTGTTACTTTTGCTCAGGACTGGTATAAGAATTCTAAAGGAGAACCTGTGCCATTGCTGGCATCACCATTGTAAGTTGATCATGAAACAATTTTCTAACTTAACATCATAAAATCACACCGGCAATTCTCGTAAGGACCTCTTCCCTACAGTTTTGACATTCATCATCATCATCATTTCAGCCGAAAGACGTCCACTGCTCCAGCAGTGGACGTCTTTCGGCTGAAGTGATGATGATGATGTGTCTATGTCCATAGGCCTCCCCCAAAAGGGGGGGTTTGCCATAATCGCCACGCTTGGCAGACGGGTTGGCGATCGCAGTATGGTATGGTGGTGGAATGCATAGAGAACGCTGCTGCCCATTCTCCGGTACGCCCCTTAGTCGCCTTTTACGACACCCACGGGAAGTATGGGGTGGTGCTATTCTTTAAGTCCGGCACCACACAGACTTAGTTTTGACATTGCTGAGATGATATTGCAACTAGATTTTAAATGTTTTTAATTACGGGAAGTGACCTTCTGTTCTCCCCGAAGGGTTAGGCAGAGGTGAACGCGGCTCGGCGTCACTGTAGCGTACTCACTACATTGACTTGGCTTGGGCCCGTTAATGTAGCTTAAATTAGCCGAAGAGCTAAGAAACTGCCCGTCCGTCCGTTGCCATCAAACAGGCACAAATCCAGACTCCAGGGTGCTACTGCAAAATTCTTTGTACAAAAACCCAATAACACTGCCTGACCTGGGAATTGAACTCAGGACCTCATGCTCGGTACTAGCGCTTGCCACCACTAGACCAATGACGCCAAATGGACCTTGTTGCCATGAATAATTAAATATATGAGTTTGTTACAGTGATGACCTAGTGGACTGGTGTGTCCAAATGATCAAAATCAGTGTTGCATTTGGACTGGAAATTCTTGCACAACATCCTTGGATTTGGCAAATAGGAGTTGCAGGATTTGGCTTAGTAGCTATAACTGCCATAATAGCTCTTCTCAAGGCAGGAAGATCAAGACCTTCCAAAGACTCCAAAAAAGATAAGAAGAGTAAATAACCTTGTGTTTTGTAATTGAAAAAATATTTTTTATGCATTTATCTTTTATTTATTTTTATACTTACTTTTGCATTTACTTAATTTGTGTTGTGACTAAGAAACTTGGTGATATTAGGTCTGAATCGTGAGCAAACAAAATTGTTGCTATAGATGTTTGTAGATTTATAAATCAGTAAAGTTGCAGATAATTTTAATTATTATGTGTATATTAGTATAAAACAAATAATAAATATGTGAAGGTGTATGATAACAAGTTTTTTTTTAATTTTGCATACCTAATTGCTTGAAATGACAATCTGGATATGTTATCTGTAAATTGATGTTGGTAGGTAATACGGGTTGATATCTGCAACTCTTAGTCATTGCGAGTATTTTGCATACTGATGTTGATATAAAGGTCTTCAATCAATTAGTAAAACCAATGCTGTTATAAGTTAATTTCATAAAGCTATCTTATTGCTTTGTAGAGAAAAACGATAGGTATGTCATTAAAATAAAAAAACTTTTTTGAGTCCTACTGTTTTGTTTATTTCTGTGCATTATTCTTAATAAATAAATAGCAAAAGCCACATACAACACTCATGTTACATTATAAATTAATTATTTATTGCATTAATATTTAGTTAAAATCCACCCAACATACACCAAATATTGCAACATTTGATTTCTAGTAAACTATCTATTCTAGTCAATTTGTTGATTTACAATCCTAACAAAAACAATATTTCTAATTTTTTTGATATTTTTTAATGTTTCTAATCAAAGAACAAGTCAAACACCTATCTTAAAAATAGGTGTTTTTTATTATTAACTAGTCTCTATGAACATAAAAGACGTGATTAAATCCAATAAAATTCGAGAGGTAGCACTACCTATGCAAATAAGCAGTGCACGAAGCTTACTAAACTATGCAACTAGAAGAAAATTAATGAGCCTATTATATACAGTAATTCAAGACTAAAGATAACCTCGACATGGATGTTGCTCTATGGTCTAAAAATATCCAATATTTGTTTGTAACTGAAGTGCGCTCACAGAGTGCATACAATTAGTGTCCAATTTTTAGTAGGAGCTAAATGAAACAGTAGAGATCAAAAGTATCAATGCAAACATCCTACAAAAGTATGTCTGTGAATGCTCTCATAAATAGTTCAAATAGGTAAACGAGTATTACATAATAAAGTCACTGTAAAATTGCATTGATAAACTATTACTATGTACTTAATACTTAATGTACTACAAAAAACAGTAACTAACATAGTCCTTCAACATATTGCACTATTTTTTAAATATATTTGACACTGCATTAGTCAACAGAGAGATCATTAAAGTATAATAATTATTAGTTAATCTTAATTAATGGTCCACAAAATATATCTAACATTCGTACAAAAATAATAATTGTTAACTTTGAGAGATTATATTAGTGTCATTGGGAAATATAATAAAAATATAAATAGGTACGCATTCCATCACATCGTAACACTGGGACGTTGGCTTCAATAGTAAAATATCATTGATACAAAGGATGGCAGGAACATCAACGTGCAAACTGTAACCATGAATTTAAAATAACCAACAAAAAAAAAACTACATTAGGGGTTTTAGAATCATAGGTATAGGTACTGTAATGGTAACAGGTTGCACGTCAGTCTCTGCCACCTTGCTTACTCATTACAGTAATCCGTTGCTAATGTAAAACAATAATTCCATATATTTTTCTATTAAAATATTATGTAAGCCGGTTAAAAACCTTTAAGCAAATTATTCACAAGGCGAGTAAGTATCACACTTTTTATTATCACTCAGTCTTCTGTGCTGAGCTTAATAAATGTTAATGTTTTTGTGTAATATCTTTAACTAAATATTGAGAATTATACTAGCATTGGTTATACCATTATACATTGTCAACTTCAACATTTATTCTAAAAACTGAAGCAGGGTCTGCTAGTTCAATACGCACCGAATTTTCAAATTTCTTAAAAATATCAGAAAACTCCATGATATTTGCTGGTTTCGATTCTATCCACATTTTATCAAACTCATAAAATAAATAGCAATAAAATTTATGAAATAGGTTTACATTCGGCAGATATTGTTTTGAATTAAACATGTAAGTTTTGGCAGATCCATCTTTCAGTAAATAATATGCCATTGATGTGATATTGATACCTACTATAGCGAAGGTGTAGCCATATTTAGGATGCAGAGAATGACTTAAAACATGGCTCGAAACTTGAGGATACTCCATAGCAAAATACAATAGATTTTCTAATCCAAGTAGGCCCATTCCACGAAAATCTGTTTTTGGATCATCACCCTGAAAAAATATAATCAAAAGTATTAGGACTACATGTCATTATAAGCTCTAAAATCCCCACATCTGTTAAGCAAGCTTATAAAGTTTATAAATAATTGTCTCATTAGTGACAGTTGTTGAATTTTATTCTGTGTGATTACTATATTATAGTCACACATTGTTAAGGGTCTCCGAAACAATCAATTGCAATTGTCAATATTTATGTGATTGATACACATTGATGCGTAAATTGATTGTCTACCAAATGCAATTGAAGGGATTGACAATATAATAATTACAATTGATTGAAATTAATACTACCATGTTGTGACAAAGCTTACCTGGAATCCTATATATTGCCATTGCTTCGTGACTCGCGCCTCAAGAGGTGCATGAGGCACCAACAAGGACCACAACTTCAGTAACTTATCCTCATGTTCATTACTATTGCTATCAAACTGAGTCTGTCGCAGGTGTTCCACTTGGTCTATCAAACATCTATAGCTCCAAATCTGTTCCAAGCATCGTCGAAAAGATCCTACAAAGGATCCATGTAGTTTGGGGTTTATTTTCTTTACCCTTAGTATGATTCCAATCGATGGGTCCAAGTACTCACGAAAATTACGAGGAACGAATCGCCTTTCGTAAACCACGCTGTCCAAAAAGGATACGACCTCTTTCACATCTCGTGTACGAGAGAGCATCAATGATTTCTCCACATTACACGTTCTTTCTGCCCCAGCTTTGTCACCGTAACAGATTCTTTGGAGTTCACACAGTTTCGTTGTTTTTCTGAGAAACCATTTAATGAAAGGTCGCAGATACCACTGAAGCACTGACCAAAGGTTAAACATAATCATTTCTTTAAAATTGTACTATTAACACGACACTCCTGCATCTATTTTCTAATAGAAAATTATATTTTTTCGATCGTTTCGGTTTCACCTCGGTTGTCATGACCACAATTTTTTTAAAATAAATTTATTAATAGTGATAGTGATGCACCTTCTCGAACAATCCTCCTGTCAAATGTTGACTTTAACGGTTTATCACACTCGTTTTTACGGAATATTAGTTACTGTTAGTAGAGTTGACTTTATCCGAAATCGTATCTAATCATTATGTTTTAAATAATTTTTTGAAAAATTAGATTATGGTTTTAATAAGCTAAAATTACTTGCCTATAATTAATTAAATCATGCGTGTATAAAAAAACCGGGCAAGAGCGAGTTGGACTCGCGCACCAAGGGTTCCACCATCCATCATAGGGTTTTTAAATTTTCATCGGCGAGGCCTATATTCATCAGAGAATTTTAACACTGTGCACTGCGGTGTAGAATGTTGCAGTTTTATGTCAGCGCTATCTCTTGACGGATAGTAGAACTAATGTAACTTTTGTTAATAATTTCTGAAAAAGTATGGCTATTTTAGAGACTTCGTTTTATTATTCCTGTAATCTTTACATAAACTTCTATCACATAGAATTATTTTAGAACTATGCGGCCTAAAAAAAAAGAAAAAATGTTTGAGAATGTGCTAACTGCGCTCTTTCATAATAATATGATATCTACCCCACATGCCCTAGTAGCCCCACATCGAATTTTTCAGACCCCTTTTCAGTCCCTGTTGCAAAAAATATACATATATTTTTATTTCTTTCTTTTTTGCAAAATAGTTGGGCAAACGACATCTAAAACTATTCCAAATTTCAAGTTAATAGCATTAGTAGTTCTTGAGATATCCAGCTGTGACAGACAGACAGACAGACTTAGTATTACCATAAGAGTTCCGTTTTTACCATTTTGGTACGGATCCTAAAAACGAGTACTGAAATTAGAATTAACTTATATCCCTTTTTAAAAATGATCTAAGTTACAACCACCCATCTATAAATATAAAATTCAAAGCCCTGACTGACTGATATATCAACGCACAGCCTAAACCACTGGTCCTAGAGACATGAAATTTGGAGTGTGTGTTCTTTGTGAAGAGTAAGTATCCACTAAGAAAGCGTTTTTCGATCTCCACCCCTAAGAGGGTGAATGGGGGGAGGGTGAAATTTCACGCGGACGAAGTCGCGGGCGGAAGCTAGTTACAACTATAACCACTGAAATAATATGACAAACTAATTTATCAGTTTCATCATTGCATGGAATACTGTCATTTAGTCGATTTTTAGTTTAACGGTCTTTGTAAAACATGATGTCCATCGCTAGTTTAGAAGTTGCCAGTTGTGGAACGGATACGGATGTCCGGCTGGCTAGACACCAAAATTGTACGGATGTAACCTGTGGGTCGAATGGAAGCGGAATCTAGATGTAGCCAATGTAGTTAGCCAGAGGTCGATGACCATTACATATGGTCATCAATCTGTTTTCAGACAGTAGAACAAATTGTATGGCCTGTATGGGTACTATTTATCCTAACTAATACTTACCTACCTAATAATACCTAATTATAAATGCGAAAGTGAGTGTGTTTGATTATTAGTTACGCTTTCATGCTCAAACAGCTGAAAGGATTTAGATGTTTGGCACATGACCTGGGTTAGGACTTGCAGTGGGACGAACGGGAATACTTACTTAGGTACACGACTTACCTATTTGAGCACAGGGAGTACCCTGTAGGGTTAGGTAGGTAGTAACCTAGCCCTACTACATTGTATTATCAATTACTACACTGTATTATCCCTTGAGGCGTGAGTGACGAAGCTTGCGCCTCGAGGGGTGCATCAGACACCAACAAGGACCTATCCTCATGTTTATTAGGTATTACGTGCAGAAATAAACATGAGGATAGGTCCTTGTTGGTGTCTGATGCACCCCCCTTTTTTCCTGGAATATTTGGATAAATAAATAAAACTTGTAAGTCGAATTTGTGTTTTTATTTGATGAAAATTGTAATTCATAAATTTTACATTAAAATTATTTACAATGCCATAATACAACGAACGGGCGGTCAGCTCGCTGACATCTTATTATTTACAAAAGCAAACGGTGTTTATATTGACTCTGCAATTACAATCGTAACAAAACTGTGACACTGACAAAGGTCGAATTTCACCATTGAAACTGAACGTGATCAGCAGATCTAAACCGCGTTTAAGAGCTGTCAGTGTCACTGTGGAACATTGACACCGACAGCTCTGGAACGCGGTTTAGATGCGTTAATCCGGCTGATCGCACAGACTTATTACCTAGCTTGCTGATCGCGTTCGGTTTCAATGGTGAAAATCACACTCAATTATGTTAATGAAAGTTAACCGAAACAGCATTAGGTCGGTTCCTAAAAGTAGGTACAAACAATAGTGAGGCATATGTGGCAGGTACAAATCTATTCTAAACGTAACTACAAACCTATCTAAAAATATGATTTAGCTCCTTCCCTTATTACAATTTAATTCGCAAACAAACACTGCATAATTTCAATACCTAAAGACTTGATGGGTAAGGCTTTTGAGGTACAATAATAATTTATTAATCATGCTTCATTTTCTCAAAACTAGGTGTTTTGGTATGCGTAAAAACTGCATCATGACGGATTTTATTACGAAAATATTAATTGAATAGGTACTTATCTAATTTATTATCTAATTATTTGCTTGATACAAAATACCAACTATTCGAAGCAAGGGTAGGTATCTAACTTGTGTATCGCCGCCTCTAAACAATTGCTTGTGTGACACGTCTCATCTCCAATGTAGGTACCTACATATTGAATGGATTTATCTATTTGGATGGATCATTGGATATACTTAATTAGAGTTAACAGACTAGTGATCTTGCAAACACCAGTCAGTGATTTCTGGGAAAATCTGGTTAATTTTGTTTCAAATCCATGTTTTACTAAGTATGGCCCATGCTAAATCTAGCATGGATTTTTCTCATCAATCTATCATTTGAACGTTTTAGTTAACCTATGAACATGCTTATCTCTCTTGTTCTCTAAGGTTCTACGCAAGTAAATAGTAACTTTGATTAGCGTAGTGTACCTCTTTGAGCTTTTCGTGGCGAAAAAGATGGATATGAAATTTATTGTTTTAGAATTTGCTATGCCGTTTATACACCGATTCCGTCAGAAATAATGAATTTTGGTCATGTCTTTGTTTGTGGTCTTTGATATGGAACAGGGTTAAAATTACTTTTACGAGTTCTGTTAGTTTCCTTTTTCTAAATGGACAAAATGGATGCTAAATGGACTTTAATTAATTTATGTAGTCACCAATCTTTATCCTGCGTAGATTGCCTATGAAAGATTTTGCAAGAGGTAGGTAGGTACTTACTATAAAGTCAGATTGTCTTGCTTTTTTTATGCTGTTAGATTAGGAACAGTTTTTGAGGGAAGTTTAAAACAAAATCGGAATTATGTTGGTCCCGGGATATAAATTATTTAGATCCTAGCTAAAAGTTGATAGAAGTTCGTAGAGCCAACAAAATAAGAGAACAGTTGGGTATGTGGGTTAGTCTAAAAGGTATTTCAGAAAAGTTCAGATCTGGCTGACTAAAATTTCAGTATTTACACATAGGTAATTAGTGCTCGTGACTGTACCTACTCATAATAATAAATTTATCTAGAATATTACCAACATTTTCGGGAATCGATTGCCTTTCGTATTTATGTAGGACCTATATTCACTTCAGCAGGATTGGCGAGGAAGATTAAAAATTTGGATTTTCTGTCCTGTCCTGGGGGCCTAAAAAGGCCACTTTGGCAGGATCATAAAAGGATAATATTATGAATCATAATGGACAGTCAACTGTTAAGTAAAGCGTGTCAAATGCCATTGGAAATGCCAAATGCAATTTGAAATGCCATTGGATTGCCATTGGATTGCCAAGATTTTGCAGTAGGTAATTTTTTTTTGTCTTTGCAAAAATACCAATCAATTCAATCCCAATCTCTTTGATTTTGATTATACCTACATAGTGCAGCGAAAAAACGAAAAACACGGACTGTCTTCGCTATATTATGATTCATAATGTTATCCTTTTATGATTCTGCCAAAGTGGCCTTTTTAGGCCCCCTGTCCATAACAGGACTTGTTATTGTTCTTACGTCATACATACTTGTTATCTGTGTATCTACGCAGTTTATGTGCAACACTACCTAAGCTTGCAGTCACGTTACAGTGCAGTGGCGGTGGCGACCTTGGCTTATGAACTTTAGATTTTCATTTACCTACCTACTTGTCTACATAAGTATTTTTAAACAATCAGAATATACAATATGGAAAATAAAAACCTTCACCTATCCATTTTAAAAATAACTTTCATTAATGGAAATATTACGTTGGTAAATGGAAGTAATACGTTGGTAAATGGAAATATTACGTTGGTAAATGGTAGGGCTACGTTTATCCAGCGCTTGACATATATTTTAATTGCGCGTAAATTTCCTGCATTCAATCGAGTTTGTGGTGGTATAAAGAACACTTTGCTTAGTAGTTAAGGTACCTATGCATTTAAATAAACACGCTGCAGCCAAAATGCTCGCCAATTGTGCATAATTATTTATCTAAGTACAATAATTTAGAAATGTCCAGATTAACAATAATATTTTTTTATGGATTTCATGTTGGACTTGACGAGAATTTTACTTAGTCATTGCACTATTATTTAGTTACCTACTATGAACACGTGGATGCTATTATACAACAACAAAAAACAACATTCAACAGTTATTCGTCAGTCGTTTTTTTCAAAAGCCACTTTTGCCAAAAGTTGCGTCACATCACGTGAAATGATAAGAGACCCAAAATTAGTAATTATGTTTACAATTTATTAGATAATAGAACAATGACAAACTATCACTTTGAAATACAGAAGTTTCATTGTTATTTGTTAGATATCTCACTAATGTCTTTTCATGCATCAAAACGTTGACAATCATTTCTTAACACTATACTAGGTAATTAAAAATAGGCTATACAATGTATCTACAATAATATTATACATAATATTTATAAGATGCAAAAACCAGCAACGCAATGTGCTAAAGGTTTTTTATTTTTCCCATAGTTTGCTTATTCTATAATTTGCAAATTATTATTTTGAACACTTTCTAATTAAATAAGTTGCAAGAAAAGTGTGTCTTAGCTTTAATTACCTATTGGTTTCAAAATCTCTTAATTTAACAATTTGTACGTTTTGAATATGGAGGTTATTTACCTAATTATAATTTATTATTTAAATTGTGTTGTTCAATTTATTTTTAATAAGTAACAGCTGAAGAAAAATCATTGAATTTGAAATAAAACTCTACTGTAGCAATCTCGCACATATTTTTTATTCAGGATTCAAGATGACTATAAAATAATGGCAAATATTTTCTGATGCACAGTTAATGATCGTTGGTTCTACTTTCGTCTATTACTATTCAAACTGAGGTAAATTCTGTGCCAAACGAATAAACTAAACCATTTTTATAAGGTTATTAATTACCATTAAACATGAATGGTGAAGCAATTAAAAAGAATAACGTGATAGTCTCTGAAAGGAAATCTTAATTTTTCACTGCCAAATGCCATTGTAAATATTAGTAAAAATAAGTAGATGCGTTATGATGCTCGATGAAACACCTATACAACATTATTTTTAGTATAAGCCAAACCCGAAACACGTGTCTAGTATTTTTATGTAAAGAATATATGTACGAAATTTCAAAACTCATGAAAAATCACAATGCTAAAAGCTTGTTAAGTTACCTGTTTGTCCGTACAAAAACATGCTCACCCGCGCCGCGCCGTCTTGCGCTCATTGATAATAATACCTAGGTACCTAACTGTTCGGCGCGAAGATTGGATAACTTACTCGGTGTCCAACTTTTAACCTTTTTTAAATATTTTTGGGACAAAATATAGGTAACATGGGATAAAAATTATTGGAATCTGTTCAGTTACTTATTCTGAACAAACTATGTTCAGGTTTCGCATATATTAAAAATAACGTTGTATATAGGATGTAGCTGCATAGGTAGGTAGGTACCTACTTGCTGAAATTGGATAGAAACCTGCTTTGATAAACACTACCTACATACTTAGTAGAAATTAGAGCTCTATCTACCTAATAGTTATTATCTACTTAATAGCCATTTAGTGTCATTATCATGTCAATATAGAACCTGGGCTGAAACCTGAACTATCCACAAAATTAACCTCAGTTTGCGTAGAGCTTTATGCATCTAAATCTAAAGTCGGTAACACACGATCGCGATGACAATTTCAGGTATTAACGAAGTATCTACTCATATTATTGTTTTTATGATACAGCATATATGGTACATACAAGTTCCTATATAATATAATAATTAAAGTTGTTTATTTTATACTTATCATTACCTAAGCGGCTTATACTTAAGCCTAATCTCTCATTTCCAGCGAAGCATTTATTATTTGCTCTACAACAGAACCTCACTAGGTTCAGTTAGGTATATTCAAATTCATTGACAAAAATGACTAGAAAATGTGACCAAGATATAAGTTAGAAAAATAAACGTTCATAGATATTTATTATCATATTTTATTAATTTAAACAGGTGTAGAAACTTATTTCGTAAAACATTTAACAAACAGGTGTCTCTCAATGTGTACCTAACACAAGCTTATTTTTAAACGAAATATAAACATATTTTATACAATTCTTTACGATAACAATAATAGCTCATTTGAACAAGAGTTTTTGTTAAAATATTTCAGGAAAACAAAGTCAACAGCTTATTGTAGAACAATTTAGACTCAATAGATAAAATCAACATTTTATATTTTGGACTAGGCCCAAATATTAAATGATATAAATTAACAAGATATTTCAGAAATAAGCACCGAAGTAGGAAATATAAAGGGTACATTTGTCAGGTGTAGGGGCGTGACCATAAGCATAGATAAATGGAGGGAAGCGAGCCTTAAAATAAGTATAACAGTAAGTAGTCAGTTCCAAGTGTTACAGATATATCCGTAAGGGCGGATTTTACTAATGAAACTAAACGCAATCAGCACATTTATAGAACGAACTACGAGCTGTCAGTGTCATCTTTATTGTGAAACACTCTTGAACGCAGTTTAAATAGGTCGTTGCATTCTGTTTCATTGGTGAAATTGGCACTAAATAATATACAAAATATATGATCAGCAATTTAAAAAGTTTGGCATGATATCATTCTCTCGACGTGTAATTTACAAAAACTATGTAGTGCTTTATAATATAAATAAATAATACCTACCCATATAAAATGTATAACTTATACATGTATATATATTTAAAGGCAGCATAGAATATATAATATTTTTTAACAGGATAGCACAATATTATAGGTACAATGTTGAATCTTATAAAGCGAATGATATGTAACTTTTATCTTACATTTTAAATAGTACCTATAAAAACGTAGCGAATTTAAAATAGTATCACTTTGTATCTATCCAAATATTAGGGAATGGTCTCATTTGTATTAAACGTTTTATTGAACTTTAAAATACCATTAACACAGGAAAACAGTAATAATTAGATATCAGGTAAACAGAGATCATTAGCAAAAGATTATATAATAAATATTTTCTTTGTTTGCCGTGACACTGAAATGAATAAGTTTGCAGTTGAGATTCATTTGTACTTGTAAGACTTCGTGTTGACTGTATTCATAAACACTCACTTATAGGTACATAAGGCATCCAAGCATTTAATTTAATATACAATTATGGACACCTCACGTTTTCCAATAGAAATTGATCGATGCATATAATTGTTACGCACAGCCAAAAGCGTTGTTTTTTATTCAATCGCAGGTACTCAGCATTTGACCACCCGTTACAACGATTCAAAGAAAACTTAAAGAAAAAAACTTTATAATTAATTAATTCAATCAGGCATTCCTACATTTTTCAATTATATAATTTGATTTCGAAGCACAGCCCAAACGCTTTTTCTTATAATTTATTGTTTTATAATAATTTAGATATAAAATCTATGTTTCAAAACAGTTGACTCGTTGGTCCACTTTTTAACAAGCAAAAGGCATAATATATGGTGTTCAATTAAACTTTAGTTGTTTAAATCAGATATATTACTGAATTTGTGAAAAAGAAAATAAATAATTAACAGTTTACAAAGTATTGTAACGCTTTCTATCGACCTTGAACAGGTAGGTACTGTAATCAATGATAATGCATCTTACAGACAATACAGAAATAAAAGCGCGTTGCGGTTTAGGACAAAGATATCGTTTTTCAATATAATTATTCCGAAATACAAACGGCTTTTAGCATTTGTGGACACTACGTAATATCTAGTGTGGGATGAAGTGATGATAGAGGACAATATTATAATAATGTTAGAAATACCTTAACGTGGTGAGTTATCTACTTACGCAACAAATAAGGTGACGGTATGGTCTCACAGCACAATATTCACGATACTTATACACAAGTATCTAGTTACAATATCTCATTAGGTTAGTATACCTTACGTATTGATAGGTGTCATTTTAATTTCATTATTATTTACAGCCAGCATCATATTCATCAATTTCTGTATTAAACACTAATATTATATCAGGCAAAAATAATTCTTTGACATGTAGAAGGCATGTTCATGGTACAGTATCAACACAACCGGTATACACACTCTTGTACACCTCTGGAATAGCGTTAACTCATTGGTATTATATATTTATATTAGAATTTAAAGATAATAATGACTTGAGCTTCATCTATGCATCTACAGCTATTTTTTACATTACTCCGAATTACATTACTTCGAAACTTAATCACTTTAGTTCAAATGATACGGCGATCATTGCCTACGTCTCACCTTCACAAAGCAATAATTAAATATCATTATAATTATCACAACATATTATGTAAGTGTTGGTTTGGACAAACTAATAACTATGGTGATTATTATCTAATAATAAATATAAAAAGTAATCATGTCTTTTGCTATCTTACTAGTAACAATAACTTAAAAGCAATTAAAACGCTAGTTCTGTCTTTAGGTTTGAAATAGATTTCTTTCTCCTGCGCATTGGAGGCAGCTCTCCGTATTATAAAACTCCACCGTTTGATAATCCAGAGAAGACGCTCTCTCTAAATTCATACAAAATCCGATGTAATCACGTTGATATAAGAATTTTCATACAATTACATAAGTTGATCCCTCTTTATCCTATCTTAAGTTTTCGTGTATTCACAAGAAAGTAAATCTTACGCGAGATACACATACATTATAAACGTCCGTCTATGAACTTGTAGAAAACTATTTCAAAACCTGTAGAAAATTCGCACACATCTTTCAATTTTTTGACGTTAAATTATGGAAAGCTGCGACGTTAGCTTTCTGCTTCAAGTCTCTTAAACTATAATTATCTTAACAGTACGATCACTATAAACGGGTATAATCACAATTCTCAACCGTTGACAATCATCAAATATGTATTATAATAGAGTGAGTAGCTTAATCTCATACATATTTGTGACGCAGTAAAAGAATAGTAGAAAAACACAGTAAATGTCCGTTCACACGAAGCGGCCAGCGACAGCGGTAAGTGGAGGCAGCATTAAGAGAAGGCCTTGTAGTGAATGAAGAAGAAGATGAGAAACACGGCGTAGGCAGTGGGGAACGTGATCCGCGCGATCACGTCGATGGTCTTCGCCACGCGGATCGGGTGCGGCGGTTCTTTTTTGCGAACCTGGACGAAACATGGCTGAAAGAAATTATTATGCAACATGAATGATGATACCGAAAGCCGCTACTGTCAGTGTATAACAGGCTATAATGGAACTGTGAATCTGTGTCACTTTTATTTACGTACCCTATGGCAGATGAAGGTTTCAGTACTAAGGGTTTTCTTACATTCGCTGTGATGTATAGCTATCTACGCATCAGCACGAAAATAAAAAGTAGCGTATTCAACCCTATTTTCAAGGAAGCTGCAAATTTGTACTCGCAAGCTGTTTCTCAACAAGTGCATGTTATGTAGTTGTACTAAAATAAATAGGAATGTAGGGTCATACGCAAAATATTGGTAAGTTTATGTTAGCGTCTGATGGAGGGACAGTTACCTCCGAGACTCCGCCATTGTTGGCGGTGTGTGTACAGGCCCCCGGACCAGTGCACGCGGTGCACGACACGAGGTCGGCGCCGCCTGTCGACTCGCGCTTTTTGTCTCCCTGTAACACCAGTTGGTTGATTTCTTTTATTTTACTTGATCAAATTAGACCACTGGCTTATTCGGTAAAGTCGTGCAGAACACGTGACAGATAAAATGATTCCACTGCTGAGACTCAGTCTCTGTGTGCGGGTCATAATCCAACATATAGAGTGGATTCTCTCCAAACCCCACCCCATCCCACTGGGATTGAAGTATTTCTTATCAACGCGCAAAAAAACTATATATGCCAGAAGTGGTTGACAATTGGGAAAGCCAACATCATGTGTGCAGTTCAAATTGAATAGAAAAAATGATAAACAACATCTTAATGACTTCATTTTAACTACAAGCCTTTTACTAGACACTCGTGTCGCAATTAAGCTTACATTTTTTTGTTTTATTTTATATATAAACAACAAGGTACTTACTGAAACTTATATAAAATTAGTAAACTGCATACAAATTATATGTCTTGTTATTATTATTATATAGTTTCGAGAGAAAGTCACTCTGTTTGGTTAATATGGGAGAATATCACAAAACTAAAGCTACAGCTCTACATGTTTAAGGCTACATTATTAAAGTAATAAGGAATATTTGAAGGAATATAGCTGACATGACAGTATACTCACAGGCTGGAGCGTTCCAAAGCAGCGTTAAATAAAAGAATGCATTAGTTTTCATGATATCTGACTCAGAGGTGATGATGCTGGTGAAGTGGGGCTAACTAGTGTCATTCTCAATGACGTCACTTACAGCGCCGCTACTCTCCGCTTGGGGCATCTCTTGTCGAGCCCGCTGGAGGAAAGCCAACGCCTCCTACATAAATGTTCAACCAGTGTTTAGCCGAAGCATGACTTAGTAACGTACAAACGTACCGCTGAAGCTGCAGTCAACCTAGTCTCAAGGTTTTTACAAGCAAAGTGATTAATGTAAAAGAAGTAACTATAAGCGCTCTATTGATTTTATCAAAAATACGTTTCAAGTTATTATACCTGAGTAAATAAAGTTAACATACCCTGATATAGAAGGGAGTAAATTTCTACTTGAGTTTGATCAACTTGAAGTATCAACACTGTTGTAGTATGTATAGGTAGAGAGGAAGGTTAGTAAGATAGGTATGCAAGCAACTAAAGCGGACATGTCATCTTTAGGACCTGAAGGAAATGAAAATAAAGTTAAATAATTACAAGAAAACGAAACCAAAAAAAATATAAATTGAAGAAAATTGTTGGTTAGAGGCCAATTCTACAGAAGCTTGTTAATAGGATAACAGCATGCATTTTCGATAACCGTTTTGTGTTTCAAGATGATGACTAGAGCTCCGCATATTTCCTTTTTACTTCAACTTACGTAAACAACATTCAAAAGTTTATGATGGAGACAACCTTGAATCAAAAATGTGAAGAATGTTCTAGGAAGACTGATTTTTGCAAATCTAAATCTTGAAATAAACTTACCTGTGCCATCCTAGTTTAAAAAGCATTTGTGTTCAGCTAGTTTCTACAGCTAATCAGTCCTCCAAAATAGAGGTAAAAAAAGAGAAATACGCGAGCAATGTCTGGATAGTGCCAATGAATGTGGCGAATGTTCTTACCAAGGGGCTGGCCAGTATAATGCCAATCCTGCTCAGGACTGCAGGCAGTCGCTGCGAACACATCACACACACAGTTTGTTCACTCGTGACAGATGGTCTAACGATGTGCAATCGTGAACGTAGACTAGGTTGTAGTGGCCACATTTATAATGGATATTATGCACTTTGAAATAGATACGGTACCCACTTTGTAAAAGTATGAACGTAAAATCAATCACAAAACACATGTCAATATGCATCTTTGCAATGTTTTCTAATAGATGTTAGATCATAACTTCAACACTGAATTATGGATTTCATAATGAAAAGCAAGTAATGATGACAAGAGACACGAACTGTAAGTTATGACGTATGGCCACACAAAATAGTCTTATTTTGGTGAAGTGACGATTGCAAATGATACATGTGATGAATTCTTGCTTACCAATTAAATTTTGTAAAGATTTGAGCCAAATACATGCAAAGACGTTAAAGAGGTGAAGCATGCTGTAGAAAGAAAACAAACAACATGACATTGCCATTTTACGTATGAAATAAAGTACGTACTCGTTTATCAAGCCATGTCTTGTTGTTGTAAGATTGAAAGAAAACATTGCAAAGAGTAAAGATAGAAAAAATATAAAATATTCACGACGGAACTTATTTGTTATTCGGGTAAGCTAATCTTTGCAGGGATCAATACTAAATGTTGTTTGCTATGTAGCGAAACATTTAAATTCCTTCGTGAATGTATTGTGGGTTTTCTAAAAAAAAACTCCTAATACCACTATACAATATCAAAGTGCTTTTTTCAAGAATCTAATACCAATTGCTGGCTACAAGGACCACAGTAAGGAGAGGTAACGTTTAGTAGCGTAAACATGTAGTGAGTGTATGTACAGGGCTTTCAACATGTAAGTAGGTATACTGAAGTGTTGGACAAAATATGTTGTATTGGAATTTATATATTTTTGACTATACCCACGAAACCTATCAATAGACATAGCAGATAGAATTTTGTACAAATAATAAAACACGAAAAACCACATCGATAACACGCTTGACTAAGTTGAACTTTAAAACATAGAGGTAACAAACGTGGCAATAAAAAATACACGTAAATCTCAATCTTCTAAATAGATCATCATCAGTGTAACGTTTGACGTCAAGTAAAATATAGAAAGAAACACTGATGACGCTCTAGACACTGAAATTGAGAGAGAAAAAAAAGAGTATTCACCTGTGTGACTGGGTTTTCCCCGGGCCGGTAGACAACATTGTGTAGGGGTCGTTTCCTCCCCACATAGTTGACACACACGAACTCTAGTAACGACGCATAGATAAAACACATGCACACGCCGTCCCACACGTTCATCGCAGTCAGGTTCGACACGACCGGCAGTGTCGATCTGAATCCATTCGATGTAGTGAAAAAATTCAACATTGTTGTTACACCTGCGTAAGAAGCAAAGCAACATAAGAATCTAATCACAGTTATGAACATTTAACATATAACAGTTACCTACAGTTAACAATATTAGTTGAAAAAGAAAGCGTGTTTATGATACACATACTAGAACATTGAGAATGTAAATTGTAAAGCTCTACAGAGATATGTAGAAAGATCATGCGATTACCAAAGTAATAGTACATATAGATCTACTTACGAATAGCCAATCTTTGTAAGCAAGGCTTGTGTTGCATAAAATGATAAAATTTTAAGACGACCCCAGTACTTACAATAATAATTTGTCAATTTGGTAACCGTGATTTTTAAGAAATTCCCAATATCGATATTGATATTAAATTTATTCAGAATTGAGCAAATAAAACAGTGAACCAACCTATCATTACTCTAGCAGGCACTGCATTCCATTCCAGCCAAAAAGTAATAAACGATGAAGTCACCAAAATTATCCCCGGAATGAAAACTGTGGTGAAGTAAAATGATCTATCCCTCGTGAAGATAAGATCCACTTTGAGGCAGCTGTAATTACCTAAAAATGTCAAGCATAATCTAAAAATAAACAAAAATAAAATTGGCAGGTGAGAATGATTTGTCGGATTTGTCAATAAGAATATTATTTACATAATTATAATAAGCGAAACCTGCAACAGATAGCGTGTTATATTAACAGCCGCAGCCAATATCTACGAAGAGTAAAATGTACGCAGTACGCAAGACCGAGAGCATTCCAGATACCAGCCACTTTTTACCTATCATGGAACGGGCTGGTACTGCGTTCCATTCCAGCCAGAACGTGATGAACGAGGAGGTCACCAGAATGATTCCAGGGATAAATACTGTAGTAAAGTAGAACGCTCGGTCTCTAGTAAATATTAAGTCGACCTTTAGACAGCTGTAGTTACCTGTGGAGTGAACATCATTAGGTACAATTGGAGCATCGTTTCACGCGAAGTGTTTGTCGTTTAATTTCAAAATAAAAATAACCAGGATACAAAATTCCAAGTAACTCAATTCAGAGGCCTTGTTAAAATCAAAGTACATATGAACAGCCAAAACATCATCTAAATATACTAACTAGTAACTACTGTTCTGTATGTATGAGTAATGCGTGTTGTGTTGTCGTGTCATATCATGTTTATGAACATACATCGTAGCATTATGACGTTCATCAAAAACGATACAGCGTACTATTTCAAACGCATGCTCTCACAGTCATGTATGGAATTTATATGTGCATGCATGAAAACAATGAAAAAAGTGATGAGCACTTAACTAAAACAACATGAATGCTTGGTGAATATAACAAAGGTATCGTAAGGAGCAAACCTTCGACTTTCCAGCATCACGGCCGATACAACACTTTATACAACACTTTATTGTTATAACACAATTACGCATTTACTCACACATAAGCAAAAAATATTTGAAATACGACGACACCGGACAGAACGGTGCCTCGTCCGGTGCAACTTAAGTACCTTGCTCCTCAAAGCGTCTCTGGCAAAGATTACATGTCATCTCTTCGTCTTCCTCGTAAAGTGAATTACCCTCAGCTGCTTGCAAAGACGTTAACAAATTCTTACACTCTACATTCTCAACAAACTAATGAATACATTTAGATGTTAGGAATAGCAAAATTTGTATCAATGACTGTACACTACATAGTCACACTGTTTAATAAAGACTAGTGACACTGTATGATCAGACGAACAACCTAGATGAACATGCTGGTTAGCTAGGTAACACCTAATGTATTCGACAACGTGTGATCGCATAACGTACACTATCAAGCGACTACTATATATATTTTTAATAACACACAAAATAAATTAATTATGAAAATTAACCTTTTACATAAATCAAGACCAAGCTGAAAAGAGTTAATCAGAATTTCAATATAATTAGGCAACCTTTGACCATCTCTTGTGCAAAATATAAGATGTGCTTTAACAAAATATCTAATTTTGGTTACTAAGCTACCGTATAGGGCGAAAAAAATATATGATTTGGAGGATATCTTTCTTTTAAATAACGTTTTAGAAGCGATGTTGGTATGTTGTATGTATGTAATATGTAGATATGAACAATCGTATATTTTACCTCTCCAACTGGCTTTGATAGGGCAGGGAATGGTTTGGTTCTGGATGAGGTACGCATTTAGCGTCGTGAGCGATGGGGACTTGCGCAGCGTGTCCTCATCGTTCTTCCACACGTACGTGATCGCTGACTGCTCGTACGATACTGGCAAATACAAAATGTGTTACAGCACTATGACTATTAGACTTGTAAAATCCATAGGAATTTGGGAAGTGAAAATTAAAACGTGTGCTTAGGTACTCAATGAATTGAACAGAACAGAAACGATTGAACGTACTTTGTAGGGATGCATAATAGGACAAATTAACTTACTACTTTCTAAGGCAAATGAACACAATGGGTCATCAAAAGGAAAGATGTTGAGCCGTCCCTGACACGACAGGATGAGATGCCGCCGCATCAAATAGTTAATAGTACCATTGCGATAGATACGCAAAGCGAAATGCATTGGTATTATCGGGTCCTGAAAAATAAGCACAGTTAAGAATATCATCTGGTGTAAGACGTAATCAAAATAAAGCATTTGCACTATAAAATTACGCTCCTATCCTAAATACTCCTACATGGTGTTCACAAATATTACTTATCACCAAAACCACCGGACCAAATGTGACGATGAAATCTACGAAAATCAACTCCAAACGTCTAGATTGCATTTTAAAAACCAGAAAGAAATCGAGGCGAGCATGAAGTGTCAGCTATAAAAATTCTGTATGTACAAATAATGGTCCTTTTAGATTCATGAAGCATTGTATGTAGTTATAAATACCCATGAGTGCTGGGAAAACTCCTTCAGAAGAAAGCATGGTGGAAATAATTATGTATAAAATTAGATGAAAATTAATTTAGTAATCTGTATCTTCAGATAATAATTTAAATGTAAGTTACATTTATCTGGGTAAAGTTCGATACGGACCTTGAAGTCGCCGTGCATGATGAAGTACGTATCCGGCAACCAGATGTCTTCGTGATGGTGGATGGCGTTTAGGAAGTCGTAATGAGACTGGTTGGAATAGCGCAGGCGCGGGTCGTACCACTGCTGCTGAAGTAAGAACTCCACTTCGTATTTCTGGAAGCGGTCAAGTTAGAAAGAAATTGAAACAAGAGAAGGAAGATAAGATAGACGGGAAGAAAAGTTACTAGTTTACTAAATACTTACAAGACTAGATTCGTCCGGAGAGGCTAAGCTAAGGAGTAGTACGCTTACATTTACGGTGAGGACACCTGAAAACGACATAATTGATGACATTCATAACTTGGTTACATCTTAATTGATACAAGACACAACAACGATATACACTTAAAGTACATGCTTGCTAACAATTGTGCTGGAGTTCAGTAGGGTTCTATCTATCTAAACTTATCTAGCAGTTTTCTTTATATTTCGCTTAACAAAATTAATAATCTTTCTTAGTTTTAAGATTTTGATTATGAAATATCTTGTGAACGAAACAAGTTAGAATGTAGTAGAGATAATGATTGGAAGGTAAGTATAATAAAATTAAATTGCGGAAATAAACCGTAGGCTACACATGTTGCAATAATAACGAAAATTGTAAATAAGAAGTTGGCAGATCCGATTTCTATTGGAAAAGAAGTATGAATTTACGACAGATAAGAGTTTATTTGTGTTTGATGTTTGTGAAAAGAGAAAATCATTTAAGGCAAAAAGCATTGCGAAAAAAGAAAACTCGTTATTTAACGTTAAGTGACTGAACCATTAAAAACAGTGTTGTTATTTATGAGATAGTAATAACTAATGTAGCTTACCGACGACTACAAAAATATAATCTGTTCAAATAAATTAAGGAATAAAAGTGGGTGTGTTCTAATCTAATACATCAATGTTTTCAGGTGCAATACTGGTAGAAATAATATATGAATCATATACATAGGTATAAAATTATTCTAAAGCATAGGATCAGGTATCTACAGTAGCGTGAGGTAAGATAAAGATTGAAGTTGCGTGCAAGGAATTAATTACAAAGGTTACAGTTGCTACGATCCAGATATATGTGGAAGGATTTCTCTTTTCATAAACATGAACACAACGCACCACGATTGTGCGAGCGCGGCCGGAGAGACGGGAGCCCCACATTATTTTGTGCCAGAGAGTCGTTGGGCGAAGTTAGACCACAACAGAATTCTGGATCTGCAATTTACACCAATTTTCAATGACCTACTTGACCCTTTTATTCATACGCAACATCAAGTCTTCAAATTATATCAAGTCAATGATGCTATGAAATGTTATGATATAATTTCAAAACTTCGTCATATATTTGATATATGTATAAATAAAATGATGACATTTACCATCTACTGGTGGCAGCAGTCTTTTGTCATAGCGGGAGTTTTTCAGAAGGTTGTCCAGTATCTCTTTGTCCGACTTTCCCGCTGCAAATCTGGAGAATAGTGAATAGACTTTCATATAATAACTGTGAAGCAATTTTGCATTTCTAAAGAACCTTTTAAATCATCAAAATAATGGCGTGGAAGCGAGTACTACAGAAGATTTATGCTTAACATATATCATGGTAAATTAAGCGTGTGGAAACGCGCAGCAGTACGCTTAGTATTGATTTTAGATTAACACTTATTACCTTGCTGCTACAAAAGCCGTTCAATAAGCTAATAAACAGAGCAATGACACGTTCTAATAATAAATGTCGCAGTGTTCATAGTGAGTTATTTAATAACTATTGGAAATAACAAGTGTATTGATTCATTATTTCAAAATACAACTAACTAATGAATCAAAGAAAATATTGAACAACAGTGTTTACTGAGAAGTTCAGTAATATTCAACCATAATTGTATCATATCGAAACACACCTCAAAGCAAGTTTTGGTAACTGTGTGCGGAAACAAAAGCTTTGTGAGATGCATGGAGCTGTTCACTCGTGCTAAACTGATTTGAAAGTTAGTCCAAAGTTAAACATAGGACTGTATGCAATCAAAGTAATCACATCAGCACAACGAAGAGACTGAGCAACTAAAGCAAGTTATGTGTACACAATTCAGGGGAAAGTGATAATGTAGACGGGGTAATAAACATACTAGAGGTATAACCCTCGCCACAGACAATTTGTATTGTATAGTGCCGCAGGGCGTATTAATGGAGCGAGGAACTTCACGCTTGGCTGGCGTGGGCCGGCTGGCGTATTAAATACGCTTCGCCGCCTGCGCTCGCCGTGTGTTCTTCCACGGTCTACTCATTACCATCTAAATCTATCGTTTATTATAAATCTACAGAAATCTGCTTTGTCGGTTTAAAATTATGAAAAAGTTTTCCATAAAAACCAAAGAATAAATCTGACAGCTGACAAAGAATCTATTGTTTGGAGGTTAACAATAACAAAGTTCAAATCATAAATTATTTTTCCTAAAGACAACTGGTTGTCAGACGTTGGATGAAATCAATAACAGTTTCGTATAGCAAATCATCCGCTGTCAAATTTTAATGTAACGTCCATTTACATGATTGGTTCTTGTTGTTTTGGTTAACCAATCACAACAGCTTACTTGCTTGCTTAGCAACGAGATTTGACAGCAGATGTGCCTATACGGTCTTACAAAACAAGGTTTTTCTTTTCACATGGTTCAAATATACAGGGTTATTGGAAAAACACCAACAACCTCTTAAGAGGTCATTGTATTCATTATTATGAACAACTTTTAGTATGGGACCAAACCTGAAATCGCGAAAAAAAGAATCGGCAGTTTTCTACATTTATTTTCGCATAACTCGTCAAAATGATGTGATAGGGAACAGCTGATTTTTTTTTCCCGATTTCAGGTTTGGCTCTATAGTAAAAGCTGTTCATAATGATGAGCACAATGACCTCTTAAGAGGTTGTTGGTGTTTTTCCAATAACCCCGTATAATATAATCGATCGACCCAGTTTTTGTAAGAACGTAACTGTCATTGAAAATCAGTTGTAACAAAACTGACAATGTAGTCCAGAAAGAAGTACATAGTAAAGCTACTGTTTCCTAGAAGAGAGTTTCCTTTATATTTATAACGGACGTCATGAAAATCTGTCATTTTCACCAATATTTGACATTAAGGTATTTTATTTTTTTTATTGCTGAATGGGGGGCGCTCTTGACCTCGATCACGCCTGATGGAAAGCGATGGATGAGGTCTATGATGGAACGAGCGTGCCTAGAAAATGCGTAAGGCACTGGAACTTCTACGCATCCACGAAACAAACAAAGCAAACCAGGCGGGCGTTAGCCTCCAGTCAGTGTTGGGTGTGACAGTGGTGTCAAAAACGCCTGTATTTGGACATTACGGCTGCATGTGGCGGTCAAAGTTCTTTTAGGAAACAGTAGCTATAGTCAATTTTGTAATAAGACAATGAAATGAATGATGTAAATTTTGTTTTGTGTGTTTTGTTTGTTTTGTGTGTTTTGTAGAGAGTTTGGTCAGTGGGTCGTCTTAGGAGAGTTTGTGTCTGTTGTCAGAATAATTTTATAGAATAATTTTTAAAGTTCGAAATTTTAAAAAAATGGTTCCATGGCTTAAACCTTGTTTTATAATAAGACGGATTGACCTGGAAATAGGCTAAAAATAAGTTTAAAATGTAAAATAAAGGTGTTTCAACTTACATGTCTGATGTGAGAGCTGATGCTCGACTGAGCATGAGGAAGATGGCCACAGCGCGTGCCACGACGCATGACCAACCCATATTAGGACATCTGGAAATATTACAAAGGATTTTTTAATTTATAAGTTCGCTAATTTATTAAATTAAAGTTCGGCTCAATCAAAATTAATCAATGAATTTGGATGAAAATTGATATACAGACAGACCACGTCTATGGATTAACGCATAGCATACGTAACTTAAGAGAGATTTAGTTCTAGATGGTCAAAGGTTACGTTGTTCGGGTACATGATCCTAGGATGCGAGTGAAACCGAGGGGACAACAGCTACTAACAGATATGGTTTGGTATTTAACGACCTGATGCGGGGTGATTGCGTAACAGAGTCACAATCCCAATGATCATTCATTTTAAAAATTCAACAATAAGGTATTTATTTATTGGTTATTCATTGCGTTATAGGGTTTAAGTATTTCCTTCAAAATTCATGGTGTTTTGATGGGAACCGATCACTTTTCCGATTTTTTTTGTACGAATTTCATTTTACCAAAAACTATTCCGACCGACGTCTTTTTTGCTATATGCATTATTTGACATATTTTTAGATCATCGAAGTATCATGTGTCATAGGTATTATTTTACCGAACTATATTTCGCCGATTTACAAAATAATTTTTTGTTATTGGCCGAAGCCTCTTTTGAACTTTTTCATTTGCCAAATGATTTATTTGCCATATTTTCACCACACCGAAACATTTTACGGAATATTATTTGGTCACAAAAATATAGCCGGTTACTTGGGATCCTGCTGTTTTGCCTAAAAGATTTTCGCAAAATTTCATTATCCAAACAAGTTTTAGCAACCTTTTTTTATACCAATGCAATGTTTGGAATGATTTTAGTACGCACATTTTCATTTGGTCAAATTTTCACTCGGCAGAATGTTACCAAGGATAATTATGTCATAAAGACATTTGGTCTTTAATCAAATGATATATTACAGCAAACAATCTTTAGACAATAAAAATTTAGCCAAATGAATTGTTATGAAAAAAAAAAATATACAGGGTCCCATTAAAATAGATGGACAAATTTTAACACAGCGCTCAGTACGTCTAACTAAACATATCCAAGCAAAAAAAAAAACACCGATTAAAGTGATTTTATTTTGACCTAAAATAATAAATTACATTAGTGTATTTTCGTTAGCTGATTTTATTTTCTTGTGAGTATCTATGCGTTTTTCTTTTATATTTTTTACCATCGTCCTTATTTTGGTGGTCTGAATGATTCGTAAAAGTTTGTCCACCTATTTTAATGGGACCTTATATAGACAAAAAAATTTTTTTTTGGGACTTACATGGTTTTACTTACATAATTACTTTTTAAATACATTGCTTTGTTGCGGTGGGTCGATAGGCGACGTAGGATTCAAGAGCGAGCGAAGGGCACCCCGAGGTTCGGTTTTGTTAGGTTACTTTAAGCCCATTTAGCTGTGCCCGCGATTTCGTCCGCGTGGAATAGTGACTTTTCGGGCAGCATATTTTGAATTACATATACCGTCGTTTGGGTAGCTAAAAATTTACTTTACATTGGATGCAAATACAAATGTATACCTTCACCTGATATCTTATTAAACAGGGCCAATTGAAATCATAAGCAGACAGAAATACTAAATATTCGGCTTATTTTATTTTGCGTAAAATATGTTATACCAACTGAAATATTTGGCTACATTAAAATTGGTAAAAGTACTAGTTAGTAAACAAGTTATTGTTTAAACGTTCACTTGCCAAAGGTTTGCGTTACAATTTTTTGTGAAAAGTTTATTTGCTAAGTGATTATTTGGCAAATGAAATTATGCGGAAAATTCAATGTCAATATCTTTTTGATGAAACAAGGGAAACCCCCTTGTTTCATCAAAAAGATATTGACAAATTATCACTTCCGAAACAACGGTTGCTTGGTAGCATTTTCAATGTTAAATTAAAATCGTGTCATAAAAAGTCAATAAGTTGTAGTTTTGGAGATAAATGGCAACATTGGTTTGCACACACATCCTCTCACCCCAAACCCATATACCGTCTCCGTACCGTCGTGGGTAAAAAAGTATATAGTACCTATATTATAGTATGGATGGCAAATTACTGCGACTTTAGCTATTGCAAACTATTACTACTACTACTTAGGTACCTAAATTCCTGAAATGATACCGTGCCTAGTATTTTGTTACGTGCCACCAATGGCACGCGTGTCATTAGTTCGCCATCGCTGGTCTAGAATACCTGGTCCCTTTGACCGTTGCCGTCGGTGACGACTTTATCCCATCATTCATATCCCTAGCGAATCATGTGTGTATTGTAGGTAAAACTGGGCTTGGTGTCTGTGATTTATGAATGATTGGCCGTATCGGTCAGTGGGTTAAACCTGTGTTAGCAATTTTACGGCGTAATTCTTTAGAATTGAAGTCGGTTTTCAGTCATAGCAGTTCTGCAGGTTTTTTTTTCTTAGGTGTAAATACTAGACTGACTTTTGGGATCTTACTAGTGAGATACCCGGCTGACTTTTGGGATCTTACTAGTGAGATATCCGGCTGACATTTGGTATCTGTATCTGGCCGATTCTAGGGCAAGAATACAAAGGTAAGATTGGTTGTAACACCCTTTCTGGCGGCTTTTAATGATTTTCATCCTACGCAAATATCTACATAATTGCTCCCATTTGGACCATTACAAAATAATTACAGCCCAGTCTTATATTTTGAATGGCTAAGATTAACCCTCTTTTACTTGGTAGGTATCGAGGTAAGCACTCAAATAAACCCATTTTGCAAAGCTGGGATTATTATTGCTAAATGCGTTTTTTGTTGCACGTTCTTACTGCCTGTAAAATTATAAGGCATTATTTTTACGAATTATACTTCCGAGCGTAAAGGTGACAAATCAACATCGAGCTATGCTGCGCTGTACTGCGCTGTGCTGTGCTGTGTTTCTTAAGCTGCGTTTTTTTAACAATCAACCTCAAGCTGTGCTGCGCTTTGCTTAGCTCAGAATTAAAAGTAATCAGTATTAAAAACATAGCACAATTCGGCACAGCGCGGCTCAGCACGGCGGGAAGAGCGCCTCGCTCGAGACTACTGCGTTTTTAAACAGAGCGTAGCCTCACATAGCGCAGCACAGCATGGTTTGTTTGTATCATCATTAAAATATTAGAGGAGCGAGTTGACCAAACATAGCACAGCGCAGTACAGCGCAGCATAGCTCGATGTTGATTTGTCACCCTTACGCCGTACGGCATTTCATACAAACTTTCAAGCCCTTGTTTTTCGAAATGAATGAACCGATTTTAATGGAACTTTATACGCATAAGCAGGATACAAAGGTCTAAAATATTACATAAGAACATTTTCGAAAAATAGTGTTACAGCCAAATTGAACCGATTTTAAATTTTCCATGGAAACAGAGATTTCCATTTAAGTATCTTTTTTAAATAAGATATTTCGAAAATGTTCTTAGGTAACTTTTAAATGTTTGTATCCGGCTTACCTATGCGTATGAAGTTTCATTAAAATCGGTTCATTCATTTCGAAAAACAAGGGCTTGAAAGTTTGTATGAAATGCTGTACGTCGTAAACGCTCTTAAAAGAAAGTCAAACAATATTGTAGTACCTATTCATAAAGATTATTCTGAAGATTGAATTCGGCGTTACCCTTAAAATATTCTTAGCATCATCAGCCTATAATGTTCCCACAGCTGGGATACAGGCCTCCTCTCTTAGAGAGGGAGTGCGCTGTAATCCACCACGCGGGCCCAGTGTGGGTTGGTGGATGTCATGTCATGTGGTGGTTTCGATTTTTGAGATGGAAGCTTCTTTAGGCGCTTTGGGAATTTTTTGAGATGGGAAAAAGCCATTGAACTCGCGCCAGTGTTACCGTAAGCGACTCCGCGCGTGTTTACGACGAATAAAAAAAACCGGGCAAGAGTGAGTCGGACTCGCGCACCCAGGGTTCCGTAACATCCGGGTTTATGCATAAGGTTTATGTTTATGAAATAAAATGACTTTTTTTTATTTTTATATTTGAGTTGATTGCATGAAAGGTAAATTCGGTGGAAGTTTACATGGTATTGTACATCACATATTTTTTTTAGTTTTATCATTCTCTTATTTTAGAAGTTACAGGGGGAGGGACACTTCCAAAGTAGTAAAACGTGTGTCCCCACGTTTTACTACTTTGGAAGTGTCCCTCGCGCAAACTATTGAGTTTAGAAAAAAATGATATTAGAAACCTCAATATCATTTTTGACGACCTATCCACAGATCCATAACACGTATGGGTTTGACGAAAAAAAATTTTTTAGTTTCAGTTCTAAGTATGGGGAACTCCAAAATGTATTGTTTTTTTTCTATTTTTGCGTGAAAATCTTAATGCGGTTCAAAGAATACATCTACTTACCAAGTTTCAACAGTATAGTGGTTATAGTTTCGGAAAAATGTGGCTGTGACATACGGACGGACAGACAGACAGACGGACAGACAGACATGACGAATCTATAAGGGTTCCGGTTTTTGCCATTTGGCAACGGAACCCTAAAAATACGCGCTTCAGATGTGTTCGGCTGTCCTCGGGGTGTACACGGTTCTAATTATATCCGATATGTCAGTGAGTGATGGTGAAGTATTCTGTTTGTGTTTTGTTTTCTCTTCTCGGCACTCCCGGAGCGCCAATGCTTTTTTTCTCTCCTTTTTTTTGGTTCTAGGACATGCCAGTTTCCTCACGATGTTTTCCTTCACGGTTTTGAGAGCAGTGCGAAATATACTTAGGTTTGGCCTTTGTCTTTCATCGTCTCTTTAATCAACTTCAAAAATAGGAGGAGGTTAATTATACACCTAGACTAAACCTCAAACAATATTAGGTTTACTTTTGAATCAGGTTTATGAAAGCCATTTTTTTTTCTTCGTTTAGAATTTCCATTCAAAGTCAAAGCATTTATTTCAATTAGGCACATAGAAGTCACCTTTGAACGTCAAAAATTACAATACAATAGAATTATGATCACTGTGATCACAATGTGAATACCTAGTGTATTTGAAGTCTGTATTCAAAACGAAGACTGTTGATTAGAAGGACAAACCAAACCCTTGGCGGAGTAAAGCGGATTACTGAAGGTAAATAAAATATAAGTTGAAATATCCGTGTGAGGGAAATAGTTTCCTGGAATTTTCTTTTACGATGCCAAAATGGATTGACATTCCGGTGCTATAACGGCTCACCCTTTCAGATTGGTATACAAATTGGTATACACACTTAATCTGCATTCGAGATTTATTTGCCAAAAATGTGAGCAAATATGAGTTTATGGAAAAATTACTTTAAATCCTACACAATAAAGTTCAGTTTACGCTACTACTTCAAACATTTTTATTACTTTTTCAATAAAGCTAGTCACTCTGAAATCAACTTAATTACAATTAAAATGAAGTTGATATTTGTTTAACTTTTTTATGATAACTTTACTTTAACCAAAACTAAAAATAACAAAATTAAATCCTAACTTAACTAAAACTATACAGAAACTAAAAAATAGCGTCGAAAAATTCATCCGCATCGCTGTCGACTGGTAATGTACCCAAGAGACTGGCAGCATTACCACGTTGTATGGCGGTGCTTAGCCTCTTGCAAAAGCCAGCCCTTGGGTCATGGGAAGTGTCAACCAGCCGTTTCCCACGGCGAGGGTTTTAACCCGCCCCAAAATATAATTCCGATAAGGTTATTATATTTTCGCCGCTTGAGGTTTTCCGCAGCCGCAGCAGCAGCGTCAGCACAGCAGGCCGAATTGCCAAGGCAGGAAGATGGGATGGCGCAAGAGTATCGACACACGTTGCGTCCCACACTAGGTCACCCACCTTCCATGTTTAACTTGAAATAATATTAATTTGAAACAAAAGTTTGAATAAACTTTACATTAGTTTACATAAACTAGGATCTTCTTCCCATGGGGTTAGGCAGAAACTACAGAACGCTGCCTGCTACGATCCTTGCATACCTAACTTACTCCTTTGCATCGTTTACGTTCATACATACATCTGAAGGCCAATTCTCGTAATTTAAAACGTTCAAAGTCTAGTCGCAATCATTCACGGTCCATTTTTGACAAGTTTTTGACAATCTATGTCAAAAACTTGTCAAAAATGAGATTGAGATCAGACTGTGAACGTTCTTAAAATTACGAGAATGCTCTCCCTCTGGGGGCCTAAAAAAGCCACTTTGGCAGAATCATAAAAGGATAACATTATGAATCATAATGGACAGTTAACTGTTAAGTTAATCATATCAAAACCCATTGGTGAAGGATTTTTCAGTTATTTTTTTTTTGTTTGTGCTAAAATACCAATCTATCCAATCCAAATCCAATCCCAATCTCTTTGATTATACCTACGTAGTGCAGCGAAAAAAAAAACACGGACGGTTTTTGCCATATTATGACACATAATGTTATCCTATTATGATTCTGCCAAAGTGGCCTTTTTAGGCCCCCTGGTCATACACGCTCGCTGGTTGCGAGTACTACGCACCAGGGGCTTTGTCTGCTATTTTTATAAATTCGTCATTTCAACACGATCCTATTGTCATTTTGTTAAAAGTTCGTAATCTGCTAAATTCATAATGGTCGATCATTGGTCGGTCAATGGCACAGAACATATACGATACTCGTAACGAATTAAAAGCAATGATTGCACAATGACGTTCTATTGGTAGGTCACTGATCAAAGGAACTGTCAAAATTTTAGTAGATTAACGCCTAAGTCAGTCATTCATTTGTTAATATGTACGAGATTACTATTCTATGCCATTTCTTTCAATGGAGTGTCAGTGGTTGACCATTGGAAAGTCATAATGACACCACTATATTATTAGATTACCAAACTTGTCAAAATCGACAATCAATGATATACCATTCTGACATTATTGTAATATCAGACTTGAGGCCCTGACCTTTTTGGAGAAAATTGTCAATAAGATCACTATATATATCCTTCTAGAGTATCCTCGGCGGTTCCACTCACGTCTACCTACCTTGTAAATTTTGCTAGTCGCCTTACAAACAATGTGTGTTTATAAATATTTTGACTACAATTCTATAGTTTATGAGACCACTAGCTGCACCCCGCGGTTTCACTCGCATTAGTGTCGATCCCGTGGGAATGTCGGGATAAAAACTATCCTATGTCCTTCCCCGGGATGCAACCTACCTCTCTGCCAAATTTTATCGAAACCCGTTCAGTGTTTTAGGTGTGAAAAGGTAACATACAGACAGACAGACAGAGTTACTTTCGAATTTATAATAATATTAGTATGGATTATTTACGAGTGAATTGTTTACTATGCTTATATTACAATGCAAGTCACATTACATAAGTTTGCTTCAGTAGAGTCATCAAATGCCTAGCCTTTTCCCAACTATGTTGGGGTCAGCTTCTACATGGAGTGACGGCCTATCTGACGTCCACAACCCAGTTACTGGGTAATACGATACCCCTTGGTAAGACTGGTTGTCAGACTTCGGGCTTATGACGACCCATAACTCTTATTTCTTTTTAGTAAGTATATTCATGTATTTATGTATATTTATTTGTGCTTATATTTATATGTAATTAGGTATATATTATATTCATAATTTTAATAGGTATATGCGTATCTTTATATTTAAAATATTTATTCCTCAATGTTCTTGATTGCACCTACCACTGTTTGTCTCTGCATCACCCAAAGGTTGACTGGTAGAAAATGCCTATGGCATTAAGTCCGCCTCTGCATTTATGTGCTTGAAGTGTTAAATAAATAAATAATAAATAACGACTGCCAAAGATCTACGAATTTAACCAGGAGCTACGGCTAAACGTGCTTTCAGGATGGTCTTTTCAAAGATGGTCACCCATCGACTGATCAACCGCGGCAAGCGTAGCTTAACCTGATCTATCGACCCGTGCGGCTGTTATTACTTTGCTTCAGTAGAGTACAGTTACATAATTTATCAGTAGCACAGTTGGCAAGCTCGCGAGCAAATATACATATACCTATTTAATTTACATATTTAATTTGCAAATAAAATGTATCAAAATACAGTCACGAGCATGCGCACGCAGTGTTGTTGCTAGCGTGTTGCAAGGCCTCCTCCACCACATACTATTTTTTAGGGTTCCGTACATAAAGGCAGCCAACGGGACCCTGTTTCTAAAAGCTCCGTTGTTTGTCAGTCGATCCGTCTGCTACATGGCTGTATCTTTTGTGATAAATACTCGAAATTTTCACAAAGTTCGTACTACTATGGTCTCTATAACAACAAATACAAACACACACACTCATCTGCCTAGCCTTGCCAATTATCTTGGGGTCGGCTTCCAGTCAACCGGTTGCAGCTGAATACCAGTACTTTAACATGGAGCGAGTGGCGACTGCTTATCTGACCTCCACAACCCAATAACTGGGTAATAAATAGGTACAAACAAAAATACAATAAAGTTACAAATTAGAGGGATTCCCCATACAAGGAAAAAAATACTTAAAGTTTTTTTTACTAAAGTACATATTAAAAAAAAATGTAGTGTTAAATACTGTACGGTGGTGCGGAACCCTTCGCGTGCGAGTCTGACTCGAGCTTCGCCGCTTTTTTTTTTTGCTGTAAATGCAGAGAAAACATGACCTACTTTCAAAAGTTGTATTATGGTTATGCTGATGACGTCAGTAAGAGTCGACACGCGAATCATTGGCGCGAGCAACAACGCCTACCGCCTACAACAGTACGTGCAGTTTTATTTAACCCTTTAATAAAAAGTTGTGGTTACCTACATTTTCATGTTTTTCGGTAATTGGATTTTTTCATTTTCACAGTTGGCTGATGGATATTGTTTCGTGTTATGATATTTTTTATTTATATTTGTTATTATTCGAGTGATCACTATCAGCATCCCATAGCATAAATTGTTGAAATATTAATTACTAGCAGCGTTCCGCGGTTTCACCTTCGTAAGTTTCAATCCCGTAGGAATAACGAGATAAAAAGTATCCTATGTGTTAATCCAGGAAATGGTCTATCTATGTGCCAATTTTCATCCAAATCTGTTTAACGGTTTACGCGTGATTGAGTAACAAACATCCAAACATCCTCACAAACTTTCACATTTATGATAGATAGGATTACTTATTTACCAAACAAATTATATTTCTACTCAAACAAACTGAAATAGGAAACAATCGAGACAAAACAGTTACTTACAAAAGGTTTATCGTCCCTATACTTGTGACATATGAAGTTAGAAAACGCGGTGTCTGGGGAAATATCGAAATTTATGACTCGAGGCCTATTTTATACTCGTTCCTTTTTCAAACTTGGCCAGATGCCGACAACATTTTCTTTGTGATTGTGTCTGTGCTGCCCAATGGTCAAACTTATATTTATTTTCGGGAATTTGGTTGCCCTGAGAGATATATATTTTATTTGACTTTTCTGCTATGTAATCGTGCAAAAATCATTACGTACGGCATTGTACTATTCATTTTTTCGAGAGATAGCGTTAGATCGAAGCTCTTTGTGGAGTTCGCCGACAAACTGCTATTCGCATAAGTGGATCGCTGGATATTTTCGTTTGAATTGGATTCTGTTCATAACATACAAATGGGAGGATATTTACGGTAAATGAGGGTTCATTTTTTGAGAGATTCGATGCTATAAAACGTTTCTGAACTATGTAGATAGTAGACACGAAAGTAGAAATACATAATAAAAAATACATATATATAATTAGGCTACAATTGCCCTTACAATCTAACATAAAAGGAGAAACCGGGGAGTGACGTATACCTACAAGTTTTTTTTCACCAAATTTTTATAAGTTATCTTTAGTCTCGATAACTTTAATACCTAACTAACTTGAAAAGTTTCTAAGGTAGGTTTAAATTAAAGCCATCAATGAATACCTTTCTGCTGACTGCAGAGCTTTGTCGTCATGTGGAGAGATGGATCAACCCGCCCGCGTCCTCTGCGCCCGCCGCAACATGTCCGCTGAATACCTGCAACAAACACAAACTGACATGAAATAATAAATAATATTAGATACTTATCTGAACATGCGTAATGCATTATCAGCTACTGGCATCCTCTCCGTGAGGAGTGGGCCGTAATACGCCACGCGGGCCCGTTGAAAGAAAGAAAAAGTATTTATTGCGACTCGTACAGGAAGATCACAAACTAAACTAAACACGGAAAATAAAAATCCAAGTTATATAAAAAAAAAGTAACAAAATGAAAATGAAACAAAAAGTTCTATCCCACAAAAACATTACATGTTAAATGTTGCCAAGACGAGACCATGTAGCTCGCACTGTCAAAAAGTATTCAGATCTCATGTAGAACCAACTAGCTTCTAATTCTAAAATGAAATAAAATGAGGGATATTTTTTTAAAATTATGTTTTAATTTGTAAGAAGAATGTACTTGTATAATTTTCAGATCTCAAGCATGAAATCAAGTTTGTATGGAAATTTTAAGTTTGTATGGGAAAACCGAAACCAATCATTCCTTAATTTAAAGGGTAGGGGATGATTTACTAAAAATCCAGAAATACATATCTTATTATTTATAACAAGGACACCCTATATAAATTTTCAGACCTCTAGCAACAAAATTTACGGAAGTCTCATACAAACTTTCACCCCCTAGTTCAAGGGGTAGGGTAAAAGTTTCAAGTTTTAAGATTTTTTTGTTGTTTGTGTACTATTACTATCTCACATCCCAAATTTCAGCTTTCTAGGACTTCAGGAAGATCCTTAAGAATATGGATGATCATCAGTGAATCAGTGACGAAATCGGGGTATTTTTAGACAAGTAGCAATAAAATATTGAAACTTTATAGGTTTAATAAGTCAACCACTGACATCATATCCCGAAAATTTTGTTTATCTGGTATACCAAGTTAAGAAGGTTCAAAAATACGACGAAGTGCTTCGAGAAAAAGTAGGTAGTGCCCTTGCGCTTCTCTTGGCTCGTCTTGGCGGGGGCACTCCCGTGCCCCCAGATACGAGGCTAAAAGGCTCCTATCTCAGCATGATGCCGTTGGTGAATGTCACATGTCTTCGGATTTGTCAAATGTGACATGCCGGTCACAATATTTTCCTTCACCGTTTTAAAAGCAAAATAATATAATAGAAATCCAGAGATTAACTCTTCGCACGTCCAACTCCAGTCTTCCACCATGAGACATGGTGTACACTCGACGTGGACGAGTTAATAATGTATTGTTATCGGTACACATGGTCCATGTGTACCGATAACAATAAAATTTCTATTGCGTCTGCTGATTAGACGCGTGACGGGTATAGTGGGTAAACCCTACGCACAGGTTGTTCTTCTCTTTCGGTAGAAGTCAAGACCATTAAACCAAACAATATGGCAACCGAAACAAAAGAAAAGTAGAATCACGGTCTCAATAACATTCGGAGATTTTATTAATGACCACTTATGGCACCAATGTAATTTACTTCTAATACAATTACCTACCTATTTCTACCACACGAACATTATTTTACCACCCCAAACGCGAAGAAAATACGAAAAATGTAAGAAAAACTGTAGGTTCACCCGAGAACGCTGAGCTAAAATATACGCCTTTAGATTTATATAGATAAATCGTGCTCGAAAAATAGCGGCAGGGCTTCCCACTTATTACGTCGAAACAATAAATTCGAGCAAAATGTTGCCACAGCGACCAGAATGTTTCTGTTACCCTATTAAGTTATGTAAGATTACACCTATTGATTTTGGGAGGGCCGGATCTAGAATTTGATACTTCTAGGAGTGAAAATTCCTATTATGATTAAATTGCTCGACTAGACCAGTTACAATTTATTTTTCCTCGTAACATTAAATGCGACGTCGTACCACCGCGAGATGGCGCCATATCCGACCTTGCGGTCTTAACAACGAAAAACTAAGTCACATTATGAAAATTAAAACAAGCCATTATCAGTTATTTATATTCACTTTTATTTACGAGGTTATTTAAATGCGAATTATGTGCGAGGGCTCCCGTCCGTTTCTTTGCAAAACTTGGTACAAGGTTTTTGAGAACAGTTCACATTGTAGCATGAATAATGATCTGACATAAAAATATATTCTCATCCAGAGCGAAAATATTGCAAAATGTGGAGGCTTCATATCTGTGAAAATACTTAAGTTGGAATGTTATGGTTTTTAATTTAGATCTTAATTTTGTGAAACCTCAAAAATGTCGAGGGTTGCCACATTTTCCACTTTTCTATTTGCCGACGGTATAAAACCCTTTTTCCATTGGCGCCCTCTCCCAGTTTAATTAAGTCAACAACTGCCGGCCATTTTAATAATACTCGCTGTTTGTTTTTATAAATGTAACCCCGAAATAAAAATATATTCGTCGTATCACACACAAATAATTGGCGTACAAAAACGCGTTTTTGCCGCCATTAGCGGTCCGTTGACGGGCCCCAATGTTTTTTGTTTTAGGAATGAAAACGGGAAATTGAGATTGGGCCTCATTCATTTTTTTTTTTTACTTTTGATTGTTGCATTTGTTTTGTAATGTTCCCTAAGTGGTGAGTCAATAGAATGGAGTGATGTGAGACGGTATTAGCAAGTGTTACTCAACGTGTAACGTGGTCGCTCACAATGGGCCTTATAAGAAGGCTAAAAATCACCCAAAGGGCAATGGAGAGGGCTATGCATGGAGTGTCCCTGCGTGATCGAATCAGGAATGAGGAGATCCGCAGGAGAACCAAGGTAACCTATATAGCCCGAAGAATTGCCAAACATAAGTGGCAGTGGGCAGGGAACATTACTCGCAGAACAGAATAAGATGGCCGATGGGGCCGAAAGGTTCTGGAGCGGCGACCGCGTACCGGAAGACTTAGCGATGGAAGGCCTCCCACAAGGTGGTCCGACGACCTTGTGAAGGCCGCAGGAACCCGTTGGATGCGAGAAGCACAGAACCGGTCGAAGTGGAGGTGCTTGGGGGAGTGTATAGTATGCATACAGTATGTTCTCGTTTTTCTTCCCCTGTATCTTCGGTATCCCATTGGCGTAACACACTTTTGATAAGCCGAAAGAAGGAAATTGCCAATCCATTGCATATGTTTAAAAAGTTCGTCTGCTTAACGTACACAGCGCAATGAATGTTGTTGAACTGCCATAAAATGAAAAGCAGTACCATTGTAAGTTTGATACTCAATTACCCCGCCCCGCAGGTGTGTGGGAATTTTTAATATTGGGCCTCAATTGAATAAATAAAAAAACATAACATAAATGAAATAAAAATAGAGTAAAATAAAATTGTCTTAAGCTATCACACAACTTGACAGCGGCCCGGGATTTTAAGGGCTACGGCCTAAAAAGAATGGGAATCATTGCATTTATAAAACACCGTCATTTACCTAATCCTAAAATCCATGTCATGGTTCGAAATTATGCTAATTTCAGTTTCGTTCGTAAATCACGGGGACGAAACTAAATCACTTTCTTAGGAGGAATCTTTTTGTACATTGTTTTTATGTAAAAGGATATTCTGTGCTGAACTAGATCATGATTGCACCTACCACTGTTTGTCTCTGCATCACCCAAAGGTTAACTGGTAGAAAATGCCTATGGCATTAAGTCCGCCTCTGTACATTTATGTGCTTGAAGAATTAAATAAATAAACTGGATGTTTATTTCTATTTGTTTAAATGTTCTTTAATTTGAGTTAGGTTTTTTATTTTAGCATATTTAGGTTATGGGATCAGTTTTTGAACTTTTTTAAATTTACTGCTTTTTTTTTTGCCGATGGGAATTCATCAAATGTTTCCTCCCGCTCTGGGTGGAGCGGAAGGGAGTGTCAGACTCTTACTGACTAAAACCCACCCGTGTTCCTTCCTTAGCCCTTTATGTTCCGGGCCAGCGGTAACCCTTTCGGACAATCCCGCTGCTCATTTAAGCTCATTCTTAGTGCATTCATAACAACACACACACAACACAGCACAGCTTTCAACTCTGTTAAAAGACCAAGAAATGGCTTTTGAGGCATATCTAGGACACTTGGACCCTATGCTTAGCTTTAGCTAAACTGATCGAATATCTGTTCAACAGAACATATTGATGATATCAATGACTACTTACCCATTTACCTCCAATAAAATATAGTCTCCTCGAATTTCCAATAATACTCGTATCTACTATTAGTACCATAATTTAAAACATTGAGCGCAAAAACGGCTCGTACCGCATATCGGAAAGGATACGAACGGATGCGGCGACAGCCGATCGTGTTTGGCAGGATGTCGATGAATACGGTCGGCTCCGTACGTCGCTTGCGAACGTATCCGTTTCTGCGCCTAGTCAAATAGTTTTATTATTATTATATTATTAGTTTTTTTTTTCCTACTTTGTTGACGTTTTCTAATTTTTGAAAATGGTTGAAGTTGCCGTAGTATTGTTGGCTATTGCATTAAAAGAAGAAGAAAATAATCATAATCCACAGAAGAGGAAAAGAAAAATTTGGACGACAGCCGAAAGGATTCGATTGAATACGACGACAGGCGTACGGAGCCGATCGCGCGTCGCAGCATACTTTCGGCTACGGTCGGGTGTCGCGGAAGACGCAAATGGTCAAGCTGCTGTGCGCGGGTTGGTAATATAGACTTTAAATACTGTGTAGACGATTTAATATCGCTTAAAGATTGTAAGATCCGTTCCGATCCGATGCGGTGGGAGCCGTTTGGTTGAACATGAGTTCAACCAAACGGCTTAAGTATTATTATCATAGTAAGCAAAGCGAGCTACGTAAATGTTTTGCATATTAGAGCGAAATAAAATTAACATTTTTTGAAAGATTACTAAAATTTCAGAATGTACAAAGCCACTCACAGTCTCACATACATCTACGTATGTATCTCCACATACAGGGTGCTTGTTTGTATGTCCATATACATACAGGGTGCATGTTAATTACAGCGAGTATTACCTACGTATGGCCATATTCCACGTACTTAGTTAGCACGTGCGAGTAAGGTAAAATAGAGTTGTTCCAAGTTTCAAAGTTTTGAATTAATTAACGAGATTACTCGATTCACTGGGTTCTCGTACCTACCCGTCAAAGTACGAAACTACCGACTCGAATCGGGATTCGTTGAACTTTACATTAAAGTTAGGACGACAGGAATTTGCATGTACGAGTATAGGTATTTTGAGTCAAATATAATTTTATACATTAATTTCAAATAACAAGGTTAAAAAAGGGTTTTTAACAATCATACTTTAAGATTTGGTTCAATATCTTTCGCACTTGATAAAGAACTGTTAAATAAAGAAATGTCTTTTTGGCTCCTGTAACACAGGTGTGTTAACCTAACGCAGCAGCCCTGAGCCCCAAGCTTCACCATTTTTTATGCCATTAAAGAATTACAGGAAAAACAAATGCCTGCGTTATGAACTTTATTCATCCTAAGTGGTTTGAAAAGCTTCAAAAGAACCAAAACAGCTGCTCGAAACCACATTAATTTCTAAAATAGAATCGCAATTATAATAACAAAACCCAAAATCCTACGTATTTCCATTTATATCCCGGACTGTTCATTTTAATTATAAATTTCTAATAAAATTAAGCACCAATTGTGTCCGTCATTGGTACTAATGAAGAGTATTGTTTTGCGGCTTAACAGAGGCTCGGGCCGTTAATGTCATTATGACCGGGACAGGGCGAGGCCTCGTAGGCCGTAGCAGTTGTAGCGGCTACGCGACTACGCTACGTGGCTACGAGATTAGAAAATATCGTAAGGATTTTAAAGTTTCGTAGCAAAAGAACCACGTTTTTCAAAATTTGTTAGCCCGTATTAGGTGTACGAGTTTAGAAAATATCGTAGCGATTGTAAAGTGTAAAAGTAAAAGTTTAATAATCCATGTAAGTCAAAAGACTTAGGTTAACTTAATGGTCGCAAAAAAAATTAGGGATTATAAATTAATTTTAATAATAGTCATAATTTAATATTTTTTATGGTAGGTATATAAATTGTTTATAATGGGTTCAGGGCTGAAATCCTCATCATCATCATCATCATTTCAGCCGAAAGACGTCCACTGCTGGACAAAAGCTGCTGCCCCCAAAAGGGGGGGGGGGGGGGGGTTGCCATAATCGCCAAGCTTGGCAGGCGGGTTGGCGATTGCAGTATAGTATGGTGGTGGAATGCATAGAGAACGCTGCTGGCCATTCTCCGGTACGACCCTTAGTCGCCTTTTACGACACCCACGGGAAGTATGGGGTGGTGCTATTCTTTAAGTCCGACACCACACAGACAAAATACGTCCGTATTACGTACGTACGTACGTATTTAAGTCCGACACCACACAGACAGAAATCCTCATCATGTCATTTTAATCCCCTGTTGAAAACCAGGGGCCATACTAATACCTCTGAAAGCGTCGAAAGAATAATGGCTTTTTCAGTGTAAGTAATTAGTGAGATTGTAAAGGTCAATAAATCACTGTCTGTTATCAATTGTTAACGTTTATTCTTCGCTTTTTCATGAATTTTTCGAACGTCGAAACAATTTACTTTTTTTTCTGAACGTAGCCTCAATTATGGCAATTTGTTTTTAAAGGGTTAAATCGTTTATACAGGGTGTTTGGAAGCTGAGTGCAAAGCTTTAATGGAGTGATAGTTGACACCATTTACAGCATTTTGAGTCATACATGTGTTAGACGAGGCATATTTTTAGGGTTCCGTACCTAAAGGGTAAAAACGGGACCCTATTACTAAGGCTCCACTGTCCGTCTGTCCGCCTGTCACCAGGCTGTATCTCATGAACCGTGATAGCTAGACAGTTGAAATTTTCACAGGTGATGTATTTCTGTTGCCGCAATATTTAAGGGAAAAAGTAAATATTTAAGGAGGGCTCCCATACAACAAACGTGTTTTTTTCGGCGTTTTTGCCTGGTTGTACGGAACCCTTCGTGAATGAGTCCGACTCGCAGTTGGCCGGTTTATTTTTAACTACAAACTTTTGGTCAAAAATAACATACAAACTTTAACTGAGAAAATACTAAAAAAAGATACTTACTTCGTCTAAGACATGTACAGCTCAAAATGCTCTAAATGGTGTCAACTATCACCCCCTTAAGGCTTTGTATCCAGTTCCAAGCACCCTATATTATATTTCAGTTTTTTTAAAGCGTTGTTTATCCAGAGCAATATTTTTTTTTAGAGTTTAATTAATCTAAAACTAGTCTTATGGGATATCTCCTATTTATGTGTGGCAAATTATCAAATAACTTCTCCCGGTCTTCGTGTCAGACTTTTGCTGACTAAAACCAACCCGTGTTCCTTTAGTTGCCTGTGCTAGGGCCACGGTAACTCTTTCGAACAACCCGCGGCCCTGGCCGGCTTCGGCCCTAGCGGACCCCATCAACCAAACTGACATCTCTATGAGGCGCGCGTGGAACACAACTTATTTAACCCCCTGAGAGGATGAGTTTTCCAGAAACGATGATAAGACAGAGATTAAAACAAAAGACGAACTAACAGGGGATCGAGGGGGCAAAATCCCCTGTAAGTTCGTCTTCTGTTTTAATCTCTGTCTTAGCGAATTTCAAACACTCGGAGTTATATCGAATACAGTTTAATTAATTTAAAAATTGTCTGTGTGGTGCCGGACTTAAAGAATACCACCACCCCTTACTTCCCGTGGGTGTCGTAAAAGGCGACTAAGGATCGTACCGGAGAATGGGCAGCAGCGTTCTCTATGTATTCCACCACCATACCATACTGCGATCGCCAACCCGCCTGCCAAGTGTGGTGATTATGGCAAACCCTCCCAAAATTGGGGGAAGCCTATGTCCAGCAGTGGACGTCTATCGGCTGAAACGACAGTTTAATTATAGGTAATATTTTTCAAACAATGCAATTGAATTCATATCAAGTGGAGGGGAGTTCAGGGATCAGACCGGAATAAACCACTACACCGGCTCAACTCTGACAGAACAACTAAAATTGTTCTTAAAATGAAAAATTACATCCGACCCGTACGATCGAGTCAGGGGCTTACTTGCGAGATGCCTCCGGTTCTCTTCAGGCTCGTTCCGGTAGCATCATCCCGTAAGCCCAGCCCGCATCGCTTATGCCCGTTTCCGGACACGGGGATTTAGCCCGTATCCCGTCTCTAGCTTTTATTGTTGAGTGTGTATGTGTGTGTGTTAATGATGTATTATGACGGTTTATGTTAGCTAATTAGGTGGATGTGTTTTGATGCTTGAAAGGGTGTTGGATTAGTTCTGAGGTCACAGCCTTATAGGACCGCTGGATATTTTGGTTTTGCAAGCCGAGTTTACGATGTCTTTTTAGAGTAGGGACTTTTTCAATTTAGAATGTGTGATGATGAAACTTGGTCGTAGTAGCTGTCATAGAAACATACGTTTTCATGATTTTAACGAAAGGAACCAATTATAGCAATTACTGTTACTAGCTTCCGTCCACGGCTTAGCCCGCGACGTATGTCGATAAAAACTATCCTATGTCCTTCGCCGGGATGCAATCTATCTCTCTGCCAAATTTTACCTATGTATAAATCCGTTCAGTGGTTCAGGCGTGAAAAGGAAACTTTCGAATTTATAATATTAGTATGGATTATAGTTTAGATAAAATTATCTTCATATAATACATAAAATTATTTATTTTCGCAGCCATGTTTTCCATCTCGTACTCGTATAAAATAAAGTGAAAAAAAAAACAAATGTAATTTATTTAAATTTGGCTGAGATTCAGCACATTTCGAACGTCAAAAGTCGATTTCAGAACAACAAGCTCTGAAGTATCATTATCCTCTCAAATTAACACAGTACAATCGAAATGTAATACTCATAAACAAGACAAAAGCTAACATACAATATTTCGTTGCGTCCAATCGACCGTGATTATATTAACTTTTCCAATATAGCCCGATTTATATTCAAAATCAGTAGCATACCAATATAACCCTAAAAAGGTCGGCCTTATATTGTTATTACACAAGGTTATGAATACCCTTTTGCACCTGTTATGAAAATATGACTCAGTGGTGCATAAATGAATCGCGTGTTTAAAAAGGCGGAATTAGTATATATTTTTTAAATTTCGTTATTCAAATAGATCTAAAAAATGATTACCGGTGGTTTCACTAATTCACTGTACTTTAGTATAACTGCAACACGTATTATGCTCAGAATATGGGTAGTGTAAGTATTACCTACCTATCCGCATTTATGACTATTTGATATGTTAGTCATTTATAATATTTTGACTAACATAACTGGGTAGGTAGAAACTACGCAATGCTGCCTGTTATAGAGGGATGAGGAACACGTAAAGTTCACTCAACCTCCATAGACAATGAGGATCCTCCGACCAGACGGTTGTTGCGTCTGGCGGGCAACTGCCCGATGATTCAAGTCGGGCTGTTGTATACAACATTATTTTTAGTATATGCGAAACCCGAAACACGTGTCTAGTATTTTTATGTAAATAATCTATGTACACAAAACTGTATCATGAAAAATCACAAAGTTATAAGCTTGTTAAGTTACCTTACGTTTGTTACGTTTGTCCGTACGAAAACAAACTCACCCGCGCCGCTCGCGCCACGCCGTCTTGCGCTCATTGATAATAGTATCTAGGTACCTAACCGTTCGGCGCGGAGATTGGATAACCTACTTAGTGTCGCTCGGTGTCCAACTTTTAACCTTTTTTAAATATTTTTGGGACAAATTATAACATGGGGTAAAATTTATTGGAATCGATTCAGTTACTCATTCTGAACAAACTATATTCAGGTTTCGCATATACTAAAAATAAGTTGTATAATATGCTAGTCGCGTGGTAAACTCTGCTTGCGCGATGCAAGATTTTGCGTGACGTTAGTATGATGTGTAGTTCGCATGTGGCGGTGTATATGCTGCTACACTTACATACTCGTTTTGACTTCTTTTTTATAAATCAGAGTAATTTTTATATTGGTACCTACGCGCTGCGGCATGAAAATATTTCTCACAAAACGAACTCGCTACGAAATAAATCATAAAAAATACAATCTTCTTTCAAATGAAGAAACATTTCGTATGGTCAGCGGTCCCGTTTACGCCCGAACAAATAAATATCAGTTACTATTCCTGTATGGACATGTCAGTATTTTTATTGCTCTATATTTTCTTTATTCGTAGGACTTTGGCGTCGGGTAAGGTTATCAAAAACCTGAGATTTTGGTGTGAATCATAAAAATATGATCGCCTTCGTTATTTCTTCTGTCGTAGTATTCCTTTGATTTTCTCGTTGGTCTCGTGGTCACAAGCACTACTGCTAAGCATGAGGTCCTGGGTTCTATTCCCGCATCGGACAAAGTGTTATTGGATTTTTTCCGTCTGGAATTTCTCAGTAGCAGCAGGCTTTGTGCCTCATCATCATCATTTCAGCCGAAAAACGTCCACTGGTGGACATATCCCTCCCCTTGGGCACCTTCACTTCGACCGGTTTTTACTTTTTCACATTCAACGGATTCCTGCGGCTTTCAGAACGTCGTCGGTCCACCTTGTGGGAGGCCTTCCAACGCGACGTCTTCCGGTACGCGGTCGCTACTCCAGAACCTTTCGGCCCCATCGGCCATCTGTTCTGCGAGGAATGTGCCCTGCCCACTGCCACTTAAGTTGGCATTTCTTCAGGCTATGTCGGTTACTTTGGTTCTCCTGCGGTTCTTTTCATTTCTGATTCGATCACGCAGGGAAACTCCAAGCATAGCCTGTTCCATTGCCTTTGGATGACTTTTAACCTGAATTGGATTTGTGCCTGGTTTATTTCAATAGGCTCACCCCTGTTGCATGGGACTTAAAACATAAATGTCAAAATGTGGGTGTACTATAGGTAAGTAAAGTAAAGAACAGTATAAAGTAAAGTAAAGTAAAAAAAGTAAAGTAAAAGTATTATATATATATATTATATACTAAAGTACACCTCTACCCAACCCTTTGGAGAAACAAGGCTTGATGTTATGTTATTATAACTTATTTTTTTTGGAATTTGGAGCGAGGAATAGTTTAGTTAAATTTATTATATCATCTGCCTAGCCTTTTCCCAACTATGTTGGGGTCGGCTTTGTAATTGAATAGATAGATAATTTAGTTTTATTTATAGTTTTAATAGATTTATGCGTATCTTCATATTTATTCCTCAATGTTCATGATTGCACCTACCACTGTTTGTCTCTGCATCACACAAAGATTGACTGGTAGAAAATGCCTATGGCATTAAGTCCGCCTCTGTACATTTATGTGCTTGAAGTATTAAATAAATAAATAGTATCTAACTCCAATTTATGAATGCTAATTCAACAATTTTAAGACAAGACTTCCTCCATTATTATAAGAAAGGATTCCTTTGGGAAAAAACCGTAGTTGACACTTTATTAAACGTGATCTCATAAACAATTTCTCTAGCTGTTCGCTGATTGGACAGATGCTAATGGCATTTTAATTTTACTTAAGGGGGAAGCGCTACGGTAGCCCGCAAAATTCAAATTTTCTTACGTTTTTTGCAATTTGCTGGTCAGTATTAAGTTGTCGTCTGTGTGGTGCCGGCCTTAAAGAATTGCACCACCCCTTACTTCCCGTGGGTGTCGTAAAAGGCGACTAAGGATCTTACCGGAGAATGGGCAGCAGCGTTCTCTATTTATTCCACCATCATAACATACTGCGATCGCCAACCCGCCTGCCAAGCGTGGCGATTATGGCAAACCCCCCCAAAATAGGGGGAGGCCTATGTCCAGCAGTGGACGTCTATCGGCTGAAACGACGACGACGACGATTAAGTTGTACGAGTGGTAGTACAAGTGGTACGTTGATTAAAATATGATTCGTGACCATAACAAATATGTATTTACAGAATTATAATCATTAGGATCAGTAATACAACTTGTTGAGTTAGTATAATTGTAAAATGTCAAGATTTCATGAAATAGTCATTCAGTGGGATTACTTGGTCTTAGAGAATTGACTTTAATTATTATAATTCTGTAAATACATATTTGTTACGGTCGCGAATCATATTTTAATCAACGTACGACTTAATACTGACCAGCGTATTGCAAAAAACGTAAAAAAAATTGAACTTCGCGGGCTACCCTGGCGCTTTCGCCTTAAGTTGGCATAAACGAAGATGTAACATCAGAAAGAAAAAAGGGTTAAATGATAAAACTATGCAATCTGACTAATTACTACCATAAATCTGCTCCTTCATCTGCGAGCGAAGTTGAATAAAATACATTATTTCTTAGAATTTTCAAAACATATCCCCTCTGACTAGCAGTTTTAAGGCTCTTTCAAAAAGGCGCGAGACGCGATAAAATCGCGCGGGACACAAAGGCACCAAAAGTCGCGCAACGAGTGGTGCCTTTGTGTCGCGTGTCGCACCTGTTTGTGTAAAGGCTCCTCTTTACACGGGAAAAAGTTACAGGATAACATTATGTAAACTTACGTTTTTTCAAGAATTCTCGCTTAAAATAATGCAATTATTTCAGCTAAAAAATAATAAATGTTGGAGGTATTCATTTTGTTTGCACATTCTCTGTAAAATAAAATTTATGTGAAACATTCCTTTAGTAGATGTACCGGAGTTTTAAACGGTTTTTCTTTCGAGAAAATTAAACTTTATTCTCACTTTAAAATATGAATTTATGACAAGACTGAGTGCATTTTACTTTGTTGATGTATTTCGTAATAAAGAGGGTTGCATTAGACGTTGCGAAAAAACTGTTACATACAATGTGTATCAGAGGGGTGTGACCAAACTTGGGGGCGTGGTACAGACCATCAAACTGAACAACTTTTTCCCAATCAATTCATAATCGTGAAATAAACATTAGTCGTCCCATACAAAACTTCAATACCCACTTCATAAAATGTATGGGACAACTGATTTTTTTTTCACGATTACGAAGTTGGTTCCCTTCTCCCTGGAAAAGTACGATGTTGGTCCGCTAGCCCGCGAAAAAGTACGATGTTGGTCCCCTCGCCCGGGGAAAAGTGCGAAGTTGGCCCACCTCGTTCGCGAAAATTACGATGTTGGTCCCCTCGCCCGGGAAAAATTACGAAGTTGCTCCCCTCGCCCGAGAAAAAGTACGATGTTGCTCCGCTCGACCGGGAAAAAATTGTTCAGGGTTGATGGCCTTTATCACACCCCCAAGTTTGGTCACACCCCTTTGAAACACATTGTATACAGTCACGAGCATAAAAGTATGTATACACTTGACTTTATTCAAAGGCAAATTTTCTTCTCTATTTTTTAATGATATTTTATGTTATTATGAACATAGTATTTTCAAACCCATAGGTTTATGTAAAGTGTCGTATTTCAACGTTGCATTCGTCATTTCACGAAAAAATCGCAATTGAAAGTTGCCAAGTGACAGATTAGTGCTCGTGACTAAAACATAACATAACATCACGCCTGTAATGTCCGATGGGTTAGACAGAGATGTACCTTAATATATCCACATTTCGCCGGTTATGCTTAAGTCCTATGTAATAGGGGGCAAGCCTGTTCCTTTTAACCGGACACAAATCCAGGCTCCGGGCTACTATGAAATTCCGTATAGGAAAACTCAATAACAATTTGCTCGACCTGGGAATCGAACCCAGAACCTCATGTTCAGCAGTAGCGCTTGCGATCACTGGACCAATAAGGCAGTCCGATTAATTTACATAAAAGGGTATTTTGGTGTGAAAACACACGGGTTGATGCAGTTACCGGAGAATTTTTTTTGTGCATAAATCACGGAAATGACCGGAGTCGACAGGACAACATGTTCTGGGAGCTTAAAAAGGCCATTTTGGCAGAATCATAAAAGGATAACATTATGAATGATGTCCGTGTTTTTCTTTTTTTCGCTGCACTACGTAGGTAAAGAGACTGGGATTGGATTTGGATTACCTGAAAATCCTTCACCAATGGGATTTGATACGATTAACTTAACAGATATCTTTCCATTTTGATTCACAATGTTATCCTTTTATGATTCTGCCAAAGTGGCCTTTTTAGGCCCCCTGTTATTAAAATGATGCCTTTTTCATAGAGAACGAACAGTTGAAACCGTGCATTTTGTGCAGATGTTTCATATTCGTAAAATTATTTTTACGAATATGAAACATCTGCACAAAATCCCTATCAGTCAAAAATATGACAGAGAAAGAGAAGCGCGATAACACAACGCTGGATAGTTAATGGAAAATAATATGCAATTATCTGTTTAAAAAAAACTAATGAATGGACTAAACAATTAAAACACTAGTGCTTTAGCATACTAAAGCACTAGTGTTTCAGATTATTCTACAAGCAACATATTGCTTGTAGAATAATCTGACGAAAAAATCAGAATGATTGTATGTATTTATTACCTATGGTTTTTATTGGGAAAAGAAAGTGTTTTGACGTATCTTCATGATTTTTTTCTATCGTATCAAATCAGTTGTATTATGTTTTCAACACACTATCTAACTAGTATATATCCTGAAGAATATCATATATTTTTCTGATTTTGTTTACTGTAGTCGATCGTATACTTTTAGACATTATAAAACTTGCGTTTTTTGCGTTTAGGTCCTGTAGTCCCCTTAACCGACTACAAAAAAGGAGGTTCTGTATTCGACCCGTAAGTATGACCGCGATTTTCTCAAAAACTAATGAAACAATTTTGAAGTTTCTTTCATTAATGTGATCCACATACTATCAGGAAGGTTTTAGTATATTATAAGTTAGGCAATTATTTTGTTTATGTTTGCTATTTTTGGGTGACGTCCCTGAGTGTGGAAATTGGTGACTCCATTCTTGTTTATCAAATGTAGGTAAGTGATAATGACAATAGTACCTAAATAAATATCTCACATAATTTTTTTCTATTTTAACTGTGCGGAATTCGTTCGCTTGCATGTCGGAAAACAAATTGGATTTCATGGGTCTTAATTATTTTGTGAACCCTAATTATTTTTTCTAAAATAAAAGTCTATAGCCTAAGTTATTCCTTATAGCATCAGCCAGTGAAAATCAAAACCGACAAAAAAAAAATGAAAGTAGGTACTTTATGTTCAGTCAACAAAAGAGTAAAGTATGCAGGATCGTCGAATATAGTTGAAGTTTAGTAAGAAACGGATGGATGTTGACAACTGAAATTTAATTTGTTAAATGAGCTGTTTGTTTTCTATTAATTAAACTAAGTTTTATTTGTTTTTTTTTTATATTTAATTTTATCCATTCATCATAAAATTTAATTTTTTAAGTTTAATCCTGCATACTTATCTCTTTTGTTGACTGTACGTACTTTCATAATATTATGCTTTTAGTTAAAAGCTTTTATTTTGAGATTACAAAGCGACGCTTAAATTTTATTCATTTGTATTGATTATCTCGTTTTATCCTAACAAGAAAACTGACATTTTCTTTACAACAATAGGTACAGTCAACAGCAAAAGTAGATGATCAAAACCAGAAATTCAATACTAATGAACGGAGTTCGCGTCAGAACTGTGTGGCGTCGAAGTGATTTCTGTGTGGCGTTGTGTTGAGTGGTTTGAATCAATTCGACGCCACACAGTTCTGACGCGAACTCCGTTCATTAGTATTGAATTTCTGATTTTGATCATCTACTTTTGCTGTTGACTGTACAAGACTTCAAAGCGACTGTAACTAAAACGGACATAAGTAAGTACCTATAGGTACATCTGTTTATTGCGGCGTGTTTAAGATGTCTGATGGCCTGAGTGCTCTTAATGTTCGCATCATGAATTCGTGCTGCGTATAAACTTTGTTATTAGCGCTGGTAGCAGGCAATTACGGCCACCGCCTCCTGCTACTGACGTGCTCGCTGGTTCCCGCCAGATTGTGGAATGAGGACAGGGTACCTACTCACCCCGTTTTTTTTTAAGGGACGGTGTCTGGGGCAAGTGGCTTTAAGTTTTTGGGTGTCACTCTAAGTTAAACTAAAATGGAAAAAGGTTTACTGTCAGAAAAAAAAATTGTCTGTTGTTTGGAGTCTAATTTCTAAAACGCTGTTTTCGAATTAAGTGGCGTGTTGATGGATAGTTTCATTTATAGCTATCGCTCAGAAAACTCTTTGAGGTTTTGTGTGATAAATCACGTCGTGGCTATAAAGTTTACGCAATTCGGTTTTAATGATGAATTTTAACTATAACGGGTTCGATTCCTGCACGGAACAAATATTTGTATGGCCAGAAGTAGTTGTTCCGGGTCTGGCTGTTTGTGTATGTGAGTTTAAATGTTTGTAAACGCACCCACAATACAGGAGAAATTCCTAGGGTGGGGCAACGTTATTTTATAAAAAAAAAAACAAAAATATGGTGAAGAAAAAAAATGTAAGCAAATGTTGGACTTCGCTGAAATCGCTAACACGCAATTACCAAGCATAGTGTGGCTGCACGGGTGGATCACTTGCCGCGGTTGGTCCGTGGATGGGTGACCATCTTCATATACCAAGACCGCGAAAGGGAACAGGGCGTGTGATTCTCCATACAAATGTATTCCCCTTTTTTCTTCCTAAATAATGCCTGTAGAGCAATATTTTTTTTTTCATAAAATTAAGGTCTGCTGTAAACACGTCCCTGTCATTTTCTTTTTTTCAGCAACTAATTACTTAGTAAAGAAAATACGACCCTCTAAAAATGACAAAAAGTGCCCTATTTTTACTGCCGTGATTAGAGGACTACCAGACAAATTAGAAAAGTTTTTAACATAAAAAAAATGTTAGGAACCTAAACATACTCTTTCTTAAAATGTTGATGTAAAAATAATTGAATCGGCTCAGTTTTCGAGGAGAAAAAGGGGGAATACGAAACGTCGATTTCGTCAAAATTTTTGTGATAATTTCGGTCTGAGCTGCAGCTGTCCCTATCACACACTACGGGGGCAGACTTGAGGTAAAGCGACGGCAATAGTTTCTTAAAATACTTATTTTTCAAATTCCTCGCAGGAGCCGTCGTTGGTCCCGGCCGTCATTCGTGGATCTTTGACAGTCGATACGGGTCGTCAGTAGCCCGAAAGTCTGACAACCAGTCTTACCAACGGATATCGTATTACCCAGTAACTGGGTTTTGGAGGTCAGTTAGGCAGTCGTTTCATGTAAAGCACTGATATTCAGCTGCATCCGGTTAGACTGGAAGCCGATCCCACATAATTGGGATAAGGCTAAATGATGAGTGTGGTGACAAAGACTCAATCTAAGTCTTTACTACCTCATAGATGCTGCTGCTGCTTTGCTGATGGTAACAGAGTTACAATTCAATAGTGTATGTATAGTAATTTAATAATCACACGTACTAGTTTTAATTAAATTGCCAGCAACTAGGCCGAAAGTCGAAAGTCAGGCCGTGCCTAAACACATACAATTTGCCTCGCAGCTACCAAGAACTTCAAACTTCAAAGTCCTTTCATCCCAATTTCAAAGTTCTACCCGTTTAATACAGCCCTTTCTTATCAAGGGTTAAAATTTTATGAGATGCCAGTTCGACAAGGAACCTTGTTAATTGTTGCTAATTTTGATTAAGTTTGAAAATTTTGTAAACAGAAATGCAGTAAGGATGTTGGATTTAAGTTAACCTCGTACATAGTCCTGTTGTGCTAAAGTTGTGGGTGAATATTGCATTGTTTTGCTGGATAGTGATTTCACACGCCACGTATTCAATTTGGAATATTTGATTAGTTTGACCGTTTGACGTTGATAACTCAATTACCCATTGAGCGACTGCTAATCGACCTATAGACCATTATTTACAGAGATATGTACCTAGTTGTCCTTTGGATTTGGACATAGATATTATTCCGTCAGAGGTACAAGTGTATTACAATGTGACGTCGATGAGTTACCGTTGACGCCGTCTCTCAGGAGATGAGAAGAGTGCAGTGTGACTGAGTCTGCATAAATAATATCTACAAATAATGCAAGTGCATGGACGTCGTATTTTTATTCCTCACAGAAAATTGCATGATATTTTAGTCACTATAAAATAACTTGTGTGCTTCTTCAAATAATTTGTGTGACATTTAAAGTGATATTTAAGGTCAGCACTGCTTGATATAAAGAAGGTGAATTTTTAAAGAAGGTGTCGATTGTTTTTGTGTTGTTTTTTTTTGTTTTGTTGTTTTTTTATTTTTTCTTTTGAATGGACAGACTGGATGCGGAAGGCGGAGGATAGAGTGTTGTGGCGCATTCTAGGAGAGGTCTATGTCCAGCAGTGAGCTGCGATAGGCTGAGTTGATTAATTAATTGATTAATCGATACCTATTAGTTTTATGTGATACCTTATACATACATACATAATCAGCCTATAATGTTCCTACTGCTGGGACACGGGCCTCCTCTCTGTGAGAGGGAGTGGGCCGTAATCCACCACGCGGGTCCAGTGCGGGTTGGTAGATGTCACATGTCTTCGAATTTTTGGTTCCAGGACATGCCGGTTTCCTCACGATGTTACAACATGTGATGTGTGTTGTTGTTGATACTTTATACAATTCTAATAAAGTCTTATTGGAACTTTGCTAGCAGCTGCTTGAACTGATTTTGTATCAATAATGCCAAGCTGCTAAATAACTCACTAGTAAATAGAAAAAAAAAAACAAATGAACATCACATTTTTTCTTAAGAGGGTTTACACCGAACGGCATTTCATACAAACTTTCAAGCCCTTATTTTTCGAAATGAATGAACCGATTTTAATGAAACTTCATACGCATAAGCAGGATACAAGGGTCTAAAAAGTTACTAGAAAATATTTTCAAAATGTCTTATTTAAAAAAAGATAACTGGAAATCTCTGTTTCTATAGAAAATTTAAAATCGGTCTAATTTGGCCGTAACACTATTTTTTGAAAATGTTTTCTACTAACTTTTTAGACCTTTGTATCCTGCTTATGCATCTGAAGTTTCATTAAAATCGGTTCATTCATTTCGAAAAATAAGGGCTTGAATGTTTGTATGAAATGCCGTTCGGCGTAAACGCTCTTAATAAGAAAAAGAGCTACCTACTCGACGTGGACACTTTCTTAGTGCTGATACCCACACTGTGGACAGCACTAATAAATGCCGTCTAAAGAAGACGTCCGTACCGTCGTACCGTCTAAGTACAAACCTTAGTGCTTAAGTACAAACCTTAGTGTTAATGCTATTCTTATTCTTTAGTTATAAATGCTATTCTGCTGAAACAAATGTACTTAATTTTGAAATGATAAATAAATTCAAAAAAAAAAATAACGTTGAAATAAAACCTCGACGTGGCACTAATAAATACCGTCTAAAGAATAACGTTGAAATGAAAGGCATTCCTATTGATTGCCATTTTATTTGTGTTACGCTATTACCAGAAAGTAAAGAAGAGCGATTGTGGTTCGTTTGTTTCCAAACGTGAATTTTTCGATAGTTTGTGAGCCCAAAATTAACGGAGTCGTAATAATATTGTATTCCCAACTAAGCGACAGTGCCTCTGCCTTCCCAGGGATCACAAACACCATGGTCGTATTCTAATAGTAATAATATACTTCACCAGACACAGTGGAGGCATGTTCACGTGCCCCTGCACGTGAATATGCCTCCACTGTGTCTGAGTTCCTAACTCCCTAGCTAGGAGCTCAGAGGCTCACTAAAGTAAATATAAAAAAAGTAAAAACAAAACAAATAAACATCACATCACATTTCTTTACAAAGTAAAAAGAGCCATTCTAAGTGGACAGTTTAAGTATGAGCACCAATAAATAACGTCTAGAGAGTAACGTTAGTCGATGTAATGCGAGCTTAAGTAAGTAAACTGGACCTCCTGGAGTTAACGACGTTTGTCGTCCATCCGCCGCGCTGTATAACACTAGTGATTCACTATATTGTTGTGCAGATTTGAAGAGATTAAAGGAATATGTGGTTTGTTGTTTGAAAGAAAGAAAAAAACAAAAATAGGTTTAAGGCTCCTTCAAACAGGCGCGACACGCGATAAAATCGCGCGACACAAAGGCACCGCAAGTCGCGCATCGAGCGGTGCCTTTGTGTCGCGCGCGAGTATATCGCGTGTCGCGCCTGTTTGTAGGAGCCTTTATTTGTCACAGAAAGGCGTCCAAACAAAAATCAGGGGGCACGGAAGTGCCCCCACCAAGTCGAGCAAAAAGGGGCACGGCCGTACCATCCTTTTCTCGAAGCAGTTCAGGCCATTTTCGACACCCTATAACTTCGTTGTGGATAAAACTGGAAACCTGAATTCAGTAATCAAGCAGGCATTGTATAAACATGGTATATTTCAAATTTCATTCAATTTGAACCAGTAGTTTAAGAATTATAACTAGTCAAAGTTTCTTAATTTTGTCACTCACTGACTGACTGACTGACTGACTGACCGATCATCAAAACTCTAAGGCACTTCTAGCAGACATAGAAGCTTCAAATTTAGAATACAATTAGTGTTTAGTGTATATAGCAAGGAAAAACTAAAATATTTTGAAATTTCGTTCCACGTTTCTAGATACACCAACTGCATAAATAACTTTGTAATCCCATATAAATATATAGTATTACAAAGTTACATTTGCAGTTAATGAACCAGTGTACCTGTTTATCACTGCATAGTATAAAACAAAGTAGCTTCCCGCTGTCTGTCTGTCCGCATGTATGCTTAGATCTTTAAAACTGCGCAACGGATTTTGATACGATTTTATATGTATAATACATGCGTAATATAGTAGAGAAACACAGATAATAATTTTAGAGGTTTCTAATGTGATGTCGTACATAAACACATTTTTTGCGCTTATATTGCAAAAGCTAGGTGAACCCTACGAGATAGATCAAAATAATGTACTACAGTATTGTACACCTTAAAAAGGTCTACAAAAAAGTCCACGATGGTATATGTCTATTTCTTAGGGATAACCCACAATAACCATTTTTTATCCTTTACTTTTTACGAGAAATAATGGCTTGTTTACGAAGCGATTTTAAGCAATACAGCATTAATCCTTATCCAATCAAGTACCTTAAACACATTGTGCATTTAATATAGATCAATTTGGCCCTTACAGCATGTAATTGAAATGAATATTTTCAAAGATATTACAGATTTAAAATGTAGGGACATAGCGGTAGCGCTGGTGAGTTTACTTAAGACAACCACAGGATAGTCCGGTTAAGTAGTCACGACCTCTCATCGTATGGGGTGGAGTGTCCATCGAGAACAGCAACTCCCCTAAATATCTTGGTGTTACCCTGGACAGGTCTTTAACATAATTAGCAAAAACTGCAAGAATATCAAGCGGACTACTGGACTGGCGCTATCTTTTTCTGCGGGAGAATTCGCGTGCCCCATGTGGAGCCGTTCTGCTCATGCAAAGCTGGTGGATACAGCTTTGAATGAAACGTGCCGGATCATCACTGGCTGGCTAAAACCAACCCCGGTACAAATGCTGTATCCACTAGCAGGAATAGCGCCACCAGTGCCTGCCGCAGAGCGGTGGCAAGCTCCAGCGAAAGAGCCAAAATGGTCTCCGACACACAAAACCCTTTGCACGACAACATCCTTGTGCCACAAAGGCTGAAAAGTCGAAACAGTTTTTTAAAGTGTGTCGTTCCACTCACTGGCGAACCATCACAAGAGAGACTGAAGTTGTGGCGAGACAGTCCTTTCTTACCCAAACCGTTCGTCCCACCCGCTGACCTCCCACCTGGACATGAGTTTCCTTTGGGTAACCTGGAAGTCTTTAAACAGACTCCGCACCCAGGTTGGCCGAAGCAAGGAAAACCTGTTCAGGTGGAAATTCATAGACGACTCCGCCTTGGAGTGTAAATGTCTATAGCACTTTATGATTAGCAGCGATCGCACGCGTTTATCGGAGCTCTCTAGCGAGGAAAATAACAATTATCCATACTAATATTATAAATTCGAAAGTAACTCTGTCTGACTGTCTGTATGTTACCTTTTCACGCCTAAACCATTGAACGGATTTCGATAAAGTTTGGCAGAGAGATAGATTGCATCCCGGGAAAGGACTTGGGATAGTTTTTATCGACATACCTCGCGGGCGAAGCAGCGAGCGGAAGCTAGTGTATAATTGAATGTACCTAGATGTTCAAAGGTAACTTGTAAAATGGTCAACGGATTAGGTTAAAAAAAAAGTTAAAAGGGTACCGGAAAGGAAAAAAAAAGGACAATCTACAAAAAGAAGTGAGATGCCATCAAAACAAACTTGTAAAAAAAACCAAGTCTCGCAACTCAGTTCTTCTACCGTAAAAAGTTGTGAGATCCATGTTATACCAAGTCGGTTAATTTATTCAGTCTCTACTTAAGGGACCTTCTGTCTTAAGTTATTACGTAATTAGCTAACCTAACAACATCTTGTAGTGACCATATCAATATTAAAAATCTTTTATGTTTAAAATACATAGATTGACTTGGCAATCGCACTATGAGATACATTGTGTTTTCATGCGATGGCCTAGTCAATCTATGTATTTTAAACATAAAAGATTTTTAATATTGATATGGTCACTACAAGATGTTGTTAGGTTAGCTAATTACGTAATAACTTAAGACAGAAGGTCCCTTAAGTAGAGACTGAATAAATTAACCGACTTGGTATAACATGGATCTCACAACTTTTTACGGTAGAAGAACTGAGTTGCGAGACTTGGTTTTTTTTACAAGTTTGTTTTGATAACAAACTAATAATATAAACTCTGATTTTTCTTTTGATAGACTAAAATAACAGCTGCGATCGACCTTTTTTTGTAAACATGACAAATTAAAAATCAGAGTATAGTTACGAGCACCTCAGAGCACTTACTTCTAGCGGAGATGAGCACGGAACACAAATAGACGGCAGCGGCACGTGTGTCGTATGACAAAAAGCTTCCACTTAGCATAATACTGTGCTACGGGCGACCCACAGCACATCCACAGCATGACCATCAATCTAACCACTGGGAAAAACCCGATTGTCAGTGGTCACCCAAAAATGACGTTCGGAAACCAAGTCAGCTTACCGTCGTTTCTTGTGGGGTTATGAGTTCAATACAGTAGTATATCTAGATTGAAAACCCACACCTACAACTCACACCACCACCACACAACATACTCACACTCACACACATGACATTATTCAGAATTATTTTATTTTGCAGAAGGGGATCAGACCGGAATAAATCAATTTATTTTTATTAATACATAGTTCGCTACACATCTGGAAATAAAATGTAAGTTAACGCAACTCGGGCCCCTAAGATATAAGCGCTGCCTAGTTTAGGGACCACTGTTCAAATAACTTTGTACAGTACAGTAAGTAAGTATACATTATAATTATTCTTTAAATTTGTTTTGTAACAATGGACCAATAAATTATTCATAATCTTGTTGAGTTCTCTACTACATTTTCCGATCGTCTTTCCGCTATAAAATCCTGTTTTATCTTCTTCAGCCTTGCCTATAGACAACTTTGTTATGGTCGGATTGTATAGCATTTGCTATAATAAGCAGTAGACGAATAATTCAAAAGTGGTTTGTGTCTAACATAGATAAGTTTCTAGTAGATACCTACACGAAATGATGATGATATAAAACACCAAAGAAAACTAAAGAGCTTCATGTAATTTTAATGTATTATTTATCTACAAAATTGTACAGATATAAACACACTCATACATAACATCACGCCTGTACTTTCCGAAGGGTTGGGCAGAGGTGCACTTATACCTAGTCACCACAGATATAGATATACCTACCTAGATAACGCAAGTATCACGAACTGTATGAAAACCACAGATATAGATATACCTAGATAACGCAAGTATCACGAACCGTATGAAAACCAAGCGTGCCATTTTTTGACTACCTACTATGACGTCACAAGCTCGCGCTCTCGCTCACACTTACCCAGCCAGCAGTACAAAGGACTGAGCGCGAAAGGCGCGGCTTACGATTTGTAATCATAAGTTGGTGCAATTTTTGGCACGCGAAGTAGTTACTCTTGCGTTATCTAGGTATATCTATATCTGTGATGAAAACCAAGCGTGCCATTTTTTGACTACCTACTATGACGTCACAAACTCGCGCTCTCGCTCACACTTACCCAGCCAGCAGTACAAAGGACTGAGCGCGAAAGGGGCGGCTTACGATTTGTAATCATAAGTTGGTGCAATTTTTGGCACGCGAAGTTGTTACTCTTGCGTTATCTAGGTATATCTATATCAGTGCTAGTCACAGATAATGTTAGTACATCCACATTTCGCCAGTTATGTTTAAGTCCCATGTAGGTAATAGGGGGTGAGCCTATTGCCATCAAGGCTCCTTCAAACAGGCGCGACACGCGATAAAATCGCGCGCGACACGAAGGCAACGCAAGTCGCGCAACGGGCGGTGCCTTTGTGTCGCGCGCGATTTTATCGCGTCTGTAAGAGCCTTCAACCGGGCGCATATCCAGACTTCTATTGAGAAATTCCTGATGGAAAAACGCAATAACACTTTGCCCGACCTGGGACACGAACTCAGGGCCTCATGCTCAGCGGTAGTGCTTGCGATCACTAGACCAACGATAAAGTAGTAAGTTACTTGATTGTGTTCGAGAATCAACGCCCTTTACCGATCTGGTAGTAATAAGTAAAACAAATTAATAGTTTAAAAAACATTAGAAAAACACGCTTACAAGACTTTTTTCCATCATGAATTTCCAGTTCATATCTTCCGGCTTCATCATCAGATCAGTTCGATAGTACCATATTATTGTATTGTCATCAGAACTACTTACAGCTGCCAATTTTCATTACGCTACGACCCTTGGAAGATGGTTAAATTAGTTACCTTAAATTCCATAACATAGTTAGTTACACACAGGTCGACCTAATAAAAGCGTGTTAAAAATACTGAATTTTTCGGATAGAAATTAATCAAGAATAAAAGTGGAATGAGTTCAGTTCAAGAGTCCCGGCGGAATGAGTTACTTCACAGTAACGGTTAATTGCTAAAGTTCTCCTAAAGAATGTTCCTTTATTGATCTTTGTTCACAATTTCCTTTTAAATTCGACGCTGAAATGGTATCAGGCGTAGCATTATCAGCCTAAAATGTTCCCAGTGCTGGGCCACATAGGCCTCCTCTCTTCGAGAGGGAGTGGGCTATGGCTATCATCCACCACGCGGGCCCAGTGCGGGTTGGTAGATGTCACATGTCTTCGAATTTTTGGTTCTAAGACATGCCGGTTTCCTCACAATGTTTTCCTTCATCGTCAGAGCAGTGGTGGTGAAATTATATCAACAAAGCAAAGCGACTGCCTGGGTTCGAACCTACGACCTACACTCGTAAGCCGGGGGGCCGTTGCCACTAGGTCAATACTGCTCGTCATGGGATCAGGCGAATAAAATTAAATTTTTATAATTATAAAATTGCCGATGCCTTAGTTCACATTTGCACTAACTACAAAATTGACAATTTTGAGGAGAGCGTTTTAAAGCTTTTTAAAGTTTAGACGTGAACAGTACGAAAACAAAGTAAAATAATAAAACAATTATGCATCTATCCACAAGACTAAACCTTTAATCTAACTCCATCTTAACTCAATATTGTACGATATTTAGTGTATTTGGCACTAAAAAAGTGAAAATTGAAAATTTTGCAGTTAGTACAATTGTGAACTAAGGCATCGAAATATTGTATTACTTTAATCCTCCCGGGACAAGATGTTTTTATACAAATAAAAGTGAAAAAAATGCTTTTAGTAAGGAAGAGAAACGCCTCCACAGGCTATTTGCAAGTCAAATATCCGTTTCAAAGTTGGTGTGTTTCGTTTATACTCCATAAACGAAACGCACCAACTTTGAAACGCACCAAATGAAACGTCTATCGATACCATTTATTACGAATCCTCATGCTCTTCTCTATGTTTCATCGTTGATGCATTTCGAGGAATAAAATTATAATATTTGTTTTGATTAATATTTTTTATTTTTTCGAGGAATACTTTTCATGCGTTTTAAAGTTGGTGCGTTTCGAGGAATACCCCAAATATCCACCTGCTGAAAATAGGGCAGTCTGGTTGGCCCGCCATTTTTAATGTAAATTCAATACACTCTACCTACAGGGTGGTATTTTTAGTATATTTTTAATATGACTCGTGCTAAGTGCTTATTTAACAGCTTTGGTAATGAATAAGTCTATTATAAATTGTTAATCGATTATTGATTCATTTTTAACTGACTACAAAAAAGAAGGTTTTGTATTCGACCCGTATGTATGTTTGTATGTCCGAGACTTTCTCAAAAAATACTGATCCTATTTGTATGGGGTTTTCGTTACAAAAATGCATATTTTTCAGGGAAGGGTTTTTTTTAAATATCGAAACTTATAATGCAAGTTAACGATGACAATAACTGGGCCATAAGTCATTCTCATTATCAACGAAGATTAAAAAAACCGGGCAAGAGCGAGTCGGACTCGCGCACCGAGGGTTCCGTAACATCCGGGTTTATGCATAAGGTTTATGTTTATGAAATTAAATGTTTATTTTTGATAGTTGATTGAATGAATGGTAAATTGCGGTTTACGATTTATGACGTATTAAAAAAAACTACTTACTAGATCTCGTTCAAACCAATTTTCGGTGGTAGTTTACATGGTAATGTACATCATATATTTTTTTTTGTTTTATTATTCTCTTAGTTTAGAAGTTACAGGGGGGGGGACACACATTTTACCACTTTGGAAGTGTCTCTCGCGCAAACTATTCAGTTTAGAAAAAAATGATATTAGAAACCTCAATATCATTTTTGAAGACCTACCCATAGATACCCCACACGTATGGGTTTGATGAAAAAAAAATTTTGAGTTTCGGTTCTAAGTATGGGGAACCCTAAAATTTATTGTTTTTTTCCATTTTTGTGTGAAAATCTTAATGCGGTTCACAGAATACATCTACTTACCAAGTTTCAACAGTATAGTTCTTATAGTTTCGGAGAAAAGTGGCTGTGACATACGGACGGACAGACAGACAGACAGACGGACAGACAGACAGACATGACGAATCTATAAGGGTTCCGTTTTTGCCATTTGGCTACGGAACCCTAAAAAAGACAATAATGCCAATAACATTGAGTTAAGAAAGTTAAATCCGTCGTTAAATCGAAACGTAGGCGAAAGATGTCAATCGTGTAATTCCGGTTTGCCTGCCTTCAAGCGTAAAAATGCGATTAAACGATAATTATTTCAGGTGCATGCGGGCAAAAGCGACCGCCTACACATTTATATAATTGGTCTTATTGGATCCTCAGTATACGTAAATACGTTTAGTAGGAATATATTTCTGAAGTTTCATTGTGGAAAGTTTGCATACAAACCAATCGATGAACTCGAACTATCGTAACATATTTTTAGACTAAACCACTTTACCTACTTTACCTACCTATTTGTGACAAACCGTTCGTAATTGCACTGCAAATTCGCAATACCTTTCTCTGACAAATAAATACATATTTAACGAACAAATTATAATACAAAGTGACAAAACAAGCAGCAGTACAAAGCGATCGCTGTTTAAAGTTTGAGCAAATAATACCACCGTCAGAATACAAACCCAATCCTCTTATGTAATCCCGGCATTTTCACAGTTGTTCCCGAGATAATCCCGGGATTTATCATGACGTAAAAAGAGCAATAATAAAACGCGGCCGAGTGCAACTCTAGCCGCGGGCGTTTTGTCCCGGCTATGTACTTATGTCAAAGCTGGATGCTAGTTTTCTGTGGCGCTGCGTCTTTTAAAATGAAGAACAAAATGTAATATTGTCTCAGACGGGGACTCGCTAGTTAATGAAGGACCACGAAATGGATAAAGTTCCAGTGTTTTTACTATCATTAGGTACTGAAAACTTCATTTAGATATTATGTCAGAACCTTCAAAGCCAGTGCTACTGTGGCATTGGAAAGAACACAAACGAATTCAAGGATTTTTTTTATACAGTTTGGTCATGCTCTTGGTCTCGATCTCGCCTGATGGAAAGCGATGGATGAGGTCTACGGTAGAACGAGCGGGTCTAGGAAATGCCTGTCATTCTTGCTTTGATGGCAGACAGATGGGGTATATTTGTGGTTATTTTTTGAAAATACTTAACAATTCGTTACCATATAGGGTGGCAGGGACATCGACGTGCAAACTGTAATCATGAGTTCAGGACATGATTCTAGTCGTAGACATTTTTCGCCAGTAATAAAAAAAAAAACTTTGCTGTTTTAGTAAAAAAGTGCAATACTACAATACGCGGTCAAAATATATAGGGTGACTGGTAATTAGTGACCGATACCTAAACACGTGATTGTACTCATGATAATAAACAACTTTTACAATGGGACCAAACCTGAAATCACGAAAAAAATCTGCTGTTCAGTCATTTATGTTCGCCTAAGGTCAAAGTGTACTGAACAGCAGATTTTTTTTTCGCGATTTCTGGTTTGGTCCCATTGTAAAAGTTGTTTATTATTATACAGTCACTCTATATAGAAGAGCAAATTTGTTTTTAATAACCGACGAAGAATGTCAACACAGGGGGGATTCAGAATCATGTATTGAATCTATGGTTGCGCGCCGGTATTCCTGCCACCCTGTATATTTCGTGAGTGTCAGCACTATATTATAAAGAAACCGTGCACTATTCCTAAATTACAGTCATTGCTAAAGTCACGACGTTTCTCGACAAAAGACAATCGTCTTCCCTGAGAATACGGCTTGCAGTAAACATTGGCCATAGCAATAAAATGCAGTCAGGCACGTAGGTAGGTAGGTACGGTCAGGTAGGTACTCGGCATCCAATTCAATCTAACTTATAACGGTAGGTGCTTGAACTTACTGGTTTTCCTATAAGTTCTTACACACGTATACAGGCTAACACGGATTTTCGGGATAAAAAACCGAAATTGAATACGTTTGAGTGGTTTCGGGATAATTACGTTTCGTAAAAAAGGGACAGTATTTTTTTTAAGAAACCGAGATTGCAGTGGGGTTGTTTTTCTATATTTTGTGTGTGAAAACTGTAAACCTATCTGTTTAAAGCAGTACCGTGACTGAGTGTCTTAAATATGCAGCCTGATCATTATTTTAGATAATATATGTTCCTAATAGACTGCAGTAGCGAAGGGTTAATTTTTGTAAGAGGTAAGCCGGAGTGGATGTCTTTAATATGATTAAATTATTTGTCTATAGAATACTGACTGTGACTTTTCAAAGGGAAGCTGGTAGTAATCGACTTGTATGGAATCTTCGCCACTGGATAGGCTGTCGGGTGCCCTGAAGACTAACTAATCAATCTACCTACCATTTCCCGACAATGTTGGGGTCGGCTTCTAGTTTGCAGCTGAAGACCAGTAATTTATATGGAGTGACTGTCTATCAGACCACCACAACCCGGTCTACTAGGTAACAGGATACCCCTTGGTAAGACTACCTAGTTGTCAGACTTTTGGGTTTCTTTCTACCCGTAACGACTGTCAAAGAACTACAAATGACAGCTTAGTGGAAGGCAGTCACCTCCTTCTGCGAAGCAGTCATGCTAGCGAAGGAGGTGGCGGGACGAGCCTCCCGTCCCAGCCGCCGAGGGAGACCCTCTGGGCGTTGGGAGCCGCGTGACGACTCCCGGCCACCGTAGGCGCGGGCCTGCGGGCGGAGAGCAATGGGTAGCTAATGGGTAGCTCACCGTCCGATCAGGACCAGGCCCGTGCTGAACGGCGCGTACGTGTTCCACGCGCGCCTCAAAGAGATGTCAGCAACAGAGAAGGGGCCCGATAGGGCCGAAGCCTGCCGGGGCAGCGGGATTGTCCGAAAGGGTTACCGCTAGCCTGGAACAAAAAGGGCTAAGGAAGGAACATGGATGAGTTTTAGTGAGTAAGAGTCTGACATTCCCTTCCGCTCCACCCAGAGCGGGAGGAGTCATTTGATGATTTCCGAAACGAAAAAAAAAAGGCCCGGCTCTCGATACATCACGAACCGACCACGGCAAGTGTAGATATAACTTCGATCGACCAGTGCGGCTATTATTATTCAGCCATGAGCCCCTCAAGACCCCTGACGACTAACAACTTTTCAAAAATAAACTTTTGATCGGCTCAACGGGGATAAAATAAGTATTGTTTGCGAACAAAGTTAGGGGCAACAGCTAGTACGAAACAAAAGCTCTGTTATGTAATAAGTTTGTAGAACACGGCTGATACAAGATTCAATAAATAACTCGATCGCGCCGCGGACGACATTACTTTGATTCGTATTTTACTTTCTGAAAATGAAAATAGAGAAATTGCCGGCTACTTATTTGATTTGGAACAAAAGTTACATATTTATAGCCAAGCCACTTTTAGGCTTTCTTATAACAAGCACTGTAAATGCTAATATTTCTGTACTACAACAGACTGTTATCGGATTATTAGGGTAAACTTAGTTTTTTTTCTTCACTAAATCGTTCGTGATCGAATCAGGAATGGGGAGATCCGCAGGAGAACCAAGGTAACCGACATAGCCCGAAGAATTGCCAAACTTGAGTGGCAGTGGGCAGGGCACATTGCTCGCAGAACAGATGGCCGGTGGGGCCGAAAGGTTCTGGAGTGGCGACCGCGTACCGGAAGACGTAGCGTTGGAAGGCCTCCCATAAGGTGGACCGACGACCTTGTGAATGCTGCAGGAACCCGTTGGATGCGAGAAGCACAGAACCGGTCGAAGTGGAGGTGCTATATCCAGCAGTGGACGTCTTTCGGCTGAAATGATGATGATGATGATAAACTCGTTCTGGTATAATGATGAAACTAGCATCCTGATTGATTAACACACAGGATTTTGAAGGAAACCCATTACAACATAGGTTTGAAAAAATCGTCTGCTTCACAACGTAAATAATGCAATGAACGTGGCTGAACTGTCAAAATGAAACGCAAACGAGATCTAATTTTAGACCTAGCCTAAACCTTCGAGCCAGTTACTCTATTTTGAACTTTATTCCGACAAACGTAAAGTTCTTAATGCAAAATTGACAACTTAGACTTGGGTTTAACGTCAGTTTTTGTAATAAGAACTTTAGGTTCGTTGTATTATAGTTCGAAATTCAAAAATGGCTGGATGGTTTAAACCTGGGTCTAAAGATAAACCTTGTTTTGTAATAAGGCCGATTATGTTACGATTTATTGACATTTTCTGCGTGATCCCGTCAATTGCAGAAAGTAAAGAAGACCGATTGTGTTTTGTTTGTTTCCATCGTTGTTTTCTTTGATAATTTGTGATACCACAAAACGGAGTCATAATAATATAATAGAATAGAATACTCTTTATTATGTGCACCATATTAATTACACACATAAGTATAGAAACTGTACCTACAAAGGGTGACACAATGGGTGGTCTTATCGCTAAAAGTAATCTTTTAAAGACAACCTTTGGATGGATTAAAAAGGGGAATAGGGGAATATTGGAATCCTAGCTAAGCGCTAGAGCCGCTGCCTTCCCAGGGATCACAAACACCATGGTCACAATCTAATAGCAATAAACTTCACCAGACAGAGTGGAGGCATGTTCGCGTGCAGGGAGCTAGGGGCTCAGCGGCTCAGGGCAGGCGCCACAAACCTCGAACGCGACCGGCAAACTAATTCATGAAATCAATATCCCACTTGGCGTGATACTCGCGAATTTGTCGTTAATTATTTATTATGAATTGGGCATTAATATGCTGGATGATTTGGATTATTAATGACGGAAGGGACTGGTTATAAATATTTTAGTGTTGTACCTAAATAAAAGATATTATTTTTTTTTAAACTAAACATTTCAAGCTCAAAGCATTTATTTCAATTCAACCAATTATAGGTACTTTTGAGTTGTCAAGGTGTCGATCGGTCAGTGAGAAAGATGAAGCTAGTTGCTCATTCAAAAGTGTAGTAGGTTCCTAATGTTAGGAACATTAGGAACCTGGAGGAACATGGAGAAGAACGGATAAGGATAGAAAACGTAGGATTAGTAATTAGTCACCCACGTTTAGATGTTGAAATAAGCACCAAAATAACCTAGCCACTAGCGAAGCTTTGCGTTTACTGCGAAAATATGGCCATTATTTTTGTTTGCAGCAGTCTATCGGAGGTCTACCTTCATCTGTCAGCGTATACAGACAAAATAAATATAAAAAAAAACGATATCCATAAAAACTTTATTGATATGATGAAAATAAGTTCAACGAAATATTGACTGAAAGTTCACAAACAGCGCGGCTCTCCATCCAATTTAATAAGAACAAATTAAGTTATGTTCGTACCCCAGCAGAACCATTTCGTTATTGAAAAATGTTTTCAACACACGGCGGGAGAGTTTTCTGACATTAAAATATCATTTTACCGAGTGTAGACAGTGTGTACCCGCGTGGAGTAAACAGTAAATGGAATACACACCTACACACATCACACGTCCCACGTGCTGTTAAAAAAAATCTTTAAATAAAAATCGTTCAGTGAACTTGTTAGGCTGGAAACGATCCACCCCGGATGATTATTGCGGGGTAATTGCATAACACAACAGTAGCAATGGCTGTCATTTTGACAGTTCAACAACATCCATTGCGCTATTTACGAATATATGAAGCAATATGTATGTATTTTATTCGAACATATGAAGCAATATGTAGAAGGATATTGCTACCTTCAGAATGAACCGGTCTGTGAATGATAGTATCGTGTTACGCAATTAGGGTACAGATACATACTTACACCAACCTATTTGAGTTTACAGTTCTTCTTTTTCACATTATCACTTCACGTTCTCTCTACTCCACATCACACTAGTTATACAATATAGTAGCTACATAATTTTGTGTCGCCTCACCACATTAATTACATTCGGTCGGATGGCCACGACGCGCCGTACCGCTGCAGTAAAATGTAAATATTGCCCTAAATCTTGTTCACACTGTGCCAGTAATTAAACTGACGGGATAGAGTTAATTGAACATTTGCTATTTGACATGTGCTGATTTCGACAGCATGATTAGTTCGGACTCTGGGATTAGATTGCTTATTCTATGTTTCGTACAGGGGGCATAAAAAGGCCACTTTGGCAGAATCACAAAAGGATAACATTATGAATCATAATATCGCGAAGACAGTCCGTGTTTTTCTTTTTTTCGCTGCACTACGTAGTTATAATCAAAGAGATTGGGATTGGATTTATTGGTATTTTAGCAAAGACAAAAAAAAATAACTGAAAAATCCTTCACCGGATTTGATACGATTAACTTAACAGTTGACTGTCCATTATGATTCATAATGTTATCCTTTTATGTTTCTGCCAAAGAGGCCTTTTTAGGCCCCCTGTACAGTACCATAATGCTTTATGGATGTTTTGGCGCTCGAATGACGTTGGCATGAAGGCGTTGTTGGTAAACATTATGTGCTATTGTTCTGTGAAATGTATTGAAAAATTTTATTCATTCTGTAAGACACGATTTTAATAATATAATGAACGAAAAAAGGTTATTAATAAATCCTACTGAGAATTCGCATGAAAAGTTGAAACAAATAGACGGACATTCGACTGCGGTACGATGCGCGTTCCTTTTTTCCAAATTCGGCATCGGACACTAACAAGAAATGATGTCCATCCCGTCTAAAAAACTTTTGAAAAAAACGAACCAGATTTTAACAGCATCGGGCTTAAAACCCGAAAATAGTGGAAAAGAAAATCCGCTTCACTTGCTTTCTGGATAATAGCTATTGGCAACGAGTAACGAAGGTGGACAGAAGAAAATTTTGGTCAGCTATTCGTACCAACTTGCTTTTAGGGGCAAAACTGGCATAATCCTGGCTACACAAAATTATTTGTGATCAGGGGCCAAAAAATACCACTTTGGCACAATCATAAAAGGATAACATTATGAATCATAATGGACAGTTAACTGTTAAGTTATTCGTATCAAATCCCAATGGTGAAGGATTTTTCAGTTATTTTTTTTGTCTGTGCTAAAATACAAATCAATCCATTACAAATCCAATCCCAATCTCTTTGATTATACCTACGTAAGGCAAAAAAAAAACACAGACTGTCTACGCCATATTATGATTCATAATGTTATCCTTTTATGACTCTGGCATTTTTAGGCCTCCAGGTCCAGTTGAAAACCAGCGCTGGCATTTTTGCTGAACTGGGCCTTTAATTTCCTGCCAATTTCTTACATCAGACTTCACTTTGTATTTGATTTTTATCTGATACATATTGTAGTTTATAGCCTTAAAGTCTATGTTAAATAAATTTACTTATTTTCTTTCTTTCTTTGATTAACATAGTCAAAAGCTAGATAATCTACTACAGCACTTTATCATGAGATACAGTAGAAAACACAGCAGAAAAGACCTTTCCAACATGACGCATACCTACTTTGATAATGTCAGCGACAAAATATAAAATATAAAAACATAACCTATAGTTTCAGCTTAATAATTAAAGCCACTATTCTGAGCGTTTTCAGAAACGGCGATAACCTTTCGAGCATTGCGTGCTCAAATTTATTTAGTTCGTAAGCCTTCCACGTACTTAGACAATAAATAGAAACTCGATATTCAGAATAGGTACCTACGTTCATCGAAAGTGCCTGTATTCTATTATTGAAGGAAAACAAACGGGAATGGGAATATTCGATGGGAATAATAATAACATGTAAACTCAGTCTATGAAACGATAACGCAATTTACTTATAAAAATATGTGAGATATTTTGTTATGTTCGCGGTAACGGTGGCGGTAACGATATTTTTGGGAATTATTCTAGTCATATACACAGAGTATATTTTACGCAGACAGGAAAAAATTGCAAAAAACCTACAGTATTTTTATTTCACGAAGCGTCACGCATTTTATAATATGGTACCATTCGAGTCAGAAGTGTGTGTGTGTGTTATGTGCTGACGCTATTCGTCACGCACACATTCACAGCGTATTTGTACACTTGGTTACCAGAAGTAAAGCGCGCGTCAATTCGTGAGATTCTGTAGGAAAAGACAATTTTTTTTTCTTGAATTACCTGCGTGTTTTTAGATTTTGACTCTTTTCATATTTGGAAAACGTTTTAATGAAAGAATCAAGCAGAGTTTTGTTCCCCCGTTGTCATGCTCGACTAGGAAATTGTTCCCCATTTAAAGTAAATATAACCGATTATTAGGGGTAGGTAGCTGCGTCGCAGTGAAATTGATTAAATAATTCATAGTGAGACAAATATTTTCGTAGCTATGGTAAATCGCAGTGCTTATGAATATTTGATACCTAACTGTCTGCCACGCCACTTTGTCAGGATTCAGTAATCTATCGACTCGTTTATCGTATTGCTAGTAATTTCATCAGTTATTTGTGTTTATTTTCAACACAGAATTTAAAAAACTCCGATCAACTGGGAACACGTTTGAATGAAAATCAGGAATGTATCATCATCATCTGCCTATCCTTTTCCCAATTATGTTAGGGTCGGTTGGGAGTATTTTACATGGAGCGCCTATCTGACCTCCACAATTCAATTACTGGGTAACACGATATCCAGACTTTCCTTGGCAAGACTGGTTGTCAGGCGTTCGGGCTTCTGACTACCCGTAAAGACTGTCAAAGATCTACGAATGACGGCCGGGACAAACGGCTTAACGTGCATTCCGAGTTACGGGGAGTCTCGTTACGTATTAAATGGTCACCCAACCATGACCAACCTCGGCAAGCGTTACTTAACCTTAAATATCGACCAGTGCGGCTGTGTGTATTTAGTGTCGAGCCCCTCGAATTGGGAATGTATCAATTTGATATTTTAACAAGCATTGTTGGTTATATCTCATTTCAGCCCTAAGACGTCAATTACTGGACATAGGCCTCCCCCAAGCACCTCCACTTCGACCGGTTCTGTGCTTCTCGCATCCAACGGGTTCCTGTGGCCTTCACAAGGTCGTCGGTCCACTTTGCGGGAGGTCTTCCAACGCTACGTTTTCGGGTACGCGGTCGCCACTCCAGAACCTATCGGCGTCATCGAAAGTCACCGAAAGGGCAATGGAAAGGGTCTGCTCGGAGTTTCTCTGCATGATCGAATCAGAAATGAGGAGATCCGCAGGAGAACCAAGGTAATCGACATAGCCCGAAGAATTGCCAAACTTAAGTGGCAGTGGGCGGGGCACATTGCTCGCAGAGTAGTTGGTTATATACCTAGCGTCAAATTTTCCAATTAAGGAATTATAGGTAACCTGTAATGACTGTTAAGTTAATCAGTCAAGTAGAAGTATTGCTGCCTTTTAAAGTGGTCGTTCTTGTAGAATAATTTTCAGTCACTGTCTTATCTGCCGTGCATTCCAGTGTCCCAGCTCTAAGAGGGATGTTACAGCTACATGAGTCCTCTTAACTATGTCTCATGATGTAACGTAGGTATCGGAATCCCCCTTGATATTGCTCTCGTCCAAAAACAACGGTGACAGCTTTCAATAAAGTGTTTCTGTCTTTCATTAAAAATACATCGATAATGTAGTTACACCACATTTTAAATTAAAGAACTTACCTATGAGAAAAAATTAAGTAATAAATAAGTACTCTTTAAAACCAATCAATTAGTGGAACAAGAAACAAATTGAAGTCAAATAATTCATATTTGTGTTAATTATTTCATTCGAATACCTCATGTTTGTTGGAACTTTGCGATAAAACTTCGTAGAGTGTAACTTTGAACCACATTCCTGAAAGTAATTTTAATAATTAATTTACGAATGGTGGTTCTATTTAACTTTTATTACGGAGAGGTATGTTTGGTTAGAAAAGTTTGAAAGTAAGTACAAATTAACTTCGGACGAATTAAATTATTTCTAAGTACAGTATTGTTAATAATCTGATACTAAGTTATAAAGACATGTAATCTGATACGACCGGAGAGAGATCAGGTGCAGACCAACATCTGCAGCTGCAGTGAGGGGAGAGAGAGTCTCTCCCTGGAAATTTTATAGTGCACAAACATTATAGTGCCCAAATATTATAGTGCCCAAATAATATTTCCCGCGCCGATGGCTAGTCTCTGCTGAGACTTGGTCGCCATGGTGGAAATTCGATCTGGAGGACTGTTATTAACTATAAAGAGTGGTTATGACGCAATACTTAGTTCATTATTATCATCTTTTAGAATGGTATATAAGAATAACGAGAGAAGGTGAAAAGTAGTCGTTGTGAGGCATAGTATTAACAGGTAGCTAGTAGGTTATCCTCATCTTTTAAAAACTTACTCCACTTCTCTGTTTCGGGTAATTTAAGAGGTGAATTGGGTTCAAAACTTAAAAAAAAATCAATTATAATAGGACCTTTTTTTTTCCTGGGAAAACGGTAATAAAACGGGATTTACTCCACTAAAATAGAATCGTAATTTATAACCTCAAAAAATATGTATGATACCTGCACGCATTTGTTTGACACAATAGAAACCTACTAATTAAAACGATATTAATGTAAATACATTAATACACATACATACATACACATACATTATACAATTACATTATATACATATACATTATTACAATAGTAGGTCAATGTCAAATAATGGCGAAAACATCTACTTACTAAATGGCGTCAAGTAGACGCAAGGCCTATGATTGTTTGCGTGACTGTATCCATTTGGCGTTCTAGGATATTTTCGGCATTAATATACGAGTATGCATTGGAGGAGCGCCGAGCGGTCTGTAAAGTTCTTTGTAAATACATATTCATTTAGTCAAGGAATTGATACACACGCACGGGTGTATTTAAATAATGTTCGTGTGTAAAGCGGGTACGGATTGTTTTAGAAAGAGGTAGGCTATCCTTCAGCAGGGGTGACAGTAAAAAATTTGGCTCTTTGTACGGTTTCTTTACGGTACAGCGTATAAACCTAGGAAAAACGTCTGTCTCAACAAGCTTCCATAGTAATCCATACGATACTAACAACCTTGCCTACACACGGCGAATAAAGCGTTTGTTTTTTCACGACACGAAAAACGTGTATTTACAGACGTAGACGCTAGCACATCAAGCTACCTACTTCAATCTGTCGATTTTTCTTTAATAGATTTTCAACTTTATCGCTAAAGCATAAGGTTCACAGTTGATTGGGAAAATTTGACAGTTTCGGGTAGCTACCCGAAACTGTCAAATTTTAAGTTTTAAGCCTTAGCTAGACATAAACTCACGCACTTTTCCCATACAGAAGATAGAAACTACAGAACGCCATCTGCTACGATATTTTTGCATTCTTAACGTACATACTTCTGTTCATACTCGCACACCGGTTGCGAGCTAGAAATATGAGCCTTATATTTGTGAAGGTAAGTTAATTATATACCAGTGAAGGTAAAAAGAAAATGTAGGTTAAACTTATTTATAGGTACCTACCGAGCAATTGTACGCGAGAAAACCTTAAACAACAAAAAAGCATCTTAATCCAGTTTCTGAGCCTTTTAAGAGCCCCCCTAAAAGTAGGTGTATAAAGAAATCTAATCACAAACTTCGAGCTCAAGTGTCTCTCGAGGCCCATTATGAAAAGCGAGTGTTATATTTTTGCAAAAACTTTCCAAATAATTAGGCTAGTACACATTTGGGAGAGAATTATCTGAATAAAATTGTGAGCTTAGCTCTCCCCCGAGCACTTTATCCAGAGTCGTAAGTCTGTTTTTTTACTGAAATACTCACGTCCGTTCTAAATATAGAACATTTAATCAAGGCTCATACATTGATACAGAACAATAAAAATAATCTCCATCTTATACGAAATTAAACCTTACTTCCTGGTGATATGGAATGTTATTGCTGATCATACATATCAATCAGGACGCTTTTAATAACGCGTGTGACATCACCAATTGATCAGTCTCGAAATAGCAGTCATTAGCGGTTTCTCTTCACGTTACTTCGCCGTCTGTCTTTATTAAAATGTCAATGTCGTAGGGCAATGTTAATTAGGAAAACAATAATCACTTGAGACATTCAGCTGCCTAATTCCGTTACACAATGTCAATCACAATCCGAATCATGAAGGATATATTGTTAATCTATTGCTTCACATGTTTCAAAAATGTGTCTGTTCAATACAGCGGCGGCCCTAGAATTTTTTTTAATTTACATACCTACCATGTTCCTATGATATATGCATATGCAGTTGCTTCCATGTGGACGATCGGCTTTGTAATAATTTACTATCATCAATGACTGGTGCCCGGTGGTCACCGCTCTAGGGCCGCTAATTGTTCAATAACGCAATGAATATTGTTGAACTGACAAAATGAAAGCCATTGCTACTGTTGTGTACAGTACGCAATTACCTTTCAGTTCTTAGTTTTGAATGACGAGAACACAAGAAGTAAAAATCATATAAACTTTTTCGGCAAAAGTTGTAGCGTCATGTTGCACGTTGCGAATATAGAACCTCGCTACACAGAAAATATAACTCATATTTCATTTATTTGAAAGCCCCTTCTTGCATCAATGAGTTTCTAGAGATTATTTTTGTATTGATTGTCAATAATATATTTGTAAACATGGCCCAGAATGTTACGTAAGCGTTTTTAATGGCTAATACACTGTTTCGTATTCATTCAAATGAGCGTCATTGAGACATTATTAACTTTACAAAAAAATAAAATAAAATAGCTTTCCAATATTTTTTTGGATGTAACATCCGTCATAATTTTCTTCGTATAAAATGTAGCCTCGGCGCACAATAATTAATCGATTGACATCTCATTCATTAAAATTATATGAGTAATTTAAGCGCTACGATGGAGCATAAGTAAATAAAAACATTCATACATATAAACTATCTACTGAAACATGATCCTTTAGGGTTGGTCGTAGTCGGCTACAAAAAAAACCATCGACATTCCTAGAGGTCAGTTCACAATACAGTCCGAAGTTCACTGACCTCATGTTATCTAGAACTTCAGTTGGCTACGTCACTGCTACCTGCTCGCTATCGATCCAACTGACTACGCCTAGGCAAAGTGGAACTCCTGCAGAACTCAGCTAAACGAGTCCTTTGACGTCGGGTAACGTCGTACGTGTCTCACACGTTTGGACGTGACGCATCAGACATACATGGTGACTTTTTAATGACCAAAGCGACAAGTGTGTGTTACGCTTGAGTTTTGAAAGAAAAGAGGCTGAATAGGCTGAGACGTTGCGTCCATTGTTTAATATTTAATTTGACAGTGGTTGGTGATGTTTATTTATTTATTTACTAACTAGCTGACCCGGCGATTTTTGTACCGCCTCAGATTCAATAAAAACGAATGTAAGTATGAGAAAATGAATTATCTTTAATTTTTCTTTCGTGAATTTTTTCCATGTTTTAATAGTTAGGTATTCTGCTATTCGGGGCAGAGACAAATCCAATAAATCAAAATCAGGCCCCGGCGGTTGGTCCGATGTGTAAGTATTGTTTTATGTATGTCGGAGTTGGCTTCAATTATTACAATAATTGTGGGTAGTCAACTTAATTTGTTATGATTTGTTGTTCTTATTATGAACTTAAGTGATTTTTACTATCAATTATTGTCTAATAAATTGTAACATAATTGATTGAGTAGGTACTCGATGTACGCACTAATTGATATTGGCATCTTATCTCGATAATTGTAACCGATGTTTTTGTTCAAAACAATTGATGACATGTTATTTTGATTTTAAAATGATTTACTTTGTTAAATCTCCATTGTTTATTTAAGACAATTATTCTTGTAATATTTGATCACTTATAATGTAAGTCTTATTAGATTTATCACATTTTAGTATTTTGTATCAACTCAAGTAAACACGTTGACGTACTTCCGTGCGTCATCGGACAGAGTTGTTGTGGGGCGAGTGCGTGGTGGGGACAAACCCTTTATAATTAAGCGTACTCGTATGTGCTGGGGTCAGTCGGTCTTCGGACTCGACTCCTGACAGAGCACTAGCTCCCGACAAACCTGTCGGTTTACTAAACTTTAAATACGGTATAATATTTCGGTGGCTCTGAACACGAACACACAGATACGAACAGAAATCGATCGTACGATTTGTTCGCAATTACTTTGTTACTGTACATAATTATTTTACTGTGTATCTAGTTGTGTCATATACCTACAGAGTGTGACTTGCTAATGTGATTAATTGTTCATGAAATTATAATCTGATTTGAACTACAAACCGTTTTTCTATTGCGCAACAACCAACACTACCCACAGTACGCCCACAGTAGTCATTAAAATATCCCTGACAATATCGAGACACACGAAATCCTACCTGTTCCGATATGTATATAAATAGATAGAAGATATCACTTACATTGTTTTACATAGCATTGCACAGCAGCCACCAATTTCCACACTCAGAGATTTTACTCAAAAACCAAATTACTCAAAAAAAAAAAATTAATCGCCGCCACCACCACTTTGAAATGTTTTAATCAGTCCTAGTTTTGATTGACAGAGTTCAAATTTAGGTATAGGTACATCTGTCCCGTTTATTGTTATTTTATTTTGTCGAGAAACCCCTTTTTTTAGGTCAAAACACAATCATTTTCAACGTTATCCATCAAAAACATAAAATATCTCGGAAAGAGTAACTTCATGCCATTTGTAAGGACACTAAAAAGGGAAAATGTTCGATCACTTCACTTTAACAAATACAAACGGGTGACACAAGTGCTACATTTGTATCAATACAAAGCCAAAAAGCCTTACAAGGATACATTTATTTTCCTACAGTAATTTCTTAACGTCAAGAAATATATTTTATTCGTTCCATCACTCAATGTAGGCGGCTTTGCACGTTTTATAATAACTACGGGATTGTCTTTTTATGAAGTGAAAACTTATATAGGAGCGTTGGGCATTTTTTGAGATGGGAAAAAAACCTTGAAGTCGCGACACTGTTACCGTAACCGACACCGCGCTACATGCGGATGTGTTTGGCTGTCCTCGGGATGTGTATCCGATATGTCAGTGAATGATGGAAAAGTATTCTGTTTGTGTTTTGTTTATAAGAAGATTAAAAAATACACACGTAATTGTTCAAGTTTTCACGTCTTTCGGCACTCCCGGAGTGCCACTGTTTTTTTTCCTTTTCTTTAATTTTCTCTTGTCCTGGGAATTACGTACCGAGTGGGTTAAGCGGTCGGAGATAATTGCAATTTTCGTTCACATTTACGTCATTGTCAGGGAGATTGGCTTCCATACTGGATGGCTGTTTTCGTTTGCCTGAGGCCTTACGTAGTTTAATTACATTCTACGTGTTTTCTGTTTTGTACTGTAAAATTGCCAATATACTGTTTATTTTTACTATTATTTAAATTTAATTTTTATATTATTTGTAGCCGACTATAATACCAAGTTTACTTAGATTATGTAGCTTATTTTAAATAGGTACGCTAACAGCGTAATAAATACATTGTATATTAATAAATAAAAATTAAAGGTAATTGTGAAATTTTACTCTTGTATATTGCCAATGTCTTACCTGACTTTTTAAGGCATAGTGCCAGTCAAACAAGTCTGAAAAAATTCTAAAATAAAATAAAGTAATATTATCTTAAGACATGAGACGTAGGGGATTACAGGACCTAAACGCAAAAAACGTAAGTTTTAGAAACAATAAAAGTATATGATCGACTACAGTAAACAAAATCAGTAAAATATATGATATTCTTCAGGATATATGCTAGGTAGATAGTGTATTGAAAACATAATACTACTAATTTGATACGATAGAAAAAAATCATGAAGATACCTCTAAAAACTTTCTTTTCACAATAAAAACAACACTAATATACATACAATCATTCTAATTTTTTGTCAGATTATTCTACAAGTAACATACTAAAACACTAGTGTTTTAATTTTTTTGTCCTAACAATAGATTTTTTGTAATTAAATAATTTCTTCAGATTTTGCAATAAATTACCAGCTTTGTGTCATCGTGCTTCTTTGTTTTCTATGCGGTCCGACAGTGACAGCGCTTTTAGTCATCAATCAATCAATCAACTCAGCCTATCGCAATCCACTGCTGGACATAGGCCTCTCCCAGACTGCGCCACAGCACCCTGTCTTCCACCTTCCGCATCCAGTCTATCACAGCCACCTTCTTTAGGTCGTCCGTCCATCTAGCTGGGGGCCGTCCCAAACTACGCTTGCCGTCCCACACTCCAGGACTCGTTTGCTCCACCGGCCATCGGTCCTTCGACAGACATGGCCAGCCCACTGCCACTTCAGTTTGCTTACTCTGCAAGCTATGTCGGTAACTCCGGTTCTTTTCCGGATAATTTCATTCCTGATTTTATCCTTCAAAGAGATTCCGGTCCTTTTTTAGGTCATTGTAAGCCCCTTAGACATAACTGGCGAAATGTGGGTGTAGTATAGGTAGGTACACGTCTACCTAATCGGTCGGGGAATACTAGCGTGATGTTATCTTATGTTTATTTTCAGCGTCTCCGAATAAAGACATTTCTTGAGATCTAAGCCCTATGTTACGCAATTAGGGTGCTGATCTGACCCAGCGAACTGGCCTGATTAATGATACTATTTCGATGTGGCTAAGTAATACCAGCCGCACGGGTCGATCGGTCAGGTTAAGCTACACTTGCCGCGGTTGGTCCGTGGATGGGTGGCCATATTTACATACCAAGACCCCTCCGTGCCTCGGAATTGTTCCCAGCTCTCATCCGTGGATATTTGACAGCCGTTACGGGTCGAGGTCGTCAGACGCCCGAAAGTCTGACAACCAGTTCTACCAAGGGGTTTCGTATTACCCAGTAACTGGGTTGTGGAGGTCAGATAGGCAGTCGCTCCATGTCAAATACTGGTAATCAACTGCATCCGGTAAGACTGGAAGCTGACCCCAACATATTTGTGAAAAGGCTAGGCAGATGATTATGCCCTAAGCAGGCCTAAATCACTTCTTATGTATTTTTTATCAAAACTATAATAACCGCCGAGATATCCCATAAAAATATTTCACCAAAGCAAGATGTAATCGTATGCGACCAAAGATCTGTGAGGTCAATGCCTACCGCTTTTTTTTCATCAGTAAAAAATACAGGCAACAATGAAAATGTAATTGGTAACATGACTCCGCTGTGACCTTTTTCTGTGTCTAAAACAAAGGGTGTTCATTCTAGCGAAATAAGTTTCTAGGGCAGTTTTTCCCCATCAACTATCTTTTGACACAGGCAAACATAATCGTGGCACATGTGCGAAGAATTCTTACGAAACTTTAGGAGTCATGACTGACAAAGGAACAGAAAAGTACGTACAAAGGTAATGCTTATTTCTACAGAAATTTCTTCCAGCATACCTGCGAAAGGATCCTTACTAATATTATAAATACGAAAGTAAGTTTGTTTGTTACGCTTTCACGCTAAAACGGCTGAACGGATTTGGGTGAAATTTGGCACATGAGTAGACCATGAACTGGAAAAGTGCATACCTAGGCTACGTTTTATCCTAACTTTTTTTTTATCGGCAGACGAAGTTGCGGGCAACGGCTAGTATTAGATAAGAAGACGAAGTAGAAGAATGAAGAAGAAGTAGAAGGGCAAACTAAATACATAAAATCAAATATGAGAATATAGTCACATACTCGTACATACATACCTACATACTTCTAATAGAACAGACACCAACTTATCTAAAAAAAAACTTATCTTTCTTTCTTATATGATTGTTTTGTTTGTAATCAAATCTTCCACAGAATAGGCGTGACGACAGTATCAAATAATCAAAAATTTAATGATGTTAGGGGAAAATACATATTAAAAGGATTTAAAACAGTGATTTAGTTTAATTTAAAAACTTGAGATTAATCGGATTTTCACAAAAATAAAAGATTAAAATACTGCAGTCGGCCATTTTGACTGAAACACCAATCACAGCGCATGACGTCACGGGTATGTAAACATCACTGTGGTTCACAGAGTACACTATAGATAGTATGCTGACAACATTTGATTTTTACCTAGGCGTGACATCAGATCCGACGCCATGACACTGTGAGCTGTTTTCGCGCCCTATTGAAAAAATATTAGAAAAATGGCTTCAAACTTCGTTAAACTTTAGTTTATTACCGAAATATAGGTGTTTTCGTAAATAGTAAATGTGTACGTACATTACGGAAGAGGATTTGAAAATCATTCGTCATGCCTATTGGTTGAAATAAGTAGCGTCCTTTATAAAGTTATGTTACGTGGACCTGCGTTTCAATTCTCAACCATTTATTAACGTGATTCAAGAGTCAGACGAAGAACCTTACTTATTTAAATTGATTCATTCCGACCAAGTCAAAATCATCTGTTCTTATTAAAAATACGCAAATACAATTTGTATGGTAACAAGCAAACAAATGACGATCCAAACAACGATCCAAGAAGCGGTATATTAGCTAGATATCTCCACTTATTTGACTAGAGCTTAAGGATACTTCTCGTAGATGGCGGACTCTTATTCTTTAGACAAAGGCCAGTTAGTCTCTTGTCACCACTAGTTTCACAACGGCTCTCAAGCACTTTAAGATGAGAGGCCACTTACCAGACGTTTTCTCTTACAACGGAGAGTCCTCGACCCTAAACTTTTGTTAGCGTTCAGAGCTCAAAATAGACTGTTGTAGAAAGCGGGCACGTGTTGGTCGAAATTATGAATATACATTATATAGGGTTATTGGTAAAACATTAACAACCTCTTAACAGGTCATTGTACTCATCATTATGAACAACTTTTACTATGGACCAAATCTGAAATCGCGAAAAAAAAATCGGCTGTTCCCTACATTTATGTTCGTATAACTCGTCAAAATGTAGGGAAAAGCTGATTTTTTTTCGCGATTTCAGGTTTGGTCCCATAGTAAAAGTTGTTCATAATGATTGGTACAATAACCTCTTAAGAGGTTGTTAAGTTTTACCAATAACCCTGTATACACACACTTAGGTACTGACCGACTGACTCCTAACTTTTGTAACAAGGTACCACCGAGCTCAAGAGCCAGGCTTCAAACGACATAAAAAAAAGTTAAATGTTGAAAATGTCATTAGGTATTCATATTATTGTGAGTTATTGTGCGGGAGGGGTGATAGTTGTCACAAGTTCACGAATCACTGAGCTCTGGCATCACGTCACCACACCCCTCCCGCACCGCGCTGCCACCTCAGGCAACGTCTCAGTTACGGGATCGGCCTTAAATAGGTTTGTTAGTTACGCAAAACTTTTGAGTGCATTGTGTGTAGAATTTAGGGTGTAAAATATTCTACAACATTATTTTTAGTATAAGCGAAACCCGAAATACGTGTCTAGTATTTTTATGTAAAGAATCTATGTACAAAATTTCAAAACTCTATCATGAAAAGTCACAAAGTTATAAGCTTGTTAAGTTACCTGTTTGTCCGTACAAAAACATGCTCACCCGCGCCGCGCCGTCTTGCGCTCATTGATATAGTACCTAGGTACCTAACCGTTCGGCGCGGCGATTGGATTTATAACCTACTTAGTGTTAACCTTTTTTAAATATTTTTGGGACAAAATATAACATGGGGTAAAAATTATTGGAATCGATTCAGTTACTTATTCTGAACAAACTATATTCAGGTTTCGCATATACTTACTAAAAATAACGTTGTATAAGCCTTTGTGAATCAAGGCGACTTTAATTAGTGTATCAAAATAAAGTACGAAACAAACAGTTGTTCCTATTTAGCTCATATAAGGGACAGCACAAGTGAAGTCTCAGTCGTTTCACGAAGTCAAGCCTCTCTTTAATGTTTTTGTGATGACCTCGCCCTGTATAATGAGGTGTTAGTACCAGCAGCCACTCCAGGCTGAATGTGACACCCGCTGTATAGTACGCTTTCTTAATAACTGCACATTTATTTTTAGTTTTTATAACGTTGTGAGTAGGAAAGCCATATTTATCTCTAAAACTATGTAGTCAGACAAAAAGTTTATTTTTGTTTGAAAATTATTTATTTTTTTATTTTTTATTTAGGCACATATAAGTATATATATTCTTAGAACTGAGTTCTACTTAGAAAAAAACAAATATAGAAACAAAAAAAAAATACAGGTACAAAATATTCTGCTTATTCTTCACATTTTTATGAGCAAAACGCGTGACTTCATACAAAAGCAGGTTGCCTTAGGTTTGTAATAACTTAAAAAGAAGACATTTACCCCAATGTGTCGCGTTGGCAACAAATTAGCGGCTCGATCTAACTTTGTTACTTCCAAGTGACGAAAAGAATAATTCCCTTTAAATATATTGCATGTCTTGCGGTCATACTTAATTGCCGAAATTCCATAGATTATTTTTGGGAGGAAGGAATTACAGGACAATGCTTTAAAATCATTTTCATAAATAATCCTTCCAGATTTTTCGTATCCATTTTTGAATCTCCATGAATATCCGGATAGGTCCTCGTACACACTGAAGTTAGCATTGTAGTAGAAGGCATCAGTAGTGTTGACGGCGGTGATGCTGACGTTAACTTTCTTATGTTTGTCGTAGGGCGGATCCGGATTGGGGCAGTATTCTATCCCTTGATAAATAATTTTGTACCTCACGCAGAACAAAATTGATTGGAATTGGAAGATGATAATAACACCGAGAATAAATCTCATTTTCATACAAATTGTGTATGATTTAGTTGGTACTATCGAGGAGAGTACTCATGTACGACTGGAGAACCAACTCAGTTCTGACTTGTGATTTACCACCGCCAATCATTAGCATGTCATTAATGCCCTGATTATGATCAATGAAATAATATTACAGTCAGTGAGCAATTGAGCAAGGTCGGCCGGGGCTATTTTAAGTAATACCCGATCATAATAGAGCATTCGTTGCTCAGAAAAAATGCATTCAAGCAATTTACAGGCTCCAACCAGACAAATCATATAGACCTGTGTTCAAAAAACTTGGTTTGTTACCGTCTCTTTTTATCTATGAAATATGTTTATTTGTCAGAAAGCATCGTTAGTTTAAATACCCCACGAAATGAAGAAGTGGGGTTATTTCGACTAACCTAAAGTCATAATTACCCCGCTTAGTTTTTGTATGGTATTGCGAAACACTAGTGATGTGATGGTGTTCCATTATTTATATCGATACTCTATGCATAACAAAAACATTGGCACATGCTGCGATAAACTGTACAGGGAACCACTGTTGGTAAATTGAATCTCTAAATGGTGATCAAACCTTTTATTATTGTTGTGAAACGTGAATGTTATGCAGTTTGAAGAATTTCCTATCTTGTCATAAAAGTTTTCTTGTCTCTCGTCCGCGTTTTTACTACTTTACCGCTGATTCACTACTTTTGCGCTTTGATTGGGTTGGGTATCCTGTGCATGCATGTGTTTCTGTATCGTTTTAGATGGTGCGAAATTATATGGCAAAAAAGTTAAACAGTACTCACTCACTTGACGAACTACATAAGGCTGTAGATGTTCGCAATAAAGAAAATGACTAGTTATCAAGCTGCTGATTTTTATGGTACACCACGGTCTACAATAGTTTCAAGACTACATGGAAAACTTTTTTTGTTTATTCATGGTTGTTGTTGATCTGATTTATCGACGATGTTGGTTGGCATACGTCCCTGCACTACTACCTACGTAAAAAGTCGAAATTGTCCCTCTAAGGTGTTTTAAGTATTTTATTACGTTACTGAACCATGTTAGGAGACAATAAGCCAAAGATTGGTATGAATTATGCCATATAAACTCTGGCTCTCACTTTCAAAACGATAACGGCTTTAATACGATAAATATGTGGCATAATTGAAATAGCCCCACTGTGGGGTAATTGTAACAATTTCTTTCCAATTTAAAAATTATCGTTCCTTTGAACATGAAAGATGAGTATTCTGTTTAACACCTACGTAAGAAAGAATAACATATATTTATTTAGTCTACCATAACGTATGCAAAGACGGATGTGCAGGCTTTTGAAGCTGACGTTTGTTTTTTTATAGTCGAAATAGCCTCCCCGCCCGACCTCATATCATGTATAAAAATGCCGTCTATTTTAGAATATGTATATTATTTTTAAACCATTTATCTTAATGACAATGGCAATTACCCCTTCGTTAGGAGAATGCAAGGTTACTCATTTAGAATACTATAATGATAGATTCCAGTTGTAGACGTGATTACACATATTTTTAGTATATACACGGTGGTACAGACGCTAGCACATCAAGCTATCAAATCTGTCAAATTTATTTAATAGATTTTCGACTTTACCGATAAAGCATAAGGTTAAAAGTTGATTGGAAAATTTTGACAGGTTCGGGTAGCTTGATGTCCTGGCATCTGTACATCGACGCGCAAACTGTAACCATAGAGTCAGTACATGATTCTGAATAATACATTAAAATATTCTGTTGAATATAAAAAAAAATGCTGTTCCATACATTTTGACCGCGTAGGTATTGCACTTTTCTGTGAAACAGCTTCTATTTTTGATAACCTACGATAAGATATTTATCGTAGGTTATCAAAAATAGAAGCTCTTGGGGGTTTACAATCATGTGCTGAATCTGAATTCATGGTTACTATTTGCACGTCGATGCCACCCTGTATACAATGATCATAGATCAACTAATTGCCCTAGTTCCCATCAAACAAATGAATGTAATTGGTAGAGGTATGTGGAACAGGGTGTAAAGTTCACTCATTCTCTATAGAAAAGGGAGGATCCTCCGACCATACGGGTGTTGTGTCTGGCGGGCAGCTGCCCGATGATTCATGTCGGGCCGTTGTATCTATGCTAGTTGCGCGGTAAACTCATTTTGCGAGATGCAGGATTTTGCGTGACGTACTGTATAACGCGTTGTTCTCATGTGGCGTTGTATATCTACAACGCCGCTACAGATGGATTTAGTGAAAGATGATATGGCTTAGAAGGAAGTGAATACTGAGAAGAAGGCTGATTGATATACATTTGAAGTAATAATAAAGTACTTATAATGATTCATAAACAAGTGTTACAATATTTAAGTATGACACTGGATCCCGCACTAGGATACCTACCCTGTGTCGCCGGATCCAGTCTCTTTCGACAGAAAATATAAATTATATAAAATAAGTTAACAGATGCAACGGTTTCAGTATAAGTAATTAAACGTAGGACAAAAAGGTACGCGTGTGTAATGGGTGTAAGTATGTATGTGATGAGAATGAGTATGTATGTGATGAAGAATACTTTAATAGTTGAATGATTGATGTATGGAAGAAAAAGAAGTAGGTACTGTAGAGCCCTACATTTAGTAAGACAGGCTGGTCATAATTGTATCGATGTTCCATTTGAAGATTCAAACGAACGTCAAATAATTTAATATGGTGTTTTTGGTTCAATAGATAGGATTGATAGGTTACCTTGAAGCTGTAAAGTTCTTTTTAACAATATAATAATTCCAAGTCATCTTCTAATTATAAACTGCGGAGGTCCAGTTTAGACCTTCACAGTACTGTGGAGATTATACTGAGTCCAATTAAATTAACTAGCGAAACTCCGCAGGCGTGATGGTATCGATACCTAAACATGAAGAGTCAAGCGCTAATTCATATAAATAATAGAAGAAATAAATTAGAGCTGACATGGATATCGTGACAAAAAAAACTTAAATGAGATTCTAGAAATAATTATCTAAGTTACTCCATAAGCTCGCGTTTTATTCTGTACCGTTATTAAGGTACTATTACTAGTATATATTAGTACTGCTGACCACAACTAAATTGGGATAGATAGTAGGTATCCTCTTTATTGTTCACTATAGCATAAGGTATAATAGGTGGAGATGTAGAGAGCAGTTGTTAATTTTATACCTTTAAATTAAGAATTACACAATATTATTTATACAGTTATTATTACAATATTTTTGTGAAAAGAGTCGACTTGACAGAACGTTATAAATTCTTAAAGATAGGTCGTTTGTCATTCACGTTGACGCCACACATTATCACAATGTTCATGTTGTTTGTATTAACTCGATTATTATGAGATTCTTTCTTAGATGTGTTTTGTTACCGTTTCAATTGTGTAAACGAAAAGTAATTGAGTCAGGGCAAATTTTTGGTATTCATAGCCGTTTGTTGAGAGCAGCGGTGGCCACGTTGTAACAGCTGCGACATACGAGTTGTTGGTTGTGAGTTTGAACCTAAGCAGGCACTTTACACTTTAGTTGGCGTTTTTGTCGTAGTTGGGGTTGAGTTTCTTTTTAGGGTTCCCGTACCCAAAGGGTAAAACCGAGACCCTATTACTAAGACTTCGCTGTCTGTCCGTCAGTCTGTCCGTCCGTCCGTCTGTCTGTCACCAGGATGTATCTCAAGAACCGCGATAGCTAGACAGTTGAAATTTTCACAAATTATGTATTTCTGTTGCCGCTATAACAACAAATAGTAAAAACCAAATAAAATAAAAAACGTGTTTTTTTCGGCGTCTTTGCCCTGTGGTACGGAACCCTTCGTGTGCGAGTCCGACTCGCACTTGGCGTTTTATTTTTGTGTTTTCATCTCCTGTCTACGAGTACTTATACTGACCGTGTTCTCATTAACGAGTTATCTAGTAGAACTTACTAATGAGCACTGCTTGTACCTAGTCTAAAGCTCCAACTCGCTAACAATTTCCTAATGGGGATTCTTATTACCTAGATATTTAAAAGTTTCAAGTGTTACAGAATGAAATGATGCTTTAAAGAGTATAGCTGGTGTAAATGTAGGAATAACTCAAACCTACTTATAGAATAACTAGCTGCGCCACGCGGTTTCACCGCGTAAGTGTCGATCCCGTGGGAATATTGAGATAAAAAGTAACCTATATGTTAATCCAGGGAGTCAGCTACCTCCATATAAAATTTTATCAAAATTGGTCCCGCCGTTTGAGCGTGAAGAAGTAGCAAACATACAAACACACACACACACACTCACAAACTTTCGCCTTTATTTAGTGTGATTGCGTGAAATGAGTAAGTGTTTTTTTAAGTATGGATGTCATTAATGGCGACTAAGCAAACAGCAACGCCCGCTTGTCTGGTAATAAGAACAATATGAGGTCACATTTTGTTGTTAGATATTAGCACAACATTGTGCCTAGCGTATATAGTAATAACCGAATTATAAATCACACTCTTTATCACCAGTGATCGGAATAGGTAGAGCTATTTAGGTTCATTGACCGCAAACATTGATGTTAATATGGATATTCCTCGGGATTCCGACTGATACTACGGGATTTTATTGTCGCTAGAGTGACGCACCTGTTTTTGTCTCTTTCTGCGCCACTAGAATTCAATTCTTTACCAACAGTAACTTCGAAACTAAACTTAAGTTCGTAACTAAAAGGGAATATCCATATTATTCTAACCTATGGCAAGTACATAAAACAGCTCTACCTACACACATGACTACTACACACATACTACACACATTCTGTCTGTTTATCACACATAAGTGAAGTGCCGGTTGCGACTAAAAATCCCAACTAATATTATAAATGCGAAAGTAAGCTGCTGCTTGATACCTTTTCCCGCCGAAACCACTGAACCGATCATCCTGAAATTTTGCATATACGTTGTCAGGTGTACAGAAACGGACATAGGGTACCTTTCATCCCGAAAAAAAGTGCTGTTCCCGAGGAAAACAACAATAACGTTATTATGATAATAGATGGCGCCACGTGACTTTCGAATCAAAAACAGGACAACGTCTGTCGGGTCAGCTAGACCTGAATATATGTGATCAAAATATTATTTATAATGTTGACATTAAGTGCGTGACTATAATTCCTACTGTTAGTACTAAAATAAAGAACGAAGAAATATAAACAGAAAATACTAGTTCCTTGTTGGTTTATGTAAATTATGTAACAGAATGTGGGACGAAGAAAATCGCGTGGGCGATGTGTAGATGAATTATAATAAATATTTCAAAAAAATACGACTTTCACTATCTCTTTGTCTGTGTTGATGAATAAAACAACATTTTGCCGTTGTTGGATTTTCACGGAGTGTTTCTTTTACCCAAAAAATGTTTTATGATGTTAGTGTGTAGGTATGTTTGTTTGTTGTCCGAAGTCTAAATCCGTTGATACCTTGAGGGCTTCGTTGGAACCGGGATAAGACCGGAAGCACTGTAAAGGGATATGTTACGACATGGTTGGCTTCAGTTACTTGTATATTTATAAGTGTAAACTTACATACAAACTAACATTTATCGTCAACCTGTAGAGACAAAGGGAAAGCTCAAAATTAATGTATTTGTTTTACTTTTTGGTTTTATTTCTGTTTGTTTGTTCTTTTTTGGTTTGATTTGAAATAGATGTGATAGAGATATTGAATAGATATTGAATTGTGTATTTGAAATAGGCGCTTTAATATCTTAAAATTCGGACTATATCAGCCTGAGGTAGCGGCGTGGAGCGGGAGGGGTGACAGTTGTCACAAGTTCACGAATCACCGAGCTCTCGCATCACGTCACCACACCCCTCCCGCACCGCGCTGCTACCTCAGGCAACGTCTCAGTTACGCATAACTTTTGAGTGTGTAGTGTGTAGAATTTAGGGTGTAAAATATTCTACAAGCCTTTGTGAATCAAGATGACTTTAATTAGTGCATCTAAATAAAGTACGAAACAATCACGTGCCCCTATTTAGCTCATGTCAGGGACAGCTTAAGTGTAGGTAGTCCCCGTCGTTTCACGAAGTCAAGCCCCTCTTTAATGTTTTTGTAATGACCTCGCCCTGTATAATGAGGTGTTAGTAGCAGCAGCCACTCCAGGCTGAATGTGACACCCGCTGTATAGTGCTTACTGAATAACTGCACATTTATTTTTAGTTTTTATAACGTTGTGAGTAGGAAGGCCGTATTTATTTCTAAAATTATGTAGTCAGACAAAACGTTTATTTTTGTTTGCAGTGTTTAGTTAATTTTTATTTTACATATAATATTATATATGTAGTTCTCAGAATATATTTATATATATGTATATTCTAAGAACTCAGTGCCTACTTAGAAAAAAAACTTAACAACAACAAAAAAAAAATAGGTACAATACTAAATCTGCTCCTTTACAATTTTATGAACAAAACGCGTGACTCCATACAAAAACTGGTTGCCTTAGGTTTATAGTAACTTAAAAAGAAGACATTTACCCCAATGTGTCGCGTTGGCAACAAATTAGCGGCTCGATCTAACTTAGTTACTTCCAAGTGACGAAAAGAATAATTCCCTTTAAATATATTGCATGTCTTGCGGTCGCACCTAATTGCTGAAATTCCATAGATTAGTTTTGGGATGAAGGTTTTGCAGGACAATGCTTTAAAATCATTTTCATAAATAATCCTTCCAGATTTTTCGTATCCATTTTTGAATCTCCATGAATATCCCGATAGGTCCTCGTACACACTGAAGTTGGCATTGTAATAGAAGGCATCAGTATTGTTGACGGCAGCGATGCTGACGTTAACTTTCTTATGTTTGTCGTAGGGTGGGTCCGGATTGGGGCAGTATTCTATCCCTTGATAAATCATTTTGTACTTCACGCAGAACAAAATTGATTGGAGTTGGAAGATGATAATAACACCGAGAATAAATCTCATTTTCATACAAATTGTATATGATTTAGTGGGTACTATCGGGGAGAGTACCTAGGTACTCATGTACGACTGATGAACCAACACAGTTCTGACTTTTGATTGAGCGCCGCCAATCATTAGCATGTCATTAATGATTATAATCAATGAAACAATTTTACAGTCAGTGAGCATATCATGTATACAAATGCAGTCTAGTTTAGAATATTATGTTATTTTGACAATGGCAATTACCTCTTCGTTAGGAGAATGCAAGGTTACTAATTTAGAATACCTACTAGAATGATTCCATTTGTAGACGTAAACACATATTTTTAGTAGTTATGCAAGGTAACCTTGGATTCAGTGCATGATTCTGAATTCAACATTAAAATATACTGTTGGTTATTAAAAAAAATTGCTGTTCCATACATTTTGATAGACATGATCTTCGGGAGATGACAGAAGAAATAAATTGGAGCCGACATGGATATCGTGATAAAAAAAACTTAGATAAGGTTCTAGAAATAATTATCCAAGTTATTCTATAAACCGCTTTTTATTCGGTAAGTACCGCTAGGTCGCAGGAAGCAACTAAGTTACTATTACTAGTACATATATGTACTGCTGACCACAACTAAATTGGGCAGGTGGAGATGTCGTCTACACCTGCCCTTATACTTTATGTACCGTAAACTGGGGTTACTTTGTATAGCGGGGTGACTTTAATCGAAACTTCCATTTCATATAAAATCACGAATTGCGTAAAACGAAACGCAATTTATTCGTTTTTTTTTCTAGGTTAGCAAAATTGAAGAACTGTTGAATCCTTTCTTGAGGTCACGCTGGGAATTCACCAACGATTTTAATTGAAATATGTAATTATATTGTTATTCTCTATTTATAGCAACATAATTGTGCTGCAAAACTTCATGTGTACTTATAATTGGGGTAACTTTGTAATTACGTAATAAAATCCCCTATTACATTGCGTAATTCCAAACTTATCAAAGTAACCCCATTCTACGTATAACTTTGATCAGACAGTTTTTATTTTTTTTCTCTAAATCAAGCCATATTTTTTCATTTATTATAACAGAAATCGCGAGTTTAAACAAAACCGATTATTAGATCGATTATATTTTTTTTTACAACCTGAGATTTAAAAGATATGGACCTTGAAAGTTCAATATTGATCAAAGTAACCCCGGTTTACGGTATATTTTAGTGTAGTAGTAGTAGTAATATTTTACATCTTTAAACTAAGAATTATTTATAACTTCTCCCATACACAATATTTATACACATTTATTTTAAGTGAAAAGAGTCGACTCGACCGGACGTTATATATTCATGAAGTTAAGTCGTTTGTCATTCACGTTGACGCCACACATTATTACAATGTTCATGTTGTTTGTATTAACTCGATTATTATGAAATTCTTTCATAAATGTATTTTGTTACCGTTTTAATTGTGTAAACAAAAAGTAATTGAGTCAGGGTAATTTTTGGTATTCATAGCCGTTTGTTGAGAGCAGTGGAGGACTGGTAGCCCAGCCGCGACTTACGAGTTTTTGGTTGTGGGTTTGAACCCAAGCAGGCACTTTAGGTACATACTTTGTGTAAATTTTTTCATCACCCCTGCTCTCAAAACGGTGAAGGAAAACTTCGTAAGGAAGCCGGCATGTCCTTGAACCAAAAATTCGAAGACATGTGACATCCGCCAATCGCCATCCCGCGTAGTGGATTACGGCCCTCTCCCTCTCACAGAGAGGGCGCCTATGTCCAGTGGGAATATTATATAGGCTGATTATGCTTTAGGTAGGCTGATTATGCGTTTGTGATTTGTGAAACGTTTTACAGAGCAGACCTCTCACAAAACAATAAGCCGATATTTACATAAAAATTCAAGGGTTTAAAAACAGTTTACTTATGGCTGATTTTTCAATAGTCAGATAACTTTTATTTGAAGAATTCTCTGTTTCACTTAAATCTCTGTTTGACAAGTTTTGTATAATTAATCTGACTATTGAAAAAACAGCCCTGACGCAACTTAAAAACTGTGACGTTCCAAAACACTTCTGTTATAGGAGTCGAAAACCTTTGTTCAGACTTCGAACTGATTCAACAAACGCCCCAATCCATCGTCGTCGTGGAGTTTAGCACAGACATAGTTTCTGACCCAGAGATCATGTCCCTCTTTTTTTGCTAGAGGGCAGACAGCACTACACAACCAAAAGTAGAAAAATGATTCAAACACAGAATATCTAAATTACAAAAAAGTAAACTACCTACAACCTTCATGGTTCTTTTGGCGCTAAAATCGGAACTAACACCGCCATTTTGTTTTGTCAACACAATTTCATTGAAAATTTCATGTGCAATTTCTCAGATGTTTACCAACAACCTTTCAATGTCATTTAGAAACAATAAAGATCCTTGTAGCACTCTAGGTTCTCCTCTATTTTATACTAGGATAATGTTTCAAAAACATAAAATATTTTCTACAGAATTTTATTATATTTTGTTGCTAAAATCATCATCTCATCTGCTTAGCCTTTTCCCAACTATGGTCTGGTCAACTGGGGTCGGCTTCCAGTCTTACCGGATGCAGTTGAATATCAGTATTTTACATGGACGACATGGCGACTGTCTATCTGACCTCCACAACCCAATAACTAGGTAATACGAAATCCCTTGGTAGGACTTCAGACTTTCGGGCTTCTGACGATCCGTAACGACTATCAAAGAACCACGAATGACAGCCGGGACCAACAGCTTAACGTGCTTTCCGAGGCTCGAATGGGGCTAGGTATGTAAAAACGGTCGCCCATCGACGGACCAACCGCGGCAAGAAGTGTAGCTTAACTTTATCGATCGAGATTTTGTTGCTTAAAAATGGCTGCTATTTATAAGTAACTTTACATAAGTAACGTTGTATCTTTATATCTAGCACGTACACGTTACATATGAGTTTCAGCAGTGAACAAACGCGGTGTAGCAATATATTCTGCACGCTTCAGCGGCTTTACGAGATCAAATATGACGGCTCAGTATATCTAGCAAGTGTTCACTGAATGCACGCTTGTAATAATGGAATATTTATTAGTGGGATATGAGAACATAATAATTATGTATTGCTTAATCGAAGTAGTAAACGTTACTATAAACGGGTCGTAATTGTGAAGTGAAAAGACAACAAAAAGGTAATAATGTTTTATATACCTGAGGTTAAAAGGTACCTAATCATGTTTTAAACATCTGAAGCCCAACGGATGGCCTATACTATACTACTAACACCATTAACACTTTTCCATAGGAGATTGTTGGTTGGTGGTAGATATCTAACTTAGAAAGATATATTAATGATTCTAATTCTCTAAATATCTAGGTACCTTTTATTGTGTCGCGAATCATATTTTGATCAAGATACAATCTGACACTGACCTGCAAATTGGAAAACCACGTAAGAAAATTTGAATTTCGCGGTCTACCAGTATCCATCACTTTAATAATAATGAGCGGAGGTGGTGAAGTGGTCATGGGTCCATTTTCAGCAGTTTGTGTTTTTCAGATATGTCACGGGCTTATAAAGAACAGCGGTGCCGTTCTGTAAAAATCTCACGTATTTGAAGTGAGCGTGGAGTGAGCTGTCAATAGTGTCAATTCCTAGCAAAAACAAACTCACTTCACCCAAGTTTTCACGGTGAGTTTTTTTACAGAATTGACTGGCTGGTTCAGTAGCTAACGTAATTATTGTTAGTAGGTACCTACTAGCGATTACAATAGCCTTTAAGCATACGCATATTAATCAGTCTGTAATTGAAGAACAAGCTTTGCCATTCATTTCTTTTTCATTACTAATAATTAAACAAAGTAATTGAAACTTATTATTAAGGACAGTACCGCACTGAACAGCTGTTTGTAATTCAGTTAAATCCGGCCTGGCGCGACGCGGTCCGGCCTACTTATATAATTGTAAGAAAATAATAGCTGTTTCTGGTTCTGAGTTATTCTTGTGAATTATTAAAATTCACGGTCAGTTGTCCTTAATTACATGGAACGGTTACCTACTTTGATTATGGCTCTATTGTTTTAGGTTTTCTAACCTTCAATGTCCCTAGACTTATTTCTATAAGTCTAGGGAAATTGAAGGTTTCAGTAAGGCAACAGTGTAAGGCTTTATAACAGCTAAGTCGAAACAAGTGTCGCGTTATTTTTGCATTAAAGGTGTGTTTCGAGACGCAAATCTTATAATATAAAAAAAATCATGCCCTCAATGAAATTTTATGCCAAAAAAATAAAATTTTTACAAAAAAAAACAACCGACTTCCAAAAAAAACACTTCGAATTGATTGAGATTGTAAAAAGTTTTTATTTTTCACTTTTTAGTAGGCCACCTGTGGTCTTCTTCATCAGCTCCACTTTACCAAATGATGATTTCCGAGAGCAAATGCTGAAGTTATTTTAAAAAATACCCAAATCGTTATAGCTTTGCCTATAAAATTTGAGGGTTTCCCTCGATTTCCATGGGATCCTCTCATCAGATTCCAATTTGATGATAATGGGACCACCTCGAGAGTATACCCTTTCAAACAAAAAAAGAATTTTGAAAATCGGTCCACAATTGGCGGAGTAATCGCGTAACAAACACACAAAAAAAAAAAAAAAAAAACACCGTCGAATTGAGAACCTCCTCCTTTTTGAAGTCGGTTAAAAAGATAAGTAACCAACTTATCTTTTTGGCATACAATTTTTGGTTGTAATTTTTGTTTGTCATCATCCATGGCTTTCACCCGTCTAAGTTTTGGGAATATTGGGATAAAAAGTAACCTATATCCTAATCCAGGTCATGGTCTATCCATGTGCTAAATTTCATCCAAATCTGTTTAGCAATTTTAGCGTGAAAGCGTAACAAACAAACATACAAAACTAAATTGGTTCAGCGGTTTAAGGGGGAAGAGGTAACAGACAGACAGAGATAATATTAGTATGGATATAGTTTGTGTGTTGTGTTGATTATATAATAGTTGAAATTTAGATATACCTGTGCCGTACCTATTGTTTCATATACAATAAGCCCAAGATAACCATAAAGTCATACGACCTCGGAAATATGTAGCGATAACATTAAACCGAAGAAACCGCTTAGTTCGTGAGTCGTGACGTATTTACAAGAAAATCTGTCTCTAAACGCGAAAGCTGTCTGCAAAAACTTTGACGTTACCCCACCCTTAAAAGGGAGGGGAGGAAACGATGGATAACATTTCCGTGGGAAGCTTAATGTGTCCGGATCCACAGCAAAAAAACTTTAAAGCCATGTTATTAGCAGAAAGTACTTTTAAACGTTTATTGCTGTAAATTATTATGTTGCTTTCTTGTTTACTTTTTGTTCTTAACCGACTATGGCAAAGTCAAAGGAGGGTTATGCTTTTGACAGGCTATGTGTATGTATGAATGTTCATCTGTTCACTCATAACTCCCAAACTTCTAGTCGTATTTTGACAAACGAGGTATCGTGGAAAGCTTCAATCCTATCTTTATATAGGGTTATTGGAACCTGGATACAAAGCCTTAAATAAGGCCATTTTGAGCCATACATGACTTAGGCCAAGTATGTTTTTTTCGCAGTTAAAGTTGGTATGTTATTTTTGACTAAAAGATTGCAGTAAAAAAAAAGATACTTCGTCTAAGACAGACAATACATCCTCTTTATACTAATTACTAATTTACTAATAATATTATAAACGCGAAAGTTTGTGAGGATGGATGACGGATGTTTGTTATTCTTTCAAGCAAAAACTACTGAACGGATTTTGATGAAACTTTCGAGTAATATTGCTTAAATATCAGAATAATCTAACCTATTTTACTGCTGTCATTCGCGGATCTTTGACAGTCGTTACGGGTAGTCAGAAGCCCGAAAGTCTGACAACCAGTCTTACCAAGGGGTACCCTATTACTCAGTAACTGGGTTGTGGAGGTCAGATAGGCTGTCGCTCCATGTAAAATACTGTTATTCAGCAACATAGTTGGGGAAAGGCTAGGCAGATGACGATGATATAGGATAGTTTTTGTTCCGATATTTCTACGGGATCGACACTTATGCGGGTGAAACCGCGGGGCGCTGCTAGTAATTGAAATAAAAATGAAAGTTTAAAACTAAAAAACTTACAGTTATACGAAAACTAAAATGATGTTATTTTGTTACTAATTAGTCTTGTGTACAGGCGCCAGCACATCAAGCTACCCGAAACTGTCAAATTTTCCCAATCAACTTTGAACCTTATGCTTCAGCGATAAAGTTGAAAATCTATTAAAGAAATTTGACAGATTGTAGTAGCTTGATGTGCTTGCGTCTGTATTTTTTAAGTTGGCGTATTTGTCGTAGTTAGGTTTTTCTTTTATTTTTGTGTTTTTATCTACTGTCTGCGAATACTTATACTGACCGTGTTCTCATTATCGAGTTATCTAGTAGAACTTACTAATAAGCACTGCTTGTACCTAGTCTGATTCTCCAACTCGCTAACAAGTTCCTAATGGGGATTCTTTAATACCTAGTTTTTCAAAGTTTCAAGCGTTACAGAAGGAAATGATGCTTTAAATGATAAATGATTTATTTTCTGTAAGTAGGTTTGTACAAACACTTTTACACGTCAATCTTTTTTTTTAAACTAGATGAGGTCGGGGTTTCCTGTCTGACTACTCTCAGAAGAAAGGCCGAAACAAACTCAGAGGTCACAGTCTCTTTTAAAGTCCAGACAACATCTTGGTCAGATCGTGTGAAGACCATGTAGATTGGTGTCTGAAATGGTCTTTGGAGGAAAGAACCACACAGATTGAGCGGACCTGTCCAATCAGTGCACGCATTTGTCAAACATCGTGCAGCTCAACTTAGAAGTTGAGGAGCTCAACGATTCGACGAACAATACCAAAGAAAGGACATTTGGATAGGCGTTAATGGATACAGCTGGTGTACATGTAGGAATAACACAAACCTAATTACTTATAGAATAATTGCGTGAAATAAGTAAGAGTCCTTTTCTAAGTACGAATGTCGTTAATGGCGACTAAGTAAACAGCAACGTCCGCTTGTCTGGTAATAACACATCATCATCTGCCTAGCCTTTTCCCAACCATGTTGGGGCCAGTCTAACCGGATGCTGCTGAATACCAGTATTTTACATGGAGCGACTGCCTATCTGACCTCTATAACCCATTTACTGGGTAATACGATACCCCTTGGTAAGACTGGTTGCCAGACTTTCGGGCTTCTGACTACCCGTAACGACAGCAATATGTAATAATAACAAAAAAATGTGACCTACACATTTTGTTGTTATTAGCACAGCATTGTAATACAGGTTAATTCCTAGCACGGGACTGGGTCTTGCCCTGCTCTCCACTCTAACAAGCCTATCTCAATAAATATTATTATTATTTATTATTGTGTCGCGATTAGTAATAACCGAATTATGACTTACACTCTTTACTAAAGGATATCTTTTAGAAGAGAAAACATCTTTGTTATTAAATAAAGCCCCGTAGAGGTTAAAGAGTTGTTAAAAGACAACTGTCTAAAACATAGAAATCTTCAAAGTGAAAAATAAACGCAAGAAAAAACAAACGTTAATAAAAAAAAAACTTTTATTTTTCCTTGTTATATCAAGTATTATTCTTCAAAACGTGTTCTTATGTTTCTGGTTCAACCCAGCTTTCCTCAGGGAATCCGGATTCCCGCAGTACTATTTCTCTGCTCACGTGAATAGGGGTGGTTTTCCACTTGACGTAATCCCATAGAATCTTACGACGCCCCAGGGATGAAGCTTAAGTAGGTACCTGTCTGTGATGAAATTAAACAAAAGTTTGTTTGTGTGCATTTACGTACTCAATGGGAGAGGAATATTATTAAACTAGTTTCTGTCTTGTCTGTGTGGTGCCGGACTTAAAGAATAGCACCACCCCATACTTCCCGTGGGTGTCGTAAAAGGCGACTAAGGAGAATGGGCAGCAGCGTTCTCTATGCATTCCACCACCATACCATACTGCGATTGCCAACCCGCCTGCCAAGCGTGGCGATTATGGCAACCCCCCCCCTTTTTGGGGGAGGCCTATGTTATGTGTTCCCTCGACCCATCCCGTCGCATCGTATCGCCTGCTCATGCTATTACTTCATTTGCGTGATATTAAATAGCCTATAGCCTTGCCCAAAAATGGGCTATCAAATGCAAGAAGTTAGGTAGTTCCTGAGATTAGCGCGTGCAAACGAACAAACCCTTCAGCTTTATTATTAGTAATATAGATTGACGGCTTAATGTTTAGTGGGGGGACACGTGGCTAAATAATAACAGCCGCACAGGTCGATCGATCAGGTTAAGCTACGCTTGCCGCGGTTAGTCTGTGGATGGGTGACCATCTTTAAATACCGTGACCGCTCCGTGCCTCGAAAAGCATCGTTAAGCCGTTGGTCCCGGCTGTCATTCGTGGATCTGATGATTGACGGCTGAATGTTTAGTGAGGTTGAATGAAAATAAATAGACATCATGTATGAAATATAGGCTCATGGGGTTCTGAAGTTTCTTCGGGGAAGGTTCATGGGAACAGGTACATCAGAAATGTGTTGTAGTTACTATGAATGAACGCACTTCTTTTTCTGTGCTATGAAAACTTCGAATTTCAATTGTGTTATACAGGGTTAATCAAAATAAATCAGCTGTTCCCTACGTTTATGTTAGTGTAACTCTTCAAAATGTATGCCTACATTTTGACGAGTTACACGCACAACAGTTGATTTTTTTTTCGCGATTTCATTTTTGGTCCCATAGTAAAAGTCGTCATAATGATGAGTACCATTATGACCTCTTAAGAGGTTGTTAATGTTTTACCAACAACCCTGTTCCTATGTAGGTTTAGTTTTGTTGATTACAAAACAATGGTTATTCCTCTTTTCATGTTTCAAAACGTGTCTATATTTATTTATAGAGATCCCGCTTTATATTGTGTTTAGGTATAAATAAGATCGCTTTCATAATAAAAACAACTATAAATCTATCCCATGTTACGAAAACCCCTCATCGTGTAAAATTAAATCAGACCGTTTCGTTTCGCAGGCGAGTGTGCATGCCTTCATTTTCGCGCCGAGGCACATTAATCACGAAAGGTTGCGATCTTTCCGCTATCCACCCTAACTACATCCGCAGTGCCTTGTAAAAAGGCCCATCGATCAAAAACGACTATAGGCCGACCCCTTAACTGAGACGTTGCCTGAAGTAGCTGCGCGGCGTGGAGGGGGGGGGGGGGTGATAGTTGTCGCAAGTTGACGAACCACCGAGCTCTCGCATCACGTCACCACACCCCTCCCGCACCGCGCTGCTACCTCAGGCAGCGTCTCAGTTAAGCGGTAAGCCATCAGCAGCTGGCGGTAGACTAGAGTTATATAAACAGTGTTGATGATGAAGATTGTTTTAACTTCAATATCCATTCATCACATCCATCTTTACCAAGGCCCCTGCGTGGCTCGGAAAGCACGTTAAGCTGTTGGTCCTGGCTGCCATTCGTGGATCTTTGGCAGTCGTTACGGGTCGTCAGAAGCCCGAAAATCTGACAACCAGTCTTACCAAGGGGTATCGTATTACCCAGTAACTGGATTGTGGAGGTCAGATAGGCAGTCGCTCCATGTAAAATACTGGTATTCAGCTGCATCCGGTTAGACTAGAAGCCCACCCTAATATAGTTGGGAAAAGGCTAGGCAGATGATGACGATGAAGATTGTTCTCTAGGAGTTTCTTCTTCTCATCTATCGCTTCTAAGCTGATCTGACTTGGCATTTGGCATTAGTTAACCAAAATGTTTGGCTTTGATCTCCTCACTTTTAATAATAGCAAAGAAGCATGCATTTTTATTGCTCCCAACATATTATAATCTATTATCATTTTCAGACAATACCTTTCTAGACTTTTTTTTTTACTTTTTTTTTTTGGCTTTATACCAAGACCTAATAGTACATTAAGATAAGGGTGACTTATAATAGACTACTTAAGTCACACGTATCGTATACTATTTTATAGCACGTGTGACCTAAACCCGCACTAAAAGAAAAAGAAAGAAAGAAAAAGTATTAAAGTATTTAAAAGTGTTTTTTTTTTGTTTTTTTTTTTTTGTTCTTTATCACTACTCTTTTTTTGTGTAAAAATGGTCACAGAAAAACGTGACTTAGTGCGGGCTTAGGTCACACGGTGCTATAAATAATTTTAACGTATCTTTAAAAATACGTTCGTACATTTCCACTTTCATTCAAAACTCTCCTGAACATGTCACACACCAACACCATTTCATCGGAACGCATCAACTGATGTGCTCAATGATACAGCCATCGTGTTACGAGCGCCTTTCTATTGAATATCCATTGTGTCGGCACTCAGGCGGGGTGGCGGATACATCAGGCAGATTGCTCAGCGCTTACCGTGTCGACGAAAAATCTCTTAGGGTTTATACTTGAGTGTACAAGTTTGCGTCTGTGGCCTGTTTTATGATATTGAAGACATTTTTGTTATCAACACAGTGGAAAGTATTTGATTGTTTCTTAAGCAATCATTTTTTAATATTTTCGTTTAATTTTTTTTTCTCCTGGACCACAGTCCGGTATAATTAAAATTATCGGAACTTAATAGTATGTTTATTGAGATGAAAACAGAATAAAAACAAATAAGTATATTACAATGATTGCAAAGTTGATTGGTACAGCACTTCAATACTTTTATTTTTTCAATAACCGAAAATGTCTGAAGTGCTTCTTCAAATATGACGAATCATGTTTATTTGTTTGATAAAACATACGAATAAACATATTTCGTCATATTTTGAGTAATCGGAATTTGAATAACATGTTTCTTGAAGTGGAACTTGCCCGAGATGAAAACAATATTTATGGAAAATATTTACAAAATAGTGGATAATATTAATCGATATGCCCGATAAATATTATATTATACACTTCGTCTCTCTTCACTTCTTATGTTTTATTTTCTGATGCGTCAGAAGACCATTACTGTCAAAAACTTGTCAAAAATGTTAAGAGATTAGAGGTATTTTTGGACTGAGATCAGATTGTGAACGTTCTTAAAATTAACCCTCTGTTAGCAGGATCAGTTCAATTTATAGCGGTTTTACTGACACGACTAACGTATGGACATCAACCCTTGGGGAAATCAAGCTGTCACGGGGTGTTTTCAATGTGTTTCATCCATCTGATATGATTACACGTCTGACACTTCTGGGGGTGATGTCGTGGGACTATTGTTGGTTGAGAGCCAAACGGTGCAATAATGTAAAAGTTTTAATTACAAAAAAAAAGACGTATTAAGAAGTTTGTTTAGGTTAGGTAGGTACGGTGGGTATATTACTATTATTATATACCTATTACTTTTATCACCAGCAGGCTTACAAACTTGCACCCTGAAGGCTACGCGATCCTGGCACCGTGTGTGCTACGCCGTAGCACGTCGCGTAGCAAACCGTGCGCTTCGTAGCCGCGAGTTTTTTATCATCTTATACCATTTTTGGTGATATGGAAGCCAAAAATACTTTCGAATCTATACTAATAAATATATATTATTATAAAGAGACCAGATTAGATTTTTTGTATGTTTCTTTGTTACGCTTTCACGCTAAAACGGCTGAACGGATTTGGATGAAATTTGGCACATGGATAGACCATGACATAGCATACTTTTAGATATTTGTGAATAAAATATAATAGCTGTGTAATTTATAGAAAACTAGTGGCCCGCCCAACCTTCGCACGGGTGCAATTTTTTTTCGAATTTACGAAATTTTCTTTCATACAAACCTTGTCCTGGCAATACCGAATACAACAAAAAAATAATTATCCAATTTGGTGCAGACATTCTGGCAACATTGTTTTATACTATGTTAGGACTATTGTATTTGTTCAACATGTAAAATAAATAAGTATACTTATCCCGTTATTTATAAATACAGAGCAACTCGTAAATACAACCCTTTTTCGAATACTTAATTAAGTTTCTACAGAGTACATACCAACATTGTAATATTTACAACACCAGTCTTATTCGCAGTAAAATGTTAAAAATGGGATGAAAAGTGAGTGGAATGCTCCCACACAGAGTAGATACAGAAGTTCTGCGAACACAGAATAAAAGAAAAAATACAGCACCCGGCAAAATAATGGAAGTAAACGGGATTTATGATGGAGAGTTACAACATTGCCTGTGGGGTAACTGCGTAACACACTAACAGGAGGGGCTCGTGGCTAGATAATGACAGCCGTACAGGTCGATCGATCAGGTTAAGCTACGCTTGCTGCGGTTGGTCTGTGGATGGGTGACCATCTTTACATACCGAGGCCCCTCCGTGCCACGGTAAGCACGTTAAGCCGTTGGTCCCAGCTGACATTCGTGGATCTTTGACAGTCGTTACGGGTAGTCAGAAGCCCGAAAGTCCGACAACCGGTCTTACCAAGGGGTATCGTATTACCCAGTAACTGAGTTGTGGAGGTCAGACAGGCAGTCGCTCCATCTAAAATACTGGTATTCAGCCGCATCCGGTTAGACTGGAAGCCGACCCCAACATAGTTGGGAAAAGGCTAGGCAGATGATGACTATCAGTAGCAATGGCTTTCATTTTGACAGTTCAATAACATTCATTGCGTTATTTACGTTGTTGAGCAGACTTTTTTCGAACAAATTAAGCAATGAATTAGCAATATCTTTCTAAATGATTCAGATTGTAACTGAAAGTGTTTAAGGGGCTTACACGACCTAAAGCGCGGTCACTGTTGGACTGCATAGAAAAGAAAGAGAAGCGCGATGACACAATGCTGGTAATTTATTGCAAAATATGAAGCAATTGTTTAATTACAAAAAATCTATTGTTTGGACTAAAAAATTAAAACACTAGTATTGTAGTATGTTGCTTGTAGAATAATCTGGCGAAAAATCAGAATGATCGTATGTATCGTCGTTTCAGCCGATAGACGTCCACTGCTGGACATATGCCTCCCCCAATTTTGGGAGGGTTTGCCATAATCGCCACGCTTGGCAGGCGGGTTGGCGATCGCAGTATGGTATGATGGTGGAATACATAGAGAACGCTGCTGCCCATTCTCCGGTACGATCCTTAGTCGCCTTTTACGACACCCACGGGAAGTAAGGGGTGGTGGTATTCTTTAAGTCCGGCACCACACAGACTAGTCCGATAGATCGTATGTATATTAGTATGGTTTTTATTATAAAAAGAAAGTTTTTAGAGGTATCTTCACGATTTTTTTTCTATCGTATCAAATTACCTAGTTGTAATATGTTTTCAACACACTATCTCATTCATCATCATCATTACAGCCGAAAGACCTCCACTGCTGGACATAAGCCTCCCCCAAAAGGGGGGGTTTGCCATAAGCAGGCGGGTTGGCGATCCCAGTATAGTGTAGTGGTAGAATGTACGACCCTTAGTCGCCTTTTACGACACCCACGGGAAGTATGGGGTGGTGCTATTCTTTAAGTCCGGCACCACACCGACGAAAATGAAAACACACTATCTACCTAGCATATATCCTAAAGAATATCATACATTTTTCTGATTTTGTTTACTCTAGTCGATCATAATGGTCTAAAAACATATAGGTACTCTTAGGAACAGCCTGTATCAATTCAAAAACTTTCCACCACTTTTTGTTCTAAGGATGGGCGGCCGGATAGGTCACTGATGTGCACTGGTTAGTTTTTAGCTAATTGTTCGCTTGAGTACCTACGTTGGTTATAATTCTCTAAATTATGTAGTCGATGATTTTTGTGCACGGTAAAACTCTAATGAGTTTATGTTGGCACCAACTTAAATGTATAAAATGTATGTGTACTACTGAGTAAATAATATACTTTTATTTTTTCTAAAACTTGCGTCTTTTGTGTTTAGGTCCTGTAAGTCCCTTAAGCAATTAGGGTGCTGGTCGTCAGAATTTTAATAGTCAACATTAGGTTGCAGTACGGACGAGACTAGAGAAATACGTGTCTCTCTTTCACACCTACCATAAAGACAGTTTACGAATGAATTGTGCGAGTGAGACAGAACGGCGCTTCTGCACTTCTACACTTTATGTTTCGGTTTTCATTTGTTATTCTAAAAAGTTATGCGCGTTGGGAAAGCCTTTTAGCTGAAATGGGTTTGGATCGTCTGCGATTCACTCAGATACTGCACACATAAACATTGACCTGTTTGGACTGAAAACAAAGACTTTATAAAGTTTTTAGCGTACATTTTATAGTCGGTGGGTGTAACGGTGTTGTAAAAAATATGGCGGAAACCTTAAACTTTTTAATTTACATTATAAATACAATGTAAGTTCGCAGTTTTCTTTTGTTTGTCTTTTACTTTCTTGTACCTACGTTACTTAAAGTGAGACATTAAAAATGGAGTTAACATAAATGTAGCCTTTGTGTACTTAAATCTTTTAAATTCATTAGAAGTTCTTAGTTATTGGAAATATCTAAAATCAGCAGATCTTGATTTTGATTCGATTCCCCGGAATTTTTTACTTTTTTATAGATATAATTAATACGTATGTATAATATACTTGTAGCGCCCCGTGTTTTCACCCACGTAAGTTTCAATCACGTAAGAATATCGGGATAAAAATTCCTATGTGTTAATACAGGAAATGTTCTATCTATGTGCCAATTTTCATTCAAAACTATTCAACGGTTTACGCGTGTTTGAGTAACAAACAACCAAACATCTTCACAAACTTTCACATTTATAATATTAGTAGGATGTATTACTTAGTTCATATCCTCCTGTGCGAGTCCCAATTAATACTTTTTATTTATTTACCAGCGCCGTTCTGTCTCAGTCGCACAATTCATTCGTAAACTGTCATTATGGTAGGTGTGAAAGAGAGACACGTATTTCTCTAGTCTCGTCCGCACTGGGGCCGCGTGGTGGATTACGGCCCACTCCCTCTCACCGAGAGGAGGCCTGTGTCCCAGCAGTGGATACATTATAGGCTGATTATGATTTATTTGTATTATTGTGTAACGCAATTTTTATTTTCTCTCTCTATCTTACGAGAAGACAAAGGACCTTCCATTACACTTTTAACATTTTCTACAAACTGCGTTCGTAAGTACTTTGTAGCACCATATAAATCTTTACTTACTTTTCCTTCTTACGTCAGAAGCCATTTATCTAGCTGGTTCATTTTTTATCTCATTCCGGTATAAAGTTCCCCGGGGCGAGTTAAAAGTGCACGGACAGATGGACCTCTCTCTGGCGTACTGTTTTATGAATTAAAAATAGAATAAAAGAAAACAACTGTACGCTGTGGAACCACGAAATATGAAGAGATAAAAGGTGTTGTAAACTTTTTAGCGAGATTAACAGTGCCGAGGTAAAGAGAACCCAGAATTCGTTACTACGAGTTCACACACATAGATAGCATATTATATTATTTTGCTGGAATGTTGAAGTTGGTGTCTTTATAATGAATTCTGCACAGAAGGAAAGAAAGAAAATACATTTATTTAGAAAGAAAACATAAAACAAATAAAAAGTGTAAAGCAAAAATGCCAGACAATTAGTGCCGACGTGGGTTTTCAACTGGACCTGAAGTGTGACGGATGTAAATCAGTTTGCAAAAACAAATATTTTTGTACCAGTGAAATAACAGGCAGGTCTTGTTAACACACTTACATAACATTGACTTTGCATTTCAACAATTTTTATTTGTTATTGCCATAACGTAAGCTGTAATTATAAATAACAGGCTAAGGGGAAAAACTGACTCCTGTAATACAGTTAATATTAGCACAGCACAGCACACTTGATAATTATTATTATTGCATGGTTTGAGTCAATGAATATTATTATTACTAGCTTCCGCCCGCGACTCCGTCCGCGCAGATGTCGGTCTTCGCGTGGATGGTTTATTTCTCCATTTTGAGTAACTCTGACAATGACATCTTATAAATATCTATTGGACCCAAATACGGCTAAGCCTATAATAATTAAGGAGATCCCTCTATTGAGCTACTGCTGTTGAGCTCGCGTTCTGTAGTAAGTTTTTTTTTCATAGTAATTCCGACCTTGATAAGTAGCATGTAGCAGTAAATTACTGACAGTGACGAAAAGTTTGCAATAATAAAAAAGTGATCGTGACAATGCGACAGAAAGTTAATTGAGAGCTTCAGCATACACAACATTGTTAGTGAGCTCGTCCGGAATATGAACATGAAGATTTCTTGGACTGCTCACACGGGAAAGAGCTACGTAAAGTTGCCCGTGTGAAAAACAACTCGCGGTAAGATCTACGCATCTACGCCAGCAACTCCTAGGGTCTGACCTTGAGCCTTATTTATTGTCATGGCATAACATAAAGCTACAGGAAACTGTATTCTCTTAAATTGAAATGGAAAATTATCCACTACGGGTAATGCAACGTGTGTTCGCGGTTCTACAGAACAACGACTATGAATAAAACCGAAAAATAAGATTTTTTTTTCTACGTATTTTTCCAGGATAAAAAGTATCCTATTTTATGCCCAGGATAATAAGGTATAATTATACCAAGTTTCATCGAAATCGAACCGTTAGTTTTCACGTGATGCCTGCATATACAGACAGACAGACAGACAGACAGACAAAAATTTTTTTAATCACATATTTGGGTTTGGTATCGATTCAGCAACACCCCCCGCTATTTATTTTTTCAATATTTTCAATGTACAGAATTGACCCTTCTACAGATTTATTATATGTATATAGATAACAGAGGTTACACTCAAGTGCTTTAGAATATCCTTCCCGGTAAATCTTAATCCTTACTAATATATGCGAAACTGAGTTTGTTTGTTACGCTAAAACAGCTGAACGAATTTGGATGAAATTTGGCGCATGGGTAGACTATGACCTAGAGAAGGACATAGGCATACTTTTCATCCCGGATCGCAGACAAAGTCGCGGGCCACAGCTAGTAGTAACATAAATAACTAACATTGAGTAAATATTTTCGTAAACCCGCCGTGATTGGTCGCCCCTCATTTGAGTCCCTGTTCCATTTAGGGTCGTGTGGTGCGTGAGATTGTAATCGCATGTTTATAAAGTACCTTGACCTTCTGAAGAATTTAATTTTGTGTTTAATCTGCAAGGTCAACGTGGGGGGAAGTGCATTTGTTATTTACGAATTGTTCCACTCGATACTATCCGTCATTAGTAGTTAGTGAATGTCGATAACATTGTGTGATTAAGGAAAATATTGTGGAAAACTATCGGTACGGTAGCGTTTGTGATTAATGAGACTGCCTGCTCAAATAGTGGTATGGATTGGATGTAGAGAATCGAATGTCAGATGGAGCAACTATTGCAGCAACTGGCAACTAGTTGTCATACACCTCGGGCTATTTGGTTGTAGCAACTGGCAACTTTTAAAGGATAATTTCAAAAAGTTGATAGTTGCCTCAACTAAAGTTGCTCCATCTGCAAAGCGACTTAGAAAAAGAGTTATTTTTGATTACAGTAAAAAGTGTTGAGCAGTGGTGTGGTGGCCCAGTGGTAACGGCAGCGGCTAACTAGTTGTAGGTCGTGGTTTCGAACTCAAGCAGGCACTTTACTTTGAGTAAATTATTTCATCACCACTGCTCTCAAAACTGTGGAGGAAAACATCTTGAGGAAACCGGCACGTCCTAGAACCAAAAATTCGAAGACATTGACATCCACCAACTGGACCCGCGTAGTGGATTATAGCTAAATCTCGAAGAAAAGGAGGTCTGAGTCCCAGCAGTGGGGAACATTATAGGCTGATTATACAGGGTTACTTTTCAAAGACCATCCAAATGTTTACATGGTGTTCTACTCATGAATATAAACAACTTTCACGAAAAAAAAAATCAGCTGTTTCATACAAAACTTCAATACCTACTTGACCAAAATGTGTGAAACAGCTGATTTTTTTATCGTGATTTCAGAGTTGGTCCCATACTGAAAGTTGTTTATACTCATGGGTAGAACACTATGTAAAAATTTGGATGGTCTTTGAAAAGTAACCCTGTATTATAAATGTATAAATGATAATATTATAAATGTGAAAGTAAGTTTGTTTGTTTGTTATCTTTTCACGCCTAAATCACTGAATCGATCATCCTGAAATTTTGCATATATACGTTGTCAGGTGTACAGAAACGGACATAGGGACATAGGGGATTTTGTCATCCCGAAAAAAAGTGCTGTTCCCGTTGAAAACAACAATAACGTTATTATGATAATAGATGGCGCCACGTGTCTTTCGAATCAAAAACAGGACAACGTCTGTCGGGTCAACTAGTTTATAATATTTACAAAAGCCTTTCTCTCTTAAAATGTTAAAGGAACACGTTTCCACATTAAAACCGTAAGGGTAACTTATTTAGAGCCTGTTCAGAAGGACGCTATCGTTAACGCTTGATAAACGCTTACAGGCTGTAAGCATAAATCATAAAATATACAAATAAAACGGGGCATTCCCAACGCTCGTGTTAACAGGCACTTAATTTGTAATATCCTATAGCCAATAATCTATGTCATAATCACCAATTTCAAGCAACATAGCGACTGTCATTTGAGTTCCGTTCACACAAACATTATGCTGACACAGTTCCCATTACCCAGTAAACGGTTCACTGTTAGTAACCCGTGTTCATTGGTTGTGTTCACGCTACAACGCGTGTGGCAAACGTTTGGCCAACGGCGACCAACATCGCGTCATGTTGGTTGTTCAGTCGATGTTTAGCCGGCTCACTGGCTGCCGAAATCATCCAATGAGTTGTTTGTTGTCTGTTTACTGGTAGAAATATGGTTCATGATTGGAGCGTGATTGTAGACAAATCAATCATAGTCATAGACACGTGTTTGACTCCAATCAACCTAGTACAGTCAACAGCAAAAGTAGATGATCAAAATTAGAAATTCAATACCACAGAACACACAGAAATCACTTCGACGCCACACAGTTCTGACACGAACTCGGTGCATTAGTATTAAATTTCTGATTTTGATCATCTACTTTTGCTGTTGACTGTACCTAATTTGATGAAGGTACCTATTTTGCTTTGCTAGGAAGTTGTCAGTTTCGCGTGGAAGCTCCTTTTTTCGTCCTTTACGACTCGTTGAATTCTTCAAGTTCTGAGTTGATCTACACGATTACTGACAAATACAAATACTTGCACTGGATGGACTGATCCACTCAAATCTGTGTGGTTCTTTCCTCAAAAGACCATTTCAGGCATGAATCTACATGGTCTTCACATGATCTGACCAAGATTATATCTGGACTTGATTTTGACATATGAATTTGTTTCGTGATTTCTTCTCATGGGTAGACAGTCGCTCCATGTAAAATACTTATATTCAGCTGCACCCGGTTAGACTGGCAGCCGACCCTAACATAGTTGGGAAAAGGCTAGGCAGATGATGATAATGCCATCATTATCATCATCTGCCTAGCCTTCAAAAAAAAAAAGCTAGATGGATTAGACATTTCCTATCTGACTACATGGGTGGTCAAATATGAAATGTCTAATCCATTTAGCATATTTTTTTATAATATGACATGTTAAAGTGATTTCGATATGATTAAATTGGGCAGTGGGTCCATCAGTCGGCTTATTCAAAATGTGATTACGTCAACTGGACCCGCGGGTCCAGTTCGAGTGGGTCTAGTTGACCAAAGACTCCTAGTCAGAAAATAACCAATATCATTTATTCCTTCGTCCTGCCGACTTCTTCATATAACTCCTAGTTTTGTGTGTGAGACCTGCAAGTAACCTATTTGATCATCTAATGCTACTTCGCTATTTGGTCCCTTTCTTGTCAACCTAGTTGCGTAACAGACTATCAATCTCAGTTTGAATAATTTTGACGGATATTGCTAATCCATTGCTTCACATATTGGAAAAAATTGTCCACTCAGCAACGTAAATAACGCAATGAAAGTTGTTGAACTGTCAAAATGAAACCTGCTACTGATAGTGTGTTACGATTACCCAGCTGGTACACAAACCAGACGTTTTTATTCGATTAGAACAGCTACTGCGAAAAAATGCTCATGATTAAGGTTTTTTTTTGGTATTCTAGGTTCCTTCGGGCAATGTGTACAGACGCCAGCACATCAAGCTCAGATTTAGCAATCTGTCAGATTTCTTTAATAGATTTTCAACTTTATCGTTAAACTATTAAGGTTCAAAGTTGATTGGGAAAATTTGACAGGTTCGGGTAGCTGGATGTGCTGGCGTCTGTACCTACAAAGTAACTAAGAAATCGCATATTTTCTAACGGTTTTGCAAGCGATAGTTCTTTTGCTTTAAGGGGGAAGCCCTTAGGTAGTCCGCGATTTTCTTATATATCATTCTATATATAAATATTTGATACGGCCGCGAATCATATTTAGATCAACATACAACCTGACACTGACCTGCAAATTACAAAAAACTTCTTCTTCTTCTTTCGTTTTCTTCAGTTTTTTAAAGTCAGATTGTCCGTAGTTTACTTTCAACCAAACGTTTGTCATTTAAGTTAGTTCCAAAGCATCAAAACGTAAATCCAAGGAAGGTATGCCGAGTAAATATATGTCAAGGCCGGTTATAACACGCATTAGTGGCTGAAGCAAGGCATGGCGTGGGGAGGAAGCGGTCGCGACTCGCGATTACCCCTCCCCCCGCTCTCTCATTTGTATTCATCAGGATAAAACAGTTTTATGTTTTGAGGCGGCAAAGTTCCGTAAAATTTATGGAAGTCCAAGCTTCAGCAGAATTATTCTTAATTATTATAGTTTGCAATTTGAATGGGAATTCGCCATTAAATGTGATGCGTTAATTAGCGAGTTTTCGGTTGGATCGCTGTTCGGGGTAATCGCAGTTGGTTTGGCGCAGTTTGCATAGATGAAGAGATTTTGTGAGAAGTAGCTTAGCTACTATTTGGCTTGCTACTCTCTCGTTTAATACACGTCGGCTATTATTTAGTGTTCAAAAGCAGGATTATGACTATGCTAAATATTGGGAGATGTGAAAATATTATTGTGGATAGTAATTATCTTTTAACGATGTCATCGTCACTAGCGCAGTTTATTAACCCTCTGGGCTCTTTGAAACTACCAGTAATTAAACTCAGTTGATCCAACAAATTATAAAATTTTAAATAAAATTGCTTAATCAGTTTCAGGCATAATTTGTTATAAAAGCAGTACGAGTACGGAGTTAAGGTATTCCCCACACTGACCGACGACTTAGGATTGGCTGGGACCGACTGTGCGTGAAAACGATTCTCAAACGTCGACTGTCACGACGGTTGTATGCGTTGTTTACGTTAAATTTGTGGCGGTATCTACATCGCCACATGCGCACAATGCTGACGTCAAGCAAAATCCTGCATCGCGCAAGTAAAGTTTACCACGCGTACAATACAACGTCTCGACAGCAATCGTCAGGCAGTAGTCCACCAGACACACACGGAGGATCCTCTCTTTTCTAAGGAGGATGAGTGAACTTTACACCCTGTTCCTCATACCTCTATTATAATTTCATGAATAATAACAAAAGGTAGATAAGGGGTGCTTGCAGAAAGGGCAAGAATGTGACTTAGCTCGGGGTCGTCTGTCAGTAAGTCATTCGGCGACTTTTGCGTTATTCATTCCGGACACCGATCGACGGGAAAATTGCGGACGTTTTCCCGTCGATTAGTGTGGAGACACCATTACACGTTTCGTGCCAGTAGGAATCGATTAGTCATTTAGTAGCAGTCAACTCGATAAGGTCATGCCTTGCCGCTCGACTTTTTAAGGGGTGTTTAAAAGCATTTATATTGTTATACAAATCGTCCCTTTGTGTTGTAACTTCAGAATTAATTGCTGACATTGATATGTTGATTTCGGTCTGAGTGTTTTATTTCGATGTACTTAACTGATTGGATAGGAGATCATATTGTGAATAGTAGTCGCCTAGTGGTAACGGTCACGACTTACGGCGCCTTACTTTGTGTAAATTATTTCATCACCACTGCTCTCAAAACTGTGAACAAAAACATCGCGAGGAAACCGGCAAGTCCTAGAACTAAACATTCGAAGGCTAGGCATGTCATAATGTCTATTCTATTCTATTTTTACTTATGGCAAGTAAAGCCGATGTCGACTATTCTGCCAATGTCAAAAGTGAATTGGAAAAGCAAGTGTGGATTATGTAAAAAAAAAAAAAGAATTATATTATATATGTATGATACAGTTGAACTTTGTAACTATGTCGCGGACGCATCACGGATTGATTTGTATTGTCAATGTCAAATATGTCAATTATTTTTGTTGTTGTCTTTGGTGCCTGGCGTTGACATCAAGCAATGGACAAAATTGTCAACATTTTTTAAGCTTGAGTACGAGGCTTTTGACTACGTTGTGTGTGTATATTTTGTCTTTTTTTATTTTTTTTATTTGCAATGTGCGTTTTGTTTGTGCAGAATAAACAATTTTTCTTTCTTTCTTTCTAAGGCATGTGATATCTAAAAACCCGCACTGGGCTCGCGTGGCACATATATTACAGCCCTCTCCCTCTCGAAGAGAAGAGGCTTGTGTCCCAGCAATGGGAATATTACAGGCTGATACCGACATAGCCTGAAGAATTGCCAGACTTAAGTGGCAGTTGGCAGGGCATATTGCTCGCAGAACAGATGGCCGATCGGGCCGAAAGGTTCTGGAGTGGCGACCGCAGGAACCCGTTGGATGCGAGAAGCAGAGAACCGGTCGAAATGGAGGTGCTTGGGGGAGGCCTATGTGCAGCAGTGGACGTCTTTCGGCTGAAATGATGTGATGATGTATGTATGTATGTTTGATTGAATTGGTACTGTGGAAGTCCCTTGACAATGATGGAGTAATTATAAATAAAAGTTGTAAAACACGCAAGTTTACCTATCTACGTTGGCTTCAATTGTCTGAAGTGCATGCATGACATAAGTGCATTCAATTGTAGTACACGCACTCAATCAAGAGTAGGCAATCTAGTCTGTTGCTACCTAGATGTAGCGTATAAGGTATATGGTGTGTATAAGGTATATGTGTATGAGGTAGACTGCTCTTACGAAGGTAAAGGGGTTTATTTGTTAACGATGAATACAGTTAAGTGACGTTTAAACGTCACCTTTTGACTGCCACAGTCGTGTATAGATGACAAACCAAAATGTGCCCAGTACCTCTACCATGAGTTGTTATCGAAAACTTACTCGCTAGCGTCAAACTCGCTAGCGTATTAACGTGGATCGAATAGATTTCGATAATGCTTGCACCATGAGTTTTACGGTGTTTTACGCAGGCGCTAAGGTAAACTCGATAGATCGTGTCGTATGTAACGTCACTTCCTTAAGTTTTATTTCTTTCTTTCTCAGTAATAAGGAGAGAGAACGGCATATATTATGCTCAAAATATAGTGCTATCGCCTATGCTTAAAATGTTATGATAGGCAATAATCCGACTAAATAGAATGGTTGGCGGTTAGTGAACTTCTTAAGGTATTTAGTGGTTGTTGAATTTTTATTCCTTATATGTCACTGTTGTGTCATCGAGTGTCGTTTTCAATTTGTAATTTTGTATTTGTTGACATTGTGTTCATGGCGTTTTTTAATAAAATTCAGTTAAATAAGTTTACAAAATGATAATAATACAATGAGGACCAGTATGGCACAATTTTTAGAAACTGCCTGTCGCTTCTGCGCTAAGAATCGCCGGTTCATTTGTCGCATGGAGCAAAAAGTTGTGTGATCCAATCTTCCAAAGCAAGATACCTAATTGTTCCGGGTCTGGATGTTTGTGCATGTGATATTTGTGTTTGTAAATGCACCCACGATACAGGGGAAATCCTAGTGTCCAATGTTTAAAGAAAAAAATGTGTAGTTAGTAGGTAATAAGTATGTGTTTTTATGTCAATTTTTGTGTTCCTTATTTTGTTAAATATGCTGTATGTTTCCCATATAATAATAAAATAAATGTAAAGGTTGTATAAGTAAAATGTTTTTTATTTAAATTTAAGTTAAAATTCATCACAGCAAGCCTCCTAGGTAGCTGCGAAATGTCCCGCCCATTGGTAAGCTAGAATTTCATCTTCTTGTAATTTTGGCTTGAAATTCACGTTCTTTACGTCGTTGGTCTTCAAATTCAGCGGCCGCCAACATATTCCATGCTAAATAAGCTCTTCCAGACATTATTTTGACTCAAAATACTCAAAAACGTATATAATTTCAATGTAAACATATGTTTCACGCGTCAAAATGCTAGTGAGTGACGTAACTACTATCGTAAGCGTATTTTTCGATAGCGTCTGTCAAATTATTAACTCATGGTGCCGTTTTGTATGGCGACAGCTGAAAAACGTTAGTGACTATCGAATAGATTACGTTAGGTTTCTTACCTATCGAAATCTATAGTACTCATGGTACGAATTTTAATTCTTTCGGTGACCGCTAGGGGCGCTCTACAATATTTCATACATATTATTTACGTAGACGCTAGCGAGTTTTGGCTGTGCAAACTCATGGTAGAGCTATGACAGACTTTGACGCCGGGGGCACGTTTTTGATTTTGTGACGTGTGGCGGACAAAAGGTTAAAGAGTCGGTAATCACTACCTAACTTTAAGCAACGTTAATGAATAAAGGGGAATATAGCGGTTTTAATCAATTGGAACCGCAGCATTTCTCAGGTTAGCTATTTAATAGGTATATACGCATATACACAACTCTTTTCAGTTGTGTGCTTAATATTTAACTGTTTCCAGTTACCCTACCTACGTATTGTCCGGGTCAAGTCGGACTCAAACAAAGCCCTTGCCAAATAAGATAAGGAGTCCGAAATAAAGAAGACAATAAATCACAATAAATGCACAGAAAGTGAATCAAATAATTTCGCGTCCGGCCCTGGTGCAAGCCATGGTCCGGAGCGAGAGGGAGTGGGAGGGAGTCACCTCCTTCTGCGAAGCATTCATGCTAGCGAAGGAGGTGGCGGGACGGCTCAGGGAAAGAGCCTCCCGCCCCAGCCACCGCGGGAGACGCTCCGGGCGTCGGGAGCCCTGTGACGACTCCCCGGCCACCGTAGGCGCGGGCCTGCGGGCGGAGAGTAATGTCACCGTCCGATCAGGACCAGGCCCGTGCCGGACGGCGCGTACCTACTTGTTCCACGCGCGCCTCAAAGAGACGTCAGCAACAGAGAAGGGGCCCGCTAGGGCCGATGCCTGCCGGGGCAGCGGGATTGTCCGAAAGGGTTACCGCTACCCCGGAACATAAAGGGCTAAGAAAGGAACACGGGTGAGTTTTAGTCATTACGAGTCTGACACTCCCTTCCGCTCTACCCAGAGCGGGAGGGGTCATTTAATGATATCCCAACCAAAAAAAAAAGTGAATCAAATGAGGTACCTATACTACCTATACATTCAACGCAATCCAAAACCGGTACTATCTCGATATCCAATTCATCAACGAAATTAATATGTCCCAAAAGCTGTTTGATTCGGTGTGATAGACGATAAATTAATTAGCTCAGTCGTCTCAAGTCTCTCAAGTCTCATTGGGCATCAATTAATATTGATTGGATGGTACAGCCACCCCGCTCGTGTTTGGCGGTGAGATTTTCAGATGTAATGAACCTCATCGCTTAGTTATAGACTTAAACTGCGTTGATTATACTGTAGTGGTGAAAGCAATTTGTATAAAATAAAGTATATACAGTTCTTTCCCAGTTATTTTACCTCTGACAGCAGCAACCGATTTACAACCTTATTGTAACAAGAATAAATATCATTTTGTTTTTGACAGTGATGCAAATTCATAGGTAATATAGCTGTGAAAGAACTGTAAGTGAACAAATAGGTATCGATATCTAAATATGATAAAATAATGGTACAAAAAAAAATATTGAATTGGTGGTATTTTTTTGTAAATACAACCTACGGGTGTATATTGTAATTACTGGAAATATCAGTTTGAAAAAATCTGTTTTTTTTCTTGTTAAACCCTAATAGACGTGATTGGTATCATTAGGCCCCCCCCACATTTGGCGTGCGCCGGGCGCGAGCGTTCCTCGAGCGTGTGTCCGACGTGCGTGCCGCGTAGTCAATTTCACTGCGCGGCGCACGTCGGTCACACGCGCGAGGAACGCTCGCGCCCGGCGCACGCCTAATGTGGGGGGGCTTAAGGTATAGACTAAACATGAAAAAAAAAATCTCAACTCATAATTTCAATGTAACTATCTACAGTTTCAGCGGTCCTAAATCCCAAAAAAGAAGTTGTTTTTGGAGTTTCGCTGACAAATATAATTTTTTTTTTGTTTCTTTGCGGCACGGTTAATAAACCGCAAGGTAGAAAAAGCCGTGTCTGTCAGCAAGCTTCCATACACACGGCGAATAAACCGTAATTTTTCACGGCAAGAAAAACGCGAGTGTACAAAGAGCCATAAGAAAACAAAAAATCAAGAGTAAACATTTTATTACTATTTTTAAGACTGAAGAAGATATGTTGTGTCTCTCTTTTTAGGGTTCCGTACCAAAATGGTAAAAACGGAACCCTTATGGTGAGACTAAGTCTGTCTGTCTGCCTGTCTGTCAGAGCTGGATAACTCAAGAACTAGTAATGCTATCAACTTGAAATTTGGACAGTTTTAGATAAAGTTTGCCCAACTATTTTGAAGAAGAAAGAAATACTTCAAAATATATTTTTTGCAAAATTCGAAGTGGGGCTTCTAGGGCATGGGGGTATCATATGAAAGAGTGCAGTTTGCACATTCTCAAACATTTTTTCTTTTTTTAGACCATAATTATAGTTTTCGACTTTTGATGAAAAATGTAAAAAAAAATACCGCCATTATCTCCGAAGTTTGCAAAGAGAAAAATCTGAAATTATTCTACGTGATAGAAGTTTATGTAAAGATTACAGGAAAAATAAAACGAAGTCTCTAAATAGCACATTTTTACAGAAATCATCAACAAAAGTTACATTAGTTCCACTATCGGTCAAGAGACGGCGCTGACATAAAACTGCAACATTCTACACCGCTGTGCACAGTGTAAAAATTCTCTGATGAATATAGGCCTCGCCGATGAAAATTTAAAAACATAATGATGGTACGGAACCGTCGGTGCGCGAGTCCGACTCGCTCTTGCCCGGTTTTTTCTCCTTTGATTTGTTCCCTAATCTGTATTCCGTAGTATAACTTTCCAAGAGATTAATAACCAATTTATTTATTCTTCCACCGGGTGAGACTTTGACTACCTCTATGTATTAATAGGCAAAATATACCTATTTACCCAAGTAACACAGAAAGCATTATAACAAACGAATAGTAAACTTATGTACAACTTAAAATCAGTATAAACTCTTATATAAGTTCACCGAGCATCTTGACGCTTTATATTTGCATTTAAAAACCATTGTGATGCTTTACACTGTATAACGGTTGGATAGTGGCTTATCAAAATGCTTTTGTAAAGCTTTTAGTTTTATTGCAGTAAACCACAATCCAGCTATACAGCTTTCAGCTGTTTTTAGTGCATTTGGATCTACAGTAGCATTTTTAAGTAGTAAATACATGCTTAATGCTGTTTAATAGCATAAACATGAACCATTATAATGCCACGTAAATCCGCTATACATCTTTCAGCTGTTTTTAGTGCCTTAGGGTCTATAATTGCATTTTTAAGTAGTAAGATAATGCCTAATGCTGCTTAATAGCATAAACTTGTACCATTATAATGCACCATAAATCCGTTATAAAGCTTTGAGCTGTTTTTAGTGCCCTTTGTTGTGTAATAGCACTTTAAAGTGGTAAGTAAAAGCCTAGTACTGCTGGACAGCATAAACGTGAATCAATGTAATGCTTGCATTATTAAAGATCAACTGAGTTCTGTTGTACAGCTAATAGCTCTTTAATCAAATAAAAGTGAGTTATTGTAATGCGTAAAGCTGTATATACATTCAATTGTCTTCCATTATTAATAATTCAGCTTTGGCAAGCTGATATATTTTATTTTGTACGGCATTGTATGGTTGGTACAAAAATTACTAAAAATAAGAAAACCACTATCGTAATAAATAGGTGATTGTTTTACTCAAGGATCCCCATGGCACTATTTCAGTCTACATAAAGTCTACTGGTATACCGGTGAACCCATATAAAACTACTTTATAGACAATGGCACTAAACTGTTCATCAAAAGTCTTCTCTTTGGCCTCTGGCTTAATAATGGTTCACGTGTGAGTATTTATACTGCTGACGGCATTAATTAGCCTTTTTAAAGGCTCACCGGGCTGCTATAGACCGACACCATTTTGTGAATATTTTATAACCAAAAAATATTATCATTCGGACCTATTTATAAAAGCAATAGACCTATATAATAATTATATAACTTAATTTAATACTGCCCAACCAATAATATTATGTTAATTATGCAAAATTCGTTCTCTATAGGAATACACAATTGTTTTGGTTATTTCACACAATATCTATAAATAACATTTTATATCAAAACCACAAAATATCGAAGGCGCGTGAAAATTCTCAATGAAACTTATATAGACATTTACAGTAAACTACATTGCGCAGTAATATTTGAAGGCATGAAATAGCAAAAGAGTCAAAAATTAACCCAGTATTTATACATTTTGTTTTGATGCAAACAAATATGGTGTCACTCAGTTTTGTGACCGTCTTCGTCCATATTATGTTGCGATACAAAGTAGTTGAATTACAACGTTAATTGTATTATAACATTTGTACCGTGGTATTAGAGATGCTTTTGCAATGATATAGGGTTTATTTAAGTTCTAACTGTGAACACTTAAATAGCTCCAATCATTCTTTTACTACATTCTAATGCTAGTGTAATGCTTTTGTAATGCAATTAACATCTTCATTATCAATAATATTGCTAGTATAATGCTTCTGTAATGCGATTGGCAACTTCATTGACCGTAATAATTCTTCTTTAATGCGATTGGTAACTTCTTTGACCATAATAATGCTAATATAATGCGCCTGTAATAGTTGTTTAATAGTAAACAACTATTGTGAACCTATGTAGGATCTAAAGCCGTATAAATTGTGCCCAAATAAGCATTACAGTAGCCGTATAAACGTTTGTAATGTTACTCTAGAACTAACTCAAAATGCGAAAACGATACAGAAATGCTGTAAGTCGGCCGTTGTACTGCTTTGATGTGTTACTTGGGTAGTAAGTAACATTCAGATAACGATAGAGATTTTTTTTTAATACGATGCAAAACGCCGCTATCTATAAACATTGCCATCTTTTTTGTGTTGGTGCACGGTGTCGTTAAAATATTCGCCAATACAGACAGGCAAGGGGCGTATCACCATTCAATCTTTCTTTTTTAGGGTTCTGTACCCAATGGGTACAAAACGGAACCCTATTACTAAGACTTCGCTGTCTGTCCGTCTGTCCGTCTGTCTGTCTGTCTGTCACCAGGCTGTATCTCAAGAACCGCGATAGCTAGACATTTGAAATTTTCACAGATGATGTATTTCTGTTGCCGCTATAACAACAAATACTAAAAACAAAATAAAATAAATATTTAAGGGGGGCTCCCATACAACAAACGCGATTTTTTTGCCCTTTTTTGCTCGATATCAAAAATGGCAACAGGTAGGCACTTGAAATATTCACAAAATACTCAGTTGTATTTTAACTTTAATAATAAATAATAAAATTAAAATAAAATAAATATTTAAGGGGGGCTCCCATACAACAAACATGTTTTTTTTCGGCGTTTTTGCCTTGTGGTACGGAACCCTTCGTGTGCGAGTCCGACTCGCACTTGGTCAGTTTTTTAATACCCTCTGCATTGCATGAGCAAAATCCGATTGATTCCGACAGCGGTTATTTATATTAGTAAAAATACTCCGTTGTAAAAAGAATTCATCGGAAAATGCTAAGGAATTTGCTTTTAGAGAAAGCCAAAGCAAAATAAAAAAATCTGTAACATCAGCATTCAAAGGCAAAATAAGCAGACATTGCAACTTTGAAGATTATTTGCTCACAAAAGTAATGAGGCCGAACGTTGTAGTTATAGACGCCAGCTACCCGAAACTGTCAAACTTTCCCAATCAACTTTGAACCTAATGCTTTAGCGATAAAGTTGAAAATCTATTAAATTAATTTGACAGATTGTAGTCGCTTGATGTGGTGTCGTCTCTACCTTGGCGCATTTCATATTAAAATGCTACTGTTTAAATGCCAAGAGAACTTTGTATACCTTCTTGGTAGACACAATTACAACCGGATAGGAAAAATTGATATCTGGAAATATGAAAAGTATATTTTTTGCATTCGTATGCAGATCGTAGGTATATTTACAAAGAAAAATGCCTGGAAAATTCAAAATGGAGGTAAGTACTTACCTAATTTCCCAGTAAAACAAAAATATATACAATATTTAGAACAAGTTTATTAGAAACGGTTACAACAATGGAATTTCAGAATAGTCGCAGAATCCGTTAACAGCTGACGGAGAAGACATATTCGTTGAAAAACATACTATTTTAAGGGGCGCGCGAATCGTTCAGAAACAACATGGTTAGGTTTATGTTCAAATTCCAATAGTCTTTTTTACCCTTCCAATAATAAGTAGACACGTACCTAATAATATAAAAGTGTAAAATTGTTTCTAGTTATATTAATCAAGATAATATTTATGTAATATAAGCTAACAGACTTAAAATAATATTAATAACTAGCTGACCCGGCAAACGTTGTTTTGCCATATAATTATATTATATAAATTATTTGTAGCTGCCCGGCGCTACTTTGTTCGCGTGGTGTCCTACCCCTTACCCTACCCTACTCCTACCCTACTCCTACACTACTCCTACCCTACCCCTACCCTACTCCAACCCTACTCCTACACTACTCCTACCCTACTCCTACACTACTCCTACGCTACTCCTACCTACCCTACTCCTACCCTACTTAAACCCTACTCCTAACGTACTCCTACTCTACTCCTACCCTACTCCTACCATACTCCTAACCTACTTCTACACTACTCCTACCCTACGCCTATACGAAAAAAAAAAACCGATAAAAAGTATCCTATGTCCGTCTCCTGGTTCTAAACTACCTCCCCAACAATTTTCACCCAAATCGGTTCAGCCGTTCTTGAGTTATAAATAGTGTAACTAACACGACTTTCTTTTCAGTACTGTGTTATTACACCACTCGATAGTGATAATAACTTTGAGTATTAAACCAACTGGAGGCGCCATTGTCAGGCGATCCCCGCTGCCAAAGGTACGAGACCGCTGGTCATAGCGGTTCTAAACATGTGTGCGTATAGTTTATGCTTGTGTTTGTTTTTTGTTTTGTGTGCGTGCGTAACAACGCGATCGAATTGCATTAGTGTATTATTGCGTTCCCTCGTCCCCCGCGATAAGTGACAGACTTATTGGCATAGATATTAGTACTCGTGGCGTCTCCGGTTGGTTTAATACTCAAAGGATAATAAGGATCAAATTCTGGAAAGTAATGACATACGGCAAGCATAAGAAAAACGTTGGATTTTAATAAACTGCTTCTTATTTTATTCATACCGACATTACTTGTATCTTGTTCGAAATGATGCTCATACACAACGATTCGACAGGGAGTGAAATAATCAAAAGAGTGCAACTTTGTATTCAACAGTATGGGACTCATTTTGAGCATTTGAGCATTTGATAAATTGATTAATTTTGTGTTATTTATTAAGATCAGAGTCCGATGAAATAAAACTTTAGACGTACTTTAGAATCAATTATTACTTTATTAGCGAGTCACACGCCATTTTTACAGAGGATCAGAGAGGAAGATAATTTTGGAGGCATTTTTGACATTAGACTGACTTTAGGATTGACAGTTAGCTGCGTTCAGAAATAACAATAGTTTAACACTGCCCCTCAATTGAAAATCTGCCACTGATTGAAATCGTTACAAAATTACACAATATTTAAAAATATTTTCATAGTACATAGTTTCTCACTACACAATGCTTTTGTGAACACATCTGCAATGTTATCATGAGTTGATACATATTCAACAGAAATTAATTTTCTATTTATAATATCTTTTAGAAAATGATGTTTTATGTCTATGTGCTTGGCACATTTGCTATTTTCAAATGATTTGGATATTTGGATTGCACCTCTATTGTCCATATATAATACACAAAACACTTCACTTTCTAGTCCATTTAGATCACTGAATAGTCCTTTTATATATAGCAGATCACATGCACTTGTTGCAGCTGCTATATATTCAGCTTCCACTGTTGATAATGAAACGCAGGCTTGTTTTCTTGAAAACCATGCAACTGGACATCCATTGTACAGCGTCACAGATCCAGAGACACTTTTTCGGTCTGTGTGTGAACCTGCCCAGTCTGCGTCTGAGTATGTTTCTATAGCATTATTTTCAGATTTTTTGTAGTGTAGCCCACTATCTTGTGTTCCTTTCAGGTATCTCAGTACCCTCTTGGCCTGTATCCAAAGACTTTTTGTAGGCTTGTCCAGGTATTGACTCAGGTATGAGGTTGCATATGTAATATCAGGCCGTGAGACTGTTGACACAAACATGAGAGTACCAATTAATTGACGGTATGGTACATCAGATACTGTTGGCTCTTTTCCATCAACTTGGTATCCCTTTGTTAATGGTGTGGTTGAACTCTTGCAATCTTGCATGTTAAATTTTATAAGCATATTTTCTATTTGTCTTCTTTGTGTTATCTTTAGACTATCTTCTTTCTTTTCTATTTCCATTCCTAGAAATGACTTAGGAAAGCCAAAATCTTTTGTTTGAAATTCTTCTTTCAGGTATTTTACCACCTTCTCTATATCTTCTTCCATTCCAGTTAGAATAATATCATCAACATAAATTAACATCCACACATTCATAGTTTCTCCTTTGTACAGAAAAACATCATATTGAGATCTTTTGAAACATTTTTCTTCTGCAAAACTATTAAATCTTTGATTCCAACATTTGGGACTTTCTCTTAATCCGTACAATCCTCTATTCAATTTTAAAACTTTGTTTTTGGTTGCTTTCACACCTTCAGGCGGTTTGATGTATACTTCAGTATCCAGAATTCCATTCAGAAAGGCTGTTGGTACATCAAGTTGTCTTATATTCCATTCTTTCTGAATAGCGTTTGCCAGGATTGTTCGAACTGAGGATATTCTTGCTACTGGAGCATAGTTCTTTCCAAAATCATTGTCTTCTTTTACTTGAAACCCCTTCACAACTAATCGAGCCTTTTTCAAATTATTTTCTTTAGTTTTAAATACCCATTTTGTGTCTATGGCTTTCTTGTTCTCAGGTAAATTAGTTTCTGTCCAAGTATTCATTTTCTGTAAGGCTTGTATTTCGGTTTTTATTGCTCCTTCCCATCCTTTTTCTATAGCTTCATTATATTCCTGTGGATCTTCTTCAGTATTTAGCAGGCAGTATGCTTCATATATTTCATATTCACTTAGGTGTTTTGGTGTAGTAATTTGTCTACCACTTCTTGTATTTTTACTAATATTTTCTTCAATTATTTCTTTTTCATTCTTCTTTCTCTCTTCTTCAATTTTCTTTTCTGCTTCTTTCCTAGCTGTTTCTTCTTCTTTCCTTGCCCTTTCTTCTTCTTGTCTTTGTTCAACGTCTCTATTCTTTTGTTCATTGTCTCTTTGTTCAATGTATACATTATCATTTTCTTGTTCATTAGTCTGGGCTTGCTGATACTTATAGTCTCTTTCATTAAATCTTACATCTCTAGTCACAATAACATTATCTGTTATAGGATCCCACACTTTATATCCATTCTTAGCATAGCCAATCATTCTTACTTCTTTTGCTCTTGAATCTAATTTATCCCTTTTTGGTAGTATAACCATCCAACCTTTGCATCCAAATGGCTTCAATTTATTGAGTACCATTTCTCTCTCAAATATAATAGCTGGTTTTTCATAATTTATTGCACTTGATGGGCTTCTATTAATTAAGAATGTTGCTGTTAAGATAGCATGACCCCAAAGATGTCTTGGTAAGAGTGATTCATCCAGTATAGTCCGGGCTTTATCATATATGGTTCTGTTTAGCCTCTCACTCTTTCCATTCATTTGTGGACTATAAGGTGCAGTATACTCTAATTTTATACCTTTTTCTTCACAAAACTGTCTAAAATAGTTTGATGAATATTCTCCTCCATTATCACAACGGATTCTCTTTATTTTTGTTTCTTTTTCTGTTTCTATTTCCCTTACATACTTTATCAAGTTGTCTGCCGCTTCAGATTTGTTGGCTAACAGGTAGGTTTGAGTGAAATGTGAGTAGTCATCTAGTATAGTTTGGTAATACCTGTAGCCCTCATTTGTTGGTACTTTCATTGGTCCGGCAACATCTGAGTGTATCAATTCTCCTACATTCTTTGACTGAGGTTTTGTAATTCTCTTGAATGGTAGCCTAGTACTCTTATTTCTCATACAAACTTCACATACTTTTTTACTGTAAGGTAAGTTCATATAATTTAATGCTTTACGATTGAGGTGGCCGAGTTTAATATGCCATAAATCACCATTAGTCAAGTTTTCATCATTGTAGTAGCACTCATGCTTTTCTTTAGGTATTTGTAGTTTAAGTATGTACAACTTTCCTCTTTTTTCTCCATAGTAGGTACCTTTTTCAGATTTTATTATCACCTTTCCATTTTGAAATGTTACACTTTTACCTTTGTTCATTAGCTCATTTACTGATAATAGGTTATGTTCAATCCCCTTTACTATCAGGCCTTCAATTTCTATAGGTGTGTCTTCTCCATAAAATGTTTTCAAATAACCTTTCTTCTTCGCACACAATACTTCTCCATTAGCAATTTTTATTTGAATTGGTACTTGGAGTTCTGTCACATTAGACATTAATTTTTCATACTTCTCTTGTATAAAGTTATGTGTTGCTCCTGAATCTATAACAAGAGCAATCTCAGATGCATCAGTGTGCATTATGTGTTCTGTGCTTGAACTTGTGCTAGAACTAGAAGCAATAAACATCTCATTATAATTTTCCTTTGACTGTACTACATGTCCTTGTCCTCTAGATATACCTCTGAAACCTGAATGACCTCTACTTCTCATTCTAAGTTTTCCTCTACCTCGCAGTCTTTGCTTATCGGTTTCAGTCTTTTTGTCACATTGGTATGCCATGTGTCCTTCTTTTCCACATTTATAGCATGTATAAAAACTGCTCTCTACTACTTCACTTTTCTTTTCCTTAAATTTCAACTCTGCATCTAACAGTCTAGATTTTACAAAATCTACAGTAAGTTCTTTTTCAATACTCATGGTTTCTAAAGTAGTTATCACTGTGTTGTATTCCTCCGGTAGTGTAAGGAATAAATGTGTCAATTTGTCACTGTCTTCTATTTTTGTTCCCGCTGTTTCCAATTGTGTTATGAGGTTGTCAAATTGTAGGAAATGGTCTTGTAGACTTTGGCCACTGGAACATTTCATAGCGATAAGCTTCTTTCGTAGGAAAAGCTTATTAAATACACTTTTTCTCTCGAACACTTCTTCCAACGAAGTTAACATTTCGGCCGCTGTTTTACATTTTTTGATAATGTTTAGGTATTGGTCCGTCAAACATTGTACAATGATGGACCTGGCTTTCGCATCAGCCTCGACATCCTCCTTTATGTCCTTGTCACATTTTTTATCCAAAATACTAGCGAGACTTCTTTCTTCTAGTAAAACTTTTACTCGAAACTTCCAATTTGAGAAAGATATGTTTTCATTGAGTTTCGGGAAATTACACGTTCCCGATCCCGACGTCATTTTCTTTTTGATCAACCACGCTCTGCTGTTATTTATTAAGATCAGAGTCCGATGAAATAAAACTTTAGACGTACTTTAGAATCAATTATTACTTTATTAGCGAGTCACACGCCATTTTTACAGAGGATCAGAGAGGAAGATAATTTTGGAGGCATTTTTGACATTAGACTGACTTTAGGATTGACAGTTAGCTGCGTTCAGAAATAACAATAGTTTAACATTTTGTATTAAAAATGTTAAAATTCATGGTCTTCCTTTTATTTCTGACATTATGTTATTTAGCAAAAATTAATGCTGATGATGAAGCCTTTCGATCGGTATGATAAAGATACAGGGTAATATTTTTTCTCGTGTACCTCGTTCGATTCCCGGTTCAACAACCATGTAATTATTTAAAAATCTATGAATGCAGTTTAAATTGTTTTTAAAATTAAAATAATGTCTTCTTTTAGTAAAATGTTCCATCTACAATATTCAAGGTACTTTCCCTCAATGTGGCATAGCCGTGGGACGCAATGTATAGATATGTACACGTGTATATGTATATAAAGGAAGGAAAAGAATCTGAAAGCATTAAAAAAGTGTAAAATAACATTTTTCGGCTAATCCTACAATGAAACACGAAACATGCTCACACCTCAAAAAAGTAAGCTACAAAATCTCCATACGAAAAAGTATTCCAGGAGGCAAAGGTAGATACTCCGTAGAGAATGTGTGTGAACAGACGTGCTGAATAATTTAGCCGGAAACACTTTGAGCTCGGTTCGTGCTTGATGAGCAACCTTTACCCCTTACCCATTTACCTATTATACCTGCGTCGTACAACCTCCCGAGAATGTGCGCCTACATTTTTCAAACGAGTCAATTAGACGACTTAGGTTAGTTTTTAAGTAGTCCTGTCTTATTGACTCGTTTCTCGCTCGCAACGTTGAAGCTAATTAGCCGTTATAATATTGTTTTTTTGAGCTGGTGGTGTTTATTTTTCATATTTTACCTTGTAGGTACCTAATTCTTATTATGATACCAGCATCATTCTTCCAGACGGCCGATACAACTACAAAAAAAAATACAAAAAGTTTTATTGGCAAAAAGAAAAGGTGATGACAGATTAGTAATTCATACTAATATTATAAATTCGAAAGTAACTCTGTCCTTCTGTCTGTATGTTACCTTTTCACGCCTAAACCACTGAAAGGATTTCAATAAAATTTGGCAGAGAGATAGATTGCATCCCGGGGAAGGACACATAATAGTTTTTATCCCGATATTCCCACGGAATCGATACTTAAACGGGTGAAACCGCGGGGCGCTGCTAGTTTTACATAAACACAGTTCAGTTTGTACATTGGACAATTTTTTGGATTGACCGTTGACCCCCAAACTAAGTACCTAGGGGAAAATATTAACTTTCTAATTTTCTTACTTACCTATAGTATACTAATTCCATGACCTATTTCTATTAGCAGCCTCGGTCGTAGGTCGTAGCTTTTCCTTGAATGAGGCGTAGGTATTACAAAAATTATGAATTGGCACGGCATTTAGTTATGCGCAGTGAATGGCATTTAAATGAAGAAAGAACGCATCCATTCGTCATTCTAGCTGACGAAATGTAGGAAGGATAGTTTGAAAAAAAATGAGTTTCTAAAAATGGAACGATGTTTATTTTGAAATTTCCAATTTCAAAATAGTCATCATTATATGCTATATATGCCTCATAAAATGCTAACAAAGCGAGCGCTTTGCGGTAAAAAATCAATCTTATTTTAGCCAGATTATGTAAATAACTCATTGGCACTATAAAGCTTAAAATTCCACATAATTGGATCTATATTCTAGACGGATGACTATGCGAGAAAATTATAAAAAAATGGTCGCTTAGTAGTTTATGAAATAATGTGTAAAGAAACACACCTTGCAAAAGATAAACTTGAGATTTTAGCATTATGTAGGTATCATAATACCTTCATGGTTTTCACATGATCTGACCAAGTTTATGTCTGAATCAATGAGACTGTGACCTCTGAGTTTGTTTCGGCCTTTTTTCTCAGAGTAGTCAGGAGGGAAACGCCGACCTAATCTAGTTTTAAAAATATGATTGACATGTAAAAGTGTTTGTACGACCCAACTTACAGAAATAAAATAATTAATCATTTATACCACAGTGTATTCATGTGCGTAATAGGTAATTAAGCACATTAATACACTGTGTTATAGCTATAATTATATTTACCTACCTTACTTTCATCTAAATGTATAAGTTCTCAGTAAACAGTCTCTATTTGCTTTTTAGCATACCTGTATTGCCTAATAGCTAGGTATTCTAATTCATCATACATGTAACATCGTCACCTCAATACAGCTACTTAAATTTTCACAGCACGCTAAACAAACGCGCTAAGGCGTCCGGAAAATATAGTTTACTTACGTACGAATTTTATAAATGGCCGCTTACGTTAGGACATGACTCCGTCCTTGTATACGAATATTTTTGTTACTACTACGAAATATTTCATTTAGTTACGTGATGATGTTATATGACTTATATCATAACTTTCATTAAGTATATAAAACGTTCGACAATTAATTAAAAACTGGAACGAAACTGAAGTGTCAGCTACCGCTGTGTACCGTGTGAATGGACATTGAGTGTCACCGAAATATAAAAAATTAAACGTTATTTATTTTATTTTCAGCTGCTGTGGAATAGAGGCAAGGGTTTTCGCACACGAGTCAAATGCAACCGCAACACAAGAACCAAAAGGTTTGATAGTGTGATTGGGCTGGCCATTAATGTAGGCTGCATCAGGGTAGATCAGGCCATAGTCGTCACGCTGTGGGAACCAGAAATCGGGCGTCGTCGCCGAGGGAACGCTGACGTGTTGACTTAGAAAAGTTATAAAAGATTGTCCGGAAAAGGCAACACACAGGGAAGAGTGCAAAGCTGTGGGGGACCTTTGCCCAGTGTCCCAGTGGGACAATACAGGCTGCTTATAAAAAAAAACACAAAGAACTCCATAGCGTTATAAACTTGCAATAATGAACGCTATATAATACGCAAGATGTAACAGAGATAATAGTGGTAATCATTAGGGTAGTCGAAGTGAGAATACTAATATGTTAATTCCAGGTAAATCGGCTTTTTATTCTGTATAAATAAGAATGTATAATTAAGTAAACAAAACACATATTGAAATATTTCACAAATTTAGAGATAGACATACTAACAATGCCTATATTAAACATGTTTTACTATTATGATTGTCCACGTTTCGTTTTAAAAAGGTTCCATGTTTAATTTCAGTGCGATCGATGGTCGGTCAGTGGCTAACAATGGGGCACCTAACAACCTTTATTCAGCCACGGCTCACTGCGTTAGCCAGTTCATTTCACAGACCACGAGCGCATTCGTGGTTCTAATCGATATAATTTCTTTGTTACATGCATGCAGATGTTATACGGGTTTTGTTAGGGTCAAATCACACCGAGATGGCAGCGAAGCGGCGAGCAGTTTCAGTGTCATATAATTTTAAACTTTATATTCATTACTATAATACATAGTATCACTTGAGAAACTTGAGTCGTCGGAGTGCTCGCGGCGCCGCGGGCGGCCGCGCGACCTTTTAAGTTTCTCAAGCGATACTATGTGTTATAGTAATGACGATAAAGTTTAAAATTACATGACACTGAAACTGCTCGCCGCTTCGCTGCCATCTCGGTGATGGCAGCGAAGCGGCCATTTGATTTGACCCTTAGAAGATTTAGGTAGTCTTTTGGCTCTATTTTATGTTAGTCTTAGTACTTTATACTCTAATATAATAAAACTGCATGTTTTTTTGGAAGAACTAGCTTCCTATATTTTATACTAGCTGCGCCCCGCGGTTTCACCCGCGTGAATGTCGATTCCGTGGGAATATCGGAATAAAAAGTAGCCTATATGTTAATCCAGGGTGTCAGCTACCTCCATGCAAAATTGTATCAAAATTGGTCCAGCCGTTTGAGCGTGAAGAACTAACAAACATATAAACACACACACACACACTCACAAACTTTCGCCTTTATAATATTAGTGTGATAAAGGGTTATTTTAAATTGGCTAGCTAAACTACGCAAACGCGATGGGTAGGTATACCTAAACTTATCTAAAAATGATAAAACAAGAAAAAAAAAAAAATTTGGGGTCATCGACCGCAGTGTAGTCGCTTGAAATCAGTTTGGAAAATCTGTTTTTTTTTTGTAAACTTCACAGACGTGACGAGTATCTATATCTAAACACTACTTATATGTATTACTCATTACATTTTGTTTGTAGATATTATGTGTAAATAAACAATGTCGTACCGGTCGCGCGATTCTAATTACGTAATTAGTCTATTTATAGCTACCATTCGCAAACAAAAACATTCGGAAACACCGAAGAAATTATCATAAATAGTTATTAGATGCCAAAAGCTGACATTGACGCATAAACACAAAAAAAAGTGTAGAGAAGTCTACACAATGGGTGCTTGAAGATGGACGGCGCAGCCGAGGCCGGCTCAGAAAGAGGTGGCGAGACGACCTGGACGCATACTGCGAGGTCTGATGGGGTCTACTCCATAAGCACGAAATCCGGCCGAAGTCACGGGCCTTTACTATTCTGCAGACATAATATTAGTTCGGAGCCCGAACCTATAATTGACATGTGACAACACGATTTGACAGCTGTCCTTGCTAGCGATGTGTTTTTGCGCGTTCGATAAATTTAATTTAGCACTTGTTTTGACAGAAGCACTTGTTTCAGGCGGGCCCGTACCTTCGTTGACGGACTTAGCAGACCCCCTGGTTTGAAGTGGCACGGGAAAAGAGTTCCCGGAAGGACTTGGGGAGGCCTTTGACCAGCAGTGGGACAGCACAGCATTAGCAAAAAGAAACAAAAGTGGTAGGTAAAGTACGTTTACTTTATATGGTTACCGATTGATCGTCATTTGTTTACCTAAATAAAATACTTTCACTTCACTTACAACGTATAACGTATTGTGTTAAGAACAATGAATAGCCAATATACAATGTACCCTAGAGTATTTAAACTTTGTAACAATTTAAAATTAGTATCGTGAAATCACGTATGTACAGTCATGCGCTCACGTGGTTTGTAGGCGTCCTTAGCTCTCACGTGGTGGTTGCAATACAATACTGTTCAATTAAAACTAAGCAATCAGTGCTGCAAGAATATCGTAATTACCTTTTTGTGGTACAGTATACTAGGATCACGTGAGTTTGACCTTTTTAGGGTTCCGTAGTTCCTACAAGGAACCCTCAAGGTTCGTCATGTCCGTCTGTCTGTCTGTCTGTCCGAGATTTTGCTAAGAGACCGTTAGTACTAGAAAGCTGTAATTTTGTAGAAATGCGTATATCAATTACGCCGTCAAAGTGGTAAAATAAAAGTTTGGAAAATATTTTTTTTTAGGGTAGCTCCCCTACATGTGAAGTGGGGATGAATATTGTTTTCGTCGTCTACCCCATCGTGTGGGATATCGTTGAATAGGTCTTCTAAAATGACTTGGGGGTTGCTAAAATATTTTTTTGATTTAATGCTCCATTTACGAAATATTAAACTTTAAAGTGCAAATTATTGTTCCAGTAGGGCGTCCCCCCTCCTCCCCTAAAACCTAAACTGCTGGCTTGAAAAATCTGGAAAAATTCACGATGATAGTGCATTTCATGAACTTTAAAGGAAAACTATAGCGGTTAAGATAACTTTATTAGTTTAGCAGTAATAGTCGTTGAACTTGGGTGTTGGATAATTTTGTACCAAATACAAAATCCTTAGCATTAATCCTTTAAAGTGACTAAGATGAAGTAGTTGCTTGTTTATAACGGGTAAAGACTTGCATTGAAAAACAAAATATGAAAAAAAATATTTTTATTTAAATTTTTGTATATTCAGAATAAAGAACAACAGAATCGTACTACCTACATTGTGATAACGGGCTACTACGGAACCCTACACTGTGCGTGGCCCGACACGTACTTGGCCGGTTTTTACTTTTTCTATTCGATAAGTGCTGGTCATGTGGTAATCTTGGCTGGGAATTTGATTAAGGACAAAGTGAACCCTTCGGGGAATACAGGCGTGATGTTATGCTAAGTGTTTGAGAAAAGTGCGAAAATTGCCTCATTTTGGGCGGCGACAGCAATGTACGCCTTCCAAAGGTCCGGGACCCGAGATTCCCGAGATATGTGAAAGACATTTTTAAAATAATAATAATAATAAGGGGATACCTACATTTACAATGAATAGCTTAACAATTAAAATAGCGCACAGTTGCTAATTTGCCTGAACTAGGTTGAACCTGTGCTTCAGGCTAGAAAGTGCATAAACAAAAAAGATTTTTTTGTAATTTATTACAATAAGTGAGTACTCACTTAGGCTTCATTTTTTAATCGACAGATAATTTTTATTCGTGGAATAAAAATTTACGTCTGACAGATTTTGTAGGTATGGAAGAACTGTCAAAAGTCCAGAATTATTTCTCCGATAAAAAAATCTGGCGTTGGAAAAATTAGCCCATTACAAAAACTTCAAATATTTTTTATTTTATTATAGTGTTTGGATATCGATATCCATCACGCCTGCAGAGTTTCGCTAGCTAATTTAATTTGAAATACACAAAACATACCCAAACACAATTATATTATATTAAAGAGGTAGTTAAGGCACTAGCGCTAGCAAATTGTTGCAGACTAATTCAGACAATTGTTGTAGTTTCATTTAGTCCGCTAATAGCAGCAAAGTCAAAGTCAAAGTCAAAACATTTATTTCAAGTAGGCACTTAAAAGGCATTTTTGATCGTCAAAAATTACGAAAAAATACAAGCGATACAATACAGCGAGCAACACACTACAGATAGCTATCTCTTTCTGTGTCATACGTTCTGTATTATCTATCGCAATAAGTACAGTCGGTGATAGCAATTAACTGACCCCCCTAAAAATTACTCGATTTTGCACCCTCTGCTCATAACATTAAAGGTTATTCAATATGTATGAGTTTATCAGACTAACACTACCCGATGAACAGAAACAATAAATAATTTTGATACGCAAACTTGAGCTTTAAGATGTTGGTGTTAGGTCATTTACTATGTATATGGGTATTTGTTACGCAATTTTCATTTTTATGAAGCAAGACTTAAAGGTTAGGTTAATGTTCTGATAATTTGTGTCATTGCTACTGATACCTTATTTCATCTGTCTTACCCAAGTTAATCTGGTGTCGTGGTTTGTGTGTAAGGCTGAGACGTGGAAGATGCAAGTTCAAGTCCTGTCTCAATGTTTAATTTTGTTTTCAATAAGTAGGTATATAAATTGTTCGTTAAGTATTTCTTGATTTGAATAGTTGAACATTAGAATTATATTATGTAATGGAATAGTAAATATGTATTTAAATTGTAATTTCTATACTTTTGCATGCCTTGTAATTGGCAAAATATGGCTGTTTCTGTATTTTTATTATTTACCACCATGACTTGTACCCGTATTTGCAAAATAAAATATCTTATCTTATCTTATCTTATCTTGCATTATTGTAAAGAACAAGCACATCAATTAAATTAATAAAATTTTCATCTTTTTCAATAAGTGGGTAGTTAGACGTCATTATGCGTATTCAACAAAAACTGCTATTGAGATGATATTAAGAATATGGGGTAGAAGAATAAATTGAACAAGACATTCTATGCACAAATAGCAGTGAATACGCGCGAACATTTTTACCTTGCCTTACAAATTGCGAAAATCCACGCCTTTTTCCTTTTTATTAATTATCAGTTTTGATACAGTTTAATCGTCATGTCTCAGTTGTGATTATTTAAAATACAAAATAATCTATTTGCATGAGGAGAATGTTGGTAGCGATTGCTAGGAAACTTAATATAGCGGTAAGTGTATTCTTTTTTATGCTTCATTTATACTTATAGCTATTCCTTAATTTGTTAGTTGGCTTAAAAACTTGTGAATGAATAATAGAAAATTAACTATGTTTCATTATGAGATCATGTAAAGGTCTAATGTGGTTTATCTAAACTTACTCGAAAAATTATGCTTACTTCGTTACTAAAATTATGCTTATTGTGTTGTTTCAGAGAAATACAGTCAGATTGTGGCTAAGACGTTTTGAAGAGACAGGGAATATTCAAAAGGATCGTCCTGGAAAATATGGCCCAACTTGTGACATCAACATGGGAATTCATGAGAGGAAGTGACTGTTGTTGGAATATGGTGCGCGGTATGCGGAACCGCTTGCAACAAGTAGTAGAAAAAATGGTGCTCCACTTCGCTATTAAAAGCACCACTGAATGACTTCAGTGACCAGTGTTGGCCACAAACAATACTAACGTGTCAGTGTGTGTGTTAAATTAACATTGTTATAATTTTTAACGAAGTATTTCGCATACCTCGTTTTTGTCAAAACCTTATTTATAACTAAAAATAACTACTTACAAAACAAATTGATATAGGTAAAACATTAACACATAATGCTATTTTATTCAGTTAAATGATATTTAATGTGGTGATGTTATTGTTATGAAATAAAGTGAAATACCTATATTTCTAAATATTCTAACATGTTGATTCACTACATTAAACTCTGTGAAGTATGTAACAACGTTATTAGTAAGCAGGTAAATGTTACCTATATCATTTACGTTATTCTTATAATAATTTTATTTATAAAATAAAATCGTTTTTACCATCATTATCGTTTTTTATTTCTGTTCAGCTTTTTTTGGTAGCTAAATTTATAATTTATTATTTATGACTTAAAAAAATATTGTAAAACAGAACGCGTAACAGACAATAATATATTGGTTTCGAACTCACAACCTCATTCTCGTCAGCTTACTACAGCTACTACCAGACCACACGAACATAGTGAACGTCGTTGAAATTAGCAATTATATTACAAGTTAAAACAATATTCAAGATCATACCTACCTTGACACTGCGTGTTAAAGTTCAAATTCGAATAACTATTTTATTAATCATAGACGACCAGTTGTTCTAGTTCGACAAGCTTACTGTTAACAAGCAGAAGGTTCAAATTCGTTTAATTTTTGAGGGGGTCAGTTAATTGCTATCACCGACTGTACTTTGTAATAACAACGCAACAATACAGAACGTCGCTCAGTATGAACTTATCATATCTTTCCTTTATAATATCATTGCCCAAACAGAGCAAACAGGAATGCTGAAAACTGCAACAAAGGGGAGTATCTCTTTGATAAAACAAATAAATTGCCCTTTTCGATCAGCAGCTTTAAATTTTTCAATTGCATCGATATCAACGTTCTACGATTCCCGACCGCGTGTGTACTGCATAGTTGGTGCCTTTAATTGATCTGGGGAAGACCAGTAGGTACAGTGCAGCACGGATGTGCTCCGCAATAGGACATTCTTCATATACCCTAGCCAGAGCGAGAGGACAGATTCTATTTTAGTGAGAAAGAAGGAGAAAAAGCTAGATAATTCTGTTTGAATGGACCTGAGCGTGCCATCTCTTAGAATTTATAGTATTAGTTTCGCGTATTCCCTTTATTGCTGTTCCTCGTTCATTAGTGAGGTGAGATACACGTGTCGTATGCAATTATTGTACGTACATAATATAATTATGTGCGCATTATGTAGTTGAACATGTAATTATGTCCAGCTGAGGACTTTGACGGGACGGGCTAATTGTTTGCTTGATTAATGTTATGATGAATTAGGTACAGACAATTAGGCCAGCACATCAAGCTACCCGAAACTGTCAAATTTTCCCAATCAACTTTGAACCTTATGCTTTAGAGATAAAGTTGAAAATCTATTAAAGAAATTTGACAGATTGTAGTAGCTTGATGTGCTGGCGTCTGTACTAAGGGCTGATTTTACCAAAGTCAGATATATTTTATCCGTGAAATGAAACTGACGTCTGACAGTTCTAGTATGGAAAAACTGTAAGAAACTGTAAAAAAGTCATAATTTATTTATTATCAGGATAAGACTTACCTACTAAGTACTACTTCACTTACTCTATACCTACTTACTACTTTTATCTAGGTATAAAAGTTTGGTGAAACTCGACCTTATTCGGGCAATGCCGAAACATTAGAATTACGAGTCTCACTGAAGTTAAAATCCATAGTAATATTATAAATTCGAAAGTAACTCTGTCTGTCTGTATGTTACCTTTTCACGCCTAATCAACTGACGGATTTCAATAAAATTTGGCAGAGAGATAGATTGCATCCCGGGAAGGACATAGGATAGTTTTTATCGATATACCTCGCAGACAAAGCTGCGGGCGCAAGCTATTTCATTATAAACCAACAAGAAAATTGAAACCGCAATCTACCTAAGAAAATTACCGATGGTTTTCCCATTATCACCTATTTCCCCGTTACAGATATGAATCGAGAGAAATCTCATTTGTCAAGAGGTACCAGGTTCTACAATAGACGACAGCGATTTATTACCTACTTATAATGGGAACAAGAGACAATTATTTGAAACGGGGTCTTAGAATTTAATATGCAGCCGTAGGAACACGGAATTGGAAACTCACTTTAGAAATTTTCGGAACGTGAATATTCTGGTCGTAAAGTCATGTTATCATCATCTGTCTAACCTTTTCCCAACTATGTTGGGGTCGGCTTCCAGTCTTACCATGACATGGATCGATTGCCTATCTGACCTCCAAAACCCAGTTACTGAGTATTACGATACCCCTTAGTAAGACTGGTTGTCAGACTTTCGGGCTTCTGACTACCCATAACGACTGTCAAAGATCCACGAATGGCAGCCGGGATCAAAGTTCTGAAGCACGGAGGGGTCTCGGTATGTAAAGAATAAAGATGGTCCACATCCACAGACCAACCGCCGCAAGCGTAGCTTAACCTGATCGATCGACCTGTGCGGCTGTTATTATTTAGCCACGGATCCCTCGTAAAATCATGTTAGAATGATTATAAACTTGGCTTTACTTACTTCATTATCATCTTGTTGTGCGCCTGTCTGTCACACGGCTGTACCTTTAGAATGGTAATAGATAGCTAAGTAGTTGTAATTTTCACTGAATATGTATAATTATGGCCGCTATCAACTATCATGGCAAATAAAAACAAGTAATAAAAGTAGTTTTGATGGTACGCAGCCTCCTATTGCACGTCTCCGGCTCGCACTTGGCCTGATTTTTGCTTGAGATTAGGAAAAATCATCATCATCATCATTTCTCCGAAAAAGGTCCACTGCTGGACATAGACCTCCCCAAAGCACCTCCAATTCGACCGGTCCTGTGCTTCCCGCGTCCAGCGGATTCCTGCGGCCTTCACAAGGTTATCGGTCCATCTTGTGGGAGGCCTTCCAACGCTACGTCTTCCGATACGCGGTCGCCACTCCAGAATCTTTCGGTCCCATCGGCCATATGTTCTGCGAGCAATGTGCGATGAAAAATAATCGCCACCAATCATATTAGATCTCATTTGTCAAAATACTTCGATATACTAAAGATATAATATAGGTTAAGCTACGCTTGCCGCGGTTGGTCTGTGGATGGGTGACCATCTTTTCATACCGTGACCCCTTAGTGCCTCGGAAAGCACGCTAAGCCGTTGGTCCCGGCTGTCATTCGTGGAACTTTGACAGTCGTTACGGCTAGTCAGAAGCCCGAAAGTCTGACAACCAGTCTTACTCCTGGTGAACCACCACAAGAGATTTTAGTGGAACGAGCGAGTCTTACCAAGGGGTATCGTTTTACCCAGTAACAGGGTTGTGGAGGTCAGATAGGCAGTCGCTCTATGTAAAATACTGGTATTCAGCTGCATCCGGTTAGACTGGAAGCCGACCCCAACATAGTTCGGAAAAGGCTAGGCAGATGATTATGATGATATCAAAGATATAATCCATTCGTAATAAGCTCGTAACTTTTCCTTTTGGTTTCGCTAATGTTGTGTGTGCTTGATTATCTGTGGTCCAACGCTGCGGAAAGTTCCTCTCTTTAGAAATACCGGTCACGTTCCTTCGGCTGCGCTGATTCCTTCCATTGTAGGGGGAGAACTTTATTCTATTAGTTAATTAAAGCGGGGCTGTAAGTTACTAATTCGCTTTTCTTACTATACTTATAACAGTCAGATACGGTGAAAGAAAACATCGTGAGGAAACCGGCATGTCCTACAACCAAAAATTCGAAGATATGTACTGATATCTACCAACCTGCACTAGGCCCGCGGGGGAGATTATAGCCCACTCCCTCTCGAAGAGCGGAGGCCTGTGTTCCAGCAGTGGGAATATTACAGGCTGATTGTGCAATGCTATGCTACTATTTGACAATGTTAAGGGTGTGCATTTTTAGGGGCTATTACTATTTAAAACATAGACCAACTCTATGATTTATAACCATGACTTGAAGTCAAAAAAACTGTCCAAGTGCGAGTCGGACTCGCACACGAAGGGTTCCGTACCACAAGGCACAAACGCCGAAAAAAACATGTTTGTTGTATGGTAGCCCTCCTTAAATATTTATTTTATTTTAATTTTATTATTTATTATTAAAGTTAAAATACAATTGAGTATTTTGTGAATATTTCAAGTGCCTACCTGTTGCCATTTTTGATATCGAGCAAAAAAGAGCAGAAAAATCGGAGCCCCCTTAAATATTTATTTTATTTTGTTTTTAGTATTTGTTGTTATAGCGGCAACAGAAATACATCATCTGTGAAAATTTCAACTGTCTAGCTATCGCGGTTCTTGAGATACAGCCTGGTGACAGACAGACAGACAGACAGACGGACAGACGGACAGACAGCGAAGTCTTAGTAATAGGGTCCCGTTTTTACCCTTTGGGTACGGAACCCTAAAAAGAACAACATTATTGTTTCCTTTGTTTATCTAGATGAATTTAGAACGTTAAAATAACTCTTATGTCATTTGCCCAATGAAACTGTACGTAATTCAAAAATTAATTTACCTTCCAACACATATTTTCCTGTGTATGTAACTTTTTAAAAGCTCCGCCGCTCGGTAATCGACTAAGCGACAATATAAATATAAATTGTCGTCCCGCACTCGTTCCGTCGGGGTAAACTAACCGAGACAACTGCCACTTACCTTGTTAGTTTATATGTACGTAAATGTGTATTTACTGGAGTGTACACATACGTATATAAAGGAGTTATGTGTTGTATTCCCTGAGATACTGATGGAAATTATATATATGGCTGTACCTCGCACGACGACATATCAAGCTGTAATTTCCAGTATAAGCTTTCTCATTGTACGAAAAGCCTATACAATGCGAGGTCGGTTTATGTCGTCGTGTGTACCTACAGTGCACAATAACGTGAGCAAATAGCTACATGCTATAAGTAATAGGTGTAGTGACAGATTTAAGGCTGTATATCACAATAGAATATACCTAACTAGGTACAGAGAGAGCTTTAGGTAACACATAACATATTGATAGGGCAATATAGGGCATCTATCATTCATCGATTGAGAAGTTATTTATTCATCAGGCGCATTTCAAAGTGACTCTAACTACCAATTTTATTATTTTCTTGTCATTTCCACTGTAATCGTCTATTAATTACTAGATTCTACATAGAAACTCGTAAAGTAAAATTTAAAAAAACTCTACTACCGAAAAACCTAAATTAACAAAAACACGTGTGTGGTCGGGGGACCCCCGTCATGAACGAAGCCACACACACACACCTATATATATCTTAATAGAAAGAGACAGAGAGAGAGAGAGAAAGTCGCATGGAGCATAACGCTTTTTTCTTAGTCGAAACACGCGTTAAAGGAACTACGTTCCAAAAAAGAAAATAGTCCTCCTTGAACTCATTTCCTTTGCTCATTGAAGTACTGGCCACGGTCGGGTAAAATTAGAACCCTACAGTTACGTAATGTTACCGAGAGAGAAGTGCCTTTTACAGCACCGAAAAGAGGGTTATTTCTGTCAATCACCATTATAGGCACTAGCTCTTAACCTAAACCCATTACAGTGTCAATTAACGTCCTTCATTGCGCTATTGTTACTATTTGTAGCGTCGTCAGCTGCTGTTCAGTTATAAAATGGTAGCTAAGAACAAATCATTATGTCAGTTAGTACGTGTGTGTCTGTGGGGTAATTACGTAAGACTCTAATGATGATTTTATGGCGAAAAGTAAACTCAATACTAAGATTAAATATGATTGTAATCTCAGAGAGCCAGATACATAGGTTTCACATCGACAGCCATTAGTAGAGAGAGAGAGAGAGATAGCTCTGTCTCAAACTTCAAACTCAAATGACATAAACTTGTCATTTGACAGATTGTATTCGTTTACATAGAACGCTCCAATATCTAACAGTAGGATTGGTTTTCATATTGACAGCTCAACATCATTCATTGCGTTATTTACGTTGCTGTGTCGACAAATTTTTCGAACTTATGAAGCAATGGATTAGCAATATCCTTCAAAATTAGATACAGATTGTGATTGATAGTGTGTTACGCAATTAGCGAGTGGCTTTTAGAGCTGATAACTAATTAATTTGTTTCGTTGTATCGTGAAACGGATCGTCTGCTCCTTCATAAACATTCTTTATAAATCCTTCCGTCCTTTATAAACATTTTATCATCTATTTTACAAATTTAAACGTGATATTTATATCTAATTTAAACTAATATTATAATGAGGTAAGGTAAGACTTGTAAGAAGTAAAGACACTCTCTGGAAGTACAGACACGATTACAAAAAAAAAACCCTCATCAAAAGCTAATTGCGAGTGTCATAGAATGATAAAACAAGAATTTCACGCAGACGAAGTCGCATGCCGAAGCTAGTAAACTACACACTATACTGAAGTTTCTTGCTTGTTCTTCTCCACAAAGACCGATGTGTTGGAATGGGCAATTCGCCTTAACTTTCAGACTAACTGACAGACTCTTTGACAATACAAAAATGATTTCAATAAAACAGGCGCTTCACAGCATTGAGTTTGGTATAAAGTTTACTCAAACTCATAAAATCAAAGCATTTATCTTAATTAAACCAATTACAGGCACTTTTGAATTGTCAAGGGGTCGGTCAGTCAGAAAGATGAAACTAGTTGCCCATTCCAAAGCGTAGGTACCTATGGAGAAGAACGGGCAAGAAACTCCATGGACACTCTTTTAAATCAAATTTTACTATTATAATTTTTTTTTGTGTCTCTAAAATTACATTACAACAATATTTACGTAATCTGTGCGTATATTTAAAATAAGAATAATAATATGAAAAAATAAGTAAAATAATCGTAGGGCATCAAAAAATTATTGTTACTATTGTTAAACTATTACTATTATTGTATTTTAAATACTAAAACATCGACAAATGCTTACCAAAACAAGTATAACCCTAAGTCTTGTCACCCATAATATTACGTAGAAACAACACACACCTTTTCCAATCCCCTATCCCTTCGAAAATCCCATATTCACAAATGCCGTGAGAAAATATCAAATGGTCTCAATAACTAAGTGAGAAAGGGTCCAGCTTTCTCCCGTCTTTACGACACTTACATTAAGCTTGATGCCCCGGAAATAACGGTGGCAATGTGGGGAAAGGGGTAAATATGACTCTCAAATATCTGTGTGTGAGGGGTGGGAATGTAAGGGTTAGATGCCAAGGCTGGTAGGTGTCTATGGGAAATTAATGATGGCGGATTACTATCAGCTGTGTCATCGAGCACATGGAACGGGTATTTCGTGATAGTGTTGATGGTAGGAATGTAGTGTGTGTTTGGTGGTTCTATATTTTGAAGATAAAGCAAATTGATATCTGAATCTGATCTGATTCAGCTGAAACTGAATATGCTTAACCTATGCCTATGCTTTATGCTATGCCTTAGCTATGGTTAAATTTTTGAATATCAACTGTCGAAACTTCTTTAACCGCTTGTGTGCTGTAATTACAGACAATTAAAAAAACCGGCCAAGTGCGTGTCGGGCCACGCACAGTGTAGGGTTCCGTAGTAGCCCGTTATCACAATGTAGTACGTAAAGAAATTAAATCGTCTGAATATAAAAATATTAAAATAAAAAATAAAAAAAAAACATATTTTGTTTTTCAATGCAAGTCTTTACCCGTTATAAACAAGCAACTACTTCATCTTAGTCACTTTAAAGGATTCATGCTAAGGATTTTGTATTTGGTACAAAATTATCCAACACCCAAGTTCAACGACTATTACCGCTAAACTAATAAAGTTATCTTAACCGCTATACTTTTCCTTTAAAGTTCATGAAATGCACTATCATCGTGAATTTTTCCACATTTTTCCAGCCAGCAGTTTAGGTTTTAGAGGGGGGGGGGACGCCCTACTGGAACAAAAATTTGCACTTTAAAGTTTAATATTTCGTAAATGTAGCATTAAATTTAAAAATAATTTTAGCAACCCCCAAGTCATTTTAGAAGACCTATTCAACGATACCCCACACGATGGGGTACACGACGAAAAAAATATTCATCCTTACTTCACATGTAGGGGAGCTACCCTAAAAAAAAATATTTTCCAAAATTTTATTTTACCACTTTGTCGGCGTGATTGATATACATATTGGTACCAAATTTCAGCTTTCTAGTGCTAACGGTCACAGAGATTAAGCGAGGACGGACAGACAGACGGACGGACAGACAGACATGGCGAAACTATAAGGGTTCCTAGTTGACTACGGAACCCTAAAAAGCCATTGTGTCTCGCGCAGATCTACGTTCCGGCAGGACACGTACAGGTGTTTATGGATTTGTGAGATATATTTACTTATCTTAATGTATTCATATCTACCATTTGAGCTATAAGAGTCAAACATGTTACAATTTTCGCGTAACACTTGGTCGCTCTGAAAACATCACCTGAATAAATTCGCAATGCTTCATAAATATAACGCTTGACTTAAGTAGGTAACCCAACTCTGGCCATATTAGATCTTATACATTTTTTTCAGACTTTGATCAAAGAAACAAAATTCACACGACATTCCCATTTATTGTGTATCGCATCACATCGGTGTAGAGCTTGTGGAAGGGTTTCTCATAACTATATGGCTGTCTTAGGTTAAGTTTACTAACATAGTTGTTAAGAAATATTGTTACTAACATAAATCAGATAATTATATGAGGTAGGTCTTATTTTTTTTTTAAATTTTTTTTTTAGGTTTTAATTAGATTAGTTTTTATTTTTTTTTTATATAACGTGTTTTTATGTGTGTGAGGGGCCCGTGGCTAAATAATAACAGCCGCACAGGTCGATCGATCAGGTTAAGCTACGCTTGCCGCGGTTGGTCTGTGGATGGGTGACCATCTTTACATACCGAGACCCCTCCGTGCCTCGGAAAGCACTTTAAGCCGTTGGTCCCGGCTGTCATTCGTGGATCTTTGACAGTCGTTACGGGTAGTCAGAAGCCCGAAAGTCTGACAACCAGTCTTACCAAGGGGTATCATATTACCCAGTAGCTGGGTTGTGGAGGTCAGATAGGCAGTCGCTCCATGTAAAATACTGGTATTCAGCTGCATCCGGTTAGACTGGAAGCCGACCCCAACATAGTTGGGAAAAGGCTAGGCAGATGATGATGTGTTTTTATGTGTAGATCTAGATACCTACTATGGATCTATGGTCTGAAAATAAAGATTTATTATTATAAAGTATGTGAGTCCATTGTTACTTGTATATTATAAATAAAGAAAAGAAAATAGTGACGCAAATCTAGTGACGTAAAAAAGCTATCGCTCCGCAATGCAATTTTACTTTACTATCCTTCAGTTAATATTTTTCTTAATTGAAATTGTGCTTGTTCGAATGGAAACCTATTTGACCGGTAATATTTTCCTTTCCCTAGTGTCCGTTCGTGATCAGAATAGATTAATCTAGATCTAGCCTTATCTTAGTTTCTTTGTTCCTTTGCGACGTCATAAAGGAATTGTCTGCAATTAAAAGAAGAAATCTTTAATTTAACGCTAGGAATACACATGCCTTTGTTGCCAGCTGGTGACTGGTGTTAAGGCACCCGGCATGCAAGCTACTTGCATACTTTTGTGCAAGATACAGGCCTGTGTTTACCGGGCTTAATGGTTGCTTGGGTGGTGGTCTGCTTTTTGAAGAACTTTCTACGAGTTTAATAAATCTGGATTTCAGTATAAAGCCCGCACATAAAACCCGTAAGATGCTGATTTACAAATTCATAGATAGACGGACACGCCAAGAATGGTATATTATTTGGGTTGAATGATATAAATGGAATGGAAAAATCACGAGAGCCATATCCATCTTGTTTTTACTAGGTAGCTAAGTACTAAGTTTGTTCTAGATAAGAACCAAAAAATATTTTGTATAATATTATTAAATCAAACCCGAAACCTTGTTTGCTAAAACCAATTAACCGGTTGAATGCAGTCAAAGAAAAAAAGCCATTGTGTCTTGCGTGGATCCAGGTATTCACATACGAAGGATTAACCTCGTTAGGACAGTGTAAAGGAAAGGAGGGTTATGTGTAATAATATTTTGTTTCCGGCCTGCAACTTTTTTCCGTGAGGTATTTAAAAATAAAACCTTCATTCAATTGAAGCGATTTATTATCTGATGTGTGAGCTATCAATATCTATCTATCTGTCATTCGTGAAACTTTGACAGTCGTTACGGGTAGTCCATGCTATGGCAGCTTGGAACATCACATAGAACACTATTACTCCTAGCGCCCCTAGCACACAAGTAGCAAAACGAAAATACTGTGATACAATATAAAAATATTTAGTAATGATACCGGGAGATGTTGTGACGAACAAACACATACATAAAATAATTGTCTGAAAATATTGGACATTAAACAGCAAAAATAAAAATTAAACCTAAACCAAGTGTAACAAGTCTATAGTGATTTGTTAAACGGTTCTGAAAGGTGTTTTTTTTCATTTAAGTAATGGGAATTTGTTATTGTTGCATTGGTAACACTAATTGAAATGTCTGTCAGCGCGAGTGTCAGTTTCAGTTTCGGATTTTGCTTTTGCAATAAAATTAAATTCTGGTTGTTTCGCTAGTGAGCATCTTAGGCACTATTTATAGTTTGGACCCATAATATTATTATTTTGAATAGTGAGCTGAACACTGAGTGCACTTCCATCATGTCTTAAAACTCTTGTTGTGTAGCTGGATGTCTAGTGACTAGGAAAGAAAAGTGCTTATTCTCAGCCTACATGATTTTGATTTTAATATATTAGTAAATGTTTAATTTGTATGTGTTTTTGTGTGTTTTATAAGAATAAACAGTTTGTTTATCTTTAATATTCCGAGTTAGTTTTCATTCATACTCCTATTCCTAATGCAGATAATAATCTGGAATTTTACATTGTCGTATAGATTATTGTTTACTACTACTTAGTGTGTTTTTAATAATTATGTAATTGTTAAAAAAACATTAATAGGTAGTAAACAATAATCTATACGACAATGTAAAAATTCCAACACAATAATAATATAATAGAGCTCCATCTACCATCTATATCCGTGACTATTAATAGAGCTCCATCTACCATCTTCAGCCGTAACTAATAGTTTTAAAAACTTGAGCACTAGATGGCGAATTGTGCTGTCAACACAAAATGATGAGAGCTTCCTGTCTATTACACCGCATTATATTGTAGTCTTTGGGGTAGTCACAAGCCCGAAAGTCTCACAACCACCAAGGGGTATCGTATTACCCAGTAACAGGGTTGTGGAGGCCAGATAGGCAGTCACTCCATGTAAAATACTGGTATTCAGCTGTATCCGGTTAGACTGGAAGCCGACCCCAACATAAATAGGAAAAGGATAGGCAGATGATGATGATGAATGTGTCAGCTATCAAAAACAATTGAACTGTGAACATCCCTCCAGGTTAAAATGCACGAGATGATGTCGAGTGCACAATTTAGATTTGGAGATGGGGTACAGTTATTTTGAAAAAGTATTATTATTAGTATTCCAAGTTATATTGACCGTGCTAAACTTAGATACAGGAGTGCTGTTCTGTAAAAATATCCACTTAATTTTTTTTTTTGTGAAGTGTGCTTGCAGCGAGCTATCAATAGTGTTCCCCGGTCATTATTTGATATTTAGGTCATTTTTTTTTCGGTGATTGTTTGAGTTTACTTTCTTTATATGTATGTTTTGTTGTGGGTAGTTTTAAGTATTACTAACACTAGTCTATAAGAACATTGTTAATAACAAAATGGACACCATATGGTCTGAAATAAAGTATTTAAATACAAATACTAATAATAGAAATTCGAATGTTACTCTGTCTGTCAGTCTGTATCCCTTTTCATGCCTAAACCCCTGAACATAAGGTAGTTTTTATCGACATACCTTGCGGGCAAAGCCGCGGGCGGAAGCTACCTAGTTATATTATATGTTATTATTATGTTCTCGACTATTACTAATGTTAATCATCAGGTGGAATGACAGCACACTTCATCTATGTTTTCAAGGTGAGATTTTTCAGAATAGACCGACAAAGTGGGTACTAGTTCTTTATTTAGCAAACTATTCAGAAGCGAAGACCTTCTATACATATACCGAAAACACCATTGATTCCGGATTTTCACCTCCAATACTTCGTGCTTCAATACCTGTAAGCCCCTTAGTCCTTATTTAGTATGCATGGCGCCCACCCAACCAACGAGTATGTGGCTCGTAGCTTACGATGGTTATCTTTCACGTTTGATATAGGTATGTACGACCCGAACTATTGTTATGTCCAATAAGATTTGGGTTTCTAAAAGTTTCGTGGCAGTAATGTTGATTACTTGAAGTGTATCGTTTTTAGGGTTCCGTACTTCAAAAGGAAAAAACGGAACCCTTATAGGAACACTTTGTTGTCAGTCCATCCGTCCGTTTGTCTGTCAAGACCCTTTATCTCGGGAACGCGTGGAGTAACGAGTATCGAGTTGAAATTAAAACCATATACTTAGGTCTACAGTCCCTTGAAGCTGTGACAAAATCAAACACCTAAGTTAACGTAAAAAAAAGATACGGCCGTTTATGCCGCAAAAAACGTACATTTCGACACTCTCAAGGGAATCAAAATTTATAGGGTACTTCTCGTTGACCTAGAATCATGAACATTGGCAAGAAGCAAGATCATGTAGCACGAGTAAAGGAAAAAATCTGAAAACTGTAAATTTGTAGGTACATTTAAAAAAAAATTCGTGATAAACTATTTACATACCTACAAAGTACGAAACCCTCGGTGCGCGAGTCCGACTAGCACTTGTCCGGTTTTTATTTATTGGACTATCTTTCGTTTCCATAAATAGCCGACCCTAACATAGTTAGGAAAAGGCTAAGCAGATGATGAAAAAAAATCAGCTGTTCCCTACATTTCGACGAGTTATACGAACATAAATGTAGGGAACAGCTGATTTTTTTTCGCGATTTCAGGATTGGTCCCATAGTAAAAGTTGTTCATAATGATGAGTACAATGACCTCTTCAGAGGTTGTTAATGTTTTACTAATAACTCTGTATAGACAAAAATGTGTGTCTAAAATGTAGTCTGTGTGGTGCCAGACTAGTCTGTGTGGTGCCGGACTTAAAGAATAGCACCACCCCATACTTCCCGTGGGTGTCGTAAAAGGCGACTAAGGGGCGTACCGGAGAATGGGCAGCAGCGTTCTCTATGCATTCCACCACCATACCATACTGCGATCGCCAACCCGCCTGCCAAGCGTGGCGATTATGGCAAACCCCCCCCTTTTGGGGGAGGCCTATGTCCAGCAGTGGACGTCTTTCGGCTGAAATGATGATGATGATGATGAGACAAAAATGTGATTTGATTTGACCATATTTTGATCCCGTAAGTCTTTTCGACGACCTTAAAAAGGTGGCTGGGATGCGAAAGGCGGAGGATAGGATGTTGTGGCGTAGCCTGAGAGACGTATGTCCAGTAATGGATTACGATAGGCTGAGCTGAGTTGATTGAAGTTTTTCCGTACTAGGATATGAATTCAATTGCATTGTTTGAAAAATATTACCTATAACTAAACTGTGTTCGTTATAACTCCGAGTGTTTGAAATTCGCTAAGAAAGAGATTAAAACAAAAGACGAACTAGCAGGAGATCGAAAAGGTGGAGGTGGAGGGGGGTTGCAGGGTATCAGTTTATCTAGTCATAATCGTGATTGATAACAAAACAAAAACAACGAATTAACTTCCAAACACCAAAACAAATGACTAAAGCTATACGCACTGCGTATAAGAATGCGCATTGGTGACATCTCGATCAGATGTTTGGTTATTCGCGCCAACTGACGCGCCAATAGACTACAAATAAGACATTCACTCGAAATATCTCGATTAATAGGCAATAACTATTATTGATAAATCTTGTCGTTCGAGACGTTTTAGTGGCACTTTTATTCGTCTTTGCGCCAATAGAATTTTACCGTGTGCTAACCAAACCAAAAAAAACGTGTTTATCTGTTGGATTTTACTAAATGCTAAACATCATATTCTGTAAAAACATGACATTCTTGCATGGAGTTGGCCGTCTGACATTAACCACACACTGACCAAATGTTTAAGGGGCTTACATGACCTAAAGCGCGGTCACTGTCGGACCGCGCTTTAGGTCATGTAAGTTATTGCAAAATATGAAGCAATTATTTAATTACAAAAAATCTATTGTTTGGACAAAAAAATTAAAACACTAGTATTTTGTATGTTGCTTGTAGAATAATCTGACAAAAAATCAGAATGATTGTATGTATATTAGATTATGGTTTATATTGTAAAAAAAGAGTTTTTTTTCTATCGTATCAAATTAGTTTTTTTTCAACACACTATCTACCTACCTGAAGGATATCATACATTTTTCTGATTTTGTTTATTGTAGTCGGTCATATACTTTTATTGTTTCTAAAACTTGCGTTTCTTGCGTTTAGGTCCTGTAAGCCCCTTAAGTTTTTTTTTTTTGTAAAACTTTTAATTTAATTTAAATACTATTTTGGTGAGAACTGCGTTTTTCTTTTGTCTTGGGATCTCCTCATTCATCTAGTCATAGAGTCTTCTAGATAGGCAAATTAGTGTATCTTGTATTCGCATACAAAGCAAAAAGAGAATTGTCTATCTCACAAGACAAGTCGGCCACGGGCAGTCTGGCCAACTTGGCAACCGGAGACTGTTTAATTATATCGATCAGTAGCCGATAGCCTTGTTACGATCCCTTGGCCTAGGCGACGTTTCCTGACTACTGACATTTAGGCCCGACGGGTAATTCCGAGGGGCAAGCTGTAGCAAGACTTTGGTTAATGTTTTTAGGTCACATAGGGTGGGTATTAACGTATGTAGTCTTCTGGAACGACGATTGGGAGAAAGAGATAGCAAACATAGTTGACTGAATATTGGGATCACTTGAGACTAATCTCTAAATATGAATCATTTGATTGATCCCTTTTTTGGCTCTTGAGATACAAGTATCCTTTTACTTAGTTCAGGAGCCAGCTGTTCAACTTGCCTCTGCCCACTGTTTGTACAATTATGTTTAATGTATGTCCAATCTTGTGTATTCTCTTTGTACAATAAACAAATATTTTTTTTTTAGGGTTCCGAAAGTGTGCCAACGGAACCCTATTATTAAGCCTCCGCTGGTCCGTCCGTCCGTCTGTCTGTCAGCGGGCTGTATTTCATTAACCGTAATAGGTGGACACTTGATATTTTCACAGAGTGGGTATTTCTTTCTATTGCCGCTATAATAAAAAAAAGATAATAAAAATTAAACAGGGTCTCTATAGATGAAACGTTTTTTCCGGCGACCCTTCGTGTGCGAGTCCGACTCGCACTTGGCCGGTTCTTTTACGTTTTTAAGGCTGGAACAGGACACCAGGAAAATGGTCTTATTTCTTTTTCAAGGTACCTAAATAATATCGTCCTATTATAGGTGAGCGACGTCGACTACCATCTATGTAATACAATATTACATAGATGGTCAATATTACCATAGATGGTAGTCGAGTATTGAGTACCTAATGAAAAACAATACACGTCAAATCATTATCCCAGTAGGTCACTGACCTATCCTTAATTCTTATCCCAATAAATGGCAAGGCAATAAAAAAGATGGTTCATAAATCTGTTTGAGTGACAGGGGTTAAGATAGCAGACGACAGCCATTTTGTCTGGCGGACATCAGAATAACTGAGCATATAATAGCTCTGTTTAATTTGTTTGTCTACTTACGTAACATGTCACAAATAAGTAGGTAATAGAGAAGCAAACCAAACAAGACGATAAAAGTAAAAATTTGTCGGAAAATAACGGTTCTTGTGACCTACACAACTTCTCTATCCTGTTACGTAACTCAAATACAGGGTGCCAGGGATATTGATGCGCAACCTGTTACAGACATAGGGCGCTTTCAAGTTATGCGTTTCGTGTCGGACCGCTGCGGTGCCGAAGCGGTGCGTTAGACGTACTGCGCACGGACGATCCTCTTTTTTCATACAAAACGCTCGGTGCGGCAACAGTGCGGCGCCGGTACCGCGAACGCTCGACAACCCGCACCGCGTGCTTTGTATGAAAACAAACGACCGTCCGTGCGCAATACGACAAACGCACCGCTTCGGCACCGCAGCGGTCCGACACGAAACGCATAAATTGAAAGCGCCCTTACAGCTCGATTCAAACTAAAGGCTCCTTCACGTGCGACTTGCGGTACCTTTGTGTCGCGCGCGATTATATCGCGTGTCGCGCCTGTTTGTAGGAAACCTTAAGGCGGCTTTAAGTGCGCTATTCACTGCGCATTACCTCACCCCCCGCTGACACGTGAATTTGTTACTGCGCAGTGACTCGCCTCATGTTCCGGGCCGCCATAAAGTTTAAATCGGGCTGTACCATGGGTTCAGTTCATGATTCTGAGCCCCCAGGGTGAAATTCGACGATTATTAAAAAAAAAATAGCTGTTCCAGACATTTTGACCGCGTTGCTATTGCAGTTTTCTATGAAACAGCTTATTTTTTTTGATAATCATTGAAACATTTCTTAGATTTCAAACGTGAAATCGCGAAAAAACATTAGCTGTTCCCTACATTTATGTTCGTATTACTCGTCAAAATGCAGGGAGCAGCTGATTTTTTTCGCGATTTCAGGTTTGGTCCCATAGTAAAAGTTGTTCATAATGATGAGTACAATGACCTCTTAAGAGGTTGTTAATGTTTTACCAATAAGCCTGTATATAAAATTCAAAGTCCTGACTGACTGATATATCAACGCACAACCTAAACCGCTGGTCCTAGAAACATGAAATTTGGAGGGTGTATTCTTTGTGAAGACTAGGTATGCACTAAGAAAGGGTTTTTCGAAATTCCACCCCTAAAGGGGTGAATGGGGGAGGGTGAAATTTTACGCGGACGAAGTCGCGGGCTGAAGCTAGTATATAAATAAGGATGATTTTTTTTTCATAGGATGTTTTTATTCTGTTTGTGCGTGGATGACGTAAAGGGACATAAATAAATATAGGTGCTGAACCATTATAAAAATATCACAAAATCTAAAATGCATAGCTTCGAGCGATACCAACACTGATACTGTTTGTTGTCACGAACCATACGCTGTGGACTTAAATGCATTGGCAATTTACAGGTTACTGACTTACATGGCTCCTGAAATACAGGTACTGAAACCTAGCACTGGAATCAGGGTTTACTATTTTTTTGTAACCCAGCATATGCCAATAACGAATTTATTATTATTCGTTCATTCATTTTCTTAAAGTAAAAATAACTTTTCAAAACTATAAACAACTAGCTGACCCGACAGACGTCGTCCTGTTTTTAATTCGACACGTGGCGGCATCTATTACCATAATAACATTATTGTTGTTTTCCTCGAGAACAGCCTATGTCCGTTTCTGTACATCTGACAACGTATATGCAAAATTTCAGGATGATCGGTTCAGTGGTTTAGGCGTGAAAAGGTAACAAACAAACATACTTACTTTCGCATTTATAATATTAATTAGTTAGATAGTAGGTCCTTATGAAATTTTAATGAAATGTGGCACCAACAGACGATTATCCCTGTATGCACTATGCAAGTGCACCCAAGGATAACCCCCGGTTGGTGTAGGACTATTGCAGGATATGGAAAATTAAAAGTTGGACTATGTGTTTGGGTGGATAAAGTGGACTGGGGGCCTAAAAAGGCCACTTTGGCAGAATCATAAAATGATAACATAATGGACAGTTAACTGTTAAGTTAATCGTATCAAATCCTATTGGTGAAGCATTTTTTAGTAATTTTTTTTTGTCTGTGCTAAAATACCAATCAATCCAATCCAAATCCAATCGCAATCTCTTCGATTGTACCTACGTAGTGCAGCGAAAAAAAGAAAAACACGGACTGTCTTCCCCATATTATAATTCACAATGTTATCCTTTTATGATTCTCCAAAGTGACCTTTAGGCCCCCTGACTGGTCACCAAGGACTATGGAAGAACTATGATCCCTGCCTGATCAATGTTTTATATAAACACGGATAAAATGGCAGGGGGTGACTTGCACACTCAATAATGGGGCCCCTCAAACGGTCGCTAGCACATAGTGTCGTAGCGACAAGGGGGCAACATGTCCTGAGGTGCTTATGAGGATGGAGAGGTATTCCACGGCTATCAGAACAATCCTGGAAGTACGTCAAGATCCCTACCAGCATCTTACTGGAATACTTCCTTCCTCCGAGCACGATTGCTCTTGCGAATCTCCACTCAAGCCGGCCATTTCTTATTACTATTATTATTTTTACAAAGGAACCAGTACCTTTAAGAAGTAGATAGATAGATAGATAGATAAACCATTTATTTGGCGCACACAAAAAGACAGCACAACACACAAAAGTACAATATTAGATGATTACCAAATTACTCACTTATAATATAAAAACAAGGTGCCGATATAAAAACAAGATGAATGAAAAACACATCGAAATAAAAGTGACACTATGACGAATACTTAAAATTAATATTAATAACGAAACGTACACAGTGCGGTGTGCGTCTCAAGGTTGCACCAAATGGGAGTCCAGCTCAGCATGTGTCAGGCAAATGTACCTGACGCTGATATTCTGCTGGATCCCTACAGTGACACACGGACGTTGAGAAGACGAGATAAATTGGTGTTGTGACTGGTGTTAAGCGCAGAGTGAAGTTTTGTAGGTACTTACCTAGACTACCTAGAGTCCTTACTAGACATTTTCGGTCCATTGATCAATTAACTACTTATCTAATAATCCCCCGGACTTCAATAGGCCCTGTCGAGGGGCACGTAAGCCGGCTGTAATTCCCAATTCACCACAACAGAGTGGCTAAACAAATTAGGTCATTGCATTACGAGTATTACAAACAAGTTTTTGCTCGAATCAGCTTTAATTCGAGCTATTTTTATACAAACGATCTATGAAACTGATTGATTGGTGTTGACTTGCGAATCGCCAGTCATCAATATTCGCTTCAATAAATCGTTCGGCAATTCGTTGGGTTCTCTACCCAAAGGGTGTCAACGGGACCCTGTTACTAAGGCGCTACTGTCCGTCCTTCCGTCCGTCCGTGTGCCACAGGGTTGTATCTTTTGAATCGTATCATGTAGAGACTTAAATTGAGAATTGAGAGTGTGTAAAACAACAACAAATGACAAAAATTAAACGTATTGGATTATGGCCCACTTCCTCTAACAGAGAGCGAGGCCTGTGTCCCAGTAGTGGGAATATTATATAAGCCCGCCCGCGGCTTCGCCCGCGAGGTATGTCGATAAAACTCATTCTATCTCCTTCCCTGGAATGCAGTCTATCTCTCTGCCAAATTTTATGGAAATCCGTTCAGTGGTTTAGGCGTGAAAAGGTAACATACAGACAGACCGACAGATAGACAAAGTCTTTCGAATTTATAATATTAGTATGGATGATTATGTTATGTAAAAAAAATGTAATCTTATATAATGTATGGTGGTACGGAACCCTTCGTTTGCGAGTCCGACTCGCGCTTGGCCACTTGTTATTTATTTAATTGCTCTATTTATCAAGAGCGAATGTTTTTTCGAATATTTTTGGAATAACTTGTCATGGACGGAAAACTTTCTGTGCCAACCGAAGTTTGGAGTGGTTTCTCTATTAAAAGAGGGCATTGACCTAGTTTTATTAATAGGCTGTGTTATTTCATCGTGTTATGGACTATGACAGCATATTTACTGGCTCGTTAGAAGCCTACTTTGAAGTAATCTAGGTCATTGTACAGGGTTATTGGTAAAACATTAACAACCTCTTAAGAGGTCATTGTACTCATCATTATGAACAAATTTTACTACGGGAACAAACCTGAAATCGCGTAAATAATCAGCTGTTCCCTACATTTATGTTCGTACAACTCGTCAAAATGTGGAAACAGCAATTTTTTTATGGATGGATTTTTTTTATGTATGGATTATACAATACTTGACATTATAAATTCGAAAGTAACTGTAGATATGTATGTTACGTTTTCACGCCTAAACCACTGGACAGATTTCGATCAAATTTAACAAGGAGATAGATGGCATCTTGGGGAAGGACATAGGCATACCTTTTGTCCCGATAGCATGTGCCCGTGGGATAATTCCCGACATAAACATGAGCGAACCCGCAGGCAGAAGCTAGTCGGTTAGGTATATAAAATATTTTCTCTCTCAATATTAATATTTGCTCTTTCGAGCAAAAAATAATTTTGCAAATCCGTCTATACAACATTATTTTTAGTATATGCGAAACCCGAAACACGTGTCTAGTATTTTTGTGTAAAGAATCTATGTACAAAATTTCAAAACTGTATCATGAAAAATAACAAAGATAGAAGCTTGATAAGTTGAGCGTCTTGCGCTCATTGATAATAGTGCCTAATAACCTACTTAGTGTCGCTCGGTGTCCAACTTTTAACCTTTTTAAATATTTTTGGGACAAAATAACATGGGGTAAAAATTATTGGAATCGATTCAGTTACTTATTCTGAACAAACTATATTCAGGTTTCGCATGTACTAAAAATAACGTTGTATATGACACGGAGTTATGCCCAACATACATAAAAAAAAAACATCCGAATTGAGAACCTCCTTCTTGAAGTCGGTTAAAAACAAAATTCCCGCCGCGTTTTATGATGGAATACGAAAAAGACAGGCGAATTGCGACTAATAATAATTTACACGTTTTTTTCACTCGAACAAGACGCATTTTTCCCTGAGGTTCATTTTACACCCCTTAGGTACCTATCTCATTACACAAGGGAGAAAGGCACGACATCTGATAAGACATAACGTAGTGGGTTGGTTAAAATTTAAATATTTTATTAGTTGAGTGCTTTAGTATGTATGAAACAACGAAGAGTGAGGCGAGGCAATCTGGCCGCCACTGAATGGCTTCAGGGTTCAATATACTTATACATGCATATATACACGTACATACATTCTTCCTGACCTCACTAGCAGAAGGTTAATGTAAAAACTAGCGTAGATGTATAATAAAAGCACTTACAGAAAGGTTTTGGTATCCATACTTAATATTATAAATTTGAAAGTAACTCTGTCTGTCTGTATGTTACCTTTTCACGCCTAAACCACTCAACGGATTTCGATAAAATTTGGCAGAGAGATAGATTGCATTCCGAGGAAGGACATAGAATATTTTTTATCCCGATATTCCCACGGGATTGATACTTATGCGGGTGAAACCGCGGGGCGCTGCTAGTATTTAATAGTTTTCAGACTAGACAGGAAAATTTTACCAAACTGATAATAAACAGCTGCAGTACTTTTCAATTCCTCCTAATTACGACCTACCACCTAAAGAGCATCTCCCTGCAGGGTGTAATAACCTTCCGTGGTCCATTTGGAAGTCCCTGAACCGTCTCCGGACACAAGTGGGAAGATATAAGTCAAACCTGGTAAAGTGGAAAATAAAATATAATATAATATAAAATACCTTGGAACGGTATTAGGATGTCAAGTCAACTCAACTCAAACTCAAAGCATTTACCATTAATAGGCACTTTTAAATTGTCAAAAAGTCGGTCAGTCAGAAAATATGAAGCTAGTTGCCCATTCCAAAGCGTAGGTACCTATGGAGAAGAACGGGCAAGAAACTCCATGGACACTCTTTTTAAATTATGTGTTACAAAAATATTAGTACATCATTACTTTTGAATTTAAAATTAAATGTGAGAACGATGTAAAAAATTAAATGACGTACGCGTTAAAAGCGTCCAGAGTACAACAAATAGTACTTAACAAAACAACAATCCAAAAATAAAATAATTAAAAATAAGCCGAGGCAGCTAAGTGATGACCAGCCCCAACTGACGGCGCCCGATCACAAACATGACGCATAGATCAGCACCATTCAGCTCAACCATTTTGAAGGGAGCTAAATGATCCAACACACACGCCACCGTCCGCGAGACTTTTGAGTGAGCATGACATACTATCAGCGGCCAGGGCACATTCAAGTCAATGAAAGACATATGATTTATTACCCGGTAAATGGTAGCTGTAGGGTAGGTACATAGTACTCACATCTATACAATACAAAGGAAATTGAGTTTATACAACGCAAAGATAGTCTTACAATCTTCGGCAGCTCCAACAGTATTTTCAAGTGTTAATCAATTAATTGTCGAATTAGTTGTACGCTGCTAGCTACGTCACAAACCATGCTCCACCTCATAACTTGCTGATGATGTTAAATAGCCTAACCTTCCTCAAGTACTGGTCTATCAAAAAGAGAAGAGTTTTTCAAATCCGACTGGTAGTTTCAGAGATTAGCGCTTTCAAATAAACATACTCTTCATCTTTATTATTCACTAGCTGCGCCCCGCGGTTTCACCCGCGTAAATGTTGATCCCGTGGGAATATTGGGATAAAAAGTAGCCTATATGTTAATCCAGGGTGTCAGCTACCTCCATACAAAATTTTATCAAAATTGATCCAGCCGTTTGAGCGTGAAGAAGTAACAAACATATAAACACACACACACCCTCATCACTCACAAATTTTCGCCTTTATAATATTAGTGTGTTTAGTGTTACTTTTATTTTAATTTTATAGTTTCTGCCTTTAAAACCCCATGGGAAGATGGCGTGAGTTTATGTAAAAGTCAATTAAAACTTATGTTTCAAATTAATATTAGTTCAAGTTAAATAAATATCAACTTTAAATTAATGAGAATTAAGTTGATTTTAGAGGGACTAGCACTACTGAAAAAGTTATAAAAATGTTTGAAGTTGTAATGTAAACTGAACTTTATTGGGTAGGATTTAAATTTATTTTTCCATCACACTAATATTATAAAGGCGAAAGTTTGTGAGTGTGTGTGTGAGTGTGTGTGTGTGTTTATATGTTTGTTACTTCTTCACGCTCAAACGGCTGGACCGATTTTGATAAAATTTTGTATGGAGGTAGCTGACACCCTGGATTAACATATAGGCTACTTTTTATCCGGATATTCCCACGGGATCGACACTTACGCGGGTGAAACCGCGGGGCGCAGCTAGTAAACTCATATTTGTACTCATTTTGTACATTTTTGTCAAAAAAATTACGAATGCAGATTATGTATTCTTTATTTAGAAAGAAAGAAAGAAAGATATCTACATTATTAGTCTGTACAAATTCACTGGTAAACGTGAACCTCTTTATCAGTGCAATTCTGCAAGCAGTCAGTCCAACATGAGTTATCCTCATAAAATTCATGCCGAGGGAAAATTTAGAATTCTACAGGAGGCATGAACGAATTCGCTTCCGGAAAATTCACAAGGAGGGTCATTGATTCATTAAATTCAATTACTATTTCTATTAATTAATCGGCGTTCATCCTCCCGGTATAAATATTTGATACCATTTCTGTCCCTCTTTGTTCTAAAATTACAGAAAATTCTGTGACAAACCGTAGCGGCTCAAATAGAAGGTGTATTTGCTTAATTAAAAGCTGATTTATTCTGGACCCTTACAGACCTTTTTTAATTAAACAACTGTAAAGCCAAAATTTTCTGTTGACTTTAGACGTTATAGACTTTGGATAGCAAAATAATGGTGCCTATAGCTAATAGTGTTCATTCACATGTTGGACAAAATGAAAGTTGTAAATAGAGATTTTTGTTGAAAATCTAGTATGTTTTTTTTCGTTATATTGTTCTTATATATAGAAATAACAAGAATAATGTACCCAGGATTTTGTAATATCTTGAGTGTCCTTGGACTGTCTTGCCCGTTCTTCTACGTAGAGATCTACGTTTTGGAATAAGCAACTAGCTTTTTTGACATTTCATACAAATTCGAAATTAACTCTCTGTCTGAATTCTCCTATTCTTCCTCCTAAATTAATTTCTCCTTTTCACGCCTAAACCACAAAACGAATTTCGATAAAATTTGGCAGAGAGATAGATTGCATCCCGGGGAAGGACATAGGATAGTTTTTATTCCGATATTCCCTCGGGATCCACAGTTATGCGGATGAAACCGCGGGGCGGTGCTATTTGAAACATAAATGCTATGAGTTTAAGTTTGACTCACATGACTTTAGCACGAGTGTAACAAGAGTGATTTTTTCTGAGAATCACTTTGTGAAACTATTTAATAGGCTTTGTAAATTCATTTATCAAATTATAGAAAAGGACTAAAGTGTTTAGAAGTCATTAATTATATTAATTACGAGTCATCATCATCATCAGCCTATAGCAGTCGACTGCTGGACATAGGTCTCTCCTAATTACGATTAAATATTACTAATATTTATTATTAATATTTAATATTTATTTTGCGATAGGCTGATGATGATGATGAATCGTAATTAATATAATTTATGACTTCTAAGCAGTTTAGTCCTTTTCTATAATTTGATAAAACTAATTTACAAAGCTTAATAAATATTTTTTTTGCCAACACATTACAAGAACCTCGATATATCCATTATCCATCTGCTCCCCGGACGCAATATCGTCGATGAAGGACGAAGATTCGCCAATGATTTCCGCGATAGTTGAGACGATCGACGATCGACGACGTAATGGCACAGGACCTTTATCAAACGGCTCTCGTTAGGCTACCTGTCCTGTCACGCGTCCTTTGAAAAGCTATGCATTATGTGGAAGTTTAACGGTACCGCACCGCACCTAATGGTGGTGGATCAATTTTCTGTGTATTTTAGGCCTTGGATGAATTTTGAGGTGCGTATGAGAAGCATGTATTATGTCAGGATAGTGAAGTACTCTTCACTATCCTGACATAATACATGCTTCTCATACAAGAAATCGCATCTCTCTCTCGCAAGAAACTCTTTAGATACTTCTAAAGAGTTTCTTGCGAGAATCAGAACAAATGATACTTGATTGAATTAGACAATAAAGTATGCAAAAAGTATATCCCATCACTAAAAAAAATACGATAAATTGTTCCACCGAACCGCACGTTACAAAATTTTGTTCCAGTGCGGTTAGTGGAAGTGCTCAGGTGCCGTTCGTCCAACTAGTGCGGTGGAAATCAGTGCTCTGAGTGGAATACCTCGATCAAAATCAAAAAAACAAAAGTCATTTATTCAAATGAGGCAGAGAATCAGCACTTTTCGGACGTCTAAATTACATAAGACAGTCCCCCAAAACGCCCGCCCTTCACCAATTTCTAGTGCTTTCGCTGGGATGAAGAGGCGCAACCACAGATATAGATATACCTAGATAACGCAAGTATCACGATCTGTATGAAAACCAAGCGTGCCATTTTTTGACTACCTACTATGACGTCACAAGCTCGCGCTCTCGCTCACACTTACCCAGCCAGCAGTACAAAGGACTGAGCGCGAAAGGGGCGGCTTACGATTTGTAATCATATTTGTGCAATTTTTGGCACGCGAAGTAGTTACTCTTGCGTTATCTAGGTATATCTATATCTGTGGGCGCAACAAACTCCCCAGCAGATCAATTACGTAAACCTCGTTTGTTGCACTTACCAACAACAAGAACAACTTACAGACAAACTATAATGAAACCTGCCCGGAAGTTGACATAGATCTTTTTAATACTAGTGTGCCTAAATTAAAGAAGGCTCTTTGAAATAACATAGCCCTTGCATTATACCTATACGAATATACAGTCTATTAAAGTAACACTCTCTGCTACCTAGTACGTAGTTAATTGATATTCTATGTGTGAAAACTTCTAATTGGCCATCATCATGTTAAAACTAAGTAACTATTGTGTCAGATTAGCTGTAAGTTTTCCAAAAATAATAAAATAAAATAAAATTATTGAGTCAGAATACCTCATATATAGTACCTACACTACAAGATACCTAGAAGTTTCTTAAAGACATTTGAGTTGTCATCCATATATCGTACATACATATCAGGTTAACAAAAAATCATCATTACATGCACAAGTCACTAATGGATCCGGGACGGATATAAAACCAAGTTCAATCAAGGAACCCTTTTTTTGCTCTCAGAAGGGAGCTCAGTTAATAGTGCAGTGTTCTATAGTGGCTCCAACAGAAACACTGGTACATTAGACAAAAAGATACATTACATAAATACACTACCTACATAAGCTCGTTCCTATTTCCGTAAACGAGTTGTTTTATTATCAATGGTGAAGTAAGGCATTTTCAGGCAATGTAGATCTCGTCGTTTCAGCCGATAGACGTCCACTGCTGGACATAGGCCTCCCCCAATTTTGGGGGGGGTTTGCCATAATCGCCACGCTTGGCAGGCGGGTTGGCGATCGCAGTATGGTATGATGGTGGAATGCATAGAGGACGTTGCTGCCCATTCTCCGGTAAGACCCTTAGTCGCCTTTTACGATACCCACGGGAAGTAAGGGGTGGTGCAATTCTTTAAGTCCGGCACTATACAGACAAATGTAGATCTACATCTACACTATTAATAAGATTGAAGAGTTTGTTTGTTTGAACGCGTTAATCTTCGGCCCTGCCAGTCGGATTTTAAAAACTCTTTTTGCATTTGATAGATCAATTCTTCAAAAAGGTTTTATGCTATTAAACATTATGCTAGGACCTTTAGGAGCCGCACAAAATGAAAAAGAAAGAACGCTAACCGATAAGGAAGTAATTGTGCGGGCAGGCGATCCGATACAACAAGGTAGGTTGGAGGAACAAGAAATTCCACGCGGATGAAGTCGCGGGTAGAAGCTAGTCTCATGTACAAATGCTATCAATTGTGCCATTTAACAACGGGCATGCACCTAATAAATCAAATGCGCAAGAGTTCATGACAATTAACGCTGAATGCTCTATTCTAATAAATTGTTAAAATTAGTAATTCTAATTTAAAGTATCTGCTCTAGATACTTTAAATTAGAATTAATAAAAAGGGCACATACATAATATATTATTCGTTTGCTCCTCACAAGAAACTTTTACAAATAATAAAATACTACAAACTTCAATAAATACGAAATAATAAGCAGGTGGGCAGATGACGGTTGGTATTGTTCTTTTGAAGTACATAATTAATGATAACGAGTCTATTAATTATACAAACAATGTAACCATAGCTTTATTGTGAAGGTATAACTTTTAAGTAAGTATTATATTTTAAAGTAATAAGAATTTCCTTAAAAAGGAGACGTGCACTCGGGCCCCATGACCCGAGCGTTTCGACCCCAAACGGCTCAAAGCTGTAGTTACCCATAAGATTAGCTACAGTATTTGCGCCGCTTGAGGGTCTCAGCAGCCGCAGCAGCTAGCACAAGCCCAGCACAGCCCGCTGTACTAGGAACATGAGATGGCGCAAGGGTATCGACACACGTTGCGTCCCACGTTTGAGTAGGTATGTAGAAAGCTTTTATATTGCCGGATAACATTCATGAATATGATAGCAGGAATATAAGACAGTGGAGAATTCACTCGTTGGAGAACTACACTCACCCAATAAAACACAAGAAAGGATATCTGTGAGCACACATTCACCTTCATCAAAGTATGGCCAGGACTGGAAAATTGGAAATAATCTAAAGTAATTTACATACAATTAGCACTTTTTGAACGTCAAAATTTCTTACGAGAAAAAAAGCCCGCCTTCACCACCTTCTAGTGCTTTAGCTGGCAAAAAGAAGGGGCGCAACCAGCTCCCAGCGAATCAAAGTTCAGTAAAGTTCAACCATCATTTTAAATTAAAGTCATGCACTACAAAAACCACCCCTCCAAGCCTCCTTGTCGCAACCAGTGCGACACCGCGCTGGCAGGACCCAACATGCTGCTGCGTCCAGCAATCCTGACGACGCAGCTGTATGTGTCCAGATTGCACTACTCCACGAAGGTTGAAGAAATCGTGGAGTACATGCGTGTGAAGACCAATTAGACTTTGAGGGTCGAGAAGTTGGAGTCGCGTCACAACACGAATTTCAAGTCGTTCGTGGTACGTGTTCCGACTCATCATCTCGAGAAGTTCCTCAAGGAAGAGTTCTGGCCGAAGGGTCCGTGTTATTTACCGCCGGTTTCGTGGTTGGCTATATGACACCTGACAGCGAAACACGACGCAGACACTTCGTGTGCGTTAGTTTGTTAGTGTAATTATAATGTTGTAAGTATTTATAGTATTTTAAGTTATATTAATATTGTATTGTATGTGTTTTATATGGGCCTTGATGCCTGAAATAAATGGATAATAATAATAGTCGTGACAGCCAATGGATTAATAGCCAAGAGCCTCGACTAACACCTGAGGAGGCTCTCGTTGGGCAGCAGGATCAAGAGCTTGATCCAGAAAGCGGTACTTCTGGACACGGCCCGCATTGCTAGGAGGTTCCTCTCTCTGGAGCCCTAAGCGACGGTAGCTTAGATTCGTTCCCGATATCGGTGGGCTACTATTTTTTATATTTTTAAATTTTAATTTTATACAAATATTTAAAAATATAATTTATATGTATTTAATTAAATAATGGAAATAATAAGAATAAAAACGAACCATAAAGACAAAATAAATAGTGCTTGCAAATAATTTTCCCTACATTACGACTACAAGTTCAATATGCACGTGTATGCAGCAGCTGATTCTGATAGGCCATGATTAATTGATTGAAGTCGTGCAAACAGCACTCGACAGCAACACTAACTCATCTATCATTTACAAACACTATTAAAGCACCACATTTCCACAAATCGACTCTGAAATTGAATATTAGAGTTGTACTGAGTTAAAATTTTATTTTTAATCCCAGATTTTGCTGAAACTGGTCTTGTTTTACCTGTACCCAGGATAAGTTGCATATCATTTTTAAAGTGTCGAACATTTTAAAGTGTCTAACATTTTAAAGTGTCTAACATTTTCAGTTCTATTTCCGTATTTTGTAGACCCTGCGGGGTAATTGCGTAACACATTAACAGTAGCAACGGCTTTAAAATTGACAGTTCAACAACATTCATTGCGTTATTTACGTTGTTGAGCAGACACATTTTTCGAGCTTATGTAGCATTGGATAAGCAATCATCATCTACCTAGCCTTTTCCCAACTATATTTATTATTTTAGCATTTATGTTGTACACACATATATAAACAGACAAGAAAAAAAACAGAACAGAAAAATAGGTACAAAGGTGATGTTATATTGGGATCGGCTTCCAGTCTAACCGGATGCAGCTGAATACCAGTATTTTCCCAGTTACCTAATGGGTAATACGATACCCCTTGGTAAGACTGGTTGTCAGACTTTCGGGCTTCTGACGACCCGTAACGACTGTCAACGATCCACGAATGACAACCGGGACCAACGGCTTAGCGTGCTTTCCGAGGTGCAGGCATGGAGGGGTATGTAAAGATGGTCACCCATCCACGGACCAACCGCGGCAAGCGTAGCTTAACCTGATCTATCAACACGTGCGGCTGTTATTACTTAGCCACAAGCCATTCCATTGGATTAGCAAAATCCTTCAAAATTATTCAGACTGTGATTAATGTTGTAATTAATGGTGTAATAACGCAATTAGGATGCTGGTTGATTGAGGAGCATACGCAACTGCTCACTTTGGGGTTGGGTTCCGAGGTCAGGCCAAGTGCTATTAGATTTTTCCTTTAGGAAATATCTCAGTAGCAGCCCGGAGTTTTAATTTATATTCGGTTGATGGCATTGGGCTACCATCCTTCTCCATACATGAAACTTGGCGATATGTGAGTTCAACACCTCTGCCAACCCTCTGGGAATAAAGGCGAGATGTTACGTTATTTTGCAGAAACCAGTTTCGCTTTATCATCACATGTACTTTAGCTGCATACCGTCGGGGTTTCACCCGTTTCACTGCAGTCTCCCTATGAATATTCAATGCGGCGATCATTTTACAAAACACCCTAGAGGCGGGTCACAATAGTTTGATATGAATATAAACTATGTTTCTCAGAGTTTGGTGTACCTCTAGTATCTATTACTAATAAATATGTTGGAAACTGTTAACTATCTTGTAAGTTCGGCTACGTGTACCGAAAATGTTCGGAGTTTGAAAGCCACTAATTTCGCTACAAAACATACAACCTTCTTGGGTTGTATGTTTTGTAGCGAAATTAGTGGAGTGACGATAAAAGTCGTACCTACTTTGTTCCGTTTTAAACATTTTAAAAGAGTAACGGTGGAGTTTCTTGCCCATTCTTCTCCATACGAAAACTACCTTTTGGAACGGGCGACTAGAATCAATTCTATTTTAACGTAATTTTTGACGTTCAAAAGTGCCTTTTATGTGCCTATTTTTTTTTTATCTTTCTAATTGGGTTATTTATTTAGACAGGTAAAAATAACAAAAATAAATTCTAACTTAACTAAAACTATACAGAAATTAGAAAATGGCGTCGAAAAACTCATCCGCATCGCTGTCGACTGGTAATGTACCCAAGAGACTGGCGGCATTACCACGTTGTATGGCGATGCTTAGCCTCTGGCCAAGGTAAAAGCCAGCCCTTGGGTCACGGGAAGTGTCAACCAGCCGTTTCGAAATTTATGATTTATATATATTTATAAAAGGTGTAAAAAAATTAACCTTACAAACTTTAAGAGGTGCTTTAGACCATTGGACTGAACAACTTTCACTATGGGACCAACTCTGAAATCACGAATAAAAAATCCGCTGTTTCATACATTTTGATCAAGTAGGTAATGAACTTTTGTATTAAACAGTGGTTTTTTTTTCGTGATTTCAGAGTTGGTCTCATAGTGAAAGTTGTTCAGTCCAATGGTCTAAAGCACCTCTTAAAGTTTGTAAGGTTAATTTTTTTACACCTTATATAATTATATTATTTATATATATATATATATATTTATAAATGTATTTATTTGTGCCTATTTGAAATAAATGTTTTGACTTTGACTTTGACCGTGGGGTAATTGCGTAACACATTATCAGTAGCAATGGCTTTCATTTTGACAGTTCAACAATATTCATTGCGTTACTTACGTTGTTGAGTAGACACATTTCGAACATAAATGAAGCAATGCATTATAACGTAATATTTTTCAATATTCCTAATTTCGCAATTAGGCTTTTTGACAGACACTTAGAGCGATATGTTCTGTTACTTCTCATATTTTAAGAACTTACATAAAATGAGAAATTATCTCAATTTAACGCAGTTTCCAGAACCCAAATAAAAACAGTAAAACAATTTACAAGTCTTCAGTTCAAGAAACCCAAGTCTGTTTTCAAACAGAAGTCGTTTTTATAGTCAAAATACGTTTAAACGGTGTTTGAATCGAAATAAATGATCAACAATACGCGTCATAGCGCACGTTATCCTGTTTTTTATTACAAAAATATTTACAACATTACTTTCACGTGTTTAGTCGCCCTCGTAATTGATTTACCACTTTTGGAAACAATTCCCAGTCAATTAAACTTCACTAAGGTGGTAACTATCTAACTGCCTCACCACTCCTTAGTGCTTTCATTGGGAAGAACAAGTGGCGCACCAAACTCCCCAGCAACACAGCTGTCAGTTAGAAAACAAATATAGACGTTTTTTGACATGTAAGTGATATTCCATCTTACAGGGGCTCGTGGCTTATTAATAACAGCTGCACGGGTCGATCAATGGTAACGTTACGCTTGTGCTAGTGAATGGATGACTATTCATTACATATGGAGATTCCTCCGTTGCTCGGAAAGCACGTTAAGCCGTTGGTCAAGGCTGTCATTTGTAGATCTTTGACTATCGTTATGGATAGTCAAAAGCCCAATAGTCTGCCAACCAGTCCCACCAAGGGGTATCGAATACCCAGTAACTGGGTGGTGGTGGTCAGACAGGCAGTCGCTCCGTGTAAAGTACTGGTATTCAGCTGCATCCGGTTATACTGGAAGCTGACTCTAACATATTTGGGAAAAGATTGAAGTGATATTCAATCTTACGGTGGTAACGTCATTACGAGGTTGACTATACGGTACGAAGATGCACGTGTAGGGTGCCATCTAAAAATTTTATGTTCGAGTTTGCGATGTGCCCGGAATACAAAGTAGTGCTAGTCTAAATTCGGAGTTGGAATTGTGGACAGAATACATCTGGGGAAACTGTTTAAAATAGTGCTGGCCATCGATTTTGTGTGCTGGGAGTGTTTTTATCTGCAGCGATAAGTCTTAGAGGTCATTGTACTCTTCACTATGAACAACTTTTACTATGGGACCAAACCTGAAGTCGCGAAAGAAAAATCAGTTGTTCCATACATTTATATTCGTACCCATAATATTTTTAGTCTCTGCTTTTGCTAAGGTGAATATTTATTTTCCTTTGTAGTGTCTGCAATGAAAGCGAGATAAAATATTTTATTACGTAACCAACCATACCTACCTAAAATTAATTTGCCAATTTAAAGCTTATGAACTAAAACAGCACCCAGACTGCGTAACATACTATGTATTAATCTCAATGTGAATAATTTTTAAATACATAAAAAAGAACATAACCCACCTTCTGGCGCAGTCGGGTAATAATAGCCCGCCGCTATCGGGATCAGGATTTATTTTAACTTGCGATAAAATTTGTAACCACAATGCTATAGGATAGTTGTATTTTCATGTTTTAAATCGTGCGAGCTTTGAGTTTTCTAGAATCCTGAGTGCAGTGAGGGATTCAAACTCGCTCAAGACGAAGGTCATAACCATAGATATCCGTAGTCATAACACACATATAAACTCGGAAAGGGATCGTCACCGTGTCAACTGGAGCCATTCAGTATTCTTTGTATGAGACTCCCTACTGCAACACACACTAATCGGAATCGTAACGTAATCGCTTCGCCTCGGGACAAGCTCACGAAGCGCGAAGCGGTGCGTGGTCCCCGCGCTTACGTCTCTTCGTCCACCCTTGTCCCTCTCACCCCTCCCGCGGCCTGCCTGCAGCACCATCAACCAGCGGTCGGCGAGTCGTAAGCACGGCGTCGCCTAGCCGCAGCCGAGTCGACGTATCGGAGCTGCTGATCCGCTTTGGTTACGTGCTTACATTAGTTTGACGCCTGTTTGACGGCGAGGCGAAAGGCGATACGGTGACAATCCCTTTCCGGGTTAATATGTGTGCTATCACCTTAGTTCGTGCGTTTGAGCTTCGGCCTCTGAAAGCGTGAACATCTGTAACATTTTAACATCAACGGAGCGTATCATTTCCAGTTTCTCAGATTGTCTCGGCTGACATTGCTTTCCACCGACAATTATTATTCATTAGCTCGTTGTCGCAGCGTCCTTTCATTACAGGCTCGAGTCAACTCGTTATGCCTTATTCAACCCTCGGCTTGTGTATATTTTAATAAAAGACCGCCTCGGGGAGGGAAAGTTCTGGGGTGAAATAAATAAGTGAGACATTCAAAATCTTACGTGCTCAGAAACAAAACGTTGGTGCAATCTGCTGCTGTGTCATCGTGATGGCTTGTTTACATGAATGTGAAATTAAAGTCAGAAAAAAGCAGATGTGTTTTGTTTTTGGATTCTTTAAAGCTTTTTCGTGTTTGATGAAGCATTCAACCATTTCTCAAACGCAAGTACCTAGTTCTTTGTACAGTGATCTGTACATAGGTATAATAAAAACTGTCCAAGTGCGAGTCGGACTCGCACACGAAGGGTTCCGTACCACAAGGCGAAAACGCCGAAAAAAACACGTTTGTTAATGGGGTTAAATATTAATTTTATTTTGTTTTTAGTATTTGTTGAACAATAGCTGCAACAGAAATACATAATTTGTGAAAATTTGAACTGTCTAACTGTCGCGGTTCTTGTGATACAGCCTGGTGACAGACAGACGGACAGACAGACAGACAGCGAAGTCTTAGTAATAGGGTCCCGTTTTTACCCTTTGGGTACGGAACCCTAAAAATTATCAATCAGCTAATAATTTCTCCACTGCTGGGACACATCTTCTGTCGGTGAGAGGAAGTGGGCTGTAATCTACCACGCGGGCCTAGTTCGGGTTGGTAGATGTCATACGTCTTCGAATTTCTTGTTCTAGCACATTCCTCACGCTCTTGCTTTACTAAATGTCGACTTTTTGTCTGTTTGTTCCGGATTGGCGCAAAAACGGCTGATTGGATTTGGTTGAAATTTGGCAAACCGAAATTTTATAACCAGGATTAACACATAAAGTACTTTTCATCCCGGTTGTACGTTCCCGTGGGATATTCTCCGACATCCACACGAGTAAAGCTGTTGGAAAAAGCTAATTATAAATAACATAGAAATTATGGAGCAATGATATTCTAATAAACAGATATGTTATACACTTACAAAACAACAGAAAAAAGTGTTCCGCGCCGAGAGGCAGCACATACACACTTTTCATTCATTTTACATTTCACTACAAGTAAAAAGGATAGAAAAAGGATAGCTTGATAAAAACCAATAAGAAAAAAAGTGACAGCTAGATGTTGTCAATTGCGCGTGAATGTAAACAAACATTATTCGGGCTACCAATCACCGCACGTTGGCATCATAGACTAACAAATGAACTAGGCAGAAAGTACAAACCGCGTGTACAGAATTTGTAGTCGGGATTTGTGCCTATGCAACGAATAAACACTATTAAAAGGTAGGTAGGTGAAAAATAAAACACGTTTTAAGAAAGAAATACAATTGTAAAAATAATCATACACCTTCGAAAATATTTAATTTTAATCTCAATGGTAGGTTTATTTTAACACTATCTGTGACATACTATGGTAACGATAAGCTATTAATATTTTCTTTTCCTACATATTATGACATGTTTAATTTATAATTAAATATATCAAACAAAATTATAAAGAAAAGTTATTAAAAGGGAAACTAGAACTCTGCTGTAAAGATGACTTTACTGCCTAATATTCGCATCTGTACTTTTATTCTATGTCCGGAGTGCTCGCATCCTTGTCGTTCTTACGACAAAAAATGTATTTTCCATCTCTTTCTTTTTCCTAACCTCCAAATATCAGAATATTAGGAAAATAATTGAAATATATTAATAAATCGAAGTATAATGTATACTTTCGTGTGGTATGAGATTCCTTGTGTTTTATTAACTTTGGTATCATAATTGGTACACTTTCTAAATACACAAAATGGCATTTTGGATGGGAATTACGTAGCTGCGTGCACCGTCTCACTCGTAGACGTGCGTGACACAGACTAAAGGCAATACGTCCCAATTAGGACGTTTTCTAGTCTTCACAATTTGCGCGCTCATAACATATCTGTTTACTAGAATATCATTGTTATGGAGCTCTTTTTAAAACAGTAAAATCTTATGTCTACACACTAGGCCACACTAGGCAAATGAAGGTATACCTCGGTAACTAGCACTAAAGTAATTAAAAGTGAAAGTAAATTAATTAAGAACTTACATTAAGCTAAAAATAAACGTACATGCTTTCATGAAATTAATTGGCCTCCATAAAACCTTAACCTCCTTACTAATAAACGTATTATATCAGATGAATAGTTACACATCGATTTCTCTCTTTCAGTCATCAGCAATTTCACTTTCGAAAGAAGGAGACAAAGCGTTGTTATACAGACTCTATACAACGTTTATTAGTAAAGGGGTATGTGTACTGCAATACTCCATCATTACACTTACTCAGGTTAACATTTTCTTTAAGTTTCAAGTTAATACCTGTGCCCGTATTATGTTGATCGCATTTCAAATTTCACACCCTAATCTTTTTACGCCTAGAGAGCTGAAATCGGAACAATATTGCTTTGCATAATTCTCAGTCGGAGAATAGCAGCGAAATCGGAAATAGCTGAATTGATGGTCGGATACACGCTGAAGGTAAGCCTGGCCTATTGGAGGAATCGATTGCAAACTTTACTCAACCTGTTCAAGTTTCACGATTTACCGTTCAACGAGATTTATCGTGTTTCAGGTTGACTGATGACGGTGGACTGTATCTGAGCTTCGGTTTCCGAAAGATAATTGCACCGATACACAGATTTATTTGAAGTGCACTGAGCCTATTTGCATAGCCGCGTAGGTGTCGATTCTGCGTAGACGCAACGTTTGCTTAGCGCCTACGGTGCGTAGCCTCTACGATTCGTAGCATCTATGATGCGTAGCGTCTACGATTCGTAGTATCTACGAAGCGTAGCGTATACGATGCGTAGCGTCTACGATGCGTAGCGTCTACGATGCATAGCTTCTACGATGCGTAGCGTCTACGATGCGTAGCGTATACGATGCATAGCTCCTACGATGCGTAGCGTCTACGATGCGTAGCGTCTACGATTCATAGCTTCTACGATGCGTAGCGTCTACGATGCGTAGCGTCTACGATGCGTAGTATCTACGATGCATAGCGTCTACGATGCATAGCTTCTACGATGCGTAGCGTCTACGATGCGTAGCTTCTACGATGCGTAGCGTCTACGATGCGTAGCGTCTACGATGCGTAGCGTCTACGATACGTAGCGTCTACGATGCGTAGCGTCTACGATGCGTAGCGTCTACGATGCGTAACGTCTACGATGCGTAGCGTCTACGATGCGTAGCTTCTATGATGCGTAGCGTATGGGTAGCACCTACGAAGAGTACCGTTTGCGTAGCGTCTATGCTGTAAGAAAGTATGGTGGACAAACACCACCGGCGAAGGAACAACTCACTATTTTATGTGATTCGAGTAGGTCCATACTTAATAGATTATGGACTTGATATCCCCGTAAGTTGTAGTTTATATGATTGCAGTAATAAATATCGATAAATCGGTCATTTTCTATCGGAAACCTACGACACTCACTCACTTAGCCACTCTCGAAAACGGATAATTCGAATGTCATACACGACAGCCGTCCTCAAGGGAAGAGCGATAAAATAGATTAGGGACCGACCATCTACGCCAAATATTTATAGCCACCCACTAAGGATGGGCCCACAGTGTCGGCGTTCCACGCATTTTCAAGATAATCTGTGCAATGATAATATTATTACGTCGGATATGGCGAGACTTGATTACCGTAACGTGTGAGGCCGTCTTTACTTGTGAATTCGTTATGAGGATGAGTGGGCTCGTACAAACGTTTATGTACTCCTACTACGAAGTCTCGTTTGTGTTATCTTTGGTCTACATCTGTTTCAGAAAGTATTTCTTCTTTCCTAATATTAATTATCTTTTACCCCCGTTAGTACTGCTCGGGAAAAATCTTTTGTTAGTGCACTTTTACATGTGTTCCTTAATTTCTCCACGGGTGGAACAAAGATGAAGGAACATTATAGGCTGATTATGTATGCTTATACTTTGCTATACAGGAAAAGTTTTTAACCAGTGCGCAAATTTTGACATAATAAACTTGAATATATTTTAATAAACACGTATTTTTTGTTTTGATATGTTTCAATAGTAAAAAATTAAGTTAACGCTTACGAGACTTGTTTACTCAGAAATTTATTTTATGGACGTCGTTTGCCAGTCCGTCGACCGGTCGCCCGATTCACGCCGCGCGTCGACCGGTCGCCTGACGCGCCAGCTGCTATCGAAGTACCTACTCACGCGCGCTCGCTCTATGCGACGGCGGATTATTGACCCCAGTTTAGCGCTACAATTTTTTAAGTTTAGACTGTGTAAAGTTATTTGTAAACGTAATTCTAAAACTTCATACTTTCATGGGCTTAGGACCATCAAAATGCAGAAAATAAATCATAATAAGTAAGAAAGTATTACGTTTTAGTCCATTCAAAATAAAACATTTAGGTATGATAGGTACGACATGATACAATTTGCGTCAATGTCTAATCAAAGAGAACCTAAGACACTAAGATTGTTTATAATTTCTTCTTACCTCTACATTTTATTAATCACAATAATTTTAGGTATTGTTCGAAGTGACCTCCTCCTTTTTCAAGGCATAAACGTGCACGTTTAAATAAGTAAGCATTTAGTTTGTTTAGGACACTAACACCACTTTTTACTTCATTGAAAGCGTTAATTATTTTTTCTTTCAAGTCATCTAGGAAGACGACCCACTAACCACTTGTTTCATACACCTTGGTTTGCTGCTAAAATTGTCCTCTCATTAGGGACCGTGGGATTGAGGATCCTTTGGGCTCGCATACGAGGTACGCTCTCCCTTTCGTATCTTCTTCGTGCTGCTCGTAAATTTTCATTGCTTAACAAATACACTCGCACCATTTCATAATACTCGCGGTGAGTAAAATGAGACATTGTCACTACGCTAGTCTAGTACGCGGCACGCGCGCAGGGCGGCGAAGGGACATCCGACCTCCGCTTCCGCAAGTGACGTACTGCATGTGCATGCGTTTTGTTTATCAAACGCCGGCGCCGCGCCGCATGCCCCCGCACCCCCGCCTCGTGCGCTGGGCGAGGTCCAGCGGCCGGCGGCCTTCGCGTTTTCATTCATGCTCATTCATAGTATTACTATTAAATTATATCCATGTCTTGCTTATTTCAAATTGGGACAAAGTGGAAAAATGAAAAAAAAAATCATAAACTAAAAATGGAAATGTGTTCTATTGCTTACACTGAGCCACCAAAAAAGATTTGCGCACTGGTTAAAAACTTTTCCTGTAGGTACCAACCCCGGGCAGCTGACCACCTTGCTGACTGACCAATTAACGCTACCATGAGATGTGCTATTCTCATAACAGTTCGTACTATATATAGATGGGCAATCCTACCGGGTTTAAGCGCGGTTCTCTTGATAAACACCCGATGATCACCCGTAAACGCCTAATTTTCTGGGTGTTTACAGGTGTATTTATCGTGTGTTTATACCCGGTTTAAACCCGGTGTATTGCTCATCTATAGTTCGTACCAATACCAGACTACAAGAAGAGGACCATCATTTCTTTCATTATTCATGTGTTCTTAATCTCTATTCAATAGACACTTCAGTTAGTTTACTTTCCTCTATGTATCTATGACTAAGTTATACCTAGTAATTGTTTGCATTCCGGTCGCTCAGTGGCTGCAATTAGATGCAGATAAATCACCCTGGTATTTAATTACCCCTCGCAGTGAGCCTGAAACTATTCAATCTGTCTAGATTACTGTTATCTGGAGCACAGCTTTGTTTTCTAGTTTATTGCTGTAATTGATATTATTAATACCTACTGCAATCTTCCGTATGTTATATTTGTATCTATGTAACGGTTGTCATAGTGTGCGCATGTAATGCAAAGAATGACGGACATATTGTGGGGACAATTTTGAGTGTGAATGTGGATGGCTTTATGATTTAAGGGGCTTACATGACCTAATGCGGTCACTGTCGGACTGCATAGAAAAGAAAGAGAAGCGCGATAACACAACCCTGGTAATTTATTACAAAATATCAAGCAATTGTTTAATTTCAGAAAATCTATTGTTTGGACTAAAAAATTAAAACACTAGTATTTTAGTATATTGCTTGCTTAACTCATCGAATGCCATAATTAGAGACACAATAGAAAGACAATTGCTTATGTCGAACTGTGTAACTTAAGACATTCAAAAGGTTAATAATCTGATAAAAAATCAGAATTATTGTATATCAATTAGTATGGTTTTTATTGTAAAAAGAAAGCTTTTAGAGGTATCCTCAAGATTTTTTTCTCTATCGTATCAAATTAGTTGTACCTTATGTTTTCAACACACTATCTACCTAGCATATATCCTGAAGAATATCATATATTTTCCTGATTCTGTTTACTGTAGTCGATCATATACTTTTATTGTTTCTAAAACATGCGTTTTTTTGTGTTTAGGTCCTGTAAGGCCCTTAAGGAAGATCAAAGAAACAATGGATGGATTATGTCCCAAGATATATACTAACTGTCTAGTTTGGCTCGCTAGCAAATAATATATTGTAACCTTGCTGCTTTTTAGGCTAGTCATGTCGTCTCAATTTGCTGTTAACCTGTGAACCTGCTTAATATATTACCTGGACAATAAATATTTTCTACTAGCTGCGCCACACCTCTAGCTGCGATATCGGGATAAAAAGTATATATGTTAATCCAGGGTGGCAGCTACCTCCATACAAAATTTTATCAAAATTGGTCCAGCCGTTTGAGCGTAAAGAAGTAACACACATATAAACACACACACACACACACTCACAAACTTTCGCCTCTATAATATTAGTATGATCTCTATTTTCTATGTGAAAGGAAGAAGTACCTACCCCAAATAAATTGGTAGTTGAAGGGAAGGAGAATAATAATGACTGAAATTGGTAATTCATGTTATGTAAGGGGTTTTATCGTACATTTTAACATTCTTTTGTAATTTACCTAAACGGTTAAAACCACCGCCAACCGTTTAGGCATAATTTTATTCACATAAATTGTGACAGAGATCACTTTGAGTCTTACCGGAAATCTGAATCGTCAAAGTTTTACCGACACCCGGTGTGCCTTTGAAGACTTGTAACATAATTATGTCTGAACAAAGTTGTCTTTCTTGTCTGATAATTCAGACTACCTTTTGCTAAATTTTACCGCTTTTATTATTTTTGTGAATGATTTTAAAGCTCAGGACACGAGCGGAACTATCGGCATGATATAATCAGAAACTATGTAGACAAATATGGCTAATACCTAACATAGGACAAGCGGCCTAAAAAGGCCACCTTGGCAATATCATAAAAGGATAACATTATGAATCATAATATGGCGAAGACAGTCCGAGTTTAGTTTTTTTCGCTGCACTACGTAGGTATAATCAAAGAGATTGGGATTGGATTGATTGGCATTTTAGCACAGACAAAAAAAAAGAATAAACTGAAAAACCCTTCACCAATGGGATTTGATACGATTAACTGTCCGCTAAGATTCATAATGTTATCCTTTTATGATTCTGCCAAAGTGGCCCTTTTAGGCCCCCTGGACTGGAAGAGGAGATGTCGGTTGACCGGCGGCGAGATGGGCAGGTGACATTGTTGCCATCGCAGGCCAAACCTGGATGGGCACTGGCACGGGAGCGTGGGGATATTTCACGAGAAAAGAGAGACCTAGACAGACAGTGAGTGACGTCGGGCTGTGGATAATGATGATGAATACCTACATAAACCTAGATAGAGACGCCAGCACATCAAGCTCCTACAATCTGTCAAATTTCCTTGATAGATTTTCAACTTTATTGCTAAAGCATAAGGTTCAAAGTTAATGGGGAAAATTTGACAGTTTCGGGTAGCTTGATATGCTGGCGTCTGTACCTACTTACTATATTTTGAAGTTTTTAAAACCTAACACAGACATCATCAGTCTCCTGTACTCTCTCACAATAGGTACCTTAATATACTTTAAATCTTCCATGTACTAAATAAATAAAACATTCTGTTGAATTATTGACATAATACAACCTCTTTAATAAATTAAAGAATAGAGATGCGCCGTGAACACGTTTACTACTCGGTACTCGGCATACTCGGCCATTTTGGTAGTTCTCGGCCGACTAACTCGGTTTGACTGCCGAGGTACTCGAAAAGAACTTATAACCTGACCTCTTAACAATATTAATGTAGATTAGTCATTGTCAGAAATATCACGTGAAAAAACCGAATAAGTATATATAATTAAATAATCAGTCTCTCGTGGTAATAAATTTTCGCTTAGATATTTGTCTAACTGTATAGCGATGGCACTTTCCGGATCTTCACGCTCTTGCAGCGCCGCTGTACCTAGATGCTAGATGTAGCAATGCCAGAAACTTGGACGGCATTCACCTGCAATATTTGAAGCGTTTCGTACGTTCCCAATAATTGCGTCAAGGTAAACATAATACCGAGCAATACTCAGTACTCGGTTACTCGGTAAAACATGTTCTCGGCGCAGCTCTATTAAAGAATATCTTAGCTTTGTCTGTCGGTACCAGTTAATATCAAAGCAAGTAGCTACGAGTATCTAGCCGTCGCCGCGTCGGTATACGGTAATGCCAAATACAATTCCTTTGTGCATTGGTAAGTAACTTCGTTCAGATATCTGCGGGCGTATGCAGATATGCAGAGACTGTCATCCTGAATTCCCTGTAGTTTATTTTATGGATTTACTGTCGGTCGTAACTCTCTGGAGTGGATTTCGATGTTGTTTTTACAGATTTATGAATTTTATGTCGGTTTTAACGCATTTATTGTAGGTGCCGCCTATCTCACGGGCGTAGCCAGGTTTTAGTTTCGTGGGGGGTTCAAGAAAATAAAACGACTAAAAGTACATAAAATAACCCTTATAAAAGAAAAATATTAAACATGTGAAAAATACATACAGAAAAAATCTCCTCGAAAGAATTAGGGGAACCTTTTTCGAGCGCAGGGCACGCCGCGATAGCGGCGATAAGACCCCTCTTTGAGGAGTGGCTAGAGAGGCGCCACGGCGCCCTCACCTACCGCCTGACGCAGGTCCTCACCGGACACGGAAGTTTCGGGAGGTTCCTGCACATCATCAGGAGGGAGGAAACGCCCGGGTGTCACTATTGTCAGGATCGCCCAGAGGACACGGTGGAGCACACGGTGGAGGTCTGCCCCGCTTGGGTGGAGCACCGCCGTGTCCTCGTAGAGGCGTTCGGCAGCGACGGCGACCTCTCGCGTCCGGCCCTGGTGCAAGCCATGGTCCGGGGCGAGAGGGAGTGGGAGGCAGTCACCTCCTTCTGCGAAGCAGTCATGCTAGCGAAGGAGGTGGCTGGACGGATCAGGGAGAGAGCCTCCCGTCTCAGCCGCCGCGGGGGACTCCCCCGGCGTCGGGAGCCGCGTGACGACTCCCGGCCACCGGAGGCGCGGGCCTGCGGGCGGAGAGTAATGGGTAGCTCACCGTCCGGTCAGGACCAGGCCCGTTCCGGACGGCGCGTACGTGTTTCACGCGCGCCTCAAAGAGATGTCAGCATCGAAGAGGGGCCCCTTAGGGCCGAAGCCTGCTGGGTCAGCGGGATTGTCCGAAAGGGTTACCGCTGGCCCGGAACATAAAGGGCTAAGGAAGGAACACGGGTGGGTTTTAGTCAGGAAGAGTCTGACACTCCCTTCCGCTCCACCCAGAGCGGGAGGAGTCATTTGAAGATTTCCCATCCGCAAAAAAAAAGCCGTTTTCGGGCAGTGGGACAATATAAACTATGAGCTAAAAAAAAATAACGTTCTGTTATACAGGGTGTTTGGTGCATCGTTTGCCAAATGGAATTGGCCGAAAGGAGAGGTCATTTGCTATTTCTTAAGGCCCAGTAACTCATTCCTTGTTACACCGGTTTTTTTATTATGACTTTTTAATTTTTATTTAGAACAATACAAGAACTCTGCATTTAAGCTTAAATTTAAAAAAAATTATAAGTATAGCCTTCAAATTTCATTTTAATTCTTATGTTTACTCTTGTATGGTTCTATGAAATTCAAAATTACTTGATAATAACATCTAGTTCCTTTTTAATAACTCAAAAAGTTTTTGAAAAGAGGAAAAATACACTTAACACTCAACTTTAAATTGCTGTAAATAAAAACTAATAGTGTATGTAATGTAATAAGTACCTAATTTAAAAAAACCAAAGCAGAAATACGTTTACACACTACTACAGTCGAGATAAGACGAAGATGTTGCGCGTGTGTACGCAATAGTGGAGGACAATTTGAACAAAATTTATAATAAGGTACTTATTAAATAAAAGTTTTTTTTTTTTTTTTTTTCAAGTTCGAGGAAAGTTAGAACCCTAGAAAGAGATAAGAGACTGCGTAAGAGGGAGATAACACTATCCACCTACTTAAAGAATGTTATTTATGTGAAAACTAGTGTTCAGTGCCTAATCGCTAGCGGTGTGATTAAGTCGTGTTTATCGCACACTAGTGATCGGTTTATACTTTGCTATAATATATAACTCTGGCTACTCGGCGGCGGTGGCACGCTCGTGTGCGTATCGCCAATTGCCAACACTCGTGTTGTGAGGAATAATGTATCTTGTGGCGACATGAATGAAGGCGCAATGGAGAATGACATAGACAGACATATTCAGACCGACATGGACAGTAGAAGTAGAACTGAAGAGGACTTAACAAAAAATGCTGAACAGGAACAAATTGATGCCGAGATTGACATGATTGAGGACGTGAATGGTGGAGACAGGCAAGTTGAACAGTGGACGGTAGTGGGAGCTCAGAAAAAAACCAAGGTCAACAAAATTGATATCAGTATAGCATACACAGATAAATTACCAAAACAGTTCGCCTTGGCCAAGATGTTTAAAGCTCAAGGAATCGTTGGAATCAATTGGGTGAAATACGTAAATCCATTTAAAGTTTTAGTTGGTTTTTCTGACGAAACATGTGCGGAGAAGTTAATGAACTGCCAGGAATTTGAAAAATTAGGATGGAGAATATCTATGCCTTGGGAAGTTAATGTGTCCTATGGAATAATAAAAGATATTGACATCGGATTGTCGGACTCTGAATTATTAGAATGTTTATCATGCAATGGACCTGAAATCCTTTCAGTCAAAAGATTAAACCGCAGAAATTTCGAGTCCTCTGGTTGGCAAGAGAGCGAGACAATAAGAATTTGCTTCAAAGGAAAGTCCCTGCCTCAGTACGTATACATCCATAACCTGCGGATTAAAGTGGAAAGTTATATATTCCCCGTCACACAATGTTCAAGATGTTGGCGTTATGGGCACACTTCAAAATTATGCCCTTCTAATAAGGTAATTTGCCCTAAATGCGGTAAACATCATACGAATTGTGAGACTACTTCGTATAAGTGTTGTAATTGTCACGGAAACCACATGGCTTTAATAAAAACTTGCCCAGTATATCTAAAGGAAAGGAAAATTCGAGAACTAATGTCTCAATTTAATTGCAGCTATAGACGTGCACTGTCTTTATATGTTCCTCCTTTTTCTCAAAGGCGTAATGAACAGAACACTATAGACGAACACCAGCAGCCTCCGCAACGTAGTGAGTCACCAATATTACCTACAACATATGCATCAGTTACAACATCAAAGGTCACCCCTATACCAACAACACTAACTAACAAGACGAAAAAGAGAAAAAAACGTAAGAAACGTGCAAGTACATCGAGTTCATCAACAACTACTGAATCGTCTGATTCCGAAACACACACTATTATGAATAACAACGGGGAAGGCGGAGCCACGGAGCCGATCGGTGCGTCGCCGTCGAACGCCAGCGGCATCGGTGGGGACACAGTCGCAGGCGCAAAGACTCACCGAGCTCAGTCCAGGACGAGCCGAGCCGATGTGAGGGCACACTCAGATAACTGTGATTCGTATGACACGCCTCATGTTAGATTAAATAACAATAATATCTCGTTTAAGCTACTGGTGACAAAGTTGAGTCGAGTTATGTTTGCTAGAAATCATTCATGGAAGGTTAAAATCGAAAAAGCGTTTAAAATGTTTACCCAATGGTTTGTATCGCTTATAGTGTCAAGTTTTGTGGACTTCTCTGGGTTAAAAGAGATGTTTGATTTTACTACGGCTGCCAATGAATAGTAACAATGCCGGTAGGAATTTTAAAATTAATATATTGCAATGGAACTCACAAAGTTTACGTCCTAAAATATTGGCTTTTGAAAACCTGTTGTGTCAAGAAAAAATTCATATAGCTGTAGTGAGTGAAACGTGGTTGGATTCGGAAAAGGCTTTAAGAATCAAAAACTATAATGTGTACAGGGAAGATCGGGGCGATAGTTATGGTGGGATTGCGATATTAACACATATATCAATTAAATCACAGTTGTGTCAAATGGAAAATAGTAATCCTGATATTCAAGTCATAAATGTTAAGATTTTAAATTGTAAACATATAGAGAATATTGTTGGTATCTACTGTCCGCAATGGGTCCACACTAGACTTCGAGATTGGGAGGATATTTTTTCCCAATTTTCTAATAAATGTCTATTTCTTGGAGACTATAACGCTCACCACTCCAACTGGTCACATAAAACAGACACAAGAGGTTCTCAAATCTACGATGTTATAAGTGAAAATAATATTTGTACGCTTAACGATGGTACATTCACTCGTATCAAGTTAGTGATGAATCATTTACAACAAAGCAGCCCCGATATTTCTATGGCATCCTCCGATATTGCGCATATGTTAGATTGGAAGGTCACGAATGAGTTTTTAGGAAGTGATCATCTGGTAATAAAAATGTCTTTAGCCATGACATTGACCCCAACATTTTATAAAAAAAGAAATTTTAAATTAGCTAAGTGGTCGGAATATAGTAAATATCTAGAAGAATTGTTTAAGGATTTCCAATATCACGAGGACCCTCAAATATCTTATGATCAGTTCATTAATAAATTAAATAAAGCTGCTGACAAATTCATCCCACCTGTAAAGTTTTGTATAGATCCTACAAATAAATTCAGACCAAAACCTTACTGGAACTCTGAGCTGTCCCGTGCAGTAGCTAGAAGAAGATTGGCATTGGCTAAATTTCGAGGTAACCCTACCCCCAGACATTTAGATATATTAAATGAATACAATTCCGAAGCTCAGAGACTTATGAGGGTAGCTTCAAATAAAAACTGGCAGGAAGTTTGTGATTCTCTTAATGAGGTCTCTTCCTCTGCAGAAATGTGGAGAAAGATGAGATGGCTGAAAGGTTATAGATGCCAGAAAACCCGTGTAGAGGTAGATAAAGCCCAAAGATTACTTAATTGCCTTTGTCCTGACTTTGCACTTCCGGCCCAACCTGTTTTCACCTCCAACAACGTAAAATTACAGCTACCTATCCTTATGCATGAACTTGAGACGTGTATAAAACCAAAAGATACTGCATCAGGCCATGATAATATTTCATTTTCAATGATCAAACACCTCCCCCCGTCAGGGAAAACCGTTCTTTTAAATTTATATAACTATTTCTTGTCCTCGGGGTTTGTTCCTTCTCAATGGAGAGATATTAGCGTAGTCCCTATTCCCAAACAAGGCCGCGACCCTACTTTGGTTTCGTCTCTTCGACCAATTTCTTTAATTTCTTGTGTTTGTAAAATCTTTCATTTAGTCCTAAATAAAAGGTTGGAATGGTTCTTTGAGAGTAATCGTACGTTTTCAGAAGAGACAGTTGGCTTTAGAAAGTCTAAATCTTGTTTAGATAGTTTGACACGTCTGGTCTCTAGAGTTCAATTAGGATTTTCAAAAAACCTTAATACCGTTGCGTGCTTCCTTGACGTTGACAATGCCTTTATTAATGTCGACTTAAAAAAGCTTTTATTCATTTTAGATTCACTGGGAGTTGGCTCAAAAATATGTACTTATTTGTGGAACTTTCTAAGCTTAAGATTCCTTAAAATTAAAGTAGATAACGCGGACGTCACAAGAAGTACCGGTCGTGGTTTGGCTCAGGGTGATCCTCTATCTCCCTTGTTGTTCAACATTGCAACTTATAATATTTGTAATTCAATAAACAATGCATATGTTTCTCAATACGCGGATGATTTTGCTATTTATGTTATAGATAAAAGTATTGAATCTGCTTGTAATGTTCTCCAACCAGCTATAAATGTAATGGTTAAGTTATTGGAAGAATTGGGTTTAAATGTATCAACATCTAAGAGTAACATTTGTGTTTTTAAGAAAGGTCCAAATAGATCCCAAGCCAACGTTATGATTAATGGCGTACAGTTACAAGAAGTAGTAAATGTAAAATATTTAGGACTTTGGCTTGACCGGTCATTAAGGTGGGGAAAGCATATAAATGAGACATCTGAAAAAACGATGAAATTTTTAAATATTTTTAAAGTTTTGGCTGGTCCGGGTTGGGGGGTTCACCCCAAGCATCTACGACGATTATACATTGCAATTATAAGAAGTCGCTTGGACTACGGTAGTTTCTTATTTGATAATAGCTGTCATTCTAAGTTATATAAGCTGGATAAATTGCAAAATCAAGCTATGCGCATTATCGGAGGATATGTAAAAAGCACTCCTATCCACGTTATGGAAAGCGACCTGTGCTTGCCTCCACTATACATTCGCAGAATGTATCTAGCCGGTAAATTTTGGATGAAATCCAGGTCTCTGATTAATAATCCTACCATTTTAGTACTAAACGAACTTAGTTCTGTTATGGATCAGAGATACTGGAGGCGAAAGAAGATCCCTACACTTATTACTATTCACAATAAGTTCAAACATAGTGTAATTCATTCTAGTGATTTGTTGGACATGTACTCGTTAAACTATTGGATGACTTACTATAATATCACAGAAGTACTTAAACCACAAATAGACATCATCACCGGTCCAAAGAGATTTTGCGATACTACAACATTGCGTAATAAGTGCATAGATTTTCTTGAAAGCCAGTATACAGGATTCTTTAAAATTTTTACTGACGGGTCTAAAGAGGGCAATAATTTCATGGGATTAGCATTCTTTGACCCTCAATCTGACACTTTCATGAAATTCAATATTCGTAACAATATTTCGATCATGTATTTAGAACTTTTAGCAATTGGTGAAGCCTTGGCTTATATAGAATCAATTGAACGTACCAATTTTATCATTTTAACAGACTCTAAAAGTTCAGTCCAACATTTAGCTCGATGTACCTCTGGCATCAGAGGAACACCGATAGCTTACAAAATTATAGACTCCATTATCAGATTGAGGGCCAACTCGAAAAATGTCATCATACAGTGGATTCCCTCCCACATAGGCATAGTGGGTAACGAAAGGGCAGATCAATTAGCAAGACTTGCTTCAAGTGACGGCATGCCGTTAGACATCCAGCCTTTTTATACAGATTGCATGAGATTTATACGCGAACATTGTTTTTTAAACTGGAAGGAACACTTTGATCAGAGGTCTGTGGAGAAGGGGATTTGGTATAGGACGATACAAACAGATCCATGGCAATCGCCATGGTTTGATTCCTGTTGTTTTGGCAGAACAGAAATTGTGACAGCTCTCAGACTTCGTTCTGGACATATCCCTTTAAATAAGTTCGCATTTCTAATGAAAAAAGTTCCTTCCCCCAACTGCACAGAATGTGGGAAAGTGGAAGACGTTCTTCACATCATGGTGGAGTGTGCCCGGAACGAAGATCTCAGAGCTGAGTTAGTAATACATTTTGGTGTTGATGTGAGAGAGGTGGGAAGATGCAATAATATTTTAGCGTTCCCCTTATCAGAAACAGCTAGGCTATTGTATAAACTTGTGCGGACTGGTATTCGTAGAAGATAGTTGTTCACATTAAAGGACTGTATTAAGTTTATAAAATGATGTTAATATAATATTATAAGATAGCCTTATGGAGCGACTTAGTCATGTTGACCAAGCTCCTTAATAAAGATTATAAAAAAAAAAAAAAACTAGTGTTCTTACCGTAATATCGAATATCAGCCTGATGTGTCTCGATTACACATTTAGCGAATTACTGAAGTTATTAAAAGTTTTTTTTGGTATAGTGCACACCGTTGGAAAGGGGACAAACTAGAGAACTTTTTAAAAGAATTTGAAGAACCCGATCGCATTTAGTTTTTTAGTTTTACAGCAATTTAAAATTGAGTGTTAAGTGTATTTTTCCTTTTAGTAGTTATTAAAAAGGAACTAGATGTTATTAACAAGTAGGGGAGGTAAGCCTAAAACGGGTAGCCCGCCTAAAACGGGTATGCTTTTTAAATTGCGCACCGTTATTGCTAATAAGAATGTGTGCATGCAGTGCGTGGCGCCTGCCGCTCGCCAAACACAGGGAGTCGGCGCGCTTCTCTGGCGGACACGAATTCACGGTAAGATAAGAAAGAAGTTTTTTGCTATTTCCACTAAAAAAAATTGAGTTACATTATTTTTGAATACTCGAAAATGGTTTACAATATGTTCTTACTAGTTTTGTGTTATTATTTTGCAATAAATAGACGTTTAATTTGTGAAATAAGTTGGCGTTTATTATTTCGGTTTTAAGGATATGAGTCGATTGAAAAAAATACATGCTTGTGGGCAAAAAGGGTAGGGGTAAAGCGGGTGCCCGTTTTGCCCATACCCGATTTACCCTGTATAATTTCATTGACTGCTTATTACTTCTTTTATTTTTGCAGATGGTTAATAAATACAAAAGAAAGACTGCAAATGCATCGTGGGATGAGGGAATTATGAAGCTTGCGATAGAAGAAGCTCTCAAAACTTCCGTCAATGGTGCAGCAAAAAAATATGGCATCAACCATTCGACTTTACAGATACATGTAAAGAAAGGATGTCAAAAAAAAACTAGGAAGATTCACAACAGTTTTTACAGCAGCTCAAGAATTAGAGCTAGTTGAGAATCTATTTCATATGGATAATCTGTTTACGTTGGCATCTCATTACGTTGTCTACAAAGTGTCGCAACCATTCCAAGAATACTGGTCCATTGATCCAACCATTATCACTGCAAGTAGCTGATGATCTTGGTGGAGCTCCATGTGATTTATGATTGTTATGAAACAGTTCTAGTCATTGATTGACGTTGATCTCATGTAATTGAGTCCCTACCCGCTTTGCCCAAAAGCCCTACCTGCTTTAGGCCCCCCCTACGGGCAAAACGGGTAATTCGAATGGTAAAGATTCTTGTCATTTTTTTATTCTTAATGTACAAAACTACTAAATATGTCATTTATTTTATAGTCCTTGATAACTAAACATTTCAAAATGGACAAATAAATGTTCAATTTGTATCTATAAATTGTTTTTATTTATCATCAACCTTAGCTTACCCGTTTTGGGCTACTCTCCCCTAATTTTGAATTTCATGGGACCATACAAGAGTAAACATAAGAATTAAAATGAAATTTGAAGGCTATACTCATAACTTTTTTTTAAATTTAAGCTTAAATGCAGAGTTCTTGTATTTATCTAAATAAAAATTGAAAAGTCATAATAAAAAAAACCGGTGTAACAAGGAATGAGTTACTGGGCCTTAAGAGATAGCAAATGACCTCTCCTTTCGGCCAATTCCATTTGGCAAACGATGCACCAAACACTCTGTATAGGTAGCACTGAAACACAGAATATTACAAAATTCATCTTCTGTTTTTCTTTTTAAATAAATCCATGACTTCATTCGCATCAATTTCTATCCCATAGTGAATGTTCAGGAGAGCCAAGCCGTTCAGTCTGTTTTCACTCGTTGTGTTCTTATTTTGATTCTATGAATGTTAATATCTGAACTTTTCGGGGGGGGTTTGAACCCCCAAAACCCTCCCCCTGGCTACGCCCATGGCCTATCTATGTATACAAATAATAAAGCTGAAAAGTTGGTTTGTTTGAACGCGTTATACTTTGGAGCTACCAGTTGAAAAAATCCTTTTGGATTTGATAGGCCAATTTTTGACCAAGGACCCTTAGACGCGCAAAAACGAGCGAAAAGGCATAGTCAGGAAGGAAGCTAAGTGAAAACGAAGTATTAGCTCGCGGGCGATGCGATGCCTTGGTGTGGGTCGGGGAACAGGAAATTTCACGCAGACAAGGTAGAATATCTATGCTTGATGGTACACCGTAATGCTGTGTTTTTGTTTGGCTCAGTTGTGGATTTCCTTCACAAAAAAATAAAATAGGGGGTTTGCATTTGAAGAGCCTTCTCAAATGAAGACTTTTTCCACGACCAACTTTGTTAGTTAACTTTCCTTTATACTACGGTAAGTATCGTATACTTGAATATACGGGTGATGGAAGACAAAGAACTAGACAATCAAACACGAAAAAGACACGAAGAAGCAAGAACAATACCCAAAAAGAATAGGTAGAGAAACTTCAACTTAGTTACGTTTCAACAATGACGTATTTAATTCATATCCACGTAGCAGCTTGCTTTTTTTTTAATTTTAGTGCAATTTTTATTTTTACCTTGTTTTTTATCCCATAGATTCATAGATGTAATTGTGTCCTTGGCATCACAACGGGCCCTATCAGAATACCAGCGCTAGGATATTTTTTTTAAATATCGCCTTATGCAATAGGAGCCTTTTTGGCCTTTTCCTGTGCGTGTCCCAAATAAAATATTTTTCTTTCTATAACATTATTTGACATGACAGTGATGTGTTGCGGTCTTTACAGACTTATGGTATGAAAGCAACCCTAATTGTATTTATTTGTTCCGTGACGATGACATTAGGGGGACAAAGAGTGCCGCCCTGCGGACATTCTGTTAGGAAATTAGTTGATATATTGCTTAGGAAGGCCTTTACTAAGAGTTTCATTCATCACACGGCTCTGATATGATGGGAGCTTGCCAACTATTTGTTAGTGTACGTCTAAGTATACAAATAAAACAGTTCCGTGACTGATAAACAACGCATTTCATAACGCACAAAAGGTATAAACTTATGATTTTATCCCTTAAGAGCAAACTAGTCGCGAGCTCGAACTCACTGGTGGTCATGGCCAAAAATCACGTTGTCTTATCTGGCTTCGTGCCCGACTGAGCTAGTATCAGTGATGAGCAGTTAGACGTTAGACGCTAGTCTACATGAAAAAAGTCTAGTTCTCACCCACAGAAATACCATTCCGAACTGATAGGCGCGGAAAAAAAAATTAAAAGTGCTTCGGAAAAAAGTGTTTTATGAAAAAAATAATGCGTAAATCAATTAAAAATAAAGTTTATTGAACTCTTCGATAACTGAGCTTTGTCGGTACGGACTTGGTTTTGAAGATTTTACAGTTCTTATATTACTTATTTACACCCAAAGTTACGTTAAAAATAGCAAGAAAAACGAATCTTTGTTGGCTCATAACTTTTTAATGGCTTTTTATTTTACTATTCTGTTTCCGTACAAACAACATTAATAATAAGACAAAACGATATCATGCTTAACTTTGGATGCACAATGTCAAACAGTGGAGTAATACACTCCCGAAATTTGTATGGAAAAAATATCGACTAGAGTCACCTTAAGGAAAGATGTGAACCGAAAGGATTTTTTAAAACCAACCCTGAGCGGCTGAGCGACTCTTAAGGCTCTACTACAACATTTATTATGATCAGTTGTGCTATTTGTAAACAAACTCACAGTGAAAATATAATAATATTTTTGCGTATAAAAAGATAAATAGACTGCCTGATCAAACTGTAGAACCGGCTTCACTAAAGAAAGAAAGAAAGCAAATACATTTATTTGCGGCCAACATGACGCATAAAAAGAACACATACAAAAAAAAAATGTTGGGGGAAAACATGCGTCACATCCACGCAAGACCCTATACGAGACAGAGCCCCAGCGCTGGTTTTCAACGACAGCCGGCGTTAACGTGATGACGTCAGCCAGTGCAGCATACGATTAGATATAAATAAAAAACAACAATCAAATTATGAAATAAAATAAATATTCATTATAAAAAGATGACCTTTAAAAACTAATGTGCAAATGTTTTACTAGAAAGGCACGCCACTATAGCTACTAATTGAAGCTAATCGTTCTTACTGATGAGACTGTTTCGTTCATGCATACATTTAACGGGGTGTTTAATGCGATTTTGTCACGAGTTAAATAAAAAACAGTTCAGGCAAAACCTATTCTACATTATATTATATTTAAAAAAAAAAAACACAATACTGCAATAGAATAAAATGTCAATGCAATCAAAATAAACGAATGAGTTGGTACCTACAGCTACAGAACAAAATGTCGAATTATGCGTCACAAAATTGAAATTAAATAAAAATTTCATATTAAACAATACAATACAAACAAATCATTAAAGTTAGTCACAAAGTGATTATGTAAGCTACTTAGGAAATGCGTTGCCATTCCGAGAGGATATAATTCTGTAATGAGCGCTGAAAGGGTTCCCTTTGTAAGGGCAAATAAATTGTTTATCAAAGGTAACATTATACTGCCTTTCTCTACTACCTCCTTACCTTCTTAATTATTACCGACTGCTAGAATTACAGTTTCAGGAATGGGGGAAATTTTAAGTGATGGTTTGTTTTATCAAACAGACTAGCTGCGCTCTGCGGTTTCATCCGCGTAAATGTCGATCCCGTGGGAATATTGGGATAAAAAGTAGCCTATATGTGAATTTAGGGTGTCAGCTACCTCCATAGAAAATTTTATCAAAATTGGTCCAGCCGTTTGAGCGTGAAGAAGTAACAAACATATAAACACACACATATTCACAAACTTTCGCCTTTATAATATTAGCACCTTATTAGCGCCTTTTTTTATTGTTTGTTACTTCTTCAAGCTCTAACAGCTGGACCAATTTTGATAAAATTTTGTATTTTATTATGGAGCTGACACCCTGGATTAACATAAAGGCTACTTTTTATCCCGATATTCCCACGGGATCGACGTTTACGCGGGTAAAACCGCGGGGCGCAGATAGTAAATAAATAAAATTAGCTTACCAATCTATTTATACGAGTATTCCCAATTTGGCAATCAAAAATGCTACCGTCGCTGCATCGGTAAGCAAAATGATTCGTTTTTGTTTACAGGAACTCGAGAATATTTTTATCCCGATATTCCCACGGGATCGACATTTACGCGGGTATAACCACGGGGCGCAGCTAGTCTAAAATGTATCCTTCAGACCAGAGTTTACATAATTTAAATATTTACTTAGAACCTAGCCGTATTAATTAAGTCTTGAACATAAGAGAGAGAACACACGTTCGCTTGCTGTTTGTTTGGTTAGCACGGTAATTATCTTCATATCCCCAGCTTCACATTCTCTAATTCCATCTCTGTTCTTGCCGTATATTTGAATTAAGGGGGTTCCGCTAGGTAGACCGCGAAATTCAAATTTTCTTACGTTCTTTGCAATTTGCAGATCAGTGTCAGGTTGTAAGTTGAATAAAATATGTTTCGCGAGCGTAACCAGGGGGCCTAAAAAGGCCACTTTTGGCAGAATCATAAAAGGAGAACATTATGAATCATAATATGGCGAAGACAGTCCGTGTTTTTCTTTTTTTCGCTGCACTACGTAGTTACAATCAAAGAGATTGGGATTGGATTTGGATTGGATTGATTGGTATTTTAGCACAGACAAAAAAAAGAACCAAAAATCCTTCACCAATGGGGTTAACTTAAATTCATAATGTTATCCTTTTATGATTCTGCCAAAGTGGCCTTTTTAGGCCCCAAGTAAGTATATATGCACAGAATTAAAATCATATACATCCCTCTAAGTTCATATAATCATATACTAATCAATCATCGTTCGTTATAGTCATTCATGGATTAGATGATTGAGGATTATTATGTATCTGCAAATTGCAAAAAACGTAAGAAAATTTAAATTTTACGGGCGCTTCCCCCTTAATATAATAACTGTAAACTACATATGTGTTAACCTATTAAAACATAAATAGATTAAAACAATCGAGGTAAAGTACTTGAATATGTAAATAAACATTGTGTTTTTGTTTACATTTTGTCTTTAATTAGAAACATTAATTATGCTATACTTAAGGGCGGGGCTTAAAGTTACTAATGGCTACCTTACACAAAACATAAAGCAAACTTGTCCCTATTTACAAGCTTTTTTTAACTTCAGTAGCCTACATACATTTACACTATAGTCTGTTTGAAAAGTATCAGATGAAAGTGTAAACAATCCTGTAACGTAATTGCGTAATACAGTATCAATCGGAATTTGAATCATTTTGAAGCAAATTGCTAATCCATTGCGTCATAAGTTCGAAAAATGTGTCTGCTCAACACGTAAATAACGCAATGAATGTTGTTGAATTGTCAAAATGAAACAGATTCAGATTGATAATGTGTTTTTTTTTTTTTTTTTAAATGGGTTTGCTCTTGACTCTAGTCTAGGTCAGAGGCTACACAGACAAAGTGGACGATGGAGTGAGCGTACCCAGAAGAAGCCTGTTCACTCTTACTTTGAAGAGATTCGGGTTGTATGCGCTCGGAAACACAGACGCAGGTAAAGAGTTCCACTCTTTTGCTATGCGCATTATAAAAGACATTTGAAAACGCTTAGTGCGAATTGGTGGAATAGCAACTAGGCAGGGATGGTAACTTGCAGTGCGTCTGGATGACCGAAGGTAGAAGGGGGCCGGTGGAATGAGGTCATGGAGTTCTTGGGCACACTCACCGAAGTACAATCTGTAGAAGACCTACAAGCAGACAACCTTGCGGCGATGAGCCAAGCTGTGAAGCTTGGCATCCACCATGTGTTACGCAATTGCCCCGCTGCTCAGGTTAAATTCTTACGAATTCACTTTCTACAAGAAATTAGTATCTAACACTTTCTGTATTTCAAAGGTTTCAACTTCATATTAGTACACACTTCGTAGTTCGTACTCTGTACTGTGCATTGAATTACTTGTGTGAACAATTAACATTTCGAGTACTATTAGTAAGGACGTGTTACATTGAATGTTAACAATGTGACAACTGAATCAATTAGACTAATGATAGATTACGTCATTGTGTGTGCAGACTAATCTCCGGAATTACTGAGCCAACGTCCTTAAGCATATTTCCTAGTAATGTCTGAATCTAAAAATGTTTTATTACTGCTGTCACCTTCTGAATCATACTAAGAGAGACTGAGTTCTTTGTTGTATGTGTGAATGGCGAAGGATAACTGAAACTACTGGACAGATTTTAATTTTTTTTTAGTTTAATTAGCTTATAGGGTCCGATGAACATAACCATAATTATTGCTTCAAATCAGATTTTTTGTTAATCTGAAATAACCGATACCTAATTATTTACTATTTCAAAGAAATAAAATTATATATTATTTTGTTTTGTCGTCATTGGATATTGATACAGATCACTACGTCATTGAAGTTTTGACAGCTAATTTAATTAATTTAATTTGATACAGGGTGTATACAACATATAATTAAATGACTAACTAAACATACAAAAAATCCTTTTGTTCTTTGGTCAGTTAGGCGTCGAAGTACCTACTCGTCCGCATCGCTGTCATCCGGAAACGTGCACAGAAGACTGGCAGTATTGCCACGTTGAATTATTTACAAAATATCTAAGATAGGACCTGCCTTTCTAAGTTACTAGCTGTGCCCCGCGGTTTCACCCGCATAAGTGTCGATCCCGTAGGAATATCGGGTCAAAAAATAGCCTACATGTTAATCCAGGGTGTCAGCTACCTCCATACAAAATTTTATCAAAATTGGTACAGCCGTTTGAGCGTGAAGAAGCAACAAACATATAAACACAAACTCACAAACTTTCGCCTTTATAATATTAGTGTGATAAAATTGCTTTTAAAGTTTTTCATGAGATTTTCATTCAAGAATTTCAGTAAATAGAGTCAACTAGGTTCAGTAAGCCTTTACCAAATCCGTGGCATTCACCCCGGACCCAGTTCACCGGAAGCAGTTAACGTTCGGTGGTGAGCTCAAAACCGGTTTAACCGGATTACCCGGGCAAAGCAAATTATCCGTTCGAATCGGTGATTAGTCACCGACTACCGTATTTTACATACTTTACTTACAGGTGTTCGCCTGAAAACGCTTTTCGAATGAAGGTGGTTTTGTTGCTACTATACAGGGTTATTGGTAAAACATTAACAACCTCTTAAGAGGTCATTTTACTCATCATTATGAACAACTTTTACTATGGGACTAAACCTGAAATCGCGAAAAAAAAGTCTGCTGTTCCCTATTTATGTTCGTATAACTCGTCAAAATGTAGGGAACAGCTGATTTTTTTTCGCGATTTTAGGTTTGGTCCCATAGTAAAAGTTGTTCATAACGATGAGTACAGTGACCTCTTAAGAGGTTGTTAATGTTTTACCAATAACCCTGTGTAGGTGGAAGGATTCTCGTAGGATAAACATTGCATATTTGGTATGTTGTATCTGTATCTAGGTGCTCCTCGTCACTTGTCCCTAAAGGTTCATTACAAAACCAGAGTCAGACAGAATCTGTCTGGTACCTCACGGCTGTGCCAAGAAGGTTCATTTTAGCATTAATGCTAAAATGAACCTTCTTGGCACAGCCATGAGGCACACTATTGTTGTTAAAACTTTACAGTATTTTGTGCTATCCCAATAAACTTTTTTTTTTTTTTTTGTAGAACCATGTTTTGGTAGAGATTATTAATTGAGAAGACTTTTATTTTACCATAAGTAGGTAATTATTTTTGAGACTACTTTGACAGAATATTGTTGTGCCCTAAAAGAGCGTTGAGTTTTTAACCATTTCGTAAGCCTGTAAACACCGTTTGCTGAAAATGGGTTTCACAATGCAATGTCAGTCAATTTGGTACATACCATGGTACGTCCCAATTTGGCTAACAATCGTAAGTAAATTTTTGTTTTTGATGAAAAGAATTTTACACCCAGCATGGTATGGCAATGGTATTTATTTATAACGAGCAGCTCCCCGCGGTTTTACCCGCATACGTTTCGATCCCGTGGGAATATCAGGATAAAAAGTATCCTATATGTTAATCCTGGTTATAAACTATCTATGTGCCAAATCCGTTCAGTAGTTTGTGCGTGAAGAAGTAACAAACATTATAAAAACACCAACACTGTACTGTCACTTACAATTCAAATTAATTAACATTTAAAATTGGCATTTCAGCGGTGCTATTCTGTAAAAATCTCACCGTGAAAACTTAGGTGGAGTGAGCGTGGAGTGAGCTGTCAATAGTGTCAATTCCTAGCACCTAAATCTAGAACACTACAAAACAAACCAATTTGAGTTAAGTACAGACGCCAGCACATCAAGCTACCCGAAACTGTCAAATTTTCTCAATCAACATTGAACCTTATGCTTTAGCGATAAAGTTGAAAATCTATTAAAGAAATTCGACAGATTGTAGTAGCTTGATATGTACCTACATAGACGTGGTATATTCATGGTATGGAATATTCTAAGGTAACTAATACAAATAGTTAAAAACCCTCACACATCATTTAACTATTGTAATAAAACTAGGTCTCCGTCTAGACCGGTACAAAGTATATTTTGCAAGTATGCTAACAAACAGAAAATAGTACCCACCATTTACACAAAAGGCATTTTTCAACCTTTTAAATTACTGTTGAGTGACTTTTTGAAACACGAAGCGGTACTAAAAGGAATTGCGGACGGTCGAAATTGCAGTTTTTAAGTCGAGCGTAACCAACTTAATTTCGTACGTAGAGTCGACAGAATTCTCACCTTTGTCACGCCTTAAATTCTTCCCTATATTTTATTTTTAAATTAAAAACTTGTCCTGCTACGTTGGAATTCGATTACGAAACTATTTAGAAGTAATTTGTGGGACAGAAAAACTTCAGCCACAGAAGTTTTTCTGTCCCACAAATTACTTCTTGCTGCAATGGGGGCCAAAAAAGGCCACTTTGGAGAATCATAAAAGAATAACATTATGAATTATAATATGGCGAAGACAGTCCGTGTTTTTATTTTTTTCGCTGCACTACGTAGATAAATACAATCAAAGAGATGGGGCTTGGATTTGGATTGGATTGATTGGTATTTTAGCAAATCAAAAAAAAAAAAACTGAACAATGCTTCACCAATGGGATTCGATACGATTAACTTAACAGTTAACTGTCCATTTTGTTATCCTTTTATGATTCTGCCAAAGTGACCTTTTTAGGCCCTCTGGGCTCTCAATCAGCAACCATCTCCTGAAAATACAGTCATAGCTTTTAATCGCCATGCTTTGCAAACGGAACAGTGATTATAGTTAAGAAAGAAAGAATTTTATGACAAATAAAATGCCCACTCAATAGCAGCCAAGAGTCCGGATTTGTGCCCGGTTCTTCTTCTTAGCGTGTCCATAGCAATCTAAATGTACTCGGCCCAGAATTTGGCTACTTGTTTGGCGCCTTCATCACCGTCCATCAGTTCCTGTAACGTGCAGCTGACAGGACACGCAGGACACGATATTAAGTGTCCCATCGTTTGTGGGACAGCAACACATTTACACTCCAAGGCGGAGTCGTCTATGAATCTCCACCTGAACAGGTTATCCTTGCTTCGGCCTACCTGGGTCCGGAGTCTGTTGATGGCAATAAGCTCGCCTCCTAAGTATATTATAATAATATATATGGGACTTAAACACACCTGGCAAAATGTGGGTGTAGGTACTATATAATAGGTACACCCCTTCCTAACCTTTCGGGGATGGGAGACCGTTATGTTATGTATTACAATACATACATAATACATCTACAATCATCTGTTCCATCCTCTTGACCTAATTGTATTATAAAAACGGCCATGAAGAAAGAAAAACTGCTACAATACAAAGTTTCCAGTTACATAAGCTTTCATATGTCGTTAAACAAACGTAGCGACCAGTTATACCATTTGTATCGATCGGCTAGTACAGTAATATACGTTAGTTAATTTCTTACGTCGAGTACAGTGAGTAATAGGCGAAATGAATAATAAAGGCATGAGGCATGAGGTATGGGCAAAATGCCGCATTCATGTCCTTGGTTCAATCATGTATGTGGGTGGCGACATTATGAAATGAACTTGTTAGTAATTTCAATTATTCTAACAGGGCATAATTTTAATTTTATGTGAGAAAATGAATGAAATAAAATAAAACTTAGAACTCGCTATGAAAATACTTGAAGGTTGTCTGGGTTTAGTAATTAGAACAAGCAATTTAGGAACCTATGTTTTGGGTTTTTTTTTTCGTATATTTCTTAATTATTGAATTCTTGATTACTCGCCCACGGTTAGCAGTGGACGTTTACAATACCGATGAGTTAGATTTGTGGAAACTACACTTGGTTTAAATATCACCAAAAATAACGTTGCTTAGCCATACCTTTTCGGTGTCGAGAATTTGAGCAGGGAGTTAGTTTATTTAGCATAGCATAGCATAGCATAATGTTCCCACTGCTGGGACACAGGCCTCCTCTCTGTGAGAGGGAGTGGGCCGCAATCCACCACGCTGGCCCATTTGTCTCTCCTAGTCTAAAGGTAGGTATATCTACGATATGTAGGTAGGTATACCTATCAAAAAACCGTTCCAACTTGATCAAACGTTTGTATCAGCCGCATTCAAATCGAATCGATAGCGTTGCCGTCGCATGTTTTATTAAAAGCTAGCCTACCAAGCCAGGCAGTAGGAGTGTTACCTACCTCAGGACAGACTATTAATAGGTGCACGTTGATCAATAACCGCATAAACTCTAATATTAACGGTTTACCGGTTTTATTATGAAACGGAAAGTATCGATTGGAGTGTCATTTGAAGGAACCACTTCTACTTGTACTCAGTTGTGAAGGGCGGGCGTTTTGTAGGATTTTATCTTCTGTAATCTATGATTTTTTAGTGCTGACTCTCAGCCTAATACATATGAATAAATGAGTCCTTTCTTGGAAACATGCAGGTACCAATCGTGTTTGTATGTATTAATATGGGTACCCTGAAAGTTTAGGGAGCGAGCTTATTTTGTTTTTAATAGAGTTATTGGTCTTCCTAATCATAATTGAATTTGCTAAACAAGTCAACTTACGTTTACAATGCCCGTTTTCAAATTAATGCAGTAAAAACAGAAAAAATAGGGAGCTTGCCAACAATCAGTCGTACAGTTTGGCCACAGCAGGGTAGTTTGTCAACACGGTGTTGTTTTTACTGATTAAACTTTTAATCAATTTTTCCTCTTCATTTGAACAACGCGATGCTCCAATTGTGCAATTCTGTTGCAACAAACAACAACTTGATTGACATTTATGAATAGCCTTTGTTGTCCACTCATCTGGGTTGTGGGTTGTTTTACCTTTCAGGGCTTTCGCCTTTCAGTCACCGATGCACTGCCTTTCAAAGAGTTCTGTACAAGATGCAAACTGTACCATGCCAACTTGATACCGTCTATTTGTACATAGATCGGTAGGTATCGTAAATTAAGTTACATAAGTACAGTCAGGGAAAATCTGGGTTCTTGATCAAAATGACAAACTAAGTACGTCAATTTGCCGTGCTATAGCCATTTCATACAGCTATCAATCAATGACAATTGTGATACGGGTCAAATTAGTAAACAATTAATTTCCATGACTTTGCCTAAGTGCCTGCTTACATGCTTTCAGGCAACGTTTCGCTGTCACATTTTCAACTATCATAACGAAAGTGTACGTAGTACTTTGATATATAAATAACTATTACCATAGGTAACTGTTTGACTTCTGTTAAAATTTAGCCTTTTCAATGCACACCTATGTATTGTTAATATACATGGCTGTGACACATGTCAGGGATTTATTGAATTTTTATTTACGAAATTCGATTACATCTAAAATGTATATGTCAAGGTTTAAGGTCAGGTTATTTAGGTAACCAGAGTTGTCGACATAGCTCACATAATAATCAAGCTGAAGTGGCATTGGGCTGCCCATACTAGCCGTAGAACCGCGAATGAGCAAACGTAAGGTAAGGACGCCTTCATGGTAGGTGGTACGACGATCGTCGCAGGATAGCTGGTAGCAGCTGGTTGAGAGTTGCCGAAAATCGAGTTGAATGGCGTGCAATAGGACAGGCCTATGTCCAGGAGTGGACTGATGCAGGCTGATGATGATGATGCAGGTAACTTCAAAGTTTCCAATTTTCCTATGGAAAATCCTCAAGCCCCGCCACGTCCGTTTTCCTTTGGGGAAGGAAAACGGACTCTTAACGTTTGGTTATATCACAAAAGAACACAATCTCCGTTAAAACACAAAGCAATGCAACTGCGTACTAATTTATTTTGCGCGCAGAACAAACGTTAATGACTAATCCAGTTCTAACTAGTAACGTCCGTCGTCGGCCCGATGTCCACCCGTCGATTCCTGTAAAAATCTCTTAGGTGAAGTGAGTTTGTTTTTGCTAGGAATTGACACTATTGACAGCTCACTCCACGCTCACTTCACCTAAGTTTTCACGGTGAGATTTTTACAGAATAGCACCACTGAACACTATAGATCGCCGCAATGTATTTTTAAACCATAGGTGGGTAGGTAGGAACTCCTATAAATAAATATTATCACACAATATTTGTGTAGGTACTATGGGGAATGGGGTATGTCACACGCAAGGTCGTTGACTGTCGTCGTATGAGGCAGTTTCGTGACGCGATGACACTAATGAGCTTTAATGATTATAGATTTCCCTTTCGAGGCATCGGTTTTAATTGGACACTAATTGGATAAGAAATAAGTTGAAAGACTGAAACTGTTTGATGAAAAACTTTCCTGGTAACATAAAAACTTTTTTAATAACGAAATTAAATAAGTTAGTATCTACTTACAACCTACCAACATAAGTAAGTACGTAAGTACTACTGATAACCTCTGAAGTGAAAACTTCTATAAGCGCGTTGGGCATTTTTTGCGATGGGAGAAAAACATTGAACTCGCGCCACTGTTACCGTAAGCGACACCACGCGTGTTTTGTTTATATGACGATTAAAAAAATATCCGCTTCGGATGTGTTCGGCTGTGCTCGGGATATACCTCATCATTTCAGCCGAAAGTCGTCCACTGCTGGACATAGGCCTCCCCTAATTTTGGGGGGGTTTGCCATAATCGCCACGCCTAGCAGGCGGGTTGGCGATCGCAGTATGGTATGATGGTGTAATGCATAGAGAACGCTGCTGCCCATTCTCCGGTCTCCCTTAGATATACCTACTCGGTTTTAATGTACTTATATCCGATATGTCAGTGAGTGATGGCAAAGTAGGTATTCTGTTTGTGTGTTGTTTTCACTTCTGTCGACACTCCCGGAGTGCCACTGTTTTTTTTTCAAGAACTTATTGCTTGGGTATGTATTCAGCTTAATCAGCCTATAATGATCCCACTGCTGGGACACAGGCCTCATTTCTGTAAGAGGGAGTGGGCCATAATCCACCAAGCGGGCCCAGTGCGGGTTGGTAGATGTCAATATGTCTTCGAATTTTTGGTTCTAGGTATGTATTTACCACGGATATCGCAAGTATGTGCAAAAAGTCTTATCGACATTTTCGAACAATAAATCTTGACATACGAACTTAGGTAGAAAGAAAGAAAGAAAGAAAATACTTTTATTTGCGGTAAACATGACGCAATGAAGAACATAAACAAAAAAAAATAAATAAGAAAGGGTAGGTAGAGGAGGGTGGGGAGGTAGGTACTAAACAGTTTCAACTCTGAACTAAGCAAGTACCTAAGTAGTTGTAACTCGTAACACAATGCCCTTCAAGATACAGGATTTTCCTAGTTTAAAGAGCAGGAGTCTTCTCAAATGTAATAGCCATAGCCATCCCTTATTGAATTAACACTGATGTTACCTAGGCTGTCTTTTAGTAAAATAAATAATTACTTACTTACTTACTTACTAATGAATTCTTAAATAATCACCGAACATAGCAATCACTTATTGATTGATTGATTAATTGATTAAATTACTTTAATTCTGTAATCAGTTCTTTGAAAAAGACCTTAACTACCCGTATCGAACAAAATGTTCTTAGAAACAGTAAACCTTTCACTGTTCCATACAATCGTAATTGTGAACTAAGTTATCGAAGACAAGGGAACGATTTATTCGAATGGTTTTTGAATAGAAAAATATCCCTATCAATATTAATAAGTAGTTTTAATTTACTATCATGTTACCCAGTAACTGTGTTATGGAGGCTGATTGCCTCCATGTAAAATACTGGTATTTCAGCTGCATCTGCATGGTAAGACTGTAAGCGGACCCTATAACATAGTTGTGAAAAGGCTAGAAAGATTGATTAGCTCTATTTATCAAGAGTGAATGTTCACACAACTTCTGTTGTGTAGTCACTACTGTACCCAATGCGATAAAAGAAACAGCATTACCTGTTTAATATTGGCGAGGTAATTAGCACTTGACTAAACATACAACAGTCCAACTAGCATTGAAATCCGCCCAGCAGTTTTTGCGAGCGAATAGTGATCGGTCGTGGGGTTGAACCCAAGAAGGCACTTTATTATGTGTAAATTATTTCATAACCACTACTCTCAAAACGGTGAAGGAAAACGTCGTGACGAAACCGGCAGCTCCTAGAATCAAAATTTCGAAGACATGTAGCCAACCCATACCGCGTGGTGGATTATGGCCCACTTCCTCTCACACACAGGAGTCCAGTGTCCCAGCAGTAGGAACTTCATGGCTGATTATGCAGCAATTTTTGTGCTGCACACAATAATGACATACATGATATTTTATTTTATAACTTCGAAATACTTCAGCTTTAACGATATCATTAACCCTCTTCATCTTATTACTTACTCACACGACCGCCATCTTTACAACATTTTTATCGGTCATAGAAGGATAACTGCGTATGAGAGCATCATTTTCGCTTGTACGCATCATTTGTTAGAAGTGGTCGGGATTTAGTTATCACTCTTGAGGACTTGTGAGAATGGTTGCGTTAATTTTATTTTAGCATTTGCTGTATTGCTGCTCTTTGAGTATTTGCTGATACGTGGTGCAGTACGAAATGAAAATGACTATTACTTTGTGAAGGTGACGAAAGACATGAGAAAACCAGCGCAGATATACAACATTATTCTTAGTATATACGAAACCCGAAATACGAGTCTAGTATTTTTCTGTAAAGATCTATGTACAAAATTTCAAAACTGTATCATGAAAAATCACACAGTTTTATGCTTGTTAAGTTACCTGTTTGTCCGTACAAAAACATGCTCAGCCGCGCCGTCTTGCGCTCATTGATAATAGTACCTAGGTACCTAAGCGTTTGGCGCGGAGTTTGGATAACCTACTTAGTGTCGCTCGGTGTCCAACTTTTAACCTTTTTTTAAATATATTTGGGACAAAATATAACAAGGGGTAAAAATATTGGAATCGATTCAGTTACTTATTCTGAACAAGCTATATTCAGGTTTCGCATATAAGTAGGTACTTACTAAAAATAACGTTGTAATTTGTAAAAATCTTGAAAACTTAGGTGAAATGAGCTATCAATCCCTAGCTAGCATCAGGTGGAATGACAGCTCGCTTCATGGTCACTTCATCCAAGTTTTCACTGTAAGATTTGTACAGCCAGTTGATTCTGTAAAAAGCTCACCGTGAAAACTGGTGAAGTGAGTTTGTTTTTGCTAGGAATTGACACTACTAACAGCTCACTCCACGCTCACTTCACCTAAGTTTTCACGGTGAGATTTTTACAGAATAGCACCGCTGTATAAGCATGCGGTTGGACTAAATAGACAGTCTGTAATTCCTAGCGCAGTGAGCCAAATTATCAATGCCAGTTTCTTTTCTATTTAACAAGAGGCCTTTGCGCTACAAAGTAACAACATTGAGAAGGCTTTGCCGGGGCTGTGCTTGCGCGAAAAGTTTGTAATACGCCGAGATTAACGGTTTGTGATGTGTTAATTCAGTGCTTATTTTGTTTCCGTAACACCGACATTGGATACAGTTACCGGCACGTAACTTGGCAAGAGATTTTCGTAGTGGGGGAAGTTCGCGCATATAAAAATGTATGAAATTATGCGTGCGCAAACTTCCCCCACTACAAAAACTCTTGCCAAGTTACGTGCCGGCAACTATAACAATGTCTATTTTCAGCAATGGTCTAATTGCAATTCGATATAAATAATTGAGTCGAACATAATAATTATCTAAGTAATTACGCTTTCTGGGAAGCCCTGGAAAAGATTGGCACGCAACGGAAAAAAATATTGTAATTGGGTGGAAGATTTTGGCATATCTAAAGTTGGAAATAAGGAATAAGGATATGATGGTGAGAACACAGCTTGCAAAACATAAAAATAGAGAAGCGCCGTTCGGCACGGGCCTGGTCCTAATCGGACGGTGAGCTACCCAATCGGACGGTGAGGTACCCAAACGGACGGTGAGGTACCCAATCGGACGGTGAGCTACCCTATCGGACGGTGAGCTACCCAATCGGACGGTGAGCTACCCAAACGGACGGTGAGCTTCCCAATCGGACAGTGAGCTACCTAATCGGACGGTGAGCTTCCCAATCGGACAGTGAGCTACCCAATCGGACGGTGAGCTACCCAATCGGACGGTGAGCTACCCAATCGGACGGTGAGCTACCCAAACGGACGGTGAGCTACCCAATCGGACGGTGAGCTATCCAATCGGACGGTGAGCTACCCAATCGGACGGTGAGCTACCCAATCGGACGGTGAGCTACCCAAACGGACGGTGAGCTACCCAATCGGACGGTGAGCTACCCAATCGGACGGTGAGTTATCCCATGTTTCACTCACCAGCTGTAGTTAGCAGTTAGTGGTTTACGTACAGTCCATATTTTGCCTTCTGCAGGCGTGTAAACAGTAAGTAACCTTATTTTTGTAAAATGTACAGCGGAGTAATTACGTAACACATTATAGCAATGGCTGACATTTTGACAGTTTAACCAAATTCATTGCGTGATTTACGGTGTTAAGCAGACAAATGTTTCGAACATTTTGAAGCAATGGATTAACAATATCGTACAAAATAATTAAGATTGAGATTAATGATGTCGTCCGCAATTAGGGTGCAGGATAAGGGCTGGAATATGATGATACAAATATATTGCATATAAAAGGTGAACAAGAAGTAAACACAAACATACTATTGTAAAATCATATTTATTTTTGTCAAGAGCATGGTGCCACAGTCACGCTACACAATCTAATTTTATCACGATTTTGACAGACAACACCCGCGTGGATAGTGAAAGGTGAAACATTTCTGGCACGGAGTACCTACCTTTTTACACCTGAATATTTGAAATTAATTGTTGTTTTACTAGTAAAAGTTATAGTATCTAATACAAAATTAATTATATTTTTGGTCATCACTTTGTTTCGCTTATAGAAAATTCAAGAGCAATGAAAATGTTCATGAGTGTTTAAGTACAACTTTATTTTCGTGTATTTTGTTGTTTTCCTATTAATTACATACTCAAGCCCTGCCATGGCCCCCAAATCCCAAGAAACTGACAAATTTTACCAAAATTTGTGTTATTTCCCGAGTTTGTCTTCTTTTACAAGATATAGTGTTGGTACCTAATAGAAAATCATTGTCTATATTCTCTATTTATGTTTCAGAATCGAAATGAAGGTGGAAAAGAATAGCAGAATATTTTGGTTGTCCAACGTCCTCTTAGGACGTTCAAGGGGATAAATGAGCTGGTTGAGTGGCTTATATAATGAAAAACCTTTTATTTTGATTCGAATAAAGATTGATTTTGAACATTGCTTGTATTTGAAATTAAACATAACTTTGCGATGACATTGCATCATCACAAACACTACCAACAATTTCGGCTGTACTACCCTTAGCTGCTGCAATTCCAACCGTTTCTCCAATATTAATGTAAACGACATTGCTACCTACTCCACTAACCCAGCAGACATTCCTCTACCCAATCCTAGTAACAAATTGTACTACAAATGAGAGAGCCTTTGAACATTCCAATTTCAATTAAACGTTTATAAATTCTGAAGTATTTAACCTAGCTAGACAAAGAACCTAGTTCGTTCAAGAAGTCTCGATTTCGTTTTATGATCTGAATAGGAGGTCAGGAGGTTTTCGCGACATATTTTGGAACTATTCCAAGTATTTTATCTTCATAATGATATTTCATACAAGGCCTATGTTGAGATTTATTTTGTACGAGTTTTCTTATGTTTTCAGCCTAGACTAAGTAATGAGTTTCTTGGATCCATAGACAAATAAATCCAATGATCAGATGTTGGCGCTTGATCTACAATATATCTGAAGCGTATCAAGACATAATGTATTCTTGGGTTAGGCAGAGGTGTACCTTAGCGTTTCAAAATGTAATTTTAACCAAGTTAGAGTACCTAAATAAGAATGACCTATCTAAGTGGAAACTGTATTATAAACAAATTATGGTTGTTATTTTACCGGAACCTATACCTATATCTACATATACCTATGTATAAAGTCCTTCAAACAGAAACACAGTAATGCTGCTTGATGGCAGAAATATGGAAACAATATACCTACTCCCTCTTTCTCCAGATGAATTATTATTTACCTAGGAGGTCCAATACCTGCTTCTAAATCTATATGTTTACTTATTAGAAAATAACACTGTTAGGTACCCTCTCCTTTGTGAAACAAACAGTAATGTAAGTCCCGATTGAAAGTGCAATAATGTAAGTAACAAATTGGGTGTTTGTAAGATAATTTCCCTCTTCTCTTGAGAGGGTTTCCGTCGGGGTCCTTATCCAATAAATGTCTGGCTACATACCGGAGCTCCGGCGATTGTAAAACGTGACGCGAAAGGCGATCTTTACAAAGACGAATTGGTTGGAAGGTTTTAGACCATACCTATGCAGCTATGTGTAGATGTTGGTATACCACTTCGAAAATAGTCATGGCAAAAAGTGAAACATTTTACTTTATAATCATTATATTTTTATATTACTTAACTTACGCCTGTTTACCTAAACGGTTTGGCAGAGGTGTAATTGTACCTACATCAACATTTAGCCTGTTAACCCTAACCGAAAATCCCCTTCTACCAAGTCGAAAAGTCCGGACGGGCGAAGGCGAAAAAAAGTCCAGACAAGTGGCAAAAACGCCGGACATTCCGGATAGATCCGGTTGGAAGATAACCCTATATATACAGGAATCCTGTATATACGTTACGATAAGCATTTGAATAAAATCGGTATTCGAGAAGCGAGAAGGATGATCAGTTCATAAATCTTGATTAAAAACTAGATTTGAGTCGAGATTATGAGCAAATCTGTCAGTTTCTAATGGAGATTCATGATTGAACATGCATGACTAATTAAACAATAAACATCGTTGTGGAACGCAGACCTAACTCTACGCTTGAAACCTATCTTAATGTATATTGTTTACAATATGGTGTAGTTGAATGTTGAATTTGAAGTCGTACCTGTTTATTTTCTGATTTAGATGTGTATTTATTTATGTTTAATTTTCCACTCCGCTATCTAATAACTGTATTATTCAACCAGCTTCTGACCGCGACAATTCCGTCCGCACTGAAGACAACTAAACCATAAAACATAATCGATGGCACTCGACAATAGTGTAGCTTACTGTCAATTAAAGGGTTTTTGTAATTGGATTGTAGGTACTTCCAAACATTACAGGCTATCTCTTACAAACAAATATCAATTTCACCTCTTTTTGTTTTTTAGTTTAGATGGTTAAGAGCGTTTACGCCGTACGGCATTTCATACAAACTTTCAAGCCTTTGTTTTTCGAAATGAATAAACTTCATAAGCAGAAGCAGGATACAAAGGTCTAAAAAGTTACTTAACAACATTTTCGAAATGTCTTATTTGAAAAAAGATAACTGGAAATCTGTTTCTATGGAAAATTTAAAATCAGTCTAATTTGGCTGAAACACTATTTTTCGAAGACCTTTGTATCCTGCATATGCGTATGAAGTTTCATTAAAATCGTTTTATTCATTTCGAAAAATAAAGGGCTTGAAAGTTTTTTATGAAATGCCGTACGGCGTAAACGCTCTTAAGAATTAGATCAATCATGCTCTTGCATGGAAAAGGACGAGATGTCTTCAAATGCTCATGAGTGCCTTGGAAGTTGGACTGTCACTAACCCATGTTAATATCTGATTAGATAGACCAACATGATTTAATCAGCATAAAGTTGGATATAGTGGCTAGTTGTAATCTCAACGAGTGTCGCCCGCGGCGCGAACAGAGCATTAACAATTTTACGAGGTCGTTCATCAAACTGATTCAGGGAGAATAGGCGCCAAACTGAGGTGTTATTTCAGTAATATGAAACAAGAACAAACCTGGCGTAGCTTAGAATTGGGTTTAGACATCAATATAGTTGTATAATCAGCCTATAATGTTCCCACTAGGGGAGAGTGGGCCATGATCCACCACGCAGGCTCAGTGCGGATTGGTAGATGTTACTTGTCTTTGAATTTTTGGGTAAGGACATGCCGGTTTCCTCACGATCGTTTCCTTCGCCGTTTTGAGAGCAGTGGTGATGAAATTGTTTACACAAAGACTTTGTATAAACAAATGTGTAGAGAAGACGGGCGCTTTACTTTGTGACAAAGTAAAGCGCCTTTCTGGGTTCGAACCCACGACCTACTCGTAAGTCGGGACCGTTACCACTGGACCACCACTACTTGTCATTATAATATCGCAGATACTTATAACATTTTGCGGTTGATTAAAAGACGAAAGACGAACTTCATAAACATCTTATACTCACTGAGGCAAACGCACACAGCCTTAACTGTTGGGTCTAGCTCCGTATTTATCGAAAGTGAGCACTAATGAACGATTTTTAAAAATTCACCCCTAAAAAGGGGATGAAAGTTTGTATGGAAGTTCGTTTTTAGGGTTCCGTAGTCAACTAGGAACCCTTATAGTTTCGCCATGTCTGTCTGTCCGTCCGTCTGTCTGTCCGTCCTCGCTTAATCTCTGTCACCGTTAGCACTAGAAAGCTGAAATTTGGTACCAATATGTATATCAATCACGCCGACAAAGTGGTAAAATAAAATTTTGGAAAATATTTTTTTTTAGGGTAGCTCCCCTACATGTGAAGTGGGGATGAATATTTTTTTCGTCGTGTACCCCATCGTGTGGGATATCGTTGAATAGGTCTTCTGACTTGGGGGTTGTTAAAATTATTTTTCGATTTAATGCTCCATTTACGAAATATTAAACTTTAAAGTGCAAATTTTTGTTTCAGTAGGGCGCCCCCCCCCCCCTTTATAACCTAAACTGCTGGCTTGAAAAATCTGGAAAAATTCACGATGATAGTGCTTTTCATGAACTTTAAAGGAAAATTATAGCGATTAAGATAACTTTATATAGTTTAGCGGTAATAGTCGTTGAACTTGGCTGTTGGATAATTTTGTACCAAATACAAAATCCTTAGCATTAATCCGTTAAAGTGACTAAAGTAGTTGCTTGTTTATAGCGGGTAAAGACTTGCATTGAAAAACAAAATATGAAAAATTAAATTTTTTTATTTTAATTTTTTTATATTCAGACTATAGAACAACAGAATCGTACTACAATGTGATAACGGGCTACTACGGAACCCTACACTGTGCGTGGCCCGACACGCACTTGGCCGGTTTTTAACCGACTTCTAAAAAAGGAGGAGGTTTCTCAATTCGACCGTATATATATTTTTTTATTTTTTTTTTATGTGTGTTCGCGGATAACTTCGTCGTTTATGAACCGATTTTGATTATTCTTTTTTTGTTGGAAAGGATATATGCCAAGGGTAGTCCCATGATAAGGAAACCAGGATCTGATGATGGCATCCCAGTGAAATCGAGGGGAACATTCGAAAATCGTAGGAGCGACTAGTGCGTTTGTTATGTTTTTCATTAAGTATTTCAAAGCACTACAATTTAATGAAGGTCTGGAGTCGATCTGATGATGGAGCCGAAAGACAGTCGAGGGGACTTCTCAACGATTTACAGCAGTTACCTTGTGTTTGGGCTTGATTAATTTGTATTGATGTGAACTTTACACCTAGATAGGTTGTGACTGTCATTAAGGGTCTGATGATGAAGACGAAGGACAGTTAAGGGAACTACTCAACAGTTTACAGTAGCTACCTTGTGTATGTTCACCGATTACTCGAAGACGGCTGGACCGATTCCAAAAGTCCTTTTTTTATTTGAAAGGGTATACGCTCGAGGTGGTCTCATCATCATCAAGTTGGAATCTCATGAGAGGATCCCATGGAAATCGAGGGAAACCCTCAAATTTTATAGGCAAACCTATAGCGATTTGGGTATTTTTTAAAGTAACTTGAGCATTTGCTCTCGGAAATCATCATTTGGTAAAGTGGAGTTGATAATGAAGACCACAGATGGCCATCGGAACAACTCAATGACAAATATTTCACGGGTTGCGATTCGATTAGGTACTTTAATATGGTTGTTAAGCAATTTATGCTCGTCACAATGCGTATGATGAGTGATTGTTGAGGAGTTCTCCTGGTTCTTACCGGGAGAACTCCTCAACAATTAACGTCCCAGGATCGGGAAAAGCAATATTTTGTAAAAGGTGATGAACAGTTGGCATTAGGCTATTGTAACTTAGATAAATTACAAAGTGACCCACTAAAAAGTGAAAAATAAAAACATTTTTACAAAAAAAAAAACAACCGACTTCCAAAAAAAACACTACAAATTGAAAAATAACTTTAATTTCGGAAGTCGGTGTCAATAAACGAAAATGCGGAACCGAAGACACCGACTTCCGAAATTAAAGTTATTTTTCAATTTGTAGTGTTTTTTTGGAAGTCGGTTGTTTTTTCTTTCTTAAAATACTAACTTGCATAAATAAACATTTCATTTAATTTCGTTACAAGTGTTGGAAGTTAGGATCTACAGGGTGAAATTCAAAACATGCGACAAATCGAAATGGGAGTTTGTATTCATCATTATGAACAACTTTTACTATGGGACCAAACCTGAAATCGCGAAAACAAAATCAGCTGTCCCCTACATTTATGTTCGCATAACTCGTCAAAATGTGACGAAATAGCAGATTTTTTTTTCGCGATGGCAGCGTTGGTCCCTTAGTAAAAGTTGTTCATAATGATGAGTACAATCTCCCATTTCGGTTTGTCGCATGTTTTCAATTTCAACCTGTATAGGGAACTAACGCTCGTGAGAAAAATCACTCAACGGCTACGAGTACCTATGTAATGGGCGTGTTCCAGGAAAGAATTTAGCTGTCTTGGTTCTAAGGTTTAGCAATTGACTGGCATACAAGGTGGCAGGAAGTTGATCGACCGGCAAACTATCATTATGGATTCAGTAGGTACATGATTCTGATCCCTCCTGAATTGAAAATTTCGTCCGTTATACAAAAAAAAGTGCTGTTCCATAGATTTGACCGCGTAGACGAGCGTTGGCTTTTCTATGAAACGGCTGTTTTTAAGGGTTCCATACCCAAAGGGTAAAAACAGGACCCTATTACTAAGACTCCACTGCCCGTCCGTCTGTCTGTCACCAGGCATCAGTCATCTCATGAACCATGATAGGTAGACAGTTCAAATTTTCACATAATGATGTATTTCCGTTGGCGCTATAACAACAAATACTAAAAACAGAATAAAATAAATATTTAAGGGGGTCTCCCATACCACAAACGTGTTTTTTTCAGCGTTTTTACATTGTGGTACGGGACCCTTCGTGTGCGAGCAGGATTCGCACTTGGCCAGTTTTTTTTTTTTGATAACCGACGAAATATTTCTACTCTAGTCTTGAATCATGTGTTGATTTTATGGCTACATGGTTCATGTGCTTATTCATGGTTGGTTGGTTGGTTTGGTCGATGACCTTGTCAGCCTGTATAACTGAAAAGAGAAATTTGTAGACTTAGGAAGGAAAACGAATGTCCGATGTAGGAAACGGAAATCCAACATAACCGAGCTCATTTTATCAGTTTCCTCTGTAATTACCCCAATCCTTCACCGGAAAACAAATTAATTTCTGGCCAACCCTTTAGCTGAAATTAAGCAAATAAATTAACACGAATTTGTTCGCACCCCTATTACGTTTACAAAGGTTACTAACGGGTAATATTGTGTGCACATAAAACACGTCGGTAACCGGTGATTGTAATTTGCTTTATTCATATTTTTACAGCTGAATCCGCGGGTACTTTAATAAATAGTTTCGTGTAATTTTTACACAGCATGTGCTTTATTTGAATACTGAAGAAATGTAAGCTTGAACAAAGGAAACCTTTGTACCTACACCTTATTACGTCAGCGTAGCTATGTAGAAAAGAAATTCATACTTTCAAGTAGGTAGCGTTACTTTGTACAGTAGATATGTACGTGGGTACGTTTAGATATATAATTTAAAATGAGTAACGTACTCACAGAGGTGTAATTTAATGACAAAGGAAGTTGTACGCGCCAACTATTTGAAATACACATTATAAATAGACAGATAAAACCGATCTAATTAATAGATATCATAGTAGGTAGGTACTTATGTGGTACTCAGTAACATTTAACACATGGTCGTAAAAGTGGTCTAACTCCGGACCTATATTTGACCTAGTTTGTTGAAGATATCTACGTCATAGGTTTGGCTGTATCCCAAATTTGGGAATGAAATTTCGGCGTAGAAAGTGGAAGCGATTGGTGAACGACGTCGCTGGCAGCCAAGCTGTCGAGACGAACGGTTTACAGCTACATGGGACATTAGACAAGACTAGTACAACATTTTTACATTTTCTGAATGAGAAAAGTAATTGAATAAGTTATGTGATACGCATGAAGAGTACAAAGAGAGCAACAACTTTAGCATTCGTTTTATTTTTAGTTTTGTGTTCAAAAAGTTTGATTAGAGTTTTACAACCCTAATAAAATATTATTATTATGTGTCCGCAAATGTTACGTTTTACTTTAAATACATACACTATCTACATTTTAGTTTTAAATTAATCAACACATTAGAAAGTTATTAACTTAAAACATACTTTACACAACGGGCAGTTAAAGTGAAAATTTATAGCACTACCCGCATATTTTCAGCAAATACGCGCTTCCGATAAATACTTAAAACTACTGCGCTATAATTTTATACAAAAGGTGATAAAAATAACATACCTTCGCCGCTCCCACCGCAGTATCGATCCTCAGCACCACCAGCACGCAGACCTCGACCAGGCCGCCACCACTCGAGCAAAGAAAAACAAAGCAAGTGAACACAACACTCAGAAAGTCCACACTATTATAAAGCGGCCGGCGAAAACCGCAACAGTTCACTTTTCGCCACAGTCAACTTTAAGAGACAACTTCAACAACTTAAAAATAAGCAGAAGCGACGATCCGACCGCGTCCAAGAGTATCCAATTAGATAAGAAGAATTTTAGCGAGTCAAACGGCGCGCTCCGCGGAAAAGTTTTATGTGATTTTACGTTTCTCCATGCCGTAGGCGCGGGCCGAGCGGCCGAAAGTTTTCAGCGTAGCGTCGGGAGCCGAGTGTGCTTTTGTTACGCAACTCAATGCGGCGCCGCGCCGCCAGGGGGAGCGCGCGCTCAGTGGCGCAGTGGCGGGCATGCGCAGTGCCGCGCCGCGACTGGCGCCCCGAGCCGGCCCGTCGGCTGTCGCACGTTCCGCCGAGTCCTCGGCAATCTTTTCACTCCTCACCACTCGCACTAGCTGCTCCTTTCAACTGATATGAGCGACTGGCCTAATTAGTAAGTACCACACTACTCCCCAGCGCATGCCTTGAACAAACTTCCAGCTACCGCACGCTGGGGTATCGCTGGGTAATCAAACGGAATTCATCAACCTTCTTCATACATCCTGACCCACTTTGCGACTTAGTATCAGAGTAGTAAAGTCAATAACAAAACAGAGGTCATGGTGCCAAGAATCGCGTGAAGCCACAATAATGGCAGGACGGAACGCGAGCGCTATCTGCGATCTCGAGTGAGGCAGGTAATGTAGCTAACCAAATACTGCGAACAGCGCTTACCTGAGTGCCGTGAGAAAATAAATAAGTACATAATTACCTACAAAGTAGTAAGTACTTTGTTAAATTGTACGGGATTAAACAAGCTCTGTATAAAAAGCCTTGGTTTAATCTGACAGGGTTACGCAACGCTTTCAACTGTCATGTAGGTGATGTAGGTACCTACGAAGCCTCATAGAATATTCACCATTTCACTAGACATGGGAAGAACGCCTACCTAATTAAGGAAAGGTACCTATCTACCGACTGTGATAGACACGAGACCGAGTGAAATTTCCTGAAAATTACTCTGTTCGATGTCGAATCCTACACAGAAAAGTTCGATTCTGACTATTTCTGACCTGCTTAGGTAGACATCTTGAATTCTAGAAAATTGCTCTTGTATTTCGATAGGCTACCAATTGTCTTTCCGTAGCCATTTTTAAAGATTAGATACTAAAATAGGAAGCTAAAGCATGGGGGAAGGACACCAAACTGCTTAATAACAAGGAGGCCTATTTCCAGCAGTATGAAGAATATGCTAAGATAAGTAAAGTCCTCTGTCAGCAGCAACCCATCTGCAACCTTAATTAAACGAGCATAAATTTTCATTGTGATTTTGGCAGACTTGTCAGTGGCAAGAACTTATGAGCGTTTACGCTGTACGGTATTTCATACAAACTTTCAAGCCCTTATTTTTCGAAATGAATGAACCGATTTCAATGAAACTTCATATGCATAAGCAGGATACAAAGGTCTAAAAAGTTAGTAGAACATTTTCGAAAAATAGTGTTACAGTCAAATTAGACCGATTTAAAATTTTCCATAGAAACAAAGATTTCCAGTTATCTTTTTTAAATAAGACATTTCGAAAGCGAGCGTTTACGCCGTACGGCATTTCATACAAACTTTCAAGACATTATTTTTCGAAATTAATGAACCGATTTTATTAAAACTTCATGAATACGCTTATGCAGGATACAAAAGTCTAAAAAGTTACTTAGGAACATTTTCGAAAAATATAGTGTTACAGCCAAATTAGACCGATTTTCCATAGAAACAGAGATTTCCAGTTATCTTTTTTCAAATAAGACATTTCGAAAATGTTCTTAAGTAATTTTTTAGGCCTTTGTATCCTGCTTATGCTTATGAAATTTCATTAAAATCTGTTCATTCTTTTCGAAAATAAGGGCTTGAAAGTTTGTACGAAATGCCGTACGAAAAACCTTAGCATATTGAAAATAAAGATCACTGTTATTTTAAAACTCACAAAATCATTTTTATGTGTGTCATTTCAGTTATTTTACCTCTAAAATAACTGAAATGACACACATAAAAATAATGTTGAAAGTGGCCAATATCTACGACCAACTGAAAAGACTCTACTACACGTAAAAATAAGGTATAAATGTGGCCAATATCTACGACCAACTGAAACGACTCTAGACGTAAAAATAAGGTATAAAAGTGGCCAACATCTACGACCAACTGAAACGACTCTACACATAAAAATAAGGTATAAAAGTGGCCAACATCTACGATCAACTGAAACGACTCTACACATAAAAATAAGGTACAAAAGTGGCCAACATCTACGACCAACTTATCCATAATGATTTTGACATCAACACAACCGGAAAGTTAGACGGGCAAGATCCTCTTCTTACGTAGGTAATTTAACTTAAAGCGACCCTAATGTTCGTTTTCATTAACACTAAATGACACACCAAAAGTTAAAATCCAACAGCATGCTTTTATATAGGCATTAATTTAGGTCTCGCCTAGTTTTAGAGAAAAAGGGTCATAAATCAAAAAGGAAATTCACAACTGAAGTAGCTTTACAAACTTTCATAATATAAAGATAATCGTTTCTCTAGAAATTGTTCCATCTACATTATGTCACCCGTATTCACTGACACAGTTGGCAAACTTCTGAGCCAGACGTTAATTGCCATCTTCTTAGAACTGGTGCTGTGCATACAATATTATCACCAGCCGTGATTATGAGCAGTATGTACACCTGTGGCGTAACGAGCGAGATACTATTAGGTCCTACACAGATGGACGCGACGCGGTTAACCATCGCGCGGCTGCGAATGCTGCAATAATGTGAGGTTTTTCTTTTGAGTATTAAAAAAAAAACATAGTTTCCAAGAACCCTGAAGATGGCGTTGAACTGACTACGTTACTAGGTGCCAAAGTCAAAACGCTTGGGAAAAAAAACATTGCGTCACGTCATATAAGCTCGTTGAGTGACAGTTTCGTTTGCTTTCGTTTTACGATCTCAAAATTACATCCAAGTGAATTAATAAAAAAATTATGTGCCGTTCCGTTCCTTGCAGTAACTTACCAAGTTCAGCGCCATCTATCCAGCGACCAGGGAAGCGTTAAAAAAAAAAAGAAAAAGAAAATCCCTCATTGACAGTGAATTGTACCTATGACGTGTATTATGAATTACCTACACCAAAACTGAAATGGTAGTTAACCGCTAAATACTGTGAAGAGTGGTCAAAATTCGATTGACACCTAAACTGTTTTATAGGCTAGTAATATATTATATACTTACACACATCATCAGGCAATCGTGTTCCTACTGCTGGGGCACAGGCCTCCTCTCGGTGAGAGGGAGTGGGCCGTAATCCACCACGCCTTGTGCGGGTTGGTAGACGTCACATGTCTTCAAATGTTTTGTTCTAGGACATGCCGGTTTTCTCACGATGTTTTGAGGGCAGTGCTGATGAAAAAATTTACACAAAGTAAAGTGCCTGCTTAGGATCAAACCCACGACCTTGAACTCGTAAGTCGCAACCGTGACCAAAGGGCCACCACTGCTCTGTTGGAAATAAAATAATGATATCTCACAAGACACGTTTTCTTTATCCCAGCTTTTTCGTTTTCTAAATTTCGTTAAACGCTCTAAGTTCATAAAGCTGTAGGAATTGCTTTTTCTGTTTTTTTTTTTATCTTACGCCTTAATGAAGTTGGAGGGTTGTATTGGTGATTTTGATGATTATAATTCTGTAACTAGGTACATACGTCTTACAGCCGCGAATAATATTTTAATCAACATACAACCTAGCACTGGCCTGCAAATTGCAAAAAACGCAAGAAATTTTGAATTTCGCGGGCTGGTTGGAGGGGCTAGTCGTCAGTCGTGCATGGCTTACGGTAGATATAACGCTGACACATCTGTACTATCCATCTATGAAAATGGCGATATTCCGGAAGCTTGGCTGCGTAAGCTTACTTAGTTACAGTTAAAATAGGTACGGTAGGTACCTTATATCTTTATATGTATTTTGAATTTGATTTTATCTTTGATAAAACTTACTTAAGCTGCAGTTTGTCTAGTAGATCATCTACCTCTGCACTCTGTCTACTACCTAACTACGTCGCACAAACTTTTGTTGACAAAAAAAGGAAGTTTCTGCGGGTTGACCACGAACCCGCGCCCGCACCCGTCTGTCGTGAGCCTTATGTATAACAATTAACCGACACATCTGGAGAAGCACTACACCATGTAACAATTACCGGGAATTTCCGCCTAATATCCAGATACATGTAGCTCTTGGTACTGCTTAGTCCCTATAATTGTAGCTATTCCATATCTTTCTATTGTCGCTTAAAACTTCGAATATTCGGTAAAGATCATAATAGCACACGTATCAAACCGGAAAAGGATCGGCACAGTATCAACTCGAGCCGTTCAGTATTCTTTGTATGAAACTCCCTACTGCAACGCACACTAATCGGAATCGTAACGTAATCGCCTCGCCTCGGGACAACTGCGTTACGGCTCGTCTCTTCGTCCACCCTTGCCCCTCTCACCCCTCAGGCCTGCCTGCTGCACCATTAACTAGCGGTCGGTGCGCCGTACGCGCGGCGTCGCCTAGCCGTAGCCGAGCCGACGTATCGGAGCTTCTGATCCGCTTTGGTTACGTGCTTACGTTAGGTTGATGCCTGTTTGACGGTGAGGCGAAAGGCGATATGGTGCCGATGCCTTTCCGATTTGATACGTATGCTATGACCATAAATCTTCTCTACCGTATTTAGGATTAGCTTAAGCCTGTAATGCTCCTGTAATAGGAGTGGGCTGTAATCCACCACGCGGGCCCAGTGCGGGTTGGTGGATGTCACATGTCTTTGAAATTATGGTTCTAGAACGTGTTCCTCACGTTTTCCTTTACCGTTTTGAGAGCAGGGATTCTCTATGACACAATGAACGAAATCGCGCGAAATCAACGCAAGATTGTCGGGCTTAGCTAAGGAATTGACGTGTCAGTCAGTAAGTCTGACAGTCCCCTTCGCCATAGGGGGGAGGATATCCATGACATCTGGTGCCCGCTTATCGTTGAATTATGGGACACGTTGTATATCTAAGGCTAGTAGGTACAGTCAACAAATGAGATAGGTATGCAGGATCGTCGGATAGAGTTGAAGTTTAGTAAGAAACCGATGGATTTAATTTTATTAATAGAATACAAACAGCTCATTTATCAAATTAAATTTCAGTCGTCAACATCCATCGGTTTCTTACTAAACTTCAACTATATCCATCCTGCATACTTATCTCTTTTGTTGACTGTACCTAGGTAAGTAAAGTAGATAAGAGGTAATCAGGTAGGTAAGTATGGTGGTAATCATGATTCTGAAAGCATCAGGGAGTTGGCGTGAGTACCAAAACACAAGTATTTTTATTTAACAGTTTTGAACCTTTTGTTTTTAGTAAAGAAGAAGAATTGGTAAAATAAAAAAGTCCTCCAGACCGTATTTCGGCCACGTCGGCCAATCTCAATGGAGACTAGCCTTCGGTGCGGGAGATAATATAGTGCACAAGTGTGTGCGCACACTCTAATAGCACAGAATAAATAGTAGATACAAGTCGTCACTACTCATAGTCATAGTCCGATGGGACGGCAATCCGACACGACCGGAGAGAGAGATCAGGCGCAGGACCAACGGCTTAACGAACAGAACAAGGAAGTAAGCACCTATCTACTTTTTATTTTTTGTTCACCAACTTTTGAACAAAATATATATCCAACTTCTTAGTTTCTGCCCGCGACTTAGTCCGCGCGAAATTTCGGTCCTTGCCAGCATGAGCCACCGCGTCGCATGCCATCGCCCCCTACCTCGTTTTCGCTTACCGCTCTGCCTTCCTTTTTAGGGTTCCGTACCAAAATGGTAAAAACGGAACCCTTATGGTGAGACTCAATCTGTCTGTCTGTCTGTCTGTCACAGCTGGATCTCTCAAGAACAACTAATGCTATCAACTTGAAATTTGGAATAGTTTTAGACGACGTTTGCCCATCTATTTTGCAAATAAGAAAGAAATAAAAATATATGTATATTTTTCGCAACATGGACTAAAAGGGGGTCTGAAAATTCGAACTGACGTTACTAGGGCATGTGGAGTATCATACGAAAGAGCGCAGTTTGCATATTCTCAAACATTTTTTCTTTTTTTTTTAAGCCGCATAGTTTTCGACTTTTGATGAAAAATATTATAAAAAATACCGTTCCCCCCTTATCTCCGAAGTTTGCAAAGAGACAAATCTGAAATACTTAATTGTATTTGATAGAAGTTGAAAGTCTGACAACCAGTCTTACCAAGGGGTATCGTATTACCCAGTAACTGGGTTGTGGAGATCAGATAGGCAGTCGCTCCATGTAAAATACTGGTATTCAGCTGCATCCGGTTAGACTGGAAGCCGACCCCAACATAGTTGGGAAAAGGCTAGGCAGATGATGAGAAGTTTTAACGAAGTCTTCTTATGGAATTGGGCTATCAAATGAAATCATTTATTTCAGATAAATATCCATACAAATCAAATCAAAATAAAATTGCAAACTTATAATATTAAAATCAAAATTAAGCTCATAAATTAAAAACAACAAAATTAAAACCAAAAAAAAAAAAAAAAAATTCAAATAGCTATAAATGCAAAAATATTTTTTCAAATCCTACTGGTAGTTCCAGAGATTAGCACATTCAAACAAACAAACTCTTCAGCTTTATTATTATATAGATTCATCAAGTTTTGAACTCCCCTCAATCCTGCATTGTCATGTAGCCGCTGGTAGCAGTTCTGGCGTCCTCATTAAGCTCCAGTTTGTAACACAAGTTCAGAAAACTTTGAACATCAGAATCTTATTTAACTTAGCAAGTTCTTTAAAGTTGAATACCTAAACTCAAATTCATTTTGACGTTGCTATATCGTTAAAGGTTCCACTGCTTCGGAGTTAAATGTTAGAAGATTTATAAAACACTTTTTGAGATCAGCAATCGTCCTTACTAGGAAAATTTGTAACATTTTGCTCAACCGCGGGTTTGCGTATCGAACCCACCGTTTTAAGTTATTAGATGGCTGTTATCCTAATTTAAGATTTCAATTTAGTTGCACTTAATCTGCACTATCAACCACCACCATCCACCATCTAGGTTACCACCTGGGATGTGATACCTAGTGCAGATCAAGTCAATCTTGTACTTAGATTCAAGGGCGATTCCATGATTTCTTTCTAGGACGGGCACATGGGCCAGACGGATAGGATAGATTTTCTTTTGACCATACATACCTACAGAACATACTTCCCGTGACGTAAAAGGCGACTAAGGGGCTTACCGGAGAATGGGCAGCAGCGTTCTCTATGCATTCCACCACCATACCATACTGCGATCGCCAACCCGCCTGCCAAGCGTGGCGATTATGGCAAACCCCCCCCCCCCCCCTTTTTGGGGGAGGCCTATGTCCAGCGGTGGACGTCTTTCGGCTGAAATGATGATGATACATAGGTACAGAAATACGAGTTACTTACTTTGTCGACATTGGTAGCAGTGGCGAACTAAGCCAATCGGGTGCCCGGGGAGGTAAAACAAAATGAGGCCCTCGCGTTCTTCACAGTTTGTGTAGGTATTTTCTAGTAACATTTTGCAAAAAAATTATAAGTAAGTACCTAATATAAAAAAAAAACAAGTATTTTACTCGTAGTAGCACGTAGTTAGTAGTTATAGTAATACGTAGTTATACTATACCTACAACATAGGATTATTTTTTTCACGGTGATGCTTTTTCATCTTCCCATTAATTACCTATATATTCCATTTATAGGTAATTAATGGTAATTAATTAATGTTTTAATTATTTCTATTTATATTCACGAAAAACAAGATTACAATTCGGAATTTATTTATTTATTTAACACAACACTTCTATTATTACAGGATATCCCAAAGCGATAGGGTGGTACTTTGCTTACATATTCTTGGTTGTGTTTCTTTTAAACATTCTTACGAAAGTAGGAGTTCCTTTAGAGTTGCTCATGCAAAAAAATTTGAGAATGCAAGAACAAAGCAGCTTTATATTTTATACCTACTCAAATCCTCTGCCGACTGTGGCTCTAGGCCGGTGCATTGTGGTTTGCTTAGCAGACCTCTGGACCCGACTACGAACTAGCCGCACCACTTTGCACCTTAGTAGTTATGCCACTGCTGATGAAGACGTCCAGTAGATACCTACTTCTTCAGCGTTCACCATTGAAGCAATGCCTTGATGCAAATGCAAATGCCAGTCTATTTAGACGATCTTTTCTCATAGGTACTGCTTCAAAGACATGTCTTCAACTAGCTAAAATGGAAAACGATCGCTGGAAACGTGATGCCTTGCATTTCGTTGTTGGTGTTAAAGCATTATCGTATTATCCTCCAAGTTTTTTATTTTGCTTAATCCGTTTGGAAGAGGGGGGGGAGGGAAAAAAAATGCAAAAAAATTCGGCTGTTATAGAGAAAAGTGCAATACCGTAGATAGGTATTGAACAGCTAAACCGTCGAAGATAACCGTCGGCGTCGAGTTTGATCTTCCCGGGGTTCAACCTCACGTAGGTAGGTAGGTACTGTAGGTATCAATGGATATAGATAGATCAGCAAATTAAATACCTACTTAGTTAACGTACCTATCTACCTACTTACTTACCAGAGATCAGTGAACACGTATCTATTACGCTGACCTGACTGCAGGGTAGATACCCACCTACCTTCTGAAACAGTTACTCACTTATAAAAAAAAACTGGCCAAGTGCGAGTCGGACTCGCACACGAAGGGTTCCGTACCACAAGGCAAAAACGCCGAAAAAAAAAAACACGTTTGTTGTATGGGAGCCCGCCTAAAATATTCATTCTATTCTGTTTTTAGTATTTGTTCTTATAGCGGCAACAGAAATACATCATCTGTGAAAATTTCAACTGTCACGGTTCATGAGATACAGCCAGGTGACAGACGGACAGATGGACAGCGGAGTCTTAGTAATAGGGTCCCGTTTTACCCTTTGGGTACGGATCCCTAAAAACGATATTTATTTTTTCGTGCTATTTTTGCCATCGACACGCAAAGAAGAAGAATTATAAAGCTGGGCCTCAAGTCTGCTATTACAATAGTGTCAGAATGGTCTATCATTGATTTCATAACTGTTGATTTTGACAAGTTTGGTAATCTACTAATATAATGGCGTCATTATGACTTTCAAATGGTCAACCACTGACACTCCATTGAACGAAATGGCATAGAATGGTAATCTCGTACAGAAAAATGAATTCGGTAATCTGCTAAAATTTTGACAATTCCTTTGATTAGTGACCTACCATTAGAACGTCATTGTGCAGTCATGGCTTTTAATTCGTTACGAGTATCGTATATGTTCTATGCCATTGACCAATCAATGATCAACCATTATGAATTTAGCAGATTACGAACTTTTAGCAAAATGACAATGGGATGGTGGTGGGATCGTGTTGGAATGACGAATTTATAAAACTAACAGACTTGGGCCCCTGAAGAGTTGGTTTATTTGTTTGAACGCGCTAATCTCTTGAATTTATGGAGTTTCTTGCCCGTTCTTCTCCATAGAGATCTACGTTTTGGAATGGGCAACTAGCTTCAACTTTCGGACTAACTGACAGACTATTTAATTTTGACAATTCAAAAGTGCCTGTACAAGGTCTAATTGAAATAAATGCTTTGAATTTGAATTACCTACTAGTCAAATTTGAAAAATCTGTTTGCTAATTAACGTCACGCTACGACCCGTCGTCAGGACAAGAGCAAATAGAAAAACCGGGCAAGAGCGAGTCGGACTCGCGCACCAAGGGTTCCGTAACATCCGGGTTTATACATTAGGTTTATGTTTATGAAATTAAATGTTTTTTATTATTTTTATAATTGAGTTGATTGAATGAAAGGTAAATTGCGATTTACGATTTATGACGTATTAAAAAAAACTACTTACTAGATCTCGTTCAAACCAATTTTCGGTGGAAGTTTACCTACATGATGGTAATGTACTTACATCATATATTTTTTTTAGTTTTATCATTCTCCTATTTTATAAGTTACAGGGGGGAAGGGGACACATTTTACCACTTTGGAAGTGTCTCACGCAAAAAAATATTCAGTTTAGAAATAAAAGATATTAGAAACCTCAATATCATTTTTGAAGACCTACCATAGATCTTCAAAAATGATATTGAGGTTTGATGTAAAAAAAATTTTGCGTTTCAGTTCTAAGTATCGGGAACCCCCAAAATTTATTGTTTTTTTTTCTATTTTGGTGTGAAAATCCTAATGCGGTTCAGAGAATACATCTACTTAACAAGTTTCAACAGTATAGTTCGTATAGTTTCGGGAAAAAGAGGCTGTGAAATATGGACAGACAGACAGACAGACATGACGAATCCATAATGGTTCCGTTTTTTGCCATTTGGCTACGGAACCCTAAAAAGGCATAATGCAACTGGTTGCATCCAATAAAGTTGACAAGTTCGTTTCCATAGTAACCACAGGTCATTGAATGGTCAGTAAAATGCAACCGTATAACACAGGGGTGGCCAACCGGTAGATCGCGATCGACTTGGATCGACTGGTCGATCGCGACTATTAGTCCAGTCGATCGTGGCAAGGCATAAAATATATCCAACTTCAAACCTGATTTTGCTAACCTAGCGAAAGATGCTCAAACGCAATGCTTACATTAATATAAATAAGTAAGTAGGTAGTTAGGTACTAAGAATACTTTTCAGTCTTACATTTTCCCTCTTAATAAAATAAAAAATACCTACTTCTTACATAATTTGTGTACCTACTGAGCTATGCTGTTTCATATAAGATTTCAAGAAGTATGTAATTGGTAGATCGCACAGGGTGTCGTCAGTGAACAGTATAGATCTTGGGTCTAACCAAGTTGGCCACCCCTGATAACATATAAGTATGTATCTACCTAGTTCAATGTGTCATATCTATAGGTATATACACTATACATAACTGGGTAACAATCGACCCTTGCTGGCAGCGTTGAAATAATATAGGTAATATATAGGTAGGTATCGATATCGGACGCAGCTCTTAGATTACCTACTTCCCTATCTTCATACCCATCAATTACTAGATGTGGCTAGAATAGCAGATGCCTGGTTAATAAGGGTAGGTACCTAAACTACCTAATGTTAGTATGTGTAGGGGTTTTTATGCCTAAGAGTACCTACGTAGGGGTGCAAAAACCCTCTTGCACCCGGAAGCCAAGGAGGCTTGAAAATAAAATATAGGTAGGTACCTACCTAGGTGTTAAAACATTCTGAACTAAAAAAATACCCGAAAACGCCTAATAAGTTATCACACTCTGGCTTATCGTTGAATTTTGGGACACGTTGTCTAGATCAAAAAGTACTTTGTGGTCTAGTTGGTAGTGTGAAGGTCCAGATGGGAGCTCCACAATATAATTAAAAAGTTTTGACTTGAATAAAATAAGTAGGTACTTATATTTACGACTTTACATTATCACGTTATATTTAGCACTGCTTCTATCTAAACAAAAATACCATAGTAGAATATTTGAAAAGACAGAAGATGAAGGATGAGCAGCAGGGAGATGAATTTTGATGACAATGGTTAGATAGAATCGCAGCCAGTGGTCGCGGAGCGGATATAGTGCCATATAGGTACTGATGGTATTTTATGCAAGAAAGCTAGAAGGATGAATAATGTTCGAGAGTTGGTCGTAATCCCGAAACGTTTATTGCACGAGATCTTGCAGGAGTTGCATGATGATCAAATTCAAAGTCAAAACATTTATTTCAAGTAGGCACTTAAAAGGCACTTTTGAACGTCAAAAATTACGAAAAAATAGAATTGATTCTAGTCGCCCATTCCAAAAGGTAGTTTTCGTATGGACATTTAAGACTGGCGAAAACTTTAGCGAAGTTGAGAGCGGCATATTTTGTTAAGGATGCTGAGAAGGAAGGAGATCGGTATGTGAGGAGCTGTAGGTACGCTGTGTCAGGAGCGGAAGCAATCCAAACAAGTAGCTCAGCTGCAACCAGTGGCCCATATGATGGAAAAGGTAGGAATCGATTTGTTAGGTCCTTTCAGAAGGTCACTTAGTAGAAAAAGATATGTGGTCGTATGTGTGGAGTAGGTATAGGTACTACTGACAGACACTCAGCTTAAGTTGAAACCAACTTTGCTCACGGGGCATAGCCTTCGCAAAGTGTGCTTGGTTTACACAATTGGTTCAGCTTAAGATTGAGCACCAACAGTTTTATCAGTAGGTATTGACTGATATTTCGGAGAGTTGGTCGTACTCCAAAAAATAGTAATGCGAGAGGTACCTACCGGGATCGGTACCCGGCGCCTGCACCAATTTGTGGAGGTCCAGATGGGAGCTCCTTTTTAAAAACTAATTGCAGAAATAAATCGTTTACCATAAATGATATGATCTACATGATTCAAGGCATATTACATCCTCTCATCACTTTTAGGTACATGATAGAGTCATGTACCTAAAAGTGTGATGAGAGGATGTAATATGCATGGTATCTATATACCTATTATAGAAAAATAACATTTAGGTACTAGTGTTTTCGTTTAGGTAGGTTCGTATACCTAATTTAAATCTAAATTGGGATAAATGAACACATTTAGCGTGCTAACGTAACATTTCCTACTTAGCTGATTTACCTAAGCAGGAAGCGAAACGTCAGTCTTCTTAGGTCCCCGTGGTTAGGTAGGCACTAAATTAGGATGGATGAAACGTCAAATTCTAACTACTTACCTACATGAGGAGGTTTCCCAGTTTTATTTCTTAGAACAACTAATTGTATACCTAAGTGAGACAGAGGACGCCATTGTCGTTCTAAATGACACGGTAGTGGTCTTCGATTCCACTGGGCATCCATTGGTATCGGCGCTGACTTACGACTTGTAGTTACATACAGATAACATTCACTGTACAATATTTTTATCTGATGAAGCGACGCGCGCTTTTCTTGTGGTAACCAAGTATACAAACGCTGTGAACGTGTAAGGGCAGGAGCTCTTGGTATCGTCCGACACAATGGCGAAGTGTCTGTGCTGACACTACTCGTCTTCACGCACACATTCACAGCGTGTTTGTACACTTGGTTACCACAAGTAAAGCGCGCGTCGCTTCGTGAGATAAAATTACTGTAGTGGTCTAGTCTAAGTAGAGGCGATTTTTCAGTAGGTAGTGTCAGCTCGAACTAGCTCGAGAGTTCTGATTCGAGTTCGAACGGTCTGAGTATGTCTTCTGCTTACTTAGGGCCGAGTCACACCGAAATGCCAGCGGCCGGCAGCGGCCTCGCGCGACCTCCAGACCCCGCGCGCCTGGTATCACCGCCCGCGGTGCCGCGAGCGGCCTCGCGTCGCCGCAACCGCGGGCGGAAACACCAACAAGACGCGCGGCCTCGCGACCTTTTCAAGCGATACTGGTCTTTTAAGTATGTAGTTAAAGTTTAAAATTATTTCACACTGAAAGTGCTCGCCGCGTCGGTGCCGGCAGCTGCCATTCCGGTGTGACTCGGTCCTTAGAGGCTGCTATGGTTGCTACATGTGTGTAAGTACTTGAAAGATATTTGGCAAATTCTCTATGAAATAGAATACCATCAAGCTATTTCTCCAATTCCATAAAACGTCTTGTCCTTCCACTACATAAGGTTGTCCAACGAATTAAAGTCAAATTTTATTTACACACTTTATTGAATTAACATAATGAAAACAAACATTAATATCATATTGAAATGAACCTCATGACAGTATACTGTAACCGTGAGTACAACATTTATATTCATAACATTTAATCAATTCAATACACAAAACGATTAGATATGTAGATAATTACAGTGATATTCGAAAGATATGACATGTGAACATCTAGAGTTGTGAGAACATAATATAGATTACACGACTTTGCATCTGCAGTACAATTAGAAGCAGTAAATAATAAACCATTTATCAGATTTGATAAAAATATGTGCATGTTATTCTTTATTATTATTCTATGCACATTCCCTATCTATTCTCGGCGACATCCGGTCAAACGAACGCTACGTGAATTATCCGCACAACCAATTTATTACTATGATAAGCTCTCACTGTTAATAACACGTTAACACAGTGCTCGACCACCGAGCACGTCCTACAGCCTGCCTCCAGCGGTCAGCTGCCCACATCAATATTATTGAAGGCCTGCGAAATCCAATCAATAAAATTGATTTCTACAGGAAGCAGTGTTATCCCCACGCCAGCCGGTAGAAGAGTACCGCAATGTCGCCCGACGCTTGTGAATCCAATCATCATTGTTTCTAGTTAAATCTAACTTTTAATTAGGTACGAGTATTATTGCATGGCATATTGATGTTGGTGGCAGTCAGCGCCATAAATATATCAACATTAAAGGAACTGCCGCAGCAGTATCGATTACATTACATTAGATTGACTAGACACATAGCCGCTTTAGAGATCACAATACACACATTTTCAATCATCTTAACCATACTTTCCATAACTTAAATGTCAGTATATTTATGTCATTGATAATAACCAATAAAGTCTATGTTTATATCCAAATAACATTTGTAGAACAATACGACTTTTATAATGTTTACTAATCATAGTGAATACAAAAAATTAAATGCTTATTGAAGTAACAGCAGTGAAACAAAAACATCAGATATTTTTGTTGTTTTTTGATATTACAATTCTTAACTATACTCAGTCAATAATTACTATTAACTTTAATACTAAACAGGTGTCAAAACTGTGAAATTAATAGCCTACGCACATACAGAATATGACAGAAAATAAGATAGCAGATCTACTTTGACAATTTTGTAAACACACGGTCCTGTGTGTTCGTATACTTTGTAGAACATGCCTTACGAATGTTATATATTACCATACAATTTATTTTATATAGACGATCTGTCGTACCCGCATAGCACATTTCATTTTTCCGTTTTATTTATTGTTGAATATTTAAAATCAATTGATAAAAATATCTTCTATCATAAGGGTATTCGGAATACATACAATTGAACTATATAGCTGTGTAGATAATGTGAAGATATGATGAAATCCTCTGTATCATGTTACCCTGTTCACTAGTGACGAAAGTGTAGTATTAAAACATGAATATTTTGTCTAATATAATCGTAGTGTACTTAGAAAGGGATGAAGCGAATATAATATTATTGGATATTGTATATTATGAATAATAAATTACACAACCTTTTTACCCAATCGTGTAGAACCTGTATATTGGATATATATTTATTAGGACATAGCAAAATATTATGTATTATGAATGTAATAATTGCAATATATAATGTCACCAATAAACTTGCGAACGAAGTGGATTGCATCGTAAGCATTTATACAAAATATTTAATTATAGAATGTAGTAATGTCAAATTTTTATATTATAAACCGTAAAATTCAAGGGATTCTCGAAAACGGTGCAATAAGAACTTCAAATACATGTGCTAACACGAAAATTGTAAAGAAATTCACTATTACATTTATAAATATTTGCTAAGATTGAATGTAATTACACTATACAGCGCTGTCTGACCCTGTCAATAAAGGCTATATAATTCATAACACGATCCAAAAGAAGTCCACAATCGTACAACTTACAGTTTAAAATAATTTGAAGAAAATCTAAGAACAAAAGGCACTAACTTTTAGTTTAGCGACTTAAATATATTACGAACATTTGAAACATACAAATAACGAGGATAAAACTGATATCTGAATATACATTAAATAATCATTTAATTGAAATCTCATACAACATACGGAATCATGGACCAACTATGTAACTATTTTCATCGTGAGTATTCGACATAGTTTCAACCATGTATTCTTGTTTTGAGTTCTTAGCCCTTACCCAAATCTCTTATACTTTTGATGGCACATTGATATTATTCTCAATATTACGTAATAAACATTCCTGTATTAAAAAACCCCCAATTCATTAAAATCATCGACATCTAACTGTATGTTAAAATTAATTATTAAATATGTTATACGGCACGATACGTAATACACAGACAGAGAAAGGAAAGAAATGTCGAGCAATTGACCGAAGAGAAACAAAATTAATTGTATATAAGTAGTAAGTGATTATCTATACAGTAAAACAACGTGTAACGTATCTTGCCTACAGCATATTTGGTGCGACTAAAAGTAATAAAGATTCTCCATAAGTATGTATAATGTATTCTTACTTCGCACAATGAGTACGATGTGCATAGCACACTAAATTAAAATATTGCTTATCGAACAACAGAAAACAAACTAAACTCCATTTCGCAGCCTAGCTTACATCAACATTGACAAAATTGAGCAAATGAAAATAACAATAACAATACGAATCATAATAATTGCTAAGTATAATTATATAATGAGTATAATAAAGATTATATCGCTTGCTGTGATTACTATTTAATTACAACTGAACGTAATAATACAAGGATATAATGAAAAATTATCACTAATTATTATTTATTCACTAATAATTTAAAATTGTATTGACCTAAATTTTATTAATATCATTGACAACACCGATGAATTGATACTTTCTTAACAGAAAGATTTTGCGTTACAATAACCTGTCAATTATTATATAAAACATGCATCGCATGTGCGACGCCCGCGCCCTCGCGCCCCGGTGTTCACTCTCTGAACTACAAGCGTGCGCTATGACTACTACCTGCATCACTATCCGATACGCGATAAACGACATCCTGACGTAGCTCTTGCACAAAAGTGCAACCCCAATCGTTAATCACAGCTATGAAATCTCTTCTCTTTAGTAAATTACTATTTTTTTTTTCAAAATTATCTTTTCACAAATTTATATCTATAGAGTAATTCTATTTAACCTGTGTGTACTTACTTTACGAAGCTCTATACATTGTCTTAATTGCAATTTAATAGACTATAAATAATTGATTTTATCAAAAATTTTATTGCTACGTTAATTTACTTCAAGCACACAAAAATAGATAAAACTTTGAGAGAGGTGCAAACAAAATAAAATAAACTTTTCATTACTTTTACATAACGCAAATACACCGATAGAAAAACAAATTTTGACTAGCATTATAGAATTTCTTAATTTTTTTTTCTACTTTCAAAACAATTTGACTAGCATATCGACCGACGATTTTAACGAAATACGAACTAATTTTCAATACTATAGACGTCACATTAAAATACACATAATTAAATTTTAGACACAACTTTGGCACAATCATTAATTACTGAAATACTGCAGGGGAAGACTTGGGAAATATGTTATTGGGATATGTTTCGAGAATATTAAGTCTAATCGCGTAATCTTATAACTAGGGTGCAAAATTAATAAGTAGTGGATAATACAGTAATCGCTTACGTAATTCCTATTAACTTGATACTTTTATTGTTATTTTACCATAATATACCATGTTTAAAATACATGCGTAACTCACATATTATTTACGAAGTTGAAATTCAATTATTTTGGCTTTCGATATTCATCGTGACTTGGCACTATTCAACTTTGAAGCAAATAGAAAGACATTTCACTGACAAGCTTTTCAATACAGTGGTCCTATAGTTATCTTACCCTACATTATCCTAAGTGTATTTTTTTTTTACTTTTTTGGAAATATTTGATTACCACAGGACTATATTTGATCTAAGACTAAATACAATGAGCAGTCTGGAGAGGGTGATAAAATAATTCAAATTAACCGTTCTACATTACATTACTAGACATTAACTACTCTCAGAATAATTTAGCATAAATCCACAACATTATTAATGTTAAACAAACTTTAACAATCTTTGGCTTTGATCCCTAGACCAATATTAATTATTCGACTTAAAATTTCCAGTAGCCGATGTATCCTACACATTGTGTATACGTTAGAGATCTTAATAGTTCAAATGTAAAATAAATTAGAAGACTATCACATTTAGCAACACTATTTTTATACCTAACGTCTTTTTTTTTGTGATATTAGACGATTTTAAATGATATACTGAAATGTTATCTTCTCCTCTGTCTCCGTTTTTAAAGTAAGTTTTCTTAAAGGATTTGATCCCATCGGTTTCGTATAGCCGCGCCGCGTCCGAGCGTCGCAACAGTTACTGTAACACCTAATTCTCAGGTAATTACGATTATTTTATTTACAAATATTGTCTTTAAACCCTCTCGCTCTGTTCGCTAATCTAACACTACGCTACGTCAGCGGGTCCGAGGTCGATTGTAACGCATCTACACCTATCTAATGTTTCCGACACTCGATTAAACTTACTTTGAACATTATTACTTGTGGTCGGTACTGATCATAATGGAAAATAAATCCAATAGACAATTGATACACTCAACCGCTTAAATCCATAGTAAATTCGATCAGCTTAGCTATCTCCTGTTGCACACTTTGTTATAAATCCATAAGCCGTGAGCAGTGAACGAGACAAATTATTATAAATATTTAACTATTTAAAATAAGTGTTTTGTGAAGTTATATTACATGTTCACTGTTCACAGATTAGCAAAAATTTTAAAATGTCAGTCGTAAGTTTTTTTTATAATAATAATTTTTCAAACCCCTTCCCCAGGTCTTACTGATATATAAATCACTGACATGTTCTGCTCCAATCAATCAAATACAGTGGAGAATAAATATAAGAATATCTAAAATACTTATAAACTCGTAACAAATGTAAACATACATTCAGCGTGGATCTAATGTCTTGCCAATAGCGTCACCTCGTTATAGAGAGATTGATTTGGTCACGTTCATTTGAAGAAATATATCGGAGCCAGAGTCCCGTATTGCGGCTGCATCAGAAATGTGCGTTCAGTGTTGTACCATTTGTACGCAACGCCGGAATTCTGGCCGCGGAGCCCCATTCAATGGATCGGTGCCTTCACGATGTGGTTCGGAGCGATGTAGTGGTAGCCCGGCAGCGGGAGCCCGGCCGTCTCCATTGTGATCCTGGAAAACATTACATACTTACGTTAATTCACTTTATTCACACCGCAACACTACAGTCACGTTTTTGTTCAAACAATCGTCAAAATAACAATCTGTAATACCCCGTTCATTGGGAACATAAACGAGTTAAATTTTCGTGTTGGCTTTCAAAATATGAAATTCAAGTAACAGCTTGGATGGAAATGGAGATCAAAGGATAAAGCAGTAACAGGTTGATCGTGAACCCGTCCATAGAAACAAGTAAGTATAAAACGTGGACACACTAGGATTTAAATTAAATGTAAGGAAAACTCTTACCAGGACATTGGATGATCCATTGAGCAGTAGGATAGTACACGTGGAGCAAAGTTCAGCATGTCAGGTATCACGGGAATGTTTGGTGCCGGTGGGTGGGCAGGATTGTGGCTTGGGTCTTCAAGGAAGCTTTGTGTTTCGGAACATTTACTTAGACATGGTTACCTGCACTTAAGACTAAGCCGCGCTCTGCCAGACAAAAGTTTTATCAATAAAAAACACACGCGTACTATTATTACTTTTTATTAAGTATGTACTTTAAAACAATACACTTTTGCTTAACGATTCTAGCCAGTAATATAAACCTGAAACGAATACGAAAACGTTTACTACCTTAAAATTAACATGATTTTTATTACAAATAAAAAATTATATGACAGCTAAATAATCTGCATTCCCTACGGAACTACATTTAGAAACATACGAATTGGACCTCAATTTTAAATTCGCACTAATTAATAAAATAATGTAGTGACAAAACAACGCCATCACCTAACTAATCTGCTATAGCTTCGCTATGTCTAACGCAATGGCGTTGCCTGCCTTATACTTAATAAGGTCACCTAAATATAAAACAGTCCAAACTACTTATAATAATCTTGAGATAGAATCATAAGTAGCTATAAATGTATAATAAATAATAAAAACATCCAACATTCCCATTCCTGCTGGAATATATTTGGCGTAAATAGAACGACTCATACCAACTACAAACAAATCATTTCCTGGTGTTTAACAAAATTAAAGTCATACGCAGACGACCGATCAGCGTTATAAAACTATAAACTAAATCATTACCAAGTAAAAACCTCATTCTTATTAGACTTTTTTATGATTTTCTTTTAAATTTATTGTTTTACAAAGCCAAGTTCCTTGATTTCTAAAATGTGTCAAAAAGTTTTGAGGAATATTAATTTAGCAACGAATAGATAAAGTCGTAAACTGAAATAATTTAACCAAAATGTGATTTGTTATTACAATAATTCTGTCAAAACATCTAATTTGATCTTCCATTTAAAATGTGTATACAGAGGTACTGTCATCAAACAATACTTCTTTATTATGTTAAAATGAATGTGTACAAATGAGGCGAATTACAAAATAACTAGAGCATCAATTTTCTAGAATGTTTAGAGTTTGAAGTATCGTTTGATGTACTCTTCTGATTGCGACACCCTGTATTTTGATTCCAAATAGACATTTCATTACATCTGAACGCAAAGCACTCTGTATAATCTACAGCCTTTAGCTTCTACGTACTTCTACTATTGTCAAGATCCCTAGTTGTCGTTAGTCGTATTAATTTTAATTTTCCGTCGTTTAGTCCATCATGTAACTTGACATAACTATTATGTACTAAGTATTACCATCGCGATTTTATTTAATTTTAGTTACTTAATTTTTAATGATGATATTTTAGTCCCCGGATATCTTATTTTAATATTTATAAAAAATCGAGGTCTTTTTATAATAAGTTTAATTTAATTCTTTCGTAATTTCAAAAACTTTCTCTAGCTCAGTCATACTTATAAACCGACACTGAAAAATACATATTGATTTAATTTTAAATAGAAAATCAATAATATTTTGTTCACACATAATGTATTTTATATTGAAAATGGTTCAAATAGTTTCAACCTAGACTCTAGGTCCTAGAGTGATATTATATTGAGTACTGCTACATAGTACAATAAAAATAAGAAAGTTGTGTTAAGCAAAGAACGATTACGATACGATTAAGTATTTTAATAAAAAAAGTGTTTTATAATATCTTTCAATATATTGAATAAAGTAGAAAAGATGAAAACAGATTTCCCAAAAAACAAAGAACCGCGTTTATTTACTCTTAAAAATAATATAATGATGTTAAATGACTGTCTTAGAGAACGTAGCGTTTCGACTGATAGTCTAACGAGCTCCAGCGAGTGACGTGTTACCGACTACCCACGGTATACCGCAGTGGGTCCATACAGTGATGATACTAAGCGTAAACTTCGCTCTTACTTATCAATAAAATCTTACGATGACAATTTTAGTTACATGATTTCAAAGTAACAAAGGAGAAGGACCAACGCGTACGGACCAGAAATCCAGTAATCGGTACCAATAAACTGTGTGCCAATAGGTTCCTTATGATGAAAGAAATAATTCTAGTATCCTACCCCCTTTAGGGGTTTGACTTTAGATTTCTTTATTTTTGTCAATAATATCAGTACACTTAGCCGATTTCGCCAAATTTAAGCTCGCATTTGTACATAAGCTCTCCTTATAACGCTGTAACATTGCTTTTTGTAATTATGTGTACCTAGGTACCTACACTAAAGAATATGAATGAATGAATTTCATTATAAACTTCAAAATCACCTAAATCCTCTATGAAGGGTAGTTTTGACAAACTTAATATAAGATTAAGTTTCAATTAACTCATGGAATAAAAGAGCTTTCATACAAACTTTTATAGCAACCTGGGTAGGATTATCTTTCATCATAAGGAATGTACTGGCACACATTTTGTTCGTACTGGTTACTGGGTCGATTGTGATACCTTCTCCTTTCATGTCACGATCGCGATCACTTCGATAGCAGTCCGAGCCGCGTTCGTAGCCGTCCTACGTCGTAGAGCGCCTACGCGGCTAGTACGGGTTGTACTTCCTGTCCTTGGAGGACTTAGCAGGCGCGTCGTCATCTTGGCGGCGGCTGAAGGACTTGTGACTGCGGTGCACGCCCGTGGTCTGCACGGGCTGCGCGCTTCCGCTCAGCAGGTCTGTGAGCCCGCCGAGCGCCGAGAGCGAGCTGAGCGCGCCCAGTGCGCCGGTCTTGCTGAGCAGCTGCGCGAGCGGGATGGCGGACGCGAGCGGGCTAGCCGCGGACGAGCTCGCGGTGCCGCTGGTCGAGCTACCCTCCAGATTCGCCTTCTGAAGCTCCACACTGCCGGAGCGGGATAGGAATGTTGTATAGGGTCAGGCGACCTCTGGGCTTATTCGAGTGCACGCGGTCGCGAAAGGCGGCGCCGGCCCGAGTTTTAACAGCGAACGTTCGCTCACGTTTTACAACATAAATATTTATGTTTATCAATCTTTATTTTTATTGTTTTTGTAATTATATTATTTTTAGTAATGATTATAAACCAAAACGCTATTTTTGCTCCCTTTCTAACTTAAAACTGTGAACTATGTAGCAAACGCAAACGTTTGATATATATTTTTTATAAAATCCTTGTCACTAACGTTTGGTAAAATTAAGTGTCACGACACAAACCACTTATTAATTTTCGATTAAAACTACAAGCGATTCCGTTCTAAGTTTTAATATTCATTAATAATTATATAAATTTTAATATTATTTAATATTAATTAGACTTTGAGTAAAGTCCATAATTTTTTAGACAATTAAAAAAAAAACCATAATAAGACTGACGGTTTACAAAATAGATTTGCATGAGTCGCTAAAATTATTGAAAGACCAATTGAGGACCTCATCCTTTATGAAGTCGGCTAAAAATGTGCCATGTCATCACTACTAGAAGTGAAATATGAGACGTTTTAAAAAAATCTAATCAATCAACTCATCCATGACCTATCACAGTTTGTACTTGGATTTTTAATCGTATTCAATAACTCGACAGTTCGAAACAAAATAATGTTACCACACTAAAAATATAGTGTTGGGATAGTGGACGAATTTGCTAATAGAATGAATGGTAAAAATTGTTTGAATAAAATCCAAATGTGTTATTTGTTCTATTCGAAACAAATCTTATTTTAAAACATTATTTTCAGTTTATTGGTTTTTTTTAAACGTGAAATCGGTGTGAATGTGTTAATTTCGTGCGTTATTTTATAAACCAAAAAAATTTTTTTTTTCTGATATAATAAATAGTTTATTCATAATAACAGCATATGGTGTAGTACATGGTAATTTACAAGGTTGACAAATTATAAAAAACTAGATGACCTGGCGAACTTCGTACCGCCACAGAATCAATAACAACGAATGTATGAGAAAAAATACTATTTTTATTTTATTTTTTTGTGAATTTTTTCCATATTTTAATAGTTATTCTGCTATTTGGGGCGGAGACAAATCAAAGATCATAAATAAAAATCGGTCCAACCTTTCTTGAGTTATATATGGTGAGAGAAGAAGAGTGAAGAGACTTTGTTTTATTTATATAAAATATAAGACAATAGATTCAATATAAAACTATGCATATTTTATTAAAGGTAAAATCTTATATTACTTACAACGTTGATTAAATTTAGCTCTTTTTATTACATTATTTTTTACCTCACTGCCTTTTTTTTGCCAGAAACTGGCAAGTATCCCTGTGACTGTCAAGTTACTGAATACGATTTGAAGTCCAAGTTTACTGTTGGACATAGGCCTATATCCCTTGTTACGCCACAACACCCGGGTCTTCGCATTTAATCTGTCCCAACCACTTTTTTAAGGTCCTCGTCCCCGTATAGCTGTGGGTCGGCCACGAAACGCTTGTCCATACGCGGTCTCCATTCAAGGAAACGTCACCTCCAAAAGCCATCGGTCCTTCGCCAAACATAGCCAGTGTACTGCTAGTTAAGTTTGCTAATTCTGCAAGTTATGTCGGCAAATATAGTTCTTTTCTCGATAATTTTATTTCAGATCTTATCCTTGAAAGGGTAATCTTGTCCTTGAAATGGGTGGGACGTATTGGTTGAAGGCCTTAGTCTTCAAATATTGCGGTTTAGGCTACGAATAAGTAATAAGAGGCAACGAAAAAAATTGCCGTTAGATTCGTTTTTGAATTTTATTTGTGACTCATCGCTGATTTACAAACGCGTTATTTTTTTGAGCGGACACAGGCTTTGCCAAAAATAAAACTGAATTTCGCCACAAATAACCAGCCAATTTTTTCATCGGTAAACTTTGCGCCGAAAATATTGATTTAATATTAGGATAAGAGAAAAACAAATAAAAAAAGAATAATTAAATAACAATCCTATTTATTACTCGGGTCAGGCGCCTAATTTTCAATTAAAACGAGATCGATTTCGCCAGTGCGCCGGTCTTGCTGAGCAGCTGCGCGAGCGGGATGGCGGACGCGAGCGGGCTAGCCGCGGACGAGCTCGCGGTGCCGCTGGTCGAGCTACCCTCCAGATTCGCCTTTTGAAGCTCCACACTGCCGGAGCGGGACAGGAATGTTGTACAGGGTCAGGCGACCTCTGGGCCTATTCGAGTGCACGCGGCGCGAACGAGTCGGCGCTGGCCCGAGTTTACAGCTGTTTTATTATTATTATTTTAGCCTATAGCGTACTACTGCAGGGAAAACGCCTCTATTCCTTACTTCCACTTGGCCTTGTAAACTGCTATCTGAGGCCAGTCCTTAAGTTCATTCCGGCATCTCCTTCTAGGCGTGTAGTTGTAGTTCTACTTCAACCACAGTTCGGCATCACCGCAATTTCTATTTTGGAATTGGAACGCAGTATCGAGTTCTTAATACGGTAATTACGTTTCAATCTCAAAATACTGCATCCCATTGCCCGCTGGTAAAGCCTGCGCTTCATAGGTGAGGGTGGGAGAACGCACGTGTCTATGAGCATTTCCTTCAGTGTAAGGTGGAGGGTCCATGGTTTCTTTCACCGATCAATAGCTATTCCAGGCATTTTTGGTTCATCTAGCAACATCATTATTTGCCTTGTCTGGAAAGAGACTATTTGGCCGAGGTATATGCATACATAGATATTTTTAATTTCCACATCCCCAAACGCTATGTTGCGCCTGGTGTTGTTGGTCATCACATTGGCTTTCGGCATGGTGATCGCAAGTCCGACCCCGAGGATTGCTTTGCTCAGTCGGCGGACGGGTAGATCGAAGATTAAGCTAGATGGGTGACCATCCATTACATACTAAGATCTCTATGCCTCGGAAAGCACGTTCAGCTGTTGGTCCCGGCTGTCATACGTAGATACTTTGACATTCGTTACGGGTAGTCAGAAGCCCGACATCCTGACAACCAGTTCTACCAAGGGGAATCGTGTTACCCAGTAACGGGTTGTGGAGGTCAGATAGGCAGCCGCTTCGTTTAAAATACTGGTAAGCTGCATCCGGTTAGACTGGGAGCTGACCCTAATACGGTTGGAAAACGCTAGACTTTCTTTCCTACATATGGAATTAAATATGGCTGTGTTTGGAAGGCTATCGAATGTTTTATAATAGAGTAAGACGTTTTAGTAATTAAATTATTTATGCTTTGTTTATTCGTTGTAGTAACATTATTTTTGTGATTATAAACCATAATGACATCATTTGTGATCTCCATCAGAACTTCTAACCTCGATCACGTTCGGACACAAAGACGTTTTTTTGCTTAAATTAAGTGTTTTTTGTTACAATAAGTATCACTAACAAACGCTCGGTAAAGTTCTACGATACAAAACAAAGTAGGTATTTAGTTTCGAATAAAACAACTGCAACCGTTTCCGGTCTAAATATTCGTAAGAAAAGTTCATAATTTGTAATATTTTAATATTAATATTACAATCTATACAAAACTCAACCTAAACATTAGGCGTGCTACACGCTTGTTCGGGTCGGCATCATTCGGCACAGCTGGGCGGCAAAATCTACACTAATATAATAAAGCCAAAGATTTTTTGTTTTTTTGTTTGAGCGCGCTAATATTTGGAATTACTTTTTGCATTTAATATCCCAATTCTTGAGGGAGGTTATAGGTTTATTTTACATTACGCTACGATCCTAAGGAGCCGAGCAAAGAGAAAAGAAGTCGAAAGAACGCTAAGAGAAAGCTAGCGCAGGCGGGCGATGCGATACGACGCAGTGGGTCGGGGGCTGAAATTTCACGCTGTCGGAGTTGCGGGCTGAAGCTAGTCGAATATATACTTTGGCGCCCGTCTGTGCCGAATCATGTCGACCCGAACAAGTGTGTAGCACCCCTTAGACACTTTATAATAAGCTTAGTGAGAGTTTTAAAGTATAAAATATATTTACAGACGAATTCAGTACTTTCTCCTTTTTGAAGACGGTTGTGCCTTGTCGTCACTAAAAGTTAAGAATATAAGTAGAAAGTCAATTATTGCGGCTTAATTAAATGCAGGATATGAAACAAGGTATAGGATTAGGATTTTTCCCAAGAGGTTTTCATATCAGATACTTTAGAAATATCGTCGAAAAAGGTACGAACCAAAATAAGTTTTCTTTTCAAATAAAAAACTAATAGTGATATACAACAGTAAGTATCAGAAAGGTGTGGTCATCTTTAAGGGTGTGGTACATACCATCAAACTGAACAACTTTATGGGACCAACAACGTAATAGGCATGACGAATGATTTTCAAATCCTCTTCCGTAATGTACGTACACATTTACTATTTACGAAAACACCTATATTTCGGTAATAAAATAAAGTTTAACGAAGTTTGAAGCCATTTTTCTAATATTTTTTCAATAGGGCGCGAAAACAGCTCAGTGTCATGGCGTCGGATCCGACGTCACGCCTAGGTAAACATCAAATGTTGTCAGTATACTATCTATAGTGTACTCTGTGAACCACAGTGATGTTTACATAGGCGTGACGTCATGCGCTGTGATTGGTGTTTCAGTCAAAATGGCCGACTGCAGTATTTTAATCTTTTATTTTAGTGAAAATCCGATTAATATCAAGTTTTTAAATTAAACTAAATCACTGTTTTAAATCCTTTTTATAAGTATTTTCCCCTAACATCATTAAATTTTTGATTATTTGATACTGTCGTCACGCCTATTGCGAAAAAATAATCAGTCGTCCCATTCGTTTGGGTCGTGTAGGTATATTGAAGTTTTGTATGGGACAGTATTACGTTGTTGGTCCCATGGAGAAAGTTGTTCAGTTTGGTGGTCTGTACCACACCCTTAAAGATGACCACAACTTTCTGATACATGAATTTAAAGAAAGTGGCTTTCCGAGCGTTTGTGAGTTAAAATAAAATTGAATTCCACCAAAGGTAACTGCAAATTCTTTAATCGGCCAATAACAACGATTTGCATCGAATATCATGAATAATGATACGATAGCATTAAAATAAATAAAAAATAAAAATCCATTTATTACTCGGGTCAGGCGCCTTTTTTGTAAATCTTATTTTTTTTATTAAACGAAAACGATTTCGAAACGGCCCATAAGGTATGATAAATCAGAGGAATATTGAGGGATCATAAAATAAATCGACCTTAAGGGTGGATTAGGCAAGAGTTCACTGGACATGAACGGGCAAAATAATACTCCGGCGGAGTCGGATGGAGGGGGGGAAGAATTAACGGTTTTTTTGTTGATTAGTATCGACTTACCTCATGTTGATGAGGTACTGAGCCAGAGCCACGGAGTCAGGGTTGCCAGAGATAGTGATGGTCCGGTCAGTGCTGCCACCTTCGCGCTCCTCGCAGTTCGATATTCGGATCATAGCGCCGGAAATTTGTCGGATTTCAGCTATTTTGGTGCCGCCCTGTTCATATTTTTTTAGTTTAGTAGAGATCGGTAATTTTAGTAAACTTGGTGAAATACATCTCTTAGGAACGTCGTTCTCGTCCGAATGACGTGTAGTGAACATATGAATAACATTAAGTTTTTATATCACAACTATTAAAGGAATGTAATACTTTTCTAAATTCAATAAGATTCAAAATGATAATCATTTCACAATACGGGGAGCGTAATTCTTTTCAAATTGACATAAGGTTCAACATGTTCAGAACACATCAAAGCCCCAAAAACTTATAGGAACTTCTTGCTTTTTAGGGTTCCGTACCCAAAGGGTAAAAACGGAACCCTATTACTAAGACTTCGCTGCCTCAAGAACCGCGATAGCTAGACTGTTGAAATTTTCACAAAGTATGTATTTCTGTTGCCGCTATAACAACAAATACAAAAAACAAAATAAAATAAATATTTAAGGGGTGCTCCCATACAACAAACGCGATTTTTTTTTGCCCTTTTTTGCTCGATATCAAAAATGGCAACAGGTAGGCACTTGAAATATTCACAAAATACTCAGTTGTATTTTAACTGTAATAATAAATAATAAAATAAAATAAATATTTAAGGCTCCCATACAACAAACATGTTTTTTTCGGCGTTTTTGCCTTGTGGTACGGAACCCTTCGTGTGCGAGTCCGACTCGCACTTGGCCAGTTTTTTATACATGTTTTTGTCATAATATCTACTTAATTTTCTTCCTGTGCGACTCCCTATAAATACTCTATCTTTCTTGCTTTTAGGAATATATTCCCGTGGTGATCTGTCAAGATATAAGATAAATATATATTTACCTTGCCAATGATGCACCCAATCAGTTCGTTGGGCACGGTCATTTCGTGCGACTGTTGGTTGGTAGCGGGCTGGTTGCGAGACTGGTTGGATGTGCGCAGTTGCGAGCCCGCTAGAGCTGCTAACGCTGAAAAGAATACATACACTTCATTAGTAATAACTGCTTTTAACTAAAAAAGTAATGATAAGCTACAGGATGCGTGGGAAATGGCTGGGGTAGTGATTGTAATATACAACGTTATTTTTAGTTTAGGCGAAACATGAATACAGTTTGTTCAAAATAAGTAACTGAATCGATTCCAATAATTTTTACCCCATGTTATATTTTGTTCCAAAAATATTTAAAAAAAGTTAAAAGTTGGACACCGAGCGATACTAAGTAGGTTATCCAATCTCCTCCCCGAACGGTTAGGTACCTAGGTACTATTATCAATGAGCGCAAGACGGCGCGGCGCGAGCGGCGCGGGTGAGTAAGTTTTTGTACGGACAAATAGGTAACATAACAAGCATATAATTTTGTGATTTTTCATGATACAGTTTTGAAATTTTGTACATACATTCTTTACATAAAAATACTAGACACGTGTTTCGGGTTTCGCATATACTAAAAATAATGTTGTATGAATTAGTTAAGAGATCAGACGGCCATAGATTTTCGTATCAAATATTAAAAGATTTGACAAATATGCCGCATTTTCGGTTTTAAATTAAATAGGGCTCTGATTTTACGCTTGCAGCCATTTGAACTGTAATTATGTTTTATGTTATTGCATCTGTTATTTGTGTTATCTAACACTACGAGAACTAACTACAGAATTACTTGTAAAGCGCGTCATCCACGACTCGTCATTAATAAATCTGGGATAGGATCGAACATTTCCACAACACGGTAAATACAAATTATACTCTCTATAGGCTCCAAGACACGAATTCGGGGAAATTTCGCTTTACAATACTATAGAAAAATAAATAATACTTCGTATAGTAGGGAAACTGCTTGTATTATACTCCCCGGAACATTCTAAGAGGGTTTAAAACTCAAAAACTCAAAGCATTTATTTCAATTAGACCTTGTACAGGCACTTTTGAATTGTCAAAATTAAATAGTCTGTCAGTTAGTCCGAAAGTTGAAGCTAGTTGCCCATTCCAAAACGTAGATCTCTATGGAGAAGAACGGGCAAGAAACTCCATGGACACTCTTTTAAATCAAGATATTACAAAATCCTGGGTACATTATTCTTGTTGCTTCTATATGTGAGATAAATGTAAAAAAAAGACAAATGAAGAAACAATTCAAAATTTAAGATTAAAAATAAGCATTGGCAGTTAAGAGATGACCAGTCTCAACCGACGGCGCCCGTTCACGAACATGACGCGTGGATCAGCACCATCCAGCTCAACCAGTTTGTAGGGAACCGAATGATCCAACAAACAGGGCCTTTAGCTACTTTTTAACGTTATTTATTTTTAGTACGTTCTTAGCTGATTTCGTTTTTAGCAGGCTTTCCCTAGTTCCTGCCCATAGGAATACAGGCGTAAGTTCCTGTTATGAGTACGTTTTTTAAGCTAAATTTGGAGCGCGTTATTAGCAAAAGTTTCCCTACTAAATATTATTCATTTTTCTATGATACTACGATAATCTTTATAAAAATATATGTATTTACAAAAGCGTTTAAACATAAAGTTGTTAGTATAGAATTAAAAATAATAATACATACTTAGGCTCTGTTTACCTGCAGGGTTAAGTCCGGTAGCATTAGCTGGACCTAAGCCGCCAAGACCGAGTGCTGCTAAGCCGGCCAGAGGTGACTTAGCCAAGCCTCCCATCTAGAAAAGAATATGGATATTTAGTAAAGTTTTAAGTTTGTATGTTTTATTACCACACAAGATGGTAAGTGATCCTGTATCTCAGTTTTATTTATTAAAGACTTGAGCTGTATTTTAATTCATAACTATCGAACATTTATAGCGCTTTTGGCGCGTGGTCAAACTCGGAACTAACGTCGCCATTTTATTTCTTATTATAGTTTCGCGCCCGGGCATCAAATCCGACAAAAGCTATACAGGGTTATTGGTAAAACATTAACAACCTCTTAAGAGGTCATTGTACTCATCATTATGAACAACTTTTACCACTTTTTAACCTTTTTTTTTTTAACTTTTTAACCAAACCTGAAATTGCGAAAAAAAAAATTCTGTTCCCTACATTTATGTTCGTATAACTCGTCGAAATGTAGGGAACAGCTGTTTGTTTTTTGATGCGATTTCTGATTGGTCCCATGGTAAAAGTTGTTCATAATGATGAGTACAATGACCTCTTAAGAGGTTGTTAATGTTTTAGCAATAACCCTGCATACAATCTTAGCTGTATTATTATTATTTAAATAAAGATACACGATCAGCATAGTTCACCTTGTTGGATTTTAACATTATTATTTAAAGTTTCCCAATCCAAACCTTAGGTCTACAATTTCATATTGCGTTCCATACAAATATCTTAGTAAGAATACTTACTAAAATAAATGTTAATCAATATACAATTTGGAAAGGTATTATCTTTATGTATACATACTACGAAAACAGTATATTTTACAAGACAATACAAGTTTCATACAAAGGAAGAAGAAATCATAATATACAGTGTGATACTTCATTCGTCGAAAATGTTTTTCTAAACAAAATTCATAACAGTATGCTAAGATTAGTTATATATAATTATGAGCTCCAGCTGCTTGTTTTCATCTTCTCTGACATAGCCGGGATGGGATCGCTGGATAGGGTTACCTGGGTAGAAACTAGATTTTACAAAGTAAATATTAAGGCCTAGGAAAATTCGCAATGTACACTTCAATTGAGACATTACGTATGATTAATTCAGATTGTAAATTTAAATCTGTCTGTATAAAATTCGAAACACCTGAATTAAACATACTGGACCAGAGAAGTCTATGGATTCAGATTGGACGAAAGGTAAAGGATTTGCGAATTTTCATAGCAATCTCAGAAAAAATTAAATCCACGTCGTGAGTTCTTGAATGGTGCTGCCCATAAAAATGCACCTTTTAAATAACAAAAAGGCAAAGTTTACTGTACTCTTAAATATAATTTTGTATCACGTTAAGCCATGCGCGACCATGGTTAATCACCATTATTATTTTTCGTGTGGAAAATAAAAGAAAAAAGATGGAATAGGCAAGGCAAAGGCAAATAAGGAGAGGTGCAAGTACAGGAACTTTTGTAAGAACTTGAACATCGCTGAAAGGTGCGCGAGCAGTTTGAAGTACATACGCTCGTATCTCGGCAATGCCAGAAAACAAACAGATAAAGCTTTGAATGTGAATGTGTTTATCACTACACGGCTATAATAATTACATTCGGTTCAAATGTGCTAAGATTAAATGCTATACTACGGATTGATATATGGAAAACATTGGAATAAGAATGATACAGATGTCGGGGTATACGTGCAAACAAGAAAGAATATATCGATGAGTTTCAAGCGTAAGGTGCAAGAGAGCAGCGCAAAATAATATGGATATTATTCCTACACTCCACATCACCGGGGTTCTAAAACTATTATAGTACAGGGTTAATTCATGGCGGCTACGGGGATTCGACACCACACATCCAATTCGAGGGGATTCTGGGGCAGCACCAATCACAATACGTCACTCAGTCCACACAACCTCATAGAGAAGAGTTTTAAATACTGAACAATTCATGGAGTTCTCGTCATAGGTATTAACTAGAAGATGTTCGTATGTACTAACAGGCAAAGTCGAACATTCTGGTATTATCAATTCTACGGGGCGGGTTTAGCATAAGTGTTTGATTCAAAGATTTCTATGTCGAATCGGTTCAGCATTCATTACAACGGTCGTGAAGATCGTACGGAAGGCCCTAGCTTTTGGTCCCGGCTAGGCAGGCAGTCTTGGATTTCTGTTGCTTATCCTACATGCATACTTATTTCGTACATGGAGAGTAGTAAAAAAATGAATTGCTAGAACGCCTTTTTTACCAGATTAGCCTGCATAAATATATGGAAGGCCAAATGGTGTAATTGTTTACGCGAGATTTTTCTTCGCAGGGACAAGCCTTATCGTAGCGACACACTTGCCGAAGGTTACGTCGCGTAAGCGTCGACATGAGTACCCTTCGACGTATTAGGTTGCTATCACACATGATGCGTCCTTAGTTCCGATGTAAAATGCGACTAAGGCGTTGCGTATCGAATTTCCGAGACAGATGTTTACGCTTACATCTAAAGGCGAAGTAATTAACATCGGCAGATGTGTCGCTGCACTTCGTCTTAGGAACCTTTTTGTCCTCGCACAGGTCTTGTTTGTTTTCATTATTTTGTTAGTTTTAAATGTTCCTTGTTAAGTGTTTGTGTCCCAAATAAAATATTTTTCTTTCATTTAGCGGGTAGATTAGCAGTTCATTAGTTTACGGCCCCTTGCCGAGCCGGGATGCGTGCCGCCGAGCCGGGAGCGTCTCTATGAGGTGTGCGGCGCGTGGACTCACGAGGTGGTGTTCGTGCAGCGGCGGCGGCAGCAGGTGGTGCGGCGGCAGCGCGCCCACCAGCGGCGGCTTCACCTCCAGCAGCGGGAACACCGGCGCGCACACCGCGCCCGTGCCGCCCCACTGGGACATGCGCGCAGGGCTAGCCGGGCGCTCCGGCCGGCTCGCGCACGGGCGGAGCCGGACAACGGAGCTCAAGAATGCACTCAACTTTTTGGCCGCTCTGAATACAAGGCACTTAAAGCGCTACAAGGTTCTTTTGGCGCGTGGTCAAAATCGAAACTAGCGCCGCCATCTTGTTTTCTCAATACATTTCAGAAAGCAATTACCAAATGTTTACCAACAGCGCCCCGCTGTCAATGCCATTCGAGCGCCAAAAGATTCTTGTAGCAGTGTACTTGCTGATGACGCGTCATTACAAAATGCTGTATATCGCCTACATCGCATGTTTGCTATCGCTTTTATCCGCCTGCATCCCGAAGGGTAGTTCAAATGAAAACTTTTCAGCAATTTCGATCCTACTATGCGTGTCAATAGAGATCAATTTCGGTAGGCGGACACAGATCAACTAACAAGTGACGACACAGTCCTTGCTCGATTTTTTGCGTGCTTTCATGTTCAACACCACTTTGTAGATGCAAATATTTGCGCGACCATCGCGTTTGTTCAATACAAGTGTGTGTTCTATTGTAGATTATTTTTGTATCTGTGCAATCTCGTTCCTACTTTCAGACCGGCCAAGAAGTTTAGCGCATTTTGTAATAATGTACATAGATACGACGCTAGATAAGTTTATCGCTGCAATATCCTCGCGCGAATATACTGACACGTTCAAAGTAATTTTGTCGTCTACCAGTAGTTAACGCTGCGTCAGTAAATATGATACGTGTACCAATAGAACAGTAGAATATTTTCAAAGAAACAAAACGCTGGCTACGTTTTTTGTACACAGGATTTTGAACGTTAAAGTACGTCGATCGGTACGATATTTTACTATATAATCTTGGGAGCACATGGCACTTTTATACTGCATTTGTTTTTAACCTTACGAACAGTGCAATATTAAGGCGTGGTATGATACTTTTTATCTTTTTTTTTTACTTATAGGAGTAGGGTAAGAGTACTGTAGGAGTAGTGTAGGAGTAAGGTAAGGGTAGGGTAGGGTAAGCGGTAGGACACCACGCGAACGAAGTAGCGCCGGGCAGCTAGAAATAATTTATATGGCAAAACAACATTTGCCGGGTCAGCTAGTTTACTGTAAAATATCATACAAGTCAGTACGGCCGCTTAATGTCGCCAATCAATTGTGCAGGTGTTACCTAGCACAGTTGATAGATCTATGTAGTGGTTGTGAACGCTTACGTAATTGCAAAATCAGAGTATTTCTATGAAAAGGTTCTACTGTCCTATATTGCAGTTTTTTGGTTAATTTTCCAATTATTATTAGGTACATCTCATAATCGATCATTGGACCTAAATCCTATCCGTGTTTAATTCATTCAACTTGTTAACAATGCGTAAAGCTGAAAAATGACGCACACAAATGACACTAACAAATGGTATAGCCAGTCAAAATAAATATAAGTAATGTTGCCAGGTGTTGCCAATGCAGTTTTATTAAAAAGTTAGAATAGAATTCAATTTTAGTGTTCATTAATTCTAAAAAATATCATAAAGCTTGTAAATAAAATGAAAGATTTTTTATTATGAACATAAACTAAAATTTTCCTGTAATAAAAATTACGCCAATTTCCTTCACAAAAAATTAAAAGGCAGTTATTCGATTAGCAGTTTATTAAGTTTAAGTAAGTATTAAGTAAGATAACAAATTAGTATATTCTAAAACTTACATCTTGTGCTGGCACAGCATAGTTGCCTTGGATTGTGTATGCCTGTCCGCCAGCTAATATGACCGGACCGGCCACGTTTGGCTTCGGTCTGTAGGGAATTGTGGCGCCTTTTGGTGGGCTCTGGAACAATAGAGATGTTATTAGATGGTTAGATTAATTACGATGGTGATGTCTTTATGTATGTCTTTTACAAAGCAAAGGCAAAGGTATCGAACTAGGTTGAAAGTAAAACTTCATCGAACGTGTCTTTGCATCGAAGTTACTCAAACTGGTAAATGGTAAATAATTTTATTTTTGTAAGTAGGTTTGTACAGACGCCAGCACATCAAGCTACCCGAAACTGTTAAATTTTCCCAATCAACTTTGAACCTTATGCTAAAGCAATAAAGTTGAAAACCGATTAAAGAAATTTGACAGATTGTAGTAGCTTTATGTGCTGGCTTCTGTACAAACACTTTACACGTCAATATAATATTTTAAAAACTATACGAGGTCGGCGTTTCCTATCTGACTACTCTGTGAAGAAAGGCCGAAACAAACTCAGAGGTCACAGTCTCTTTTAAAGTTAGACATCATCTTGGTCATGGTATTAGTGACGAGTTGCGCCCCGCGGTTTTCTTTTGAACTTGGCAAACGCCAGGTCTGCCGAAAATACTGATGATATTCAAAAGACCATTTCAGGCATTCATCTACATTCAGCGGAATTGTCCGAAAGGGTTACCGCTAGCCCGGAACATAAAGGGCTAAGGAAGGAACACGGGTGGGTTTTAGTCAGTAAGAGTCTGACACTCCCTTCCGCTCCACCCAGAGCGGGAGGGGTCATTTGATGATTTCCCACCCAAAAAAAAAAAAATTAGTAAGAAATCTACATTGTCTTCACATGATCTGACCAAGATTATATCTGGAATTTAAAAGAGCCTCTGACCCTTATGTGTATTTCGCCATTTCTTCTCAGGGGTAGTCAGATAGGAAATATCGAATCCCTCTAGCTTATTTTTATAATATAACGTGTAAAAGTGATTCCGATATCCTATATCATCATCTGCCTAGCCTTTTCCCAACTATATTGGGGTCAGCTTCCAGTCTAACCGGATGCAGCTCAATACCAGTATTTTACATGGATCGACTGCCTAACTGACCTCCACAACCCAACTATAATCTATTTAAAAACTGCAGCAATCAACCGAAAAAAATGTGGGACCTGATTAATAACTTAGGATTAAATAAAATTAAAGACAGCCCTGCTCCTCCCAAACTAATGTCAGACGCTGGACTTCTAACAGAAGGTAACTCAATATGTGACTTGTTCAATTCTTTTTTCTCATCTATAGGCGCAGACTTAGCAAAAAAAATACCAGACACATATCACACAAATACGGGCAACACATTAATGTACGATCATAACTATATACATGACACAACACTAAACGTACTAACGCCGTGCAACACGGAGGAAATTATTAGAATCATAGACGACCTCGATAGTAACACTAGCACTGGTCTGGATGGTATTAGTACTAAGGCAATAAAATGTTTAAAAAATATAATCGCTGAGCAGCTGACTAACTGTATAAACGCCTGTTTACTACGGGGTATTTTTCCCGACACCCTCAAGGTGGCTAGGGTCAGTCCTGTTTACAAATCTGGAAAGAGAACTGACCCAAGCAACTACAGACCAGTGTCAGTGTTACCTGTAATGTCCAAAATATTTGAACGCGTATTATATAGTCGCCTGAATAACTATTTGACACATAAAAAATTTCTAATAAACGAACAGTATGGCTTTCGCCCGAAATCAAGTACTCTCTCGGCTGCCACGGATCTAGTTACCAAAATTAAAACCTGTATCGATCAAAAGAACTATGCCTTAGGAATATTTATCGATTTAAAAAAAGCGTTCGATACCGTGAGTCATCAAAAACTGCTACAGAAGCTAGATAACATAGGTGTTACAGGTACAGCACATAAAATGTTTAGTTCGTATTTGGAGAACAGGTGTCAAGTTGTTAAAATAGGAGATACCCACACTAGCTCGGTCCAAACTATGTCATACGGCTGTCCTCAAGGTTCAATTATCAGTCCGTTATTTTTTCTAATTTATGTAAACAATATTAACAAAATAGGGTTAACAGGACACCTAACACTATATGCAGACGACACCTGTCTCTTTTACTTTGACAAATCAATTCATAACATCGTAAAGAACGCTCAGCATGACCTTGATTTATTAAACGAGTGGTTAAAGTACAACCTCCTTACAATTAATACGTCGAAAACCTCATTCATGATTTTTACCACTAAAAACAAGCGTATACCGGACTTCTCGCCTCTTAGAATAAATAACGAAATAATAAAACGATCAACCAACGAAAAATATCTTGGATTAAGGGTAGATGAGAAACTAAATTGGAAATTACACATCGACCATCTCAGAAGCAAATTAACATCGTTATTGGGAGCATTACGGAAAGTAGCAAATTGTATTCCAAACAAAGTGCGCACTTTGATTTATAACTCGTTAGTCAAATCGCATTTAGAATATTTGATTGAAATATGGGGTTCCGCAGCAGTAACTAATTTAAATTCACTTCAAAGAGTTCAAAATAAAATAATTAAAACTTTGTTCCATTATCATTATCGTACTTCAACAAAGACCATATACGAAAAAACTAAACTATTAAATATCAGACAGCTATACATTTACTACACCTGCATTCTTATTAAAAACATAACGACAAACTCAATACAAACTAACATACAACTAAAGAAAAAAACAATGTCACATAACCTGAGAAATAGATATAAAAACAAACTTGAAGTCATCAGCGCACGAACTAATTACGGTAGAAAGACAATATTATTTGAAGGAGTTAATCTGTTCAATGAATTGCCGGACGATATTAAAGAGTGCGATAACGTAAACACATTTAAAAATAAGCTTAAGAAACATGTATGTACATTATAACTTCTAATACCTACTCTGGAGGAAATTGTATCGTACTGTATACTATACTTATTACTTTGTATCTCATTGTAAGCGAACTGTATGTTCTTATGAGAAATAAATTTCTTTAAACCGAATTACTGGGTAATACGATACCCCTTGGTAAGACTGGTTGTCAGACTTCTGACTACTGACTACCCGTAACGACTGTCAAAGATCCACGAATGACAGCCGGGAGCAACGGTTTAACGTGCTTTCCGAGACACGGAGGGGTCACGGAATGTAAAGATGGTCACCCACAGACCAACCGCGGCAAGCGTAGCTTAACCTGATCGATCGACCTGTGCGGCTGTTATTATTTAGCCACTGGCCCCTCCGATATCCTATATGCAGAATAATAAAAAAAATCATTTACTAACATTTTCACTGTAGAAGACAGTAGGAGTCGATATAGTAAACTAGATTTTATGAGAAACATACCTCTAGCATGACGCAGCAGATGTGATAAATGCACTGTGTGATAGCGTCACAGGTCCCGCTAATTGTCACGGCACGCTCTGTGGAGTTTGGTAGCATTTCACTCGCCACCTGGAAATAATAAAATTAATCACTTGAATGTAGTTGCTTGAACCGACATGCCCTAGAACCAAGAATTCGATGACATGTGGCATCCACTAACACGCACTGGCCCCGCGTGGTGAATACGGCCCATTCCCTCTCATAGAGAGAGGTCTGTACCCCAGAAGTGTAAATGTTACTTTAAATGCTTCGCGAAAGTTCTTTGTGAAAGCAAATATTATCTAAAATAACTTAAGAGCGTTTACGCCGTACGGCATTTCATACAAACTTTCAAGCCCTTATTTTTCGAAATTAATGAACCGATTTTAATGAAACTTCATAAGCATAAGCAGGATACAAAGGTCTAAAGAGTTAGTAGAGAACATTTTCGTAATGTCTTTTTTAAAAAAAGACAACTGGAAAACTCTGTTTCTATGGAATATTTGAAATCTGTCCGATTTGGCTGTAACACTATTTTTTGATTTTTTGAAAATGTTCTCTACTAACTTTTTGGCTTGAAAATTTGTATGAAATACCGTACGGCGTGAACACTCTTAAGCTATGATGAATTAATTTTTCCAGACCATTATAATTTTCACACTACTTAGATCATTTCGTAGTTTTCCAATGCCTGTTACAGATGGTAAATAAATGACTGTTACAGTTTCAGCTTTTGCCATGTTAGGCATGCTATTGCAATTATACAAGTTCATCATCATCATTTCAGCCGAAAGACGTCCACTGCTGGACATAGGCCTCCCCCAAAAGGGGGGGTTTGCCATAATCGCCACGCTTGGCAAGCGGGTTGGCGATCGCAGTGTGGTGTGGTGGTGGAATGCATAGAGAACGCTGCTGCCCATTCTCCGGTACGACCCTTAGTCACCTTTTACGACAACCACAGGATGTATGGGGTGGTGCTTTAAGTCCGGCACCACACAGACTAGACTATACAAGTTATAATATCAAATTTCTATAGTCATTAAAGCCATTTCTGTCGTGATTATAACAAAGTATGTAATCTGCATTCGCGACTTATTTGGCAAACATGTAAACAGGTCTGATTTTATGGAAAAGTAACTTTATTTCCTTCACAATAAAATGCAGTTTACGCTACAACTTCAAACATTTTTATTACTTTTTCAATAGTGCTAGTCACTCTTTAACTTAATTACCATTCTTATAAAGTTGATATTTGTTTAACCAATTTGAAACATAAATTTGAATAGACTATAGGGCAAGGATTGTTTGTGATAGGCACAATATCAATGCTGTTTATGACTTGTCTGTACTAATAATAAAACTAAAGAGTTTGTTTGAATGTGCTAATCTCTGAAACTACCAGTCAGATTTGAAAAAATATTAGGAGCCTAACTAAAAGAGTAAAAGTCAGAAATAAAGTGGAAGTATTAGCGCTGACGGGCGATGCGATGCGAAGTCGCGGGCAAAAGCTAGTTTTTTAGGGTTTTGTACCCTAAGGGTAAAACGGGACCCTATTACTAAGACTCCACTGCCCGTCTGTCACCAGGCTGTATCTCATGAACCGTGATAGTTAGACAATTGAAGTTTTCACAGATGATGTATTTCCGTTGCCGCTATAACAACAAATACTAAAAACAGAATAAAATAAATATTTAAGGGGGGCTGCTCCCATACAACAAACGTGTTTTTTTTCGGTGTTTTTGCCTTGTGGTACGGAACCCTTCGTGTGCTAGTCCGACTCGCACTTGGCCAGGTATTTTTTTAAAAGCCTTATTTGCCGTCCTCTGAGATTTCTATAATGGCGTAGGCCAGTTTATGACCACTCTGAAGAATGCGGTTGTACTAAACTGGCCTGAGGAAGTGGGCGGACCTGCGCCCGCGCATAGCCACAGGCTTTGATGGTCATGAACTTGTACTGTTCGTATTTAGAAATGTTAACTCTGGAAACTAAAATCGCCGGATTTTAGTTTCCAGTGATGGAAGGTTACGGTTATACATTGCGCAGCTGTCATTAATGACTTAGATTATGGTAAACTGTTTAACTAACTTTTGCTGATCACCAATTGGCTATAGACATTTGTAAATTAGAGGTATTAAGCAATTGTCTAAAATTAGGGACATCAAAACCTTACTGGGGCCGTATTACGAAGTATTAATGCCACCATGATGCGAAAGGGATTGTGCTATCACACACACACGCTCTCACACACTCACACGTCTCTCTTACACTGGAATAATGATGACATTAAACCGTCACAATTACGGCACCGGTTTGCTCCAAGCACCGTTTTCAGTTAAGAACCAAACTACATAATGTGTTCGATACTTTAAATAATCTATCTGATCAATTACACGCGGTCGGCGAATCCGCGTGAACCACAAAACCAGTCAATGTGGCAACGCTTGGGGCAGGCCTATGTCCAGCAGTGGGCGTCTTTCGGCTGAAATGATGATGACGATGAACTTTGTTGAATTACCTGAATGTTAGCACCGGTGACGTCGCGGATCTCCTTGATCTTGGAGCCGCCCTTGCCGATGAGCGAGCCGCACTGCGACGCGGGCACGATGAGGCGCAGTGTGATGGGCGCGCGCGACCCGCCGCCGCCGCCCTCGTTGAACTGAGAGCACCACTGGAATGTTACAAACGTGGATGTAGAAGGTCTAATAATCACACTAATATTATAAAGGCGAAAGTTTGTGCGTGTGTGTGTGTATTTATATGTTCGTTACTTCTTCACGCTTAAATGGCTGGACCAATTTTGATAAAATTTTGTTTGGAGGTAGCTGACACCCTGGATACATATAACACAACATAACAAACATAAATGACATTGAACATATAGGCTATTTTTTATCCCGGGATCAACACTTATGCGGGTGAAACCGCGGTGCGCAGCTAGTCATAAAATATAATCTAACTAGCTTTTTCCTGCGCGGAGGTCCCGGGAGAAAAAGTATCCGATGTCCTGGTCCAGGTCATGGTGGTCTATGGTCATCCATGTGCCACATATAAGCCTCGCACGTTGATATTGCGATGGAACCTTGTCACAATAACAGCTGCGTGACGTCATTTTGACGTCATACACCGCACATACACGTAAGCGCTAACCGGTACTGACAGTTCGACTACGTCACTAAGATGGCCGCCAGTCGCAATATCAACGTGCGGGGCTTATACAAATCCGTTCAGATGTTAAGGCGTGAAAAGGTAAGATACAGACAGACCAGAGTCATTTCCGCATTTATAATATTACTAGTGGCCCGCCCCAGCTTAGCAGGGGTGCAATTTTTTTTTCGAATTTCCTAAATTTTCTTTCATACAAACCTTGTCCTGTCAATACCGAACACAACAAAAAAGAATTATCCAATTTGGTGCAGTCATTCGGAAGTTATGCGCGTACAGACATTTCGGCGATTTTGTTTTATACTATGTAAGAAAGTATGGATGGTCTAGAAATACGACTCTTGGGGTTACTGGATAAGTAAGACATTGCTTGCTTTGGCTAGGCCCTTGCCTTTATCGCCACGTAATGCTTACTTCTGGGTACAAGATTTTATGATGTAAACCTCGGAACCTCCGTGCTTCGGAAAGCACGTTAAGCCGTTGGTCCCGGCTATCATTCGTGGATCTTTTGACAGTCGTTACGGGTAGTCAGAAGCCCGACAGTCTGACAACCAGTCGTACCAAGGGGTATCGTATTTCCCAGTAAGTGGGTTGTGGAGGTCAGATAGGCAGTCGCTCCATGTAAAATACTGGTATTCAGCTGCATCCGGTTAGACTGGAAGCCGACCACAACATAGTTGGGAAAAGGCTAGGCAGATGATGAGGTGAGTTGACTTAGCGTAAAAAAACCAACAAAATGCGAATCGAAGTACAACTAAAGATTCAGAAGGCACTTTTCATCCCATGTCGTAAAAATATGTTGTGAAAATATTTCAATAATTATTCGCCCCACGGTTTCACCCGCATTAGTTTCATCCCGTCGGAATATCAGGACAAAAAGTATTCTATGTGTTAATCCTGGCTATAAACCATCTGTGGGCCAAATTTCATTAAAATCTGTTCAGTAGTTTTTACGTGACCGAGTAACAAATATCCATCCATCCTCAAAAACTTTCGCGTTTATAATATTATTAGGATTCTTGGGAATCATGTGACGTGGTTTAAACATTGGCGCATGATTCGCTTCTTTTTGGCAATACAAGATATGAAAATAATTGCTTTATATAACAAATACCTACCTATTCTTATAGATCAATATGTAAACAAAATTAAAAATTACTTGATAAGCAGTACAAACCTCTTCAAACTTTTTGCATATAAGTGTGAATGCTTTGAATATAGCACTTGTGTTGCCAGTAACAGTGACAATACGTTCGGGGCACGATCCATCGGATATGTTGATTTTTGCTCCAGACTGGAAAAAAATACATTATAAATATTAATCGACTGTCGTATTTTGCTGATAGGCTAAACAGTTCTTTCCAAGATTGCGGTATTTTTATAACAAATAAAATTAATGATTTAAATATGTTATGTGCAGTGATCGGAATAGGCTGAGTATATATTTACATAAAGTTTAAAGAACAGAGACGGAAATCGGAGACTTCCTTACGACAATTTTTTTTTTACCGGTGAATTTACAGGAACTTTAATTATGTAACTTCCAATATCTTATTTTATCATTAACATTATAAATGCTTTATTAAATCGTAATCAATGTTTGGATAAATAAAATAACCAATATTAAAAATAGTTATATTTTTAATATTCGTTATTTATTTTATTATTTAGCATATAATGTTAATGATAAAATAAGATATTGAAAGTTACATAATTAAATTTACCGGTAAAAAAAAAATTTAGTCATAAGGAAGTCTCCGATTTTCGTCTCTGTTCTTTGAACTTTAGGTAAATATACTCAGCCTATTCCGATCACTGGTTATGTGGTGTTTGGCAAAATTGAGTCAGAAGGTCAATTCTAGTAACATTCAAAATCTGGTCGCAATCTCATCGCAGCGACAATCAATGTCAAAAATATGACAAAAATTAAGGCAAATGTATTTTTGACAGTTTGACTGAGATTAGAATGATAACGATATCGTTCTTAAAAATACGAGAATTGGCCCTTTTTGACTGATTACGATTTATCAGAAGCCTCATCAACTTACCTCTTCTCTGAACCTTTTAACAATCTCTCCTTTTTTGCCAATAATACTGCCAACTTCCTGCAAACAAATATATACTATGTTATACCTTAGAACAAGTGTTACATTCGATTTAATTAAAATTGTCGTCCAAAATAACCTAAGGGATTGCTACATTGGCAAGTATTGTGCAACGGGCGCACGCACATGTAATTAATGTAGTCGCAGTGAGATTTATAGTACAAAAGATTTCCTGTCTGGTAGCCAATAATAGTCACTGCATAGAGATTCTTTGCTGCAGTCAGACGCATCGGGGTTGCATTGAGACGGTTTTAGAGACTTGTTGTATCAGATCGGTGCTGGCAACTGAGCCTCATGACTTCTACAGTATGTGGACAATGCTATTGCTCAACGCCGCCGCTTACACGACACAAATAGCGATCATAATCTAAGAAAGCCGCCAGCTCGAACTTCTATCGCGACGATTGACAGCGGCCAATTTCACTGCAGATTAATCTGTGAATTATTTATTAAGCCGGTCGTAAATAATTGATTACATGCCGTTTCACTTTTACGTTTATTCACGAATTGTAGCGTGAAAAAGAGAAGTCGGTGAAATGAAAAGTCCGTAGCTTACTCTCGCGTGAATCTGGAATTCGTGAAGGTATTTCGAACTTCTTGCATTATTTCACAAAGATAAATAAAAATGTATTGTGACACTTATCTCATAACATTAAAGTAACTAATTTATTGGAATGTTTTGACAAATACCTACAGTTAACACAATTCGGGCGCTAGTCGGTGACAACGATCCCAGACTGCGATTAAGGAAGTGAGCAGAGGCAAACACAATGAAAACATTACATATCACACATTACTCCAATTAGAAAAAGGTACAAATCGAAGTTTGATGAACAGGGCGAGTGCCAATAGCTGGCTGGTTGCCAAATGTACTTTGTATTGGATTATAGCCAATTAAAAGTACCTACATATAAAAGTAGGTATAGGTACATGTTAACATCAATACATCTCACATGTCAGTGCAATCTAGCGACATCTAGGTGCGCTAAATTAGTGACGCTGTTGAGTAATAGGAGCTTAAATAAAACAGTTACGATGTGATGTGAATTATATCATGCTAATAAACTGTTCTGTCAAAAGCATGCAAGATTTTATTTGATACTGTTGTCTCACTTTTGTAAAGTATTTAAGTTGACCTGAGGCAGTAATAAGGGTTTGTTAGAAATAATAAAATGAAAGCCTAGTCGTTAAGCAAGCCTACATGGTCAACAAACAGGATATTGCGTTGGCAGCCTTACAAGTGTGTGTTCCCTAACAAGATTGAAATACCAAAGTCATATTAGATTACCATTATGTTCAAACAAATACGTACAACTCTTTCACATAAGTAGAGCAATTATTTAAATGTATTGTTGAATATTTTACTACTCATTTAATGTCCCACATATATATTTTTTTTAATAATACACGTAGTAGGTTTTATGAATTGGAACTATTTTAGATTTTAGTTTTGAGACACAGTCTGGTGACGATAAGAAAAACTTTAAAACTATTACAATTGTCATTGATAAAATATTACAGCTTGGATTTTAATTCATGTATTGCTGTCAATTAATAAACAATCATAATTAGCAAAATCAAGCGGGTAATCACCTTAATTACCTTGCCTAGAAAACAGGTTATATAATTTTCTCTTGAAGTAATCTTCAGAACTACAAACTGAAAACTAGCATCCATATGTAGTTGTATGCATTACTTTTACCATAATATCTCATAATAAGTATACCAACTTGATACCTTATTTTGTTGACTTTAAAGTTTGTGTTTGGTAAATAAACTGATATTTATCTTATAAGTTTCTTGTTGTTCACTACTATATTGTTTGTTATTCCTTTTTCAAGAACAGCGTGGAAACAAAATAATTTTACCTTTCTTATTTTTACCAAATGTACTTACACAAAATAACTATGTTTGTTTAGCTGTAAAATGTAAGCTTAGTGTTGACATTTTTATAATTCCCCTACTGATTATTAGTTTCATAGTATGCCTAATAATTGAAGTGTTTAATAAACAATGCAACTGAATACATTCAATACTAATACAGTGTTTAAGCCAAGGTTTATTTAGATCATTGTTTATCTGACTTATGACATTGACTGTATGTCAATGTATGTATAAAATATTCAGTTTTTGTAGTAGTTAGTACATATTAAACCTTAAGGGCTTTGTCTTCTTGTGAAGAAATTGTGTCCCAAAAAGTTTAAATAACATCAACAAAACTTTTTGTAATTTGTGTTAATGAATTTAACTTTATAAAACTTAGCCTGGGTTGCATCATCTTACTTTAACTTTAACAAACGTCAAAAGTCTGTCAAACTGCATACAAAAATCACCGGTTATAGTTAAAGTTACGGTTAAAGTCAGATGATGCAAATTCAGCCTTACTTTACTTTTTTACCGTCTGGGGTTCTTAGTAATAATAAAAAATCACCACATGTAAGCCTGCTTTATGTACCTACTTAATTAGTTTAAATGCAAGCTAAAATTATAATTCTACTACAGGAACTAATTGCTATCACTACTTATTGGTGTTAGGAAACATACACATTAATAACTACTTTGTTTACACTACATTAGTCAAAAATACCACATTCCTTTATGTACTAAAGTGGAATTTAGAAGAAGGTAAAGTGTACACTTTCACAATTTGAAAATTATTCAAAATATTTTGAAAACGGTGCCAATTTTGAAAAATAATCAAGTGTTCATTCTCTTACCTTCCCCTGCATAATCAGTCTGATTGTGAGGGTAACTTTGGAGTCTTCCTCGTGGACAGTAGGGGTTTTCTCCAGTTCCATGCTGGAGGAGGTGTCCGTAGTGTCTCGCGGAATTTTGGCTGCGTACAGGGCTACGTGTGGGCACAGGGGACACTCCACTCAATCTAATGGCTGGGACTCTGGGGCTCGTGGCACGCACTGCAGGCAGGGTAAGCTGGAAAACAGGCGCACATCTCAAAAGGAACGTCCATAGGTCTCGAGCGAACTAAAGGTACAGGGTGTATGGGCACTCGGCGATTTTTAAAAAGCGAAGCCGATTACCGAATATTTATTTACAGTGACGGTCGATGGCAAGCGTAACGGAATGAGGACGGCAAATGAGGATCTAGACGCTATTATGAACTAACTGGTCTTAGGTACGACCGGATTCTGCGGCTGTAACGCGAGGCGGCCCGCTCCGGACGGAGGGACCGTTACTTGAACTCCGATACCTGTTCGCGGCTCGCGACATAACCTCAGCGTCGCGCCTCATGGCTAGCCGACCAGGTTATCGATCCCAGATCCCAAACAATTCTCCCGACAGTCGAGTTTCAACAACTTTCTTACCTCGTTTGTTTTCCACGTTGCAACAATAACTTAACAAATCTTAACACTAATATTATCACCAAGATGTGTATAAAAATCACACTTATCACAATTTTCTTTGTCACATATAATTATAAAATTAAAATAAAACCCGACGGTGACGCGTCGGTGTGAAGCTTGTAATTGTCATAAACAATAGAGGATAGAGGGAAAAGCTGACTACAGCGCCCCTGGTGGCAACGAGGAACGAAATTTGACAGGAGACGTTTTTGTCGGTAAAACAGTTAACACTATTGCCCGCATAGACGATCTACTTATCGATAAAACTATAGAGGTTGTTGTTGTTTGTAAATAAAGCTGTAAGACCTGGCGCTGAGTTTTAAATAATTTTGTTCAAGCAATGATATGTCTATCTTTCATTATGTCATTGTGCAAATCTGCAGGTTTCTTACATCATCACGTCTCTATTTTCTGAAGGAGTAGGCAGAGTTAGGTAATGTCTCGACTGTTGCATTTCCCGCGTAATTAGGGCAAGCCTTTTGCCATTTCATTGGCACAATTCCAAATTCTGCTGCTACTTAGGTACCAATTATTGTAAGTTTTCGAAGATAAAACCCAATAGCACCTCACCTAGTCGACCTGGCAATCGACTTCAGAATTAACTTTCGGTATGGTCGCACTTGCGACTACGGACTGTTGGAACCAAAGAGATCTAAGATAGGTAAATAATTTAATGTCTTTGGTTGAAACGGATTAGTTGCTAACATATTCACAGTCTTATAGACTAACATAGAGGGAGTGGGCAGATATAAACTCATAGATAGCTGTTACGTGTTTGTGGGAACGCGCACCTATAATCCGCATAACGGTAAACCATAAACGTCCAGCAAGGTATTTATTATTTATAAGGACGTGTTCACCGTCCTAATTATCATTCACTGTCGGAATATTTTGCACTTTTGGCCTAATTTGCTGTGCATTGAATAGTGACAATAGGTATGTAGTGAGTTAAGAGCCCAAAGCGTTCATAACTGGGCACCTCACAGTTTGTGAATGTGTGTGATGATAGGCACCTAATTTTCTTTTCTTTCAGAAGTCCTAATCTCGTACTTAATAAAAACGTTCAAATTCAAGTCGCAATCTTATTTAAGCGACAATCAATGACAAAAACTTTGCAAAAAAATGATCTTACTTAATTGAGTGTAGGATTTTCGACAGATTGAGACAGATATTAGAATGCGAACGTACTTAAAAATACGGGAAATGCCCCTCTGGTAGTTAGGTAGGTACTGACTTGTCAATAAACAGTCTCACCCTGAGATTCATCATCTGCCTAGCCTTTTCCCAACTATGTTGGGGTCGGCTTCCAGTCTAACCGGATGCAGCTGAATACCAGTATTTTACATGGAGCGACTGCCTGTCTGACCTTCACAACCCAGTTACTGGGTAATACGATACCCCTTGGTAAGACTGGTTGTCAGACTTTCGGGCTTCTGACTACCCGTAACGACTGTCAAAGATCCACGAATGACAGCCAGGACCAACGGCTTAACGTGCTTTCCGAGGCACGGAGGGTCACGGTATGTAAAGATGGTCACCCATCCACAGACCAACCGCGGCAAGCGTAGCTTAACCTGATCGATCGACCTGTGCGGCTGTTATTATTTAGCCACGGGCCCCTCAGTCTCACCCTGAGATTGCTACTCAGAATATTGATTCTGTTTGGCAGATGCTAAACTGTCACTACCTACACCTGGCCGCTTAACGTAGCCTTAACGTACCTAATGATTTAAAAATATTTCGTTTTTTCGGTCATTATGTTGAGAAAGACTTGCTGAAGTAGCGGTTCTCTAAGTGATTTTGCACAAAGGCGATTACAAACAGTGTCGCATGACATGACTCTCATGATACAACGACAGTACCCACCTAAAGATAAGTGGATAGTTAGAGGTGGTAGGTTCACGTACTATGTGAGTTTATTGAGTTTAAAAAGCTAGTTGAGAGTTACCTAGTAGATATTTCGCCCGGGCTGTCCGCTAGTGTGCGCTTACAAATACCTAGGACCCGATCTGTTCTAATTATTAAATACTAACATAGACTATGCTATTTTGTTCATCACTGTAGACCACATTGAAGTCTGAAAAAATAAAGATTAATAATAAAATAATAACTTCACCAAACGCAATCAAAGCAACAGCATTTTCTGCGAGGAAAACCATAAACAATAGGCAAGGCACACCTACCTATTCTAATCTTTAATACCGGCCATATTTTAAAAACACTGAATAAAATTCTAAAGGGTTTTTATAGGAAGAGTTGAACAAAAAAACCCGTTGGTCCCGCACGCCAATATTGAAGCTGAATGCTTTGTCCCATGCAAATTCGTTCCCCGTTTATTGTCGGTCGACGGGACATTTCCTAAGGTAAACTGCACATAAATAGATCTAACTCTAGACTAGTTGGGGACAGCTATTAAAAAGGTGTAGGTAGGTAGAGATTTTCTATTGTTTTGATTTTTGTTTAAGATTTTTAGTTTTGGTTTAGGGGCAGATAGATTGGATAATAATCAGTAGCTTTGACCAGAATAGCAACCCTGATATTATTATCTGACATTTTGGAATCAAGTGCTTAGCAATGATTAAAGAAGTTAAAGTGTTACATGCTCTGTGGTGCATATCTGGATAGGTAGGTAGGTACCTAAGGCAATTACCGGCCCAATAATTACAATATTAATGGCGGTTTTATTTCAAATGGTTGATGGATCTGTCTGTTAGGGATTTTAAGATTTTAAAAACAATTAATGACATTTTCCACAGCGTTGGAAGATTGACAAAAGCTCTAAGTAAGACCCTGCCTAACTCTTGAAGCGCTGGATGAAAAACTTTAACAGGAATCTAAGTGAACAAACAATCTTCGATTATAGAACTGGGAAAACGCTCGCAAGTTTCCGTGAGACATAAAAGAGTAAAATTGAAAAGCTATTAATTGAAAATCGCCTAGGGTCATGAAAAGTCTTTAAGTACTTTGTAAAAGTACCCAAGTACCTAAGCTTACTGCAGTAGGTAACACACTATTTTTAGGGTTCCATACCAAAATGGTAAAACGGAACCCTTATGGTGAGACTCAGCCTGTCTGTCTGTCCGTCTGTCACAGCTGGATATCTCAAGAACTACTAATACTATCAACTTTAAGTATACCTACCTACCAATTTTTTTAAGAAGCCGTTTAAGAAGCAAAATTATACTTAGGTACAAAGAACGAAGTCAGTTTTTGTTATAGCAACAAAATTATTTTTTCCACGATTTAAATAAGAAGGTAGTGGGGATAAAGCCAGTTCTCCAGAAGTCTAGTAAACAGGTTCAGACACATAATTAACGTTTTATTCCATGTTATTTAACTCCTTTCCTAGAACCACGATTTGATTGCTTGAAAACCAGGAATATATTTTTTTTTATAGAAAATAGTTGCCAGTGTGTATTTTTTATTTGAATTCTGAACGTATTTGTTTCTCTTTTGAAGTGAACAAAAATGCAATGCACAAAAAATGAAATGTTCCAGTTTGTATCATTACAATAAAAGAAAATAGTGTTACAATAACATAAAATACCAGACTGCACCACTCCACGAAGGTTGAGGAGATCGTGGAGTACATGCGTGTGAAGACCAACTGGACTTTGAGGGTCGAGAAGCTGGAGTCGCGTCACAACACGAACTTCAAGTCGTTCGTGGTGCGTGTTCCGACACAGCATCTCGAGAAGTTCCTCAAGGAAGAGTTCTGGCCGAAGGGTGTTGTGTACCGTCGGTTTCGTGGCCGGTTACATGACACCAGTCAGCGAAACACGACGCAGACACTTCGTGTGCGTTAGTTTTTAGTTGTTAGTTTTTAGTGTAATTATAATGTATGATTTATAGTATTTTTAAGTCATATTAATATTCTATTGTATGTGTTTATATGGGCCTTGATGCCTGAAATAAATGGATAAATAAATAAATAGGTACATTATTAGATGTAATGCCATTGTTACCGTTTGACCTAGGTAAAGGTGAGTACTTAAACAAGTACATACCTAACCTACATATCTACATTTGATAATGAAATACATTGTTGTAGTTAGGTACCGGATGTTTGCAATAGGTTTGTTATTTAAGTAGTTCTCGAATGTTATTCCTCCTACTTATTTAATTTATAGATGTTACTATAATTTTACGTTCTTTTATTAACGATTTTTTTTTAATTTGAATTGCTTTTAGCGTTAAGACCCAGCAAAAGAAAATGTTGAAGTGATAAAATTTCCGACATTACTGGAAAACGCGAGGAAAAAAATAACGGAAAAAAAATAATAGGAAAATGAATAACGGTATCTATCCAAGCCTAATTTACTAATGTCATCATCATCATTCTCCTGTCCTTATCCCAATTTATTTGGGGTCGGCGCAACATGTCTCTTTCTTCCATACTTCTTTAGCAGTCGTCATCTCGGTAATCACCCCCTTTCTAATCATATCACCATTCACACATTCCATCCATCGTTTCTCTGGTCGTCCCCTACTCCTATAGCCATCGACATCCATACTCAAAACTCCCCTCACGACATTTTCCTCATTTCTTTGTATTTACTTTAGTCCAATAGATTTTAAATACTTATTTCTACCTGGTTTGAGGTGGCGCGGGAAAAGAGTTCCTGGAAGGATTTGGGGGGGCCTTTGCCCAGCAGTGGGACAGCATAGGCTAGCAAAAAAAAAAAATTCTACCTATTAGAATTTTGGCTTAGAAGATAAAACTGAGTTAGGCTCATTCTTTCCCACAGCTTAAAGATTGGGTAGGTAACGGAAAAAATATAAAGAAAGAGCGTTCTCACGAAGATTCCCAACACTAATGGACTGCTTTATCCCTTGTTTGTACACTGTAGGATGACAAGCGTAGTGCAGCACCTAACTAATGCTTCGTTTCTCTCCGTGTCTCTTCGCTCAACTTCGCTACACACCGCTTGGCAGGATTCAACCCAAACGTTTGTGCAGTAACTAAAATGGAAGCGATGAAAAAAAAAATGTTTAAATGACTTTCTTACGTTCCTACTTTGTCTTTTTTGATTTTTAGGTTTTTCAATAGAACTGAACTGTGAAGCGGCCATTTGTGTGTGTTAAAGACATAAGGACTGTTTGGATAATGATTAATAGAGAAAAGTGGAAAAGTTGTGAGGCATACTGCTACAGGGATTTTTTCGCGCTCGAATTACGTTGACAGGGGCAGATGAGGACACCGTGGAGTTTTAGTGGGTTAGAGTCCCACTTAACTGCACTATCTCCCCGTGGTCGTGCAGAATATTTCCACGGACATAGGATACCTTTCATCCCGAAAAAAATGCTGTTCGCGAGGAAGACAACAATAACGTTATTATGATAATAGATGGCGCCACGTGTCTTTCGCGGGTGAAACCGCGGGGCGCTGCTAGTAAACAATATTTATGTATGTTTATTAGCTCATTGGTAAGAATTGGTCACATATTTGAATTAGGCCTATAACCGTGATAGATCACGGTACGTTATATGAAATATGAAAAGTAATGGATCACACGTCACAGGGGCACATAATCTCATGACAACGGTCACCGCGTTGGCCAACAATTTATTTACAACGATATTCTCACATGACACCGCTGTGACGCCGAAAGCCGAGGGCCGAGGGCCGAGGGCCGAGGGCCGAGAGCCGACGAGCCGCATCGTCCTCCCGACCCGGCGTTTAATTTTAATGATGATTTCGGGTTTATACCCCTGGATATTTCGAGTTTGTTTTTCGATGTTTTCGTATTGGAAATTTGGGATGTATTGAAATAAAGGTTGACGCTTTTATGGGTATACAAATGATTGTTCGGAGTGAATGCGCAACGGATTTCGATGAAAAATATTTTTAAATGTTTTATGAAACTTTCATACTTAAACTTTACTGTTTTTGCATGTAAATATTAGGTACAGATAATATTATACGCTGTCCTCCTACACATTGGTAGGTTTATGTACTAGAAAGTTCTAACTCTAGAGGAAGAGGCTTAGACTGCCTTTCCACCAGAGAGGAGCGAGGATGCGTAGCGAGGGATGTGTGTGAAACCAACCAATAACATCGCTTCATTTTTAAAGTTTGAACTACGTTAGCGGTGGTTAATACCACTTGATAGGTAGCGAGGGATGTGTGTAAAACTAACTTTAGTTAGTTTTACACACATCCCTCGCTACCTATCATCGCTCATCTTTGGTGGAAAGGCAGCCTAACACGGGTATTTTACAAGTAGATACCTAATTAGGTACTGTAAAGGGTGTCTGCTAAAGTCGATCTTATACAGGATATTTTTTTAAGCAGTGCGCACATTTTCACAGGGAGTTCTACCCATATTAGGTACAGATATGAACAACTTTCACTATGGGACGAACTTAAAAAAAATATTAGCCTTTAATGGCATCAGAGGTAACTTACTGCGTTGGTTCTGTTCTTATATCAGCAATCGCAATCAAACTGTAGTGAGCAACGGATACAAATCAGACTCATTTCTGGTGACTTCAGGCGTTCCCCAGGGATCTATTCTGGGCCCATTGATGTTCATATTATATATCAACGATATTTGTAACTGTTTTCAAAATAATAATTTCTTAATACGCTGATGATCATAAGGTATTTAGAACAATAAAAAACACTGTTGATAGCAGCCTTTTGCAGGAAGATTTGAATAGATTATCTGATTATTGTATTGAAAATAAATTAAAACTAAGTAGGGATGCTTAGTTTTAATTTATTTTCAATAGAGTGTAAAATTACATAAATTTTACTAAAAATAAAAATGTATCATAAATTAGTAACATGTGGAAACGTAGTGGATTGTACATTTACTTAGGTATAGCATATAGTATTTCTAGATATAATATACAATGTACGATTGTTTGTTTTCCCAAATAAAATAAAAAAATAAAAAACTGTGAAATCACGAAAAAAAATCAGCTGTTTCATACAAACGTTCAATACCTACTCGACCAAAATGTATGAAACAGAAAATTTTTTTTTTCGTGATTTCGGAGTTGTACCCATAGAGAAAGTTGTTCAATGAGTAGAACATCCTGTGAAATTTTGCGTAATGCATAAAAAAAATATCCTGTATACTTAATAACTCTTGTTGCATATTCAAACAGTCAAGCGAGTTTAGAATGAGGTGTCACATAATATTTGTATTAGGTTTTGAAGAAAAACCGACAATATAGCTAAAGTAATGAAAAGACGTAGGTAGGTACGCTTGGAATAAAATTGTAAGGAAATCATATCGTTGTTTGTACCTACCTTTTTTACTAAATTGCACGTCCTTTTTCCAATTTAAGTAACTACCGTAAAAAAATTCCAGAATAACAAAACAATTAGACCTCAACTAAGCTACTATTAGATACATTCCAAGAAATAAGGTCTTCATCCACATAATGCTAAGGACTATCCAGTACAAGTGTGTACATAGCAACAACAACGGAGCGGATAATCTCGCGTGGACGGATCAGCTTAAGTGGGCTCCATTGTCATTTGTCTTGTGATTAGATGGGTATCCTCCAGCTGCGCGTATGTATATGTAGTTGAGGTAATTATTGGACGATACCTAATAAGCAGGTAGTGTTTGTGCACGTTTAGACGCGAGATGCGAGTGCAGAATTGGACGGTAATTGTTTAGTGTCGTTTTGGAACGTTTGAGTGCATTTTGTTAAACTTTTCTCATAATTTAGTATAGTAGTTCAGAATGTCAGAATTATACAAATCTGTCTTTTAATTTAACCGATAGAATGCCGTAATTACGGAAACAATTAAAAAGCCCATGTGCTCATGTGGATCCACGTTCGATAATACGAAGTCGTCGTCGTCGTTTCAGCCGATAGACGTCCACTGCTGGACATAGGCCTCCCCCAATTTTGGGGGGGGTTTGCCATAATCGCCACGCTTGGCAGGCGGGTTGGCGATCGCAGTAAGGTATGATGGTGGAATAAATAGAGAACGCTGCTGCCCATTCTCCTGTAAGACCCTCGCCTTTTACGACACCCACGGGAAGTAAGGGGTGGTGCATTCTTTAAGTCCGGCACCACACAGACAATAATACGAAGGGATAAAGGAAACTGCAGTTGTCTAAAGACCTATTTTCTATTTTCAGATCTCTGGTTCAGTGAAAATTGGTTGTTGTAATTTAAGTCAACCAAAAAACAGCTAAGAAGGGACCTTGATTAGTGAGTTTTCAGACAATAAATGAAAACAAAAAAAAAACAGTGGCACTCCGGGAGCGCCGATAGAAGTGAAAACTTGAACAATTACGTACTTTTTTATCATAAACAAAACACGCGCGGTGTCGGTTACGGCAACAGTGTCGCGAGTTCAATAGTTTTTCCCAGTTTTCACTTCAAAAACTTTTATAAGTAGAGACACCACTAATTTTCCGCTTAAACAAGCACCCTAATTGTGTAGCACACTCACACAATCCATGAGTTTTGAAGAATCCATTGCTTCCTAGGTTTGAAAAATTCATCAGCTGCACAACGTAAATGACTCAATGAACGTGGGTGAACTGTCAATATGAAACCAATTGTCCGTTTGAATGTTACGTCTACCCTTCAGGTCTGTAGGTCAAGTTTTAACCGTTACAAACATACGTTCAATGAAACGCATGTTTAGAAAACGTAACCCTAAACGTCGCTTGAGTTATTTTCTACTTGACATTGAAAATCTTACGAGTGACATTATGCCTCGCGAGTGAAATACCGCCTCGCCTCGGTCCGTTTTAATCCTAGTTGCGGGTTATACCTACCTACATTAATATTTCCGTGTGATATACAGGGTGATTGGAAGATGGGTGCAAAGCTTTAAGGCGAAGATAGCACAGACAATGAGGGATTTTCCTTTTTTTTTTTAACTCATCCCTAGTCGCTGGGTAAATGGCGCTGAACTTGGTAAGTTACTGCAAGGAACGCAACGTCACATAATTTTTTTTTTACTTTACTTGGATGTAATTTTGAGATCGTAAAACGAAAGCAAACGAAAGTGTCAGTCAACGAGCGTATGTGGCGTGTCGCAATGTTTTTTTTCCAAGAGTTTTGGCTTTGGCACCCAGTAACGTAGTCAGTTCAACGCCATCTACAGAGTTCTTGGAAACTACGTTTTTTTTAATACTCAAAAAAAAAACTTCTCATTTAAAACCATTTAAGCCATGGTCGTCTTAGACGAAGTTTTACCATTTTTTTTAAGTACCTAATTTTTGTTTTTTTCTAAAATCCCAAAATTTTAAGTAAACTGTTTATTTGTGGCCAATTTGAATGATAAATGTATTCATTTTTATTTTAGTTTATTAACGTGTAAGCAATAATACAACAATAATGCCTCTGTGTCATCATTAGACACAAAAAAACATTACAATTAGCTTAAAAAAAATTGGTAAGACTTCGTCTAAGACAATCATGGCTTAAATGGTTTAAGTTGTCTGTACTATCTTCGCTTTAAAGCTAAACCCATCTACCAATCATCCTGTATGACGAAACTCGTTGTTTTACATTAAAAAATTCACCAATTCATCCTTTGACTGCTGCGGTGGTCTAGTGGTCGCAAGCGCTACTGCGGAGCATACGATCCTGGGTTCCATTCCCAGGTCGAGCAAATTGTTATTGGGTTTTTCTATCTGGAATTTCTCAGTAGCAGCTGGAATATGAACTTGTGCCCGTTTGATGGCAATAAGCTTGCCCAGTCGCCCCCTATTAGGTACCTACATGAGACTTCAAACACAACTGTCGAAATGTGAGTGTACCTACATCTCTGCCGAACCCTTCCGTGAAACAAGGCGTCATATTATGTTATTTCATCCTTTGAGAGAACCGTTACATCGCATAAAGATACTTAGATGAGGGATTATTCGTATGTCCATTCGTTTTATGCAAATCTATTCGAATATCGCGTTCAGTTCGTGTTGAAATTCGAATAAAAAATACGACAAACGAGCCATCACTTTCATGTTTGACTGAGTATTATACGGGTAAAGGGTTTTTATTAAAAATAGAATTGATTTCAGATCGAAGTCCGACTTGTTATCCGCGAGTATTTTTATCAATTTGTTTGTCTTTTGCGGGGCTCTTTGTTTTTCTAAAAGCAATATGTAAGGGAGATCGTACAGCCGTAGGCAGTCACAATAATAAGGATGTTGCATACAACATCCTTATTATTGTAACTGAAAGGAAGGTAATTGAGCATACTCAATTACCCTCCTTTCAGTGAACTAGCTATATACCTATGTAATATTTACGAAATACATTCAGAAGTTTTGTACACTACTCACATGTTAATAAGGCTGTTTTTCCAATGCTGTGGTTTTCGCAATTCAATCTGTAAAGAAAAAAGGTAGGTTAATAATCACATCCTAAACACATCGGATATTAAAAAAAAATTAAATCGACTTATACCGACTTCCGAAATTAAAGTTATTTCATAATTTTGAGTTACCCAATTTCTTTATGAAGTCGATTTATAATTTTTCTTTATAATAAGTACGTAAAGCGAATATTTTTGTTTGTAATAAGTACGTAATAGTTTTGTAAATATTGCACTAGAATTTGACCAAGGTTTTGAGATGTTTTCCCTTTGACAATACACACGTAGCTCGTATCAATAAGCCAGGACATCACACTTACACGTATTAGTCCATATCTTGAAAATTACTGAATCGTTTTTGATGAAACTTGCACTGTTTCCTAAGTTGAGGTAAATGTAAGCCAATAAAAAAATGGTCACGATCCGATTAATAGTTGCGGAGAAATGCGTGGACAAACATACATACATACATCTATAAAATGTTGTATACCTATTTGTTTGGAAGCCCTAATAGATTGTCATATATGAATATAATGCAGTTACAATAATATTACATACATACGTGCCTATCGAATTGTAACCTCCTTTTTTTTGATGTCGGTAAAAAATTGAAAGCCATTGTTACTGTTAGTGTGTTAGGTACGCAATTACTCCGCACCTAAGTTTCAGAAAGCTTAAATTACTTGTAACAAATCATTGAAGAGTAGAGACCCGTGGTACCTACTTTTCGTATTACCCAGGGTTGTGGAGGTCAGATAGGCAGTCCCTCCACGTTAAATACTGGTATTCAGCTGCATCCGGTTAGACTGAAATCTGACTCCAACATAGTTGGGAAAAGGCTAGGCAGATGAAGAAATCATTGAAGAGTAGGCTATACTTACAACTACGCCTAACTACTGAATTTAAAAGCCATTATACGATTTAACGTTATTAAACGAAGCCATCAAACGATCACATAAGTACTAGAAGTCATTTGCATATAAGCGCTTAACGGTTTTTAAGATTATATTTAGCTAGGAGCTTGGTGTCTATGGGTCAATTTATCTGAGCAATCTTTGTTATTTCTAGGGTTCCGTACCCAAAGGTTTAAAACGGGACCCTTATACTAAGACTTCGCTGTCTGTCCGTCCGTCCGTCACCAGGCTGTATCTCAAGAAACGCGATAGATAGACAGTTGAAATTTTCATATATTATATATATTTCTGTTGCCGCTATAACAACAAATACTAAAAATAAAATAAATATTTAAGGGGCTCCCATACAACAAACGCAAATTTTTTGCCCTTTTTTGCTCGATATCAATAATGGCAACAGGTAGGCACTTGAAATATTCACAAAATACTCAGTTGTATTTTTTTATAATCAAATTAAAATAAAATAAATATTTAAGGGGGCTCCCATACAACAAACGTGTTTTTGCCTTGTGGTACGGAACCCTTCGTGTGCGAGTCCGACTCGCACTTGGCCAGTTTTTTTTTTCACCGCTTTTGATGTTTTTTAATACCCGTATTGTGTCTTTTGTTGCACTGAGTAAACGTTTTATCTATGTATCTATTTTGACGGCACGGTTGGCGCAGTGGTTAAGCGAATGACTGCTGCGCTGCGTGTAGCGGGTTCGATTCCTGCACGGAACAAATATTTGTAGGTATGACCTACAAGTAGTTGTTCCGGTTCTGGCTGTTTGTGTATGTGAGTTTAAAAGTTTGTAAACGCACCCACAATACAGGAGAAATTCATAGTGTGGAGCAAAGTAAAAAAAAAAATGTCTCGTTTCGAGTGTATTTTTCTCATGAACAATCGCTGGTTCGTCGTCGTCGTCGTCGTCGTCGTTTCAGCCGATAGACGTCCACTGCTGGACATAGGCCTCGCCCAATTTTGGGAGGGTTTGCCATAATCGCTACGCTTGGCAGGCGGGTTGGCGATCGCAGTATGGTATGATGGTGGAATACATAGAGAACGCTGCTGCCCATTCTCCGGTACGATCCTTAGTCGCCTTTTACGACACCCACGGGAAGTAAGGGGTGGTGGTATTCTTTAAGTCCGGCACCACACAGACTATCACATATGACATTTTCATCGCTGGTTCACATATGACATTTTGTCGGGTTAAGTATCTTTTTAAAAATCCGACATGACCAACGATTTTTTTGGGAACTGTACATATAGAAAATAGTAAGTTCAGAAAATAAAACCCACAGAACCGTTAAACCCGACTACTGAAAAATCACAGTCTAAAAAGTATGAAAGAAGAAAATATTTTCATCTGAATAAAATTTATCTCTAACATTTACATAACAAACAAACATAATAAATCATGGGAGGGTTTTTTTATTATCATTATTATTATAATCAGCCTATAATGTTCCCACTGCTGGGACACTGGCCTCCTCTCGGTGAGAGGGAGTGGGCTGTAATCCACCACGCGGGCCCAGTGCGGGTTGGTAGATGTCACATGTCTTCGAATTTTTGGTTCGAGGAAATGCCGGTTTCCTCACGATGTTTTTCTTCACCGGTTTGAGAGAGCAATTGTGATGAAATAATTGACACAAAGTAAAACGCCTGTCTGGATTAGAACCTACGACCTATAAGCTCGTAAGTCACGGCCGTTACCACTGGGCCACGATGGCTCTAATTTATCGTCTATTAAATAAACAACTTACACGTAATATATCACACTAATATTATAAAGGCGAAAGTTAGTGTGTGTGTGTTTATTGTTTGTTACTTCTTCACGCTCAAACGGCTGGACCAATTTTGAAAAAAAATTGTATGGAGGTAGCCGACACCCTGGATTAACATATAGGCTACTTTATATCCCGCTATTCCCACGGGATCGACACTTATGCGCATATATGCGCAGCTAGTTTTAATATAATTTTAATACATAATTATGATGTTCAGAGGTTGTTCGTGGTCATATGCCACTTTGCCAATGTATTGTCTTATAAGGGTAGGTGGCAAACGACCACGGCTCTCCCTCCTTTTTACTTAGCCGGGTAATAAAATACATATAAATCATGGAAAGGGATTAGGCTCTTCTTATGTGCTGAATAAGCGGGTTTTGGTAGGTACAGTCGCCAGCACATCAAGCTACTACAATCTGTCAAATTTGCTTAATAGATTTTCAACTTTATTGCTACAGCATAAGGTTCAAAGTTGATTGGGAAAATTTGACAGTTTCGGGTAGATTGATGTGCTGGCGTCTGTACACTGACTACCAATACCTCGTAAAGTCTCGTTTCATTCAGCACATTAATTGCCTAATATATTTCCTCGATTTATATGTATTTTGCTTAGTAAATGATTATGTACCTAAGTAATTTGTTAAGCTACTCAGAGAGTTTCAGGAACATTTATGAAGGTATATGTTTGTGAAATGCTTCTCTAAAAACGTCTAATTGAACCGTTTATGTGAATCAATCATTTATTAGCAATAAATGATTGATTCGTATCGAGTATTAGGACTTCGGTTCTGTTTTGTATAGACGATTGATTTCTTTGAAGAAATTACTTAAGAGTTTTGTAGGTAAGTCAAATGTTTTGGTAATTAACATTGAAATGTAAAGGCTATTTTGGCTCTCTTTGGTACTGATATAATATAGTCCAACGGAATTAGGTAATTATCGATTATAAGTTGAAAGGAAACAATTAATTCATCTGATTGTATCAGATAAATTAAGTTTAATGTATTTGTTAAGTAAATTGACAACCGACGTCAATATGCCAACATAGACCCATTTCATACAACTGTCAAAGAATGACAGTTGTGATTTAAATGTACAGACGCTAGCACATCAAGGTACCCGAAACTGTAAAATTTTCCCAATCAACTTTGAACCTAATGCTTTAGCGATAAAGTTGAAAATCTATTAAAGAAATTTGGCAGATTGTAGTAGCTTGATGTGCCGTCTGTACGTACAACTTAAGTTGGTAGCTTAACTATAACTTTAATACCTACACAATAAAGTCAGTTTACGCTACAACTTCAAACATTTTTAAAACTTTTTCAATAGTGCTAGTCACTCTGAAATCAACTTAATTATTATTTAGATAAAGTTGATATTTGTTTAACTTGAAATAGGTTACGTGTGTGCAGCACTGCGCACTTTTACTTTACATACTCATAGTTCCATCGTATATCGATGTTCGTGTTCGCGTTCGATCGTGTTCTATAGTTCTATACAAATTACAAAGAGTATAATAACTATTGGTTCTATAGTAACAGTGCGCAGTGCTGCACACCCCTACCCGGGTGTGCAGCACTGTGCACTGTTACTATCATATAAGTTCTTAAGTACGTACGGGTAAGTCCTACTGCGAAGAATTTTTAAACAAACAAAAACATAAAATACCTAGTAAGTATTAAAAAAAAATATTCTCTAGGGGAATAAATAAATGATATTATTATGAATCTCAGATTACATTCCAAATTAGATTAAGTATAGGTTAGGGTAGAATTTATATCAACCTTTCCCATAAAAAAATTGTACTTTCTCTTATAATCATGCCCAAACGGTATCGAACCCAGGATCTAAATAATAATGGCCTCGTTACATACCTAGGGAGTAGAATTACATATTATATATTTTTAATGTCGCGTTTCAAAAGCCTCTGACGGACAGATGGACAGACGGTAGCCATGCGTAGGGTGACAACAAAGGAGTTCCATTCGACCCTTCCGTTTCTCTTATCAAAAAATCATTTCACTTCCGAAGTTCCGACTGAACGTTACTGCAGTCAAAAGATAATTAAAAGCTATTCAACAGCAGCTCTATTATTCGAAAAAAATATTAATTTGTTCTTTCGAATATTCATTTCATTGGTTTTTTTCTTGCAACGCTACAGTGCAGACGTTATCATTAAATTGCGTGCAAATAATTGAATAAATCTTATTACACAAACGAATGCTTCATTAAATTTATTATTATTATTATTGTACTGTACACATAATCTCGTTTGAGCTCCATCAATTATGGGAAGCAATCAGTCTGCTTCGACTACAGACCCCTCCTTACTCTCCTTATAGAATCTCTTTAAATTAATGACTGACTATATAAAGGTACTATTATGCGAAAATGCTGGCTTTATACAAAAAAATATCTACTTAAAACTTGGCCGACTTGGTAACTTTATTATTTTAATTAAAGCATTCTGATAGGGCCCCAAATTATATAATTATACAGTTTGAGGAAGCTTACAGAGAACGTCATTTCAACCCACGGTCGGAAACCAATTAAAGTTAATAATCCTCTAATATAAAACAATCGGTTTTTACACGAACTTCCAGATTCCGCTGCCTAATCTCAGTTGACATTCCCTCTTGCTATTTTAAGACATACTTTTCGTATACCTAATTAAAGTTGTCGAAAAATTATTCTTGAATATCGACGCCATTTTCTTGTATTTGTCACCTGCTAACTTTAAGGCAAGTATACACTAGAGCATTTTCTCGAGCATTTCCATGTAATGTAACGTTCTTACGAAATATAAGTACAATACAAGCAAAAGCTTAGTTTACAAAAGCATTTTCATGTAATGTAACGTTTCTGCGAATGCTCGACGCTACATTCGACGTAATGCTCACGGCGAGCGAGCATTTACCTGTAACATTTCTTTTTACCTAGTGTTCATTGTTGAAATATCGGACCTACAGATACCGCTCGTGCCTTTTCTCGATAAAATGTTACAATATTACACTAATATGTTCGTTGGTTTTTAAAATCAACAATATATAATATGATGTAGGTATTATAAAAGTACCCATGTTACTGCTATTCGTGTGTACAATCAGTTACCGCCAGCAATTAAAGAATTAAATGGAAATATGTTTAAAAATAAATGAAATGTATGAGTTTTTTTGACAAAAAAATAGAGTTTGTAAGTACCCAATTTCTTAATACTATTGCATATCCGACTCGGGTAGACTGTTGAAACAAAAAAATGTTATGTTTAAGAACTTTATGTACACAGTTATGCAATAAATATATCTTTATCTTTAATCAGGTTGTAACAAAACTTCAAGCGTCGTGGTCGAAGTGTGGTTCGATACAATTTAAAAACGGCGAACGCTCGATGTTGTCTTACAAGTAAATGCTCTAGTCTATACTCACCTTTATTGTTCACTTTGTCAAAGTCTGGAGATATGGAGTGAGAAAGTAGGATGCACGTAAATTGACAGTAAATAAATAGATTAAGTCGGCAAGGGTAATAGACGACGGAGATCCCTACCGCCCAGAGCAACGAGAGATTATTATCTGAAGGTACACTTATAACAGAATAACAAGGACGGTTAATAAACTGAAATGGCGTACCTAACGTTAGTTTTCTTAGACATAAATATTATGTGGAGTTTTCTCTGGACATTTTGAATTAGAATCTGATTTTGTGTTGTATTGAATTATCTTTATTGTGCTCTTGATTGTGCTTTTGATTTTAATTGCGTTTTTAATTTTTGTATTTAATTTTGATTTCAATTCTGTTTTTAAATTTTGCTTTAAATCTTACTTTAGACTTTAATATAACTTGTAACATTTATTATTTTATGGGGCATGCAGTGCTAACCTATAAGAAACTGTTATAAGTACTAAACTTTGAAAAAAAATTTTTTTTAAACATGTAACAGTATAAACAATTGTTGGTTCGCCAGAAATAATAAATAAATAAATATTTATATGGTATCCTTCTCTATTTATGGATGGATTTCGCACATATTGATCACTATATGTATTTGAGAATAATTACCTAATGTACTGCTTGATTATCTATGTAAAGTAGTGGTCGCAATATTAGGTACAGGTAAGTAGGGCTACCTTTAATTTGTGGTAGACAAATTTTATGCTAGGTGCATCGTCTTCACATATAATTATATTATGTATTATACAAGACCATGTAAATCATTTTAAAAGAGTAACGGTGAAGTTTCTTGGCCCATTCTTCTCCATACGAAAACTACTTTTTGGAATGGGCGACTAGAATCAATTTTATTTAAGTAGTTGTAATTTTTTGACGTTCAAAAGTGCCTGTTTGAAATAAACGATTTGACTTTGACTTTGAGGTTCGGCGTTGTCCGCAATTTTTTTCACTACGGAGCAAAAGCCTCTTTTTTTACAAAGAAGCCACAAGGACGATGAGAATCAAGAAAAAGATTTAAGAATTAAGCCCCATTTACATGATGCAAGTTTCTTGCCTTGGTTCTTGTCCTGTGGTACAATATAACTTTTATTTCAGACAGGAGTCCATAGTTTAGGTCCTCTAATCCCCATAAAACTCAGCGCTGAGCTGTGCATCCACCTCCGCAACATCGGGGAATCCCACCGATCGAATCTACGAACACACTGAGAATATTGTTGGTGCTGCCGCGAACACGCGTCATCAGGGATGCACACCTATTCCTAATACTGGCGGCAAAATCATTAATATTAGTATTATCCAATATAATATCCAATTATATAGCAAATATCCCTGATGCACTACAACGCCACGGCAGCCGGACCAGCACTCTGAACGCATAGGCGCTTCAATTCAATTGAAGGAACAAATGACTTGCATCGTCTTAACACTCGTTAGACGGTGTAACTTTTAATGTTGCGGTAATGTTTGGTATGCCACAGACAATTAAATACCACCGAGTAAATCAGGCTTTCCGCGGGTCCTAAACGATCAATTATATACCTATTGCACAATATTACGAATCGCACACTGTTTTGACCGTTTAGGGCGAATATTGATGATTGCGGAATGCATGCAGAAAAGTTTTTTTTTTACTAGCCATTGATGTCCCACTGCTGGACAAAAGCCTCTCCTTCCACCTTTCGAGCGAGTTTAATTTTGATTCCACCATATTTTAATTGCACCGTGTAGGATAAGTATTGCACAGGTTTTGCTCACGCGAAGACTGAAGCTTAAGGGCCGTCAATCTTATTGCGTTAAAATAATGGATCATTAATTGAGTGAAAGGGCTGAAACAATCATATCGCGCAATATTAATATTGCTCGAACTTATTGTAGGGAGAGCCGCCTTAGGCATAAAGCAGCCATCAAATATTTTGTCAAAGACTCATTATGTTTGCCTTTCCAATATAATTCTCAATTTACAATTAGGGTTGAATTTAAGCTCGGTAACAACTCGCCCCCATCACAGGGGACCTAATATTTTCGTTGGAAAAGTTAAGCAGTATGACAGGTCAACTTTTCCTAACCTGTCGAGGATTACAGCCCTAACGGTTATTTATTATATCACTCCTACCCACAAAATGGGAAGTAGCTCTTTGTTTTTGTACTTCTATAACGTTTAGTAAAGAGTTTTAGATAGATTGAAGGCCACTGACAGTTTTGTAGGGATTTTATGTAAGCGAAACTCAATGACTCTTCGAAAAAGTTTACCTACCATTATGTTCTTTTTTATCAACTTAGAAAATAAGTTAATGGAGTTCAAAGTCAAGTGGGTTTTTCCAATTTTTGGTCAAGCCATAGAAAAAGCGATGAAAATTGATCAGCATAACAATAGTAGGTAAGCGATTTTCCAATTACCTTACTTTAACAAAACCCGTTCAAATGTAAGTAAATTACGGAAAACCATTACTTAGAAAAGCCATACAAAAAAAAATCAAATCAAAATTGTTTATTTGCGTAAATAAGGTTCAGAAGGTCCTTAAAGATATATTGATCTCATATTCTGCCATTAAGAGGGAACAGGGCGTGTGATTCTCCATACAAATGTATTCCCCTTTTTTCTTCCTGAATAATGCCTCTAGAGCAATATTTTTTTTTTCATAAATTCAAGGTCTGCTGTAAACACGTCCCTGTCATTTTCTTTTTTCAGCAACTATTTAGTAAAGAAAATACGACCCTCTAAAAATTACAAAAAATGCCCTATTTTTACCGCCGTGATTAGAGGTTTACCAGACAAATTAGAAATGTTTTTAACATAAAAAATAATGTTAGGAACCTAAACATACTCTTTCTTAAAATGTTAAGTAAAAAATAATTGAATCAGCTCAGTTTTCGAGGAGAAAAAAGGGGAATGTGAAACGTCGATCTCGTCTAAATTTTTGTGATAATTTCGGTCTGAGCTGCTGCTGTCCCTATCACACACTACGGGCCTACGGGGGCAGACTTGAGGTAAGGCGACGGCAATAGTTTCTTCAAATACCTATTTTTCAAATTCCTCGCAGGCCCCGTCCACTCTTAATTTCGGCGTGCAAATTTTGGCGTTAATACAATAAAAAGCGTTGACGTTAGCATCGTAGACGCTTGCAAGTGTCCTGTACCATTTGTACGAGTCAATTTAAACTATCATAATAATACACACATACAAAGTAGTTAAAACCGGTTTCAAGTAGTTTCAACCAATTAAAGTTTGTCAATTTTGTCCATTGCTTGATGTCAAGGACCAATGTCATTATACATTGCGTAAATATTCCCACGGGATCGAGACCTATGCGGGTGAAACCGCAGGGCGCAGCCAATATCAAATAACTTACTAACAAGGAGTACGAATCAAACACAAATGCACCTTGAACCCACCACATCTGATGCACAACCTCCTATTAGTTGAACCGTCTCATGCCGCAGGAATTCAAGTGAGCAATTCTAGCAATCAGTGTATTGACATGTGCGTATATACCGCATATACCGATTGATATCTAGCACTCTATAGCAATTGATTCGGTTCTGTGCGGGCGTTATCTCTGAATATTCTGTGTGCTTGTTATAAGTCTAAGATGCATACCTACCTACTTAGTAATGATTAAACGCTAACGATTAGGACCTATTCAATGTTGACAACAGCTAATGATTTGTAAATGTGGGAGATTATGAGATGGTTTAAAAATAAAATAAAATAACATCTTCAAACAAATTAATATTGGATACCTTTTTACTTTTGCATTTGAAATTGAGGACGTTGCTGTTTTGTTTATCTTTATCCGCCCTTCTTATTTAGATTTCAGTACGAAGTTTTAGTTTAGCATTTTTCCATACTAATATTTCGTTGAGTAGGTAGGTATTTATGTATTTATTGTAAACACCGGACTAATTTATGATATTCTTTCGCTTTATTTGTAGAAATAAAAGTCTGTATAAAACAATAATACTAACTTACTCCAGAATAGCAAATGGTTCAATTCACCGATTGATGGATGAGCTCCACCAAAGTTAAATGAAAAAGTATCACAATATATATTTATATGGTACCTATACCAAGATACTTATATAAATAAGGAATTATCTTTTCGTATAATTATTATGTTTAAAGACACAGCGAATTTTGTCCAGTCTTTACTTGTAAGTTCTTTTACATTACCGAAGAAATACTTTTAAAGCTATGAAGAATGTATTCGTAGCTATGAAGTATTTTTGGCTAGAAATACAGTTTTTTCGTGGTTTCAGCCTTTTGTGTTACAACATATTCTCAGAGCGCAAGGTCTATTTGCTCGGCTGTGTACATTTTCTAGCGTCCACGAAATGAAAACCATGGAAGGAGTACAGCTTCTGAACTTATTTATACAGTCCAGCAATTTAACGGAGGAACACAAACACGAATAAAATATACGTTTACCCCCAGATGGGTTATTCACGTTTTGGTGTATTCACGGCTGAGAACACACAGTGAAACCAATTATTCCGTAGAGAAAGTACACTGAAAGAAATAAGCAGTAAATAAAAATGAAAAAACATTAAAACAATTCCATATGAGGCTAACGTTCAAAAGAGTATTTTTTACTGATCCGAAGGCAAAATGTTACCGTCATGACAGTAAACTTTAACGTTTTAAGTAGCTAAAAGGTCACAAAATTAACTGTTTTATTCATTTGGTGATATCGTTCAAACCATTTAAATTTATTTGCAATACAGTAATGGTGGTTTTCCTTTTTTTGTTGTTGTTTTTTTTTTCAGTAAATAGTAGGTATGTTCAATAATTGTTTTTTTTTTACTGTTTTACAAACATTTCTTCTTACTGTAGGTATATCTAAAGTCAGTAAGTCTTAATGAAATCGCTTTAATGTGCTGTAGTAAGAAATTATTTTTTTCAGTGTCATCATCTGCCTAACCTTTTCCCAACGATGTTGGGGTCGGCTTCCAGTCTAACCGGATGCAGCTGAATACCAGTATTTTACATGGAGCGACTGCCTATCTGACCCTCACAATCCAGTTACTGGGTAATACGATACCCCTTGTTAAGACTGGTTTTCAGACTTTCGGGCTTCTGACTACCCGTAACGACTGTCAAAGATCCACGAATGACAGCGAATACTTTCTGAGGCACGGAGGGGTCACGGTATGTAAAGATGGTCACCCATCCACAGACCAACCGCGGCAAGCGTAGCTTAACCTGATCGATCGACCTGTGCGGCTGTTATTATTTAGCCACAGACCCCTCTTATTTTTTTCAGTGTACCTATATTATTTATTGCGAGCTCGTTGGGCCATAACGCGCAAAGCCGTTGTAGAGCAACGTTCAACAATATTGGAATAGTTTGTTAGTGTTTACCTTTCGACAGCCGGTTTACAGTGTACACCTCCCCGTTTCGTTTTCGGACCCGAGCCAATTGTGATACGGCCCGAATACCCGATATTACGAGCTGATGTTGTGTATCTCATGATAACTGTCCATGTCCGGGGCTGTGTGAGTGGCCCACGGTTAATTGCATACGAGACCAGCAATGATGACGGAGCTTAATGACTAGTGCAGTTAATAATGTACCGTTGTGCAGTCTGAGTGGGTTGTGGAAGGAAGCTGCTGGATTATATGACGCATCGTGGGATTATAGAGACATAGAATGGGATATGTAACCATTATGTGAATCGACTGCAGGAGATGGATTGTTAACTCGCCTGAGGCCGACACTTGGTACCGACCAGTGTTGCCAACCTAACCGAAGCATAAAATAGCAGATCAGGCTTAAAAAAACAGCAGAAAACAGTAAAATGGTAACTTTAAAAAAATTAAGTCTACTACTCTATTAGAATTAAAAATGAAACCCTTAATAGAATTGAAAACGCAAGTACATAATCAATATTATTTATTTACTAAGTTAAAAATACGAATAATTGACAAATTCTTAGAAATATTCTTACAAATAATTATTTATCATTTTCAATTTCTCTGTCTTCGATATTTTCTGCCTCGTTTTTTTTTATTAAAATCACTTACAGTTACTTTTATTGAATTTCTTCGCTTTTCAGTCGCGTTAAATGTATAGCAGTCCTTTATTTCGGTTATACTATGTAATGTGCCTTTGATTGTCGTCGTGGACATTTTATTTCTTAGTTTAGTTTTCAAAATGTTTACTGCCGTTTTGTTAGACATAGGTAGAAATTAATTCGGGTACATGTACATGCATATCATGAAGTTAGTTATTTTAACTGGAGGTTTTATCGTTTTAGACGTAATTTCCAGTAAAAGTAGTAAAAACAGTAGAAATTGGCACTTAAACAGAAAACAGGGATGTCATGGTGAAAACAGTAAAACTACTGTTAAAACAGTAGGGTTGGCAACACTGGTACCGACACAAATGTCTATTAGACATCCCATTGTCTAGCGAGAAGGTAAAGCCATCATTACACAATCAGAAACTGTAAGATACTAATATTTAGGTACCTGTAATGCCAACCTAAAATCGTTGTGAAAACATTGCAGCGAAATGTTAGCCCTTAGGGGATGAAAAATTGCCGAGACTGTTCAGCCAATGAAAGCTTATTCGACCTAGAAATGGAACTTAGAAACTCCTCATCGATTTAGTAGTCCCCAGCTAGACTTCAATGCTTTACTGTTTTTTTTTTCTTAAATATTTGTTCGAGAATTTCACCTAGATACTAGAGTCCAAGGAATTACGGGTTAAAACGTGTTATACATAAAAAATATAATGTAAAAATCACCAATCACACTAATATTATAAAGGCGAAAGTTTGTGAGTGTGTGAGGGGGTGTGTGTGTGTGTGTGTGTGTTTATATGTTTGTTACTTCTTCACGCTCAAACGGCTGGACCAATTTTGATGAAATTTTGTATGGTCGTAGCTGACACCTTGGATTAACATACTGGCATAACATAGGTACTAACATACTTTTTATCCCGATATTCCCACGGGATCGAAACTTATGCGGGTGAAACCGGGACGCAGCTAGTATAAGATAAAAATGGATTATCATCAATCGTTCAATGATTCTTCTTTTTTTCGTGCCTATCGACAGTGATATTTTTAACTAGCTACGCCGCGCGGTTTCGCCCGCATAAGTCTCGATCCCGTGAGAATATCGGGATTCGGGATACAAAGTACCCCGAACGAAGTCGAAGCCCTCTCCCAGGTCAAGGTCTACGCATGTGCCCATCCAAAGCCGTTAAGCAGCTTGAAAGCGAAACAAACACTCATACAAAAAAATAAAGTCTTTCCTCGTTATAATATTAATTAAGATTATGCCAAGTAGGTGGCCACGTACTTAAATAGAGGCTTATGTACAGACGCCAACACATTAAGCTGCTGCAATCTGTCAAATTTCTTTAATAGATTTTCAACTTTATCGCTAAAGGATTAGGTTCAAAGTTGATTGGGAAAATTTGCTTTTTTAGCTTCGTGTAGCTTGATGTGCTGGCCTAAGTATAAGAAAAACAAATTACCTATACCTAAGTCATCAACTGCCTAGCCGTTTCCGAACTATGTTGGCGTCAGCTTCCAGTTTAACTGAATGCAGCTGAATACCAGTATTTAACATGAAGCGACTGCCTATCTGACCTCCACAACCCAGTTACTGGGTAACACGATACCCCCAAGGGGTACCAAGGTCTAGTCTTACCAAGGTAAGACTGGTTGTCAGACTTTCGGGCTTCTGATGACCCGTAACGACTGTCAAAGATTCAAGAAAGAGCCAACGGCATAGCGTGCTTTCCGAGGCACGAAATGGTCTTGGTATGTGAAGATGGTCACCCATCTACGCCCGAACAACGCCAAGCGTAGCGTACCGTAGTAGGTATTACAGGGTTATTGGCAAAACATTAACAACCTCTTAAGAGGTTATTGTACTCATCATTATGAACAACTTTTACGATGGGACCAATCCTGAAATCGCAAAAAAAACGGGGGACCGTTCTGTGGAACACCTATTCTAAGAGGTCCCCCGACTGTCATATGAATTTATCTGTTTTAGTCTCGTTACATAAATTGTTTAAGTCGGGAGTTTTTAAATTATTTTATCCTTTTCCAATTACATTTAATTATATTATTATTTTGACCCCCGACACAATTTTTTTTTTTAAATTAAACATTTTTGTCTCATAGTAAAAGTTGTTCATAATGATGAGTACAATGATCTCTTAAGAGGTTGTTAATGTTTTACCAATAACCCTGTATATACAATACTAACATCGTTCAACAGCAAGAACTAAATTGCACTGTGTACCTATCTATCCTATTAAACTCAAACTAAAAAAAAAAGGAAATAAATTAAACTCCAACTCTAAATAATATTACAAACTTCAAAATAGAAATAACATAAGCTTTCTACATAACGTTGTACACAGACAACGCTTTAATCGTACTACGTAAGTACGCGCGTTGTCATGTACTTACGTACGAGGTCAATGCCCTTCTTACGTGGAGATCAACTTACCTGAAAACATGGACATTGTATAATTTATGAAGTAATGACGCGGGCAGTTAAACCTTTTAGCTCTGAACTAATAATCCCTTTAATTAAACTCACTTACCTACTTTATTATTATTTATTTAGTAAACTTATCTTTTTAACGTGATTAGGTTCAAGATTTTAAAAATAACTTTGCCGTTTACGTTTTCTCGCCTCGTCGCCTGAAATAAAAGCTGTCAAATAAGTAAAAGAGAAATTGAAATTTATCAAATTCAACAAAAAGAAATTCAACCTCATACTTATGGCAATAAGTATGAGGTTAAATTTCTTTTCATAGCATCTGTCACGGAGCTCTTTCACCTCTCGAACGACGATGGTTAGATCAGGTACAGTCAACAGCAGAAGTAGATGATCAAAATCACAAATTCAATACTAATGAACAGAGTTCGCGTCAGAACTGTGTGGCGTCGAAGTGATTTCTGTGTGGCGTCGATGTGGCGTTGAGTGGTTTCAATCACTTCGACGCCACACAGTTCTGACGCAAACTCTGTTCATTAGTATTGAATTTCTGATTTTGATCATCTACTTTTGCTGTTGACTGTACTTAACAGACTTTCGGACTTCTGACTATATGTTATGATTGATTGAGGTAACCTCTTGAGTAAACCTCCCACCTTTTATCGAGATTTCTGAAGCCCTTCCATTCTCGGGGTCTCCTCGAAGGGTAAAGATCCCATCATCTATCCTAGGTGCGTCTTACTAAACCGTATACTTACACGCATTTTTTTATTGTATTATCATGATTAGATATCGAAACGTGATGTGAAGTTTCACTAGTTAATTTAATTAGATTTTGTATTTATAAATTTTATATAAAACCGCGTTTAAATGAAAAAAAAAAATGCGTTTATTGATATAAGGCTAACATCTCAAAACTATGAAAACAATAAAAAAATCCGTTCATGAACCACCCACTAAAAAATCAACTTGTCAAAACAGTTGATGACAGTAGCAACTACACTAATTACGTTTGTACACACACGTGCAAGCAAGTTTTAATTGCTTCGTGAGTCGCGTCGTCATTCATGGCGTCTGCAACGTCTCATAAAAGAACTTACTCTCGTAAAAGAGATGCAACGCAAAGTTTATGTTGCCTTGCAAAAATTCACAACGACGCTGACGTCCGCCTTTCAATCGGAATACCTTGACATGCATGGGGAAGCGTTTTAAATAGAATATTTTAGTACAATGCGTCTTTTTTGTAAAAAAAGGTGGTTTTATGGTGTTGTGTTATAGGAGGTGAGGGCCAGATAAAGTGGTGTTTTGGTGTTAAAAATTACAAATTCCGAGTGTAAATTTTATATCCTGCCGTCGATTCTGTAAAAATCTCACCGTGAAAAGTAAGGTGAAGTGAGTTTGTTTTAGCTAGAAACTGACACTAATGACAGCTCACTCCACGCACACTTCACCTAAGTTTTCACGGTGAGATTTTTACAGAATAGCACCGCTGCCGGTCGAATCTGTGAAAATCTCACCGTGAAAACTAAGGTGAAGTGAGTTTGTTTTTGCTAGAAATTGACACTAATGGCAGCTCACTCCACGCTCACTTCACCTAAGTTTTTACGGTGAGATTTTTACAGAATAGCACCCCTGCCGGTAGAATCTGTAAAAATCTCACCGTGAAAACTAAGGTGAAGTGAGTTTGTTTTTGCTAGAAATTGACACTAATGACAGCTCACTCCGCGCTCACTTCACCGAAGTTTTCACATTGAGATTTTTACAGAATAGCACCGCAGCATCCTAATAATGCGTAACACCATTTCAATCACAATCTGAATCATTCTAAAGGATATTGCTAATCCATTGCTTCATATGCTCGAAAAATTTGTCTGCTAAACAACGTAAATGACGCAATGAATTTTGTTGAGCTGTCAAAATGAAACCCATTGCTACTGTTAGTGTGCTTACGCTATTAAATGACGCAATTGCTACTGTTAGTGTGCTTACGCTATTAAATGACGCAATGAATTATGTTGAGCTGTCAAAATGAAACCCATTGCTACTGTTAGTGTGCTTACGCTTTAGCTTTCGTCGCTACCTAACACTCTAATTCCGAACCATCACTACTTGCACTTGTAATAAAAAATAAATATTTTAGTTTTACTTTAGTTTTAAGCACTATAATTGTACGGAAAATTTTCTAATCTAGGCTAAATGTACACCTTTTGTAAACGTTTTCATTTAAATAAAATTAATAATATTATTATTATTATTTCGGTCATGGCGACCAATTTCAACGGAGACTAGCCTTCGACGCGGGAGATACTATAGTAGGTACAAAAGTGTGCGCGGAAACACAGGTAGGTACTTAGAGTGCAGCTGTGTCTGCGTGCACACTATCCTCTTCCCTCATTCCTCAAAAACCTACTGTTGAGGATGGTCATGTTTAATTCTCATAAAAATGGAAACACGATCACTTTTTTGGCATATATTTTCCACACACAGACAGTGACGGCCAAAGACTACAATATAATGCGGTGTAAGCTTTGAGTATTAAACCAACTGGAGGCGCCATTGTCAGGCGATCCCCGCTGCCAAAGGTACGAGACCGCCGGTCATAGCGGTTATATACATGTGTGCGTATAGTTTATGCTTGTGGTTGTTTTTTGTTTTGTGTGCGTGCGTAACAACGCGATCGAATTGCATTAGTGTATTATTGCGATCCCTCGTCCCCCGCGATGAAAGTGACAGACTTATTTGCATAGATATTAGTACTCGTGGCGTCTCCGGTTGGTTTAATACTCAAAGGGTGTAAGTGACGGCACAAAAACATAAGAATGAATTTTATAAAAAAAGGAAACAAATATGGTTATAAAAAAGGTTGGTTGCTGGTCGTCAACAGCGAGCGAAAGTGATGCAAATACTTTTGAAACGCAAAAGAAGAGGGATGGCTATAGTGTGCGTGAGCTCGGAATAAAACGACCTATGTGCCAAAACGAATTTACTCCTTTTTTAACGAAATAAAGGAATTAAATTTAAAATTGCTTTGAGTAAACTTTGATATGATAATAATTCTCTATGTTTTAAAGTAAATTCCATTGAATAACTCTTATGCGTTACGCCGTGATGTCGAAAAAAGTAAAAAAATAGATGTAAGTACCTTTGCAATTTTTTTTTGTATCAAGACATATTCATTGAATCGTGTATTCCTTTTACATGATACTAGACCAAAGAGTCAAAAAACAGAATATACCTAAATTTTAAATCCCTATTCCACATACTTATCAAGTTACACGAAATAGAAAAACCATTTTTTTTAAATATATCGCCTAAATTATAGTTTATCGAATTATAGTCCGATGGGACGACGTTATCCGACACGACCGGCGAGAGATCAGGCGCAGGACCAACTGCTTAAAACGTGCTTTCCGAGGCACGGGGGTATCACACCGTCAACTTCCTAACTGTTACTAAGAAATTCCTAATGGAAAGACCCAATAACAATTCTCCACCTGAGAATCGAACCCAGAACCCTACGTTCGTACGCTGTAAATAGATACTGGAAGAGTATGAAACTTTTCAAGTCGTGAATAATTATTACCTAATTAATCTATACAGGGTTATTTGTAAAACATTAACAACCTCTTAAGAGGTCATTGTACTCATCAGTATGAACAACTTTTACTATGGGACCATACCTGAAATCGCGAAAAAAAATCAGCCGTTGGATACATTATTTATGTTCGTGTAACTCGTAAAAATGTAGGAAACAGCTGATTTTTTTTTTCGCGATTTCAGGTTCGGTCCCATAGTAAAAGTTGTTCAAAATATGAGTACAATGACCTCTTAAGAGGTTGTTAATGTTTTACCAATAACTCTGTATATATAAAATTCAAAGTCCTGACTTACTGATATATCAACGCACAGCCTAAGCCACTGGTCCTAGAGACATGAAATTCGGAGGCTGTGTCCTTTGTGAAGTGTGGGTATCCACTAAGAAATGGTTTTTCAAAATTCCACCCCTAAGAGGGTGAATGGGGGAGGGTGAAATTTCACACGGACGAAGTCGCAAAGCAACTATAGCTTCTGCCCAGAATCTATAGTTGTTTTACAAAGCAAATTGAACGAGGTTCTGCGGAAGTAACCTACAACTATATATATAAAAGAAAGTCGGCCGATTTGGCTGAAAACTGCTGGAGGTAGCTTAGAACCAGGAGACGGACATAGGATACTTTTTTAAATTTACTTATAGGAGTAGGGTAGGAGTAGTGTAGAAGTAGTTTAGGAGTAGGGTAGAAGTAGGGTAGGAGTAGGGTAGGAGTAGGGTAAGAGTAGGGTAGAAGTAGGGTAGGAGTAGTGTAGGAGTAGGGTAGGAGTAGAGTAGGAGTAATGTAGGTGTAGGGTAGGGGTAGAGTAGGGTAAGGGGTAGAACACCACGCGAACGAAGTAGCGCCGGGCAGCTAGAAATAATTTATATGGCAAAACAACGTTTGCCGGGTCAGCTGGTTATTTATATTTGTAAAGAAATAAATTTAATTTATGCTATTTTAACTAGGTACTACCGCAGTGCTCTATCATTCATTTATGCAAGCCTGTCGGACTACCATCGATTCTAATTGATTGATGACGTGACGTTAAAATGGATCTAAGAGTGCACCGAGTGTTTGTTATCACTAAAGATACGCCCCTGCTTCGACTTGAATTTTCCTTTTTATTGTGTGGGTTTTTCACAATTCACAAACCTTTCAGAATAAATTCTCTAAGATCGTCAAAACGCCATCTTAATCCTTTTTTTTTTTTTTTTTTTTTTTGCGGATGGGAAATCATCAAATGACTCCTCCCGCTCTGGGTGGAGCGGAAGGGAGTGTCAGACTCTTACTGACTAAAACCCACCCGTGTTCCTTCCTTGGCCCTTTATGTTCCGGGCCAGCGGTAACCCTTTCGGACAATCCCGCTGACCCGGCAGGCTTCGGCCCTAAGGGGCCCCTCCCCGATGCTGACATCTCTTTGAGGCGCGCGTGGAACACGTACGCGCCGTCCGGCACGGGCCTGGTCCTGATCGGACGGTGAGCTACCCATTACTCTCCGCCCGCAGGCCCGCGCCTACGATGGCCGGGAGTCGTCACGCGGCTCCCGACGCCGCGCGCCGGGGGCGTCCCCCGCGGCGGCTGAGACGGGAGGCTCTCTCCCTGAACCGTCCCGCCACCTCCTTCGCTAGCATGACTGCTTCGCAGAAGGAGGTGACTGCCTCCCACTCCCTCTCGCCCCGGACCATGGCTTGCACCAGGGCCGGACGCGAGAGGTCGCCGTCGCTGCCGATCGCCTCTACGAGGACACGGCGGTGCTCCGCCCAAGCGGGGCAGACCTCCACCGTGTGCTCCACCATGTCCTCTGGGCGATCCTGGCAATGGTGACACCCGGGCGTTTCCTCCCGCCTGATGATGTGCAGGAACCTCCCGAAACTTCCGTGTCCGGTGAGGACCTGCGTCAGGCGGACTCAGGCGGTAGGTGAGGGCGCCGTGGCGCCTCTCTAGCCAGCCATCTTAATCCTTTACGTAGCTTAGTAGAAAAACGCGGTCATACAGAAAGATCCGAAACGCGACTTTAATTTATAATATGTATAGTATAGTGGATGCACCGAATGTTTAAAAAAAAAAAAGAAAATGAAAAGATAAGATATGTGACATAACACAAAAAAAGAATATTTTAGAACCAGCAAATGCAAAGGCTTATTTTATTTTATTTTTATAGTATAGATCTATAAATAGCCAACACATCGTTTGTCTTTAAAAGCTTGTGCTTATTTTCCTACAAACCAGACTTTCTATTATTCTCCCTATCTTCCAGTTCTGACAATATAGCTCCATATAAAAAAAGCCTTATTCCTTTTGTTGCTTTAATAAGTAATGTTTATACTCGTAGCTTCCAAAAGCAAACTCGAGGCTAATTAAATAGTTATCGCCGCGCAACATAGGACAAACAATAATAGGAAAGTTATGACAAGTTTCAATAGGCACCCCCCTATAGAATAGAATTTGAGGTTGAATTTATATCCCTTTGTCATGTCATACAAAACGAGACGCTTGCACCAGATTGTACCTATCTCTATAATTCAATATAAAATCCTCCAGACCGTATTTCGCTAATGCTTAAAACATTTGTTATGAGTGTTTACGTCGTACGGCATTTCATACAAACTTTCAAGCCTTATTTTTCGAAATTAATGAACCGATTTTAATGAAACTTAATACGCTTATGCAAGATACAAAGGTCTAAAAAGTTAACTGGAAATCTCTGTTTCTATGGAAAATTTAAAATCGGTCTAATTTGGCTGTAACACTATTTTTCGAAAATGTTTTCTACTTACTTTTTAGACCTTTGTATCCTGCTTAACACGTATGAAGTTTCATTAAAATCGGTTCATTCATTTCGAAAAAAAAGGGTTTGAAAGTTTGTTCGCTTTTATAAAAATATGATTTTTGGCATTTTCAATCTCAAATAGCAGTCAAGGGCTTAATTGTAAACTTTCGCTGTAACAGTAATATAAGCTCAAGATGTTATTTCCCATAGGAAAATAGTACTTTTTATTCTGGCTACTTAAATTTTTGGGTATAAAATGTTTGACACTTGAATGATGTCTTTTGTAAGTGTTTATGTAGGGGGTAATCTCCCAAACTACCAGTCGGATTTGAAAATTCTTTTTGCTTTAGATAGCCCAATTGTTGAGGAAGGCTATAGGCTATTTACCATCACGCTACGACTCTCAGGAGCCGAGCAAAAGGAAAAACAGTCAGAAAGAACGCTTAGCGAAAACGAAGTAGCATAGGCGAGCGATGTGATGCAATGAGATGGGTCGGGAGCCGAAGCTAGCAGGTACTAGGTATAGGTAGTGTTTAGACATATTTCCCTCGTGTAAGTACTCTAATATTCCGTAGCGAAGTAATCGGATTATGCAGGTATCTCGTTGGTACTCGTTGCTACTAGAGATGTGCGTTGAAAAGGAATGTTTGAACTCACTTCAAGACAATCGGTTTGTAATCGACTACAAAAAAAGAGGAGGTTCTCAATACGATTGTATGTTTTTTTTTCGTAGGTATGCTTGTTACGCGGAATCTCCGACAATTGTAAATTGATTTCAAAAATTATTTTCGTTAATAGATAGGGTATGCCTCAGGGGTGGTCCCATGTAAATCTTATTAACTTTGCCTGGTTGGTTTTTGAGTTAGCTTCAATAATATGTATGTTAACTTAGTTTATTTAGTTTATATTGATGATTTTATAATGACTTCCTGTCACTGATATTTACATAGCAAGTAGGTGTTATACGAATTTGTCTGGGGTAAGTAAAATAAAGAGTAAAATAAAAACTTTTTTACAATAAAAAAGCAACCGACTTCCAAAAAAGACACTACAAAGTGAAAAAGTTTTTAATGTCTGAAATTGTTTAGTAAGGTACGATAAATAAGTTTGGAGTAGAGTTTCTTGGTTTGTGGAGCTTGCGATACCTAGGGTATTGGACTTAATTTTAAATATCATTGATTCCCTCTCAGATCAGATCACATCTCAGATGTCAGATCTCCATCGTCTTCGTCTTTGTCTCTGTCACCTCTGACCTAGACTAGTCAAGATTCGAATTATTCCGTTCTGATCCTCTGAACCCCACCTCCACCTCCCCCGCCTCGATCCCCTCCTAGATCGTCTTCTGTTTTAATCTCTGTCTTATCCACTAAAAACTTTCTCATACCGGTTTGAACCGCTTTTTCTTTTGTTTTTGATCCTGAAGGATCGTCAGCAACAAAAATAAGTACAGGGTTTATTGAAATACATAAGTTCGTAACTTCTTATTATAACGGATACGTGTATGTTAGTATTGAGGAACAACGACTCCACATTTTCGAGAGCAAACCAATTTCAAATAATAATAAAAAAAGAGATTTGTTTTTAAATTAACTAAATTGTAATAAATTCTCTCGAAGATTTTGTCACTGAAAACAATAGCGAAGGAGACGGTAGTGAGGAAGATTATAAAAAACCGACCAAGTGCGTGTGAAAGGGAAAGGCCTTTGCCCAGCAGTGGGACAAAATATAGGCTAACGAAAAAAGCAACGCACGCGGCACACGCACTTGGCCGAAGAATGAAGGGTTCCGTAGTTAGAATAAAATAATCCTAAAACAAACTTAACATTGTACCTACAGATCAAGCTACTACAATCTGTCAAACTTCTTTAATATATTTTCAACTTTATCGCTAAAGCATAAGGTTCAAAGTTGATTGGAAAAATTTGACAGTTTCGGGTAGCTTGATGTGCTGGCGTCTGTACTTGAAAAACATGTCCTCCCATACGTCTAAGTAAGTTTGTAATAACATAAAAAAAAATTTGTGATAAATCTGTAAATTAACGATTTTTGGACTTGTTTCCTTTATTTGTGATGCGAGACCGCAAGGTCTCGCATCACAAATAAAGGGAACAAAATTTCATGATTCTCTTCATGATTCTTGCCAAATTTCATGATTCTAGGTCAACAGGAAGTACCCTATATGTTTTGATTTATTTGCGAGTATCAAAATATGTCCCATAAAAGGCATCATATTTTTTTTATTGCGTTGACTTAGAAGCTTGATTTTTTTAGAGTTCTAAGAGACCGTAGGTAGACCTACGTATTTGATATAAATTTCAACTCGATACCTTGTCATGTTCCTGAGTAAAAGAGTCTTGACAGACTGACATACAGACGGACAACGAAGGTTTTTCCTTTTGAGGTACAGAACCCTAAAAATGATGGTCCAGTAGAAATTATTTGCTATAAAACTGGACATAAAATGAATTGTCTGTATCTGATCGGATAATGGATTAAACTTTTATGACGACCTTTCATCTGAAATACTCGTAGTTTGCTTCGTTTTATTTCCTTTCTTGGTTTAAATCGCACTAATATTATAAAGGCAAAAGTTTGTGAGTGTGTGTGTTTATATGTTTGTTACTTCTTCACGCTCAAACGGTTGGACCAGTTTTGATAAAATTTTGTATGGAGGTAGCTGACACCCTGGATTAACATGTGAGCTATTTTTTACCCCGATATTCCCACGGGATCAACATTTACGCAGGTGAAACCGCGGGGCGCACCCAGTTCTTTATATAAAGGAGTTATATCAAAAGGATCCATTAGCTGTGGCAATTCATGAAAAACTGCCTAGCCTTTTCCCAACTATGTTGGGGTCGGCTTCCAGTGTAACCGACACCCTAATTGCGTAACACACTTTGATTGCGAATCCATTGCTTCGTATGTAACGCAATGAATGTTGTTGAACTGTCAAAATGAAAGCCATTGCTACTTTTAGTGTGTTATGCTTACGGCGGGTAGCTCCATTTCATTTCCACAAGAAAGGGATAAAGTATTGAGTTATTATAAGTAACAGAAAAGGATAAAGCTATACTATTTCCGTCTCTCAGTGCGTGCCAGTTTTTTCAAGGCAGCTACTTATGTAGCTCATGTTAGTTATGTTAGTTTTAGGGTTCCGCACCCAAAGGGTAAAAACGGCCTATTACTAAGACTTCGCTGCCTGTCCGTCTGTCTGTCTGTCACCAGGCTGTATCTCAAGAACCGCGATAGCTAGACTGTTTAAATGTTCACAAAGTATGTATTTCTGTTGCCGCTATAACAACAAATACTAAAAACAAAATAAAATAAATATTTAAGGGGGCTCCCATACAACAAACGCGATTTTTTTGCCCTTTTTTGCTCGATATCAAAAATGGCAACAGGTAGGCACTTGAAATATTCACAAAATACTCAGTTGTATTTTAACTTTAATAATAAATAATAAAATTAAAATAAAATACCTAAATATTTAAGGGGGGCTCCCGTACAACATGTTTTTTTCGGCGTTTTTGCCTTGTGGTACGGAACCCTTCGCGTGCGAGTCCGACTCGCACTTGGCCAGTTTTTTGTCTCATGTGTCGCCACGCTACACGATGCTCTATAGCTTTCTTACTCCAAGGTGTTATGCAAGTATCTCGCGGATGTAGCTGATGTGAAAACTCTTGATAATACGTTATTAATATAAACTTAACATCATACCAAGGGAAAGCCTTACATTTGCTTCAAAGTAAGCTACCGTGTATGTATCTCAAGTCAATTAATAGTATGCGGTAGAACATTCCTCAGTGAGGGCCTTGTCAATAGTGTGACGCGGGTGAGGCGTGCGGTTGTCTATGCTTACTGGAGCTTGTAACACAGGAATTTCCACTCTCTGTACAACAATCGCATGGTCTTTGACAAATTTTCAGAAGTCATGTCATTCACACATTCATACAGTCGGTATATTGTAGGTAGTAAGTACGTACCAACTCCCTCACTCCCCAAAGTTTACGAAATTGTGTAGTATTCTGTACTCGCCGTGTTTCAGAAGAATCCTTGTTGATAGAACTTTGAAAATCGAGGGAATTTAATTTTAGTTCGAGAACATGAAAGCATGCATATGATACGGTTTGAACAAATATCTGAGCTGCGTAGACGCGAGTTTGTAGAACCGACGTTATTTTATTAGATTTTCGTTGTTCAGAATTTCGACCTCAGATATTAAAAGAACATTTTCTGCTCTGTGGAATGTTGAGGCTATGGTTCCGAGGGGTCATAGGTGACGGGTCCAATTATTCAGTCAAAAAGTTAATTTGCGTTTCTTGATTAAGACGCGGGTAAATTGGGCGTAGATTTATTTCATTTCGCATTACCGGCTCGCATCCTTTCATTACTGAAGTCGGTACTTTTAGACGCCTGTCGAATACAGCTGTCAAGTGTCAAAAACTTAAATCAATTTCTGTTTTACGTACATTTAATTAAATGTAATTATTCCTTCTGTAAGTCTGTGTTTTGTAAGGGTGTATCTATAAAACAAGTGGAAAAATATATCCATGGCCTTTTTAGATCAAGATATAATTTTCCACCTTAACTTAGGCAAAACTCAGAGCAAAACATAGAATCGCAAAAAAAAAGACAGATATATTACTTAGTAAATACTATTTTATGAGTATAATATAGCGTGCAAAAAACTGAAAAATAACGATAATAACTGCCAGTGTCTTAGCGTTTCTTTTGTGTAGCAAATAATAAAGATGATTTATTTATTATATCTTTCGCTCATTTTCTCTTATTAGGTGGCAAAAACTCGTAGCGCCATCAGCATTAATTCCGCTCGTTTCACACAAAGCCAGGTTTAGTGGTGAACTGTTAAAGGTCGTAGCTCGCATATTTAGTGGTTGTTTGCTAGCTCATTGCCACTAGGCACAACACTAATCCGTTTTCATTTGCCTGTGACTGAACGGGGTGAAATGCTGGTTCAAGAGGGGCGAAATAACCGTTTAGATGCATCAATCAATTGAGCCGGTGTTGGGTGTTAGCTTTTAGTTAATAATGTCGATTTTGATTAGTGATTTTGTAAATTTCTAATTAGAAAAGTGTTTGTTGTTTGAAAGACTGATCATTAATCAGGAGATAAGACATTTTGACGAAGTATCATTTATTATAAATGATACAAAGTAAGTGGAAAACGACGACTAAGACACGGATTGGCAAGTAGGTGAAACTTAAGGGGTCATATATTCGTTCCTTTATGAACTTGTAGCTTAGTTTTGAGGTTTTAATTGGTAGATAGAGATAAAAGCAAATGGTTTAAATAAATCAATAAATCAGCGTTAATTTATGAGGCAAAGTCACAATCATGGATGGAATTAGTAATTTGTGTATAGTACAACCAATCAAAATTAATCGAAAAAGTCAAAACAAATTCTGCTCTAACCATCACATATATCAAGAATCAAATCACAAATCTGCACAGGCAGGGCTACCGCAATTTCAAAGCTATAACTTGAAGAGTTTCAATTGAAAACGTTTACCGTAGCAAATATATATGATCAACTTGGAAAGTTAAAGCTTAGGGTGTCGATAAACGATTGCCACTATAAAACTGAGTTGTGGCCCTAACTTAGATGATAGGTAAGATAAAGGTGCAGTTAGATGTGAGACGAAGTGCTGTGAAATTGAAATACGGAGTGTGCATCAGCCTAATATAAGGGATAATATTTGTTTATTGGGATGTCTGGAAGAGGGACTGTGCAAGATTTAAAATTATCCCTGCCAGAGCATCCACTGTCCATTCAATGGCACTGGGTAGCGACAGTCACATGACTGAATAAATACTATTTTATTTGTGAAAACTTCAGACCAAATAAAAAGTCAAGACATAGCGCTGCGAACAATACAGTAAAGCATGCAAAAACTACACCTCCGCTCTGTGCATACACGCTCACACGAACACATTTACAATCAAACGATACACCTCACTATGTGCACACATGTTTACAAAACCGGCTTCACTTTACTGTTGACAGCCCGTTGTCTTGGTTTTTTATTTGGTCTGAGGTGAAAATTAACAATACTAACCCAGTTCCCTTAGAACTATTGTAACTAACATCAAAATACTAACTAACTATGGACGTTAGCCTGAAATAAAGTCTAATTTAATTTAAGCCGGATTCATATTACTGTGTTGTGTCGTATCGTGACGCCTTTTGACGCAGTGTTAGCCTATGAAAACTCTTTTTGATTTAACGAACACATTCGTTTGATTGGTGTATTCCGAGACACAACAACATAACACGACACAGTAATGTGTCTGTGGCTTAAGAGTAAACTAGTCGCGAGATCGAACTTACTCATGGTCATGGTCAAAAAGCACGCTGTCTTATCTGGCTTCGTGTCCGACAGAGCTAGTATCAGTGATGAGCAAATCAATTAAATCAATTAGACGCTAGTCTACACGAATAACGTCTAGTGCTCACGCATAGGAACACGGTTCTGAACTGATAAGCGCGTAAAAAAATTTGAAAAGTGCTTCGGAAAATCGAGTTTTATGAAAAAAACACTGTATAAATCAATTACAAATAAAGTTTATTGAACTCTTCTATAACTGAACTTTTTCGGTACGGACTTGGTTTTGAACATTTTACAGTTATTTTATTACTTATTTATACCCAAAGTTACGTTAAAAATAGCAAGAAAAACAAATATTTGTTGGCTCATAACTTTTTAATGGCTTTTTATTTTACTATTCTGTTTCCGTGCAGACAACATTAATAATAGGTTAAAACGATATCATGTTTAACTTTGGATGCACAATGTCAAACAGTGGAGTAATACTCTCTCGAAATTTGTATGGAAAAAATATCTATATACGAGACAGAACCCCAGCGCTAGTTTAGGATAGGATGTCATCATCATCCTCATCATCATTTCAGCCGAAAGACGTCCACTGCTGGACATAGGCCTCCCCCAAGTTGGGGGGGTTTGCTATAATCGCCACGTTTGGCAGGCGGGTTGGCGATCGCAATATAGTATGGTGGTGGAATGCATAGGTAGAGAACGCTGCTGCCCATTCTCCGGTACGACCCTTAGTCGCCTTTTACGACACCCACGGGAAGTATGGGGTGGTGCTATTCTTTAAGTCCGGCACCACACAGACACGGATATAGGATATATCCGTGTCTGTGTTATATGTTAAAACGAGGAATTTCATGCCAACAAAGTCTCGGGCAAAAGCTATTGTAACATATTAAGCAACTTAAAAAAAATGACTTGCCTACCTTTACAAATCTAAGTTTAAACTAAACTAAGTTTAAGTTTAATTCATTTAAAATTGTTCAGCAGATACTTGAATGAATTTATTAAGAATTCAAATCAAAATAAGGCAAACTATTAAAAAATAAACACACCCAAGTTCTATAATAAAGTTTAATAAAAGTAAACGTCGTTGTCACAATACAGTATTACGTCACTCATAAAACCTTGGTCACCCTACGTGATATTTTCTAATTACGTCACAACCCGCCGCCGTCAAACGCGAGTCTTTTAATTTTTAAAGCGCGAAGGAAGCTCACAATTGCCCATAGACAAGTTTAATTCCTCCCTAAGCGGAAAAGAAATGATCAGACACCTCTGCCAAAATGAAAAGAGGCCTGATTTACTGCCTGCGTAAAACAGGCCCGGGGTCTTATTAACATTACTTTTTATAACATGGCCGGCGTTAAATTGTTACAATGTAGAGTAAAATTTAATTAAAACGTCTAGTTAGGTGTTAACTAACGCCATTAAGGTGTATGCTTTATGTACGGAACTAACTACTGCTGTTTTTATTATTTCATGTTTTTGTTGCGGACTGGCCAATGGCGGCTCATATTAAATCTAGGTTCTTAAATATTTTGTTACTTGTGCCGGCTATTTTGTATGTTTATAATGTTACAACGCGGTCACATTAACTCGACGCATCTCTGGAATGCGAGGCCCGCATTCCTTAGCTCGCCCAGCAAGTGTTAGGGGGCCTTTGTATTGTCTTTGTAACCGATACGTGCTTCGATAATTTGGCTAGTTTTCTGTTGTTGTTTAAATTATACTTTTTTATTAGGTATATTACTTACCAAAAAACCAAAATGATGTCATTAACGCCAAGCGTCGATTTAACGTGACCGCGTTGTAAATGATTTAACTTCTGTAAGTAGGTTTGTACGGTCAGCAACAAAAGTCGATTAACACTACAGTTTTTTAAATTTTGTTCAAAATTGCATTGTATTTCTGCGCAATTTTGAACAAATATTTTGCTCAATAACTGAGATTAAAGAAACTGAAGTGTTAATATTTTGTTCAATAAATTGTTGCTGTCTGTACAAACATTTTTACAAGTAAAATCTTATTTAAAGAACTGGACGACGCGATGCCGGCGTTTCCTATCTGACTACTCTGAGAAGAAAGGCTGGAACAAACTTCAGAGGTCACAGTCTCTTTAAAAGTCCAGTCATTATCTTGGTCAGATCATGTGAAGATTTGTAGATCAGTGTCTGGTGTGAGATTGAGTGGACCTGTCCAGTAAGTGCACGTATTTGTCAGTGATCATGCAGCTCAACTCAGAACACGATTAGTAATGATTTTATACTTCTTCTATTATGCCCGTGACTTCGTTCGAAAATATCCTTTTCAACTCGTTGAGTTGTTCAGGGGTGAAGTTTCGAAAAATCTTCGCACTCTCTCTGCACCCCTGAGAAATATACATATCTTCCGAATTTCATGCCTGTCTGTCAATCAGTCAGTTATTCAGTCAAGAAAGTCTTTTATATGCGTACTTATATGGTGAACCGGTATTTGTTGCAAAAAAAAAATCCAGGTCAAATATTTTTTCTTTTGTTACCGACTCTTTACATAGTAACCCTGTATAAATAAAAAGGGGTTCTATATCTGTTTCTATGTATTCTGTAAATATTTAGACCGAAGTGCCCCAGGGTAGACCATGTCCTATGTTACGCAGGCTGAGCTTACATCGCTTTAATTGTATATTTATGTTTTCCTTCTAAATCTAAATTTTTAAATTTTTTATTTGAATCAATAGCCGGGCTATTGATTCAAATAAAAAATAAAATAAATGTTTCATTCAGTATTAAAATTAAAAACATGATACGTTACTTTGACATAATTTTTAGGGTTGCCAAATTAAATATACAATAGGTACCACCTACAGATTATAATATATAGAATAACCCGTATATTTTTTTTTTTAAATCAATTCATTTATTCAAATTAGGATTAGAACCAGCACTTTTCGAACGTCAAAAAGTCAATGCCCATTATTATAGTCAGTTGCAAAATTCCAAATCCCTAATTACATAAACAGAATTTTTCAAACAACATACTTATTTTATGTACTCGTAAGTACCTAAAAAACTCAAAATATTAAACTAAATACTTTTCAAAGGTAGGCCTTTGCAAAAATATTTTGTTTACCCACGATATTGATATAATAAGGGTTGTCAAAAAACGCGTCTATTATTAGGTTTGTATGAGAGTTTTCCGGTACTGAGTTTCCGTAAGGTAATGTGATGTTACCTTTCTGTCCCCAGGGGTCGCGCATCACGCGTCAACTTCACGGGCTGAGAGCACCGCCGCGGTTAACGCAGGGGTATCCAACCGTGCGAGCGGAAAATATTTTGTATCTGTACGTGTGTGTGTACATTTATTGGTGGCACTGAGTGGCTGCCTGGTCACTTAGTTGTCGCGACAATTGTCATTTGCAAATTTTCTACATTCATATCTGTAATATTTATGGTGTAGATACATAATAAAGATTATTCTATTCTATTCTTTGTCTGTGGTACAACACGGTTTTTGATGTTGTTTTATAATGGAATATATTAAGTAAAGGCAAATAACGTCAACCTAACGGATTTGGTGAAATATGAAAACAACACAAACACCATCTAAAAATGTATTTAAAAACTCTTTTTTATAAAAAAAAAACAACCGATTTCCAAAAAAGATACTACAAAGTGAAAAATAACTTTAATTTCGGAAGTCGGTGTCGTTGGGTTCGCATTTTCGTTGTTTGCCACCGACTTCTGAAATTAAAGTTATTTTTAAATTAAAGTTAAAGTTATGTTGAAATTAAAGTTATCTGAAATACAAGTTTTTATTTTTCACTTTTAAGTTGTGCTTTGTGTTTGGGGTAACCAAACAAATTCGTATAACACTACTTGCTATGTAAATATCAGTGACAGGAAATTATTATAACATCATCAATATAAACTAAGTGGCAAAAATACGTATAAACCCAAAAACTACTCAAGCAAAGTTAATAAAATTTATATGGGACCACCTCTGGGGCATACCTTATCCAATAAAAAAATATTTTTTGAAATCGATTTACAATTACCGGAGATATCGCGCAACATACATACAAAAAAATACAGTCGAATTGAGAACATCTTCCTGTTTGAAGTCGGTTAATTATGTAAAGGTATGCAATATATAGCATACACTTATAGTCACAATGCATCCCTAAGCCATAAGCCATAAGCCACCACTGAAAAGTCATAGGAAAGCAAACAACGCAATTTCGTTTACTTTACTTTTTCACTAGGAATTTTGGTTTAAAAACCAAACTACTGAACCGATTTTGATGAAATTTCTATGGAGTATATCCTTTCAAGTTAAACAATTTAGCAAATCGGAGTAAATATAACGGAGTTCTGAGGTAACAAACTAAAAAAAAAAATCAACCGAATTGAGAAAACGAATATTCAAAAGACCATTTTTTAGGGTTCCGTACCTAAAGGGTAAAAACGGAACCCTATTACTAAGACTTCGCTGTCTGTCCGTCTGTCCGTCTGTCTGTTTGTCTGTCACCAGGCTGTATCTCAAGAACCGCGATAGCTAGACAGTTGAAATTTTCACAAGTTATGTATTTCTGTTGCCGCTATAACAACAAATACTAAAAACAAAATAAAATAAATATTTAAGGGGGGCTCCCATACAACAAACGCGATTTTTTTGCCTTTTTTTGCTCGTTATCCAAAATGGCAACAGGTAGGCACTTGAAATATTCACAAAATACTCAGTTGTATTTTAACTTTAATAATAAATAATAAAATTAAAATAAAATAAATATTTAAGGGGGGCTCCCATACAACAAACATGTTTTTTTCGGCGTTTTTCCCTTGTGGTACGGAACCCTTAGTGTGCGAGTCCGACTCGCACTTGGCCAGTTTTTTTGCAGTATTTTTACTTAATCTTTGTAGTGCTACATTAGCTTTTACCTCAAACAAAGAAAAACCCAGATTAATAAACCTAAAAACCTATTTCTATAATATTTTGTAAGCAAGTATAGCAAAGAATTCGCGAAGCTACCCCTCGTGGCTTTAATCCCTGGCCACACTTGACGTCTCCGAGTGGGTTCACGAGGCAAAATGTCTTTTGTGTTACACCAAATTTTTTCTTAAGAACCTCGTTCAGTTGCCTCCTCCGATAATAAGCGTCCGTGTCCCAAATATTATTTTTTTGTTCAAACTTAATGTTGGAATTAAATAAACAAAATATCAAACGAAATATAATACTGTGTAGGTACTTTTCAGGGTTCCGTACCCAAAGGGTAATACGGGATCCTGTTACTAAGACTCCGCTGTCCGTCTGTCCGTCTGTCACCAGGCTGTATCTCATTAACCGTGATAGATAGACAGTTGAAATTTTCACAGATGATGTATTTCTGTTGCCGCTATAACAACAAATACAACTAAAAACAGAATAAAATAAATATTAAATTTTTTCATACAACAAACGTGTTTTATTTCGGCGTTTTTGCCTTGTGGTACGGAATCCTTCGTGTGCGAGTCCGACTCGCACTTTGCCAGTTTATATGTTTGTGGCTACTGGCTACTACGGATAAGTTAAGAATCTTCTGTTTATTTTTGGTATCTAAGTTTTATCGGGAGTTAAATATTTAATTCTATCCATAGCTAACTTTTGCCCGCGACTTTGTCATAACAAATAACCGAAATAGTAAAAATTAAACTATAAACTAAAGCATAAAAGGCCGATAATTTGAAATCCTTGTCACATACATTTTATTTTGCGTTTAAGTATGATGGTATACATTTATGCAAATTGTTTTATGAAACGTATTGAAAAAACAAGATGGCGGCGTTAGTTCCGATTTTGGCCACGCGCCAAAACACCTTTGTACCTACAGCTATACAAACTCATTCATAATAAAAAAATCAGATATTATAAACTGAAATATTGACAAGAACTATGAAGACATTGACAAGTAAATAGTGCCGGCCGACGAGGGTCGGACAAAAGAGCCCGGGCGCCGGAAAGTGGACAGATGTCCGTAGAATAGAAGATATAGCCAAATAGGAAAGTTATGTGTTAAGTGAGCTGAATTACTGATTGTTGAGTTTGCTGGTTGTTTTGAGTCACAAGAGAGAAAATTAGTTCTGGAAACATTTCGGCGCTTTCCCTTTACTTTGTTGATTATGGAAAGAAACATGTTTACCGCACCTACTGCATGCGCATAGATATTTATGTGTGAAAAAGTTTATTGATGATTATATTCTCATAGCATCTATATCTATTTTTCTTTTATATTCCTGTTTTTATCACGTTGAGTTTCAATTATACTATTAATTTTCTTTGTGTATGCTGTACCAGTACGGCGTCCTAATATTTTTTTTTCTGCACCGGACGACGTCAATACGTCGGCGCCGGCTGTCGCTGAAAACCAGCGCTGGGGCTCTGGTCTTGCATAGGGTCGCAGCATAATGCTGAGCGATAGCCGTTTTGCGTGGATGTGACGCATGTTTCCCCCAACCCTTTCTTATTTTTTTTTGTTTATTAAATGTTCTTTATTGCATCATGTTTACCGCAAATAAACGTTATATTTTCTTTCTTTTCTTTCAGTGCTGCATTTTACGGATGTAAAAAACCAAAAACGGAACTAAAGAGCAGTGCCTACTCTTTGAAATTCCTTAACATTTTTGTAACTTCAACTTTCCGTTTTACTTACTTAAAGGTAGCATTTTTTATTACCAAATAGTATTTAAGATTCGTAAGCTAATCTTACCTGTGATAACTACTTCCATATGTGAGGTGTCTACTATGCAGAGTAATGAGGTATTTGCTTTATTATTGGCAAAGACACAAGAGTCTTAATATATATATATATATTTTTTATAACGGTCCGAAAATTATAGGAATCGGCCATAACTAGACAATGCAAAAGTGCCTGTAAATGGTTTAATTGAAATAAATGCTTTGAGTTTGAGTTTCAAAGATAAAGATCGTATAATCACTTCATTATTTTATGTAGGTACTATTAAGTGGCCTATATTAAACAGCGGACGTTTATAAGCTAATCATCATCATCATCTGCCTAGCCTTTTCCCAACTATGTTGGGGTCGGCTTCCAGTCTAACCGGATGCAGCTGAATACCAGTATTTTACATGGAGCGACTGCCTATCTGACCTCCACAACCCAATTACTGGGTAATACGATACCCTTTGGTAACACTGGTTGTCAGACTTTCGGGCTTCCGACTACCCGTAACGACTGTCAAAGATCCACGAATGACAGCCGGGACCAACGTCTTAACGTGCTTTCCGAGGCACGGAGGGGTCTCGGTATGTAAAGATGGTCACCCATCCACAGACCAACCGCGGCAAGCGTAGCTTAACCTGATCGATCGACCTGTGCGACTGTTATTATTTAGCCCCCGTTTATAAGCTAATACGATATAGAAATAATTGATTTGAATGATAATGCTCTCGAACGTCCGGATAGCTAAAAGCAGATCACACTCGGACATTGTCAAATAATTGACTAGCTCCATTTCCGGCTGATGTTAATGTCAATTCAGAGTTTGAATAAATAAACATGAACAGAATATACGTGATGATTAGCATAGCGGAATTGAGCTCTTGGTTATTCTAAGTTAGTTTAATGCATTGGAAGATCATTAATGGATTTAAATGAGATAAATTGTTATTTAAATCACTGAAATTACTTTTAAGAAGTATATTTTTTTTATTTTTATCTACAAACATTTAGTCAAAAATAACATAGGTACCAACTTTAACTGGGAAAAAATAAAAAACCATACTTACTTCGTCTAAGACATGTTTGGCTCAAAATGCTCTAAATGGTGTCAACTAAGGATCTAGGCGTTGGTGTCCCTTAAGGCTTTGTATCCAGCTTCCAAACACAGTTTTATAAATTTGTTTGGCATGATTAACTTCTTGCCCTTGTCCCGTGTTACTTGGGGTCAGCACAACCCAATTTTTTCTTCTTTCCCCCCTTGTCAGCCGTCACTCTACCATTCACTTATTCTTCCTTCATAAAACACATCCCTCCCCACCGCCTCCCCCTCCCTCTACCCTCTCTCTTCCTCTAATTTCACATTATCCTCTTCAAAAGGCTTATGTGAAATCCAGTAATTATTATTATTATTTATTTATTATAAGTTCACATCATGCAAAAAAGTTACAAACTAAGCCCCACAAAACCGTAGTAATGGTCTGACGAGTCTTTATACAACTTAAAAATTGATATTTAAGACTTAGGTAGCACTTTATAACATTTCTAAATATAACATCTACTACAGGTGGGTAGGTTTTCTCAAAAGCAAGCTCCACAGATTGATCATAGGCCTGTTCTTCCAGCAGTATCCACACAGCTTGAACAGATAATCGCTTCACTAAGCCTGAACGCGTTCCACCATATCGGTTAGTGATATGTGGTCTCAATTGAAGTCATCTAGTCATCTGCTCTACGTCTACTATATCCAGCCCATTGCTCTTTTCTTCTGCTTCGTTTTGTGATTAACTACCTAGTAGCCGTTCCATTGCCACTTCATTTAAACGACGCTTCAAAATGCTGTCAATTTTATGTGCCTTTTGTATAAAAATCCAAGTTTCCCGATAAATGCAGGGAAGATTTAATGTTCAATGAAAATTAAAAGACCATTTGAACTTTTTATTTTCCGCGATGTGGTTTAGTACCCAGACATTCACAGGAGAAAATAAAAATAAAGAACAATCTTAAAGGTATTCAAGTACCCAATTACAGGAGTATTACGATTCTGCACTAGAAACCTGAAAATATACAGCCATTTAATTAATCAAATAACTATTCGATGACATTAAACTTTGAAGCCTTTTTGATACATACCAACAATTTAAGATATAGTCACAGAAAAGGACGTAATATAATAACATCAAAAAGTAAGTAAGAAAACCATTATGGTGTAGGTACCTACCCGTTGTCGAGTTGGTACCTACTGGTTGGTAAGATAGAATAGAATACTCTTTATTATGTACACCATATAAATTACAGACATAAATATAGAAACTGTACAAAGGGTGACACGATGGGCGGCAAGATAAGTGATTGGAAGATCCGAAACGCCACCTGCCGGAGGCTCTACGCGGAGGTCGTGTGGTCCATGGCCCTTTACGGGGCACAAGTGTGGGCGCGTTCGTTGAGGCGGTGACCTTGAACGCGTCCCAGAGGGTAATGGCCGTACGGATAGTCCGGGGATACGTCAGACACGGCTCGGCAGCACGGGGACACGCTGTTTCGGTAGCTTCCTGTTCCGGATAAGGCGGAAGGCGGAAGGAAACGCCCGGGTGGAGCACGGTGGAACATACCGTGGAGGTCTGCCCAGCTTGGGTGGAGCACCGCCGCACCCTCACAACGGTGATCGGCGGCGGCGGTGATCTCTCGCGGCCGGCCCTAGTCCAGGCCATGGTACGGAGCGAGAGTGCATGAGAAATCGTCACCTTCTTCTGCGAAGCAGTAATGATCGAGAAGGAGGAGGCGGAGCGCTTTGCGCCCTCACGCCCCTAAAGAGAGGAGACGCCCTGGGCGTCGTGAATCGAAAGCCGATTCCCAGCCACCGTAGGCGCGGGCTTGCGGACGGCGAGCAATGGGTAGCTCGCCGTCCGGTAAGGACCAGGCCCGGGTCGAAGGCGCGTTGTGTTCCACGCGAGTAAGAGATGTCAGCACTGATTGATGGGGTCCGCTAGGGCCGATGCCAGCCAGGCTCGCGGGTTGTTCGAAAAAGTTACCGTGGCCCTGATACAGGCAACTGAAGGAACACGGATGGGTTTTAGTCAGTAAAAGTCTGACACGCCCTCCCTGTACCGCCCAGTGCGGGAGATGTTATTTGATAATTTCCCACCCAAAAAATAACCAGTCCCTGTCATTTAGTTTAGAACTACCAGTGAGATCATTTCATTGCAGCATTCAATGAGATCATGCTAGTGACCACCAATGAACGTCTGCAGTGTTAATGAATTTTAAGATCTATTATTTTTGTTTTAAATTAAAAACTTTAAAACGGGAATCCTAGACGTAGGCAAACAGGCTGCCAAACTGAAATGGGATTGGGCGGGTCACGGCAGCCGCGACCGCTGGGCAACAGTCTCCACACGGTGGGTGCCTGAGGATGGACGGCGCCGCTGAGGCTGGTTCAGGATGAGTTGGCGAGACGACGTTGACGCGTACCACATGGGTTGTATCGAGGTGGCTCTAGAATATAACGCCTGGAAGTATTTGGGGGAGGCCTGTGCTCAATAGTGGGACAGGGTAGGCTGAGTTAAAATGTGATTCAAATTCAGCCGACATGGATATTTCTCTTACAAAGTATAACAAAGATAGAATATTAGATAGGTGAAACGATAAGAGATGAGAAATGGGTATGAGAAATCGCAGATGTAACCCGAATAAAAAAATATACAATCGAAAACGTCGCGTGATTGCATTATGATTTTTTTTTATGAAAGAAACGCGAAATGTCGATATAAATATCTACTGAGTTTAAGCTAAAAGCTTTTACAGTACCGAACACGTAAAAACGTGAAACGTGAAATACATTTACATACCCTTTTGTAAATGAGCCATTATCTACTTATTTCGGGATCGTGCGTGCTGCACGACAAACATAGCAAACATTAAAATTTGTTATTGAAAAGTGTTGAGATGGATCAGTTTACAAAGAAGCTTTTATCTTCTTATGTTCGTACACTTCCGTGAAATTAGGGGATCACCTCAACGGAAACATTTTGTAACAATTTTTTATGTAAATTACCTTTTTTGTTGGGTACTCAACCGAGGACAGGGGGAACGTACAATCAAGACACGACAGGAGATCGAATTATGAAGTAATTGATCGAATCGTAAAAGTAATGTATATTATCACGTATTATAACAAATGTAATTATTGTTATCATATTAAATAAGGTTCAACAGTAGCACAAGCGGGTTCCTTTTGGGTCCTCGTGAAGCAACTAAAAGCAGAGAGAGTGCTGACAAACACAGGCGGTCGCCACCCGCAGTGACGGTGACAGCGTTCAAGCGATGATATGGAATTTAATCATAACTTAATGTAATATATTAATGAAAAATCTTATATCTTCTGAACTTATATAAACAACGACAGTTTTCTAATCAATATAAACAAGATCAAAAAGGTTTCTAATCTTGATGAGAAACCCAAAGACTTAGAGAAATTGGTTCCGACGTAAACTCTATTGGTTTAAAAAAGACAAGTAATTTCATCTCAGACATCTAAGCTGGTCGTGAGACATTTTATCTGTTCTACAATATTAATAACTAGCTTCTGCCCGCGACTTCGTATGCGGATCCTGTTTCTTATGCCAACGACAACGGGGTCGTCGAAATCGAAGATCTGAAACGTCTGATGTCGAATTCTAAGAGCCCGGGGATGGGACGGGTTGTGAGAAGTTCTACGGGGTAATGTGTGGCGTCATCTTGGTCGACAACAGTGTTTATTGAAGTGTAGATCACTTCATTTCTTTCAATTTCCGCGAGAATGCATTCATTGATCGCTGAAGCTTGGTCGTTTCTGGGTGTTAAAATGGCTCGTTCACACACCCAAGAATTATGTTGGTGCGGTATCCTATTGATGTCCCCGTACACCAGGCGAATCAAATTTTCTAAGGTGGACACCACTCTCCCAAGTATCTCAGGTAGAACCACCTGGCCACCGTCTACTGGTAGCGTTCCCTCACCAAATTTTAAGAGAACATCAGAAAATTCTTGTGCGTGTACATTCCCGCCAAGATGTGCTCTCATATTCATCGTTATGCGCAACCTATGAATATGTGGCCATAAGAAAGAGTATTTCAAGCATTCACCTCATCAGCTCCAGTTCCTCGCGTCACCACAGGCAGCGTTTGTCGGAAATCGCCGCTAAACAGAACTGTAACGCCACCCATCATTTTCTGGTTCCTGCGGATGTCCTGCAAAGTCCTGTTTACCACCTCTACTGCTTTTCTGTTCGCCATAATGCATTCATCCCACACGATTAAAGAGCAATCTTTAAGCACGCGTCCTTTGTCACTGTTGCGTGACACTCCACAAACAGGTGTTTCATTACTCTCTAAATCTATGGGAATCTTAAACATTGCGTGGGCTGTTTTGCTACCAGGAAGCAGTGTTGCGGCGATTCCTGACGATGCTACTGCAATGGCAATCTTGTCTTGCCTCCTGACCTCTGCGAGAATGCCAGCGGTGACAAATATTCTCCCTGTTCCACCAGGAGCATCCAAGAAAAACATTTTACCTTGGCCGAGCCGAGTCAAAGATGCTGTCGAAAATTTGCTTTTGCTCTGAGGTAAACTTAGAGACATGGTCATTGACGACGGTACTCATAGCTTTTGGATCATAATTTATTTCAGAGTTGTACTCTCTGTTTCCAAGCTCTTGTACATCCAGATGTTGTGGAGTCGGTATCCACCAGAGAATTGCCGCAGATCGAAATGACCATATCTTGAAGTAAACTAAGGCAACTGTTTAGAACGCGCTCATCAGTTGCCTCAGTATTATCTTCAGTAGTGCGTCTCAGATCTCTTAGGAAGTCTTTGGACAGAAGATGCCGATATTTCTCCTACAACAGAAGCGGATTTGCAATACCGCAGAACACCAACATGACGACAAACAGATGTCGCAAACGACTGAGATTGTCACTAATGCTGGCCTCCTCAAGAGCGTTGTCCCAGTGCTGATCACCGTCGAGAAGGTGGCGTGCTACGCAAGCAGCGCGGTATGTGGGGTACTCAATGTCATCGACTGTCCTTAGAAACGCAAATGATGTTGGGCCGTGCACTGTGTGCAGTAAAATTCGCAAATAATAGCACTCGCCATTATTTGGGTGAACAGTGTAAACCCGTCCCAATGCGGTGCCCTTAAAAATTCCCGGAAACCCGTCCACGGCGTGTCCGCATCGACGTCGATTAAATACACCTCTTTGCTTGTCGTACGTGTAGTACGACGGCACCTCATCATAGGTGAGTGATCTAGCAAAGTTGTCCCCTTCACAGAGTCTGAAAAAGGCCAATTTCAGTCTATCAAAAAGTACTCATGTGAAGGCCAACAGGAAAATTAAACACATCAACCAACACAGACAACAAAGGTAACCCCCGTTTCTATAGGATGAGAGCGGCACATCCCTGATCGGCACCTATAAACATCACATTTTGGGAACAAAACCATAGCGCGATCTAACTCGACGCCAACGCCATCTAGTTAGAAAACAGAAACTACATATTATTTACCCAAATTAATTAAATTATGAATAAACTAAATTGTCGTTAATTTAACAGCCAACTTCATTAGTTTTGCATTAAAAAAATATGGTAACAGCAGCAAGGATCAAAACTAAGAATTACATACTTAAATGAATTACCTACAACAAATGTGCTTGGTAAGATATAACTTAGAACCAAAAGTTTGACTTGACTTCGTGATAGTGTAGCTTGTTGTACCGCCAATCAATCTGTTTAGTAATATTGGTGTGAAACTCTCCATACAATTAGATAGGACATGTAAAGTTCTCAGATTTCATAACAGTATCGTTCCTAAAGCACATTAAAAATGCAAAAACTAAAAAAAAAGAATCTTACGATTTCTTAAAACAATATTATGGGATTTGAACTCGCACCATTTAGTGCGGTAAACGGTCACCTGACCTTACCGCTAAATTCCCCGTTGACATATCGTTGAAATAGCTGTTCCCTTGCAATTTATAATATTACTGCCCCGCTCCTTTATTAAAATAGCGTGATTATTATGTTCCCAGAGTTAAAGTTTTATTTTTAACTAAATAAATAAACATGTCATTTTGTGCATTCAATTATTTTGTTCATTCAATTCCGAACAAACACATTTTAAAATCAATATTGCTTACCTCCCATAACATACGGCGTGATAATATGTAGCCTAAAGCCTTCCTTGGTTTACTAAGAACATTTTTGCTGAATTTCAATTCAATCTATCCAGTAGTTTTGGCGTGAAGCTGTACCATACACACAGACAAACAGACAAACAGACAAACCGACAAAAATTCTAAAAAGTCACTTTTTGTCATCAGTTACGTTTTTCTAACAAAAGCCACTTATTTTTTCTCGAAAATTCACAATGTACAGTTTTTCTTTCGTTACTGTTTTATTATATGTATAGATACCTTTCAGGTTTCCGTAGTTTGTTGTGAAGTGGTAATCTATATTGTTTGAAACCGGATCAAACGAAACATCCCCTTTTATTAGCCGAAACGAAATGCCTATCGAATCAAATTTCGTCATTCGCTCCCCCTCGGAAAAGTGGCGCTGTATTCAAAGGGTTATTTTTTGTGGACATTTTGTTTAGATTTTTGGACGCTGTTAGTTCAGTGAGAGTTTTAATACATTGAGTACCTACCCAGGTATTACTTACCTATACGTGAATCTATAAAGCCCTTTCGTTAATTTGTCTTTACTAAACCTTTTATAGAAATCGTCTGTAGAATGTTTCGATTGATCAAACAGATTGAATATTGCTCGGATTACACCACCATTCAAAGCTTCCGTGATTGGTAATATATGCATTCTGTACGTGTGGATTTGTTGGCGAGCTACTAAAAACTTTTTTTAATTGAATTGTTTTTACATATTATACCCACCACTACCGACATGTTTTAATATAACCAAAACTGAGAGCATCGACTGTGAAACTTTATTCCAGTGTTTGCAGATTTTCTTTATAAAAATGCAACTTGCAGAGCTGTTTAATCCTGTCTATAGACGATAAATGCTAATTCTATCCCAACTTTTGTAACAAACAGAAAAATTCGCTGCAAGAGCCGGGGGAAAGCCTTCTTGTTCAAATATTTAAGAAAGCTTGGAGCTTATAGTTTCCATCTCAGCACATCTCGCTTAAGTTTCAATACTGTAGCCTTTTGATGCTGATCCAAAAGTTACTTGATGAGAATTACAAAAAACGGAACTTCGAAGAATTATAACAATTAGAATACCTACCTCACACTACATAAACATGATATTTATATTTTGTGAATGAAAGCGCAACACACAAAATACATAAAACAATAACTGAAGTAAAGAACATCAGCTTATGCTTAAAATCCTCCATTATTTGTAATTTAAAGCTATTCATCTCTCGGTGGTCTATCTATCAAGCGGTATTTAAAAATAAAATCTCAGAAGAAAGAAAAGCGGCATTGTTTAAATTCTACAGTATTACAATACCAGGCTGCCAGGCTATTAACATTGGCGCGCAAACTGACGAGCCGTTTGCAGACAACAACGTGCTGCTCTCTCGTAAGAATTCGAAGTGCTCCAAGCATTTATGAAGTCCTGATACCTTGAAGTTAATCGTGAATGAAAATGCGTTCCCTATTTCTGTGAATGCAGTTAGTTTGTCCGTTCAATATTGACTTTTGTATTTCGTAACTGTGAGGCAAACCCTCCCAAAATTGGGTGAGGCCTATGTCCAGCAGTGGACGTCTATCGGCTGAAACGAACGAACTGTGAGGAACTGTAGGTACAGCTAATTTCAAAATTTTTAATATTTTCGATTTTTCAGTCTGCCTGCCATGAAAGGTCAAGAGATTTTAAAAGGCAAAAGATCATTATTGGATCATTAGTAGACAATATTGTCTGTGTGGTGCCGGACTTGTCTGTGTGGTGCCGGACTTAAAGAATAGCACCACCCCATACTTCCCGTGGGTGTCGTAAAAGGCGACTAAGGGGCGTACCGGAGAATGGGCAGCAGCGTTCTCTATGCATTCCACCACCATACCATACTGCGGTGGCAAACCCCCCCCCCCCCCTTTTGGGGGAGGCCTATGTCCAGCAGTGGACGTCTTTCGGCTGAAATGATGATGATGAGACAATATTGATCACATTGTCCATTTTCAAGCAATAAAACCTCTGGTAACGTACTTACTATTAGTTTAAGTTTATGTTTAATTACGAAAATTTAATTAGTTATTAGTTTTCCCGTAATGTAATTGAAAACGTTGACAGGCTCATGGCATGGTATTAAACAAAAGTTACACCTCTACACCCTTTAAGAAACATTCATACATATTCAAAGCAAACTAAGTATGTAGGTAACTGATTAAAAGCTAAGTAGAATTTGCGACGGCATAACGTGTCAGCGGCCGTGTTAACACTTAACAGTTGAGATAAGCCAGTGACGTCATACTGAGGTACAGGGACTGACATTTAGGTCACCTGGTGAATTTAGTGGCCTGACATGCGGGCCATGTTGGTTTACATCGGTTCGTACGTGAAATGTTTTTTCAGCAACTAAACTCACGCAAAATGCTAGAGCCATTTCGATTCTAATCTGTCAACGCTTTTTGTCAGTTAAAAGTTTTTCATTGGATAGGAACGAGAGTAAATAATTCTATCGTTGACTGAGGTCAGAAGGGGATCAGGATTACCAAAAAGTTCGAAAAGTAATGGAAAAAATACTTTTTGCTTTAGTGATGGGCTTCTTCTTCTTTGAGGTATTAATTGTCACGAAGACGGGCAGAAGGGTTCAACATATTAGTCTCCTGAGCATTGTTGCTAGACAGGCTGAAGGCCACCGGATGAGAAACCTGTGCGCAGTGGATGTATTGTGCCAGGGGTCTTAAAAAGGCCACTTTGGAGAATCATAAAAGGATAACATTATGAATTATAATATGGCGCAGTTACAATCAAAGAGATTGGGATTGGATTGATTGGTATTTTAGCACAGACAAAAAAAAAATAACTGAAAAATGCTTCACCAATGGAATTTGATACGATTAACTTAACAGTTAATTGTCCATTATGTTATCCTTTTATGATTCTGCCAAAGTGGCCTTGTTAGGCCCCCAGGTGTCTCCAGAAGATGGTTTAATAGGTATAGGATATCTTAAATTGTATTAGATTGTTAGATATTATTGTTCCTAATTTGTTTATGTGTGTGTCCTAGTTAAATTATAATAAGTAACATAGTTTGTTGTAATACTAACAAAATTATGGGTAATGTGTGAATCAAAGATAAATAAATAAAATTAATATCACTATACATTGCCAAGTATGACGATGATAGCAATATTCCGCACGAACGTTCATTTTAGAAGCAATTTTAAGGCTTAAACACAGCACCACTACGTTTACGAGACTAAATAGACGCGTCCTTAATTTTCCACTCTATTCTGAAATCACTACACAAAATAATAGATGTTAACAGCTAACAAAATTTTATCGCAACATTTACATATTAAATCAATTAAGCGTTCCACATTAATGATGCAAATTGGCAAATAAGCTATCGTTGGCCGCAGCTCTGTTCATCCCGGGAGGCTGCTAAATAAATAGGTACCCTCTTAACATGCCGATCGTTTTCAATAGCTGCCGCAGACCTATCCGCAAACATTTGTAATTCCGGCCAACTAATGTTGGAGGCCTATAGGTTTGTGGCCTGTACTGTGGCCACTGTAGGATTGCGCATATGCAGCAAAGTGTGTGTGTGACGCGATCTTTTTGGGTGCCTACCATAGTAGAATTCTGGACGAGATTGTTGCACAATCTGGCAACAAGCATTAGTAAAATTAAAGAAATATATTAGTTTTTGAGAAAATTCTTCAATCTTCTTATTTAAAAGAGTGTTAACAGCGGGTGGCGCGTGTTAACACAAGTTTTGTTTTATACTTTGTATATTTTAGTTTGTATGGTTTATGTCTATGGGTCATTGTAGCGTGAAATTATTAAACGTCGTATTTATTCATAAACTAAACAAGCTAAAAAACCTTTCTTAACAAAGTGAATAATCTTTTTTATGGGTGAAATTTTAATACTATACAGCAAACTAGTTATACAGAATATTGTAAACCATCAGCATGATGTCTATCATGCTGATGGTTTACAATATTCGCAAACATTTGTAATCCCAAGAGGATTGTAGGATTGCGTCTAAGCAAGGTGAGTGGGATTACTTTATACGTTTTGGCGAGAAATATCTGAGAGTGATGTGTTGGTTTTCTACCAGATAAAGAATTTAGGCCGGGATAGAGCTCAAAGGAGAACCGACCGACCTGCCTGCCTATTTGACAATTCAAAAGTGCCTGTAAATGGTTTAAATGAAATATATGCTTAGAGTTTGAGTTTGAAGAAGATCATATGAACCCCTTGTCTTTTACGCAAGCTCAATAAGTTCAGTAACAATAGAAAAAAGTAATTGTGTCTCATTAGTGACAGTTGAGCTCAAAGAAGAGAGAACATAAATTTAATTGACCCCGAAAGTGGATATCAAAAGCGGTTTCTATAACAGCGAGACTCCAACAATAAAGTAGGAAGCTAAATAAGAACACAAAACACTCACACACACACAACGTACACACACAAACGCTATTACACACATCACAGTTGTCGATAAACCAGAAAATTTTGAAATTAATAAACTCGCAGTAGACAAAAATAGAAACGATAATTATTCCAAATATGAGATAATGCCATACAATGATGTTAATATGACATGACAATTCAAATCGATCCAGATTATCAATATTATAAGCATTTACGGATTTCTACTTAACCATTCATGTTATTGATCAAGCAATTATACGGCGTAAATTAACAATGCAAATTGATGAATAAGGTATCATTGTGAAGGTATATAGGCAGGGTACCGCAAAATAAACAATGTAGAAAATACTTCCCTTTATAAAATTACTCACAAATTTTCAGATTGAAAGATAACATTCTCCGGGCATCTTGGGAAGTTAAAAAATATGCCCGTTATTTTACAGACGGTGTAGAATTATGAAGATACTTGTAGCTAAGCGTGGCCATTTTGTTTTTTATTTTGTTTTGAACCGCGGGACAATAAATGTGATTAGATTATACGAGGTGCGATTTAGATGTATTAAAAAGTGTTTTTGCTGTATTATTTAATAGACTGAAACACACACATGCAAGATCTATAATTTTGGCAAAGATTGTGTGTTAACGCTGTGTATTTAAGTGGCAAGTCTTAGATAAATAGACTCACTTATTCATAGTGATGTTTTGCAAACTTAGCTCACAGTACTGAACTCAGCTATAAACAATAAAGTTATTATGTTACGAAGCGTATGGAAACTTGATAGCCGTTAGAAGTTGTATGTAAAATCTCTAGTCGTAACTATCAAGTTTTCGGGCCCTTTTTATCTCTGACATATTATTCGTTTACAAAGAGTATCTAACCTTTATTTTACCAATTTTTCTTGTTTTTTTTAGTGATGACTCGAAATTTTAAAAACATTTGGATACCAAGGCGTCATGTCAATCGATTTTGTAAAAATCTTACCGTGTAAACTTAAGGGGCCGGCGAACTACGCATGCAATGCGTAGTTCATACAAACGTAATACCAAAATAATTTGTAAATCAAACATATTCCTACGGTAATGTGTATTTATTCCGATTGGATTACAGAATATCTAGGTTCCCAGATATATATTTTGAAAGGACACTGATATAAAGGCGAGATAAGTACCTATGAGGAATTTCAAATTTCTACAGAACACTTATTTTTCTCATAATATATATATATTTGGGAACCTAGATATTCTGTAATCCAATCGGAATAAATACACACTACATCTTCTATACATATAATAAAATTGTAGAAAAGTGGTGTCTGTACAATGGAAATATATTAAAAAAAAGTAGCAGGGGTTGTTATTATATCGATGCCGAACCCGAAAATGTAATTAATTTTTTTTTTGTCTGTTTATCTGTTTGTCTGTTTATCTGTTTGTCTGTTTGTCTGTTTGTCTGCTGTGTTTGTGCACGCTAATATCAGAAACGGCTTATTCGATTTAGATGCGGTTTTCACTAATATATTGTAGTAAGCTTCACTTAACATTTAGTGTTTATTTCATGTCAATCAGTTCATAAATAAAAAAGTTATGTCAATTTAAAGAATCACGGCGAACATTTTGTTAAGGTATTCAGTGAACGCGCGTATCCTGAAAAGTATAGGCGAATAGTTGCATTCGATTATTGCGATTCACTTGAATACTGTGTCTGTGTGGTGCCGGACTTAAAGAATTGCACCACCCCTTACTTCCCGTGGGTGTCGTAAAAGGCGACTAAGGGTCTTACCGGAGAATGGGCAGCAGCGTTCTCTATTTATTCCACCAACACACCATACTGCGATCGCCAACCTGCCTGCCAAGCGTGGCGATTATGGCAAACCCCCCCCAAAATTGGAGGAGGCCTATGTCCAGCAGTGGACGTCTATCGGCTGAAACGACTTGAATACTGACTGTTTGCATATTTTAGAGGGGCCCGTGGCTAAATAATAACAGCCGCACAGGTCGATCGATCAGGTTAAGCTACGCTTGCCGCGGTTGGTCTGTGGATGGGTGACCATCTTTACATGCCGAGACCCCTCCGTGCCTCGGAAAGCACGTTAAGCCGTTGGTCCCGGCTGTCATTCGTGGATCTTTGACAGTCGTTACGGGTAGTCAGAAGCCCGAAAGTCTGACAACCAGTCTCACCAAGGGGTATCATATTACCCAGTAGCTGGGTTGTGGAGGTCAGATAGCAGTCGCTCCATGTAAAATACTGGTATTCAGCTGCATCCGGTTAGACTGGAAGCCGACCCCAACATAGTTGGGAAAAGGCTAGGCAGATGATGATGACTGACTGTTTGCATATTTCATTTATTTATTATTTTAGGGTTTGTAGGTTAGGTTCTTTTTCTTAATTTTCTTTAAAATTTTGTAAATAAATATTGTAAGTATTTGGTATAGGTTAGGCGGTTCTTTCCTTGATTTTTGGGTATTTACTTATCTTAATTTTTATTTAGGGTTTGTAAATAAATATTGTAAGCATTTATGATAGGTTAGGCATTTCTTTCCCTGATTTTCGGTATACTTATCTTAATTTGTATTTAGGGTTTGTATATAAATATTATAAAGTAATTTTCTTTATTAAGTATAAGTTCATTAGCTCAGGTTAGTAATTAATTTTTCTAGCAATTCTTTTGTTTTATAAAGTTAGTACGTTTGGTTTACACGTCTTAACACTTATTACTTAAACTGTGATAATTTTAGACTGTATAATAATCTGTAAGTATTTATAATTTAATTGTTTACGATAGTACGTGTTTGCTAAATAACTGTGTGTTAAGTAGTAAGTACTGTTTTATTGTAAGAATACCTCGAAGAAGATCCAACCTTTCCCAATGTAGCAGAAATGCTAAAAGGATGAGATTAGTTCGATCACAGGCATCTGAGGAAGGTCGTGAGGCAAGACTTTCTGCAACTCGGGAACATCAGGCTAGGTTTCGTGCTGCAGAAACTTCGACAGCAAGAATCTCGACTGAGTTCAAATCGTTCTCGAATGATGACAACTCGAAATAGGGAAAACGGGGAACAACGAAAGGCACGTTTATCTGTCGATCGCGAAGCTCACGCGCTATCGCGTGAGTCTGAGACTTTTGCTGACAGGGAAGCCCGCCTGAGCTCCCAGAGAGTACGGTCAACAAATGCTCGATCCCAGGAGACACAGGACGAACGGGAAATACGTCTCACTGCCGATCGTGAAGCTCATGCACTATCGCGTGAGTCTGAGACTTTCACTGATAGGGAAATTCGTCTGAGTTCTCAGAGGGTTCGGACAGCAAATGCTCGGTCTAAGGAAACACAGGATGAATGAGAAATACCTCACTGCCGATGTTGAAGCTCAAGCACTATCGGGTGAGTCTGAGACTTTCACTGATAGGGAAATTCGCCTGAGTTCTCAGAGGGTTCGGACAGCAAATGCCCGGTCTGTAGACGGTATATATAATTCAAAATATGCTGCCCGAAAAGTCACTATTCCACGCGAACGAAGTCGCGGGCACAGCTAGTTATGAATATGTTTGATTTCCAAATTATTTTGGTGTTACCTTTGTATGAACTACGCATGCTCCGCCGGAGTGAGTAAGTGATGTGAACTGTCAATAGTGTCAATCACTAGCATCAGGTAGAATGACAGGTAACTTAAAGTTCACTTCTCGTTTTATAAAAAAAATGCATATTTAAAGTTTCCCTAAATTAAATTTTTTATGAAAGGTATAAAAACTTCAGTTCAGTTTAAAGATCAAGAATATTTAAAAGAGCTACAATTTTTTAAGCACCTTTCTCATGCATCATTGAAACTATACGACCAGTTTGGTTTCGTAGGGATATATTTGCCTACAAAGTTGAAACACAAACTCCAGCTGGGGTCGTAGAACAATTCTTGTGGTTCATGCAGGCGCTAAATATTGCTGCTATTAATCAGATTCCAAGACTAGACGCTAAGAAGAATGGCTAAACAAACAATAATACGACCTCACTTGCGCCCCTTCTGATGTTATGTATTTATAGCTTTGTATACGTGAATTATCCTATTATATTTGTAGGAAAACTATTTGCATATTTCAAGACACATTTTTAGAGGCATATCACTAAGTAAGTGTCACTTTTTTAAGGTTCCGTACCTAATTGGTGCCAACGGAACCTCGTTATACTAACCCGTCCGTCCGTCCGTTTGTCTGTCTGTCAGCGGATTGTATCTCATGAACTGTAATAGATAGTCGAAATTTTCACAGAGTAAAATACTGGTATTCAGCTGCATCCGGTTAGACTGGAAGCCGACCCCAACATATTTGGGCTAGGCAGATGATGATGATGTATCGTAAGTCTTATATCTAGTCTTTTTTAGCAGAATCCAGAAACTTTCAGTATGCCCTAAGTATAAGGTTGAAAATGTATTTATCAAAAGGAAAATGGCTCATTTGTTTGACACTAAACTTACAACTTTAGAATTACGATTTTACGAATTTTTGGTTCTAGGTCATACCGGTTTCCTCACGTCATTTTTCAAAAGAAAAAAAAGTGATGATATAATTTACACAAAGTAAAGCGCCTGTATGGGTTCGAACCTGCGATTTCGTAAGTTGCGGCCGGTACCACTGTGCCACCACTGCTCAATTTACGACCATAATCAGCTATTATTTTTACCACAAGTTTATAATGGTTGTAAGTTTAGTATTTAGCAAAAGCTTCTGTTTACCCCAAAACTGGTACCTGCTTTATAAATATCTATCACATACCTTCATAGAAACCTATTAGTTTCATATTCATATGCATTACCTGTCGCTTCGGATACAGCTTAATCTGGGATAAAACGTGACGGCAGGTAAATGCATGTCTACAGCCATACAAACTGACCCCATCCGTATATCTACAGGGGGCTTATTATTCGATTTGCACGAATTTACTCGCCCAAAACGTGCGAATCGTCACTTTTAAATATCACTAGTAGCACCCCGCGGTTTTACCCCATAAGTTCCCGATTCCGTAGAAATATCGGGATAAAAAGTATCTTACCGCACTGGACCCACGTGGTGGATTACAGCCCACTCCCTCTTACAGAGAGGAGGCCTGTGTCCCAGCAGTGGGAACATTATAGGCTGATTATGTTTATGTTATGTATGCGATATTCCGAAGTGTCAGCTACCTCCATACCAAATTTTATCAAAAGTGGTTTAGACGTTTGTGCGTGAAGAAGTAACAAACATACAAACACACTCACAAATGTTCGTCTTTATAATATTAGTGTGAAGTGGGATTATTTTTTCTTTACTTAGGCGAGTCGCACGAAGTTAATTTTTCTTTTCGGGCGAGTAAATTCGTACGAATCGACTAAAAGCTATACAGGGTGTCCCCAAACTTGAATTATATCTTTAAACCATTTGATCTGCTATGACGGCACGAGACGTCTTCTTTTTTTATTATTATTTTTTGAGTTAAATACAGTTACGTCTCCATCGCATTATTTTTTTAAATCACACAGTAAAATATAATTTTACTTGACACAAAGTAGAATACCTACTTTGTGTCAAGTAAAATTATATTTGAAAAAAAAAGAAAGAAAATAAAAATACTGAAATAAACATTCTACAAAATTCATAAAACCGGCCAAGTGCATGTCGGAAACGTAGGGTTCCGCACCACAAGGCAAAAGACGTCGAAAAAAACCTTTGCTCCTGTACGCTGATCCCATTATTTGTTGTTATAGCGGATTTCGACTGCTAGACAGCCGAATTTTGTAATTACGATTAATGAGATACAGCTCGCTGACAGACAGATGGACGGATGGACGGACGGATGGACGGACGGACAGCGGAGGCTTAGTAATAGAGTACCGTTGGCACCCTTTGTATAACCCAAAATAAAACAACTTTTTTTAAAAATGAATTTGTTTGTCTTGGACTTTGAAACTTTATGAGAAATTTTAGCACCACGAATAATAAGGTATTAATGAATTCATCACATCTGCCTAGTCTTTTCCCAACTATATCGGGGTCGGCTTCCAGTCTAACCGGATGCAGCTGAATACCAGTATTTTATATGGAGCGACTGCCTATCTGACCTCCACAACAGTTACTGGGTAATACGATACCCCTTGGTAAGACTGGTTGTCAGACTTTCGGGCTTCTGACTACCCGTAACGACTGTCCAAGATCCACGAATGACAGCCTGGACCAACGACTTAACGTGCTTTCCGAGGCACGAAGGGGTCACGGTATGTAAAGATGGTCACCCATCCACAGACCAACCGCGGAAAGCGTAGCTTAACCTGATCGATAGACGTGTGCGGCGGTTATTATTTAGCCACGGGCCCCTCAAGGTATTAATGAATTGTGGTTAGTTATTTATTAATGGATTATTAATTACACGAGTTCGAAAACATACCGTTCAACCGACATGTCAGTATCTATGTATATGTATGTACTCGATAGCTAAATGGGTCATCAGTATATTTACTTGACATGTCAAATAATCATTACAAAAGTTACACTCAAACTTGTCCAGTGGACTCATAGAATTTTCAATTGAACGACCTCTCACATATTGGCTTTGAGGAATCAATTAAAGTTTTCATCAGAATTTGGAAACTAATTTTCGGTTTGACAGAGTCAGCCGTTCGGCCAACCAGGTAACTTCGTGACACCGACCAGGCCAAACTGTAGGTACTTTAATTAGTATCGGCAGTTTTTAATTGAACCTGCTCGATAGAATTTAGGTAACTGCGACAGTTTTGTAATAACCTAACTTTCGTTGCTGTTTCAGACATGTTTCAATTGAAATATTTGGGGCTTGTTTGTTACTCACGTAACTATAATAATTATGTGTAAGTATGTCATGTTTAAAATGTTCATGCAACAACATTTTAAACATGACAATATTATGTATAGGGTGACTGGTAATTAGTGACCGATACTTAAACACGTGATTTTACTCATCATTATGAACAACTTTTACTATGGGATCAAACCTGAAATCGCGAAAAAAAAATCAGCTGTTCCCTACAATTTGACGAGTTATACGAACATAAATGGAGGGAACAGCTGATTTTTTTTTCGCGATTTCGTGTTTGGTCCTATAGTAAAAGTTGTTCATAATGATGAGTACAATCCTAACCTACCTAACCCTTCGGGGGGGTTAGGTAGGTTACCTATAGTAAAAGTGCGCAGTGCTGCATAGTGTGCAGCACTGTGCACTTACACATTGCAAATCATGCGATGAGCGCCGTACGCTGCGCATGCCTCGCAATGTCTGTATCCGCCTTTAAAAGATCTTTTCAAAGGGTAAAAACGGGACCCTATTACTAAGACTTCGCTGTCTGTCCGTCCATCTGTCCGTCCGTCCGTGGTCTGTCTGTCACCAGGCTGTATCCCAAGAACCGCGATAGCTAGACAGTTGAAATTTTCACAATTATGTATTTCTGTTGCCGCTATAACAACAAATACTAGAAACAAAATAAAATAAATATTTATGGGGGGCTGCCATACAACAAACGTGTTTTTTTTCGGCGTTTTTGCTTTGTTGTACGGAACCCTTCATGTGCGAGTCCGGCTCGCACTTGGCCAGTTTTTTAATTGACGTCATGTCACGTTGATATTGTAACCTAGCCGTATTTTCAGACTCCAAACAATTTTCAATCGAAACTTCTCAAATATAAAGATGTGTAACAAATGTGAAAAAGGTTAACTACATGACACTGTAGATTTAAGGTTCTCTTTATGTTAAAACGAAGAGAAAATTTTAAAATGAAATGTCTGGAAATATTCTGACACTTGTGACGGGGGATTTGTCTATTTCAAATCTATAAAAAAAAAAAAACTGTGTCTCCCCCTCATAGGTTAAGTAGACTGCCAGGCAATGCTGTGGTGGCACTCTAAATGTCAATTGTTGTATCTATGAGTGGTGGATGTGGAGCTATGTCGCAAACTATGGTCAACCTCCTGCCCCCTGTGTCCCAAAATATGCCTCTCATCAAAGTGACATCTGCTCCGACGACGCCGTGGAAGTGGCAAAGTATTGGACCAGCAAGATCTGAAATACAGTCGTACCAGCGATATGAAGACGAAGAAGTATCTATCATCTACAAATGCTCTCAAGCTCCGCTAATGAGACACAATTGATTTTCTATTGTAGCGTATTACATAGGATACGGGCGGTGCTTGGCGGGTTAAACTTTGAAATTACTCACGAATTTCAGTATATTCTAAAACCTAGCCTCTAAAAATCAATCATAAACTTTCAGGTCAAATAAAAATACATAGGTACGCAAAAGTAATTCAAGTTTCTGCAGCACTGTGAACAACTAACATAATTTATGAAAGATCCTGAAACGAACTGTAACACTGTATTTACTATTCAATTTCATTTGATCCGAATATTTGACGCGAGTCTGCGAACTTTGATGTCGATTTATTGAATCGGAAAGGGCGGAACTGATTCTCGTTATCATAGAACAAAGCAAAGATAAAAATGTTCCCGTGAACTGCAATACAGAACTAAATTAACTTCTCAATAGCGGGTCAAGCGAGTCTCATATTTGGGTTGTTTTGTTTCAATTAAAATTGTGCAGTAGTTCGTTGAGGCCAACAAATAATTATGAACTTGCTCCTTTGCTCCAATGAGAAAACTTTGTCTCTTTCAACTTCAGAATTATTTGTCACGCTTTATTATTAACATGCGACAATGTTCCGGGAAATTTAAAATGTCTGATGGAAAATTAACCTTTTCCCCGAAACGCGTCAAAACAATTTCGGTGTAAAAATTATATCGCTTCACAAAAATGACTAACAGGCTACTGCTGCTTATTTAGTGGAAAATTTGCGCAAAAGTTAAAATGTTTGAATAGCCGTTCTGTAAGCTTACTTTGAAGTACGTTTTTAACATAAAAAATAAATTATTTTTTGGAATCCTATATTTTCGTTTGTTCGTAGATATTATTTCGAGATTTATACAGTACCTAAAGTTTTATCTGAATAAATGCTTCTATATTCAGATAAGATAGGTACCTACTGTCTATATTATCAACTGCCAGAAACTATCAAGAATAACTATTCAATTAAACAACATGATTTCAGTTTATCGCAACGTCAAATTCGAGGAACAACATTTGTTATAGGACAGGGATAAATCAAATAGTGTGTTCAAAGCCCAAATAGATTGACAAACTAAAGTTCATTGATTCGTCAAACGTCAAGAAGATACAGAACACTGATAGTGGAACGGAAACCTTTAGAAATCATACAGAACGAGACTATCAGATAGTGCGGGAGGAGATGTAGGGTAGAGGTAGGCTATTGTTAGGCATAACGGTCGGCACTCACGGAAACACTTGTCACTGCCGCAAGGCAGCCTGTTCTGATAAATGTGTATTATACCTTACACCTTACTGCTCTAGATATTACGATGCTTTCATGAAACGACAGCTGATAGACGTGACCACCATCTTTGCTTCGGTTTCCTAACTAACTTTAAAATGGGGACGTGTTATCGACGTACTTGTGGTGTGTTCCGTCATGTTCCGTGACGAAGGTTTCAGGTGCTCGTGATGTAAGGCTTTTGTAGCTCGTATGTACTGATATTAAGTTTGTGTAGAGCTTTATAGGTGTACCTAAGGTAAAACTTGATAGTAAACGTTTGTGTAAGATAATGGTTTTGTTGTTTTGGATCTAAAAGTAATTAAATTAACAGGAATAACATACAGCAAATTTTTAAGTACAAAATAATATAATCATGCTGAGCATCTAAATAAAGACCATTTATTTCAGCATAAATTAATATGTGAGTTAAGGGTTTCAGGGTGACATTTGGGACACAAGAATCGGATCTAGTAGATTAACAAAACGGAAAAAAATATTGTAAGCACAACTTAATTTAGAAATAATCAAAACGTCTGCTGACGACAGCGAAAATCGAGCCTCAAAAGATTTGTTAAATTAATTATCAGAAACGGAATTCGTAACAGGAAGTAAATGAAAAAAAAAATTACAATCGAGTTATCGTTCCTTTTCAGTTGGTTTTTTCAATACTGGGCGAGGTTTTACGGATGTGTAGTGTAAATAATACGTTCGAGCTTAAATCTATCGAGTTTCTAGTACCTAAAGGTATATTTCACGAAGGCCCCAGTGATTCTCCCGGGACGCTATGGGGAGGCCCATTCTTATTTCTTAGTGGACCACAAAGCAATATACATGATGCTTTCTAACCTCGTGTAATTTGTTACAGTCACATAAGGAAAATGTGTTATTTATTGTGGTGTTAATGGAGTGCTAGTAATACACTTTATTTATACAAGACGATAAAAAAAGCGAGCACCTATTGTGTTGTCGACATAATGTAGGTATTATAATGTTAGATGGAGATTTTAGTTTTAGAGCTTTTTAAAAATTCTGTCTCAAGTATGGGACGACCAAAGAAACGATGGATGGACTGTGTGTATTATGATATGGTTCGAAAGGGATGACGAGGAATAGAGAGGTATGGAAGAAAAAGATGTGTTACGCTGAGCCCAAAGAAATAGGGATAAAGGCAGGAGAATGATGAGTACTGAGAAACTGAAACATCTGTAGTAGACGTGATAACCATTACATAATTTTTACCTACCTATACCGTACCTTACTTACTACTTACTTATCAGCCGATAGACGTCCACTGCTGGACATAGGCCTCCCCCAATTTTGGGGGGGTTTTGCCATAATCGCCACGCTTGGCAGGCGGGTTGGCGATCGCAGTATGGTATGATGGTGGAATAAATAGAGAACGCTGCTGCCCATTCTCCGGTAAGACCCTTAGTCGCCTTTTACGACACCCACGGGAAGTAAGGGGTGGTGCAATTCTTTAAGTCCGGCACCACACAGACAAATGGTCGCTCACAATGGGCCTTATAAGAAGGCTAAAAGTCACCCAAAGGGCAACGGAGAGCTTGGAGTTTCCCTGCGTGATCGAATCAGGAATGAGGAGATCCGCAGGAGAACCAAGGTAACCGACATAGTGTGAAGAGTTGCCAACTTAAGTGGCAGTGGGCAGGGCACGTTGCTCGCAGAACAGATGGCCGATGGGGCCGAAAGGTTCTGGAGTGGCGTACCGGAAGACGTAGCGTTGGAAGGCCTCCCACAAGGTGGTCCGACGACCTTGTGAAGGCCGCAGGAACCCTTTGGATGCGAGAAGCACAGAAGCGGTCGAAGTGGAGGTGTTTGGGGGTTACGTCCAGCAGTGGACATCTTTCGGCTGAAATGATACGGTACCTATGCATATTTTATTTGATGTAAACGACCCGATGCTTGATTTACCAAACATTTTTTACACCTTGTCCTGCAGTGGGACAATATTATTGAAGTGTAACATCAGCCACAGCAGATTAGGCTTTTTACGAAGCCGACATACCTACATTATGATAAAATTGCATTATTTTAATGACAAGTTGTCAACTCACATTTGTGAATAACTATATAAAATTACTAGATATGCAGTCAGTAGTACGGCTCCGTCTTCAAACGGAATGAAAAGGGTTTCCAGTTACCTTTGTCGCCTTTCATCAAAATCGACTTGGCAGTTTACAGTTACAAAGAGAAAACTTGCCTAAGCATTTTCTATTAGATGCTACTTGTGAAATACCTGTAATTATGATATTTTTTACTCTACAAGTCTTGCGCCCGATAGGATATCTCATCGGCAAAAATGACGATCTTCCATACAAACTTTCATCCAATATTTAACCCCTTTAGGGGATACATTTTCAAAATTCCTTTATTAGTGCTCACTTTCTTTAAATAAGGAATTTGATTTGCCCAAAATTTCGTACTTCTAGCCTACCCAGCTGGTAGTCTGTGTCTTCTCTATCAGTGAATGTATTAGTTTAAGATTTTTATAAGTTAGTTAAATTAAAATAATTATATTATGATATCCTCGCGTGTCTCGGGAGAGTCATACGTCTAGTAGCACATGTTTGGGATGATTAATTATAAATAACTAGATAATCTTAAGTGGGTACAAAAACACAAACAACAATAGATTTCGAAGTTAAAACCGAACAGTTCAGTTAATAATAAATAAATACCTAAAAATGTTTATTTCATCAACTCACGTAAATAACATTGGTAAGTTTGGTGTCACCTTTTACATTATCTATACATAATATGTGTGAGAAAAAAGTTAAATATTTAACTATACTCCCATAGGCACCGAATTAGTTATGCAAATTCTTTGAGCTCAGCATAATATTATTACCGCATCCTTTTAGGGTCTAATAAATAAACATGAACCCGATTGAGCCCACGGGAAACCAATTTGATCTGATATCCACTAAATGCTAATTTAATTTTGAAGATCTACCGACCGAAAGATGAAATTTACTGTGAAAATTTCTTCTTTTATAATCTCGAGTGACGTGAATTTGCCCTTATTTTTTAAATAATAAATTGTCTCACTTACCTACGTAAATTCTGTTATTTGGAATATTTGAAATTGCAAAGAGTTATTTTTAATACCTATTGATAATGTTTCAGAATACAATAAGGTTTATATTTTATATATGAGCAGATTTATTTTTATGTTAAATCTAGATAAAATATATTTAATATTGGAATAGAAATTGATTCGGATCTAAAGAGTTATATGGGTGTAGGAGGTTTGTTTTTGGTACTTTCTAAACAAAGTTGAAAATTATGTTTAAAGTTGGAAGGCCGCTATTTGATATTATCTTTTGACATTATAATTATCTTATCTTGGAGGGGCCTGTGGCTAAATAATAACAGCCGCACAGTTCGATCGATCTGGTTAAGCTACGCTTGCCGCGGTTGGTCTCTGGTTGGGTGACCATCTTTACATACCGAGACCCCTCGTGCCTCGGAAAGCACGTTAAGCCGTTGGTCCCGGTTGTCATTCATTGGATCTTTGACAGTCGTTACGGGTAGTCAGAAGCCCGAAAGTCTGACAATCAGACTTACCAAGGGGTATCGTATTACCCAGTAACTGGGTTGTGGAGGTCAGATAGGCAGTCGCTCCATGTAAAATACCTGTATTCAGCTGCATCCGGTTAGACTGGAAGCCGACTCCAACTAGTTGGGAAAAAGCTAGGCAGATGATGATGAATTATCTAAATAAACGGTTGGTTTTAATTTATTATTTTTTAATTATTAATATGGTGTACATAATAAAGAGTATTCTATTCTATTCTATTCTATCTTATCTTAGTTATTATTCTGTCATTATTAAATTAGGAAGGTACTTAATTACCTAAAATTTACTAAGTCCATGTTATAGAATATGTTATGGTCGAAATTGAAGTAGTTTTGAATTAATATTTTAAATCTACCTAAGAAATAAATTCTACATAATTTACAGTCTCACTATTTTTTGTATTATAACGTATAAACGCCACACGGCGCCAATGTACAAGAGTGAATGAAAAAATATGGTCCAATAAAAATATAACTCGTTCAAACTTTTGATCAATCATTGCGCAATCTTCAATATTAACCCTAGACGGTCAAAAACATTGAGCAATTCGTGATATTGCGCACTAGAATTGATCGTCTAGGGCCCGCCTAAGCAAAGTTCCCAGTAGTGCAACCCGATTAATTGGCGTGTGACATAATTTCCTGAAGTCGTTACAAGTTGACTGAAATATTTGCGTGTTTCTGTGTTAAGTACGGTTTTTTTGAGCACAATCGCTCTGCTCAAAATTATGAAATAACCAGCTGCGCCCCGCGGTTTCACCCGCATAAGTTTCGGTCCCGTGGGAATATCGGGGTAAAAGTAGCCCATATGTTAATTCAGGGTGTCAGCTACCTCCATACCAAATTTTATCAAAATTGGTCCAGCCGTTTGAGCGTAAAGAAGTAACAAACTTATAAACACACACTCACAAACTTTCGCCTTTATAATATTAGTGTGATTTGACGTAGTTTTGAAAATTGTTGTCTAGAAACGTTGGTCTAGACAACCTTACACTGTATCGTTATACAGTGCAAGGTAAGATAAGGTTTGTTTGTCTGCAAAATAATATCTTGTACCTATAATTTATTCACACGAAATGTAATTCCTTTAACCCGAAGGTTACGGGTAACATAAACGTTACCTACATCTGACATACATGACAGACCTGTACCACAGTATAAATATCTTTACTGTGCCTGTACTAAAACCACTCCATCCAGAAACACTTGAAAACATTCTCCTGAGACTCGCAAACAAACGAACAAACGATATTTGTTTATTCACAGCAATCTATAGACTTTCCTCAAAGCTTAACTAGATTAACTTTGCAAATAATTAACACTTCTCTCTAATTGGCTGTACAGTCGACGGTAAAACTTGACGTGCGATTGAGTGTACAGACGCCAGCACACCGAGCTACCCGAAACTGTTAAATTTTACCAATTAACTTTGAACCTTATGCTTTAGCGATAAAGTGCCTGACAAATGGGGGGCCTGGAGATCTATAGCACAAGTCTCGGCTTAGTTTAGACTCCAGATCTCCCACAAATTACAAAATTTCTTGTAAAGATTTCCTGTCAGCTGTATAATGGTATAACTTGATGTAATTTGTGGAGATGAAATAAACATTTATTATTATTAAAGTTGAAAATCTATTAAATAAATTTGACAGATTGTAGTAACTTGATGTGCTGGCGTCTACTTCCAATACTGATGAGATGCACTTACCCAATGAATTTATTATTAGGTCTTAGGATTAATTCAATTCGTGTAGTTATTGAATTTATTATTATATGCTGTTTACGCAATAAGGCCTGTGATTAGGCGCTAAACATACTCGCTGAATATGGTATTACTTATTCAGTTGGTTGAAATAGACAGATATTAGATACATAATCAGCCTATAATGTGGCAGTGGGAAATACAGGCCTCCTCTCTGTAAAAGGGACTGGGCCGTATTCCACCTCGCGGGCACATGCGGGATGGTAGATATCACATATTTTAGTTTTTTTTTTGGTCGCAGGTTTAAACTCTGACAGGCTCATTACATTGCGTAAACTATTTCATCACCACTGCTCTCAAAAACGGTGAAGGAAAACATCGTGAGGAAACCGGCATGACCTAGATAGGGATTAACTGACCCCCAATTGCGTAACAGACTTTCAATCACAATCCGAGAGTTTTTAAGGGAATTCCTAATTTATCACTTCATCGGTTTGAAAAATTCGTCTGCTCAACAACGTACGTTGTCTGTGTAGTGCCGGACTTAAAGAATGGCACCACCCCGTACTTCCCGTGGGTGTCGTAAAAGGCGACTAAGGGGCGTACCGGAGAATGGGCAGCAGCGTTCTCTATGCATTCCACCACCATACCATACTGCGATCGCCAACCCGCCTGCCAAGCGTGGCGATTATGGCAAACCTTTTGGGGGAGGACTATGTCCAGCAGTGGACGTCTTTCGGCTGAAATGATGATGATGAACAACGTAACGATTGCGTTACGTTGTTGACGAAAACGTGGCTGAACTGCCAAAATGATCGGAATTGCGATCAATGGTGATTCTATATGTGTAACGCAATAACCTCACTGATTGATAATGATAAAACTTACTGTAGAATACATAATTAAAGTGTCGGGTATACTTACAAAACTTCACTCTGCACTACCACCAATTTATCTCGTCTTCTCAACGTCCGTGTGTCACTGCAGGGATCCAGCAGAATATCAGCGTCAGGTATATTTCCCAGACACATGCTGAGCTGGACTCCCATTTGGTGCAACCTTGAGACGCACACCGCACTGTGTACGTTTCGTTATTAATATTAATTTTATTTTAAGTATTCGTCATAGTGTCACTTTTATTTCGATGTGTTTTTCATCTTGTTGTTATATCGGCACCTTGTCTTTATATTATAAGTGGGTAGTTTGGTTATCATCTAATATTGTACTTTTGTGTGTTGTGCCGTCTTTTTGTGTGCGCCAAATAATTGGTTTATCTATCTATCTTAAGTATTTATTTACACAAAGTAAAACTCTCAACCGAAATGAAATAAAAGCAGCTCTCTCGCAATCCGTCGCAATAACGCCCAAAATCTTAGCTAAACAAATGTGTTGAAGAGTAATATTCATAATATTCAAGTACCTAGAAGAAACCTTTGTAAAAGTCGTATAATAAACAACAGATAAAAATGTTAAAGTATCGCATAAAGTGGGGACAACGACGGCAAAGGGCAGTGATGGAAATCGCCGCAGATGATTCCCCCGTCTACTGAATTGCGGCCATAATAGACACAATCCCCAGCTATGAAGGTTCAATCGAGGCATCCATCGGCCCCAGTTTATATTCAATATCCTAATAAAATAAAGAATTCAGTCCACAGAACAAAGCTAATAAAGAGTAATTTTTCAATCTTTGTCTGGAATCTGGAATTCAATACTTTCCAATTATCCTGACATTGTTTTGCAAAAAGTTTCCTTGTTGGAGTTAATAGCTAGTCGTAATCCATACATTATGAGCAATGAACTGATTATGAGAGTACTTTATTTAATAACAAAGTAATCTATCTACTAGCCATGCATCAACTGTTACACAACTTAGTTTGACGAGTTTAATTACATTACTACAGCTTTACATGACGAAATATTTAATATTTAATCTCCGAAACAAAACAGATAACTTAATCTCTATTGGGGCAAGTTAACAAACAAACCACAGCATGAATCCTCGAAGTTATTTGTTAATAAAACAATAAGCTCCATGAGTTTTTCTCCAATAAAGAAATGCTTTGAATTAAAGGAATGGACGACGTTCCCCGCAGGGAGCGCGAATATTTATTCCTGCAGCGTAACTGAGGACTCCCAATTATTGGGCAAATGTTTACCAAGCCGAGTGGCCTCTTGCTCTGTGCTCTGTACATGTGCCAAGTGCTTTCCCATTATAGAAAAGTACTAGTTGCTTTCTCACGGACTCGCTGCGAGCACAATGAGCCAATAAAGCGAGACTAATAGTTAATAGTTGCATTTACGTTTCTGGAGAAGCTCTCTTTGACTTCATTAAAGTTATGGGACTGTCTTTGATACGATTTAGAGTCTCGAAATAACATCTCGCATAAATAAAACATTTCTATTTGAGAGAGAACTCACGCGAATAAAACAAACATCAGAAAGAACGCTCACAAAAACATAATAAATAGTTCACAAATAAATGTCGACATTCACAAGCTTCAAATATGAAATTTTTTGCAACATTCTGGCGCAAAACCTCTGAAAAAGCTCTCTTGTGAGCATATAAATCTCGACGTGGAAGATAATCGGGTTGGCGGAACTGATTCGCTCACAAATTGAATAAGAGGCACGGAATATACCCCCGCGAGAGTGGGTGCGGCGGGGGGGGGTGAGGGCGATATCCCGCTTAAACTGTGAAACATTCCACTTATAAGCTATTGCTCTGTACTAATGAAATGTTAAAGTTTGCTGGCACTAGTGTTACGTCAAAATTGTACTCTACTAGATTATTGAGACGCACGGATATGAATTCAAGTGTTTTGAGGTCGAGGGTTATTTATTGACTGTAAGTCAGTTTGGGGTTATTGTGTCCGAAGTTTATTAAATGCTCTTGTGTATTCAATGGGTTTCACATTTTATAGATGTTAAAAGGTCCTTGAAAAATAAAAATAAATATTTACAGAATTTTGATTTTTAATTTTTTCAATGGACTTTTAAAAATTTCTTAAAAAAAATTCTTTTCTTACGATAGAACTGCTTTCACGAGGCTTTGGAATTCCCAAAAAACATTCCATAACTTAAGAGGAAATGCGGGTGGTCATTTCTCCACAGAAACGCTCTCTCCTGTTTTCTTTCTGGCTAATGACCATAAAGTAATGTTTTTTTACAGAATAAAAAATATTAACTACTTATATGTCCCTATGTTTTTCTTTTTGATGAAACATTAGTTTTATATGCACTAGAACCCTCAAAAAATGCCGATTTAAACCGCTGTCAACAGAGGCCTAGTGTACAAATTTGACAACTATTAATGAAAAAAGAAAAACATAGGGACACAGTATATATCCTTCTTATTCAGTTTATGAAATAACTTTTAAATTGGTCCAATATTAGAGGAGGCAACAGGCTTGTATTATGACTTTTTACTTAGGCTTTTTCAAAAGCCTCTCCGACCACACTTCCTCTTAAGTTGTAACATTTATGAACACGCAAAACAAAAACGTGTGAACATTTAATAAGATCGGTGTAAAGTTCTTTCAATGTCTCCGGGTTCCTGGGATCCCGGGAAAGTATTTCATTACTTTTATGTAATTTAGCGGAAAATCAAATCTTTCAATGAGATTATCCCGGCGTCGTAGACGACGACGCTTCGATGAGTTCGCGCCTTGCTTTACTGTACTGTGATGTAATAAAAATGTACATTCGCGTGTAAAATGTATGCAATTGGTACTTTGAAAAAAAAAAAATCATTTTTCCGATTTCCTCCCTCTGTAGGTATCTTTATTTTTTCGACACTGATCTCAGCCCCGTTTGTATTCGATTATTTTGAGATTTTATTTCAAAAGATACTCAAACAGATTTTGAGTGAGAGCCCAAATCTCTCCCAACCATCTTAATCCCACTTAATTGACCGGCTTTAAAGCCCAAACAAAAACATTGAACGGCGAATATAAACTTAATCGGTCCAGATTAACCAAAAAGGAATCAAAGGGACGAAAGAAGTCGTGGGATTTCTAAACGGCTCGCCAATAGAAATTTCATTACTTCATTCCGATTTTCGCACTTCTTTGACTTTTCTCGCCAACAAAAAGGCCAGCGGACCGCCAGTGGTGGCTTTGACGGAATTAATTGAAGTTTTCTCACGAAAATACCTAACTAATTAGCGGTAGTTTGGCTACGGAGCGCGGCGGGTAGCGCCACGCAGGTAACTATGCAACTCCGTCTGCGAATTTCGGTTTTTCGCTCTCGGTTTCCTGGTATCGGTTCGGTATCCGTAAATGTTTGGATAGAATTGGGGATTTGAATTTGTTTTACGGATTTACTTTGTGAGAATAGGTATATATTGAAATAACATTGTTTGATTATTAATACCTAAGCTTATTTAACATTAGCATCACGCCATTATACAGAGTGGCGATTAGGTTATCACATTAAGGGCTGATTTTTCCAATGATAGATGAAAAAAAAAAAAAAAAAAATATCCGAGGAATAATTTTGAATTTTTGACAGTTCTTCCATACAAAATCTGTAAGACGTCAATTTTATTCCACGAATAAAAATTATCTGTCGATTGAAAAATCAGCCCTAAATAGTACGGTGCGGTTACTAAAAGTGGTTATCAGTCTGATAAAATAAATAGTTTTACTAGAAATAGACACACACACCATACTGCGATCGCCAACCCGCCTGCCAAGCGTGGCGATTATGGCAACCCCCCCCCCCCTAAAAATAGAAAACTGATATTTTTTTACAAAATAAATAAGTACTTAGCGTAGAAATTGGTACCTCCCTTGATAATAAAGCACTAGACACGAGTGAGGCGATGGTATCAACTATTCAAAATAAGCTTTATGGTAAGTACCTACCTACTGTTACGAAATAAATTGTTATTAATTATTTTAATTGTGTAAGTATATTTAAAATTCGGAATATAGAATACGTGATTTCAATTAATGTGATAAAATAATCACCACACTGTATACATACTCGTACCATCGTATATATACCAGATATGTATAAGTCCCAAGTAAAAAGAAAAAAAAAAGAATAACGTTAAATACTGAATAGAATAAATATTACTAGCGGACCGCCCCAGCTTTAATAAAATAAATAAATAAATATTCATTTATTTCAGGTCCGAGACCCATTTAAAACAACGACAGATAAAAAATACAAATACTTACAAAGCTTACTTACTTGCTTGCTTTGCAGACCCCTGCAAAGCAAGCAAGTAAGTATTGCACCCGCAATTTTTTTTTCTAATTTCCTTAATTTTCTTTCGTACAAACCTTGACACAACAAAAAACGAATTATCCAATTTGGTGCAGTCATTCAGAAGTTATGCGCTTACAGAAATTTTGGCGACTTAGTTTTATACTATGTAAGGATAATGTAGGCTTATTTATAAGTTTAATTTCCATGTCAAACACAGGTACCTATAACAAAAACCGAATACCGGTTACATTAACGGTCACAATAAATATCCGTAACCATTGTATCAACATATGAATTCCAACTGATTTTGGTAAACCGAATCATTGAAAGTTAATCAACGAAATCCATATTTCATTGCAACGAAATTCAAACGTCCAATTAAATAAATAGAAGCGATAAAACATTGGAACACCAATTAAAAACCGTGTACACCACGGCTGGTTTATACAAGGTAACTTATTAATACAGACGCCAACACATCAAGCTACTACAATCTGTCAAATTTCTTTAATAGATTTTCAACTTTATCGCTAAACCAAAAGGTTCAAAGTTGATTGGGAAAATTTGACAGTTTCGGGTAGCTTGATATGCTGGCCACAAAACATCATGACTGTTTTCCCCGAAGAGTTAGGCAGAGGTGTAAGTAGGTACTTATTTATAGTACACAAGACGTAATTGAAATAACTGAAGACCTGAAAAGAAGCCATTGTACTCATCATTATGAACAACTTTCTTGTGCCTATGTATGTACATACATAGGCACAAGAAAGTTGTTGTAGTTGTTGTTGTTGTCGAAAACCGGTTTCCTTAATAAAATTGTAGGGACCTATAGGAAGTCCTATAGGAATTTTACCAATAGGATGTCTCATAGGTACCTGAAATTTTATTAAAAAAAACCGTTTATGAATCGATCGTTTACCAAGACATGTTTAGTATCCCCTCGATTTTGTAAATTCAATTACATTAAAGGATCAGGGCAGTAAATTCCTCACATTATACGGGTATAAAAAAGCCCAGAAAAAAGGTTGTGCTCATAAATATTTTACCAACTGCTAAGCACTGGTTCTATAGATCGCCAGATATGTTCAAAATATTTATTTCTAGTAGTCAAATATATTTAAAACTAGCTGACCCGTCAAAAGTTATCTTGTCCTAATTTCATTTATTAGAAAAAATATTTTAATTTATAATATTAATTTAATATTAAATTAATTAATAAGAAAAAGAAGTATTTAATCAATTAAGTGGTATTATTTGTGGAATAAAAGTTCACATAAAAATCCTATAGGAAAAAAGACGTCCGGATTTCACGAATTTGAAAATTTTCCGGGAAAATTTTCCAATGTTTCTTGCCATAAATACCTAATTCGGACTATTAGAGATATTTTAAAATCAAAAATAGCTGAATTGGTCCAGCTGTTCTTCAGTGAGGCGTTTGCCAACAAACAGAATTTCATTTTTGTTTATATACTTAGATAATTTATTTAGTAAAAAAACCTCGAAAAACTAAAATAATAATATATTGTTACGAGCTTGGGGTTCGTGACTATTAAAACCTGCCGATATAAATCACCGAAATTGACACTTTAATTAAACAACACTAATAACAACTCAAACAAATAATTATAAAACACAAGTATCAAACCGGAAAGAGATCGGCACCATATCAACTTGAGCCGTTCAGTATTCTTTGTATGAAACTCCCTACTGCAACGCACACTAATCGGAATCGTAACTTAATCGCCTCGCCTCGGGACAAGCTCACGAACCGCGGTGCGGTGTTACGGCTCGTCGTCCCCGCGCTTACGGCTCGTCGTCCCCGCGCTTACGGCTCATCGTCCCCGCGCTTACGTCTCTCCGTACTCGAGCTTACGTCTCTTCGTCCACCCTTGCCCCTCTCACCCATCCCGCGGCCTGCCTGCAGCAACATCAACGAGCGGTCGGCGAGCCGTAAGCGCGGCTTCGCCTAGCCGTTTAAGTCGCACTTGAAGATCGCTTCCGATGTATTCGTTTGTATCGCCTATCCAATACTGACTCGGGTCGCGGTCCATACGAGTACCGGCCTTATTATATAGGGCCTCAGATAGTTCCAAAACCTTCTACTGTAGAAACATCTAGAATGTTCGTGTATATACCGGCCCCAACTGACCAGATGTCGATAGTTCTAGAAAGTTCTAGACTCGAAATTTCTAGAAGAATCTTGACTCTACTAGTTCTGCTACTCGATACTAGATGGTGCTAGTGGTAACTAATGTCACCATGTACCAGGCATTAATTGTCTGTGGCGCGTAACAATATATTGGCCCTAGGAGTTGTAGGAAATATTTTGATCCAAGCGTCCTCGCGTCGGCGGACGGCTAATGAAAATTGGAAGTTAACAGCCAGCTATGTTTTCTACAATAGCATACGTTCATTTTTGCTGGGTATAAGCCTCACCTGTTTCGCGTCATTAGCCATCCCCGACGCTGTTTTTTTTTTACATTTCTATGGTTACTATGTTCTTTTAATATCATTAAAGTAACGAAATTCAAATTTGAACTCAATCCGACCTGTGAAAGATGCTCACATCAAATCATCAACTAGAAAAGAGCTGATAATCTTCAAACGGCAGAACCGATTTTCTTGAAACATAGCAAAGAACACTCTCGATCAAGTCAACGTTCAACAAAAAAAAAACAGACACACAGATAAACACATTAAACTTATAACACCCCTCTGTTTCTGTCGGGGGTTAAAAATAGAGTCTTACAAACATTGTATTACCCAACTCTTGCACATATTATGATATAAAAATGTTTAGAAAGCAATTTCATAATAGCTTTGACACTTCGCTTCTAGACTACAAAATGTCTGACAACACCTATATTTTGCTCAAAGTATATCCAGTAGATACTGCCTTTGCAGGCGTTAAAATGCACATTCTTTTTGAGGGAATGTCATGTCTCGACGCATGGACTTCAAACGAACTTTTTGAAGTGCAACATCTCTTGAAAATATTTTAAATATTTTGCTCGCTACTCTTTTGTCATTTTCCGTTGAGAGTTTCATCATGAACACACACACACACACATTCATTCATTCATTCATTTCACATTGAAAAATAGTTTAAAATTTTTGTTAGATGTAAAAATGGTAGATCTGCTGATCTATTCTGTAAAAATCTCACCGTGAAAACTTAAGTGAAGTGAGCATAAAGTGAGCTGTAAATAGTGTCAATCACTGCAGTGCGATTCTGTAACTATCTCACCGTGAAAACTTAGGTGAAGTGAGCGTGGAGTGAGCTGTCAATAGTGTCAATTCCTAGCAAAAACAAACTCACATCACCTAAGTTATCACGGTGAGATTTTTACAGAATCGACCGGCTGATATCAGGTGGAATGACAGTTCACATCAAGCTCACTTTTCCTTAGTTTTCACGGTGAGATTTTTACAGAATAGCACTGCAGTACATTTGGGTATTGAAGTTTTGTATGGGGCAGCTGATCATTTTTTCACGATTACGATGTTGGTCCCATGGAGAAAGTTGTTCAGTTTGATGGTTTGTACTCTGTACCTATGATGTACCCTATATATGTCTGTACCCTATGAATTTTATATATACAATGACATGAATATTTACTTTGTAAAGTTTTTATTTTTATTTAATTATTGTGAATGTTATTGTGAGTCATTTCTTTTTTCTTTTTTTACTTTCTGTTTTCTTTCTTAGTTAGTTTTAATCATGATCTGGCAGTTTGAGCAATTTACCTACCCAAATGTCCTTTCTTTGGTATTGTTCGTCGAATCGTTGTGCTCCTCAAGTTCTGAGTTGAGCTGCACGATTTTTGACAAATGCGTGCACTGATTGGACAGGTCCTCTCAATCTGTGTGGTTCTTTCCTCAAAATACCATTTCAGACACCAATCTACATGGTCTTCACACGATCTGACCTATTCTTCTCAGAATAGGAAACGCCGACCTCATCTAGTTTAAAAAATATAATTGACGTGTAAAAGTGTTTGTACAAACCTACTTACAGAAAATAAATCATTTATCATTTATACCCACCCTTAAAAATGACCACACCTTTCTGATACCCACTGTTCTTTCGATATCGCAACTCATTTTTCTAAGTTCTCCATTTCATTTTACAAACTCGCGTACATTATCGAGCAAGTGAGAGTAGGTAGCCCAGTAGCAACGGCCTCCACACACGACACGTAAGTCGTGGTTTCGAACATAAGCAGGCGCTTTTCTTTGTGTAAATAATTTCATCGCCACTGCTCTCAAAACGGTGAAGAAAAACATCGTGAAGGAAAAAAAAAACTGGCCAAGTGCGAGTCGGACTCGCACACGAATGGTTCCGTACCACAAGGCAAAAACGCCGAAAAAACATGTTTGTGGTATGGGAGCCCCCCTTAAATATTGATTTTATTATTTATTATTAAAGTAAAAATATATTACTATTTATATTATTATATTATTAATATTAAGAGTATTTTGTGAATATTTCAAGTGTCTACCTGTTGCCATTTTTGATATCGAGCAAAAAAGGGCAAAAAAATCGCGTTTGTTATATGGTAGCCCACCTTAAATATTTATTTTGTTTTGTTTTTAGCATTTTTTGTTATAGCGGCAACAGAAATACATAATTTGTGAAAATTTCAACTGTCTAGCTGTCGCGGTTCTTGAGATACAGCCTGGTGACAGACAGACAGACGGACAGACAGCGAAGTCTTAGTAATAGGGTTCCGTTTTTACCCTTTTTTTAAAAAAACGAAGACATGTGGCATCTACCAACCCGCACTGGGCCCGCGTGGAACATTGTAGCCCACTCCCACTCGATGAGAGGAGGTGTCCCAGCAGTGGGAACGTTATGGGCTGATTATGATGATCGAGCACGTACTGAAGATTAATGAAACATGGTACAGATTATAAATTGTGGTCCCCGAGGAAATCTTGTTTAAGTTCCCGCCAACAATGGCCACATAAAATATTTCTACTAATATTCTCATTTATATGAACGCTCTCGGGAAGTTTTACTATTCAATATCTCGCGTAGGTAACAGTTTTATATAGGCAATTCTTTTATATATGGCGATATTGCCTTTCAAGCATAGTGCTTTCATTTTTAAAGCATAATTTCATCGTTGATGATAAAAGGAACGATAACTTTGACAAATGGCTATGTGGTAGATGCTATGCCATCTATTCTTCTTAGGGCTGATTTTTCAATCGTACAGATAATTCTTATTCGTGGAACAAAATTGACGTCTGACAGATTCTGTGTGGAAGAACTGTCAAAAATTCGAATAATTTTGAATTAATAATTTTTCTGCCATACAGAATCTGTCAGACGTCAATTTTATCGAATAAAATTATCTGGCATTGGAATAATCAGCCCTTTTAAAGTAGGTATATCTAGATTCTTAAATGTTCCATGTTTAAATTCAATCCAATCACAGAATGAAAACTTTGTTCCTTTTGTTATTTTTAACGTTGTTCTGGATTAAAATGAAATTGTAAATCCATGCAGTTATTGTTTGTTCTTTAATCAATACAATGTCTTGGGGCAGTTCCTTATTTATCTCTACCCTAAAAGTCGGCCGAAAGACAAATATTAAGAGTTGACTCGTTTCCTCGTCCGATTCTTTTCTTTCCGATTTTTTGATTTTGATTTTGAAATTTCTTTATGGTTAACAAAAACAAAGAGCAGTGGTGGCCCAATGATAACCGCTGCGACTTACTTATTAGGGTTCCGTACCCAAAGGGTAAAAACGGAACCCTATTACTAAGACTTCGCTGTCTGTCCGTCTGTCCGTCCATCCGTCTGTCTGTCACCAGGCTGTATCTCAAGAGCTAGACAGTTGAAATTTTCACAAATTATGTATTTCTGTTGCCGCTATAATAACAAATACTAAAAACAAAATAAAATAAATATTTAAGGGGGGCTCCCATACAACAAACATGTTTTTTTCAGCGTTTTTCCTTGTGGTACGGAACCCTTCGTGTGCGAGTTCGACTCGCACTTGGCCAGTTTTTTTTCTTCAACTTGGTCGTGGGTTCGAACCCAGGCAGGCGCTTTACTTTGTGTATTTTTTTAATCACCACTGCTCTCAAAATATCGGTGAAGAAAAATATCGTGAGGAAACCCGCATGTCTTATAACCAAAAATTTCGAAGACTCTGACATCTACCAACTCGCACTGGGAACGCGTGTTGGATTACAGCCCACTCCCTCCCAGAGAGAGGAGGAAAGAGGAGGCCTGTCCCAGCAGTGGGTAGGCTACGCTAGCATAAACAAAACAGATAAATGACAGTCAAATCTTATTCTAAAAATATAACACTATGATTGAATGTTTTGTGCAGACTATATCACCTATATAAAACATATGCGTATAGTATACCATTGATATATTACAAAAAAAAAAAACTGAAATTATTGAGCTGTGTGATCAACGATGTTCCGTGCGCGACTGAGTGCCTACTGGGTGCAATCACCCACTTTAGTAGGAACAGGCGCTGTGACTGAGTAGCGTATCTACCTTTATTTAATATTGGTATAAATGGCGTATACATAAATTATGTAATGTATAAAACGACTAAGTTGTTTTGAATAAGAGTACTTATATTCATCATCATCATCATCATTTCAGCCGAAAGACGTCCACTGCTGGACACAGGCCTCCCCCAAAAGGGGGGATTTGCCATAATCGCCACGCTTGGCAGGCGGGTTGGCGATCGCAGTATGTTATGGTGGTGGAATGCATAGAGAACGCTGCTGCCCATTCTCCGGTACGCCCCATAGTCGCCTTTTACGACACCCACGGGAAGTATGGGGGGCACCACACAGACAACTAGTACTTATATTACTTACGTTAAATGAATATTCTACTGTATACTGCATTTCAACACGGTTTCCGATTGATTAATCAGAAACAAAGCAGCAATTTTCTGCACTTTCACTTTTAAAGTTTATCAAAAGTAATTTTACAGCAAGTTAAGAAACATTGTCTGTTAAAACAAAGATGGCGGGCTCGTTATTTTTGAGGGTTAATCATCTTTATCGAGTAGGCACTAAAGTAAAGGGGAAAGTGATTTAGGTACTTACTTTAATATCTCCTTTAGTCTACAAATTCTGAAGTTTACGCTCGCTCCAGTTTGTAATTACACATTTTCTTCCTAAGATATCCAGAAGTGTCGCATTAAGAGGTGCCATGAAGTAAAAGGGGCTCGTGGCCAAATAATAACATCTTCACAATTTAAGGTTAAGCTATGCTTGCCGCGGTTGGTTCGTGGATGGGTGACCATCCATTACTTATCAAGAACCCTCCGTGTCTCGGAAAGTTAAGTTAAGCCTAACACCTATTGGTAGATCTATGACAGTCGTTACACAGGGAGAAGCCCAAAAGTTTGACAACCAGTCGTACCAAGGGGTATCGTATTACCCAGTAACAGGGTTGCGGAGGTCAGATAGGCTATCGCTCCATGTAAAATTCTGGTATTCAGCTGCGTCTGCTAAGACTGAAAGGTGACCCCAACGTGGTTGGGAAAAGGCTGTACAGATTGATAAATTAAAATGTGAATAAGGCTTTAAAGAGATTGTGATCCTGGCACAATAGAAGACCAGTTGAATTTAAACAGTAGATATTATTATAATACCGAAGAATTGCCAAACTTATGTGAACAACAGAACAGATGGCCGATGGGGCCGAAAGGTTCTGGAGTAGCGACCTTGTGAAGGCCGGAAGAATCCGCTGGATGCAGAAAGCACAGAGCCGGTGGAAGTGGTGGTGCTTCGGAGAGACCTATGTCCACCAGTGGACGTCTTTCAGCTGAAATGGTGATGATGATGACTATTATAATACCAAGTTTACATGTTCCTGAAAGATTTAATTTTAATTTTATTTGTAGAGCTCGGATTCAATAAACTCAGCCTATCGCAGTCCACTGCTGGACATAAGCCTCACCAGGCTGCGCCACAACACCCTGAGGTCCGCGTTCCGCATCCAGTCTGTCCCACCCACCTTCACATTAATAGTGAAGACAGAGATTAATAGTGAAGACAGATTTGACACTGACACTGTGTACATTGCTAATCTATTTAAATTTTATTTTTATTTTAAATATTTGTCTTAATGTTATCAATAGCAAAGAAACCGTGACGAATAAGTATTATAATTAAGTGACAGTATTGGTGACAATTAGTGACAAGTGATTTAGAACATAGAAAGCAATTTTGTGAACTTATCAACTGACGTGAGTAAACTTCTAAAAACAATATAAACAGTGCTAATAACATAAATGTGACATTGACGCAAACATTGATGATAAATAATATGGTGAAAGTTCCATTTAAATCATTTCGAGTGAATTTATCCAAAAAAGTAAAACCGTTTTTTACAATTAAATCTTAAACTTGAACTTTGTACCCGACTCCTAGCTCCAAGTGGAGAGTAGATGCACTAAAATACAGTGCTACCAACCGTGTTATAGTGACAACTACCGCCATTACAGACCCTAGTGGTGAATAGACGAACCAAAAGCAGTGTTACCATCCCTAATATAGACAATCAAAATAATTAATTGAACAACTACCGCCATTCTCGACTGTAGTGGTGAATAGACGAACTACAAAACAGTGTGACTACGATCATTCAAGGTAGTGAATAGTTGAACTAAAATAGTGTTGCCAAAGAAAGGAAATTTAATACAATTACGAAAGAAACTTAACATGTCTTCGAGAACCAAATGCACCAACAGCGGCCGAAAAGAGCAACCACTAGTCACTTGTTATAAATGCAAGAAACTAGCGGAACACAGAAATACGCTAATTTGCACTTCTTGTACTAACCATTTTGAATTTGATTGTGCTGGTTATCCGGAGAAAGTGTATCGATTGAAGAGTTTAGATGAGAGAAAAACATTTAGGTGGGTGTGCAAATCATGCTCTCAAAGAGCAAAAGAGCATGTTAACCCCACCCCTGGCGAATCCAATGTGACATTGAGGAAAAAACGCTCATCACCTAAAGCAGAATCAAGTAGATGTCTCACACCAAGCGTACCAGAAGAGAACTCACCTTGGTCCACCCCAAAGAGCACAACTTCTGAATCTTATGACTCACATATACTAACAATGGAACATACGTACGATGATTCAACTGCTATATCCGATAAAACGCTGTCAAGAAGTATGGACTATACAACAATTGATCCTATGCAGAACCTTGAGCTCAAAGAATCAATTGAATACCTCCAGATGGAACTTGTAAGTACACAGAACGAACTTGAAAATGTCATACTAAATAATAATGAGCTCCGAAAACAAAATGAAAAACTCCGTAAAGATAATATAACTTTAAAAGGATTCTTAGGCCAGTCCCCACAAAAAGTATTGTACAGCAATGAAGGCACAAAAAAAGCAAATGCGTCGTACTCTTTATTACATTCAGATATGCAAGCATTCTTTACACCGCCTAGAAATTTGTCTAGAACTACAAATAACGTAACAAGTACACATACAAAGAATCATCTAAGCGGGACTATCCTAAGCCTACAAAAAAACATCACCGACTTGGAAAATCAGTTGAAACAGGCGGGAAACGATATAGTACATCTCAAAGATCAAGTTCTAAAACTACAGAAGCTATTAGATTTAAAAGTGAGCAGTAAAATATGTAACGATAAGAAAACTTCTGTTGGACTAAATGAAGAACGTAATAACAAGATATTTATCTTTGGCACACAACAATGTGTTGGACTTTCTTCCGCATTGATGAAGTCGAGAGCGGCTACTCCGTATATAAAATATACTGTGACGGCGGAAACAAAACCACACGCGCTTACTAGTGACATTATTAAGAATTGTCAAAATATTTCTACTTCAAGTGGCGACAAACTTATCATATGTGTGGGTGAAAATGACTATGATACAAAAATCTTATCAGCGCAATTACGCCAACTCCTCGACGTATTCAGTAATAATTTTGTAATTGTTTTGAGCCCACTTAAGAATATGTATTTAAATATAAATGAGTTGAAACAAACTATACGTGGCATTTGCAGTGAATATAAATGTTGTAAATATATTGATTCTGACATCAAAGTGTACAATGCATGTAAATCTTTAAACTATGCTATTGACTGTTACGATTACGAAAACAAGTATTTAAATGTTAAAGAATTGAAGAAAATAATACTGCGTAATCAAGCTAACTATAAAAAACCTGATAGCAAACAGGTAATAGCTTCGAAAGGTACAATCCCTTATTATTTTGCACGTCATCAAACGAAATGCCTTGCTACAAATGGTCCTGATATTGAAAACTCTACTCATTCAAAAAAAGGTACTATTCCATACTATTTTAAAGTAATAGATCGTAAACAGCTTTTTCGTGAATAACAACATCGTGGCAAATAAACCTAAAACTTTTAAAATATTGCACCAAAACATCGCTAGTATTCTTTCAAAAAAGGAAATTTTGGAACTAACATTGCTGGAGTTACGAGACATAAATAAAGAACCTGACATATTATGTTTGTCTGAAACCTTTATGCGTGCCGGAACTGAGAAATATATAAAATTAAATAACTACACTGTAGCAGCTGCATTTAGTAGAGACACACAGAGAGGAGGAACCTGTATACTCGCTAAACAGGGTATTGTTTATAAAGAGCTTTCCCACATTAAAAAGTACTCAACCCAAAAATCATTTGAAGCCTGTGGCGTTGAAATTCCATTGCACAAATTACTAATCGTGTGTCTTTATAGAACGCCTAAGTCTGATCCTAACATATTTTTGGATAAACTTGATCAATTTATGTGCGAAACGGTAAAAAAATATGGATCAAGTACAAAAATAGTTATTGCCGGTGACTTCAATATAAATACTTTTAAACAAGGGAAAGTCACCAACTACTTAAAGGATCTATGCAATAACTATAACTTGCAGATTCACGTTAAAGTTGCCACACGTAAAGACTCGTGTATAGACCACATACTGAGTAACATAAAAAAATCTTCTACTGAGGTTCTATCCCTACACTTATCAGATCATGACACAGCGCAACTCATAGATTTCCCAGTAAAAGAGCAAAGTTTAAAGTCCAAATCATATTTTATGTATAAAAAAGACTATTGCAGTGAAAATATTACTAAATTCAAAAAATGCCTTGCAAGTCTAACGTGGTCAGAGGTACATCTCGAAACTGATATAAATAATGCATTCAATAAATTTCACGAGTTCTTATGTTTATTGTATAAGTTATGCTTCCCAAAGATTAAGATTAAAATAAACAATTCTGATGCAAGTAAACAAACATGGATAAGCAAGGGTCTCAGAAACAGTTGTAAGACTAAAAGATGTTTACGGTATATAGATACCGTATACCACTATAAAAATAAAACCATAGCGTACAAACATAGATATAAAAAATATTCATCAATACTGAAAAAATGTATCTTTAAATCCAAAATAAATTCAAACATTAAGTATATAAATAACAGTCAAAACAAATGCAGAGCAACGTGGTCAGTCATCAATCGCGAAATTGGAAATACAAAATGTGACAATGATATTTCTCAGCTAGAATTAGATAAGAAAATACTGACTAATCCCTCTGACATAGCAAATGCTTTTAATGATTATTTTATTGATTCGGCTAACACTGTGACATTTAATCATTTACATGATAATGACAAGCCCAATAAAACCATGACAATACCTAATTCTATGTTTCTTAGCCCTATGACTGAAGACGAGATTAAGAAAGAAATAATAGCTTTAAATAACACCAACTCAGAAGGTTACGATGGAATTGGTACAAAAGTAATTAAAACTTGCAGTACAGAATTAGTTCCTATTTTGACTTATTTAATTAATCTTTCATTTTCATCTGGAACTTTTCCTGATGCGCTAAAATTATCAGTCGTTAAACCTCTGTACAAAAAACACGATAAAAATGATGTTAAAAACTATCGCCCGATAACCCTTATACCCATAGTGTCTAAATTATTTGAAAAATGTATGCAAAAGAGACTTTCCGAATTCTGTAGCAAATACAATATCATAACGAAAGAACAGTATGGATTTCAAAAGCACAAGTCAACAACACTAGCAATTGCTAATCTTTTGGGGCATATTCATAATTCCCTAAATAAAAATTATTTAACGACAGGACTATTTTTCGACCTGTCACAAGCCTTCGACTTTGTGGCACATGACATCTTGTTGAAAAAATTAGAAAAAAGTGGAATAAGGGGTTTAGCACTGCAGTGGATAGCGTCTTATCTAAGCAACCGAAAGCAATACGTTGTTATTAATAAAGTTAATGAAAATGTATTAACCTCGTATTCATCTGACTATAGAATTAATAATTGCGGCGTCCCCCAAGGGAGTGTATTAGGACCCTTATTGTTTCTATTATACATAAACGACTTACCGCTAGTGACTAATCATAAATGTGTATTATTTGCAGACGACGTTTCAATTATTGTGACATCTGACAAAAAGTGTAAAACGAAATCTGATCATGAGATTGACATTAATAACACTATTGACGAAATTATAAAATGGTTACAGGCTAATAAATTGAAAATTAATTTAGATACATCGAATTATATACAGTTTAATAAATCAATACATACTAAATACAATTTCAAACTTCATATTGACAAGTTAAAAGAAGTTGCACAAACTAAATTCTTAGGAGTACTCATAGACCAAGATCTGAATTGGAAAGTACATGTGGATAGTTTGTGCAGTAGGATTAATAAGTTTGTTTATGCTCTCAGACAAATAAAGAACATAACCAACAAAGAAACAGCAATTACAGCATATCATGCCTATATAGAATCCATCTTAAGATACGGGCTTATCCTTTGGGGTAACAGCACAGATAAACACAGAGCATTTATTGCGCAAAAGAAATGCATCAGAGCCATTTGTGGTATCCGTCCTGACGAGTCATGTAAACCTTTCTTTAACCCTTAACTTGGTAACGTATCTAATAATGCACACATTCTAAGAAAAAATATTTGAGAACAGTTTTGGTACTTATGTTTTTATTTCTTTTTTAAACCGTTATATGAGTCCCTTGCAGTTAGTAGAAAAAATAGTATTTTTCACATCTGGCAACATTTGTAGTCAGTAGATCGCAAGATAGCGGAGCGTGCGCGTGCGTCTACGAGTTATAAGGTAAGAATCGATTATAATCCTAATTAAATATGTATATTACGATACATAAATGTAATTTTTTTTTAAATTGAATGTGTATCCTTTTGTTTACGTAAAAATTTTGATCAAACAATAATGTTTTTTATCTAAAATATGACTGTCAATATTCATGTATCTACAAATGCACACTGCCAAATTACCATAATATGACATGACTTTTGCAGTGTGCATTTGTAGATACACTGCCAATAAAATACATAATTATCATCCTATATAAATATAAAATTTCCATCGCGTCAGGGAGGTTGCACCGGCTACATTTCGTGACCGCAATAGAAGATACTGCCCTAGGTGCTGCGGCTGTGGGGAAAGGGGCCACCTTCGATCCAGTTGCCCTAAGCGAACTGCAGAAAGGGAAAATGGCTGGTCTCCAAAGGGTATTGCGGCTAACAACACTGCCCAGCATCAGCAGCAATACGACTTTGTGGTCAAACATCGCAGCGGGAAATCTCATGGCAACACAGATGCATTGTCAAGAAGGCCTTGTCCTGAAGACCGCACGCCTTTTACTAGGCAGGAGGATAAGGAAGTGGTTCCTGTAAGGATGCTCAGGACAGACCTCAGCAACGAGTGGAAGGAAAGCCTACAACGTGCACAGCAGGAAGATTCGGTCATCAAGCCGATTCTGGAGTGGATGAAGGCCAGAGCTCCTAAGCTCAGGTGGAGCGACTTCTCAGCAATGAGTTCGATCACAAAAAGCTATTGGGCCCAATGGGACAGCTTGGTGATTCAGGACGGAGTCCTGTGCCGTAAATAGGAAACTGTTCGGGAAGACAGCTGTCATTTGCAAATGGTTGTCCCTAAAGCTCAAGTACCGGATGTTCTACAGCTGTACCATAATGGTTGTTCAGGAGGTCATCTGGGAGTAAAACGGACTACTGAAGATTCGAGAACGGTTTTACTGGGTCCACTGTCGGGACGATGTCGAGGACTGGTGTCGCAAATGTACAAGTTGTGCAGCTGTAAAGGGACCCCAGACTCGTAGTAGAGGTACATTGAAATTGTAAAATGTTGGTGCACCATGGGAGAGGATAGCCCTTGACGTTGAGGGGCCGTTTCCGGAAAGTGAAAGTGGTAACAAGTATTTCATGGTTGTGATGGATTACTTCACTAAGTGGCCGGAAGTCTTCGCCATTCCAAACCAAGAAGCTTCAACAGTTGCAGATAAACTGGTTCATGAAGTCTTCTGTCGTTTTGGAGAGTCTGATGTCTGAGATACAGATATTTTTATCTAGTTCAGACACAGATGCCTTCACTATAAAACTAAGAAAATTTTAAATTGTCCTGTATATCTGTCTAAATGTAACATCAGTTTTTGTGACAAATAAATTATTATTATTATTATTATTATTATATAGTACCCTTGGAGATCCACAGCGATCAGGGAAGGAATTTTGAGTCCCAAATATTTCAGGAAACTTGCCGAGTAATGGGCACTCATAAAACGAGAACAACTTCTTACCACCCACAATCGGATGGAACGGTGGAACGATTTAATCAGACACTGGAGAGGTACCTAGCCAAAGTTGTGGAAAATCGGCAACGAGATGGGGACAAGCACATACAACCGTTTTTGTTGTCATATCGAAGCGCTGTTCACGAAAGTACATCGGTGACACCAGCTTTCGCAAACTTTGGAAGAAAATTACGGCTGCCTGCAGACCTGATTACTGGAATACCACATTTTGATTAAGATATATTTATTTATGTGTTTATAAAACGACATAAATAAATGTTTTTATAAAATAAAATTGTATTTTATTTTCTAACAATCAAGCAGTGTATCCTACAGAGTACATAGATTTCCAAAGATATATGAATGACAACTTGGCAGTGTGCATAATTAGATACATGGTATAAATACAAAACAGATATTGTTAAAATTTTATTTTTATTTTTTAGGTGTCTATTTACAAGGTAACAACCCAAATATATGAAAGAAATAAAAAATAAATGTCATCACATTCTCTGCCAAGTTAAGGGTTAAAAAGCTAGGTATATTACCACTTCCGTCACTGTACCTTTTTGAAATTTGTAATTATGTTTATAATAATAAGGGATTGTTCAAGAAAGCCTATCAATTGAACTCTCGAAATAGAGATCCATGCAGACTTGCATTGCAGGATACTCCTAAATCAGCCAAGTATGCGAAAAGTTTCCTAGTCATGTGTATACGCATTTATAACAAAATTCCCAAAGAAATAAAATTGTTATCTAATAGTAACTAATTTAAAAACAAATTAATGAAATGGTTGAAAGAACACATGTTTTATGACATTAAATATTTTCTCAACAATAAGTTATAAATTCCTGGACTTGTGTAATTGCAGATAATGCTGAGAGAAAACTATTATTATTGTAATTGACTCTGTATCTGCGACATTGAACTTTAAATTTACTAATAATAATTATTATTTTGCATGCAATTGATACATATCCTGTATAGCTAAACATGCGGACTTTAGATTAATATCTGACTGTAACAACTTTATACCATGTTTAAGGCAAATAAAGACTTATCTTATCTTATCTTATCTTATCTTCTTCAGGTCCTCTGTTCATCTAGCGGGTGGCGACCCACGCTACGCTTGCCGATACATATTCTCCACTCCAGGAATCGTCTGCTCCACTGGCCATCGGCCCTTCGACAGACATGGCCAGCCCACTGCCACTTCAGCCTGCTTACTCTGAAAGCCATGTCTGTAACTTCGGTTCTTTTTCGGATAATTTCATTGCTGATTTGAAGCTTACATACACCTATTCCTGGCTTTACAAGCAACACGAAAGTTTATAGAACTGTTGTGGTTACATTGCTGAAAACCGATTTCCATGATTGTAATGTATAAAACATAGTGTCATTCCCTAATTATCATATGACTAGTACTTCAGTCATGTATTTAAAATATTACCGAGCCTGTATTACTTTCAACAACGTGTAAATTTCCATTACATCGTTATTTTTACGCCAATTAACCCTGGTGTGGTTTATTTGTAGTGCGGAATTGAGTTAAAATTTCGATTCACAATGTTAGTCGAAAAGGTTCTTTGGAAATCGGTTATTAAACTGTAAAATTTAAAATAATAATAATTAATAATCATCATCTGCCTAGCCTTTTCCCAACTATGTTGGGGTCGGCTTCCAGTCTAAGCGGATGCAGCTGAATACCAGTATTTTACATGGAGCGACTGCCTATCTGACCTCCACAACCCAGTTACTGGGTAATACGATACCCCTTGGTAAGACTGATTGTCAGACTTTCGGGCTTCTGACTACCCGTAACGATTGTCAAAGATCCACGAATGACAGCCGGGACCAACGGCTTAACGTGCTTTCCGAGGCACGAAGGGGTCTCGTTATGTAAAGATGGTCACCCATCCACAGACCAACCGCGGCAAGCGTAGCTTAACCTGATCGATCGACCTGTGCGGCTGTTATTTCTTAGCCACGGGCCCCTCAATAATAATTAATAATATGTGTACTTATAATAAACAGAAGGAAAAACTCATAGGGCATCAAAAGATTGCTGTCAACATGAAAAGTGCCCAAAAGCCTGGCAGCATTGCCACGTTGTATGGCGATGATTGATCAAAAGGTTTTTTTGATTAATCACTCTTTAAACATTTTCTACTTTATAAGGCAAAATAAATGCTCAGCCGATTCTGTTTGCATTAATGAAAAATTAATAAGTCCGTAAAAGTGAATACGTATGAGGTGTTTTACGGAGTCATGAATGATGTGTACGTAGACCGTCGGTTTTACAATGATTTTATGCTAGCTATTCATTTTGTGTAGGTCGGTTCAAGTGACTCATGGTTAAATGATAACAGCCGCACTGGTCGATCCAAGGTTAAGCTATGCTTGCCGCGGTTGGTTCGTGGATGAGTGACCAACCATTATAGTATATCGAGACTCCTTCGTACCTCGTGAAGCACGTTAAGCCGTTGGTCCAGGCTACTAGTCTTATCTTATCTTCGACTGTCGTTATGGGTAGTTAGAAGCCCAAAAGTCTGACAACTAGTCTTAACTAGAGGTGTCATGTTACCCAGTAACTGGGTTGTGTAGGCAGTGGCTCCATGTAAAATACTGGTATTCAGCTGCATACGATTAGACTGGAAGCCGACCCCGACATAGTTGGGAAAAGGCTAGGCAGATGTACGGATTCAATTTATGTAGGCATACTTAGTAAAAAAAAAACGTTTGTTGTTGTTGTTTTAATATAATGACAGTTCTGTAGATATTAGGAATGTTCTTTCTACCATAATCAGCCTATAATGTTCCCACTGCTGAGACACGGGCCTCCTCTCGGTGAGAGTGAGTGGGCCGTAATCCACCACACGGGCCCAGTGCGGATTGGCAGATGTCACATGACTTCAAATTTTTGGTTCTAGGACATGCCGGTTTCCTCACGATGAAATAATTTACTCAAAGTAAAGCGCCTGTCTGGGTTCGAACCTACGACCTACAACTCGTAAGTCGCGGCCGTTACCACTTGGTCACTATTGCTCTCTGGCCATCAATGCTCTGAAGTGTTACGGGGTAGATTTAATAAAAGTGATTTTTTATTAGACTTGTGTTTCTGCCTACCTCGGCACTTCCTTAATTACAACACGAGGAGAAATTTGGACATAATATCAATGCTAGATTTTCGAGATTTTTTTATGACAGTGACGGCTGACAAGTCAAAAAGGAAAAATAACAAAGAGTATGAGGTTATGCAATGTGTACCACTACACTACTCCCCCCTTGAGACCGTAGTTACTAAACTACGGGCGATAGTAACCCGGGAATCGTACAGTTCGTCCGGAGCGGGTTTTTCTCTCGGCGGTGACGTTTGATGGTGGCGGAGCTATGTCTGCCCCCGTTGATGTTGCCGTCGAGCTGGGAGTGTTGTCGCCTACGTTGTTGAGGTAAGCGGGCTTCAACCTGTCGATCGTGACCGTTGTCTCTTTCCCCTTGCCTCAATCCTGTACCACTAAAGTTCTTTCTGCGACAGAAGAAAGCGAGCCAAGCGAGATTGTCACAACAGTTTGGGTACAGCCTAAACTCGATTACGTAAAATCTAAGCCAACTCAAAACCACAGATTACGCAGCTGTTTCTCTTAAAATACGATTACAAACCGGGCAAGAGCGAGTCGGACTCGCGCACCGAGGGTTCCGTAACATCCGGGTTTATGCAAAAGGTTTATGTTTATGAAATTAAATGTTTCATTTCATTTTTATATTTGAGTTGATTGAATGAAAGGTAAATTGCGGTTTACGATTTATGACGTATTAAAAAAAAACTACTTACCTACTAGATCTCGTTCAAATCAATTTTCGGTGGAAGTTTACATGGTAATGTACATCATATATTTTTTTAGTTTTATCATTCTCTTATTTTAGAAGTTACAAGGGGGGGGGGGGGACACATTTTACCACTTTGGAAGTGTCTCTCGCGTAAACTATTCAGTTTAGAAAAAAATTATATTAGAAACCTCAATATCACTTTTGAAGACCTATCCATAAATATACATATATAGTATGGGTTTGATAAAAAAAAAAAAAAATAGTTTCAGTTCTAAGTATGGGGAACCCTCAAAATGTATTGTTTTTTTCTATTTTTGTGTGAAAATCCTAATGCGGTTAACAGAATACATCTACTTACCAAGTTTCAACAGTATAGTTCTTATAGTTTCGGAAAAAAGTGGCTGTGACATACGGACGGACAGACAGACAGACAGACATGACGAATCTATAAGGGTTCCGTTTTTTGCCATTTGGCTACGGAACCCTAAAAATGTAACTAAGACGAAATTCGCCGTAATATGAAGCTAAAATAATAAATGCTTGCTCGGTGGGTGTTTAAGCTGTTTTAGAGGCAAACTTACACAAGGTAAAGTGGGTTTTAGTGTCGCACTGTGCATCCTCGCGTAAGTTTGACCGTAGCCTAACTTTGTACTCGTGCTTTATACACTGGTGGTGGCTCACTTAAGTATCGTGTTGTCGTTATGTGCTTAACTTTGAGGGGTTTGCTAAAGCTTCGTGTAAAAATGAGGGAAAAGTTGAATAAACTTTTTATGAATTAGTTTAATACCGAAATCCGTCGTCGGTCGGAAGTCTACGACGTTGGGGACAGAGTGATGCGCCTCAAGTGGAGTTGGACAGGACATCTAGCTTGATGAAGAGATGCGAATGGAGTAAGGCTGGCGAATGGTGGCCAAGGTTCGGCCAATGAAACTACGGCCGTCCAAAAGCGCGGGAAACACCACCTGGATGAGAGACGCACAGAAGGCCTATACAAGGTAAGGTGTAACAGAATAAACGCAAGTCCTGGATGTAGTTTGTTCATAGTTGACTACCAAATCGATTTCAGTAACTTTTTATATAAGTAAGTATTTTTTTTCAAAAATTATGTATTTTGCTGAAAAAAAAATTAAAAAAAATTAATTTTAAAATTTAATTTAAATTATGTTTTTTGTATTTAACGACGATGTATTTTGCTGTACTGCCCGCTGATTGAGCCAAAGAAAATGAAATCTTATTCCAAGGCTCAAGACAAGACTCATTTTTAAATGTTTCGATTTAATTAATAACAATAGTTAGCTGTAAAAAAAAAATAGTTTTGGTCATTGTATTGTGCTTTTAACTCAATATTCTAATTGGGGTGTATGAGGTCTTGCGTTAATTATGTTACACGTTGTATAGTCAAAGTCAAATCATTTATTTCAAATAGGCACATAAAAGGCACTTTTTGAACGACAAAAATTACAATAAAATTGAATTGATTCTAGTCGCCCCTTACAAAAGGTAGTGTTCGTATGGAGAAGAATGGGCAAGAAACTCCACCGTTACTATACACACTAGTGGGTGAATCCGGGCTGAAATGATAAGTAGGTATCTACAGGCCAGTACCACCAGTTGGTACCTACCTACAGATTTTTGGAAAGCCTGAAAAAAAAAGTGAAGTACCTACTTGAATACCTACAAATAATTATGTTATAATACATTAAAGTTTATAAATAAGAAATAATTCTAGTTTATACTTCTATACTTAATAATATATTATAAAGAGGTAAAATTTGTTTGTTTGTAAGTTTGTATGTAGGTAATCTCCGGAACTACTAGTAGGACTTGAAAAAAAAAAAAAAAATTTGATAGCCCAATTTTCGAGGAAGGCTATAGGCTAACATGACGCTAGGACCCTTAGAAGCCGAGCGAAAGAAAGTCAGAAAGAACGCTAAGCGAAAATGAAGTACTACCGCGGGCAGGCGATGCGATGCGACGTTGTTGGTCGGGGAATAACAGATTTCACGCAGACGAAGTTGCGGGCAGAAGCTAGTTTAATATAAAAAAAAGAACGCTAAGCGAAAATGAAGTACTACCGCGGGCAGGCGATGCGATACGACGTTGTTGGTCGGGGAATAACAGATTTCACGCAGACGAAGTTGCGGGCAGAAGCTAGTTTAATATAAAAAAAAGAACGCTAAGCAAAAATGAAGTATTACCGCGGGCAGGCGATGCGATACGACGTTGTTGGTCGGGGAATAACAGATTTCACGCAGACGAAGTTGCGGGCAGAAGCTAGTTTAATATAAAAAAAGAACGCTAAGCGAAAATGAAGTACTACCGCGGGCAGGCGATGCGATACGACGTTGTTGGTCGGGGAATAACAGATTTCACGCAGACGAAGTTGCGGGCAGAAGCTAGTTTAATATAAAAAAACGGATTTACTTTTTTAAAAATGGAATAACAATAATGTAATTTTAATTATATTGTGTATATTAAAAAAAAATTAATAATGTTATCAAAGGAGATTGACCAAAAGCAGTCTTGAAAAGTTGCACGTATGAAAACCAAATTAATATACAAATTATTTGCTTATTTTTTACAAGCTTTTCACTTCAGGAATTTTGTTTTCGTATCCGGAATTATGATTTTAAGATAAACAGTAAATTAACGATTGCTAGGTACATTTCCGTATAGTCATGATGGACGTTTCGTTCTCTTCATTTGTACGAGTTACGTAAGTATGCGCCTTTACATAAAAACTTCACAAAAATGATATTAAACTCATAAATAGCTAAATAATTAGTAATATCATAATTATAACGTAGGTAATGTATAATATGTATTTCGTAGTTCCGTTGTGAAAATATTTATTTTTGTGTTTCGTCTCACGCAGATGCAACTGTCAAGGCAGATGACAGACGTACAGGTAGGGATGACGATTATTCCTAAACAAGATCGATTTTTAAATCTATCCGAATCGCAGGAAAGAATCGATTCAGCAATAAATTGAGTTCTGATAGATCTGTTCCCGCCATTATTCTACATCGACAGATTCACTATAGATAAAATCACTTATTCGTTTTGGTGTTGCCAGCATAATTAGTCAACTGTAATGAATAATCGAATACAAAATAAATTAAATAATATTCTTGGTTACAAAAAAACAGAATAAAGAAACTGCGTATCAAAACTTAAAAGTTGCAATCCGCAGGAAAAATATCGGAACTCGTTTTCAAGTCTCTAAAATCGATTAAAAAAATCTATAAATCATTGTTTAAGATCGATAAAAAAAATCAATTTACTTGACTTATAAAATCGATTCTAGATCGCCTACCCTAAGCCGGCGCCGCCATTACTGTTTATGTGTCGATTGAGAATAGTCTCTCCACTTTACGGAAATTCGTTGGTGTTTGTTTTTTTTTTCAATCAGCAGCTGTTCTCTTATTTTGTTTTTAACTATCTTTGTTGTTTTGTACCTACATGAGTGATCTGAGGTCATTTTTTAAGTTGCGAGTAGTGTAGACATCATTTTTAGGTTATCTCCGAATTTGTTTAATTACTTTAAAACTCGGATACTTGTGTGAAAATGAACACTTTTATTTAATAGTATATAAAGCGTAGTCTATAATAAATAAAGATTTATTGTGTTTCAACTTAAGACGGATTTCCATACATCGTTGGTCATGATCCTTTAATAATCATGTAATTTAATTTCATCTGAATTATTTAGTTTAATTAGACTTACAATATTTGTTCTCCTTTATTTCTGATTACGTCATTAAATTTTTTCGTCTTTTCATTATTTTCCATTTTTTAGGGTTCCGTACCTAAAGGGTAAAAACGGAACCCTATTACTAAGACTTCGCTGTCTGTCCGTCTGTCTGTCTGTCACCAGGCTGTATCTCAAGAACCGCGATAGCTAGACAGTTGAAATTTTCACAAGTTATGTATTTCTGTTGCCGCTATAACAACAAATACTAAAAACAAAATAAAATAAATATTTAAGGGGGGCTCCCATACAACAAACGCGATTTTTTTTGCCTTTTTTTGCTCGATATCAAAAATGGCAACAGGTAGGCACTTGAAATATTTAAAAAATACTCAGATGTATTTTAACTTTAATAATAAATAATAAAATTAAAATAAAATAAATATTTAAGGGGGGCTCCCATACAACAAACATGTTTTTTTTCGGCGTTTTTGCCTTGTGGTACGGAACCCTTCGTGTGCGAGTCCGACTCGCACTTGGCCAGTTTTTTCTTACCGTAAGTGCAATTATTCTACTATGATTTTGTATGGTTGTATTGTTTCAGTGCAATGTGACTTAAATTTATTACTTTTTACTTTATTTTCTAAACTTAAATATTATGTATAAATTTTATGTTTTGCTAATATTCTAATACTTAATTTAATGAATTATTGTTAACCTTTTAATGTGAATGTTGTGCATGCCTAGGTGATGTATTTACACAGAATTGAAGATTATTATTATTATTTGATTACCTATTGTTACTTCCCTTGTAAATATATCGTTGGTATGTCTTGCTTAATAAATAAAAAATAGAAATATCACTACGTAGTAACGGATCTTGCTACATTTTAATATTTTAATTACAAAACGTCCCAATTTATTTCAATTTGATGAATTAAACTTTGTATTTATGAAACAAAGTCACAGTAATACACACGCCACAACACCAGGGAAACAAACAACTAGACTTAGCTCTCACATAAACACTAGTTTAGAACCTAAGCCAGGACTAATTGAGCTAGAATTACATACCCCGTAATATTCAAGTTTCAACCCCCTCTCTGCCCCTCTCACTGTAAAAGTGGGGTAATTAGGGGAATTAATAACTCCTGGTGTATTTGGTAATTGTTCCCTCCGTGTCTAATGAAATAAGAGCTTCGTACTGAGCTTCCGACTGCTGGCTACGAATTTATGAAGTAATTTGATGTTAATGTTGAATATTATAGTTTGATTGTACCAATCAAAATTATTCGTTGTAGGTACTGAAATGAATGTTTTTTGTTCACAGATTCATAAGTTTTAATATAATTTTAGTTGTACGGGTAGCAAGGCTGTCAATTTGTGGTTTTTGGATGTGTTTATAGAGGTATGAGGAACAGGGTGTAAATGAACTTTACACCCTGTTCCTCAACCTCCATAGAAAAGGGAGGATCCTTCGACCAGACGGGTGTGTGTCTGGCGGGCAACTGCCCAATGATTCATGTCGGGCCGCTAGTTGCGCGATAAACTCTGCTTGCGAGATGCAGGATTTTGCGTGACGTCAGTATGACGCGTTGTTCTCATGTGGCGTTGTAGATGATACATGTTAATAGCATAATCAGCCTATAAAGTTCCCACAGCTGGCACACAGGCCTTCTCTCTGTGAGAGGGAGTGGGCTGTAATCCACCATGCGGGCCAGTTCGTGTTGGCAGACGTCACGTCTTCCAATTTTTGGTTTTGGACATGCGGGTTATCTCACGTTGTTTTTTTCACCGTTTTGAGAGCAGTGGTGATGAAAAATTTTGTTAGCGCGGTAGGAAAGTGAGAAACCATAAGTAGGCCAGCACATCAAGCTACCCGAAACTGTCGAATTTTCCCAATCAACTTTGAACCTTATGCTTTAGCAATAAAGTTGAAAACCTATTAAAGAAATTTGACAGATTGTAGTAGCTTGATGTACTAGTCTGTACTTATGAAACTGGCCCAAAGAGCAAGCATAGTTATCTGAATGGGCAACCGCTACTCCTTGATAGGTACAGCAGCCCGTCTATTTAGTAAAAATCTCACCATAAAAACGTAGGTGAACTGAGTTTGAATTGTCCGATCAGGACCAGGCCCGTGCCGGAAGGCGCGTACGTGTTCCACGCGCGCCTCAAAGAGATGTCAGCATCCGGCAGCAGCCCCGTGGGGCCGAAGCCTTCCGGGTCAGCGGGATTGTCCGAAAAGGTTACCGCTGGCCCGGAACATAAAGTGCTAAGGAAGGAACACGGGTGGGTTTTAGTCAGTAAGAGTCTGACACTCCCTTCCGCTCCACCCAGAGCGGGAGGAGTCATTTGATGATTTCCCATTCGCAAAAAAAAAAAAGTGAGTTGGAATTGAGCTGGCCACCCGTAGCATCAGCCGGTCGATTCTGTAAAAATCTCACCGTGAAAACTTAGGTGATGTGAGTTTGTTTTTGCTAGGAATTGACACTGCTGACAGCTCACTTCACCTAAGTTTTCACGGTGAGATAGTTACAGAATCGCACTGCAGCATGTCGATTCTGTAAAATCTCACCGTGAAAACTTGCGTGGAGTGAGCTGTCAGTGTCATCCCACTGATGATAGGGATTGACCAAGCAAACATTTGCTTTTAGGTTGTCTTTAAAAGATCGCTTTTAGCGATAAGACCGCCCATTGTGTCACCCTTTGTACAGTTTCTAGATTTACATGTCTGTAATTTATATGGTGTACATAATAAAGAGTATTCTATTCTATTCTATTCTATTTGCAATCATAATCGAGATTTTAATCATATTTTTTATGTTAATTCTATTGATCATTTTATAAAATTACAAAACTAGTATTTTTGTTGTCAAAACATTACTATTTTAAGGGGGTTTTAATTAAAATAGCAAAACAGAAACTTAGTCAGAAACTCAATGCTGTTTTTTTCCTAGACTAGTCCTTAATAGCCTGAGGTGCGAGCGCGTCACGCACGAACAGAAAATAAATATGATAAAAAAACAACATTGAGATTCTGACTGAGCTTACCTACGTTTCTACAGAGCAGCTCCTATACAATATTTAGTGTAATATCTAAAATTGGCCACAAAGGAATAATTTCTTGTTCAATACGCTTCCAGTCTAACCAGACAGCCACCTATTTACACGGCCACCCCAGTTTGTTATCTCTGCAACTACACCCGTACCTAATTTATATCTGCATCTTACAAATTCAAGGCAAGTTGCCTTCCTGCAATTCGATAGCACTGTGCTACGGCCGGCCACCTTGCATCGACTCCCAAATAATTGATATCTTCTCAACCGTACCGAAATGTAACTACCAGATACCTGGCGTTCAGATTTCTGACAGACTTCAGACTGAACGGTCCGTAGGGCTAAATATTGTAATGGCTCGCCCGTCTTACTCTCAATGCAGCTGTTATTTACTTACGGACGTCGGTAGGTAGCTGAATAAATGATTGCATTGGACGGAAATCTTGTTTGAGGTGGAACTTTGATGTGGTCAGTTTGAGATTATTTATGTGGTTGCTAGGCAAGATTTGTGTTGTTGATTTAGTTGTGAATGGGGAATAGCTGCTAAGTTACCAGATTATTTTAAATTAAGAGCGTTTACGCCGAACGGCATTTCATACAAACTTTCAAGCCCTTATTTTTCGAAATGAATGAACCGATTTTAACGAAACTTCATATGCATAAGCGAGATACAAAGGTCTAAAAAGTTAGTAGAACATATTTTCGAAAAATAGTGTTACAGCCAAATTAGACCGATTTTAAATTTTTCATAGAAACAGAGATTTTCAGTTATCTTTTTTTAAATAAGACATTTTGAAAATGTGTTCTGCTAACTTTTTAGACCTTTGTGTCCTGCTCATGCGTATGAAGTTTCATTAAAATCGGTTCATTCATTTCGAAAAATAAGGGCTTGAAAATTTGTATGAAATGTTGTACGGCGTAAATGCTCTTAAGAAAACTGCTTTAGTTTAGTTCAACCATGTTATTAGTCAGATAGGAAACGGCCGACCTCATCTAATTTTTTAACCATGAATATATTACCGTACGCAAAATACGCGAATGGACGTGGAGTTGCGGACACCAGCACAGCCCGTATAACCTATTACCTAAAATACGATTGACGTGTAAAAGTGTTTGTACTTACAAAACTACAGAAATAAAATCCTTTATCTTAATTTCACAAAAAAAAACATAGGTACATATGTAGGTACATACAAACACTATACGCCTTTTGTCCATTAGGCATATTCTTTTACCAAAAATATACTGATAAAAGGTACAGGTTGACAGGGAAACTCGACGTATTCCTTGAAAGGGGTTAAACTAGAGGTCATTGGCAACAAATTTAGTCCAGTAAAAAAAATGTAAATATATAATTATAATTTATTAAATTTATTTATTAAAAGAAATTGCTACTAAAACCGTTTATTTCTGAGATTATCTAAGTTTTGAGCAATCAATTTTTTCTTAATTGATCAATTATTTTTAAGCTTTCAGAAAAGTATCAACTAAATGTTTAGAGTGGTGTAGTTTAGTTTTTCCGTAATTAATTGTTCTTGGTAACAAGTCAGAAAATTAAAAAAAAATAGAAGAACCTACACAGCTTGGTAACTATCCAGTTTTAAGACCCCTTGTTAACTGGACCTAATTTGTTGCTAAAGATTTGAACTCTAGTATAATCCCTTTCAAGGAATACGTCGAGTTTCCCTGTCACACTGTTTATGTAATGTCATGAAGCAACTGAAAACCAAGATCCTATTTCAAAGCCTAACGATATCAAGTACCTAAACCAATACCTATTCCCTACGATAATGTTGTAAAACAGCCGCCTAACTTTAATCTTCTCCCGTACAATAACGTTGTCTCGCTCCTGCCCGGCTTATCTCATTGTCATACGAAACTCCTGTGATGTCGCCGCAGACGGTTTAAGCCGGCAGTTCGCCAGCTGTCAGACACCATAATATACATATAAACAATTGCCAAGCGAGTTCGGGAACACCTCTCTTTTTCTGTTCAATTAATAATGATACAGAACGATTCACTATTTTTTTTAAAGGGGGCCCCTCCTCGATGCTGACATCTCTTTGAGGCGCGCGTGGAACACGTACGCGCCGTCCGGCACGGGCCTGGTCCTGATCGGGCGGTGATCGGGTGGGTCGATTCACTATTTCATTTTGATTTAGATGAAGCTAGCAACTCGCATCGATTTTCTATGTAGAAAATTTTATTACTTTAATAGCTTGAGCCCGCGGCTTCGCCCGCGAGGTAGGTCGATGATAACTATTCTATGTCCTTTCCCGGGATGCAATGTATCTCTCTGCCAAATTTTATCGAAATCCGTTCAGTGGTTTAGGCGTGAAAAGGTAACTAACACACAGACAGAGTTACTTTCGAATTTATAATATTAGTAGGTATGGATATTTCTGTTTCGCAAACCGTTTGGAAATTATAATGTAGTTACTCATATTATTTTTATTGAAAGCCCAAGGGCCGATTTTTCAATATTCAGATAACTTGAAAAATTAGCTTTGAGTCTTCTCAATTTCATGAAATATCTAATTTACGATTGACTGTGAATCACAAACAGTGAATCGTTCACTGACTGTGCTATTCTTTTCAATATTGCACCTTTCAACCAAACTAAATCAATTTGGTTGAACCGTCTATTATTGGCATAAGCGACAGTGAATACGATTACATTCAGTTCAGACGGAACAATAATTAATTGAAGAAATTATTGAGTTAGTTTAAATGTCTCAGTTAAATGTTACGTATAAGAATAGAGTAATAAATCTCATTTTAATTGGCTGTCATTTTAACGCCGTATTCCTTTGCATTGTTCTAAGTAATTGATCTTAGTTGTAAATTAACTCGTTTTGGATTACACGTTTTATTGATTCCGGGGATACAGATATAGAAATGGCTTATTAGTAGATTCGCACGAATTTACTCGCCCGAAATGCCAATGGCGAATCGCTATTTTTAAATAATATTATTTTTTCTTTAAACGATTTTCCCACAAAAAAGTTAGCTGCGTGCGAGTCGCCTAGGTATAGAAAAAATAATGTTATTTAAAAGTGACGATTCGCCCGATTCGGGCGAGTCAATTCGTGCGAATCGACTAATTTACTCATCTGAAACAGTCGAATCGTTGTTTTTAAATAATATTATTATTTTTCTTATAGACGATTCGCCCACAAATAAATTCACTTCGAGCGAGTCGCCTATAGAAAAAATAATGTTATTTAAAAGTGACGATTCGCCCGATTCGGGCGAGTCAATTCGTGCAAATCGACTCATAGGCCATAGAAATACTTAAAGGAACAAAAGGTGTCTGTCTATTTAGTTCAATAACATAAAACGATAAATTACGAACACGTAATTTGATCATTATTTAAGTGAAAAGTACTTACCTAATTAGATTATTTGGACCGTATTGAATGCGGGATGAGCTGTAGTCTGAAACAAGAAAAGTTGGAATTATTTAGGATCCTTGAGAGACACGAGGATGTAGTGAAGAGTAGTAGCCTAGTTATTAACAATTTACCTAGTTATGTACAGACGCCAGCACATCAAGCTACCCGAAACTGTCAAATTTTCCCAATCAAATTTTGACCTTATGCTTTAGCGATAAAGTTGAAAATCTATTAAAGAAATTTGACGGATGCTGGCGTCTGTACAAGGGCACAAATTGCTTAGTACCATTGCCTAAGAAGGCAGAATAACACTGCTTGTCGGCGCATCACATGCGCGTGATTGACCGCGGGGAAGGCGCGGGTTGTCGTACGTCGGCGTACCGTGCCCGGTACGCGACGGCCGCTCCGTGCCCTCCAGTCCACTCAGCTCACAGACGCGCTCCAGTACGGGCATTTCGTTGTTTTTTTTTATATACGTTGACATTGTAAATTATGATACACAACCAGCCTACAATGTTCCCACTTCTGGGACACAGGCCTCCTCTCGGTGAGAGCGAATGGGCCGTAATCCACCACGCGGGCCCAGTGCGGGTTGGTAGATGTCACATGTCTTCGAATTTCTTCCACACGATGTTTTCCTCGTTTTGAGAGCAGCGGGTGATGAAATAATTTACACAAAGTGAAGTGCCTGTCTGGGTTCGAACCTATGACCTACACCTCGTAAGTCGCGGCCGTTACCACCTGGCCACCATTGCTCTTAAATAAATCGTAAATTATGATAATACACTTTATTATAAAGTCCCGATTGAGCCCATTCACTGCTATTTCATACGAAATATACTTTTTGCGACTCTTGAGGGGTCCATGGCTAAATACGCTTGCTGAGGTTGGTCTGTGGATGGGTGACCATCTTTGCACACCGAGACCCCTCCGTGCCTCGGAAAGCGCGTTAAGCCGTTGGTCCCGGCTGTCATTCGTGGATCTTTGACAGTCGGTTACGGGTAGTCACAAGCCCGAAAGTCTGACAACCAGTCTTAGTAACTGGGTTGTGGAGGTCAGATAGGCAGTCGCTCCATGTAAAATATGGTATTCAGCTGCATCCGGTTAGACTGGAAGCCGACCCCAACATAGTTGGGAAAAGGCTAGGCAGATGATGATGATACTTTTCGCGACTCTGAGTAAATACCTGAGCATTTATTTAGTTAAGTATTTTTTAGTGCCGGTTACTGAAGTGTCAAAAAAAATTCTCCCCCAGACCCCTTTCTCAGGTCTAACACTATTTATTTATACCTTGTACACTTAATTTATTTTTCGGAACAAAATTTTGTATGGAGACCAAGTACTTATACGAAATGTGCCAAGTTAAGTGTTCTCTGAGTAACGTCTTAGTCTCGGGAACATAATGTTGCTTAGTAACATGAGGAAAGAGCAATTAGGACATTATGGAGTAACCAACAATACAATTTAGGTAGGTACCTTATTTCTCGTTGTTATTCTAGTATGTGTTGTTCAGCGATTTCATTATTTTCTAGATTTTTTGTTCTTACTTTTAACAGACTATAAAAAAAGGAGGAGGTTATCAATTCGGTTGTTAGATAAGTAATCGTGTTTAGGTATCGAAAAAAATCATGTCTGCGGAGTTTCGATATCTGATTTATTTTGACCTTGTATGGTGATAGAATAAATGTCTCTTCAGCCGGTCGATTCTGTAAAAATCTCACCGTGAAAACTTGGGTGATGTGAGTTTGTTTTTGCTAGGAATTGACACTATTGACAGCTCACTCCACGCTCACTTCACCTAAGTTTTCACGGTGAGATTTTTACAGATTAGCACCGCAGTTGAAGATACCGAACTAATATTTCGAGAAGGTTTTATTTACTTTTTTTATGTTTATGTTTTATAGTGTATCCTCCAGCAACCAGCTTAAGGCTACGCCGACCGCCTAATGGCGCCTTCATGGTTTGTTTGGTTATTTCTTTTATTTTACAATGAAAACGCAGAAAATAAGCACGTTAAGTTGTGCTCCACAAGATTATACGTTAATATTATTATAAATGCTAGTTTTATATTGTTTAGTTTTATTATAATCACTAAAACAGAAAATAGTGGCCACTATTATCCGTCTATTTATTATTTTTATTTCTATTATTTGAAATAACCAAACAAACGATGAGGGCGCCACTGCGCGGTCGGCGTTTGGCCGGCGCCCTCTTAAATCTGCGACCAAAAGCTGTTACTGTCATCATTGTTGTAGAATGTTGACACTGACAGCAACTCTTAAACGCGGTTTAGATGTGCTGATCGTATTTAGTTTCATTGGTGAAATTGGCCCTAATACTCTGTGAAATGCGTGCATTTTTCACATAAAAAAGAAAAAAAATATTTAAAAATTGTCTCGATGCTTCAAACCTTGTTCAAAAGACACATTTTATTATCTAATAATGGTCGCTAAGGTTTGAAAGGCCGTCTGACCCAATAGAGGCACAAAACCAAATAAAAACCTTCAAATAACATCGCTACAAGTAAATCAGAAACACGATACAAGCCCAGTGGGCTGGAACACGATAGTTAAGTGGTTAATCTAGCTGTCTATAGGTTTGTATCGACAGTCCTAAGTAAACTTCTTGTGTAGAATGATGTTTGCGTTCAGCCAATAATGGTAGAGAGTTCTTTTTTGTAAACGCGTAGTGTTAGTGATAACTTAATTAATGTTCAAACGGATTTATTGGTTTTCACGATGTATTGGTTCGTGTTACTTTGAGAGCTAAAAATAGTAAACCAGGCACCTATCTCCTAAGGGCCGGTTTTACCAAAGTCTTATTAGTCTAATCTTTCAACCGTGGAATAAAATTGACGTCCGACTATTGTATTATGAAAAAACGCGGTATTCCATTCAGAGCACTGATTTGAACCGCACTTGGACAAACCGCACCTGAGCACTTCCACTAACCCTGTGAACAATTCAAAATTTATTCTCAAGATCAGACTTATTCTAGGTATAAAAGATTGGTTGAATTCGCCCTAAGTCGCTTAACACTGCTGACTTTTCAAAAGTCGAACCAGTTTTACTCGAAGAGTAAATTAAAATGTCACTTTTTCACACAGTTTGACATAGTTTGTATACAAAAGCTGTCAATCTGCCATATTTATTCTTTTGATAAAAGTTATCTGACTACTGCATTCGCCCTAAAAATAATAATATTTGTTGTATTTTTGTGAATAACATAGCATAACATCCCACCCGTATTTGCCGATGGGTTCAGCAGAAGTGTACCTTAACACACCCACACTTCGTCAGTTATGGTTAAGTCCCATGTCCCATAGGACGAGCCTATTGCCATTAACCGGGCACAAATGCAAACACGGGGCTTCTACTGAGAAATTCCTGATGGAAAAGGCCTAATATCAAAGTCAAAGCATTTATTTCAAATAGGCACTTAACAGGCACTTTTGAACGTCAAAAATTACTAAAATAGAATTGATTCTAGTCGCCCATTCCCAAAAGGTAGATTTCGTATGGAGAAGAATGGGCTAGAAACTCCACCGTTACTCTTTTAAAATGTTTTACAATATTTTGCATGTACATTAATTATATAATATATATGTGAGTGTATGTATATCCTTTGCATGACATGGAATTCGAACCCAGGACGTCATGCTAGCAGTAGCGCTTACGACCACTGGACCAACAAGGCAGTCAATAGTATAATAATAAGTATATTTTTTGTAAATCAGTTGTTAAACCTCGCCAGTTAAGATTAGAAAACGATTGACCGCAATATCAGCAGCTAATCGAATCTCTGGACAAAAGATCTGACAGCAGATTAAATTACGCTTTCTGAAACCGGTTGAATTAGAGATCTAAATTCGGTGGAGTAGGACTTCGACCCTCGCGCAAACAGTTGTAATTGATTTAGGTTTACCGTCTCTAGATTTTAGTACAGATATAATTTTAGGTACGTTTTACTAACTAAACTTTAAGCTAAACCTGTCTACACTAAAGATAACAATAATATTTATTACTTATTTAATAATAATCATTAAATAAGTAATAAATAATATATTCATATACTTAATAATATATTCATATTCATAATAATAATTAATAATATAATAATAATAATTAATATGAATATTAATATATTTTATTTAATAATTATTTATTATAATAATTATTTTAAATTTTACTAACATAGCTTTATGTATCTACCTTCTAACACAATATGGATTTGTATCAACTACTGTGTGCTTGATCTGAAATAAATATTTTCATTTCAAAAGCTAGGGTTTCTTAAGAAGTCTTAAGATTATAATGGTCGTCATGAAATCCATACTAATATTTTAAATGTGAAAGCCTGTCGGTCTGTTACCTCTTCACGCTTAAACCGCTGAACCGATTTAAATGAAATTTGGTATAGAGATAGTTTAAGTCTCGGAAGAGAACATAGGATAGTTTTTATCCCGATACTCCAACGGGATCGAAACTTATGCGGGCGAAACCGCGGGGCGCAGTTAGTAATTTAATAAGTTTAGCTAGCTACAACACCTGCACCTGCTACCTTCATTCATATTGTTTTTGGTGCACCCGGTTAGACTCGAAGCCGACCCCAACATTGTTGGGAAAAGGCTAGGCAGATGATGATTTATATTGTTTTGTATATATTATATTTTTTTATTCCTAAAGATTTAAAAAGGTTACTTAGCAGTATTTTATAAGCTCACGCGAGGCACAGCATAGTGATACCTACAACTTTTATTTTATTTTATAACATCATGTACTTACCCATAACATTTCAAACATGTGTCACAAATAAATAATTTTGAATTTTGAATTTTAATTGAAAATCTGTATTTTGTATTGGAGTCAAAAATCGTTCTGTATTTCGACAGTCGTTATTGTATGGCCGTTGTCAGCTTTCATAAAAAACCAACGCTTTAGGTAAATAATTTAGAAAAAACATAAAAACTGTATTCCTGCATAAATTTATTTAATAGGTAAAAATAAATGCTGTCCGAAGTCTGTTATAAAGGTCTTACACATAAGCATATTAGCGTTACAAAGGTTCTAGCGAACAAAAATAAGATACGTTATACGTTACGTATAAGTTTCGAATGAACATTATAAACAAACAACTTTGTAGCTTTTCCTTCGATGAAAGAACAAAAATTAAAAAAGTATGCTCTGTATTCAGCGGAGGTACGTACCGGAGTCGTTGGGATCAATCAATCAATCTCAACAGGTCGTAAACGTCCACTGTTGGACGTGACTCTCCGTCATAGTTCCGAAGAACGGTCACAGGAGGTATTGGCGTAATCACCGGAGGTTTCACACGAGTGGATTCGGGAGAGGGCGCTGATGTAAAAAAGGGGAATTGGTCTTTTAATACGCTCTTAATAATGTGCCTTGGTATCTACGCACTTCGATAAATCTAAACTAATATTATAAAGAGAAAATATTTTCTGTAGGTGCCGCGTACCTACGTCTACATAATAAAAATCTTAAATTAATTCATTAAGTGACAGACCGCATAATTGCTGGGTCTAAAAGCATGAAATTTTGCGCAAGAGTGCCTTACATAACAAACATGAGGAAGTAACGTAAAGTAGTGAGGAAGGAACTTTGAAAATTCATATCCTAAAGGGTTACATAGAGGATGACAGTTTGTATGGAATTTCTTAATTTTTACCGATAGGAAATCCTTGGCTTGTATTTCGAACAAAAGGTTCATAGTTTTAGAAAGATAGAAGTGTGGTTACGCTTGACCCTGCTCTGGCCCAAAGTTATTGTAGTTAGCAATTGTGAATGGATTTTTCTTTGCATTATCTAGAGGGATAAACATAATTATGGTTTATTAGGTGTGCATATAAAAGTTTATTGAAATAAACTCCAAGACAATTAAGGTGCCACTAGTCTATATTTTTTCCATACAAATTTCGGAAGAGTACTAGTACTCCACTGTTTGATATTTATTTTATTTTATTTTATTTGGGGGAAAAACAGATGCAATAACAAAAATATGTATACAAATAGTTCAACAATATTTTAATATTGTGCATCCAAAGTTAAACATGATATCGTTATGGCTTATTATTAATTTTGTATATACGGAAACAGAATAGTAAAATAAAAAGCCATTAAAAAGTTATGAGCCAACAAAGATTTGTTTTTCTTGCTATTTTTAACGTAACTTTGGGTGTAAATAAGTAATAAAAGAACTGTAAAATCAAAAAACAACATGACAAAGCTCAGTTATAGAATAGTTCAATAAACTTTATTTGTAATTGATTTATACAGTGGTTTTTTCATTAAATTCGATTTTCCGAAGCACTTTTCGAATTTTATTACGTGCTTATCAGTTCGGAACCGTGTTTCTGTTCGTGAGAAGTAGACGTTGTTCATGTAGACTAGCGTTTAAGTGCTCATCACTGATACTAGCTCTGTCGGACACGAAGCCAGATGAGACAGCGTGTAGTAAGTTCGAGCTCGCGACTAGTTTACTCTTAAGAGCGTTTACTACTTACTTTTTAGTAAATGTTCTCTACTTACTTTTTATTAGACCTTTGTATCCAGCTTATGCGTATGAAGTTTCATTAAAATCGATTAATTAATTTCGAAAAATAAGGGCTTAAAAGTTTGTATGAAATGCCGTACAGCGTAAACGCTCTTAAGGGGCTTACAGGACCTAAACACAAAAAACGCAGGTTTTAGAAGCAATAAAATTATATGATTGACTACAGTAAACAATATCAGAAAAATATATGATATTGTTCAGGATATATACTAGGTAGATAGAGTGTTGAAAACATAATACAACTAATTTGATACGATAGAAAAAATCATGAAGATACTTCTAAAAAATCGCTAATAGACATACAATCGTTCTGTTTTTTAGGGTTCCGTAGTTCCTACAAGGAACCCTTATTGTCAGATTATTCTACAAGCAATATACTAGTGTTTTAATTTTTTAGTCTAAACTATAGATATTTTTTAATTAAATAATTGCTTCATATTTTGCAAAAATAACCAGAGTTTTATCATCGCGCTTCTCTTTCTTTTCTATGCAGTCCGCAGTGACCGCCCTTTAGGTCATGTTAACCCCTTAACGGCTCGTAATAGCCGCGATGACAATAAAACTCCAATTGTGTCTCATCATCATCATATGCCCAGAAAAGTGTTAAGCAGAAAACGTATTAAAGATTATTATTGTGAAGATCATTCTGTTGTTACTAACTAACCATGATTTTTAAGGATTACGACAAGCTCTGCTAACCACAATGCACCTGATGGTCCTCGGTTCCAAGGAGAAGTTATGGCATCTCGTGCACCGAGCTCCCACTTCCGTGCACATATTTTGGAGGTAAAAAGCATTCGCTTGCTTATGTACTCCGTTTTGTCTACCGCATTGGTAAACATCTTAATTTATTCAGTGGTTGCGAAGAGATTAGATGCCAAACATTGGAATAAAAGAAGGTAGGAAAATATGAGATGAAAGTGTAGTGTATTATTTGTATGTGCATTTATCTATGGTTATATTTATATATAATAAGGTATATGTTTTATATTTATGGTTTTTCTTTATTTTAAATAAATATTTTATTCCACAATTTTCGGTTTTGCACCTACCACTGTTTGTCTCTGCATCACCCAAAGGTTGACTGGTAGAAATGAAATATTAAGCAAACAAATATCGAAAACAGATGTTTGCAATGTAGAATTTTGGGCTCAGATTAAATAAGAATATATTTTGTAGTGTTCGATCTATTTCTTGTTATATATTTTTGTGGTGTAAAAAATATTAATAAATAGATAAATTAATAAAATAAAATGTATTTAATTCAGACTATTTAAATGTCCATAATTCTGTTTGACAATATTATTACTAGTATTACAATATTATTAAATACCTACTTCATTGTAACTTGGCTTAGTTTCAAGCGAGCAGTTCCTTTATTTAAAACAAGCTTAATTCGTGAAATGGCGCACAGCATTTTTGATCAGTGTAAATCTAAAACAAACGGTACGAGTCTGTACGACCGCAAACCAAACATACACACGTTGTACTCCACATTTCCAGGAGTAAATAAAACGGGGAGTCGTCTATCTTAAGAATCGTTTTTCTAAATTACTTAGGTTCGGCCGGGACCCCATTAGTCGGTCCTCGTTACCTCCCGAGACAAATGGTGCGAAACGCGAAGAGTTGGCGCCTTTGCCGAGCCGTTTATTAGTATTAACAAACTTTGCCACCGAGATCATTTATACGAATGAAAAAATAAACTAAAGCCCGCTCGCCTGAATTGTGTTTTAATTGAGAACTAATACCTCCTTTATTTCTCTCGACTAGTCTTAATTTACTGTTTTAATGTGCAGCAACTTTGTTTAAACTTTGTTGTTCTATTTACAGAGTAAATAGAACGTGTTAGAGCGTAGTAAACGTCCACAATGAAGCCTCCGACAGTATGTTTTAATTTAAGCGAAACTCATCAGCTACTATCATGATATATCGAAATTAAAACATATTCCGGGGCGTAGGTATTAATTTGTGTGCTCTCCCGGGCGAGGGCGCTCGACGAAAGGTATTACGAAAATTTAATTGAAGTTTTGATTAAGCACTGTTGCACATGGCGGGCTCATTGATCACGACGTAAAGCACACGCTTAAAAATGTGGTCGACATCATTACCGCCTACAATTTGCTATGTTTAGCCGACTGAAAACTCACGTTTAATTACTATAAGTTTCCGTTTGACTGAAGGTAAGTTTTCCCAGAAGAGCGGGGAACTTAACGACCGTAGTGACAGCTGTCATGAAAACGATGACGGCGACAAAGATTTAAATTGTTAGATACGCTCTATCGCGTCAAAAGATAGTCGCGAATCTGTTTCGTTTTGACACCTCTGACAAACAATGACGCAGTGGCTTGTCTTGATTGTCATGGAAACGCTATTTAATCATGTGTGAGCTCACTCTACTCAATATGGACACTTTTTCGCGTGACTAAGTACGGTGAGAGCAAATCTAGCGATTTAAACCTTTAAGGCTGAACAAGCTACGAGTTCGAACTCACAGATGGGCGTGGCCAAAAAGCACGCCGTCTCATCCTGCATCGTGTCTGACAGAGATAGTATCAGAGATGAGCGGTTAGACGATAGTCTAGCACACAGCGTCTAGTTCACACACACAAACACCGTTCCGAACGGAAAGAAACGACACGTCACACGTTGGACGATGCACACATGCACCGCCATTCACAGAGTACTTTTTGATAGACCGCCATTCAACAATCATCGCTCGCCCGACGCCCGCGCCGACGCGCAGTCGGTCGGCAGTGATATTATTACCTACTGTTTATGCCGTATTAGACAATAATTGTAATTATTATTAGTTGACTACCTATAAGTATATTGTTTTCAAAATTATTTAAGTACCTATCTTATTTTTTTATCAATACCCAAAAACTTTAGGTAAGTAGGTACCTACTTAACTAAATGTAAACAATCTTGACATCTTTTTATCTAAATAAACAGTTTAAAAATCTAGTGTTTTTTTTAGAAACGAATTAATAATAGTTTGACTAAGTTCTAAGAGTTTTATGAATTTCAAGACAAGTGAGACATCAAGATTGTTTTCATATAGTACCGTAAAATGCTGCAACTTTGCCAACTAAGCCCAAGTTTGCCTATTTCGTTTAAATTACGATATTTCGCGTTTGCTTAGTTTTTTCTTATTTTCTACCATTTGGTAGTGATTTTACATTATTAGGGCAACAGATTTTTCATTTTTTGTAATGGTAGCTTCATTGTTACTCTGTCAGTTGTGCGACAAACACAGGTGCGCGTAGGTGAAAATTTTTAGTGTCGTGTAACTTTTGAAGTTTCAGCTAAAGAAAAGGTATTTTCGTGCAGCTATAACATCCCAGGGTAAGAACATACTATCTACTTTCCATATTGCTTGATATTTTTATTAAAAGGACACGATTTCATTAAAATAACTTAGTAGGCAATGTTGTGCACTGTTTTGGAAACTTGAGTGACACAACTTTGCCTGGGTCTAGGGTTGTCACTAGGCGGATTTTAATATTGATAGGTACCTATATTTTTACTAAGTATATAAATGTCATATTTGCATGAAATTTTCACAGCTTGGAACCCGGTTATATCGAGACTCAAGAGCTTGCATGCACTAAATTCCCTTCGTTTTACGATATTTTAATTTTATTGCATACATTGTTAATGTTCCGAAATCGGGTGAGACACAGGTATTACCTAGGAGTTAGAGCTTCAATTGAAAATGTTACATTTTTTTATGTCAATAGAACATTCTTATTTTTATTTCGACAGTTATGTTTTCAATCGCCTGTAAGGGTGAGGCAGAGGTGTATCTCTGCCTGACCCTTCAGTGATTACAGGCATGATTTTGTATTTAAGTAAGTCTTAACTTTGTTGCAGTTATATGCAAAAATGCCGAATAATACACAACGAAGCAGGAGAAAACCAGGAGCTCGTAGTTATGCCGATTACTCTGTAGAAATATCAGAAGTTGCTGCAGATCTCGTACGAAAAAAAATCATTTCGTCATACGAAGCGGAAAAGAAATTTGGGATCCCGCATCAGACCATTTTTAATAAATCAAAAAACATGCATAGCAAACCATTTGGTCGACCTTCAGAGTTGACAACTGAGGAAGAAGCCCACATCGTAAAAGCCAGCATTGCTAAAAAGCAATACATTTGTGATTTTTACTCATAAGTAGCAATTTGTTTTATTTTTTTACAAAGTGAATAAAAGTTTAAGAAAATAATCCGTATTTTTTTGGGACAACCCTAGAGTCAACGACATTTTTGTACGAAAAGTTTCTGGTACCTGCTACAACATTGCCTATTAGCTGTAAAAAAATATATATTACCGTCATGGCAATAATCTAACTGCTGGGGACAAGCACGGTGTCTCATGTACACGGAAAAAAAATACTAAAAAGATCAACAATATATTTATTGAGATATCCTTCTAGGCAAAGTTGTGTCTTTTACCTACAACTTTGCCTACGACTTTGAGTGCTTGTAATTCTGAATGACGGCATGATTTAAATAGATTTGGGTTCTACCTGGCAAGGCATAAGGTCTGTTTTCCATCTGCAAGTCTTTAGAAGCCGTATTAGTAAATAGGTTCAGAGATACGAACAAAAAACGTCAAAATCCAGGCAAAGTTACAGCATTTTACGGTATGTACTTACCTAAAGTTCTTATTGGGTAGGTATCAGCCTGATACCTACCCAATAATAACGTAGTAGTAGGTATACATATAATGGTCCGCTGATACTATCAGCGGACAAAGTAGTACAGTGTAAGCAACGAGTTATGAGCGCTGACCTTGAAGAAAACAAACGCCACAAACCCTTATGTCTTAGTAATAAGGGTTTGTTTCGCTTGATTTTTTTCAAGGTCAGCGCTCATAACTCGTTGCGTGACTTGTACCTACATAGATACTTACAGACGTACGCTAAGGTAGGTAGGCACTTACTTACCTACTTTGTAGTGCCCACGACGACGACACTACGGTTTGTGTTATTTTCGCTTGTTTGGTACCGAGGGCGAGGTACCTAATTATAACAGTAGGTACCTACTAGGCAGAATGCAAATAAGTAATATTCTATTGGGTAAACATGACATGATAGGGGGCTGTACATTTATTACGTAAGACGATTTGAGCGGGAGGGGATTAAAACAAATCTTATTTTTTCTTACGTGGGGGTGGGAGGGGTCTAGACTGTTCTTAGTAAGATCACAAAAGTAAACAAAAATTATAAGTTTTTAACTTTTTGCTAATCATTTTCTTTGCAATTTTGGTAGATAGGTAGGTACTGATCTTACGTAAGATTAAAAAAAAAGACTTGGATGAAACCCCTCCCGGTTTCATCTGTCTTTTTTTTTTGTTGTTATGTAGGGGGTCAGAAAGTGGGTCCAAATTGTCTTACGTAATAAATGAACAGCCCCATACCTACCTACTACATCCGTGGCAAATGTCGTCGAGACGTCGACTCCGTACCACAAAATACAGATAGTACAGAAGGCAATCACATGTATGTACTTCACTTTTCATACCTACGCTCGGCGGTCGCGCTAGGGTTGTCAACTTTGGTTTATGCACAAAAAACTATCGTGGTAGTGGCACTCGTATCTAGTTGTTTGATTTATTGTTGAGCTTATTCGACAATAGGTATTGAAACTACAATACAAAAAGTTTACAGAACCAAAACATAAAATTTTACATTTGTCAATTTTCGCTATCGAAAATCCCTAATAACTTCAACAAAAAATCATGTTTTCAGCTTACGTAATAGTTGGTGGCGTGAATTTACCTTACAAAAAAGTTACTTCGTTTAAAATGATTCAAAATAGGAAACTATTATATAAATCGAACTTAGCCATTTTTTTGTTGCTCCATTTTTGCACTGCACAGACGCGTGTCTCAAGCTGATGGCACCCGCGCTCGCACTACTCCCAACCACTCCGAGATAACGTATCCGTGAGCGGTGTCTATGTGTGCGTTGCTCGAGCGCACTTTGTATGTAGATCGCCTTCTGTACTATTTGTATTTTGTGTCCGTACATCGTAGGGACGTACCTTCTTTTTTTGTTATCTGGGGACACCTCTAATTGTACTTACCTACCGCCATAAAATTGAATGAAATTATTTCGCAAGCAAATAGAATGAACCTAGTACCTAATATACAGCAGGATTTTTAGTCATGTCGTGGGATGATGGGACATACTTTACGCACAAAAGACCCGCTGCCGCCGTTTACGTGCTTTGTGCTTTACGTGATGAAAGTATGCATCAACATAAACAACTTTTATTATGAGGCCAACCTTGCCTGCCAGCTGACTTTTTTTTTCATATTTCAGGGTTGGTCCCATAATGAAAGTTGTTCATATTCATGACTACTTTCAAATCACCTGGTAGATAAATGTTAAACCATGAGCGTATGATGAGTGTACGGTGTCACGAGCTAGGGGTGTGTAACTCTTTACGGAACCGACTCACTGATCCGGATCATTGAAGTGATTCAAAAGATTGGTTCAGTAACAACGTTTCAAATGCTGCTTCCGTACAAACACAATTAATAATAAGACAAAACGATACAATGTTTAACTTTGGATGTACAATCTCAAACAGTGGAGTAATATCCTCCCGAAGTTTGTATGGAAACATTTCGGCAAGTGTGCTCTTAAGGCTTGATGTCAAATTCTGAATGCCAGATTTTCATGACAGCCGCTCTAATATGACGGAACCGCTTTCCGAGGACATCGCAACTTTAGTTGAGTAATATTCTAAAACAAATTTAATGTTTCGCTCACCCCTTTGTAAAATTGAAAGTCTTTTCCTCGGATTTACGAGACGAACGACCTCGACTATCCGAAAATCTGAGCATTGGATACTCCTTAGCGCGTTTGGAGTTAAACGTGGATCTTAAGGGCAACGGATTAAGGTGAAAAGTGTTTTGGATAATCCGAGTTGATGTGACGTTTCGTTTTTAGCAACGTAAACAAATAATGGGAGCAAGGGAAAGGGATTGATGGGAGTGAATGAGTCCACGTCCTTCGCAAACTTGTGCAGTATCCGAACTAGGAGCATTGTTATATTGTATTGAGGACGTTTGGGATGTCGAACCACTGGGAAAATATTGATCTTTTATAGTTTATTCAATATCGGATACCTGACTGGATACCTTCTCGGTTGGAAAATTGTAATGTGATGGAAACAACAGTCACATTCCGCGCTATTTCACGCTTTTATTTTCAGATTTCGTTTAGTTTTACTTCACTCTGTTATGATTTTATGAAAAGAGTTTCATTTATATTTTTAATCTGTTTTTTATTTACTACAGCTTGAATTTACAGATTAACTGGTACCGAAACCAGACTAGAAAAGCAATTAAATTAAATTGTTTATTCTGTAAATATAATATCGGAATTCATTTGCCGGCTCTTTCCCTCCCACATTTAACCCGTCTGCCTTCAAAGCAAGAGTGAACAGGCATCTTCAGGGCACGCTCGTACCATCATAGACCTCATCTATCGCTTTCCAACAGGCGTGATCGGGGTCAAGACCGGGCCCATTTAGTCATCATCATTTCAGCCGACAGACGTCAACTGCTGGACATAGGCCTCCCCCAAGCACCTCCACTTCGACCGGTTCTGTGCTTCTCGCATCCAACGTGTTACTGCGGCCTGCACAAGGTCGTCGGACCACCTTGTGGGAGGCCTTCTAACGCTACGTCTTCCGGTACGCGGTCGCCACTCCAGAACCTTTCGGCCCCATCGGTCATCTGTTCATCTGTCCATCTGTCTGCAGAACAGATGGCCGATGGGGCCGTTGGCAGACCCACTGTCACTGTCACTTGTCACTGGCAGTGGGACCGACTGTCACTTAAGTTTTGGCAATTCTTCGGGCTATGTCGGTTACTTTGGTTCTCCTGCGGATCTCCTCATTCTAGATTCGATCACGTCGGGAAACTCCAAGCATAGCCCTCTCCATTGCCCTTTGGGTGACTTTTAGCATTCTTATAAGGCCCATTGTGAGCGAGCACGTTTCAGTGCCATAAATCATCACCCCGAAAGAATGCCCATTTAGTAAAAAAAAAATTACACGCCATTAAAAAAATAAAAATAAGCTACATGGAGTCGACATAGACATGTTAATTTTGTTATGGTGGAGGAAAGTATCATGAAGAAACCAGACCTTTTGCCAGGACGCATTAAAAACCGGCCAAGTGCGATTCGGACTCTCAATACCAAGAGTTGCGTACCACAACGCAAAAAACGCCGAAAAAACACGTTTCTTTTATAGAAGAATTAAATTAAATTCCTTTGATTTTTAACTTTATTTTATTTTTATTATTTGTTGATATAAATGAAAACAAAAAGAACACAAAAATTCCAACTGTCTACGGTCTTATTACGGTCTAAGAGATACAGCCCGCTGTCAGATAGACAGACGGATGGACATCGGAGGCTTAGTAATAGACTCCCGTTGGGAAACTTTTGGTACAGAATAATAAAAAGCGTGGTGATCAATCCGTTCCTTCTATACTAATACACTAGCTTCTGCCCGCGACTTCGTCCGCGTGAAATTTCACCCTCCTCCCACTCACCCTCTTAGGGGTGGAATTTCGGAAAACCCATTCTAAATGACACATAACACACCCTTCAAATTTCATGTCTCTAGGACCAGCGGTTTAGGATGTGCGTTGATATAATCAGTCAGTCAGGACTGAATTTTATACGTATAGGTATATACAAATGCTAGCCGTGTTTTTCCAAAAAACCTATATTGGGCACCAGTCTCTCATAGAGATGGAATACAGCTGAGACATTTTTTGTACCATTAACTTTTTTTTTTTGCGGATGGGAAATCATCAAATGAGTCCCGCTCTAGATGGAGCGGAATCCCGTGTCAGACTCTTACTGACTAAAACCCACCCGCGTTCCTTCCTTAGCCCATTATGTTCCGGGCCAGCGGTAACCCTTTCGGACAATCCCGCTGACCCGGTGTACCCTTACCTTAAAGTCAGCTTTGTGAAGAGAGAATAAATGATAAATTATTATAATTATCATTTCGATTTGTCGCATGTTTTCAATTTCACCCTGTATAGATGAAAGAAGCCTTTGCCCCGTAAAGGCATACTGACGTAACAGACTGGTGTAGACAGTAGGTATCTCTCGAGCCTTTGGTTTTGGGTTCGATCCCCGAGGCATACAAAGTGGTATTGGGTGTTTCTGTCAGCCCGGAGGTGCAATTGCGCCGGTAAATAGCGTTAGGCTCGCCCCTAATCTCATGGGGCCCAATTCCGTCATCGACGAGCTGTCAGTGAGTGTACGCTGAAACACTTCGGGTCTGCCGGAATTAGGGTTGCGAGGCTTGACGTCAATCCAAATGAAATATTCAGAGGGACCTCGTATGTCGTTAAAGAAAATATGAAGAAAAATAATTTTATTGTAAGCGGGTTTCAGGAGAAAATGCTCCTAATATATATAAAAGTAATTGAGGAGAACTAATGCATAGAGCAGTGGTGGTCCAGTGGTATCGGCCCCGACTTACGAGTCCTAGGTCGTGAGTTCGAACCCAGACAGGCACTTTACTTTGTGTATTTAAGAGGCTTACAGGACCTAAACGCAAAAAAGCACAAGTTTTAGAAACAATAAAAGTATATGATCGACACAGTAACCAAAGTCAGAAAAATATATGACTTTCTTCAGGATATATGCTAGTTAGATACTGTGTTGAAAACATAATATGTACAACTAATTTGATACGAGAGAAAAAAATCATGAAGATACCTCTAAAAACGTTCTTTTGACAATAAAAACCATACTTATATACATACAATCATTCTGATTTTTTGTCAGATTATTTTACAAGCAACATACTAAAACACTAGTGTTTTAATTTTTTAGTCCCAACAATAGATTTTTTGTAATTAAATAATTGCTTCATGTTTTGCAATAAATTACCAGGGTTCATCATCGCGCTTCTCTTTCTTTTCTATGCAATCCGACAGAGACCGCGCTTTAGATCATGTAAGCCCCTTAATTTCATCACCACTGCTCTCAAAACGGTGAAGGAAAACATCGTGAGGAAACCGGCATGTCTTAGAACCAAAAATTCGAAGACATGTGACATCTACCAACCAACACTGGGCCCGCGTGGTGGATTATGGCCCCTCTCATAGAGAGTTTCAAGCATACCATTATTAAAGTGTAACTGTATGATGTTTCCGTAATTACCTATAGGTACAAATTCCGGGAACACAAAATTCCGCTTACGCGCCTTATGCACTACATTTTCATCATAAAATCCTAAAAGTAAAGCATCCGCTTCTAGGAACATCGGAAAAAAAATAAGTGGTTGCAAACTATGTTGCCCACTTCGGTAAAATTCGATGCAGTTCAAACCCGCAAAATGGTCTATCTATTTGCGGGTATATGTTTGTAATGTCAAAATAACAGCTTTTTACAAAAGTATATACGGTATATAAAACAAAAAAAATAAAATTAACCTGATTGTTTCTCTGTATGTTTGTTCCGGCTAATCTCCGAAACGGCTGGACCGATTTTAACGGAACATTCACTGAAATATAGCTGATATTATAAGGAGTAACCCAAGCTATTTTTATTTTAGAACAAAAAAATTCGGATCCGCGCAAAAAAAATAAAACCCATGAAATCCAATTTTTTTTCCGACGTGCACGCGAAAAAAGTCGCGGGCGCAACAGTCCTATACCCACATTTCACAAGTTATTTTAATTGTTTTAAGTCCCATGTAATAGGGGGCGAGTTTTTGCTATCATCCAGGCACAAATCCAGACTTCAGGCTAAGCTGCTACTTAGAAATTCCTGATGGAAAAACCCAATAACCCCTTGCGAAACCTGGAAATACAACCCAGGACCGCATGGTCAGCTGTAGCACTTGCGATCGCTACACCAAAGGCAGTCTCCCAAGATCTATTTGTCAGCAACAAATACAATAAATCCTCCAGCAACTAAAAAAAAAAGAAACCATTTTCATTCCACCCAACATTTAGCAAGGCATTGCGCTACGGTAGCAACAGAACCGCCATCTTTTAAAATTGCGAGGGAAAGTACAATAATTCGTATTATTATATTCGTGTCGACACTAATGTCTCGTCTCGACCGCTTGGGGCAACTGCAAGCAAACAATGGAACAACTTTAATAAAAGTAAATCGTATTATCACCTAACTCCGTAAGCTGTTTTATTGTCGCCGGGACTGAGGCGGATGAGAAGCTGGTTTAACATTGTTTGTACTACGTTATTATTACACATTACCTACTGATATCGGTAAAGGAAAACATCGTGAGGAAACGTGGAATGAGGGATTTTCTTTTTTAACTCTTACCTAGTCGCTGGATAGATGGCGCTGAACTTGGTAAGTTACTCCAAGGAACGGTACGTCACATCATTTTTTGATTATTTCACTTGGATGTAATTTTGAGATCGTAAAACGAAAGCAAACGAAAGTGTCAGTCAACGAGCATGTGTGACGTGACGCAATGTTTTTTTTTTCCAAGCATTTTGGCTTTGGCACCTAGTAACGTAGTCAGTTCCACGCCATCTACAGAGTTCTTGGAAACTATGTTTTTTTTTTAATACTCAAAAAGAGAACCTCTCATTATTCAGCAGCTTCCGTCACCCACCCCGTCGCATCGCATCGCCTACTTGCTATACTTATTACTTCGTTTCGCTTAGGGTCCTTTCTGTTATTTTTTTTTTTCATTTTGCTCGGCTCATTGGGGTCTTAGCGTGATGTTAAGTAGCCTATAGTCTTCCTCGAGGATTGGGCTTTTCAAATCCGGCTGGTACGAGTAGTTCCAGAGATTAGCGCGCTCAAACAAACAAACAAAAAAAACTAACAAACTCTTCAGCTTTATTAAAGTGAAAATTTCTTTGGCGCGTTGGGCATTTTTTGAGAGGGGATAAAGCCATTGAACTCGCGACACTGTTACCGACACCTCTGTTTCAAGTTTTGGCCATTATAAAGACATCAACGCGCGGTACATTTTCTTTGGGAAGAATAACTTCAAACATATTTATAAAATTACTATGCTTTTTCAAGTTTTCACTTGTGTCGGCACTCCTTGAGTGCCACTGCTTTTTATTAGTATAGATTTACCTAACTCTGAAATCGCCAACCCATCTTGAGTAAGTGTGGTGATCAATGCTCATGCCTTCTCTGTATGAGAAGGGGCCTTTGCCCCGCAGTGGGACAATGTTAGGCTGGTATTATAATAGCAACTATAAGACCTGAAAAAGAGGGTTTTGGAAAGAATATAACTGAAATTTAATGTTCTTAAGATTCAAGGCCCTAGAGAAAGTAAGCACTGCTTGAAAATATTCAGTTAAGTTAAGTTTTAGTTTAAATAAGTTAAGTTTTAGTTTACTAAAACTGAAAACTCATTTCAGTCGACCCGAAAATTTTTGATGTCTTTATAATGGCCAAAACTTAAAACAGAGCTGACACCTCTGTTTTAAGTTTTGGCGAATCAGGTAACAGTGTCGCGAGTACAATAGTTTGGTTGGACCTGACAGGCCTAAGAAGACCGTCACATGATTCAAAACATAAGGCATGCCTGTTTCACCACCAACACGCACTGGGTCCGCCTGGTAGATTACGGCTCACTCTCTCTCACCGATTCCTATCGGTGACACAGGCCTCCTGGCCTGTGTCCCAGGAGTAAGAACATTACAGGCTGATTATGTCTGTTTCACTATGACAAAGATGTTTCTGTTATCTTAATTGGCAAATGATTCAGTTCCACTTAGTTCAAGAATCCCTGTCCGAAAACTGAAACGAACCCTGAAAAACCCCGAAGTGATTTTTTGAGTTTAATGATGAGTTTAACCCCAAACAGTAAGGATTTTTGAGACAAATAAAATTAAAACTTGGGTCGAAAAAGGAATTATTGAAGATTATCTTTGCCTTCCGTTAAGCCCAGGTTTTAAGCCCAATAGAAATATTTGGGTTAATGAAACAAAGAACTGCAAATAAAATTAAAAACATTGAATCTCCTTACAAAGACTTTTAGAAGAATTCGCTCAAAGAAGCTGAAGTAGGTATTTAGATCTTTTAATAAAGGACCTGATTGGAACGAGGCTTTTTGGCTTAATTTAAGATTCTGGGAAGGCGCTGTCAAAATCGTAACATAGTAATAAACATGAGATGAAAGGAATTATAGAACATTTTTGCTCTACAAAGGTCGTCTAATTAATAATATTTCATAAATCAAGCCAATCAAAGCATTTATTTCAAATAGGCACATAAAAGGCACTTTTGAAAGTCAAAAATAAGAATGACGAAACAGACATAAAAGTTGTCAAGTGTCTCAGAAAATAGGTTTTAGTTGGTACTTTTAGAATTAGTTATGAGATTTCAATAGTATTTCACAGTGAAAAATCTTTTAAATGAAGACTGATTTTTCATTGTGAGATTAAATTATTTGAAATAACTTTCTACTTTAGGTTCTTAATACGAGTAGGTATGTAAACCGGCTGTCATTATAAAGTTCAAAACTAAATTAAAAGAAAAACTCCGTTTTAGATAACATGATAAAACAATTACAAAATGTCATCCTTATTTTCTTTTCATTTGAAAACCCACTTTCTGGATCGTATTATAGAACTTAGTTTTCATTCAATAACTTTAGATATTTATTTTCGCTCCTCGCTGCGGGCGGGGGATTCTTTTTACGCGAAATTGTAAGTAAACCTTCTTAACACGAACTGGATCAAATTGCTTCAGTACAACATAAACATAAAGTTTATAAAATGGCGTATGAAGTTAAAACATACCGATCCCGAGAACTTGGCGCAAATAGAACGACTTGAAATGAACGAATGAATTAACTAATTATAAACTCTACTATGTTTAATAATTAATACAGTTTATTTGCAACCCAGTTCAGGGTTTATCTGGAAACGCGTAAGTATTTTGTACAGGTAAATTTGATATCGTGTGGCTTCCCGCTTAGAATTCAGTGGGTGGCGCCGCCTAACGTAGCCAACAACGGGATTTCGGCCAACTTTGTTTGCCCGAGAGGAGTTAAAATATATTCAACTATGCTATAGAAGTTTCCGAGTTAGGGACAGCTTATTTTTTCAACTAGCCGCTGCGGTGCGCTGTGAAAAGTCGTAATTAACGTGGCTTTCAGCACGACCCCAGCGAACAGTGGGCTCTCATAGGATTCTCATGACAAGAATACAAAGCTAGTTGCATTGTTATACGCAAATAAAAAGCCCTACTTTTAAAATTACACGTAGTACAGCTTGCTCTGTGTAAGTGGTTCCAAAGTTTGATAGGAACACTTGTAACATGAACTGGTATTGGAATTTGGATACAAACTTTGTTGCAGGGAGATTATCTGGGAACTACTCAGCTTCTAAGCTTCTGTAAGTTTTATCAAATCGGATTATCTGTAACACGGTGGTATGTCGCAGATTGCTGCAAACTTTTTAAATGAGGAGTTATTGCGATCTTTTGCGAATACAGGCGATAAATTGTGGGTTACAGGGTGTAACGTGTATGTGGAGTATTATGAAAATTATGCGATTTTTTCATAAAGTTTAACGCAGCTCGCGGGCAGGTGGAAGGGGGGGCTTAACCGCTCTAATGAAGCCAGGATGCGCCCGCACGTTATTAAGGGATCACTCCCAGCCTTTTATGCGCTATGAATAGTGTGTTTTATTAACTTTATTTTAATGCTAGCCGAGTTTTTTTCATAGTTTCTACAAATATGAATGTGTTTTTTCAAGATTTGCTGTGTGTATTTATTCGTGTGTGGCTGGTAGACACTTCATTAACAATGTTTGGGATGAAAGTAGCGTACCTACTTATTGAAGTTAGCTGTATTTTTATAACATGTATGCTACCTAAGAACACAATAAGGGAAATTGTTACTATTTGATTAAGTACTGCTTAGCCTCTTTTCATGCTTAACTCTATCATGTTTTTATTAAGAAAACTTAATGTAAATTTTTCCAAAATAATTATAATTGTTACCTACGTACACTCGTGTATTACGTACGTGTATTGTTACAGCAATCAAGCAAGATATTGAATACTGACTGAACCTCGCGGTTTTACCCGCATTAATCTCGATCCCGTGGAAATATCGGAATAAAAAGTATTCTATGGCCTTATCAAGGTCATTGTCTACCCACGTGCCGATTGTCATCCAAATCCGTTCAGCCGTTTAAGCGTGAAAGCGTAATAAACATACATACAATAAATCTTTTTTTTTTTCTTTTTTTAATACTTGTAGCGTCCCGCGGTTTCACCCGCATAAGCGTCGATCCTGTGGGAATATCGGAATAAAAACTATTCTATGTCTTTTCACGGGACTCAAGCTATCTCTATACCAAATTTCATCTAAATTGGTTCAGCGGCTTAAGCGTGAAGAGGTACTAGACAGACAGAAAGACACTTTCACATTTATAATATTAGTATAGATTAAGCTTAGAAAACCACAAACTTTTTTATTGATTAAGCAGTAATCTTTACCTACCCTTTATCTGAAAATAGAGCTGAAACTCACTAAAAACTACTTACATTGTAACCTCTGTGAATAAATTCCCCGCAATAAAATCTCAAATAAATAAGTAAATAGCAGGCGTACCTAATATCTCATTTAAATGTACAGCAGGTGTACATTAAGCCGACTGGATACAGGACTGTGGCTTCACCGAAATTGAATTTAAAAAATATTACCAACTCGCGAACTTGGCTGGACTCCAAGAGACAATACCTACCCTCGTCTTGTATATTCATTTTAAAGGAATAAATACTTACAGTGCACAAAGAGTAGTCACTCAGCCTTGTTAGTGAAAGAGCCATGAAAATGACTATAGTACTGAAGACGGAAATAAAAATCGAAAAGCATAGCGACTTAGTTTTCTGTGTGTGTGTGTAACCTAACCAAACATACATTGAAGATTTTTCATAAGAACTAGGTTTTTTGAATCCCTTATAATACTAAGTTTATATGTTAGTAATTATTTAATTTCTATTGTTCTTTCACTTATTACACATATATTACTGGCTTTTGCAGAAGGGCCCGTGGCTAAATAATAACAGCCGCACAGGTCGATCGATCAGGTTAAGATACACTTGCCGCGGTTCGTCTGTGGATGGGTTACCACCTTTACATACCGAGACCCCTCCGTGCCTCGGAAAGCACGTTAAGTTTTTGGTCCCGGCTGTCATACGTGGGTCTTTGACAGTCGTTACGGGTAGTCAGAAACCCAGGAGTCTGGTAACCATTTTTACCAAGGGGTATCGTATTATCCAGTAACTGGGTTGTGGAGGTACGATGGCAGTAACTCCTTGTAAAATACTGGTTTTTTAACTGCATCCGGTTAGACTGGGAGCCGACCAAAGCATTTATTTCAATTAAACCTTGTACAGGTTGTAAACCTTGTACTTTTGAATTGTCAAAATTAAATAGTCTGTCAGTTAGTCAGAAAATTGAAGCTAGTTGCCCATTCCAAAACGTAGGTCTCTATGGAGAAGAAAGAGTGAGAGTATTCCATTCTATTCTATTCTATTCTATGATGATATTACTAGCTTCTGCCTTCGACTTCGTCCGCATGAAATTTCTGGGTCCCCCGACCCACCCCGTCGTATCGCATCGTCTGCCCGCGTTATTACTTTGTTCTAACTTAGCGTTCCTTTTGCCTTTTTTTTCAAAGTCAAAGTCAAAGCATTTATTCCAAATAAGCACATAAAAGGCACTTTTGAACGTCAAAAATTACAATAAAATAGAATGATGCTAGTCGCTTTTTGGTGAGCCTACCTCAAGAGTTTTGCTTTTTCAAATCCGACTGGTAGTTCTATAGATTAGCGCGTTCAAACAAACAAACAAACAGCTTTATTATTAGTATAGTTTAATTTTTTTTAATTTCATTAAATTTTGACCAGTTTTACTACCTATGTGATTTAACCAAATTTTATGATTGTATGACATGTGTAATGACTAATGGCTTGTATGTGTGGTGCAAACTGTTATTATAAGTTGGTTCCGCTCTACCCAGAGCGGGGTCATTTGATGATTTCCATTTAAAAAAAAAGGAGTTTATTTTTATCCCAAAAACTCAAAGTCAAAAATCAAACGCTTCATTCAGCTCCTTTCCGGTTTCCGTGAAAATATTTAGATGATCGTCGCACAGGTCGGTGTTTTGTGTGCAAACAACAGCGTTACCACCTCGTGAAACTTTTTACATTAGCCATACCTACGTCGGGACTCTGTTTGTTTCGTGCCTTCGAACCTGGGAACTACGGCGCAGAAGTTTCGGGTCTCATTTTAAAACTCCCTACCCTCGCCCCAGGTAAATTTTAATCATAAAGAGACAATAGAGTTGAAGGTATACGCTAAACTTTGCGCAGACTGATTTACGCGGTATTTTTGTGCCGCATTCAACTGCTTGATTTTATTTGCGGTTATTTGCAACGAATGCCTTTAATAATACTGCGCACAAATCTTCCCTGCGGCCCGATATTAGCACGAATGGCCATTTTTAGGTAATGGTTCGGGGGAAGCGGGTTATGCGAGGGCGAACGGCTAACTAATGAGAAATGTTGGCTATATAATAGCCTGCAATATGGAATCAGGTGTTGAAGTATTTTCGTGATACTTATATGTACATTTTTACACCGAAGAAAAGAATTTCTTACTTACCACATTAAAGCGATTTCATTAAGACTTACTGACTATAAACAGAAAGAATAAATATTTGTAAGACGGTAAAAGACAAAATAGTAACTTTTAATAATTGAACATAGGTACTATTTACTGAAAAAAAAAACAACAAAGTTTACTGTCATGACGGTTACATTTTGCCTCAAGCTTTAACTGTTTTCGGATCAGTAAAAAATACTGTCTCGAACGGAACACTGTCTTCACTTAAGGAACTGTTTAAAGCAGTTCAGATAAATGTTTTTTCATTTTTATTTGCTGCTTATTTCTTTTCGTTTTTAATATTTAGGACGTTAACAGTCTATGATTCACTCACTATCGTAAAATCTAGGTACTTCGTGCAAAAAATACGGCCATACTTAATACAATTTTCAATAATTTATGACAATTCCATTTCTACAGCACTCTGAAAGTCAGGTGTAATAAAATGATGTCTTATTTCCTTTTGCTCTGAGCAGTCGTAAGGTAAGGCAAAAATGTCGCACTGGAAACTGTCCAACAGCGGTATCTACACCGGAGTCATATATTTTACATTCAATTTGAGGAAAATGGACGCCGTATTTATGTTTTATTTACTGTCGTAATTTTGTTTCGGATCGTAACATTGAATTAACGCAATTTAGATTCTTGCACGATCATTATCAAACATGAGCTTCCCGCTAAATTGATATTCAAATTGTATTTTTATGCTTATCACTTAGTTTATATTTTCTTCTACTTTATTTTCTACTTTCTCGTGATTTCATATTAAATAGAATAGCTGTGAAAGATAACTTCCAGGAAGAACGACAAAAGAAGAGAAAGCTTTTGCTCCAAATAATTTTAATATTCAATTATTCAAGATTTTCAATTTTCAAAGAAAAGATTATAAGATTTCTTAGCTGGTTTAAGCCGTAATGAGTTTCCGGTATAACAGTTTAGTGGGATGAGGTTTGGTACCACTGCTTCATTTGAGCAAGGAATCTATTAACGGAATTACCATCAAGTGGGCCCCTGGCCCTTTAGCGGCGTCGCGGAGTGCGCGTTGATTCAAGATTAAAAGAGATTGCACTAATGAAAACAACTTTAGAGCTTGGAGCACTTAAGTTTTTAAACACTGTGGAAGTTTAAACTATTAGCTCGAACTTGCTAAAAGAGAAAATAAATCTTGAACTGTTGAGAAATGTAACACTTAGCAAAGAAATATATAGAGCTAGCTTTCCACATTGTGAACTGCGGGGTTACTGCGTATCACACGAACAGTAGGTAGCAATGGCTTTCATTTGACAGTTCAACAACATTTATTGCATTATTTACAGTGAAAAGCAGACACATGTTTCGAATATATGAAGCAATGGATTAACAATATCCTTCAAACTCTTTCAGATTGTGATTGAAAGTATGATACTCAATTAGGGTGCTGAAACAACACGTTTAAAATGTCCACTTCCATTTTTCTTTTAACCCTACGTCTGACTGCTCTTAGTAATGAGGCAATCCAACTAGATGATAAAGTGACGCGAATAAAATAACGAGATCAGACGTAAGCGCATAAATCAGTTCACGTTCGACAATCTGTCTCCGAGGAGAAGTTAATGTGTTTAATTATTTACCAGAACAAGTGTTTTAATCATCGTTTATTTGAAAATTTACTGGCCAGCTTATAAACATTTGCGATAAGCCGCGGATTGTAGGTTATGATATCAGATAATGTTAATAAATGTGAGAAATGTAGGCATTCGCCGGCTTCTGCGGGCTTATCCGCCAATTATTTCCATAAGGCATTACTGGGAAACGTTTAATTTATTCAGTTTGGATTAAGTGACACCAAAAGATTAGGCGCTTGGCAAATATGGTGTTTAATAAATCAAGAATTCCGCGTGTTTATTACGAAGCGAAGCTACTAAATTAATGTTTGAAGTTATTTTGTCACTCATATTCGAATGAAAATGTAGGTAGTTGCGTCAGTTTTGAGAATTTCTCTCTTGAAAGCAGAATCTTGCTCGCTTTCCACGAAATGCGATGCTCGAATATTGTAATAGACAAGAGAGAGTTGTAGTGTAGGTAATAGCACTTTGAACATCTGGTAGGTAGTGGAAATGATTAAGTTTTAAGAAGACATGTCACACCAATGTGATGAAATGAACAGACCGAGTGAGTATTTAAGTAAGGAGAGCATTAGTAGCCCAATGGTTACGGACTTACGAGTTGCAGATCGTGGGTTCGAACCGAGGCAGGCGCTTTTACATTTTTGTAAATGATTTCATAACCACTGCTTTCAAAACGGTGAAGGAAAACATCGCGTGGTAACTGGGTCCGTAATAATGTAATGCACCACCATTACATTATCTCATAGAGAGAAGGGGGCCTAAAAAGGCCACTTTGGAGAATCATAAAAGGATAACATTATGAATCGGAATATGGCGAAGACAGTCAGTGTTTTTAATTTTTTTCGCTGCACTACGTAGGTATAATTAAAGAGTTTGGGATTGGATTTAAATCGGATTGATTGGTATTTTAGCACAGACACAGTGGGAACATTATAGACTGTTTATGAGTAAGTAATGTCAATTTCTGAACAAAGCACCATTGAATATAATAGTGGAATATTGTAGAATAAACTCACCCACAAACTTTTATTATTTTAATAAACAATGTGCCTCGAAGTTGGGTTTGCAAAACAGAAACGCAACCAATATTGTTTACCGAGTACCTGCTACTGCGTATTTTCTGTCAAATAACCTTGAATTTAAAACCCTAAACTTATTTTTCCTGCCACTGGCTGACACTCCGATAATGGGTTAGTTACTAAGAATAAGTTTGGACTTTAATAGAGACTTTGACGCTTTTTTTTTTTTTTGCGGATGGGAAATCATCATATGACTCCTCCCGCTCTGGGTGGTGGAGTGTCAGACTCTTTCTGACTAAAACCCACCCGTGTTCCTTCCTTAGCCCTTTATTTTCCGGGCCAGCGGTAACCCTTTCGGACAATCCCGCTGACCCGGCAGGCTTCTGCCCTAAGGGGCCCCTCCTCGATGCTGACATCTCTTTGAGGCGCGCGTGGAATACGTACGCGCCGTCCGGCACGGAGACTTTGACCCTTGAGTTTGTTTCGGAATTTCTTCTCAGGGGTTGTCAGATAGGAAATGTCAACAGATGATGAGCTGGCCTGCAGTATTTGTCTCTCCTTCCCCATTTTGATCCATCCAAAGGTTATTTTTAAAAATCGCTCTTAGCGATAAGACCGTCCATTGTGTCACCCTTTGTAAAATTTATGTCTGAATCAGAATCAGAAATATTTATTTGCCAACAATTACAGGTTTGAGATGGTACAGAATACAATGTTTCCGCTACATTCTACCTTACGGCGTGCAAAAACATTAGTTAACATTACTTTGACATTAAAATAACAAGACATCAAAAATTAATACAGTACATTAAAATTAAGTTATCAACTTATAAATATATATGTTGTACATAAAAAAGAGTATTCCATTTAATTTCACTAAAAATGTTCAAAATCTAGTCGCCATCACATCTCAGCGACAATCAGTGTCAAAAACTTATCAAAAATGTTGGTAAATTGGAGAAATTTTTGAAAGATGGAGACTGAGATTTGAATGCGTACCATAGAAATCGACCGCTCTTAATTCCAAGATACGGGAATCGCCCCGGTGATATGGGACCTCATTTGATTAGACTAAACTCTGATTTTTTATTTTGTAGACCACAATGTAAGCTGTGAGCATTAAATTAATGTCATGTTGACATTAAAGCCGTCGATCGCAGCTGTCATTTTAGTCTAGCAAATTAAAAATTAGACTTTAGAAGCGTCATTACTGTCATAAATCTATTCTGTTCTAGAAGCCATGCAATATCAAAGAAAATAAAGTAAGGGGTGACGAATTGACGATGCCTATTTAGAATAATTATTTTTAATTAAGTACATCCCAAAATTTCGAATAGAATAATTTCAGCGTAAACACTATTATGTTGAATTAACCAATTAGGAAGACGTCAAAACAAATTGAAGTTATGGAGAAGTGAATATTTTTAATTAATACCGATTTGTTAATTGCTTGTACCTATACGTAACGCGAAAATCAATTAATGGCAATCTCTCTTTGAGTAATTATGACTTGCTTCAACAATTAGGTGCTTTAGGCAGATTGATATGTTAATTTATTGAGTGCTTATAAATGCTTATATCTAGGCATGAATAGGAGCAGGTGGTGGCCCAGTGGTAACGGCTGCGACTTAAGAGTTGCAGGTCGAAGGTTCGAACCGAGACAGGCACTTTACTTAGTGAAAATTATTTCATCACCGCCATCAAAACGGTGTAGGAAAACGCTTTCACGCTAAAGCGGCTGAACGGATTTAGAAGAAATTTGGCGAATGGAAGGACCATGACTTCGATTAGGACATAGAATACTTTTTATCCCGATAAGCCCACGGCATCGAGACATATGACTATAGACCACGGATATAATTATGCTGTAGACAGTCAAAACTGGCATGGGCTTTACCAATGGTACACCCGCGATTAACCAAAAAACTTCTCAGTCTCAGTAGAAATAACATTAGAATAATAATAGGAACAATTACGGGCCATAACCCCCTTAACAAACATCTTTCTAACATAGGCGCCACAGACAGCTACCTTTGCAGGGGCTGCCTTGACGCCGAGGAATCAGCTGCCCACGTCATCCTGGAAAGCGCGGCCGTGGCTTCTCAATGTGCAGAAATCCTCGGAACAATGAGGTCGCTCCGCGGAGCCTGTCAAGCTCCCAGAAAGCTTCTGTGCTTTTGGGCGGAGCTAGGCTGGCTCTGAATCCCCACGCACAACGGACCAAATGAGAGTCTAAGTGCGGAAGGGAGTCCCATCATCATCATCATAATAATGTGGATGAAACCGCGGGGTGCCGCTATTTTAAAATTCAGGGATATTGGTAAAACATTAACAACCTCTTAAGAGGTCATTGTACTCATCACTATGAACAACTTTTACTATGGGACCAAACCTGAAATCGCGAAAAAAAACAGCTGTTCCCTACATATTCGTATAACTCGTCAAAATGTAGGGAACAGCAGATTTTTTTTCGCGATTTCAGGTTTGGTCTCATAGAAAAAGTTGTTCATAATGATGAGTACAATGACCTCTTATGAGGTTGTTAATGTTTTACCAATAACCCTCTATAGCCAGAGTCCCATCCAAGAAAAGTCTAAAACAGTTTACGTCTTGAAAATTTTTCAAATTCAATTCCTCCGCAACCTTCTTCTACTTTGTTTAATGTTCTGCAGGTGTAAGGTATTCTTACTTGAGTAATAGCTTTAGTGTTCCTTGTTCTAGGCAAAGTAATGTCCGGCATGAATGTTTAAGTGAGTTAAGTTACCTCCATCTTTTGAAGACTGGAGGGATGTAAATCGCGGCATGTTATGTTGAGACGACAGGATAAATGCTCGAGGGTTTAGTAGGACAGTGTTATTTTAGTATGATTTATATTTTATTAGCTTAGCCTGCGGTTATGTTAATCCAGGGTGTCAACCGTTTGAGCGTGAAGAAGTAACAAACAAATAAACATACACACACACACACACACACTCACAAACTTTCGCCTTTATAATATTAGTGTGACTAGCGACCCGCTTTGACTGCCACAATTTGACAAATATTAAGATTTCTCTATTACATTGTTTCTCTTCTCTGATGCTTTCATTCAATATTGAACCCCTTCAGGAGATGAATTTTCAAAAACCCTTCCTCAGAGTAGCTTTGAGTGCTCTACTTTTGCTATACAGGATGGGCAAAAAATCGTGGATCAAATGACACAGGACGATAGTTGGGGTTATTTGCAGTAAAAAATATCTCTGTGGCAGAGTCGCTAACTTGATCCCCTTAAAAGTTATGACAATGTGAGTGTTTACAGTAAGGTTCTAGAGTTACAAATAATTTTTCGTGAGACTTAAAAGATATTGAAAAAAGTGCTAATACTGATAAATCATGGTACCCACTGTCATAAAAGCACTTTTGTAGTGATAACACTTTTTTTTACTGCAATTAACCCCATCTGTTTCTTTTGATCCACGATTTTTTACCCAACCTGTATAAGGAACTCTTGTGCAAAATTTCATGCTTCTAGATCCTTCGGTTTAGGTTGCGTTGTCTGTTAGTGAATTAAAAAATATATATATAAGAATTGTATTATGTACCTAAAGGATATTAAATGTTATTTTAGTGTTAATGTATTATAGACACACTTTCTGAAATAAATTCTCTATATCATCGTGAAAATCGCGTCAAAATCAGTTGCAGACCTTAGAAGAACAACGCGGTCACACGGACAGGCAGGAACACTAAATTGTTAATAAAATTTCGAACTAAAACAGGTATCTACATTTATCTACATTCGTTATGTCGAAAATACAGCAATTTCGATGTGTCTAATAGGCTCGACCATTACGTACGGCAATAATCGTGGACAGGGCAGTGCTAGTTATTAACCCTGTTTTAGGGTCCCGTAGTCAACAAGGAACCCTTATAATAGTACCTTCTCTACACGTAAAGTGGGGATGTTTTGTTTTCTCGCCTACCCTATGGTGTGGGATATCGTTATATCGATGGAAAGGTCTTTCACAAATATTGCGGGTTTGTGAAAACCATTTTTCGATTCAGGGATCCATTTGTGAAATGCTAAGCTTTGAAGTGCTAATTTTTGTTAGAGTCCCCCAGTCAGCTAAATGGTTGCTTTTGGGTATGTGAAACAATTCACGGCAGTAGTATAAATAACAAAATTAAAAGGAAAACTATCACAGCTAAGTAGGCTTTACAAGTTTACGAGTAATAGTCGACTAACTTAAATTTGCAGTTGCAATGTATGGGAGGACATGATTTTCAACTGTGTTAAGTTTGTTATTGGGATAAATTAATTACAACTACGGAACCCTTCATTGTGCGTGGTCCGACTGGCACTTGGCCGGTTTTTCTCTCCTGTATTTACAGCTAGGTCCTACAAACAAAATTCTTTTTACTTTGATTACTTTCTTATAACATGTATACCTTTATTTGCAGGTACCTATACCATGTAGTAAATTTTTTTTTTATTCTGTGAATAGGATATCGGAGAGGCCCGTGTCTAAGTAATAACAGCCGCACGGGTCGATTGATCAGGTTAAGCTACGCTTGCCGCGGTTGGTCCGTGGATAGCAGGTGACCATCTTTACATATCAAGACCTCTTCGTGCCTCGGAAAGCACGAATTTCACCCTCCCCCCATTCACCCTCTTAGGGGTGGAATTTCGAAAAACCCTTTCTTAGTGGATACCTATACTCTTCACAAAGAAATCACCCTCCAAATTTCATGGCTATAGGACCCGCGTTGGTCCCGGCTGCCATTCGTGAATCTTTGACAGTCGTTACGGGTCGTCAGAAGCCCGAAAGTCTGACAACCAGTCTTACCAACCGTATTACCTAGTAATTGGGTTGTGGAGGTCAGATTGGCAGTCGCTCTAACTAAAATACTGGTTCCGCTGCATCCGGTTAGACTTGAAGCCGACCCCAACATAGTTGGGAAAAGGCTAGCCAGGTGATGATGACCAATATTCGTAGGTCAATAATTGTACCAAACATTAACTTACCTCTATTAAGGGGCTTACAGGACCTAAACACAAAAAACACAAGTTTTAGAAACAATAAAAGTATATGATCGACTACAGTAAACAACATCAGAAAAATATGTGATATTCTTCAGTATATATGCTAGGTAGATAGCGTATTCAAAACATAATACAAAATTAGTTTTATTATGATTTCAATAATAATAATAATCTTCATGATTTTTTTCGATCATATCAAAGTTTGATATGATAGAAAAAAATCATGACGATACCTCTAAAACTTTCTTTTTACAATAAAAACCACCCTAATATACAGTAATAATACTTTTATTTGAATTTATTTAATAACCAATAAGTAGGTCACATGACTTTAAAATTATAAATACTTAAAAACTTTAAAAACTAAACATAAAAATAAAATATTTTAGTCATTAAATAACCCGCCCCTAATCGTCCCCGGTGCAAAGGTGCCCATAACGCTCGCTGCGTTTCCGCGCTGGATTGCTATAGCTAGCCTTTGCACCAGAAACGCTCCGGAGCGGGAGTCACCAGTTTTTTCCCTGAGCCTGCACCCTATTTCGGATATCCACCTTTTAGCGTCAGATCCCCAACAGCCGTAAGTCTCCACAGCAATGGGCACAAAGTCGTACAGTGGCACCAGCGCCGCATACTTCAGCCTTTTCTTCACAGCGGCGTCTTCCGCCGCTGCTGACGGTGAGTGGATGGTACGACTCAGATGACTGGCGGCAACAGTGCTAACGCAAGTAGCGTCCCATATCAGGCACTTCCCATTTTTCCAGGGCACCAGAGTCAGCCCATCAGGCCTCTTTCCGTCAGATCTACACAAGCCCAGGGGCTCCAGGACACAGGGCACACTTGCCGACACTAAGGCCCTGCGGACTATGTCGTTAAGTACCTGGTGACGTGCGAATCTCCCCGCGCAACGCCGACAGCCCAGTGCGTGATGGCCATCGGCTTCCACCATGGAACCGCAGGTGCATACATGTGGTTCACACACCTTGCAGCCCAGGCGGAGAGCCACCGCCACACGCAACGAGTCGTCGTCTAGTAAGGTGCCCAAGTGAGGAGATGGTACCGCGAGCAACCATGCACCAGATTCTGGTTGCGAAACCGCCCGAAGTCTAGCTTTATTTACCCCAGTGGCATGTTCCTAATATACATACAATCATTCAGATTTTTTGTCAGATTATTCTACAAACAACATACTAAAGGACTAGTGTTTAAATTTTTTAGTCCAAACAATAGATTTTTTGTAAATAGATAATTGCTTCATATTTGGCAATAAATTACCAGCGATGTGTCATCGCGCTTCTCTTTCTTTTCTATGCAGTCCGACAAAGACCGCGCCTTAGGTCATATAGTCGCCTTAACCCTTCGGGCAATTAGTGATGGTATACTCTTTCACCCCTCATTTAAGTTTCGGTATACCATCTGCAGATTGCAACAATTAAAGCTTAGAGTACAATTAATAGAGGTGAGTTTGAATTCTATACTTTTCGCGATATTCATTTGTTTGTACAAAACTACACAGATTTTAATGAGGCTTATGTTACTATTACTGAGAAACTACAATAATAGGTGTATCTGAAAATAATTACATTATGTGGATAGGTTACACTTGTGTTTATTCAATAATAGACGTAGGTAATATTATAATGGTGAGCTAGTACCTATTATATTTTTAAATTAATGTTTGTGTTGTACAAAGATGTAGCGTAAGAGTATTATCTTTGTAAGTCCTAATGATAGGTAGCTATTCCTACGATAATATTATAAACTAGCTTCCGCCCGCGACTCCGTCCGCGCGGATGTCGGTCTTCGCGTGGATGGTTTATTTCTCCATTTTGAGTAACTCTGACAATGACATCTTATAAATATCTATTGGACCCAAATACGGCTAAGCCTATAATAATTAAGGAGATCCCTCTATTGAGCTACTGCTGTTGAGCTCGCGTTCTGTAGTAAGTATTTTTTTCATAGTAATTCCGACCTTGATAAGTAGCATGTAGCAGTAAATTACTGACAGTGACGAAAAGTTTGCAATAATAAAAAAGTGATCGTGACTATGCGACAGAAAGTTAATTGAGAGCTTCAGCATACACAACATTGTTAGTGAGCTCGTCCGGAATATGAACATGAAGATTTCTTGGACTGCTCACACGGGAAAGAGCTACGTAAAGTTGCCCGTGTGAAAAACAACTCGCGGTAAGATCTACGCCAGCAACTCCTAGGGTCTGACCTTGAGCCTTATTTATTGTCATGGTGTAACACAAAGCTACAGGAAACTGTATTCTCTTAAATTGAAATGGAAAATTATCCACTGCGGGTAATGCAACGTGTGTTCGCGGTTCTATAGAACAACGTCTATGAATAAAACTGAAAAATAAGATTTTTTTTTCTACGTAGTTTTCCAGGATAAAAAGTATCCCATTTTATGCCCAGGATAATAAGGTATAATTATACCAAGTTTCATCGAAATCGAACCGTTAGTTTTCACGTGATGCCTGCATATACAGACAGACAGACAGACAGACATACAGACAGACAGACAGACAAAAATTTTTTTAATCACATATTTGGGTTTGGTATCGATCCAGCAACACCCCCCGCTATTTATTTTTTCAATATTTTCAATGTACAGAATTGACCCTTCTACAGATTTATTATATGTATAGATGAGAAAGTTTGTTTGTTTGTTACTCATTCACGCAAAAACGGCTGGACGGATTTGAATGAAATTTGGCACATATATAGTTTATAAACTAGATTATCACATAGCATACTTTAATCCTGGTAAATGACGGCACAGTTATCAATTTAGACAAAAACTAGCTTCTGCATTTTTCATTTCTCTCTGGACTCAATTCTGAAGTTCACGCAGACAAAGTCGCGGGCAGAAGGTAGTGTGTCCATTATTCGTCATAAAATTCACTCTTGCCGGTGAGCATTTGGCGGATTAACAGTGATTCATTGAACGATTCTAGGTGTGCAGTAGCCAGCTAATTGGCGATTAGGTAATGCAACTGTTTATCTACATGAATCTCTTTATTATTTCGTAATCCTGACCTATTGAGTAAGCTGGTGCAAACTTCACTTAGGGCGAATTCCACAAAGCTTTTATACCTACAATAAGTCTTATCTTGAGAATAAATATTGAACTTTTGACAGGTTTTCCATTCTATATAACTGTCAGACGTCAAATTTATTCCACGGATAAAAATTTTAGTAAAATCAACCCTTAAGCTAATAGAGCCTTAAATCGAGAGTAAAGCTTTACTTAACCTACATTTCAGACGAATCAATTAAACAGTTGAGCATTTGCGAAACATGGCGCCTCCTGATGACAGGCAACAAGCCAACTAAAACGTATATTAACTATCCTGACGGATGGCAGGCTGCGTTAGTTATCCGACGCACACACGCCACGCCAGCCGGATTGCCTGCCGCAGCCAAGCTGAGCATAAACTTCAATTATCCCTCGATAATTGATAAGTGACCAAACACAACCCTCAAACTGATGTAACATAATTAAGTATTCTAATGTTCATTAGATCTTCGCTTAAATCAAACAGGACTCAAAGTTTTGTTTGACCCAATTAAAAAAAAATACCGTACATACATCCCTGAAGGGACAATATTTACTGTCTACCTCAGAACAATACGTTTTATCATTTGCATTTTTCATGACCAACTCAATTTAGTAGCTACCCACCGTTTCAGGTCCGCCGTATCTGCTTGGAAGTGTCCTATGGGATTTCCTAAGTTAGTTTTCCGACGTGTAATATTCAAGAAAAATGGAACTTTGACATAGACCTGATTTCATTAAGAATTTAAATCTCTATTACGGTACAAAAATTCGGAAAGTTTGGTAAAGTCCTGTTTTATTTAGGTTTTGGTGACCCAATAAAAATGTTATCATTCCACTTCTCTTTCACATCGGTGAAAGCATAAAAATAAAAAGTGAACTAGAAAACTAGCGCGGTAGTCGATAAAATACGTAGTACCTTAGTCAGAAGCGAGGTAGACATATTAAAAGCACATTGACATAAAAACAGGCTCCTGTAACCAAAAGCCCATCTAGCGAAATTGCCATCCGCTTGCTCATTACCGACGGAGCCAACCGCTGGATCCGATATCCCGGCGCACGTGACTAAAGGAAATTGAAATCTCTATCGGTTAATCGAAATATTGAATGGAATTTCTAAAAACAGAATTTTAATTATCCACCCATTTTGACTTGATCACTTCAATGAAACCATCTTGATAATGTTGATGGATTTTATCTGTTGATAGTGACTGAAATACGCCTACACTGTTCTCCAATACACTATTAACACTCGTACTTGAAAACATTGAAAAGCCAATTGGAACCGTGCTTCTGACGTTTCATAAGTGCCCATGTAGATTTATGTGGAATATTTTTTTTTTTATGATCTCGTATGACTGTCAAACCCATATCGCCGGTGTGAATCTTCACCCTGCAGGCACTCAACCACAAAGTATTTAATAGATCAACATAGAAACAATCAGTAAACTTCACCTTTGATCCTGTCTATACAATGTAACCAAATCTTCAGCCACGATGAAAAACCAATTAGCCAAACAATATAATCGTTAAGAAAACCACAGCCTTGCATGCGATATGTAGGTATAGGTCTATTCATATGCATTGTATTCAGAACCACCTTTTAGAAGTCGGCTGAAAATAGTAAAGGTGGAGATTTTATGATTAGAAGATAAGGTGCGAGGGTCGCAGCATGTTCCGAAGCTGCCCTGATGAACCCCTCTTATTATGAGCCTGCACGGCCTGGTACTTGAACACGTCTGCTTGCCACAATCTGGAGAGTCCTTTATTCCACCATTCGTTTAATTTCGCTTTTTTCCGCTTAACATGCGTCCGGGTCACGGCTACTATGGACCGATATTGATCCAACAAAAAATAACGTACTAATTATTCCGATCAGATCATTAATTTCTGTACTTGGCAGCCAAATAAAGCCCCCATTTAATACACACGATAATAATTCTTGCGTAAAATTTGGAGGTCTATGTTTGAAGTACCTTGTTTGTAAGTAGGGATGAGGTTAAATTATTTACCAACATAATTATTTGCTTTTCTATGGTTTGATTATTTAGCCTTCCGTTTTGTTCGCAAGAGTTTTATTAAAACGGAGCGCGAATTCAGCGATGTATATTGTATAGGAACGATAATGTATGCTTTTCATGATGAGGGTCTATTTTACGTCCGTAGCCTGTGAAATTAGCTAGGAAGCATTCACGTGTATAATCTGAAACGATTATAAATTATTAACGAGCTGGGGCTCAGACGAGCGGCCTGCGTGACAGCAAGGTGTAAATGGAGGCAAATTCGTCAATTTATATGCGAACAGACTGCCTTTGAGAAGCGATGACGCCTTTGGCACTTCCAAAAATTCTATCAGTTCTCTCCAACTATAATTTAGTGTAGTGTGTTGAGGCAGTGTTTTCAATTAACATCCGTCAAGATCTTGGATTTTTAAATTAGTTTTAAGAAAACAGGCTTTTTGCGCTGTTCGCGATACAGTTGTCTTTTCGTAAGATAAATCATCATTGTTATCTCAATAATTTCTCAAATTAGTTACTCTTCTACTTATGCAAGGTGGAGACGACAATAGGTACAACAATGAATTAAACTGCGTAAGCATTATCTAAATGCCGTTCCCAGTCTCCATAAATAAATTCAATGAAGATATATTTATATCTAATAGTTTAGTCACTATAGCTAGTCAAAGATTGGAAAAACCCATAGTTGGCCCATCACTAATATTTAGTTTTATAGAAAAAGTTACTTTTTTAATTTCATTTTAGATTTTTTGATAATTCCAAAATACTCTTAGGCTTCATTTAGTATTTATTGTCGTATTGTCATCTTCACATCGTTTAAACTATATTAATTACATACCTAATTTAATTCACAACAGTCACTCTTCAATATTAATATACAATAACTGCATGCAGCACCAAAGCATTCATATATTGAATAGGAGTCCCTTTCAAACGTAATTTTAATATCACTCATATGTCTACTTGTTTATCGAAAACAATTTCCCTCGACGAATCACAAAAAAATTATGTCAAAATGTGTACCGAAGCATTTCTTCCCCATCTTTATTATTTAATTACTGGATTTTTTATGGTTATAATAAAGTCTTATTACGTGGCAAACGTCGGGGCTCATTAAAAATCTCTTTTCTCGTTGCTTGGCTTTAATTATCCGTTTTCTTTGTTCACGGGCGTTGGGCCTGTGTTGGTACACTGGCGAATAGTTCACTGTTGTGTCCTAGGCTCAACAAAATTAACGTGAGGAAGAGGAGGAAATTATTGTTTGTTTAATTGATCTTCTGAAGTATGTTGACCTACTTGATTTATCTACTTACACGCCTTTTGCCCGAAAAGTTAGTCAACTTGCATACAAACTTTCATCTCGTATTGATTCTTTAGAGGAATAATTTTCAAAAAATTCCACCTTAGTGCTCACTTTCGTTAAAAGGATTTCTTGTTTGAAATCTCATTCTTCTAGATCCACCAGTTAAGGCTGTGGGTGGTCTGTCAGTGAATTAATTTAAGATTCTTATTAAGTAGATATTCCCAACAAAATTTAAATAAACATGATTTTTTATTTTGACATGTATACCTGGCTGAAATAGGTCAGCCATTTTGAATCAGCGGCCTCTTGCGTATAACTATTCGCGATCAGCAAAACTACTGCACTAATTTAAGTAACTTATTTTAGTTATCTTCATAGTAAGTTAACAGTTGGCTCCGTGTCTATATTCAACATGTTGGTTTTAACTCTTAAGTGATATTAATTTAATAGTTTTCAACGTTTAATTATACTTGCTAAAAGAAACAAAAAATTAAGTGATTATATACTAGAACAAAACTCCTCGCTAATGAATCAAATAAAAGGCTTTCGCTGAAGAAAAAATGTACTTTTCCATTCATTCATCCATTGCAGAATTATTGTTGTTTTATCAATACAATACTGAATGAATTGAAAACAAGTCGACGATCTTTGTGTTGCATCGGAACACTTTACATCGGAATAAGAAAACATCAATTTAAACTGTATCTACCTGCTTTAAATATCAAGTATAGTAAGTATATCATATTATTGGTTTTTATTTATATTCTCTAGAGATAGCAGCTTTTTCAAATTCAAATACAGAATTACAGATCCTGATATTATTTTAATACAAAATTCAAGGTGGCATGGACACTAAGTTTTGTTATCCAGGAGCTCAACCTTCTTCAACCGTTTGTCGTGGATCATAGACACAGATTGTTTTAAGAAGATGAAAAATCAGTGTTCTCTCATTGGTATGTCAAAAATATGATGTAAGGCAGGAACAACCAATAAAAAGAACAATTATTTAATTATTATCACTATTATCCCTGCAGTATACGAGTATTATTTCTACACAATCCTTCTGATCCCAACAGTTTGATTGTTACACAGTCTCAAAAGAATTCGAATATCTTGATCCATTTTTAGAAATATCACTACACACACTGAGATGACTGCTACAAGAGATGTATGGCGGAAGGAAAATAACTGTCAACCCAAATAATTTGGGATAAGCGCAAGAGGATGATGACCCTCTGATAGCCACCACATCACATCGACTTCGGCTTACAACAGCGTCTGCTTGACTGGCTAAGATGTAATGATATAGAAAAAGAACAAAACAAAAGTCATCATCATCAGTTCAGCCGAAGACGTCCACTGCTAGACATTAGCTCCTCCAAACATCGCCACTTCGACCGGTTTTGTGGTTCTCGCATCCAACCAATTCCTGCGGACCTCACCAAACAAAAGTATTTAATCAAAATAAAGGTCAAATGCGAGCTATTTTCTAAGAGGAAGACAGTCTAGTGGTTAAAGTTTCGAAGTCACTCTGGTGTTAGGAACTATAAGAAACCAACGCAAAGTGCGATTGACCGCAACACAACAAATCACTTAGCTTCGGTTTAAAACTATTTGCCGCCAACATTATTACTCTTCCTCCTCATATCCCTTCCTTCCTCTTAATATTTTATCAGATTATTATTAGCCCCTGGTGGAGCAGTGGTGGCCAAGTGGTAACGGCCGCGACTTACGAGTTGTAGGTCGTAGGTTCGAACCCAGACAGGTGCTTTACTTTGTATAAATTATTTCATCACCACTACTCTCAAAACGGTGAAGGAAAACATCTTGAGGAAACCGGCATGTCCTAGAACCAAAATTCGAAGATATGTGACATCTGCCGACCCGCACTGGGCCCGCGTGGTGGATTATGGCCCACTCCCTCTCACCCGGAGGGGGCCCGTGTCCAAACAATGATTATGTATTATTAGCTCCTCATCACAACGATTCACTATCGCCCCTTCATTTTGTTTTTTTTCGTACCTCATTTGCATATGTTCGTTAATTAATTGCGACAATTATTGAATTTGAAGGAGAAAAGATTGAAAGAGCGAACCCATTTTGTTTTTTGTCATTTTATGCAGCGTTCTGTTATTGAAAATGATTGATCCTCGAGGGGGATTCTGTGATAATATCTCGCCCCTCGACTCCAATATATCACGGAGTTTTATATTCTGTAAAGAAAACCAGTAAATACCTATTTTAAATTCATTCGAAAACTATCTTCAGAAAAGTCATTTTTGAAACACACAGACAACAGAGATTGTGAGAGAATTATTTATCATTTTTGTCTTCAAAATTTTAAATATTTCCATTTCACTCGATACTAAGTCATATAAAGGTAAATTTAAAGTCGATATATCCCATAACGTGCAACGAAACCACCCATAAATATTCTAAAACTACATTACAAGGTCTTATTTTCCGAACGTAGACGGAATCGCTCGTTAAATCCCACAAAAGGTTCCTACATTTGTAATAGACAACAGAATTATGATAAAAATGTTCATGAACGTCGCTGAATTTGAGAGAATATGAGATAATTTTCGGCTCCATTTACTTTATTACATTTTGGTTGGTAACAAGCACGTAGGAGTTGAGTATCAAATATGTAGACTCGGAGCTCCACATCGGAATATAATCGTTTGTTACTACACTTCATGCAGAAAGTCATATTCTTCCTGTGAGGTTAATATGCCATTGTAGGTATGTATGTACAGACATACAGGCTTTTGCAAATGTTTGGCTCTTATTTCTAGGAGCTGAGGAGACACGATTTTTCAAGCGACCTTGAGGAAGATGACTCTAATGGTCTTGTGCTCCAGTGCACTATGAGGTTGTTAAGCTTACGAATTTTCTCCAAGGATCTGTTAAAGAATTAGTACAGGGACATTCAAACAGAAATATTGGAATCGAGCTGCTAAGTTCGACCAACATATCATAACATATATATACAGGAGTCAAATTCCTATACAAATACTGATATACCTCATTGCTTTCTCTGAAAGGTTTCAGAATACAAAATTAGACTAGACCCTGGCAAAGACAGTTCATAAGGAACATTTCCAGTCTCCATAATCATCACGCTCATCAAAGGTATTGCGCAACGGGAGATACTGATAATCCTGCTTAAATCCGGATGGGTCAATAGAAGGAATACTAATATTGATATCTTACATTCAAAGTCCAATTTCGGGCAGGTGCATGATTCGACAGTGGCGTACGTTGGAACGATCGGCAGCCGCTTCAAATCCGTCTGTAATTGATTGGGCCGTCCGTCTGCCGGTTCTTTCTCGTCCCCGCTTTTACTCTACTACCGGATTACCGTGATTGCTGAACCACGGCCACTAGATCAGTTAACAGCCAATGGAATAAACCGGTATCCAAATGACAACAAAGCTTTTAAAGGCGAATGATTCGATGAAAGAATAAATGTTTTATTGTCTTTGGCTGCTCACATTTCACAAAGGGGAAGAGAGAGTTGTTTTTGTTTTTTTTAATTTCCATGGTTGAATGAAAACTTAGTGCAGTCTATGAAGTTTGTGTTTGAAGTAACTGCCGAAATAAAGGATTGTTCGAGATTTCTAATCGTCTATTGCAGGTATATTATGTTATGTACTTTACTCTTACCGATGTTCCTTTTTCGAGTCCTATGTTCTAGGTATTCCTAAATTTTTTTTACGCAGTCGGGTTCTTTATGGATATTTGGAACTCACCTTTTACACTCATAAAGATTAACTTTTGTATTGTTTCCAATTAATTTTACGTAAAGTTCTCAAATATTTAATCCGTATTATCCGTAACCCAGTTTATTTTTGTAAACAGAATCTTCCTTCCTAAACTAGCCTTCATAAACTATACAAATAAATAAAATTGAAGTCTGTTTGTAATGTGAAAATAACAGTTTTTTTACTAAACAGTACCGACTATAATTTAACAAAAAAGGAATTTTTAAAATTTTTGTTTGTCTGTCTGTATGTAAGTATAAAGTCCATCTGTCTGTTGGTTACCGCTAACCTCCGAAACGGCTGGACCGATTTTGACTTTCAATGTCAGAATCTGATGTTATAACGAGTGAATTAGGCTACTTTTATTTTATAGAAAAAGAACAAGGGACAATAAAATAAAACCCATGAAATCCAATATGCTCGTGGACTAAGCCGCGGGCACAGCTAGTTGTAAAAATAAGCCTCAAACAAATTATTAAGGGGCCGGCAGAGTATGCGTACAAACGTATAAATACCAAAATAATTTGTAAATCAAACATATTCTTAATGTAGTGTGTATTCCTTCCGATTGGATTACAGAATATCTAGGTTCCCAAATATATAGGTATTACGAATGGACACTGATTTAAAGACGAGTTAAGAGAAAAATAAGTTTTCTATATTATTTCTTGATATCTTTTCGTACTGTATATTTTATTTCTTTTTTTTAACCCCCGACGCAAAAACGACGGTTGTGATTGTTGTTTTTGTTTTTAATTGTTGTTTTTGTTTATATCTAATCACATGCTGCACTGGCTGACGTCATCATGTCAACGCCGGCTGTCGCTGAAAACCAGCGCTGGGGCTCTGTCTCCTATAGGGTCTTAGCATTATGCTGACCGATGGCCATTTTGCGTAGATGTGACGCATAATTTCTTCCAAATTGTTATTTTGTTTTATTTTTTGTTTGTGTCTTTATTTTTATGCGTCATGTTTGCCGCAAATAAACGTACTTTCTTTCTTTCTTTTCTTATAGAAATTTGAAATTCCTCATATCTCGTCTTTATATCAGAGTCGTTCCAAAATATATATTTGGGAACCTAGATATTCTGTAATCCAATCGGAATAAATGCACACTACCATAAGAGTATGTTTGAATTACAAATTATTTTGGTACCTATTACGTTTGTATGAACTACGCATTAGCACGCGTAGTTCGCGGGCCCCTTAAACAAAAGAATGCGTCAAATTTCGAACATGCAGCCATTTTTAAATCAAAACGTACCTATATTTTGATCCACAATCAGTTTTCCCATTCTGCCTCTAAAGGATTAACAGGTATGTGATTACAGCAGTAACTAAGCGGCCTTATTGCGCTATTAGTTAGGCAGAATTGTGCTTTAAAACTTAATTATGGCCATATGCGGTCTCTTGCGGGGACTAGGCTTTCAGTGCTTTAGTTTGAAAATAAATTACAGCTAAACCAATTGCTAAACAGTGAACGAAGGATTATGAAACGATTTTACGCAAACTGCAGGAGGCCTAATAAGGCCACTTTGGAGAAACATAAAAGGATAACATTATGAATCGTGATATGGCGAAGACAGTCCGTGTTTTTCTTTTTTTGTCGCTACTCTACGTAGGTATAATCAAAGAGATTGGGATTTGATTTGGATCGGATTTAAGACAGAAAAAAAAAACTGATAAATGCTTTACCAATGGGATTTGATACGATTAACTTAACGGTTAACTGTCCATTATGTTATCCTTTTATGATTCTGCCAAAGTGCCTTTTTTAGGCCCCCTGTTTTAAAATGGAATTGATTTATGTTCGGTACTCTAATTATGATCTTAGTGATCATAATTTATTCTGCACTTTTCACATTTATGGTCGAATTCTGAAACACAAAAATCCATGTGGTTAGTGGTAGTTATTTTTTCTATCTGTGCTAAAATACCAATCAATCCAATCTAAATCCAATCCCAATCTCTTTGTTTATGCCTATACGTAGTGCAGCGAAAAAAGCAAAACACGGACCTTCTTCGCCATTTATGATTCATAATGTTATCCTTTTATGATTCTGCTAAAATGGCAAAAAGGCGTGGCACACTTCAGTACCTTTATAGTTAATCAATTTGGACGTGTAAAAATGTTTGTACAAACCTACCTAGAAATAAAATCTTTTATCACTTATCAATTTTTCTTTGTTTATGTTTGCAAAAAAAAAAATAAGGTGTTAAGTATCTACCTACTATAATAAGAAGTACACCACAAAATCTTTAAAAAAATTACCTTAATTAATTGCTCCCATGTCTAGCTTACGAATAACTTTATGCAACTTAGCATCTAGATTTTCCTAGACAACTTCCTACGCTTTACGATAACTTCTTCAAACATCCATCAAGTTATGAGAGTAAATAACAAAAAGTATTTACCGGAGCAGCATGTGGCGTGTTACTAAGGAAGCTATCATGTCAATATATTATGATGACATGGGTTTGGGTAGTCCATTCATCATAATTTGCCACGATCGTTCAAGTTTGTTTCTTGCGGTAAGCGCCGAAATTGATACGATGGGGCAAATATTATGTCTGCAAATTGTAGAATATTTTTAGGAGAAAAAATGAGGAAAATGTTCAGTTTTTCATTATTTAGGTACTCAAAATATTTAGTTGTTTTTTTAATTTAAATTAAATAACTCACGATAGTTGTTTAATGTGATTCATTTTTATAACTTGATGTACAGTGTGTGTAGCAATAAAAGTCGATTAACACTTCAGTTTTTTTAATCTCAGTTATTGAGCAAAATATTAACACTTCAGTTTTTTGAATATTAGTTATTGAGCATAATATTTGTTCAAAATGGCATTGCACTTCTGCTGCAATATTGAACAAATATTTTGCTCAATAACTGAGATTGAAAAACTGAAGTGTTAATCGACTTTTGTTGCTGGCCGTACAACTAAAAGAATACTGTTAAGCAATCTGTAACTGTATTAATGGATATGATGATAGTAGTTTGCTCATAATCCTTTGAAGAATCGGTTTCTGTAATTTTTTTATATTAATTATGGTCACGCTTTTGCTGTACAGTCAAAACAAACCAAAAGGTTCAACGTACCTCCTACTCCGAGTATACAACATTTACCGGGTCTAGCCGGTAAATGTTGTATACTCGGACTTAATGTCTCAGGCATTTTCTACCACTCAACCTTAAGAGGGAATTCGGGTGGGTGGTCTTTTCTCCATAGAAACGTTCCGCCTGTTTTCTTTCTGGTTAATGACCATAAAGCAATGATTTTTTACAGAATAATAAATATTAACGGTTGGCGCAGTGGTTAAGCGATTGACTGCTGCGCTGCGTGCCGCGGGTTCGATTCCCGCACAGAACAAATATTTGTATGACCTACAAGTAGTTGTTCCGGGTCTGGCTGTTTGTGTATGTGAGTTTAAATGTTTGTAAACGCACCCACAATACATGAGAAATTCCTAGAGTGGGGCAACTTTAAAAAAAAAAACCTTGTATGTCCCTATGTTTTGTATGAAAAAAGAAAGACATAGTAAAAAAGTAAAAAATATGATTGATGTGTATGTACAAGTGTTTGTAAAAACCTACTTACAGAAATAAATAATTTATCATTTATTTATCATTTAGTGTATATCCTTCTTATTCAGTTTATAAAATATCTTTTAAATTAGTTCAATATTGGAGGAGGAAATAGGCGAGAGCCAAACTTGAAATTATGATGTTTTACTTAGACTTTTTCAAAAGTCTCTCCGACCGCATTTCCTCTTAAGATAATGCATTGACAAAACATAGGAGATGCAATTATGATTATCGGCCGGTAGATATTCGTACATTACCTACTAATCATGGAGTGTTCAATGAACAGCTAACGGTTCGGTATAATAATTTATAGGAAATTTATCATGGTTAGCTCATAACATTCCCTTTCTTTTATTTTTTGTTGAAGGAAATAAAATATGATTATTTTGGCACATAAGTTTCGGTATGTAACTTGAGTCGCATTTCACTGCAGTCAAGACTCAGATTCTAAAATACAAAACTTTATGAACTTCTTATGAAAAATAAATAAGTACTTAGATACGCACTGCAAAAAGCGAGAGATTTACACAATATATTTATAAAATGATCGGAAACGCACTTGGTAAAACATGGATTTTCCTGAAACCTGTTGAAATGAAATAGTTGAGTATCTACTTGAATAAAGCGAAAAGTTATTCATTTGTTTCAGTTGATCTGTTCAGTAAAATTAATTCTTTAATCATATTCCGTCAAATTAATTTCCATTCGGGTTGATAAATGTAATTTTGCACAGTACAAATTTAACGTTTGCTTGTAATTAATACAAAGGTAGCACAATTGTTGTTTAATTACAGCATGATATGCATGACGTAAAATAATGATGCAATGTAAGTTTCTACTAATTCTGTATGACTAATGAGTTTGTATGTATGTAATGGGGTGCATTATTACCCCACGAGTACCTTATACGCCCAGTGCTCTCTGGGCGGACAGCACCGCTCCCAACCATACTGGATAATATTTTCTCTCCGGAATAAGATTTTCTTTCAATATATCGTTTGTGCAGACAAGAAGTAGTGAAGAAGTAATAATCTCTGTAATTAGCTAGCAGAATGTTAAACATGTTCTTTGTAAAAATAATGACTGAAAGAAACAAGCAGTAAATACAAATGAAAAAAACATTGATCTGAACTGCTTTAAACAGTTCCATATGAGCCTAACGTTCAAAACAGAATTTTTTACTGATCTGAAAACAGTTAAAGCTTGAGGAAAAATCTTACCGTCATGACAGTAAGCTTTAAGAGGTCACAAAATTAACTCTTTTATTCAATTGGTGGTATCGTTCAAACCATTGAAATTTACTTCAATTACAGTAATGGTGGTTTTACTTTTTCTGTTGCTTTTTCAATTAATAGTATGTTCAATCATTAAAAGTTACTGTTTTGTCTTTTGTTGTTTTACGAACATTTCTTGTTACTGTATAAAGTCAGTAAATCTTAATGAAATCGCTTTAATGTGGTGTAGTAAGAAATTATTTTATTCAGTGTAGATACTCTTTGTGTCTAAGGTTTAGGTGTTTAGACTGGGTTAGAAGCAGTTCCCTATTTGCCAGTAACCTCAGATTCAAGCATTGAGTTTTGGTGATTATGAGTACCTATAAATATACTTTCTCAGACGAACATTGTAGCAATGTAGGTACGTTGGGATAGGACCGTAGGAATCAAATTGCGCCATTGTGTTCTACCCGGAAGGTCCGGGAAGAATAAAATGTTGTCAGAATAAAATAGAACGCGAATGCGCGATCATCGTAGGTTCGCGCGAATTTTACTTGTACGAATGCGCGATCAAACTTATTGAACTCGAATAGGGGTCCTAACTGACAATCGCACTACGCGGTCGCGCGACTCAAATGTTTGAAAATCTATTCGCGCGAACTTAGTTCGTACGAACGCGCGATCAAACTTATTGAACTCGAATAGGTGTCCTAACTGACAATCGCACGACGCGGTCGTGCGACTCAAATGTTTGAAAATCTATAAAATATATAAATCTATAAAATAGGTCATCCAAATATTTCCTGACAGCAAAAATTGAGCGTCTCTGACGTCCATGGTTGTTGGTACCGACCGTGCCATTGCCAAACTAGATACCTACTCACTCGCGCGATGATCACGCATTCGCATTCTATTAGGACGATGCCTTACGCTGTTCTCTTATTAGGAAGAGAATAGCGTCAATAATGGGTAGGTTGTGCGGAAGCTCTAACAGCATCCTGAAAACATTATTAGACAAAATGGACAGTCCCTTTATAAGGCACTGGGTACGGAGCGGAGGCAACTGCCAATGTATGTTGGGCCACATCATTTTTAGTTGTAAAAGTTCACTATCATAGTTTTAAGTCATTGTTTCTTGTAGTCCAAAATCAATACCTCCTTACATAGTAGGTATAAAAAAAAGTCGCCGAAATTCCTGTAAGCGCATAACTTCCGAATCATCATCATCATTTCAGCCGAAAGACGTCCACTGCTGGACATAGGCCTGCCCCAAGTTGGGGGGTTTGCCATAATCGCCACGCTTGGCAGGCGGGTTGGCGATCGCAGTATAGTATGGTGGTGGAATGCATAGAGAACGCTGCTGCCCATTCTCCGGTACGACCCTTAGTCGCCTTTTACGACACCCACGGGAAGTATGGTATGTAAAAACTTCCGAATGACTGCACCAAATTGGATAATTATTTTTTTGTTGTGTTCGGTATTGACAGGACAAGGTTTGTATGAAAGAAAATTTAGGAAAATCGAAAAAAAATTGCACTCTTGCGAAGCTGGGGCGGGCCGCTAGTATCCATACTAATATTATAAATTCGAAAGTAGCTCTGCCTGTCTGTATGTTACCTTTTCACGCCTAAGGGTCAGCGCACACCAAGAGCAGAGCAGAGCAGAGCATTTTCTGAGATTATTGAAAAAATATCTTATGATTATTATCATACTTCGCAAAATTTAATACGTCCAAATTTGATGCTCGACCATGCTCGAGCAAGCCGACTGCGTGTTCGAGTATGCATTCGAGCAGTAGTCGACCATGCGCGAGCATTTTGCAGTTCGGTCTGCGCTGACCCTATGTCACAGAACGGATTTCGATAAAATTTTCCAGAGAGATAGATTGCATCCTGGGGAAGGACGTAGGATAGTTTTTATCGACATACCTCGCGGGCGAAGCCGCGGGCGGAAGCTAGTATTATTGTATTCATTTTTTTCCAAACTAGCCGGGGATTTTAATTCTTACGATCTTATCGCAGCGCTGAACTTTGCCCGAAATACTCTATAATTCAAGTTCAGCCATGTCGAAACTGTCGTCTAGATGCTACAACTATCGACGATCAAACTATATTACCTAACAAAATACCGTGAGTTAAACTATTTAGTGCATCGACAACTTTGCTACCAGGGTATCGTCGTTAATAGAAGTTAACCTTTACAAAGCGTGAACCATAGTTCAATAATGTCGTAACATAGAACTTACATTTTCAGCAAAATTGTTCCTATAGGTACCTACATCAATTTATCACAAGAAATTTTGTTGACATAATCCTGGTAACTTTTCATATTTCAGGACAGTTAAGAAATGCAATTTCTGGCCAGGTTTAAGTCTAGACGGTGTGCAATATCTGATTGGCAAGATCACCTAGGATTTTAGATGATATCTTATTGCTGAGGACGAAAGAATCTACTTGCGTTAATTTCGGAGCTCATTTTCTTTTCACCAATAATGGACATTTTTCATTATTATTATATTATTCCACTTAGTATTTCGAGACATCGCCAAGCGGTTGACTCTTCACGTGACCAGAGGGCTGTCCTATTTTTGGGCAAAGAATCAGCATTGCTATACAACGTGGCAAGCCTTTTGCTGTCCATTCTCTGTCTGTCCTTATTCTCATAAACCTCATTTACAACAACATCGTTCTTGGTTGGCAGCCAGATGTTACTGTTGCAATAACAATTTCAAGATCTTCTTTCACATTCTGAAACGGGCTACAAATACCTGATACTATTAAAGATATAAACAAAATAGTTAAATGGAGAAAGCTGGTAATGGCACAGGTCAGCCGCGCGGTGGTCCAAAACTCTGTCATATTTTGGCACCTCGCCAACAACAAGCTAAGATTTGTACCGTATCTTATTCATATTATAATAGCGTGCTCCGTAACTTGTATGAAACACGCGAGACAATTTGTAGCGGTCTAATATCAAGGTATCACATTGTGTAGGTAAGTACATCAAGATCCATTTACTGTCAGTGTGGAAATGGGCTGAAACCTGTTATAAATAGTTAAGGGACGAGCAACGCTCCGGTTACACAGTTCGTTCGTGTAACGTGGAGAAAAAATTGTCAGTAACGCGATTCTCTGAGTGACAGAACAATACATTTATTCTTCACGTTGCAGAAAATGTGACATGAGATAGAAAGCGTCCGGGTAATAAGAAAACTTCAGAGTTTTTATACTTCTGCTACGTATATTAAAATACCTTTGTAGGATGCTTTTGATGCACTCGTTCAGTGAAATGAGAAGTGATTGTTTTTTCCTTTTTGTCAAGGTATCTAGAGTAAACTGTAGGATTTTTATTGAATTAGAAACTCAAACGACCTTTAAAAAGTAGTTGGCTATGAACGCATCCACTATATTTAGTCAGACAACTGAGAAAATAAATTAGCATTTCGTGGAAGCAATTCGAGTAGGTTAAACAATTCTAATGAAGAAACTTTCAGGGCTCCTGCTGTTAAGTACACGAACAAACGATAATATCCAGTTCATCTCCCCGATTGTCCAAATACATGGAACGTTACCTACATTTGTTCAGCTATTTAGTTCAGAACTCACGTTAGACACCGTTCGCGTAATATCAGCTTTTGAGGCTTCGTTTACTAGGAACATGAACCTCCGATTAAGCCCGATGATTAGTTCGTATCCTGGCTGGTGTGTCGGTTCGTCAGAACTCAGAAATGCAAGAAATGAGCGTCAAACAAATGAGTATCGGTTTGCTGACACGTTGCATCTCGTAAGTAATTATGACGTCTTTATCATGCAGTCGGTAATTCGGTATGTCTAGCTTTTATTGCAATCAGCAGGTGCAATTGCAAAATTACTCTCGGCCCCAGTTTGTTTGTCGAAATATTTAGGCAAGTTTCATCATGTTAGCCCAGTCAACAGACAATATTGTGGATAGTGTCAGTACCCAAACTAACAGGACTTTAACCGTAGTTTACGTGTTGAAAATAAACATGTGTAATATCACAGTTGATAGTGGGATGCCGTCCGACCGCGTATTACACAAACACCGGCTTGACGGAACCATTTGTTAGGGCCGTTCTTTGTAAGCGTCTCGCTTTGTGATTCCCGTGTACATAGCGTGAACATTTTGACAAGTGGAATTTGTTCTGCAAGAGAGGGTTGGAAATATACATGGCGGCAATGATAATTTTGCTGCTGTGAAACCGTGGTACTTTGATTAAGCTTTGGCTGTTAGTTAACTTGGTGTTTTGGGTTATTGTGCTTCCCTACGTTTGTTAAAGTAATAAGTATTGTACATGATGATTGAGTGACAGGGGATCGTATCCTTTGTTTGTCTAATATTTACCTATAGCTTTTCTTGGTGTATATAATGCCAAAAACATATTTAAAAGAAAGGGCTGATGATGACTTTGATGTCTACAGTTCTTTTGCATTGTGATAATAAAGCATAGGTACACTGATCATCACCTTTAGAGGTAACAGGAAGCTAGATGTCTCCACGCGAACAAGAGAGTCTCCGCTCGAGTGAGTAATTTTTACGCGAACGCGATTGTGATAAACAGTAGGTTCTACTGAACCCCCTCCCGAGACCAAACAACAAACGGGCCGTGAGTGTAACATGCACAATTTTTCGGACGTTTAATTTCCTCCTTTAAAGTTTTAATTCGAGACATAAAGCGTGCTTAAAAGCGTTGTCTGGCAAGTTTCATCATCGCACAGATGCTTCGGTAGGAAGCTTACTTTGCACACAAAGCCTACAAGTACAAAAGGCCCTGCCTCCGCTCCATTTTGTGTCTGACAAGCCGGGAAGTCGCGGAATGAGACGCGTCAACTCTGTTATGACGTCACCCGTTCAAATGTTTAAATTTAGAAGGATCGGAGAGTGACAGGCGTTCGGATTTTGTTACTCCTTGAGAAAAGCCTTCTTGGAAGAACTTTTTAAAAGTTTTGTGTTTTGAAAATAATAATAAATTAATTTCTTTTTAAATTTAAAATGAGTATTTGAAAATCGGGTATTTCACATCTGGGATCAAAAGATCCGACTCATTTTCAGTAAATTACTACCGCTTACTACTAGGAAACAATAAACTCAAAAGGTTATGCGGATTGGCACCATGAATGCTAAATTGATTGCTCGTGACGGCTACTTAGTGGCAACGCCGCTAACTGTAGCTAAGGGCAATAAATAGAATCCGATAGTACCGACCGGCGGTCATGTCACACGCACCTGTCCGACGATTAAACTCTACCGTATCGTGCCGTCCACTATAATCTACGACGTTTAATTTTGAAGTCAATCTTCAGGGATGGCGGTCTCTTTGCACAATTTGAACCAAAAAATCTAATTATAAATTAATAGAAACCGCTTTGGAATATAATCTTAGAAGAAAATGGATCATTCAAAATTTTTTTATTTCAACTTCGTCATAAAAAGAGTATTGCCATGCCACCACCAATTTCTTACGTAAAAAAAAAGAAAACGAAGATACAAAATCTCGAAAATAATTTCCAAACATTCAACAAGACTCGTAACTCGAGTTCCAGGAAGCGCCCGTTTACAAATGTAACTGTATTATTACAAAATGAACTGACGTACGCAGCTCATCCCTAACAGGGGAAGATGCGGTGTTGTCTACTCCGCGTTATTATTTTGGCAATAATATCATATTATGCTTTCAGACGGTACTTCCCCCCCGCCCCGCTCCGGTACCCCCTCTGCTGGCAACGACGAGCTACAGAAATAGTATTAGAAATTCATAGTCTATTATTGAACGGATACTTTCGTATTTAGAACATTGCTTTTGTGTTTGTAAATGACTTAAAGTCTTGTTGCGTTGATATTTGGTGTTGTTGGCGGGAAAATTTTAGGGAAAGTAAACTATACACAGTGATCGCCAGACGATCGAGACGATACTTGATTGTGTAGGCTCTGTAAACAAAATCTAATTAAGTATTCAATCTGACTATAAACTTAATGCCTAAACTGTCTGGCCTTCATAGAATACAAGACATTTCTATCAGTACCTACAGTATACGCTATTTATAAATTAACCCAAGTACCTTATAAATCATTTAAACACTACTTGGGAAAATTTATCATAAAATAGGTTCTACCAATGTCACGAGCTCGACGTACAAGCGAATATCGAGCGAGTTCATAAATTCGAAGTGGAGTTATGTTTTGGTTGTTCAGCGTGACAGATAAGAGGTGCGTCGTAAACAATACGCTTCCGTCTGTGACGCCGGCTGACGCTAAGCGAGTAAGCGTCATACAGCCTATCCTAATAATCCTATAGCATGTGGGATTTTTGAGCTGTCGATATTTATTTTTACTTAGTCTGGCAAAACATCGATTCGTTTGAAATTGGTTTGATCCTACCAAAGTGTGGTTTCGGTGGTATTAGGAAATAAATGTTAGATATGTTTTGGTAAGCTTTAGAGGTGTAAGAAAAGAGGTGCGTCGTAAAAAATACCCTTCCTTCCGTCTGTGACGCCGGCTGACGCTAAGTGAGTGAGCGTCACACAGCCTATCCTAATAATCCCTAGCGTGTGGGGAACATTTTTGAGCGGTCGATATTTGCTTTTAGTAACTCTGTTCGTTAGTTTTTCTGCGTGATCGAATCGGAATGAGGAGATCCGCAGGAGAACCAAGGTAACCGACATAGCCCTAAGAATTGCCAAACTTAAGTTGCAGCGGGCAGGGCACATTACTCTCAGAACAGATGGCCGATAGGGTGGCGACCGCGTACCGGAAGACGTAGCGCTGGAAGGCCTGCCACAAAGTGGTCCGACGACCTTGTGGAGGCCGCAGGAACCCGTTGGATGCGAGAAGCACAGAACCGATCGAAGTGGAGGTGCTTGGGGGAGGCCTATGTCCAGTAGTGGACGTCTTTCGGCTGAAATAATGATAATGATGAACTCTATTCGTTAACTGATTTGTTTGATTATGGTTTGATGCTGGCAAAAGCGTGCTTTATAAAACAGAAAACACAGGGAAAAATGTTTTAGTAAGCTTTAGCGTGACAGATTAGATGTGTCATAAACAATACACTTCCGTCCCCCGTCTATGACGCCCTGCTGACGCTAAGCGAGTGGCGTCACACAGCCTATAGCGTGTGGGGAACATTACTGAGCGAATATTTGTTTTTCGTTAGTTTGTCAGTTATTTGATTTGTTTGGTATTGATTGTATTTAAGATAAAGTTTAGTGTTTATAAAAATAATAATAAAATACGGGACTACGCTTCTGCTTTGTGACGTATTTTGAAGTAATTTAAAAAAGGATAAATATTTATTTCATGTTTCCAGTTTTATCCTTCATTAAGGATAAAACTGGAAACATGCCTCAAGTGCTTAGCCTTGTTCCCTAGTTTGTGTACTACCAAGTGTAAGTACAAAATACGACAAAATCCGTGACACATTTCTTGTCACTGTTACGTAGTGCGTGCTCGAGCTGCCGTAAGGAAGTGTTAGCGAAGTTTAGCATCCAAACTATCTGATAAGACGTGGGTCGTAACAATACGTTCACATCTGACGCCGCGTACACGAAGTTACGACGTTTTAAAATGATATGGAAACATTTTGTGCAGTTCGCGACGACACTTAGTTACCTAAATAACATCCGATCTCGTAACACTATTAGATGACACGTGGAAGTAGGACGCCATGTCATAGTCATTGGGAGGGAAAAAGAGACAAGACGATAGACTTAGTTAACTACCCAAGTTCTGACGTGCCGCTTGCGGGCCACGTGAAAGAGACCTCTGAGTTTGTTTCGGCGTTTCTTTCCTGGTCTAAATACAAGTCAGCTAGAAAATGCCGGCGCCATATAGTTTTTAAAATATTGATCAACAAAATATTGTATTCCCTGATCTAAAAACTAGTCAGCTAGAAGAGAGAGCCTTCTAGTTTTTATGGTTCCGTACCCAAAGGGTAAAAACGGGACCCTATTACTAAGACTCCACTGTCTATCTGCCTGTCACCAGGCTGTATCTCATGAATGAACTGTACATAGCTAGACAGTTGAAATTTTCACAGATGATGTATTTCTGTTGCCGCTATAACAACAAATACTGAAAATAGAATAAAATAAATACAACAAAAGTCTTTTTTTCGGCGTTTTTGCCTTGTGGTACGGAACCCTTCGTGTGCGAGTCCGACTCGCACTTGGCCAGTTTTTATTAAATATTGATCAACAAAATATTGTCGTGTCAAAGTGTCTTAAAAGATAGTACTTACATAAATGAACATTTAATTTCACGCATAACCTATCTACCTCTTTTACTTATTACATACTAGCTGACCCGGCAAACGTTGTTTTGCCATATAAATTATTTGTCCGCCCGGCGCTACTTCGTTCGCGTGGTGTCCTACCCCTTACCCTATCCTACCCCTACACTACTCCTACCCTACTCCTACCCTACTCCTACACTACTCCTAACCTACTCCTACCCTACTCCTACTACTTCTACCCTACTCCTAACCTACTCCTACCCTCGTCGTCGTCGTCGTCGTTTCAGCCGATAGACGTCCACTGCTGGACATAGGCCTCCCTCAATTTTGGGGGGGGTACTCCTACCCTACTCCTACCTTACTCCTACCCTACTCCTAACCTACTCCTACACTACTCCTTTAAGTAAAAAAAAAGATAAAAAGTATCCTATGTACGTCTCCTGGTTCTAAACTACCTCCCCATCAATTTTCAGCCAAATCGGTTCAGCCGTTCTTGAATTATAAATAGTGTAACTAACATGACTTTCTTTTATATATATAGATAGATTATATCATTAGTGGTAGCTAAAAGTACAATGTAAAACAGGTCTGAGGATTAAAGTAGTTGTCCTTTCTGCTTTGTTTCCCATCCTGTTTATCGGATTCTTCTCAAAATAGCTCTTTAGTTTTTTTTTCGCTTTTTCCTATAAGAGATAGAGTAAAAAGTTACCATCTGTCTTTGATTTGGATAAAGATCAGATCTAGTTTATGAAATATTATTATTTTAAATTCAAAACGGAATGTAAAATTTATAATTAAAATCGACCAGTCTTCGTTAAATGTTTCTATTATGAGAACTGCCAACCTTTACTTCGTCATTCGGAGATCGGAAGTTGAGAAGCGTTCAAAAAGGTCTTATCCAAAGAGATTTCATTAGAAAATTCTTTGGTTTAGAAGGAAAACCTCATTTTAAATTTCAAAAGTTTTAAATGCGGATATTTTAATACAAGAAAGATGGCCGACCCGCGTCACCCTTTATAATGCCTTTTTGAACTCCTTTTTTGAGATATAAAAGTAGTAAAATAATGCTTTCTTAAATTATGATAGTACCTATATGGATACTTATTCTATACTAATAAAACTTCAGAGATCAGAATAGACCAATAATTATTGGAGAAAATTATAGGGTATTTAACATCGCGCTAGGGCCCTTAGGAGCCGAGCAGAAAGAAAAAAAAGTCAGAAAGAAAACGAAGTAATACGCGGACGGACGATGCGATACGATGGGGTGGGTCGGGGGAACAAGAAAATTCACGCGGACGAAGTCGCAGGCTGAAGCTAGTCTAAGTGTAACGTAACGTCGTCTGTAGAGAACTAATGTCTTTCCTAAAAGCATGGTTTCCATTCCGATATAAAAGCATTATCCACATCTTAATAACAAACACTCCAAATAGTTAGATTCCATTTAATAGAACACAAACATTCAAATATTTCCAAGTTTCTCACAATCTTTATGAGACATTATGTGTAGTTAAATCTATGGGTTAAACACACTAATCGACGTTAAATTTTAATTAATTTCGACATTTATTGATTTCAATATCACTTTATTTAAAGTGTGATGAAAAGCTCATTCGGAGAATTCTCCGATAGAGTAAACATTGGGAGCAGTGGTGGCTCAGTGGTAACGGTCCCAACTTACGAGTTGTTGGTCGTAGGTTCGAACCCAGACAGGCACTTTACTTTGTGTAAATTATTTCATAACCACTGCTCTCAAAACGAAAACATCATGAGGAAACCGGCATTACGTAGAACCAAAATTTCGAAGACATGTGACATCTACCAACTCGCACCACCTCACTCCCTCTCGAAGGGAGGAGTAATATTATAGGCTGATTATGCATTATGTTTAAATATTGTAAAAAATATAAATTTAGTTTTACTAACGAAAGGACAATGCCCTCATATTGCTTCACATTTCACTATTCTTTAAATAGTCTTTCTTTGTAATCCGAACAGCAATTTGATCTTCTACAGTCGATCAAGATAGGTGTAGAACGGGCCAAAGGGAAGTCGGGCCAATCTTTTTTTTTAGAATTTTGACCCGTCGAGTCCTACGTAATAAGTAGTAAGTGCAAATACGGTTTTTTGCCTATGACACTTTTTTAAATCATTGATTTATTCACAGTAAAATAAGGCCCTAAAGTAGTGGGAACATACACAGAAAACTTTTTTTTTTAATAATTACTAATAACAATACCTTTAATTTTATACTAATCCTTAGAAGATAACTGGCAGACGAGTCTTACCTGAAACAAAACAAAAAACAATAAGAAAATGTCGTCAAAACTTACGGACATATAAGACATATAAGGGGCTTACATGACCTAAAAAGCGCGGTCACTATCGGACTGCATAGAAAAGAAAGAGAAGCGGGATGACACAATGCTGGTAATTTAGTGCAAAATATGAAGCAATTATTTAGTTACAAAAAATCTATTGTTTGGATTAAAAAATTAAAACACTAGTGTTTTAGTATGTTACTTGTAGAATAATCTGACAAAAACAGAATGATTGTATGTGGTTTTTATTGTAAAATGAAAGTTTTTAGAGGTATCTTCATGATATCGTATCAAATTAGTTGTATTATGTTTTCAACACACTATCTACCTAGCCATCCTGAAGAATATCACATATTTTTCTGATTTTGTTTACTGTTGTATGTCCTGTAATCCTCTTAAGAGTTAAACCTAAGTAGTGAGGATAAAATAGTCAAGATAAAAACTGTCCATAACAGTAAGAAGCTGAGTAGAGCAAGTGATTCTTGTCATTCCACCATCTTGTTTCACTGGCAGACTGGCAGCTCTCTCGGAGGACGAAACATTTTCAGACAACGACGGATATTATAACTGTCAAACATCAAAACAAGACGGTAACTGTGCTCCTGACATTACACATTATTAAAGACTAGAAGAAAAAATGCTTTGGAATTTTTTCGCTCGACCTTTTGATAGATAGATACGACTTTCTTAGACGGCCTTAACTTCAAAGGGCTAATTTATGTAACTTTCAAAGGTATTTTCTTTTTAGGGTTCCGTAACCAAAGGGTAAAAATGGGACCCTATTACAAAGACTTCGCTGTCTGTCCGTCCGTCCGTCTGTCTGGCACCAGACTGTATCTCAAAAACCGCGATAGCTAGACAGTTGAAATTTTCACAATTTATGTATTTCTGTTACCGCTATTACAACAAACACCTACTAAAAACAAAATAAAATAAATATTTAGGGGGCTTCCATACAAAAACGTGTTTTTTTTCGGAGTTTTTGTGATAAGGAACCCTTTGTGTGCGAGTCCGACTCGCACTTGGCCAGTTTTTTTCAATTTCAATTTTGTCGTGCTGGAATTTTATAAGAAATGCCAGCTAAAATTGTAATTTATGTAGTTGGTCAGGTTCTGGATTATTTTAATTTAGGTAATATTTTGGTGAGGATGTCGAACTGGATTAGTTTAAATGGCTTTCATTTTTATTCGGCCAAATAAATTTATTTTCTGTCCCTTTCTTCCTTTCCTTCTTTCTATTGTACCATTAGCAAGCTTGCAATGGTACCTACATATATTTACTTGTAGGTACGCACGAAAACATGTCTTGCTACACATTTCCAGTATAAGCTGACTTCTCATTATACGAAAAGCCTATGTACAGGGTTATTGGTAAAACATTAACAACCTCTTAAGAGGTCATTGTACTCATCATTATGAACAACTTTTACTATGAGACCAAACCTGAAATTACCAAAAAAAACAGCTGTTCGCTGTTCCCTACATTTATGTTCGTATTATCTCGTCAAAATGTAGGGAATATAGCTGATTTTTTTTTTCGCTATTTCAGGTTTGATAGGTTTGGTCCCATAGTAAAAGTTGTTCATAATGATGAGTACAATGACCTCTTAAGAGGTTGTTAATGTTTTACCAATAACCCTGTCTAAATGCAAGTACTTACAACTAAATCTGGAATTCTGGAAATATATAGCGTGATATATCGTAGTAAGAATCTTGATTTATTAACTGTAATTTTGAGTAAGTTTAGTATAATATTCTGTCTAATTCTACTACGAAATACGTCCGTCAATCAAAACCTTAGCGTTCTTAAGGTGTATATACTGCCGTAAGTCGATGTAAACATTTGACTGTGTCTCAAGTATAGCCACGATGGTAGGATGGATGTAGGTGAAGCGGTGAGAGGGTTCACAACACAAATGTTCAGAGTCGTCGCTCGAGGCGCCACTCCACGGAACATCCTCTGTGCCAGAACCCGGTAACTATAAGCACCTATGTAGGTATGGGTAACAACGTTAAATAACTAGCAGAAGGCCTGTTTCTTGGCTAAAAGATGTTCGTTGTTGTGTACGGTTATATTTTGTTATTTGTTTTAGGGTTTGCCCAATTAGTTTCATGACACAAGTGAGCTACCTTTCTCAGTTTAATTACTGAAACCTCTGTTTTCTAATCTATTACTAAATAAAAAGAATTATGTACTGAAAAAAAAATCTGGTAATTCCAATAAATATTTTTGTATAGGTACTTACCTAGCAAATATTTTTAAATCATACCTCTAATTATTTTTTGTCTTTAAATACGTTGCTATAATATATGTTGTTGTTTAATAATGAATACATAATAATGTAATTTTTAAACTCATGAATAAAAATCTGTAAGTATACATTGTCTCCTATAAACAAACAAAGTTGTTTTCGCAAGAGGTTTGTTCACATTGTTAATTTTAATAAAGTAAATATAAGGTTCGCTATTTTAGAAACTTTTCAAATTTGTAACAGGCTCCTGAAAATTGTCTATCATCATAGCGCTACCATTTTAAAATATGAACTTATTCGATACAAAATATATGACTGTAGACAGGTTACATGGTTACATCGCGATGAAGGTAGGTAACATCGTTACATCGCGATGTCAACTTTCAAAGCTTTTCACTGTAGAAAGTGAAGTTCTCTCATTTCCGTACACTAACATCTACGGCGAGAGGTCCTTGCCTGGCGCAAATCAAATACTGTTTATAAAATGTAGATAAGGTATATTTTAATAAAATTTAGTTCGTTTGTAGATGATTTACAGGACACAATACAGAGGTTTATTTAAAAAAAACGTTATAGGCTGATTACGTACGTTACGTATATTGGGAGTAAAAGACTACTTTTGAATTCAAGTGTAGGGAACAGCTGACTTTCACATGTTTTTTTTATTACCTAGAGTAAAAATAGAAGCATTTATCGCTCTTTCAGAAATGAATAACTGTTCTAAAATGTGCAAATTAAACAATTAAAATACAGATTACTATGTTGGTAAGACTTAACCTAAACTGTATTACCACATTGATTAATACGAAATGAAAAATAAACATTCGATTCAGGCGAAACCCATAAAATAAAATTTTCAATACTGCAATAGAATAGATAATAGTACATGTCAAAGCAAATAAACTAAACGAACGAGTTTCTAGAATTATAAGGGTCACAGTCTCACAAAATTGAAAGTAAAAATCACGAACAATCAGGAGGCCTAAAAAGGCCACGTTGGCAGAATCATAAAAGGATAACATTATGAGTCATAATATGGCGAAGATAGTCCGTGTTTTTTTTTTGCTGCACTACGTAGGTATAATCAAAGAGATTGGGATTGGATTTGAATTGGATTGATTGGTATTTTAGCACAGACAAAAAAAAGAAACTGAAAAATCCTTCACCAATGGGACTTGATACGATTGACGTAACAGTTAACTCTATTATGATTCATAATTTTAACGTAATTATGAAAACCTTTAAAAAAACACAACACATTTTCTAAAAATCTAACAACGTACTTAAGGTAACTTAACTAAAACTTAAGAAAATCCATAAGCAACTTGCCGAAACCTGCCTTCGCATATCGCGTCACTTACGACATCGATTTTTAATCTAGTCCATTAAAGTTAGAGTGTTGGGCTGATTGCTCCATCAGGACGTCTAATGCGTTTACCAGTACATCACCGCGGCTAAGAGCAATTTGCGCCTACATCTTCGACTTACCCTTTGTATAACTGCTATGTAACCACAGGGTTTCACTCACAGGTATGCGCTTGTATTGGGCACGAGTGAAATGTGGCATGTGAGTTACAATATTCTACACTGTATGTAATCATCATTTGCCTAGCCTTTTCTTAACTATGTTGGCGTCGGCTTCCAGTCTAACAGGATGCAGCTGAATGCCAGTATTTCACAAGGAGCGACTGTCTATCTGACCTCCACAACCCAGTTACTGGGTAAGACTGGTTGTCAGACTTTCGGTCTTCTGACTATCTTCTGGGGATCGCGCTTGACTCAAAGCTACAGTGGGGTCCGCACTTAACATCACATGCAGGGCGGCTAAGTTCGGCCGCTTACGCTGTTTGGAAAATTCGCCAATTAACAGACGTGGATACCGCGAGACTGGTCTATTTTAGTTACTTTCATGGCATCATGTCTTACGGTATTTTGTTGTGGGGACGGGCTGCAGATATTGATTCTATCTTCATTCTGTAAAAGAGGGCTGTCAGAGCCATCTACAAGCTCAGCAGACGCATTCTCTACGAAAAAAACATTTACCTACTTCATACAAAAGTGCAATACATACGCGGTGGAAATGTAATACTTCCAACGTTGGTGCATCTAGAATCATGTACGAGCACCTACCTACTGAATTCATGGTAAGAGTTTGAGGTGTCAACTCATGAGAACCAAAAAATTTAACAATAAAATTAAGTTAATTAATTTGTTTTAATTAAGTAAGTATTTATATTCATTTATTGCATTTATTTAGATTTATACAACTTTATTTTAACCGAATCTAAAAATAACAAAATCAAATCTTAACTTACCTAAAACTATACAGAAACTTAAAAAATAGCGACGGAAAATTCATACGCATCGCTGTCGACTGGTAATGTACCCAAGAGATTGGCGGCATTACCACGTTGTATGGCAATGCTTAGCCTCTGGCCAAGGTAAAAGCCAGCCCTTGGATCACGGGAAGTGTCAACCAGCCATTTCGAAATTTAAATTAAGTAAGGAGCTAGCAACTAACTTATGCATAAAATCGTTTGCAAATGACCGAACCGACATATTCATTTAAGACTTTGAGTCTTAAATGTGTACAATGAGTCTTGTAACTTCATAAAACGCGTTCCATAAAAGCTTAATCAGATAATAAGTTAAACTCAAGTTAGCATATTTCCATGTTCCCCCACATTATAATGAGAATGCAAAGTTTCTAGACTTACATGCATGAAGTGGAATGAGTTCCGTGATCACTTTATAAAACCTATTACGTACTGAATTTCAATCTAGAAATCATTTTTGGGAGCTGATACACATAATACAGTAACAAAGTTACGATCTATGAATTAAATGTACTTAATATATCTATACTCTTATATCTTAATATCGCTATGGAGATGGACATAGCTTGCAGAGTAAGCAAACTGAAGTGGCAGTGGGCTGGCCATGTCTGTCGAAGGACCGATGGCCGGTGGAGCAGACGAGTCCTGGAGTGGAGACCGCGTATCGGCAAGCGTAGTGTGGGACGCCCCCCAGCTAGATGGACGGTCGACCTAAAGAAGGTGGTTGGGGTAGACTGGATGCGGAAGGCGGAGGACAGGGTGCTGTGGCGCAGTCTGGGAGAGGCCTATGTCTAGCAGTGGACTGCGATAGGCTGAGTTGATATCTATACTAATACTAGTATAAAACTGAACAGTTTGTTTGAACGCGCTACTCTCTGTAATGCTATTCTGTAAAAAGTCTCACCGTGAAAACCTGGGTGAAGTGAGCTTAAAGTGAGCTGTCAATAGTGTCAATCGCTAGCATCAGGCCTTAGTATAAGTATTTTTTCGAGTCACGTCCGATTGCGAGCGCGTTAGAATTTTGTATGGGAAATTAGGTTTCTCCTAGTGACCACCAGGTGGCGCTATAACTTTTATGGTGTGGAAAAATCAGTGGTGTGACAAACGAGAAAAAAGTTCCTGTTTGTCATACTGGTGTGACAATCTGGTGTGACTACGAGTCGGTAATGTAAAATTCTAACTCACACTTAAGCCTCAGGTGGAATGACAGCTCACTTTAACCCTTAGTCTGCCGGAACGTAGATCTACGCGAGACACAATGGCTTTTTAATTGTGTCTGTAATTACGGCACACAAGCGGTTACGCTCACTTCACCTAAGTTATCACGGCGATCTTTTTACAGAATAGCACCGCTGGACTTTTCAAATATGACTGATAGCAGTCAGATTTGAAATAGTAGATTATGCACCGAGGGGCTAAAGTTGTGTCTTATGTCACGGGCGTTATATGGATTCAAGCTAGCCCAAGGCAAAGACACCTTTAGCCCAGAGGAGGATACTCTACTTTTTACACCTACTGTGAGAAAATAATAGCCATAGTACGAAAATTCGCGCCTTTATTGCGTCTACCAACAAGTAGCCAAGACACGGTCCATTCGATTTTCAAAAAAAAAAGTCTCTTCTACGGTTTTGTCGTGTGTGTCTATTGATATTGTGTTTTGGCGTTTGTGTAAACTAAGCTTTATACAGGGCTGGTAGAATGGTTTTGGATGATTGGCTGTATGCATTTTGAATTTAGAACGTCATTGGAGACGCTCGTGAAAATAGAGTATTTTTAATAAAATGTGATAAATCGACTGTAGTATAGATAGGTTTTATTATTTATTTATTTATTAAAAAATCCACAGCAATCTTATAGCAGTTTACTTAAAATAAATTAACTAATGTTACAGCCAATTACTATTACGGTATTACGGCGCGGTACAGTATTTGTTATTAATGCCAGTTTTAATGTTATTCCATTCCTTTTAAAAAATGGTTCGTAGTTATCTAATTATTCTTACAATATTATGTCTTCGAAAACATGGCAACGATATGAAGAAGCAGTCGTTATGATTTTGTAGGAAATCGAGAATATCATCCACGCGTAGTAAGGGTTTCGAGAATAGCTTTCCTCTTTCTGGCACCAAAGGGTGTTTGTTAGTACTATACTGCTAATTTAGCTGAGAATGTGAGATTCCAAATTCAAATCACATTATTGACCAGCGGGTCATAATGAAATCCAGTACAACATTATTGACCGGCTGTGCCCCCGGCCACTAATGACTCACTTTAGGTTAAGGTTGCTTGACATATAATTTGACATTTTCGAGCAGGTGGTGTGAAAAAATATTTTTGCGTTTGGTAGCCCATTTCTTAAGGAAGGCTTCGTATGCTGCACTGGCTGACGTCATCACGTCAACGCCGGCTGTCGCTGAAAACCAGCGCTGGGGCTCTGTCTCGTATAGGGTCTTAGCATTATGCTGAGCGATGGCCGTTTTGCGTAGATGTGACGCATACCTTCTCCCAAATTGTTGTTTTGTTTTTTTTTTGTTGTGTTTTTATTCTTTTTTTATTTTTATGCGTCATGTTTGCCGCAAATAAACGAATTTTCTTTCTTTTTTTTCTTAATTCGTTGTTATACTACATATTATATAAGTAGTAAAAGACAAGTACCTATGTTTTTATTCATGATATTGCTGGCTGACTGCTGAATTTTTCACGTGGTGGAAAAACCGTATTGGCTCGGCTTTCAGATATCCGATATTGAGTTTTGAACGCAGTTACATGATTGTGGTTTCTGGCTTGCTGGGATTGCTCTGAGAGAAAAACGCTACGACGTCTACTTCGTGTAAAATTACTGCCTGGCTTCCAAATTATTGCATTTAAAAACAAACAGTTTCCCCTTTGTGTCATACGGTATACCATCATTCGCTTATGAAACGGGAAGAGAGAGTGGCATATTTTGCCGAAAACCACACAGCCAAAATTCTGTTCAGTTCGAGATTTTTCCAAAAGTCAGCTATCACAAAGTAAGTTTGGCGAAACGTTGGAAACTTTATTTGCTTGCTTTGTGACAAGGCTTCACGGAAAAATCTCATATTTCCGATTGATGTGCCTTTCAGAGAGCAGATTGATATCGTATAGGAAACTGCACAGGATACGTTAAAGGGAAAGCCGTGCAAAAATTTGAAACAAACAAAAATAACACACCATATCGTATTAGTATGACACCCAAAGGGATGGAACGGTAGTGTTAGAGGAACACTGTTTAAAACAATGAACAGTTTAAAATAACTTACAAAGAAGTGGCTCTGGCATTATTGTTATATAAATATATTTAAGCCCTCGTGCAACACAATTCACTAAGTTTATTTAGCGCTAATCAAATTTAAAATAATTCTATTTCTGTCAATAGTTATGATGAAAGAGACAGAATTATGTTTTAAATTCGTTTATGCTTTTACAAAATAATGCATTTAATCACAGCGGTTCGCTAGGCAACCATGCAGCTTATACGAACTTGCCAGAGGGTCGAGCATGGCACTTTTTCTTCTTAGCGTGTCGATAGCAACCTAAATAGATTCGGCCCAGAATTGAGCTACTTGTTTGGCGCCATCACCAGCGTCCACCTGTAACGTGCCGCTGATAGGACACGCAGGACACGATATTAAGTGTCCCATCGTTTGTGGAACAGCACCACATTTGCACTCCAAGGCGGAGTCGTCTATGAATCTCCACCTGAACAGGTTTTCCTTGAGATTGTCAGTAACTTCAAGCCGTTGCTGGTCTTTCCTGAGGAACTGGGGTGGATCGAATAACTGATTTTCCCACCCGCACCCAAAACACGTGCTTTGACGTGGAGTTGCGGACACCAGCTCGTATTACCTATAAAGCATTTAAAGATTTGGTGCAAATGGGCCTTAATGTTTGTCTAGAGTCTACTTTAAGCCAGCGCGTTAAAGATCCAAAGATCTTGATCGCTCCAGGAAAGAAAAGTTTGATGTAGTTTTAAATTTTTTTTTATGCCACACTATACCAATATTGAGCAAAGGCCTCCCCAAATCTTTCCAGGATCTTTTGCAGAGCCACGTCGATCCAACCCTTGTGGTTCGTGTCTAGGTCCTCTCGCCGTTTCTTCACTTGGCCGCACTTAATATCGTTCCAAGAATTTGGAAAAAGTCTAAATACAGGTGTTTTTTTGTAAAGGGTTCAGTCAGAAAAAGAAGATCACCAGGGTCTTAGGACATTCCTAGGGAGAAAAAGAGCTCATTTTATCATCAGAATACTGTATTAATATAGCAGCTGCCAGTTTAAAAAAATATCATCAATACAAGACCAAAAAACTAGTTTCCACTTACCAATAAGTCTGAGAATACACAAGTCAGTGATGTTATTCTTTGAGACCTGCATCCGTTGTTAAAGTCTCGTTATCTCCGAACATGACCCGACAGCGACTGGGTAACAAATCTGTTTCAACTTTTATCAGTTTCAAAGATTTATATAATGTTCTCTTTATAGTTTGCACAGGTTTTAAAATCAAATAGCTACTGTTTCTGGGATTGGTTTAGTTTATTTTGAGCGAATAAATATTATATAGCATTTGTTTTGATAGTGGATTAAAAGTATGATCGAGGTAACGTGTTGTATTTGTATATTTTATCACGAGCTATGAGATTGAATGCAAACAAGTTTTTGTTGTAACGCAGTATTATCGGATAAAGAGAAAAACTAGAAAACAAAAAAAAAATACACAGAAAAATGATGAAATCTTCACAGTTTTACTTTACAGAATGTTACAGGCATGTAACATCTAAAGGTTGGTATGAAAAGCAAAAAAAAAAATAGAAAGTTCAAATATTCCCTAAATGGGTACTTGAATGCCTGGACGTACCAGGAATGTATAACATTAAACATTTCCAAAGAAAACATTGATCTTTTTGATCCCTGCCCTCTTTGTGCGTCATCGGAAGGGCTCACTGATAACATTTTTATTTTTTCTTTATTTCTCTTGTTTTCATTTCATCTGTGAGCCTTTTGTGATTATAATGTGAAACACGTAGGTATATCAGAACTGCGAGCAGGAAACTGATTTTTATTAATAATAAATTCCGGAATGAAGGATTTAGGCCGATTGGTTGCATCGATCGCTGTACCGGACGATATTTCAGTTTTTCAACATGTTGTAAAATATTTTTAATTCCTTTGTGAACTTGTGAAAGCTACATAAAATATTTCTGTAAGTACATTTATTTTTCGATGAAATACGTATCGTCACTGGAAAGGAGAAAATGCTAAAGCGCCATTTGGACCAAAATGAGTTATATACTAGGTATATCGTTGGATTTGATGTTTTTTCTGCGTCGATTTGTTTAGGTTTCAAGACAATGTAAGCTAATTTTAATTGGCTTGATTAATTGATACGATTATATTGTATAACTCATTTTGGCCCAAATGGCGCTTTAGCATTTTCTCCTTTCCTGTGACGATACGATTGTTAGTACTTATAGTTTCAACACTTATAATAGCAATAATTACCTACATACAAGTCATAATCAGCTTATAATGTTCCCTCTTCTCACATGCCTTCCTTCTATGGGAGGGAGTGGGCCGTAATCCACCACGCGCGGCCCAGTGCGGGTTGGTAGATGTCACATGTCTTAAAAGTTTTGCTTCTAAGATCATCCTCACGTTTTTTTCACGGTTTTGAGTGGTGATGAATACCTACACAAAGGAATAACAACATACAAGGACATCTCCAAATTATTGCGCAGAATTCGAAACAATGCTCGAGAAGTTTCCATCTGTTCCAAATGTTATTGATTTTTAATTTGGGTTGTTAATCTCGATTACGCGATCCTATTATTAATGGAACAAGGGCAAAGGGCAGCTCGGCACTACATTAAACACCTCGAAAGGAACCGTCAAGGGATAATGGTTCTTATTTACAAAAAACGGACACGTACTTTAGGAAGGAAACTCCCTTCAAGGGGCATAAAATATGATTTTACCTGGCGTTACATTGAAAGATGAAAGAAATGGGACTGTTACAAGTATTTTATTTTATGTTGATTTCATAAAGTGGAAAATGTACAAATTGGACGTAGGAAATGATTTCATGAAATTCTCTCATCCAAACTTGTTGCTTAGGTATTCCCAGACGAAGTTTTTTATTTCAAAGCAAATACCTAATCTTTATAAATTAAATTATCATTAATTTGTTATGCAATATTAGATAGGTAGGTAATGAGCCAAACATATTTTTTTTTATACTTACTTATACCTATAGTAATAGATTTTCAGCTGGCACCATTATTTATATGTATTATCACCTTACCAAATAATTTAATCCTGTGTATATTTCCCAATTGTGTTACATTTGTTCGGGCATAGCACCCTTATCTATAGCGATTGTCAAGGAAATCCGGAACTATTTTAATACAGAATTTATAAGCAAAACCCTTGCAATCTGGCTCAAGGGGATTCCATACCGTGTTTATTATAGCCCACCTTCCTTTGATTGAATTAAATGTATGGAAAGTAGGCATCAGAAATATATGGCATAGTTACTGGTTCTAATATTTATGAGCTCAGAAATGACCTCCTCATTTCTGAGCTCATTTCCGTGCCTCGGAAAGCACGTTAAGCCGTTAGTCCCGGCTGTCATTCGTGGATCTTTGACAGTCGTTACGGGTAGTCAGAAGCCCGAAAGTCTGACAACCAGTCTCACCAAGGGGTATCGTATTACTCAGTAAATGCAGGGTTGTGGAGGTCAGATAGGCATTCGCTTCATGTAAAATACTGCTATTCAGCATCATCCGGTTAGACTGGAAGCGGACCCCATAGTTGCGAAAAGTCTAGGGAGATGATGATGATGAAATGAGGAGTTTTACTTCTGTTCAGATATTCGGGAAAATCATGTGGTTTTCGTGGGCTTTATGATTAAACCCATATGCTGTTTATATAATACAATACTTAAATTCATACTTATGAAACACGTATTCAAATATTTTTATAAAAAAGACATGACTATATGGGGATTTTTTTTTTAAGACTTCTCCCGCTCTAGGTGGAGCGGAAGGGAGTGTCAGACTCTTACTGACTAAAATACATGACCTAAAGCGTGGTCAACTTTCGGACTGCATAGAAAAGAAAGAGAAGGGCGATGACACAACGCTGGTAATTTATTGCAAAATATGAAGCAATTATTTAATTACAAAAAATCTATTGTTTGGACTAAAAAATTAAAATAGTGGTGTTTTAGTGTGTTGCTTGTAGAATAATCGAACAAAAAATCATGTATAATTAGTATGGTTTTTATTTAAAAAAGAGAGTTTTAGAGGTATCTTCATGATTGTTTTCTATCGTATCAAATTAGTTGTATTATGTTTTCAACACAGTATCTACCTAGCATATATCCTGAAGAATGTCATATATTTTTCTGATTTTGTTTACTGTAGTCGATCATATACTTTTATTGTATCTAATACTTACTTGCTTTTTTTGCGTTTAGGTCCTGTAAACCCCTAAATACTAACTGGCCGTGGCCCGGCGAATTTCGTACCTTATCAGAATCAATAAGAACGAATGTATGAGAAAATGAATTATTTTCATTATCACGAAAAACATATCGTGAATTTTTCCCATGTTTATTAGTTACCTGCTCTGCTATTCGGTGCGGTGATAAATCCAACAAATCCAAGATCATAAAATTCGGTCGAGCCGTTTTTGAGTTATAAATGGTGTTAACCCGACTTCGTTTTATTTATGTATAATATAGATAGAAGATAGTGGTCCGCCGGAATCGGGAGCAGGGTCCAAGCTACCGGTGGTTAGGGCTCCAGAGACAGGAACCTCCTCACTATGCGAGCCATATCGAGGAGTACTGCCTTCCAAATCAGGCGCTTGATCCAACCTCCTAACGTGAGAATACTCTTTATTATGTACACAGTAAAAGTTATAGAAAATGGGCGGCCTTATACCTACAAGTGATCTTTTAAAGACAGTACCATTTCTCAAAGTTATCGAAAAAGCAGTATCTAAAAATATAGCTTCAAACGCAAAAAATACATGCCTTTTCAGCAATTATTTTATCCGTCCGCGCAAATCTTCCTAATATTCCGGAATGGAAATTAACGTATTTACTAATCCATTTGGCTTCTGTAAATTGTAGCTCAACAATATCAATTGGGGGAATTGAGTAACCAATCATACATTCACCACAGTAAAGTAAAGTAAAATTGGATAACAGTCTATAAATTCTATTATTTTATTATCTACTAATTATTACTCCCCTCTTTTCGATGACCCCACAAAAAAAACCATCGATATCGATACCTATCGTGTCTTATTAGTTTAGCTAGCCATTTTAAAATAACCCTGTATACATTTATGTACATAATATTATTATTATCTTAATTATTGTGTAAAAATTATCGTGTTTGAAAATAAAAACTTCATAAACTGTAATAACTATCAGTTGAACAAATTTCAGATAGTAAGGAATAATTAATAGCCAAATGTAATAAATAACACTGTTATACTTAAAATCCTCCTTGGAGTCACTGAATTATCGCGGTGTAGCAATTAACGCCATGATCAAACTCTTGAATTTCCAAGCTAAAATTAAACGGAAATAACTTAAGTTAGCTTTAGGAACCCACCTGTTTAACAGTAAATATTTACCCAGCACTACAACACTGTTTACAGAATTATCTCTGTTGATATTAAATACGAGTTTCATAGTTATGCCCATCTTCGATGAACTTGTTAATTTTATCTACGAGTTACGTTGCAGACTGATAGCCTGCGAGGCCGAGATCATAAACATTTCAATTAAATTAGAGTTCCCTTGTTACAAGGCCATCTGAGGGACCTTTTGATTGTCCCTTTTGACGAACTTAATGTTTACATTCAAGAGTTCGCACCCTCATCAGTAGCTATCTCAATAATTGTATAGTCATTTGTAATTATATTAATTAAATCTTTGTGTTTAACGTTCATAAATCGTAGATAATTAGAATCACTGTGATTATCTTGCACACTTTGTTATTAGAGTACTTCTGGAACAATAAGAGCAATTACATAGACGTTTGGAGGCTGATAATTTTCTCTGTAATTTTCTTCAGATTCGTGTCTCTTAACTTACCTATTACATCCGAAACTTAAATATTTAGATTTTAGACATTTAAACAGGTATAAATGTTTATGAAATAGACTATAGTTGAATGGGAAACAATTAAAAACATGTTTTAGTAAGGTATGTAATCCTTTAAATTGACTAAGATGAAGTAGTTGCTTGTTTATAACGGGTAAAGACTTGCATTGAAAAACAAAATATGTTTTTATTTTTTTTATATTCAGAATAAAGAATAACAGAAGCGTACTACGTTGTGATAACGGGCTACTACGGAACCCTACACTGTGCGTGGCCCGACACGCACTTGGCCGGTTTTCCTTTTTTTTCTTTTTCTTCTCATGCCTTACAGGCGTTGCACTGGGGGTTCCGGAATTGGTCTTTTAAGAGGAACCGGGACCATCCCTGTGCGCTGATGGGGTGGTTTTAGCAAGGTAAAAATCGATCTCCCTCCCCGGAGGTTGGGTGCCTTTTGAAGTTTTCCTCCCGTAAACAAAAAAAAAAGGTTTATATATTTTAAAAACGACGGATATACAGAACTTACTGTACAGTGTTTCTTGCTGTGTGTGTTTAGTTTGTGATCTTCCTGTACGAGTCGAAATAAATAACTTTTCTTTCTTTCTCTTCTTTCAACTGTTTCTCTTACAAAAAAGGCTCTAAGCTGTTCAGTTAACGTTATCAGTGAGACTAAGTCCACAATAAGTTCTCAAGTACTGAACACGTCACAAGTTAATGTAAATGAACTCGGGAGCAACTGCAGGTGTGCGACTTGGGCGAAGTTTAAGCAATCTTACGCCGCCAAACTAGATTTGTGTCTTCAACGTAGACACACGACCGAAGTGTCGTTTGTGGCGCCTTTATCAAGTTTGTGTGTGGATTTTAAAACATTTGTTGTTTGCTGCCTACTTGCCAGCAAAGTACGGCAAGTTTCTGGCCGGAAAATGTGTTGGAAAAGAGGGTGTCTGCTTATGACCGACATGAAAGAAGTGAAATATTACCATTTGTGCTCACTAGTTCCTTTAGCAGTTCCTTTGAAGGAACTACTGAGAATTTTTGGATCAGTAGTAGTAGACTAGATAGTTCCTTTAGCAGTTCCTTTAAAAGAAACAAACATATATAATGCTACGACGACGACTGGAGGTTTAAGCTATTCAGCGCCGAGTATACCCGATTCAGCGTCACCGACCCGAGCGTGATGGTTCAAAATGTCGTTCACTGTTCAGAAGAGCGCAAAGTGCGCGTGTAGAAGTTTTCACTTCAAAATTTTAATGTGAATAATAGGTTGATATGGGGATTAAAGTCGCGTAATTTGTTTTATTTGCGTAATCAGTACCTAATACTATAAAGCAATTAATAACATTTTCAAAATGATTGATAGAAAACATTTGTTTTATGCGGGAACTAAGTTGTTATATAACTATGTTGTTATATAACTATGTTGTTATATATTTTAACACATTTTAACGGTGCAGGTGTGCGACTTGGGCGATGTTTAAGCAATCTTACGCCGTCAAACTAGATTTGGGTCTTTAACGTAGACACACGACCGTAGTGTCGTTTGTGGCGCCTTTATCAACTTTATCAAGTTTGTGTTGGCTTTAAAACATTCTCCTCGTTGCTGGCTATTTGCCTGCAAATTTAGACAAGTTTCTATCGGAAAGCATTATGTTAAAAAGAGATAAAAGAAACAAGAGGGTGTGTGACCGACTGACATGAAAAAAGTGAAAACTTACGACTGGAGCTGAGTAGTGCTATACGATTCAGCGCCGAGTATACCCGATTCAGCGTCACCGACCCGAGCGTGACGGGCAAAATGTCGTTCATTTAATGATTAATTGGAAACATTCGACACAATACAATTACAACACAATTAATACAATTACACAATACAACATTTTAAAAAGAGATTGATTGAAAAATTATATTATTCAGTAAATGACTTTTTAAATGACATGGACTTATGTATTGAATAATTTAATGTTATTTCTCAATTTATCCCATCTTTATTCAAAACTGTATATAATTAGAATTTATTTTTATTTGTGGATGTGCTTATATAGGACTAATTAAAACATTCAGACTAATGTTTTAATTAGTCTTATATAAGCACATCCACAACACATAAATAAAAAATAAATTAATAAAATAAAGTTGTAATTTTATTTTATTTCCATTATTTAATTTTATTTTCAATTTAGTGAACAATTTCATTAATGTTTGCATGTCTTATACATATATAAGGTAGATTGTATAAGGCTCACCCAACTTATTGAAACATCTTATTTTATGTACAGTATGCAACAGAACTCCTTAAGCGCGATAAGAGCGTTTTTGCTGTGAAGACCACCGCGCGCCACAGGCCCGTACCTACATCTGTGTGTGTAAGTGATCGAACGAAACAAAAATATATCGCCGCTTTTACATACAGGGTACGTAATCATATGACCTTGGTGGGTTCATAGGATTGCTAAATTGACTTCATCACAGCGAGCACATATAGCTAGTGACTTTACGTATTGGATTAATTTCGCAAACGCGGAGGTCTGGGTTCAAATCTCGTGATGAGACTTTTTTTTTTTCAACAATTATCTGTCTCGTTTTTTTTATTATTCGATAGATTAATAAACGAGAATAATAATGTAATAATTATAATATTTTTATTATTATACTGATAAGCTTAAGTTATATGGGATTCAACATAAAAAAAAAATGTTTTAGGTATACTGAAGTGATTTCAAAATGTTTATTCGTTATAATTTTAGAAATACATTTTTAGTTAAAACAGTTTATTTTCTCATAAAGAACAATTAATTGAAGTAAAGCAGGTAATCAGTGAACTACGATCATTAGACTTTATATTGTATCTTAGTAATATAATAATATTGTGCTATAATTACTACCGTCACTCCAACAAACCACGACTAGCAAACCTACGCACGTAAATAAAAAAAAGTGCGGAATCCTTCACAATACATATATCACAATACAATTAAATTACTCAGTGGTACTACTTTTTTATACTGTCAGTGCACTATCTCAAACATCAAAGTTAACAAATCGTACTTATTATGACTTATTGAGGTTATAGCTTAAGTATTCATTTTCATTATGAAAAGAAGATTGAAACTAAACCTCAAAATAATCCTTATTACGGATATGACACAATATTATTTTAATATTACTAAAATCAATTTGTAATTTATAACTTAATACTTCGAAAAACCCCCATTATTATCAATGCTATCAAGTAAACCCTGGCGCAGGGATCCTCTATTATTTAAACATAATAATATCTGCATATTTCCATGAATGCAACTTCAACTGTTCATCAGATCTCTCATTCCATCCTTCCCATCACTGTATCTATCATCGCTGTATCTTATCGCAAAATGTAAACGTTCTTGTTTATGATTTCCAATCAAATATAGTTTTTGAGCTGGGTTTCGTTTGCACGGCGAACGCTTCGTGAAGACGTGTCGAATAATTTGGCAAAATATCTCGTTGGTTTAAACCACTTGTTTTATATTCACTGACCAGCTGGGGCCTTCTACTACGCTTTCGACTGGCAAGTGAATGCTTACCCTCTTCCTTTGACCCTCCGACTCACAGTAGATAATTTCTCTAAAACAAAAATGGAATACTTAAGTTAGGCTACTAGCAAAATTATAAAATAATATTACTATTTTGAAACAAAATTATTTTGAAAATAAAAATGTTACAAAGTAATTATATTATAATTATACTTAATGTTTCATCATTCCAAAAGTAAACAAATAAAGTTATGGAAATATATATTTTTTTCTTCTATTTAGACCTTATAGTAAATACGATTAAAAAAATAATTACTAGGATCACAAGTTATACCTACTTTAACTAGCTAAATGTTAGATAAAATAATTAAATCATAATACTCACAGTCAGTCCGGTTTCATCAAATATTTGTGATATAATATTAAGTCCACTTTTACGCTGCGCGATAATATCCGCTTTCATCTCAAAGCTTACATTTCAAAATGAACTATTACACAGCTAATAGATTAAACACACGTCACTAACCCACAATGTCAAAAACCAACCAAGAACGAACAACATTCTATTAGTCGCGGTGAATGAGCCGTAAGTTACCTGCATCTGTCTTCCATACCTAATTTATTTATTTAGATTCTGTGGGTATATAAAGTTTTACGAATTATGTGAACAAGACGAACATGACACGGAACTATATTCAAAAGCGTGATTATTCGAGTAATTTGCGGGTGTGTGTGTCAAATTACTCATTAAAAGAAGGTCGTAAGTCAAACTAAACGTTAAGCATTTAGTTTGTAAAATGCCCATGGACTTTTGGCGTGGATAGTACCTACCTGCAATCTATGCAAATCAAATTTACTTTACCTTACGTTACTTTGTTTTTACGGGGACCAAATTTGTTTTATTTTTTTTTATTTTAGTAAGTACTTAGTAATTGAAATAAACTCAAACTCAAAACATGCATTTCAATTAATCCATTTCGTCGTTCGTCGTTTCAGCCGATAGACGTCCACTGCTGGACATAGGCCTCCCCCAATTTTGGGGGGGGTTTGCCATAATCGCCACGCTTGGCAGGCGGGTTGGCGATCGCAGTATGGTATGATGGTGGAATAAATAGAGAACGCTGCTGCCCATTCTCCGGTAAGACCCTTAGTCGCCTTTTACGACACCCACGGGAAGTAAGGGGTGGTGCAATTCTTTAAGTCCGGCACCACACAGACAAATCCATTACAACACTTAAATCCATCCATCCACTTTAATCCATTTACAGGCACTTTTTTAAATGTCAAAGAGTCGGTCAGTTAGTTAGAAAGATGAAGCTAGTTGCCCATTCTTAAACGTAAGTACCTGCTTAGATCTATAAGAAGAAGAACGGGCAAGCAATCAAAGCCAGGATAATTATTACAAAATTCTGGGTACCTGGGTGGGTCCTGGGTATTTTATTTTACATTGTTTAAGTAGGTATAGATACCTTCTTAGTTAAAACGATGTAAAAAAATAAAATTAAGAAGCAATTCAAAATACTCCAATATACAGGGCTATTGGTAAAACATTAACAACCTCTTAAGAGGTCATTGTACTCATCATTATTCACAACTTTTTCTATGGGACCAAATCTGAAATCACGAAAAAAAATCAGCTGTTCCCTACATTTATGTTCATATCGCTCGTCAAAATGTAGGGAACAGCTGATTTTTTTAGTACAATGACTTCTTAAGAGGTTGTTAATGTTTTACTAATAACCCTGTATAATAAAAAAAAACAGGTTCCTATTACTTAGATTTAAATTGTAGCAATCAAGGCTATTGTAGCCACATTTATAATTAAACACTCAAATTCAATCTACGTCCGCAATAATACCTAATCTCTAATCGTTTATTGCAATCCATAATGTACAATTACAGGTGGTAAATAAAAAAAAATAATAGAAATTTATGGACCCTGTCGGCACAGCAAATTTTAAATGAATAGAGAGAGGAAGAGCGCTTTATTAATACCTCATACTCGTACCTCAACATAAAGTAGCTCATTATTTACTAGCGGATCGAATTCCTCCCAGATGGCTTTTATCAATTGAGCGGAATAATAACCAGCTGATCCTAATATGTTCTATCTTCATCCCCACATCGGAGCGATCCTCCAAATATTTGATACAAGTCTTACGTCATATTTTATTTATATTACGAGTCCGGACGTCACGAGGAATACTCTTCTGTCAGTTTTGAGTTGGTACGAGTATGTTCCTTTCCTTCGTGCTCTGTGTATATATGTTTATAGTGTTTCTATTTAAGTCTTGCACTGTTAATGAAGCAAACTATATTTATAACTCGGCAACATTAAGTAATTAAACCGCAACGTAGACAAGTAACCAGAAATAGCCAAACCAAAACCGGATAAGTGGAGTCAAACCTACCTTCCTACCTTCAATGTGCTGAAAACAAAATAATTTATCCAAAACCGGCCAAGCGACCCGCTCAGTAACGAAATGAGCTGCTCTGCTAGAACAGCAGAGTTCCATTACGTTTGTCTGGTGACACTTCCCGAAAGCGAGTCGATCGGTGGCGCTAAATTAGGATTGACGCGGACAGGTTTTGTAAAAGCATTGCACTGTTGAATTATTAAGGCAACTCCGGCTGCCTCTATATTCGTACCGCCGGCAGTCAACGTCTGATTCTATACCTACGTAATTATGTAGTGCTCCATAAACGGAACCCGGCTCATTTTCAATTCTGACACCCGGATAAAGTGGTTGCTGAATGAATATAAGCCGCAGTAGGCAATTTAGATATAAAAAAAAGAACTTTTAAACGATTGAATGTTTGTGGTTTTAATGGCGCGCCAAGTCTAGACGCAGATTTTGGAATAATTACTTAACTAGTTAACTGAGCATACTTATACAACGTAACCAGGTAAATTAATATACAACAACGAACTATGTGATCAAAACTATGCCTTCGGAAATTGAGTTTGGAGCTTATTGAGAGGGGAAAAGTTTGAAAGCAATTTCGTGAAAATTTAATGCTCCTGCGAACTTATGAGAATGAGGAATTTGAGAAATGAAGCCAACACTGAGCATAGCTAATTTGTTGCAAATTTTTAATGAGGTCCACGAGGCCGGGGTCTGCCAGTGACGTCACGCTTAAGCTCCACTTGATCGGTTGGTGCTAACTTAGGGGCCTTTTTACCTATGGGTTCACTGTAATTTTCCCCGGGGTGAATGACTTCACAGATCAATCTTGCTACAGCAATGATGCTGAGGTCAAACGTTTGTTTATGAGTGGTCCCTTCAGAGAGCACGTCAAGCCGTTTTCATACGAATATTGGGGAAAGCCTGAAATTCTGAAAATCGGTGCGGATCTAGGATATCGGTTTCGCCTTGTTAACAAGTTGTAGCTGTATGAGTGTGAGCATTTGTGGGCGCCTTTGTTTTTTTGCACTAATAAAGTTCTTTTGTTATTCTTTATACAGTTTTGGAACAATCAATGGCAAAGCTAATGCCTACGAGTATTTTGGAACTACAACGTGTTTTTTTTGATATCCCATAACTCTAGGGGGTCATTGTACTTATCATCATCGCGAAAAAAAAAATCAGTTGTTCCCTACATTTATTTTCGTATAACTCGTCAAAATGTAGGGAACAACTCATTTTTTTTTTCGCGATTTCAGGTTTGGTCCCGTAGTAAAAGTTGTTCATAATGATGAGTAAAATGACCACCTAGAGTTAGGGATATCAAAAAAAAAAAACCGTTGTATAAAAAAAGTGTTTTTTTTTCAAACAAACTAAATAGTAGTGATGGGACCGACTGTGGGTTTTAACAATCTTTCACTGGCTATAGTGATTAAACTAATGGATACATTAGATTGACCGGGAACGGCATTAGATGTACCTACGCAGTTTAATTTACTGTCGTATTGTCGTCTTTACCACAAGGTATATATTCACACAACATTGTTCGATGTTCATTTGTCTGTTCCCTTAAATGTATGAAACCTAGGAATTGTACACAATTAAAAATACACACAATGAAATATATGTAATTCCGAGCCTACTTAGGAAATGTGTAAAATAATGCTTTAAAGATTCTTTTCAACACACTTGCTCGTAAAGTGGCTCTTATTGAACCGCTTTTAGGTCCATAATGCAGTGTATTAAAAACGCGTGCTTTTTCTTTACTTTAATCCACATGTGCTTTATTTCCACAGATAACTATTTACTAGTCGGAGATATGCGCTTTTTTAATCTCATCAATTCACTTTTTTTTTAATAGTCTGTATTGTCCTTGGTCCCAAAATTAACTAATATTTATTTACCTTAAGGTGAATGCGCAGGGACCTCGGACAATTTAAGGTGAATGCGCAGTGGTCTACCACTGCGCATTCACCTTAAATTGTCCGAAAAAACCTAAGAAAATTTGAATTTCGCGGTCTACCGCGAAATTCAAATTTTCTTAGGTTTTTTGAAATTTTCAGGTCAGTGTCAGGTTTGTATCTTGATCAAAATATGATTTGCGACTCTAACAGGTACCTACATCTTTACAGAATGAGGGATTTTCTTTTTCTTTTTTTTTTTAACGCTTCCCTAGTCGCTGGATAGGTGGCGCTGAACTTGGTAAGTTACTGCAAGGAACGGAAGTCACATAATTTTTTTTTAAATTCACTTGGATGTTATTTTGAGATCGTAAAACGAAAGCAAACGAAACTGTCACTCAACGAGCGTATATGACGTGACGCAATGCTTTTTTTTTCAAGCGTTTTGACTTTGGCATCTAGTAACGTAGTCAGTTCAACGCCATCTTCGGGGTTCTTGGAAACTATGTTTTTTTTTTAATACTGAAAAGAAAAACCTCTCATTATAATCATTCGAATCATTAATACATCTTTCTTATGGAAAAGTTCTTAGGGAAAAAATCTAACTAGAAAGATTCTATTCTAATGACTATAATTCTGTAAATACATATACAGAGCGTTAGGTTAAACGAGGGACATACTTTGAGGGGAGTTAGTACTCATGAAAATGAGCAACTGCGCGCATTGCTAATGCTGGCTATGCGGAAAGACAAAACCAGCGCGCCATTTTCCATACAAGATAATATTTAACAATACAAGTCTGTTTTTTTCCTCGCAAGTGTGTTGAAAAACGTCGTATGAAACGCGTGTGCATCGATCATTAGACTCTCGGCTTTCTTATCGCACTCGCCTGCGGCTCGCGCGAATAATACCGCCTCGAGCATAATGATCAACATAGCACACATGTATCATAATGTACTATTAATACACACATTTCCTGTGAAATGTATCTATTTCCTAGGAATTGTATGCAATTCCGAGAAGATACAAGGAAATATATAAAAAGTAATGCTTTCTGTGACTAAAAGAAATAAAACACGTTTGTAAGCTGAAATCAGTACTTTTTACTAAGGCTCTTCTCGTTGACAACGTTGCTGGAACAATCACATCGTTAAATATAAAATATTCTTAGGGCTTGTTACTAGAATTAAACTTCCAAAATCTACTATTCCTTTATATGGCCCATCTAGCACACATAACATACTACGTATAATTCAAACATCAAGAATGTACCTAATACATTTCCGATGTATGTACGAATTGTATAGATTTCCTAGGAATAGTGCATATATATTACAAAATATATCATAGATTACCTATCTACTCGTATTTTAGGAATTGTACACATTTTCTAGGAATTGTGTACAATGACGGATTACACACTTTTCCGTTAAAATGTCCATTATTAGTCGTTGTTTTGTTCATTATTAGTGTTGCGTGACTTTGTACTCATTGCTAGATATAAATCAATTTCCTAAGAACGTAGTATATTCACAAAAACGATCATATAATCGATTGAAACACAGTGAATAAACCCAATTTATTGTTCTATTGATACTCAATAGAGCTTACAAATAGCTAAAAACATTAATCATGTATTGTACCAATTCTCTTATAGATTTATAAAAGGGTAAATTCATTCTGTTGTACGATTTTCAGGTTGAATGAGTATTCATATTAATACTCAATTAATAAAACATACCTACTGGGTTATTAAAATTTCAAATTTATCGGTACACAAAGTCATATAACGTTAAATTTTTCAGCATGGATTCTTTTTGTAATTATAGAATTTCCAATTGCTGTGTTTTGTAACGTAATTTATTTAATTTGTGTTATTTTGTCAAATGTCGCTCTCTTTATTTTACCTTGCCTTTGCCTGTGGCTTCGCCCACGTGGGGGTCGGAAATTATTCAACGGGGACGTACTACCAGGATAAAAAGTATCCTATCTATTTGTGTTCCAAATTTTACCCAACCCTGTTCAGTAATTTTTGCGTGATTGAGACACAAACAAACATACAAACTTTCACATTCATAATATTAATATAGTATTAGTAGGATACGTTCACAAACAATCAGACCCGGAACAAATCATTTACAGCTTAGACAATAATTTTATCATCTGGAAAATCTTATCACAAATGCGTAAAAACAAGGCACTGTCAAAATTGGGTCACATCAATCATGCAAGCTTTAAATTTAAAGAGCTTGCATGATTTCATATTCAAGTTACCAATAAATAACTTTTGGGGCAATACAACCCACTAAATGAATTAAAGACAACGGTGGTGTGGTGGTGGTGGTGGTCCTGTTGTTCACATACTAAACTAAATTTAAATACAGTGCATCTTTTTCTTTCTATTTTATTAAGAAAAGAACAGAAGATAAATTTTTGTTGACGTAAATTGACGTAATTTTAGTAGGCAAATTAATCACGTTTTAATCACGTCTAAACTTGTATGGAGTAGTGTCAGGCGCTGATTAATTTAACAGGACTAAACTAAAATTTATCTTCTCTCCTTTTCTTAATGAAAAAGAAAGAAAAAGATGCACTGAACTTAAAACTAGTTTAGTTTGTGAACAAGGGAATCGTCACCACTGAATATTTGTTTGGTAGATACTATTTGGGTGGGTATAGGTAGCTGAGGCACCATGGATGTCCCGAAAGCAGGGGTGTAATACTCGCGTACACTCGAACAGTAGAACAAACTAATTAGTCGTTTAGACTATTTGTTTTACCATCGTGATTGCTTTGTCGCCTCCGGGCACTCGTGAAAATTGAGCAGCCCTAACAAGAACCGGTACATGCTAACTCTGTTAGGAACAAGCTATTGTTCCCCCAGAACAGTATTTAATTTATATAAAACGGCACCATTTATGATTTAAGATAATAATAATAATTATGATATCGTTTGAGTTTCGAGAATTTTCGCCGTTTTCCCGGTTTTTGGACGTGACTCTCGCGGTTTGCGTAAGGCCTGAATATTATTTTTGTGTAAAATATTTACTGAAAAATTGTGTTGATTATTCAATATTTACATGAGTGCTACTTGGAAATGGAGCGTGGAGGACGAGCGAATTTTTGTTTTTAATGAAATACCAAAATGAAACAAGCAAGTGAACTAAAAAAAAAAGCTTCATTTAAAAAAATGCCTCCCATTGCGCACCCAAGATAACAGTACAACTTCGCCTGCAAAGGTATTTAGCCACGTGGCTAGTTTTCCCACCTGGTAGGCCTTCCCTTTTACACTGACGTAGTTTTGATTAAGAGCAAGGGAGCAGGCATAAATTCCAGCGGCATGAATCAATAACCCACACACACACTTACATACGTTTGTGTATTTACGTCACACAAACGGTGCTCAGACGATATTTTGACGGGAGGTTGGCGCGTTCTGTTTAGAAATTATACGCCACGAATGCCACTCGCGGAATGACGACGTAAGCGAGTTGGTAGCTTGGTACATGATATTAATAAACGTGTAACGATTTGTGTCATTACTCTGTCACTAAATGGACGTAATAAACACGGTAAAGATGACTTATTTTCTGTATGATGGCATTTCCCGTCGTTCCTAATTAATATACGAAAACAGTATGTCTTGAAAAACGTGGTATTTTTCTAGGTACATTTCCTTAATAGAATTGTAATAATACGTTCATAAGGAACATATGGACGTAAAAGCATTAATAGGGAGAGTATATGTAACTATAGGGTAGTTACATAAATCTCTGAGTACGTTCTTATTACCTGTTAAAAATTCTGTATGAAAATGGAGGTCGAAGTCAAAGTTTTGTTGCAGAAAAGTAGAGTGAAAAATTCTCTTTACGCTGGAAAATATACCAAATCTTGGGGTGACCAAGCTCGAAGCATTATCCAGCCGTAACCTAATGCACATCGTTAGAATTACTTACCTACATTAACCATTTTGGGCGCCAGGGTGCAAAATGCAAATCAGCGTGCAATTGCGCCTCAATTTTTGTTTTATTTAATATTTACTCTAGAATAAAATTAGGTCCATTTTCAAACATCAAATTAATTTAATGTTTCCGGCTTTAAAATCGGCAATTCGATAGGTATACTATAGCCAAATTTTGCAATCTATCTTGACTTGAGTTACAGTTAATCGTAAGTATAGTTTTTTATTAATTTCAATTCCGAGACGGTTTTGGCATGGTACGTGTAGGTATAAGGATTGGCTTGCACCCCCGAAGATCCTGCGCCCGGGTGCCACGCACCTCTTGCACCCCCGGGTAAAGACGGCCCTGATGTTAGAACTTATTTGTTAGAAGCTTAATTTAATTAAAATTAAAAATTAATTATGAAAGCTTTAATGATGTAAAATGACGTTATTTCTTTTGTGCCTGCTCATTGTATTTTTTTATAATCCTATTTGTCTGATTCCATTACTTACCTACTTAGCCGACTAAGCTCATAAACCAAAATCTATGGTTCAATTACTTTTAGCATAATTTATTTATCCATGAATGAGGTAATAGGATTTTAGACAAACTTTACATAATTATAAGATATTTATACAAATAAATCATGCCGTTATAAAGTATCAGAACGACTTAGTGAGTAGATAAAATGAAAATAGAATATTTAAAAGTACACTTTTATAGACTTCAAATTCAACCAAAAAGTTTTTTTTATCATAAACAGGTTTTTTTTTCTAAACTATGATTTTCAACATTCGAAATTCAAAATTTTAGTAACAATTTTATAAATTCAGCTAGAATAGAGCAAGTAGGTAGTAGTACAGAGATAAATGTGGTACCTCCGCTCAACAGAATGTCATTTGTGGTTTATCGACAATCACAGCTTTGGACGTGTGGAATAATATTAATCGAACTAGTTTTAGTCGATTTGATTCATGTAAAAAAGAATTGTTTTTAGTTTTAAATATAACACTGATTTGGTTACCGTGTTTTTATTGTAAAATTTGTATCTACAGGTATCCTAAAGACTGCTGTTTTATTTTTATTTTATGCTGTGTAGTTGTTAATCCAAACAAATTAATCATCAAAAATATTTTATTTCACATAAACCTACATGGGCATTTATGAAACGTCAGAAGCTAGGTGCATAGTTCCAATTGGTCATTTCCTATAAATAAGAGCCCGCAAGAAATTGGTAACTCTTTTTTCCAAATTACAGATAGAATAGGTATGGGAGGACAGGTTCAGGCACGTATCAAAATAAAAAAAACTGGCCAAGTGCGAGTCGGACTCGCACACGAAGGGTTCCGTACCACAAGGCAAAAACGCCGAAAAAAACATGTTTGTTGTATGGGAGCCCCCCTTAAATATTTATTTTATTATTATTATTTATTATTAAAACTGAGTATTTCGTGAATATTTCAAGTGCCTACCTGTTGCCATTTTTGATATCGAGCAAAAAAGGGCAAAAAAATCGCGTTTGTTGTATGGGAGCCCCCCTTAAATATTTATTTTATTTTGTTTTTAGTATTTGTTGTTATAGCTGCAACAGAAATACATAATTTGTAAAAATTTCAACTGTCTAGCTATCGCGGTTCTTGAGATACAGCCTGGTGACAGACAGACGGACAGACGGACAGACAGCGAAGTCTTAGTAATAGGGTTCCGTTTTTATACGGAACCCTAAAAATGGTCAAGAAATTTACAGTTACTAGGTTTGCACGAAAAATATATTGTTAATATATATAAAAAAAATAATATGTTAGTAGGTAAACGAAATATGGCTAAATAATTTAAGACATGGAAAATTACGTCACAAGAAACCTCCACTCTATTACAAACTTTTGACTTATTAAATCTTAATTTTTGGCTAAAGCTACAATTATACGTTTACTTAGAAAAAACCGTAAAGACATAAAAACATGCCTGTATAAAGCATAAATAACGCTCCTTACAAATAGCGGAAGAAAAACATCCCTTTTTACAAAATGCTTAAAATAGGGCGCCATTATGAAAACCATTAGCATTGTTTAGCATTGTTACCAAAACAAACTTGAGCTGGTCTTAAAATGCACGACAATAGACTATAGAGGTGCGAAACCGTGCGGACATTATATTATACAAAATATACTATATCTATACCATATTATAATGTCACTTTTCGTGTTTGTCTGTATGGCCGCGTTGTTCTTCTAAACTATCGCATCGGGTTTTGATAGGGTTTTCACCATCACTTAGAGAATTTATTCCGAAAGGTTTACGTCAATATTAAACTAGCATAGAGCAGTAGTGGCCCAGTGGTAACGGCCGCAGCTTACGAGTCGTAGGTTCGAACGAAACGGTGGTGGAAAACATCGTGAGGAAACCGGCATGTCCTAGAACCAAAATTCGAAGATATGTGACATCGACCAAGGGGCATGGGGCCCGCGTGGTGGGTTACAGGCAATTATATTATATTATATTATATTATATTATATTATATTATATTATATTATATTATATTATATTATATTATATTATATTATATTATATTATATTATATTATATTATATTATATTATATTATATTATATTATATTATATTATATTATATTATATCGCACGAGCGCGCGCAAATTGTTGCAGACAAATTCAGACAATTGTTGTAGTTCCATTTAATCCGCTAATAGCAGCGAGCAACACACTACAGATAGCTATCTCTTTCTGTGTCATACGTTCCGTATTATCTATCGCAGTAAGTATATACAGAACGTCGCTCAGTATGAACGTAACGTATCTTTCCTTTATAATATCATTGGTTACGGGCTAATGGCCCACTTCCCCCATAGAGGTACTTGTACAGACGCCCGCACATCTACTACAATCTGTCAAATTTCTTTAATAGATTTTCAATTTTATTGCTAAGCAGAAGGTTCAAAATTGACATGATTGGGATTTTTTACAATTTCGGGTAGCTTGATGTGCATGCGTCTGTACATTATGGATTGCAATAAAGATTAATTGAATTGAATTAGAGAGACCAGTATAGGCTGATTATGCTAAACTAACATATAATAATTAATCTAGATGTTTTGTCAATACGCAAAAGACGTGCGAAGCAGGGGCACTCCCTAGTATGGTATATTTTATTTCCATCACGTTCCCAAGTGTTTGAAATATTCAACAGAATCGATTATCGGCTCACTTTGTACACAAACACTTTTTTATTCAATTTAACGAAGTGAGAGGACGATCGCGACAAGTTTAGAATTTTTTAGTTGTTTCTCAAAGACTTCCCGTTTAAGAGCGTTTAAGAGGTTTCTAGTTTGATTTTTCTTTTTTGATGTTGTTTTTCTGGTCTATTAATAGTTTTTACTTACTTAGGCACACAGCATAAATAATAGGTGTTGCACAACTTTAGTTGCAAAAGTTTTTTAATACTTACTTATAGGTTTTTAAGAGCTGTAACGTATACCTATAAAATCCCGGTTTTTAACAGCTATTATTTTAAATAAAAAAATAAGTTACTTTTTACTATTGGTTAAATGACGTCACGTTTTAATTACTAAGTACGTTTATTTCAAGCGAACGTGTTTACATCAATGCCCTTATTCTATCACTGTTTTTTCTAAAAAAAAAAAAAACTATAGAACTAATTTGAAAGCTCATTCTAATTTCGCTTGAATGTTCGAATGCAACCAGTTCTGCCAGCCTGCACAACATAAGGTCAACTTTTGCAGACAACCAGACCAACCACCAACCCTACTGACAGTAGGTACCTACTAATAGTTACATAAGAATGTATTTTTTTAACAAAAGATAAGTAAATAAGAACTTTAGTTTTTTGTTTACTACACGGTAGATATAAAAACTTGCCAAGTGCGAGTCGGACTCGCACACGAAGGATTGTTGTATGGGTTGCCCCCCATATTTATTTTATTCTGTTTTTAGTATTTGTTGTTAAAGCAGCAACAGAAATACATCATCTGTGAAAATTCCAAATATGTACTGTTTAGCTATCACGGTTCATGAGATACAGCCTGGTGACAGACGGACAGCGGAGTCTTAGTAATAGGGTCCCGTTTTACCCTTTGAGTACGGAACTCTAAAAAAAGAGTTTAGGTAACAAAATGTTACGCATACGTACATTGACCTCATTGACACCATCTATAGAAGTAGTAGTAAAATATTTTGAATTTGAAGTTCTGCGGACATCAAGCTACATGTTTCTGGTGACGCCGGATACTAAATGTTACAAAGACAAAAAATCAATGGGCAACATAGTCCTAGTGTCAAAATGTACAAATTGCCTAGTGAAAAAAGGTAATTTTGCCCAAATGCCGCTATGATAGAATACATTAAAGCTGTAATGTTCAATTTAAGAGGCCTCTTACAAAAATGTGCATAGATGCATGATTTCCTCGTTGAAATTGAATACTATTCGGTGATTGGTATAAATAGCAATTAATTGGTAAAGATAGTTCGTTTTCTCTTCTACAATAATAATAAAGCGATTTTTTTATTATTTTATTTTATTATTATTTCTCCTGATGCATGTTTAGGCAAAAACTCATGGAGAGCTGATTTGAGGGCTCTAATTTGTAGTTTCATCAAAACATTTTTTTCATATCACTTATATCATATACTTTAATAATAATAGAATACATTTTTGTTATATGCCTTATAAATAAATAAAAAAATACTGGACCTAATTAAATTTTCTACTGGAAACAAGTCTAAATATCTCCGAACTTCTACATCATTTTCACGTAGTATTTATACCAAAATAGTCTTCAGTAATAGCTTAAACAATATCAATTAAAAAAGAACATTTATTGATACTGTGATTTTTTTATAAATAAAATAAAAGTACTCTAAATTTCACTGCGCCGTCGATGCGCGCTCGCCCTGGCTGGAGGCCTTAATTTATTGAGGCATTCACAGGCAATCCTGGTTAAGAACACGACAACCTCATAGATTGAACTGCGAGATGCCATTTACAACCAAAAAAAAAAGATGTGCGCACAGTACCAAAATGTAAGAGGGCTCTTAAAATAGAAAAAGGTGTCAAACAAGGCGATCCACTCTCACCTAAGCTGTTCACATGTGCTGCAATGCACATGTGAACAGCTTAGGTGAGAGTTTTTAACAAGTTGCTGGATTCGTGGAAGTCACGAGGCATACATGTTAGCGGTCATGAAGCGTCAATGAACAGATCCAAGCCACAGGTTACGAGATGACGCACGAAACGTACAAGGGTCAAGGTAGACGGACATGGGTTGCAATATGTCGATGTACACATACTTAGGCCAGATAGTGTCTTTCAAAAACAGACAAGATAAGTAAGGCGAAAGACGAGTCCAAAATGCTTGGAAGACCTACTGCGCCCTTAAAGGACATATGAAAGGTAGCCTTCCTATATCATTAAAAAGGAAACTCGTCGACATATGCATCCTGCCCATCCTAACCTACGGTGCACAAAGTTGGTCACTTACTGAACAACAAAAGTCCAAACTCAAGATTTGCCAACGGGCAATGGAGCGCAGCATAATATTAGGTGTAAAGAGTACAGATCCAGTTAGAAACACCACGCTGCGCTCCATGACTCAAGTAGCGGACGTTGGAAAAAAAACAGCCAGGCTGAAGTGGAAGTGGGCCAGCCTCGTCTCATGAATGCACCCGGAGAGATGAGCAAAGATCGTCACTCACTGGACGCCTGAAGTAGGACATCGACGTCGAGGTAGACCGAGGCGAAGGTGGTGTGACGATCTATTATCATTTACAGGGCCAACATCGCCAGAGACATGGAGGCTTGGAAAAAGGGGAGGCCTTTGCCCAGCAGTGGGACACAAAAAAGGCTACCAAAAAAGGTAAACAATGTACAATCCTATTCAAACTTATTGAACCTACACGAAATAAAACCTTTTGAACCTTTTCGGCCGTAGTCGCTGTATGATTGTAATATGATATTTTATGAGGTAATTACAATATTTTCAATGATGTGGTTTACTTCGTATTCGAGATTAAACATCAATTAAAAATCAGCTTAACTTAAATACGGTTCAAATAAACTCGCAATCTGCAGACAGGTATTAAGTATTAATTAATTAATATTGCAGTAAAGAGCATTTATCCGTAATTAGCAGGATTGAATTTTATTACTAGTTCCAAAGAAAAATTAATATCGTTTTTGCTGCGACTGAAGCTTGCTTCGCTTTGCGGTTATCCTTTTACATGATATTAGATTTCCCTTTACTTTCTCATTTAATTTTATTGCCGACATTTACTTGATACTTTTAGTTGTTTTTGCAATATTCTTTCGCTTCTAAGATTTTCTACACAATACGGCAAGGTAAGTAGAATGAATTTCTCGAAAACATTAAAGACGAAATTACTTATCAGCGAAATTTCTTTGGTAGCACAACTTTTAAGCATCACAAACAAAATCAAATATTCATTTATGTAGAACATACGGCTTCATTGCCATACTGATTTGAGACTTGTTTGCACAAATCTTGTTAGCGGGAATATGACGCCTGCGCTCTGGACGAAAATGAGCTCGTTACGTGTATAAAAATATAGGGAGGAAATCTCCAATATGTGATGTTATTGACATTAACAGGTATTGGCAAACACTGCTCACTCAAACGAGGGGGCAAATGTCGTTTACCACGACGTACATTAATGGAAATGAAGGGCAATCATTGCTATTTATATTCGTAAATCGAAATTGATCTACAAAAAAAAGCCTTTCTAGATGTTTTTAATTAATTCTGGTAGGTATATGTATCTATCTGTTCTATACTAATAATAAAGTTGAAGAGGTTTTGTTTGTTTGAACGGGCTAATCTCTGAAACTACTAGTCAGATTTGAAAAAATCTTGTTGCATTTGTTAGCCCGATTCTTGAGGAAGGCTAAGTATAGGCTATTTAACACCTAGGACAATTAGGAGCCGAGCAAAAAGAAAAAGAGTCAGAAGGAATTCTAAGCTAAAAAGAAGTAATAGCGCGGTGGGTAGCAAGATGACTTGAGGACGAACAGAATTCAGCGGGATTGTCCGAAAGGTCAGCGGGATTGTCCGAAAGGTCAGCGGGATTGTCCGAAAGGGTTACAGCTGGCCCGGAACATAAAGGGCTAAGGAAGGAACACGGGTGGGTTTTAGTCAGTAAGAGTCTGACACTCCCTTCCGCTCCACCCAGAGCGGGAGGAGTCATTTGATGATTTCCCATCCGCAAAAAAAAAAAAAAAAAAGTAATAGCGCGGCCAAGCGATGCGATGCGACGGGGTGGGTCAGGGGAACAAGAAATTTCACGCGGACGAAGTCGCGGGCAGAAGCTAGTCTTTCAATAAAATGCACTGATGGTTTGTATAACTTGTAGCTGACAAAGATAGATCATTCACTGGCAAGAAGAGAAAGTCGTTATGTTTTATTTTCTAACTTTTATTATATAGCGCAACGAGAAATTTTCCACCACAAATCGCAGACAAAGGAACTTCGTCGTTTCAGCCGATAGACGTCCACTGCTGGACACAGGCCTCCCCCAATTTTGGGAGGGTTTGCCATAATCGCCACGCTTGGCAGGCGGGTTGGCGATCGCAGTATGGTATGGTAGTGGAATACATAGAGAACGCTGCTGCCCATTCTCCGATACGATCCTTAGTCGCTTTTTACGACACCCACGGGAAGTAAGGAGTGGTGGTATTCTTTAAGTCCGGCACCACACAGCCTAACAAAGGTACAAAGGAACTTAACACCTGGTAAAACAAGTATCAAAACATGTTGAGTAAACTATAGAATCTTCAGCAGCAAAATCAAATTCGAAATTCAAACAAAAACTACGTCAAACGTTTTTTTTTTAATTCTTAATGTGGTTAAAAGGCCCGGTTCCGACGGCCTAGCCTAATTCGCTCCGTTTTTAGTTACAGATACGATCAGACACTAAATCGAGTTTATCGTCGGAATCGGGATTTCAATCACCAAGTATCGAGTGTCGAGTCTGCCGTCAAGTCAATCAGAGTAAATTGAACATGTCACCAAGCACTCTTATCGAATGGACGAACGGTTAACAGCGGATTTTTTTTTTCAGTGCATTTTTTCAACGTATGTTGTGGTCGGATGGTTGATAACATTTTATGTTGCGGATGGTCTTATTTATTGTAGTAGTGTAAAATTTGGCTCTAAAAAATATTGTTAGATAGGTACTATAAAAATGCTTGTGAACATAATTTGTGTTCTTAATCCCGAGCAAGTTGAACCAAGATATACGGTAGGTAAACATGTTACATATTACGAAAGAAATTGAATGAAATGTTTGTTTCTGTAAGTACATCTTTTATGACACTTTTAATGGCATTTTAATAAATACCCACCCCCGTGATGTAAATAAATCTCAAAGTTGACTTTATCTAGTAAGGTATTTTAAAGATTTATCTAATGTTATTCGATGAAGTCAATGTTTTTTCAACATTGAAAGCTATTAATATCAATACAATATTTTAGAAGGAGAAGTACCTACTTGGGTACTTACTTAATTTAAATTCCCAGAAAATCTTATTTCAAAATTCTCATTACCTTTTAAACGAATGCTAAGACGAATTCCAACTAATTTTTATGCCTAAAATAAATCTATTATAAAGCAAATAATAACTAATACCCAATTACCTAAATAATAAAAATTTTAATTGTCCTTTAGATTAATTAAAATTTATATAAATAAATCTTATCCTGAGAACAAATTTCAGTCTTTTCATGTAGAACTGTCAGACGTCAATTTTATTCCACAAATAAAAGATCTTTATAATATATTTAATATATTTAGATATCTTTTATCCGTGGAATAACACTTGACGTCTGACAGTTCTCATATAGAAAAACTGTCGAACATTCAAAATTTATTCTCAGGATATGGCTTATTCTACGTATAAAAGTTTGCTAAAATCGGCCCTTAGGAACATAAAAGATCAATCGGAGTGAATCAACCTCTCTTGCTATTAGTAGAACTTCTAGAAGATAGTTTTACTGTTCTCAATATAGAAAAATAACTAAAACTTTGAGACTAAACAGCCAAACTTAACAAAATAATAATAGAACTTCTAATACCTAAAACTAAAATACATAATAATTAAATATAATAACTGTCTGTGTGGTGCTGGACTTAAAGAACAGCACCATCCCCATACTTCCCATGGGTGTCGTAAAAGGCGACTAAGGGTCGTACCGGAGAATGGGCAGCAGCGTTCTCTGTGCATTCCACCACCATACCATACTGCGATCGCCAACCCGCCTGCCAAGCGTGGCGATTATGGCAAACCCCCCCCCTATTGGGGGAGGCCTATGTCCAGCAGTGGACGTCTTTCGGCTGAAATGATGATTATGATGAAAATACATAATTATATAGGCACTCCTGCCTCTGCCTTTCTTCCTAGGTGATTATGTACAGACGCCAGCACATCAAGCTACTACAATCTGTCAAATTTCTTTAATAGACTTTCAACTTTATCGCTAAAGCATTAGGTTCAAAGTTGATTGGGAAAATTTGACAGCTTCGGGTAGCTCGATGTGCGATTGAAGGCGTCTGTACCTACTAGCTTTTGTCAGCGGGTTCGCCCGCGTTGGTGTTAGCAATTATCCCAAGAGAATGTAGGTACTACCGGGATGTAAAGTATCTTATGTGTTAATTCAGGTTATAAACTATCCGTGCGCCAAATTACATCGAAATGATTTTTTTAAAGAAAGAATAACGTTTATTTGGACACAATTCATGAAACACAAAATAACAAAATAAAAAAGCGAAAAACAAAGAAAAGAAAAGAAAGAATAAAGTTTATTCGGACACAGTTCGTGAAACACAAAATACAAAATTAACAAAATAAAAATAATGTGTTGTGTGGCTGCGCCAAAAGACTAAGGGTAAGTTACAAGCATCCAAACATCTTAAACATGCCAACTTTCACATATATAATACAAGCTTCCGCCCGCGGCTTTGCTCGCAAGGTATGTCGATAAAAACTATCCTTTGTCCTTGCCCGGGATGCAATCTATCTCTCTGCCAAATTTATCGAAATCCGTTTAGTGGTTTAGGCGTGAAAAGGCAACATACAGACAGACAGAGTTACTTGCGAATTTATATTAGTATGGATTAGTAGGATTTAGTGGGTAACCCTACTTTTTGAAGAGTCATACAAACCTGACTACTAACACCCCGTGAAATATAGACGTAGTATTTGTTTCACGTAATTATTACCGAAAAACATGAAACCATTAATCTGCGTCAAAACCTTTTGGTAAAAGGTAAAGTGACCAATCCGGAGGCGACCCTACTCTTAGACATTAGCAAAATAGCTACTGACTTGATACATTAACCACGACTTGATGAGAACCAGTCGCCTCACAAACCCCTGGCTAATGGAATTAATGCAGATTCAACTACAATTTGTTCCTTTTTAACAAAACCCTCGTCAAAAGATATCTTGATAACTTTCAGCTTTCACAAAACTCATATCATTTCGCTCTCGTCATTGTAAAATTCAACCCCATCTCGAATAACAAGTCAAAAACGGTGAAGTTGCAGAGTTCCAGCAAAGTTCAAAAGAAGGGATGAAACTGTGCGACAGTTCATCTTAAAGCAACTAAATATCAATGGTATATAGGACTCTATCAATTTTGATTACTTGCCGCAAATTTCTAAATTACAGGGCATTATCTAAATGAAAGTGAAAACGCTCAGCTCGCCGGTATTCCGGCCACCGCCGAGTCTAAACAGTAATTTGTTTCATATTCTTCTTCTTCAATGTTCCACTTTTTGTTTGAAAATTACAAAACAAATTACATTTTATTCACCGTTACCTGACGAAGACATATTCTGTTATTATCTGTACGGCGTACGTCGACTAGGAACATATGTAATTAAAATTTTAATTACACATGTCGGGAACTGATATTCTATTTCGGGTTGGAACCTAGACAAGCTGGTCACGAGACCATAATACCCGTTTGTGTTTTACTTGTATGTATTCAAATTAATTTTAGCCCCGAACATAATTCACACACACGTCATTCACTTACGTAAAAGTTTTTACTGTAGTACTGAACACTGAAACCCACAGTAATAAACACACGTTAAACGTTTTTGCGAGAACTCCGAATAAGTAAGTAGGTACATTACAGAATTACTGAAGCGTAATGTGAGGTACAGCTACCTACGAGTACCAAGAAAAGTTTCATATTAAAGGGACTACAGCGGTGCTATTCTGTAAAAATCTCACCGTGAAAACTTAGGTGAAGTGAGCGTGGAGTGAGCTGTCAGAAGTAATTCCTAGCAAAAACAAACTCACTTCACCTAAGTTTTCACGGTGAGATTTTTACAGAATCGACCGGCTGGACCTAAACGCAAAAAAACGCAAGTTTTATAATGCCTAAAAGTATATCATCGACTACAGTAAACAAAATCAGAAAAATATATGATATTCTTCAGGATATATTATGCTAGATAGTTAGTGTGTTGAAAACATAAGACAAGTATTTTGATACGATTGAAAAAAATTGAAGATACCTCTAAAAACTTTCTTTTTACAATAACAACCATACTAATATACAAACGATCATTCTGATTCGATGTCAGATTATTCTACCACCAACATACTAAAGCACCAGTATTTTAAGTCCAAACAATAGATTTTTTGTAAATAGATAATTGCTTCATATTTTGCAATAAATTACCAGCGTTGTGTCATCGCGCTTCTCTTTCTTTCCTATGCAGTCCGACAGTGACCGCGCTTTAGGTCATGTAGTCTCCTTAAAATGATTACAGATTGTTGATTGTTCTAAGAGAAACCAAATACACATTAAATACTCTTACGTTCTAAGACTTCTATAGAAAATGAATGAGTGTTTTTTTATCTGCAGATAAATTAATAACGGCAAAGCCCAATCTTCTAATTCAAAAGAAAAATCTCAATCACAAGCTTTTTTTTTAAGATGTAAATATACCGAAGAAATATCGTTCAGCATATATTTAAACGAAACGAACACTTTATATTTTCCTGAGCTTTGAACAGAATAAAACATTTTAAAAAGAAAATGGGGGGAATCGCCATTAGTGCAGAGCCGATTAGCGCAACATTTCTCGGTATTAGTGTTTGTTCGAACGGGAGAGTAGCTCGCACACTCGAGTAGGTACTCTTCTACGACAGAATTTGTTGCCTAGTGTCGTCGAGACGAGTGCCACACGAAATAATATGAGGTACCGGTAACTCCCCGCTCTCGTCCACGTTTCACGATCTTCTATGTTTGTGTAAGATGTTTGGAACTAATATTTGGTTTCGTGTAAGCTGTTGTGTTATTAGTATGACTGTCATCATCTAATTTATGTTATTTTATACTAGCTTCGACCGCGTGAAATTTCTTGTTTTCGCGTTTTTAGGGTTCCGTTGCCGTTGGCAAAAAACGGAACCCTTATAGTTTCTGTTTTTTTTTTCTTTTTGCTCGGCTCCTAAAGGTCCTAGCGTTCGCGTCGCGTTAGCGTCCTAGCGTTATGGTAAATAGCATGTAGCCTTCCTCTGAAATTGGGCTATCAAACGCAAAAAGGTTTTTTCAAATCCGACTGGTACTTCCAGACATTAAGTGCGTTCAGACAAAATTCTTCAGCTTTTTAGGGTTCCGTACCTCAAAACGAAAAACAGAAACCCTTACAAGATCACTCCGTCTGTCTGTCAGTCTGTCAAGACCCTTTTTCTCAGGAACGCGTGGGGTTATCAAGTTAAAAATAATAATTATCAAATACTCAGTGGCTGCAATCCCTTGAAGCATTGAAAAATCAAACTACAAAGTCAACGCAATCAAAAGATTTTTTTGATGTTGTTTATGTTCCGTTCATGCCGGATATTTTGACACTTGCAAGGGAATCAAAACCTATAGGGAACTTCCCGTTGACCTAGAATCATGAAATTCGGCAAGAAACAATGTCATCACAAGTAAAGGAAACATACCGAAAACCGTTTTTTAGTTACATACCTACAAATTTGTAGGTGCGCGAGTCCGACTCGCAATTGACCGGTGGTTTTATTATTATATGTTACACTAGCTGTGCCCGCGACTTCATCCGCGTGGAATAGTGACATTTCGGGCATCATATTTTGAATTACATATACCGTCTACAGAACCCTCTGAGAACTCAGGCGAATTTCCCTATCAGTGAAAGTCTCAGACTCACGCGATAGTGCTTGAGCTTCACGATCGGCAGTGAGACGTATTTCTCGTTCTTCCTGTGTTTCCTGAGACCGAGCATTTGCTGTCCGAACCCTCTGAGAAGTCAGACGAATTCCCCTATCAGTGAAAGTCTCAGACTCACGCGATAGTGCATGAGCTTCACGATCGGCAGTGAGACGTATTTCCCGTTCGTCCTGTGTCTCCTGGGATTGAGCATTTGTTGTCCGTACTCTCTGGGAGCTCAGGCGGGTTTCCCTGTCAGCAAAAGTCTCAGACTCACGCGATAGCGCGTGAGCTTCGCGATCGACAGATAAACGTGCCTTTCGTTGTTCCCCGTTTTCCCTATTTCGAGTTGTCATCATTCGAGAAGGATTTGAACTCAGTCGAGATTCTCGCTGAGTCGAAGTTTCTGCAGCACGAAACCTAGCCTGATGTTCCCGAGTTGCAGAGAGCCTTGCCTCACGACCTTCCTCAGATTCCTGTGATCGAACTAATCTCATCCTTTTAGCATTTCTGCTACATTGGGAGAGGTTGTATCTTCTTCGAGGCATTCTTACAATAAAATAGTACTTACTACTTAACACACAGTTATTTAGTAAACACGTACTATCGTAAACAATTAAATTATAAATATTTACAGATTATTATACAGTCTAAAATTATCACAGTTTAAGTAATAAGTGTTAAGACGTGTAAACCAAACGTACTAACTTTATAAAACCAAAAGAATTGCTAGAAAAATTAATTACTAACCTGAGCTAATGAACTTACACTTAATAAAGAAAATCAAGAAAAGAAATGCCTAACCTGTACCAAATACTTATAATATTTATATACAAACCCTAAATACAAATTAAGATAAGTATACCGAAAATCAGGGAAAGAAATGCCTAACCAATAATAAATGCTTACAATATTTATTTACAATCCCTAAATAAAAATTAAGATAAGTAAATACCCAAAAATCAAGGAAAGAACCGCCTAATCTATACCAAATACTTACAATATTTATTTACAAAATTTTAAAGAAAATTAAGAAAAAGAACCTAACCTACAAACCCTAAAATATAAATAAATGAAATATGCAAACAGTCAGTATTCAAGTGAATCGCAATAATCGAATCCAACTATTCGCCTATGAGTATTCGATTACTCTCCAGGATACGTGCGTTCGCTACGAATAACTGAATCCTTATGGCAGCGGCGCGTTTTTTTTTTTTTTTTTTTTGATATGGTTATCTTGCAGTTCAACCTGAGGGGTTGTCGACTGCTTAACCAGGCTTTCCTGTGGATGCCTCAATAAATTAAGGCCTCCAGCCAGGGCATAATACACTTTAAACCTAACTACACAATATAAACTTAAAAACTAAGCGATTACACGCTAAGGGCACCCCCTGTGGGGTACGGACCTCGGCTTCTGTTGGGAGAGAGCAGCAAGGGACAGGCTGGATCGGAATTATGGCAGCGGAGCGGCTCTCAGCGCGCTTTATAGCCACCGACGCGCAGTCGCGAGGCGTGTACGTACTCTGATAGAATACCTTAACAAATGTTCGCCGTGATTCTTTAAATTGACATAACTTTTTTTTATTTATGAACCGATTGACATGAAATAAACACTAAATGTTAAGTGAAGCTTACTACAATATATTAGTGACCGCATCTAAATCTAATAAGCTGTTTCTGATATTAGCGTGCACAAACGCACAGACAAACAGACAAAAAAAAAATGTAATTACAGTTTCGAGTTCGGCATCGATATAATAACAACCCCTGCTACTTTTTTTTTATATATTTCCATTGTACAGACACCACTTTTCTACAATTTTATTATATGTATAGATAAAGTCCTCCAGACCGTATTTCGGCCACGGCGGCCAATCACAACGGAGACTTAGCCTTCAGCGCGGGAGATATTATAGTGCACAAGTGTGCGCGCAGACACAGGAGCACTCCCTCTTCCCTCACTCTCATAGTTTGCCCGGAGTATGGATGGTGCCTCGGAAAGCACGTTAAGCCGTTGGTCCTGCGCCTGATTTCTCTCCGGTCGTGTCGGATTGCCGTCCCATCGGACTATGAGAGAAAGCAAGAGGAGTACCTATGTATGGATCGTAGCAGGTAGCGTTCTGTAGCTTCTGACTACACCCATATGAGAAGGAGGCGTGAGTTCACGTCTGTTATATTACGTTATCAAATTAGGTTGTACCAACCTGCTGGAAAATAGAACATCAGCAACACCAATGGGATTAGCGATGGGTTTCCAAGTTGGAAAGTCCCATGGCACTCGTCAAAATTAAACAGTATTCCCCAGATGAATTCTGTTTCTCAAGACGTTGTTTTAATAGGTAATTACCTAAGTATACATTATTACTTAAGTATTTACGTTACTATTTGCGACCCAGTGGGTTCCGCTTAAGAGGACTACATGACCTAAAGCGCGGTCACTGTCGGACTGCATAGAAAAGAAAGAGAAGTGCGATGACACAACGCTGGTAATTTATTGCAAAATATGAAGCAATTAACTACTTACAAAAAATGTATTGTTTGGACTAAAAATTAAAACACTAGTGATTTAGTATGTTACTTGTAGAATAATCTGACAAAAAATCAAAACGATTGTATGTAGGTGTATGTTTAGTATGGTTTTTATAGTAAAAATAAAGTTTCTATCGTATCAAATTAGTTGTATTATGTTTTCAACACACTATCATACATATATCCAGAACAATATCATATATTTTTCTGATTTTGTTTACTGTAGTCGATCTACTTTTAGGCATTATATAATTTGCGTTTTTTGCGTTTAGTTCCTGTAGTTCCCTTAACCCCTTGTATGTCGTAATTACAGACATAGTTAAAAGCCATTGTGTCTCGCGTAGATCTACGTTCCGGCATACTAAGTGTTAATGGCAAACGACATCGCGGTAGGCTCAGACGAAGATAGCGGGATGAGCTGGACTCCTTTGGTAAAGCTTGGTCCTTGGCAACTCTGGACAGAGAGAGGTGGAAAGAGAGAACGACAAGAATTTCATTTTATTTATATAAATAGACTAGCTTCCGCCCGCTGCTTCCATCTAAAAACTGACCTATGTCCTACCCCGGGATGCAATCTATTTCTCTGCCAAATTTTATCGAAATCCGTTCAGTGGTTTAGGCGTGAAAAGGTAACATACATACAGACAGACAGACAGACAGAGTTACTTTTACCATACCATAACCATAATCAGCCTATAATGTTCCTACTACTGGGACACAGGCCTCCTCTCGTTGAGAGGGAGTGGGTCGTAATCCACCACGCGGGCCCAGTGCGGATTGGCAGATGTCAAATATCTTCGAATTTTTAGTTCTAGGACATGCCGGTTTCCTCACGATGTTTTTCTTCACCGTTTTGAGAGCAGTGGTGATGAAATAATTTACACAAACTAAAGCTCCTGTCTGGGTTCGAACCTACGACCTACAACTTGTAAGTCGCGGCCGTTAAAGTGCTTTTGTTTATTTAATGAGTGTTAAGTAGTATTAAACGCAGCATCACTAGCAGCTAGTAGCTCGACCATGTTACACCACTTAACAGCTACATACTGGATGCTTAATCGTTTTGTTTTATTGTACTCAACGGTTATTCTCTTTTTCGATTTAAACGTAATCTACTTCATTTTACAATAGCCAAATGCCATTTAGCCATAATAATATAGACTTGTATAAATGCTTTGTTTAGCGGAAAATGTGATGTAACTGATGTAAGTAAGAGGATTGGGGAGCATTTTCTAGCTCTTCATTCATTTCATTTGTTTCAGGTAAATAGCACACATTAATGGCACACGTATAAAATCAGATAAATTCAAATTGAATAAAATCAATACAAATCAAATTAAATAGAAACAGAATAGATCAAATTAAATGAAATCAGAATAAATCAAATTAAAATAAATAAGTACTAAAAACAATAAAACTGACATAGAAATAAAAATTAATAAATAATCACACCAATAAAATCAATACCTACCCTATCTTCGACACTGCTGAAGCAACATCTCGGCTGGAACAATGCCGGATGAAGGGGCAGTCCAGCCTTCCCGCAATCATCGTGAGAACGATTTTGCTAAATGCTATTAATCCAATTCAGTCTCATCTTTACAGCTAGCTACTCTTCGGGTCTATTTTGGACATTTCTGACATTGGTGAAGAAAAGCATCGTGAAGAAACCTAGACTTATCTATACATCTATACAAATAAATAAAATTGAAGTGTCTGCTTGTAATGTCAATATAACAGCTTTTTACTAAATGCTGAAAGTATATTCGGTACCTACTTATAACAAAAAAACAATTAAAAAAATGTTTGTTTGTTCCGGCTAATGTCCGAAACGGCTCGACCGATTTTAACGGGACTTTCACTGGCAGATGCTGTTATAAGAAGAAGAATTAGGGTTCCACGCAAAAAAATTAAAACCCATGAAATCCCATTTGTTTTCCGACATGCACGCGAACAAAGTTGCGGGCACAACTGGTAGTTATTAAGAGTCTGAAATCGCCAACCCGTCGTGAGCAAGCGTGGTGATCAGTGCTCGTGCCTTCTCTGTACGAGAAGAGTCCTTTGCCAAGCAGTGGGATAATAATAGGCTGGTAGTAGGTATCTATCATCATCAGCCATGATGGGGTCCGAGTGCCCACTTGGTTTTTCGAGAAATCGCCAAGCGGTTAGTCGACTCTTCACGTGACCAGAGAGCTGGCTTATTTCTTGGCCAAAGTATTAGCATCGCCATACAACGTGGCAATGCTGCCAGCCTTTTGGGCACTGTTCCTGTTGACATCGATGCGGACGAATTTTTTATGCCGATATTTTTTTTGCTTATTTTTTCATATAATTGTATATATTATTATTATTTTAAATATTAACATAGATTATGTAAATATTAACATGTCATGGATTTGAAATTAATATCATCAGCCTATAGCAGTCCACTGCTGGACATAGGCCTCTCCTATTGCACGCCATTCAACTCGATTTTCGAAGCCATCCTGCGAAGATCGTCACTCTACTTAGTCTGAGGGCGTCCTACCCTACTTTTGCCGATTCGCACTCTCCACTCGTCTGTGTGGTGCCGGACTTAAAGAATAGCACCACCCCATACTTCCCGTGGGTGTCGTAAAAGGCGACTAAGGATCGTAACGGAGAATGGGCAGCAGCGTTCTCTATGCATTCCACCACCACACTATACTGCGATCGCCAACCCGCCTGCCAAGCGTGGCGATTATGGCAAACCCCCCCAACTTGGGGGAGGCCTATGTCCAGCAGTGGACGTCTTTCGGCTGAAATGATGATGATGATGACTCTCCACTCAAGAAAATGGCACCTCAATGTTCATCAACTGTACGGTATTAATGTCTATACAGCTTGGTATCAATGATAGATATTTTTTGCCTATTTTCAACCGACTTCAAAAAGGAGGAGGTTCTCAATTCGACTGTATGTTTTTTTTTTAACATGTATGTTACGCGATATCTCCACCAATTTTATTGAAAACGATTTCAAAAATAATTTTAATGGATAAGGTATGCCTCAGGGGGCAGTTAATAAAATGTATATGGGACCACCCATATAAATTTTATTAACTTTGCTCAATAATACGTATTTTTGCCACTTACTTTATATTGATGATGTTATAATGATTTCCTGTCACTGATATTTACACAGCAAGTAGTGTTATACTACTTGCTATGTAAATGGGTACCTAAGTACAACATAAAAGTGAAAAATAAAAACTTTTTTACAAAAAAAAAGTCCGACTTCCAAAATACACTACAAAGTGAAAAACAGCTTTAATTTCGGAAGTCGGGTGTCAAACAACGAACATGCGAACCCAATGACACCGACATCCGAAATTAAATTTATTTTTCACTTTGTAGTGTCTTTTTTTGGAAGTAGGATGTTTTTTTTTTAAATAGTTTTTGACAACACGCATACGAAGGTAACTAACCTAACCTAACCTATTTTGAATATTGTATCCTTAACTTCTAAACAATATTTTACCAACAAAACATTCAATAAACATTTAAATTTAGAAACCGTATTCATTATTACACCAGTAGCAATTCACGTTCAAGTTTCGAACGTAGATCCCCGGTGCGTGAGACTCCACGACCAGTAAGTAGCTTAATGGTCCGGAACACATTGGAAATTTGCACTTACCCCACCTGGATTCGACGTTATTTTTTTAAGTTTGTAGAAACCGCATGCTCCGTGCGATTGTGGTGGCTCTTTGTCTGTACTTCCGTTGTAAGATAATTACTTAGGAACCGGGTTTGTTTATATTGCTATTTAATCTGAGATATGAATGAGAATATTCAAGATACCTACTCTTTTTAGGGCCGATTTTTCATTCGCCGGTTAACTTTTATCCGACGAATAAGTTTGTCATTTTGACAGTTTTTGTATGGACAATCTTTCAAAACGCCACTTTTATTTTATAGGTAAAATTGATCTAATGATTGAACAAATGGTCCTTAAGGTGCTAGTCGCTATTTTTTCCATACAAATTTCGGGAGAGTATTACTCCACTGTTTGACATTGTGCAGCCAAAGTTAAACATGATATCGTTTTGACTATTATTAATTTTGTCTGTACGGAAACAGAATAGAAAAATAAAAAGCCATTAAAAAGTTATGAGCCAACAAAGATTCGTTTTTCTTGTTATTTTTTTTTAACGTAACTTCGGGTGTAAATAAGTAATAAAAGAACTGTAAAATCTTCAAAACCAAGTCCATACCGACAAACCTCAGTTATCAAAGAGTTCAGTAACCTTTTTTAGGGTTCCGTAGTCAACTAGGAACCCTTATAGTTTCGCCATGTCTGTCTGTCCGTCCGTCTGTCTGTCTGTCCGTCCTCGCTTAATCTCTGTGACCGTTAGCACTAGAAAGCTGAAATTTTGTAGGAGTACGTATATCAGTTACGCCAACAAAGTGGTAAAATAAAATTTTGGAAAATATTATTTTTTAGGGTAGCTCCCCTACTTGTGAAGTGGGGATGAATATTTTTTTCATCATCTACCCCATCGTGTGGGGTATCGTTGAATAGGTCTTCTAAAAGGGTTGCTAAAATTATTTTTCGATTTAATGCTCCATTTACGAAATATTAAAGTTTATAGTGCAAATTTTTGTTCCAGTAGGGCGTCCCCCCCCTCTAAAAGCTAAACTACTAGCTTGAAAAATCTGGAAAAATTCTCGATGAAAGTGCATTTCATGAGCTTTAAAGGAAAAGTATAGCGATTAAGATAACTTTATTAGTTTAGCAGTAATAGTCGTTGAACTTGGGTGTTGGATAATTTTGTACCAAATACAAAATCCTTAGCATTAATCCTTTAAAGTGACTAAGATGAAGTAGTTGCTTGTTTATAATGGGTAAAGACTTGCATTGAAAACCAAAATATGTTTTTTATTTTTTACCTATTCAGAATAAAGAACAACAGAATCGTACTACATTGTGATAACGGGCTACTACGGAACCCTACACTGTGCGTGGCCCGACACGCACTTGGCCGGTTTTTTTATAATTGATTAATGCAGTGTTTTTTTCATAAAACTTGCACTTTTAGATTTTTTTTTCGCGCCGCTCAGTTCGGAATGGTGTTTCTGTGCATGAGAACTAGACGTTGTTCGTGTAGACTATCATCTAACTGCTCAACACTTATACTAGCTCTGTCGGACAAGGAGCCAGGTGAAACAGCGTGCATTTTGGCCATGACCACCAGGTAGTTGGAGCTCGCGACTAGTTTACTCTTAATTGAATTAATTTCAAAGAGAATCGTGGTTATGTTGGTGAAAGTGTTTGGTGAATACCGACTGTTGAGCTGGGTTGGACCCCAGTTCGGGAAATAGTGTGATTTCATTATATTTTTCCATCAGAAAATCATCAGTAACAGCAGCCCGGGGTCTGAACTTATGCTCGATTAATGGCAATCGAGGTGGCTCAGAGCCAAACCAGACGGTGCGGTGCGGCGCCGCACGTCAAAGATTTAGACGAATCGGCGGGCATACGAGCTGCTTGTGTGCCCGCTGATTCGTCGAAATCTTTGCCGTGCGGCGCCGCAGCGCACCGTGTGGTTTGGCCCTCATTGGTAACGGCCAGCGGCCCCGACTTACGAATTGTAGGTCGCGGGTTCGAACCCAGGCAGGCGCTTTATTTTGAGTAAATAATTTCATCACCACTGCTCTTAAAACTGTGAAGAAAAACATCGCGAGGAAACCGGTATGTCTTAGAACCAAAATTTCGAAGATACGTGACATTTACCATCCCGCACTGGGCCCGCGTGGTGGATTACGGCCCACTCCCTCTCGCAAAAACCATGACTGTGTCCCAGCAGTGGACTGTGTCCCAGCAGTGGGAACATTAGAGGCTGCAAGGTAGCTAGCAATTCGAATTTACTTACGTTTTTTGCAATTTCAAGTCAGTGTCAGGATGTATATTGATTAAAATATGATTCGCGATCGCACTAAAACATGGCTTTACAGAATTATAATCATTAGAATCAGCAATACAAGGAGTATTAAGTTAGAATTGACCTCAAATGTCGTAATTTCATGAAATAGTCTTTCGATAGGGTAATATAAACTTGATGTATCGATGATTTTTATGATTATCTATAATATAAAAATGAATCACTGAATGTGTTGCTAAGCGCAAATCTCGAGAACAGCTGAACCGATTTCGCTAATTCTTCTTTTAGAATGTTCCTTGAAGTACGAGGATGGTTCTTACGCAGAGAAAAATTTAATATACCTACGGGAGTAGGGTAGGAGTAGGGTAGGTGTAGGGTAGGTGTAGGGTAGGAGTAGGGTAGGAGTAGGGTAGGAGTAGGGTAGGAGTAGGGTAAGAGTAGTGTAGGAGTAGGTTAGGAGAAGGGTAGGAGTAGGGTAGGAGTAGGGTGGGAGTAGTGTAGGAGTAGGTTAGGAGTAGGGTAGGAATAGGTTTGAAGTGGGGTAGGAGTAGGGTAGGAATAGGGTAAGGGGTAGGACCACGCAAACGAAGTAGCGCCGGGCAGCTAGAAATAATTTATGTGGCAAAACAACGTCTGCCGGGTCAGCTAGTAATTCTATAAATAAATACTTATTACAACCGCAAATAAATTGCAAAAAATTCGCGGGTTACCCTAATTCGCCTTAACGGTACAGACGCCAGCCAGCACATCAAGCTACTACAATCTGTCAAATTTCTTTAATAGATTTACAATTTTATCGCTGAAGTGTAAGGTTCAAAGTTGATTGGGAAAATTTTACAATTTCTGATAGCTTGATGTGCGTCTGTACATTACGAAATTCATGAACTGTGTGAACTCAGCCTATCTTTTCAGGCAATTCGGGCGTGACGTTATGATGTACAATTATACATACTTTAATAAAGTTTTTAATCTTTATTCCAGTCGAGAGAACCTGTAGATTTCTTTAAAGTAGCTTTGCAAAATGTAAATAATGTCGGTCTCAATTAATACAAAAGGTAAGATAAAGTTTTCTGTAGTTTGACTTAATAAAATTAATAGTTAACTTCATCTTAGCATGACAAAGAGCAAAGCTTCTTGTTTTCGTTACTTAATCCTAATTAAGTAAGAACTTCTTTATCCTTTGTTGAAATACTGTGCACTAAGCAAACCGCTTCTTTCTTGGATTTTACATATTTATGTGAATGTACCTGCATAAATAACTCAGTACTGTAGGAGAGGTACATCAATAAAATAATATCTTAGAGATAAAATAATTATTACGAGATCGTTTGACGTTTTTACAGTTTTTTTTTACATTGGGTTATCAGCCAAACCCGACGCCTACTGTTTTCTGCCTTTCTGCCTTATCAATTCGTATTGGCGTTTTTTTATAATGTTATGCCATTGTCTTTTATTTACCAAAAAGGTTGAATGCCACAAACCATGCAGGTCATAATCTCTACAGTATCTACTTATTTGTATTTTTTTTTGTGTAATGGAATTGCAAAGTCTTTTGGTTTGGGGCGATTGGTTTCGACCTATATATCGCAGGTTCCATTCCTGTACGGAACCCTCGAAAAGAGGGATCGAAATGCTGTTTTCGATGATTTCAAATTCCATAAAAATAATTTGTAGCAGCGTGCCTCTATTAATTAAAAACGTTTAACGGGCCTCTGCGAGTTGGCTTAGGACCCTCCTCGTACGCCTTCCAAAGGTGTGGGACGCCAGGGTCCCGAGAAATGTCAAGAGGCGTAAAAATAATTCGTAGCATCATAATAACATGTTGGTAATAGGAACACCACCAAGAAGAGGTCTTTTACCTGTATACCGCTGTTAGAGTAACTAATACTACCGAGGACCAAGTTAACTCAAGCACACAAAATGCAAATGACATCAAAGGTAAACAATGTACGCTATCATCCATCTGGTAGAGTAATCAGGGGGTAACCCTTAGGTACCGGCCTCGACGACATTCACAGACGATTTAGTGGCGCCAGGTCAAAAAGGTCCCTTGACCTTCTGACCGGCGCGTTAGCGACGTGACTGGCTTCACAAAACAGTGTTTACCCGCCTGTTCATAACTCTTGGATGCAGACACTCGTTCATATTTGAACAGAAACTCTCTTTGCTGCATACGTTAGCAAATAATTAACCAAGATATACGGAGTCGTGTTCAACAGAACAGTCACAATTTAGGGTTACACGAAGGTAAATACGCTTCAAAGAGTCTTCTATAAAATGTACACACAATATGTATAATTGTATATATGTGTGTATACTTATGTTATGTACGAATAATTCGTATGAATATGAAATTCCTACTTTGGAACCCGAATAAGGACTCACAGCTTTGTGTGCTTGTAAAACAATTTCGGTAATTGGATAAAAGAGAATAAAAGCACGGTTTGGGTTCGTGAAAAGAGATTTCCCACAAATAACGTCTTGTTTAGAATACGTATGTTGAAACATTTAACGTTGCGAAAATAAAGGAGAATTTTGTCATAGAAAAATCTGCTTTAAAAACTCGTTTCTTAAAAATTACTTTCTGTAAAAGAAATTTGTGTGCTCAGCATTTCAGCTGACTTATAAGCATAAAAGGGTATTTAGGGCTAAAGGATCGCTTAAGTATTCTTATCACTGCACGTTAATAAAATATTTAATGAGCAACCCTTCAATTTTTATAGCAACGTCTTTGTCTGCAAATTACCGATAAGGAGGTGTGAAATAAACATTATTTTCAACTAACTAGAGGTAAGCAAGTTCCCGAAACTGTCCAGTACGAAAATAGTTGGAAATAAACCTAATGGCTTCCACCAATACTTGGAAACAAACTGACAAAAGTAAAACAATCAACGAATTTTCGAAAAGTTGAACAAAACTCGTCTTGACTGGGAAGAACGGTATGCAAGTTTCATGAGGTCAGATTAGTTAGAGAAAGGCATCACGGCCCCGATATAATTTAGTTATATAACTTTTGTAAGAACAATGCTTTGTCGAAGTAATTTAATAAATCAGTTGAAGCTACTCTGTATTAATAATATATGATCAGTGCCGCGGGAATCAGAGATCGGATATCGTGAATCACACTATACAGGGTTATTGGAAAAACATTAACAGTCATTGTACTCATCATTATGAACAACTTTTACTATGGGACCAAACCTGAAATCGCGAAAAAAAAATCAGCTGTTCCCGACATTTTGACGAGTTCAACGAACATAAATGTAGGAAACAGCTGATTTTTTTTCGCGATTTCAAGTTTGGTCCTATAGTAAAAGTTGTTCATAATGATGAGTACAATGACCTCTTAGGAGGTTGTTTATGTTTTACCGCGGTGTCGCGGTGTGTACTGACCCTTAGTAGTCATTATCTAATGCTCACAAAAAAAAAGTTAAATCTAATCTAAACAGTTACAATTAGAATAGAATAGAATAGAATACTCTTTATTATGTACACCATATTAATTACAGACATAATTATAGAAACTGTACAATTACTGAAATATTACCGTTTTTTCACGTTAGCTACAAAGTGCCGACTTTGGCAGTCCGATATTATGCGACTGTGTGAACAAAAAATTATACATAGTTTTTATAAGTGGACAAGGGTTCAAAGCGCTTGTTTGAGAATTTTAATGGCGTGAATATTTTATTGGAACAAGGCTAGGGTAACAGTCCTATGATGACGCTTCAGGATTTACCTTTGCCTATTTTATTTAAAAATAAAAGAAGAAATGCGAAACACAAATCTGAAAAATCTTCTCTTGAAAATTGAAGTATGTACATAAACTAATTTGCAGCTAAACTTTTAAGAAAACTAAGAAAGAAAAATAAATAATTGGGACTAGCACAGGAATATCACAAATTAAACTACACTAACTAAATAAAAGAATTTGTATGATTTTAGGGTTGCGAAAATACCGCAAATATTTTTATACTAAATAAAAAATTCTCAGTTTAACATTTCCTCGTATCAAATATCTTCTTCCGATGTGACTTCAAAAAATCCATTATAAAGTAAAAGAGGCCCAGACGTAATTTTACTATCCATTTTGAAACTCGACAATAAAACAAACACAATTTTACTATCCATTATGAAACTCGACAATAAAACAAACACAATTTTACTATCCATTTTGAAACTCGACAATAAAACAAACACAATTTTACTATTCATTTTGAAACTCGACAATAAAACAAACACTTGGAAAACCGATCGCGTAATTAATCTACTGTCATCGTTATCCTACGGCAATAAAGGTGAAAATTAGTTCAGTAGGTAGCAGTATCAAATAAGTAATTACTATAGTTACGTCAAGCATAAACAATGAACTGGGATGAAGGTAAAAGCCGCTCAATATCGGGCCCAGTGCGTGTTGTCGGTCGTCTAGGGTTGCACCCTGTGTCGGTAAGGCTGCACCTTGTGCCACTAGGGTTGGCCGCACGTCGTTTGCTAACGAGCTTGGCTCAAACAATCAGAAGTCAAGCAGAAATTGATGGGGTGTTCCAAACGGCGTGCACTGACGTGCCACCCGCGTTAATTAAAAGACTTCACTCAAGCGTAATTCGCAATATTGGATCGTCTGTCTCTCTGATGTTCTCTACTCTATGGATTTCGATAAGACGGATTACACAATTCCGTTGAGTAGAGTCCGCAGTGTAAATAATTATTTTGTGTAAAAGGACGGCGTCAAGCGTCACAATTAATAATTGCGGAAATAAAAATAAAATTGGTTTATATTCTGCTTAACAAAACTTGCATTTACATAATGAGCCTATGATGTTCCACAGCTCACTGGTGGGACACAGGCCTCCTCTCAGTGCTCGGAGTGGGCCGTAATCCACCAAGGGGCCCAGTGCGGGTTGGTAGACGTCACGTCATGTCTTCGAATTTTTGTTTGTTGATTGTGTTGTGTTTTCTCACGACGTTTTTCTTTGTGAATAAAATATAGATCGATTCATTTATACACAATAAAATCGTAATGCTTTAATCAAAGAGCCGTTAGAAAGGAGTATCAGGATTGGAGCAGGTGGCGTTCTATAGTTTCTGCCCAACCCCTTGGGAAGAATTCGTGAGTTTACGTAGGTAAAGTCTATTCAAATTTATGTTTCAAACAAATATCAACTTTATTGCCATGGGAATTAAGTTCATTTCAGAGTGACTAGCACTATTGAAAAAATTATAAAAATGTTTGATAGTTGTAATGTAAACTGCACTTTACTGTGTAAGAATTAAAGTTACTTTTCCATAAACTCATGTTTGTTTACATTTTCGGCAAATAAGTCGCGAATGCAGATTACGTAAGTATGTATAACCTTTAATAAGGATTCAACCACTGAGTATAATAAATTAACCTACATAATACACGATCAAACGGGCCCACGATTAAGATTAATTGTTGATAAACGTTTTGAACCATAGTGAAGACGTAGACGGCGAGAGGTAGGTAATTAAACATTGAACATCTATTGACATCCAGACGTGCGTAAGGCTCTATCAAGCTACAATGGCTTTCTCACACGGCACATACGTCACGAACTCACGACTAATGCCTTCATGCCAATAGGTACATATGTAGGTGAACAATGCACTGTGATGTATTCAATTGTTAATAACTATTATGTAATAGCTGCGCCCCGCATAAATCTCGATCTAGTGATTTTCAATATAGGTAATTCAATCATGATTTGAAAGACACGTGGCGCCATCTATTATCATAATAGCGTTATTGTTGTTTTCCTCGGGAACAGCACTTTTTTTCGGGATGAAAGGTACCCTATGTCCGTTTCTGTACACCTGACAACGTATATGCAAAATTTCAGGATGAACGGTTCAGTGTAGGCGTGAAAAGGTGACAAACAAACTTACTTTCGCATTTATAATATTAAGTTAGGATTTATTTAGTATATAATGTTCCCATAGCTGGGTTTCAGGCCTCCTCTAAGTGAGGGGGAGTGGGCCATAATACACCACGCGGGCCCGGTGCGAGTGGTAGAAAGAAAGAAAATACATTTATTTAGTAGGTACAGACTAAAAGGCACACAACACAACATATTATACTACAACTAAAAAAAGAAAACAAATAATCATTGTGAGAAATTAGCAGGAAAGTGTGTTTTGGTAGATCTGTCACATGTCTTCGAATTTTTGTTGATTGTGTTGTGTTTTCTCACGATGTTTTCCTTCAACATTTTGAGAGAAGTGGTGATCACACATTATTATAAAGGCGAAAGATTGTGTGTGTGTGTGAGTGTGTGTGTTTCTATGTTTGTTACTTCTTCACGTTCATACGGCTGAACCAATTTTGATAAAATTTTGTATGGAGGTAGCTGACACTCTTAACATAAAGGCTACTTTTTATCCCGATATTCCCACGGGACCAACATTTACGCGGGTGAAACCGCGGGGCGCAGCTAAAGAAATAATACAATTTAACACTCTCAGCGCCATGTGGTCCGCCGGCCACAGCAAAGCGCCTGCCTGGCTGGGTTTGAACCCACGACCTGCAACTCGTAACATAACGACACGGCAACGGCAACGGCAACGGCTCGTGACTGTAACTCCTGGGCGGGTGCCCAGTGGTTGCTCCCCAACTATTATGTAGATATTTGGTTATAAATATGGAAAGATAAAATGGGGGACACCCGTGGGTGTCGTAAAAGGCGACTAAGGGTCGTACCGGAGAATGGGCAGCAGCGTTCTCTATGCATTCCACCATCATACCATACTGCGATCGCCAACCCGCCTACCAAGCGTGGCGATTATGGCAAACCCCCCCAAAATTGGGGGAGGCATATGTTCAGCAGTGGACGTCTGTCGGCTGAAAAGATGATGATGATGGAAAGATATTTAATTTCGAATTTAATTAACAGTATAGTATTAGCAAACGCTTTATAAAATCTTAGTTTTATTCGTAACCTTAGATGTGTTTTTTTATCTTAATATTGTGTTTTAATAATTGCTTGTACTAACGAATGATATACAACGTTATTTTTAATATATGAGAAACCTGAACATAGTTTGTTCAGAATAAGTAATTAAATCGATTCCAATAATTTTTACCCCATGTTATATTTTGTCCCAAAAATATTTAAAAAAGGTTAAAAGTTGGACACCGAGCGACACTAAGTAGGTTATCCAATCTCCACTCCGAACGGTTAGGTACCTAGGTATTATTATCAATAAGCGCAAGACGGGTGAGCATGTTTTTGTACGGACAAACAGGTAACTTAACAAACTTTTAACTTTTTGATTTTTCATGATACAGTTTTGAAATTTTGTTCATAGATGCTTTACATAAAAATACTAGACACGTGTTTCTGGTTTCGCATATACTAAAAATAATGTTGTAGATACACCCAGATCCGCAAAAACTCGCACCAGCTTACGTACAAAAATCGTAAGCTGCCACTTTCGCGCTGTCTTGTGTACTGCTGGCTGGGTGAGCGTGTGCGCTGGCGCTAGGCCCCGGGGGTGGGGCAAGATGTGTTTTTTTCAATCGATTTGATTTTCCCATCACTAATAGTGTTTGTGATGTCATAGTAGGTAGTAAAAAAATGGCACGCTTGGTTTTCATACAGATCATGATACTTGGGTTATCTAGGTCTATCTATATCTGTGGTAATAACTATTGCAGAATAATAGAGAAGTTTGGAAGAAAAAGCCATGTTGCGCCAACCCTAAATAGATTGGGATAAGGGCAGGAGAATGATGATAGTGACTAACTATTGCAGGAATATAATTTACATTTACCCCTACTAATAAACGTTGTATAGCGACTGTGTAGTTACACAACGCTTTGTCTTCTTCTTTTGAAAGTCAAATTACTGACGACTGAAAGAGAGACATCGGTGTGTAACTATGGGGGGTTAGTCGAGAAAAAATTTAGTACCTATTCAACAAATTTCAACGATTAACTATTAACTAAGTATTCAAACAAAATCCGAAATCAGTTTTTAATTTTACATAAGTAAACGTTTATAATAGCTACAACTACAAGCAGAACCGAGCCGTTTAAGAAAATGTTATTCTGACTGCGTTAAAAGGTCGTAGAAGAAGAAAAAAAGAAGCTTGTAAAAAAGCAGTTAGTTTCTCCCCGAGTTTCCTTTGCCTCCGTTCGTTACTCGCAGTGCAGATGTATAAACATGGATGTTACGACTCATTGCTTCCGTACTACAGATCTTAAAGTTTTAAGACTTATTATCTATCTCTTGAGCAGCCAATCGAACTGGCTAAGTAATTTTTAAGGGGCCGTGAGTTTGTTGAAAATGTAACAGGAGTTTGTAAAGTTTTTAAAATATTTATAGGTTTTTGAATTTGCAATTCAGATTGGCATCACGACTAACGAGCTGTAGGTCGCAGGTTCAAACCCAGACAGGTACTTTACTTTGTTTAAATTATATCATCACCACTGCTCTCAAAACGGTGAAGGAAAACATCGTGAGGAAACCGGCATGTCCTAGAACCAAAAATTCGAAGACATGTGACATCTACCAACCCGCACTGGGTCCGCGTGGTGGATTACCTACGGCCCACTCCCTCTCACAGGGAGGAGGCCCGTGTCCCAGCAGTGGGAACATTATAGGCTGATAATGTATCATGAGGCGTACATAAAGAGGTGAGGAAGACTTTTTACTCCCCTTTTGTGTTTGTACTTAAGGAACAACTCTAACTAAACCTTCAAGGAATTATGGCGTGATGTTGTGATATGTTATGTTTCTAAAGACATTCCCAGCAGTGGGACAAACATAGAAGTTAATAGCACTAACAAATAAAGTCATTGGCAGAAGCTCTTAAAAAAAGCAGTTGAATTGTGTAGATACACCCTAAAAAAGCGCTACGAATTTGTGTTGAGTGTAAATTGACACTATTCTTAGTTAAAACATAATTAATCTATCACGTAAAATAACAAGTTAGAGTAGATTGCTTATTAGTCTATTAGGCAAGATTGTATTCAATTATTAAGAACTTTAACAGTATCAGGCATAATTTTGTCCGTTTGCTGTCCAGATTGGCAGAACAAATAAGCTTAAGATTGAACGAAATGAACCAACTTTGAGGGATAACTAAATAGAACAGATAAGATATAACTTAGACTGTGAAGGAGTAATCATTTTTATATTTATCTGTGGAGGCTTGTAATTAGCAATTTAGTTATATTTAGCATTAGGTTTTAGCGTAAGTTTCGATCCCGTGGAAATATCGGGATAAAAACTATCCTATGTCCTTTCCCGGGACAAACTATCTCTACACTAAATTTCATCTAAATCGGTTCAGCGGTTTAAGCGTGAAGAGGTTACATACAGACAGACAGACACACTTTCGCATATAATATTATTATGGATGGCATATAATATTAGTATGGATTTAGGGCTGATTTTTCCATCGCCAGATAACGAGGAATAAATTGACGTTTGAAAGTTTTTGTATGAAATAACTGTCAACATTTTAAAATTATTCCTCGAATAAAGTTATCAGATGATTGAAAAATCAGCTCATAGTTATATATTATTGTTAATAAAATGTTATCAGTATGAAAGCCTTCCGAAAAAAAAACAAGTTGTAAATCAGTCAGTAGTATCTAGTTCCTAATTTGTCTTCAAAAAGCCTAGTTCAGACACTGGCACAGTTAATAAAAACCGGGCAAGAGCGAGTCGGACTCGCGCACCGAGGGTTCCGTAACATCCGGGTTTATACATAAGGTTTATGTTTATAAAATTAAATGTTTTTTTTATTTTTGAGTTGATTGAATGAATGGTAAATTGTGGTTTACGATTTATGACGTATTAAAAAAAACTATTTACTAGATCTCGTTCAAACCAATTTTCGGTGGTAGTTTACATGGTAATGTACATCATATATTTTTTTTAGTTTTATCATTCTCTTATTTTAGAAGTTACAGGGGGGGGGGGGACACACATTTTACCACTTTGGAAGTGTCTCTCGCGCAAACCATTCAGTTTAGAAAAAAATGATATTAGAAACCTCAATATCATTTTTGAAGACCTACCCATAGATACCCCACACGTATGGGTTTATGAAAAAAAAATTTTGTGTTTCGGTTCTAAGTATGGGGAACCCTAAAATTTATTGTTTTTTTTCTATTTTTGTGTGAAAATCTTAATGCGGTTCACAGAATACATCTACTTACCAAATTTCAACAGTATAGTTCTTATAGATTCGGAGAAAAGTGGCTGTGACATACGGACGGACAGACAGACAGACAGACAGACAGACGGACGGACAGACAGACAGACAGACAGACAGACATGACGAATCTATAAGGGTTCCGTTTTTGCCATTTGGCTACGGAACCCTAAAAAGTATCGTAAAATCTGTCGCGAACTATTCCATTATGTGGCATAATGTGTTTCCACAAATGGAGACAAATGGTGTAAGTGGCAAAAACTGGCAACACTGCACTATGACTTACAAGTTAATTGTCAACATTTGTGGGTAAAGTTGTCATTTATATTAATGTTTCCGCTCTTTGTTGGCATCGCCTCTTACTGTTGAAAAGTGTTTTTAAGACAGAATTTATAGTTTAAAGTTTTATTCGTCGAGCTATGACATTGAGGTTTTTTGTTTTCACGACAGAGGTTTTGTATACCCGCTCCATTCTTTCCATGAACATTTTTACTTCAGAAATAAACCAACTCCTTAAAAACTGTCATCATCATCTATGGCCATTACCCGCGGGATAATTGCGTACGTCAGCAATGGCTTCCATCTTGACAGCTCAACAACATTCATCATGCTGAGATAGGAGCCTTTTGGCCTCTTATAGGACTTTCTGTTTCATTTTTCTTTTTGTTACTTTTTTTTTATATGATTTATTTTATTTTTGACTGTGTTTGTGTGTCTAGTTTGTGGTCTTCGACGAGTCGCAATAAATACTTTTTCTTTTTCTTTATTTTTTTTCTGATTTATTCATTGCGTTGTTTACGTTACACACAAATTTTTCTGACATTATGAAGCAATATCCTGCAAATGATTCAAATTGTGATAGCTGTTACGCAATTAGGGTGCCGATTTCACGTTTCGGTACTCTTTGATTGCGCCACGTTATGCCAAATAAAATATCCTTATGTACTTAGCAAACATCTAATTAGCACCGAAACAGTGCTGCTTAATGGTAATTAAATGACCTAGCACAATTAATCGAACACAACTATAGCACATGAGTAGATAAACTACTCATTTGCTATACATATATATGCAACACAGGGACAATCAATATTGTTGATGAACTAATCCTTACGTCAATTCCGGAAGCAAGGCCCTAATACGGCATTGCAACCTAATACGGTATTGCCACCTAATACGGCATTGCCACCTAATTGTGGCACACGGCTCGATCACATCTCGACTCAAGCGTATTGAATAGCTGTTAGCAGCTGTATGGTGCTGTGGTGCAACTGTGTACCTACTTGTTTGTGTGTATACAGTTATACAGGAATTCTGTATAACTGTTCTGTAACATCCTGTAATAGAATGTTACAGAACTAAACAATGGACGGCAAAAATATTTGGCAATCACTTTGTGAATTTAGTTGGTTCATCTTATGTAAAAGTATTTTAGTGGTGAATGTACCTAGTTACTATAGGTACATCTGTCCCTAACACTTTCTGTGAATTTTAAATGGTCTACAATAAAATATTTATTTATAAAATTGCACGCTACTTAGTATTGTTTAATTACTCAACAAGTTCTACTCTCAAATAAAGACATCATAAAATGATGATCTGTGCTAATTAAATAAATCCGATTCGAAAGCAAGAACTTTTTGAAACTGAATTTTTCAAGCTTTATTCCTTACTGTACACAGTTACTTGTTGTATAATACTATTTTATAGATCTCATTAATATACAGAATAAACACTACCTACTTTCATTATTATATATTCATTTTCGTATTCATTCGTAACGTCATGCGTTGTTTTGTTTCGATTTCACAATAGCAACATCTGAATTTAACTTGCAAGCTTTAATTCAATTTCGTATTCAGTATTGAAAATGAAAAGATTTTCTTTAAAAAATTGTAACTGTGTGTGTTTTAGTAAAACTGTAAGAGGTCTCTTGAAATTATTCTGCTCTGGTGACATCCATACCAATATTATAAATTCGTAAGTAACTCTGTCTGTCTCTCTCTCTCTGTCTGTCTGTCTGTATGTTACATTTTTATGGCTAAACCACTGAACGGATTTCGATAAAATTTGACAGAGAAATAGACAGCATCCCGGGGAAGGACATAGGATAGTTTTTATCCTGATATTCCCACGGGATCGACACTTACGCGGTGATTTATTTTTTTAGAGTTATTATTTGTCAACGTTGTCGCGCGCCCTTTTTTTCGTAGGAACGCGGAACGTTCAAACTTAGGTAAATAGGTACCGCTAGTTCAACAGCTTCATGTTGTGAACTCTGCGATGAATGGATTGCTTAACAAGCGCGCGCTAAAATTGATTCTTTATTTTTCTTATTTGTTTTAATGGACTAAGATATTGTTTTTTTACTGGAATGATTATAATTTCTGTGAATTCCTGTCTACTTGAGGGCAAAAACTTAGTTTGCACTATCTAAAACGATAATTCAAAAAGTAAAAATCTAAATTCCGCAAATCGGAAATCTAAATTAAAAAAAAATAGATTTGGATACCTACTTAAATTTACTTATTTTGATAATTTTGTTTTTTTATTTACGGAAACTGCGATAATACTTATGTACAGACGTGAGCACATCAAGCTACCGGAAACTGTAAAATTTTCCCAATTAACTTTGTTTTAGCGATAAAGTTGAAAATCTAAAAAATTTGACAGATTGTAGTAGTTTGATGTGCTGTCTGTACTTGAAGGCAATAACTTGGTTTGCACTATCTAAGACAATAATTACACGATTTTATTTCAAGAATTTAGATTTTGGAAACAACAATTTATAAAAAATTTTGAACAGTTACTGCACCTCTTATTTCGAGTTGCAAGTTTTCAATTTCATCCTGTGTACCTATATTATTTTATTTTTACAATAAAAATATAGATTTATGACATCGAAATTTGTTTTAAATTTATAATTGAATAAGAATTACGTCCGCTAGTAAAATAATACACAAAATCTGTTAAAAACAAACAATATTTGGATTTCATCCACACCCTTCAAAAGGCCTCCAGCTAAAAAGTTCTTACCTCAACAGTAAATCCCGTTGTCCAATCTGTTACAAAAACAATACATAACGTCAGTAAGAGGCAACGTGACCTAAAAACTAATGGCGGGCAAAGATATAAGACAAGCAATACACTTATCATGTCGTAAAAGTGAGGAGGTAACAGTTTATTGACCCTTAAGGCGTGTTATCGTTACATTTGCATATGGCCACGCATACACACGACCTCTCTTACTAACCCTCCGTTTTTACGATCAAAGTACGTCTATATATGATCTACGTAGGTTTGGAGCGTCAATGTTTTTCATGTTCATGATGTGAGGTCTATTGTGATTTATAACTTTTGTCAGTATTTAGAGCCTCTTGTGAAAATATTATTTTAGAGAGCCTCATTTTATTATTTAATCGTATTATATAATTTTATACAACTTTTTACATATGTACAGATGCCAGCACATCAAGCTACTACAATCTATCAAATTTCTTAAATAGATTTTCAAATTTATCGCTAAAGCATTAGGTTCAATGATGATTGGGAAAATTTGACAGTTTCGGTTAGCTTGATGTGCTGGCGTCTGTACCTACCAATAAAATAAATATTATAAGGATTACCTCCAATCGCCTGAGAAACAAATCATGGGTGAACTCGACATAGATTTAAGAAAAACTGTATTTAACGTTAGTCTTTATATTTTTGAATAAGCTTCAGCCCGCGTCAGCATGAATTTATCTATCCCTCTTACTCCGCTTTCGCATAGAGTTTTTTCTGAGTATCTTTCTTTTCTTTTAGCTCGGCTTCAAGGGTTGTAGTTATCAAATCCAAAAAGAATTTTACAAATCGAACGACGAAGGGTAGTTCCAGAACCCCAGCGCCACGGATATCGCCCAGCGCCCTTATAAAATGGTGCGGAATAAACTTCGCACTTGGGCCCCCCGCTGACGCAGAGTCTCCGGCCCGAGCTGTTGGAGGAGGTGGTGAGCGCTCTGTTCCCTTCACGGGGGGAGCATACCCCCCCGTCCATGGCTCCGCCAATTGCGGTGCCCGAAGCGGACCACGCGGACAACATCGACATCCCTGAGGTGACCGGGGTAGAACTGAGAACGCGTTCAAACATACAAACAAAAAAACGTTTCAGTTTTAGGTATTATTAGTATACTATACATATAGATAGGAAAGCTCTTAGAGGAAAGGTTCTTCTGAAGAGTGCTACAACCATAACAGTTCCTTCTTAGATTTTGAAACTTGAACAAGTATGTCCTGGTAAAGTTACTGGTACATGAATCTTTTCAACTTTGCCTTGAAGGTCGGCAATGTATTGACATTTGATACCATTGATAGCATTCTACTGCTTACTTTCAGTCAGTTGAACTACCAGTCTTTCAGGTTCACAAAGAATAAAAGAGGCAAATGATAGAGCCAATGTCCCACTTACAACGGTCGATTTAATAATAGGTATTACAAAACAAAGTACATTGAAAAGTTCAGTAACTTAATAAACGCGCCCAATTGTATTTGAGTTTTATTTTCAAGATATTCTAAACGCGTCCCCCAGAACAATAATCCTTGTTTGAATGGTAATTAATTTGAATTAATTTCACACTTTGAAAAAGGTATAATCGAATAGACAATGCCGAATTACTTTCCGACGAATCTTTCGGAATTGTAAAGGAGCCGCTATTACGTTTAAGAATGTATTATTTAACTTTTTTGAAGGAAATTTTTAGACGTAGAAAGTATTGTGTAGCTAAGTACCTTAACATTCTTCAGTTGATTGCATTCAGAAGTTGAATTTGTACTTCTTACGTTGCGACGGCACCCATTCAGTAAAGTTGGCTCACTCTAAGAAGTGAATTTGCGCAAACAGAATTTTGAGCAGCATGCTAATTTACAAGCTATCGTATTCGCATTAACAATACAAGTAAATTACAAAGCAGAAAATATCACAGTTTGTTCCTTTTGAAATAAGGCACAACTCGCTTTATTTTATGGCTATTTTGCGAGAGTAAATTCGGGAACGTTTATATTTTGGAAAATCGAATCTAGGTCGTAATAATTACGTAGAAACAACTTCATTAATTTGAAGATAATTACTAGATGTAATGGAGCCGGAATTGATCGGTCGTCGTTATAAGGATAATTGTTTTATATCTTTAGAATGTATCTAGAATGAAAGCAATTCAATTTCGTAAATACTTAACTGTATTAAAATCGGTCAGGCAATATCTACCGGTTTTAATTACACCACGACAAGACACAACATTAAGAAGAACAACATACCACACAAACAACAATCACACTAAAGGCGAAAGTTTGTGACTGAGTGTGTGTGTGGGGGTGTGTGTGTGTGTATTTATATGTTTGTTACTTCTTCACGCTCAAACGGCTGAGCCAATTTTCATAAAATTTTGTACGGAGATAGCTGACATATATTAACATATAGGCTACTTTTTATCCCGATATTCCCACGAGATCGACATTTACGCGGATGAAACCGCGGGGTGCAGCTAGTATAATACATAAACATGAACATGGACATTTAGAAGGTATTGTGTATTTATTTAATATCTTAATTATGTATTTTATTTAGTTTAATACAAACTATTTAGACTAGAATACTAAATTAAAAAACTAACAACCTTACTATACAAATAAATGCAAATACAAAGGACACTTAGGCGTCGAAGTACTCGTCCGCATCGCTGTCATCCGGAAAAGTGCCCAGAAGACTGGCAGCATTGCCACGTTGAATGGCAATGCTAATTCTTTGGCCAAAGAACGACCCAGCCCTCTGGTCACGTGAAGTGTCGACCAGCCGGCGAGAAATATCCTTAAAAAAAAGTTATTTAAAAAAATCAAAAAACCCGACTGCGGTAAAAAACTTAAGTTAAAAGAAACTGAAAAGCTAAAAACAAGCCCATTTTAAATTAAATAAAAGTTGGAAGCAGGCGGGACCCACATCATTTTTATTGTAGGTATTTTCAAATTCAAATGGGTCCCGCCTGCTTCCAACTTTTATTTAATTTAAAATGGGCTTGTTTTTAGCTTTTCAGTTTCTTTTAACTTAAGTTTTTTACCGCAGTCGGGTTTTTTGATTTTTGTAAATAACTTTTTTTATTTCCAGCTTTTTAGTTTACAAATTTGAAAGATTTCGCAGACGATTTAGTTCTTGGTAGGTGTTTTTTTGCGATTTGTCACTTCGAATTGCTTTTAAGTATATATGTTGTATATATTTTTGTAATCACCTTTTAAAACCCTTTATTTTGATACCCCACTCGATAGGTTTTGAAAAAAAAAATTTACAAAAAATATTTAATATGGCGTCCAGTAGTCGCCATATTTAATTTTCACTAACGTCATGTCTTTAGTGACACTCGCCGGACTAAGAGGAATCGATTAACGTGTGAATCATAAAAATCGGCCCAGGCGTTTGGTCTGTATAGTGCTTCAAAGGAACATATAAACATACATACATACATAGGCTGATGAACACATTACCACTCCCTTGCGTCGCGCAGTCGGGTAAAAAGGAGACGCGCACTCGGGCCCCATAACCCGAGCGTTTCGTTTAATTTCTTATTTTGTCATTTTATCATATCGTATGCTGCACTGGTTGACGTCATCACATAAACGCTGGCTGTCGCTGAAAACCAGGGTTCTGTCTCGCAAAGGGTCGTAGCATTATGCTGAGCGATGTCCGTTATACGTGGATGTGACGCATGTTTTCTCCCAACTTGTTCTTTTTATGTTTGTGTTACGTATTTTCTTTCTTTCTTTTCTTTTACACAAGAACAGCAGGTACTAGTACCAGTACGATATTCACAGTATCGGTTCCTTGACGGCAGGTACTTTAAAACGAAATGAATTACGTTCCGTTACCACTAATGCTATCGTATAACGTTCCAAAATTTGTAACCATACTAAAACCTAAAAATATCAATAACGTTACAAAGAAAAACTTTATAGAATATCATTTTCGTTCAACAATATTATAAGTAACGTTATAGGTATCAGTAATATTAAGCTTATCTGCTTGTAATAACGTTCCAGGTGAAACGTTACAGATTTAATTGTAACGTTATTCTTCATACATTTTCGTCTTTTTCGTCATCTTTTATATCATGAAGCTGGCAAAGTTGAGTATCGAAATGAATAACGTTATTATATCGTTATACTAATAACGATATAATGATCATATTGTTAGTGAACAGGTTAAGATTTCGTTCCGCTTGGCAGTATCGTTATAGTCAAGGAATTCATTTTGTTACGATCCTAGTGGAACGGTACAAATTATCGGTGCTGCAACTACACGTAACGTTATTTTGAGTAACGTTTCAAATCCCGGCTTGACGAGATTGAAGATTGAATGGCACCATACACGCGGAGGGATGAAGTATTTGAACATAAATTATGTGTGTATCGTACTCGTACAAGTCGCCAGTGATTACCTTAAAATATGGATATTGGCGACATGTGGCGTGCGTAATGAGACCGAAAATATTTTATTCAACAAGCACTTTTACATTATTTTGATGTATTTTTATCGTACATTTTTCTGCTTAAACTGGGTAATAATGACGATTTATTCGGGGCTATTAAAAGACTTAAAAAATTAATACGGGGTTTTTAATATCTAAGATTCTATAAAAAGACTTTCTTTATCACACTAATATTATAAGGGCGAAAGTTTGTGAGTGTGTGTATATGTGTGTGTTTATATGTTTGTTACTTCTTCACGCTCAAACGGCTAGACCAATTTTGATAAAATTTGGTATGGAGGTAGTTGACACCCTGTATTAACATATAGGCTAATTTAAATCCCGATATTCCAACGGCATCGAAATTTATGCGGGTGAAATCGCGGGGCGCAGCTAGTTCTACAATGGACTTGAGTTCTTTCGAGTAAGCATAATCGACCTATATTGTTTCCCCCGCGGGTATAAGATGCCTTATATCTTAAAAAGTTCGTTTAACTTTCAAAATGACAACGAACAGAATTTCAAGAAACGCTACTGCACAAAAAATTGTCACGACTGAAAAGCCGAGAAAATATACAGGAATGTTTATGTCCCCGTGAAATATATATACAGGGTGTCCCTTGAAGTATAGATCAAATCGAATAGGGGCGTGGGCAAGGTCATTTCCAAACTTTTTAACCCTGAGAATATCGGTGAATTTTTTTACGGTTCATAAAATGATAAATGACAAATGATTTTATTTTTGTACAAACACTTTTACACGTCAATCATGTTTTTTTAAAACTAGATGAGGTCGCTGTTTCCTATCTGACTACAGACTCTGAGAAGAAAGGCCGAAACAAACTCAGAGGTCTCAGTTTCTTTTAAAGTCCAGACATAATCTTGGTCAGGTTATATGAAGACCATGTAGATCGATGTCTGAGATGGTCTTTTGAGGTAAGAACTACACAGATTGAGAGGACCTGTCCAGTCAGTGCAAGCATTTGTCAGAAATCGTGCAGCTCAACTCAAGACCTAAGGAGCTCAACGATTCGACGAACAATACCAAAGAAAGGACATTTGGGTAGGCCACATAAATTTCTCAAACAGTTTTTTTTTTCACCATAAAAAAAAATATTCAAAAGTTATGACCAATTTTTGTTTTTTTCAATCACTTCGCATAATGCTCAAAGAAAAAAATCATTAAAAAAAACCTTGCCCGCGCCCCTATTCGATTTGATCTATACTTCCAGGGCCACCCTGTATATTATAGTATGTCATATTTTCAGTATTCCACCCCCATACAAAGTTTTGCCGCAGCTTTAAATTATATTAGTATACACAAGCGGAAAAGCTCAGTTTTCAATTGAAAGTTAAATTTTGCAATCACTAAACGCAGTGCGGCAGTCAAACTTGAACCCCTGGGGTACAACGATGCAATTTAGTCTTTGCTGTAGGTTATACTGCACTTTGTGTGTATACACCCTGGTTGGACGCAGGTATATTTTTGATTAGAGTCCCATGAGAAAAAATACAGCTATGGGAATTTTGGCATAATAATTATAATGCTGCACCGACTCCAGTGATGGGCCAGTGGTAAGGAAACCATCGTGAGGAAACCGGCATGTTCTAGAACCAAAAAATTCGAAGACATCTACCAACCCGCATTGAGCCCGCGTGGTGGATTACGGCCTACAGGCAGCTGGTCTCACCGAGAGAAGGTGTCCTCGCAGTAGGAACATTATAGATTGATTATGCTTATGCTATGCCGGATTCCTAATAAACTGCGATAAAGGCAAGATAATAATAATTATGATGAACCATGCTTAGCAGAAGGGTTGGTGGTTCAAGAATGCAGGCATGGCCTAATCGGTTGAAGGCACAGATATAGATACACCTAGATAACGCAAGAGCAACTACATCGCGTGCCAAAAATCGCACGAGCTTACGTTCAAAAATCGTAAGCCACCACTTTCGCGCTCAGTCCTGTGTACTGCTGGCTGGGTAAGCGTGAGCGAGAGCGCGAGCTTGTGACGTCATAGTAGGTAGTAAAAAAATGGCACGCTTGATTTTCATACAGTTCGTGATACTAGCGTTATCTAGGTCTATCTATGTCTGTGGTTGAAGGAGAACGAGACACAATAGAAGTTTTATCGTTATTACGTCTGGGGGAGCTTAGTGTTCTGGAAAGTATTATTTGGATGCCTAAGGCCCTCTTTGTACACTTTTTTCTTGCCATGAAAAACTACGGTTCATTCGTTGGCACGGTTGTCAGTGTTGTATGGACCACTATGGAACCTTGTACAGGTACACGGACACGTTTTTCTAACGGTGCGGTTTATACGCCGCGCCGTACCGTAATGAAACCGTGCCGTTTACCTAGGGGTCAAGTTTTTTTTCTTTCTTTCTTTTCATGCATTAGATCCCTAACTTTGTCAATACTAGGCTTATTTTATCATAGACACAGCTCAATAAAACTTTTATCGAATCCAACATGCCTCGTTGATAACCTTATAATATAAGTACTACAATGCATTTATCCAGAGAAAACACAATAAAACGTATGGAACTGACATTGTTGAACCACAAGACGTTCGAGCTTATAAGAATACCTTTGTTCTCTCAGTTTCACCACCTCAATATCAATGGAGCGGTATTATTATGTTTTACCTAAGGTAAACGAGGTAAATTGTTTACATCGATTTACATATTTTATGGTAATTATTCCGCAAACTCCACTGAAATCCTTCAATATCTTTTATTAAGTCCATAATTCAGTGTTTCGGTCAAAGGTAACTCGACCAAATTGAATTTTGTCACTTAATCGTTTTTGGTCCTCCAATCCAGGGTCACTTTAAACTTTGGTGAGGAAATAACTTTGCTGTAATCTTAGTTATTGTGTACGTTATTTTAACTTTGGTGTAGGTTAGAACTACATACTTATTTAAATTTTTTATTAAACGTATTAAAATTGAGAAAATAGGTAATGTTGAACCTTTTGATAAATTATGTAAAATAGCGAGTTAAGATCACATTATATTAACACCCGCAAGCTGGTTTTGTATTTAGTTTAAACTATATAATTAACCACAAAATATATCTAAGTAACATGACATACTTAGCGCCTTTACATTATTAGCTGTCTTCCACAACTCATAAGAATTATTTATCTAATTTCTTAGACAGCTAGCTGTCGTCAAATCCAAGTTGGGAATTCGTTATGGAATTCATTGTAATGTTCCGTAACGTTACAAGCCACAATTTTAATAAACGTGACGTAACGGACAAGCATGGAAGTTATAAAAAGGAAAAATTACAGCTGCGGAAGTAGGTAACAAAAAGAAACACAAAGATAAATAATTTTGTTTTAAATAAACAAGGCTGATATTCATCAAGACTTTTGTAAATGATTTTTAAGGCAGGCACAACGACTGAATGCCTAATGAGCCCCCGCATTCGGCTCTTTGTTTCAGCATATTCATTACCTGTTTCCATCGCCGTTTGCTAACAAAAAAAAGTATTCATTGCTTTTCGCCTACCCTCTGGAGAGTAAAGAAACAATAATATCTCTAACAATTTTGGGGTCAAGTCATTTCGTCCGGTGAATATTCAGGAGATAATTAGAGAGAAAACAAGCTTAATTAGTACAAATCGCGTCGAAAGGAATTACTCTCGGGGAATTTTTGTGAAAATGTTTTCATGAAATTAAACAGGTGGGTCAATTGGGGGAAGCATTTTTGTGTTTTAAAAAGGACAGTGAATGATTTATAAATTCGTTTAAAAAAATTGTTTATTTTTGCTCTCAAAGACTGCAAAGTTAAGTAATGAGTAACGTCTGCTTAACCATAATTTTTTGACGTTTAAACTTTAAGCAACGTTTATAAAGGAACCCCTGTGTGCTGAGTTGATTCCTGTTTATTTTTCTGGTTCATAACCGGATGCAGCTGAATACCAGTATTTCGCAAATACTGTATCGTCGTTTCAGCCGATAGACGTCCACTGCTGGACATAGGCCTCCCCCAATTTTGGGGGGGTTTGCCATAATCGCCACGCTTGGCAGGCGGGTTGGCGATCGCAGTATGGTATGATGGTGGAATAAATAGAGAACGCTGCTGCCCATTCTCCAGTAAGACCCTTAGTCGCCTTTTACGACACCCACGGGAAGTAAGGGGTGGTGCAATTCTTTAAGTCCGGCACCACACAGACAAAATTACAAATATTATTATTATTATTAAAATTACAATTACAAAATTATAAATACTGTATACCAGTACTGAATACCAGTATTTCGTATTTTTTTATTTTTTGTCGCAGCATCATGCTGAGATAGGAGCCTTTTGGCCTCGTATAGGACTTTTGTTTCCTTTTCCTTGTGTTACTTTTTTTTTTACTTTATATAACTTGGATTTTTATTTTACTGTGTTTAGTTTAGTTCTGTACGAGTCGCAATAAATACTTTTTCTTTCTTTCTTTCTTTTACATGGAGTGATTGCTTATCTGACCTCCACAACCCAGTTATTGGGTAATACGATACCCATTGGTAAGACTGGTATTGGTGGTTTGGTATTTTTCCGGTTACCTCTGCAAATAAACACTTAACTAAAAGAGAATAATACCATACAGATATTTGAATCTCTAACTGCCTACAATAAAGTATGAAACCGAAGGTCATTGTCGACCGCCACAATAAACTTCCGTAAGCAAATATAGCCATTATGGACACGCACAGCTAACTACATAATAGGTGATTGTATTAAGCTGTTATTATGGAGCAACCCATAATTTTCACACACTCCCTTAGTTTTATTTTGCTTTGAAAATGTTAAGGAATCAGTGTTGAAAGAAAAAGTAATCATATATTATGAAGCTAGTGACAAGCAATGGCCATGTTTAGAGCTAAAAGGAATGGTCTTAGACAAAGATTTAAATCATTAGATTCGCTCTACGCAATGATGGTCGCATTTCTATTTCGTTTTGACACCTCTGAAACACACAATGTCGCAGTGACTTGACTTCCACAGAGTTCCCATATTCTGGATATGTTAGCTCACACTTCTGGGTTTTTTACATAAACCACTTATTCACTGCTGACATAAAGCATAATAAAAGGAATAAGAGTACAAAGCAAACTTACATAACATAGTTTTGTTCTTTTTATACTTTACACACGAGCTATGTACAGCCGCCAGCACATCAAGCTACCCGAAACTCAAATTTTCCCAATCAACTTTGAACCTTATGCTTCAGCGACAAAGTTGAAAATCTATTAAAGAAATTTGACAGACTGTAGTAGCTTGATGTGCTGGCGTTTGTACACATAATCAGCCTATAATGTTCCCATTGCTGGGACACAGGTAATCAATCACACGGGCCCAGTGCGGTGAGAACAAATCTAACGAATTAAATCTTTCGTTTTTAAAAAATCTCTCGCTACTGCAGCCAATTATTTAAGAACCAGACTTAAGGCGATGAATTCGAAGACATACAACGTTAGCTAGAATATGAAGTGATGTTTGAATGAAACTTCGTAACCGAGTATAAACCAGCGACTTCGGATCTAGTAGCTAGGAATCAAGTTGTAGTAAGTTATAGTAAGTTAGTGCCGTGGCTTATTGCTGTACCCAACAGATTTAATAGTTTGCAATCGCTATGAATAATGCAGTTGTGATAAGTCTGTTATTATAATCGAATTTGGTCGGTAAAGTGGAAGTAAACAATCGGGTGATTTAGTGTTAGGACTTTGAATAAAATAAAAAACATAAAATTCAAATTTATTTATTTGTACACATATAGGTGAAATGTACTGGTATATGATGGATAAAATAAAAAGATATGTTGTGTCACTATGTGCTGCCTTGCAAGGCGCACAAATATTGCTTACACAGTAGATAGTGGATGTACACTTGTACAGGTAGGCCTATATAATTATATATTACTGCTAAGTAGCAATCTTAGTAACAAGTCTTATTAACAAGAATGTGAAGACGATGTGTTTATATATATTTTTTATTATTCTCTCTGTTCTGTTAGATTTTTTTTTCATTTTCTGGCAGTTTGAGTAATTTATGTGGCCAAATGTCCTTCTTTGGTATTGTTCGTCGAATCGTTGAGCTCCTTAAGTTTTCAGTTGAGATGCACGATTTCTGACAAATGCGTGCACTGACTGGACAGGTTCTCCCATTCTGTGTATTTCTTTCCTCAAAAGACCACCTCAGACATCGATCTACATGGTCTTCATATAACCTGACCAAGATTATGTCTGAACTTTAAAAGAGACTGTGACCTCTGAGTTTGTTTCAGCATTTCTTCTCATAGTAGATAGGAAACGTCAGATAGGAAACGCCGACCTCATCTAGTTTAAAAAATAACATGATTGACGTGTAAAAGTAAGCACTTTTACACGTCAATCATGTTTTTTAAAGGGTTAAGGGTTTAAGGTTTTAAGGGTTTGTACAAGCGTACAAACCTACTTACAAAAATAAAATCATTTTATATCATTTATTAATGTTATTGCTAGAGATTTAATACTGTTACTTAACAGTAATCTATTAGATCGCTGCTGTAACGTCTTGGCTTTTGCACTAGGCTTCCCATTTATTTAAAGACTAGCTTCTGCCCGCAACTTCGTCCACGTGAAATTTCTTCTTCCATTGACCCATCGCATCGCATCGCAATGCCGGAATTTTTTGTTTTTGCTCGGCTTCTAAGGGTCATAGCTTGATATTAAATAGACTATAACTTTGGATTAAGCTATCAAGTGCAAATAGTCTTTTTTCACATATGACAGGTAGTTCCAGAGATTAGCGCGATCAAACAAACAAACTCTTCAACTTTATTATAAATATAAAGATATATATAGATTTAAGAGTCTCTCTAGACTTCATTTTCGTTCTAGTCGATCCCGTGGGAATATCGCGATAAAAAGTAAAGTAGCCTATTTCGTTAATACAGGGTGTCAGCTACCTGCCTAATTATGGAATTAGGGTTCCGTAGTTCCTACAAGGAACTCTTATAGTTTCGTCATGTCCGTCTGTCTGTCTGTCCGAGGTTTTGCTAAGAGACCGTTAGTACTAGAAAGCTGTAATTTTGTAGGAGTGCGTATATCAATTACGCCGACAAAGTTGTAAAATAAAATTTTAGAAAATATTTTTTTTAGGGTAGCTCCCCTACATGTGAAGTGGGATGAATATTTTTTTCGTCGTCTACCCCATCGTGTGGGGGGTATAGTTGAATAGGTCTACAAAAATGACTTGGGGGTTGCTAAAATAATGTTTCGATTTAATGCTCCATTTACGAAATATTAAACTTTAAAGTGCTAATTTTTGTTCCCGTAGGGCGTTCCCCCGTTCTAAAACCAAAACTGCGGGCTTGAAAAATCGGGAAAAATTCAAGATGATAGTGCATTTCATGAACTTTAAAGGAAAACTATAGCGGTTAAGACAACTTTATTAGTTTAGCGGTAATAGTTGTTGAACTTGGGTGTTGAATAATTTTGTACCAAATACAAAATCCTTAGCATTAATCCTCTAAAGTGACTAAGATGAAGTAGTTGCTTGTTTATAACGGATAAAGACTTGCATGGAAAAACAAAACATGAAAATTTTAATTTTTTTATTTAAATTTGTAATTTTTTTTTATATTCAGAATAAAGAACAACAGAATCGTACTACATTGTGATAACGGGCTACTACGGAACCCTACACTGTGCGTGGCCCGACACGCACTTGGCCGGTTTTTTTTTAATCAAAATTTGTCCAGCTGTTTGAGCGGGAAGAAGTCACACACTCAAACTTTCACCTTTATAATATTAGTGTGACACCCATCTAAGGAGATTTCGCAAGTGAATCTAAGCATGATCAGTAGACCCAGGACAGCTGCAAGTTTTGCCTAGCTAGATAAAAGTTAGCAAATAAAGGACTCAAGATTAAACGTCTGAAAACCGTTCTAAAATAAATATTTAAACCCAATAAAATCCTTAACAACTCAACAAGCACTCAACAGAATGAGTACAATATTCACCAAATACTTCCACCATAGCGTCAAGTCTTTGAGGTTACCAAATATGGCTACCAAAGAGAATTTTTCGATATATAAAGCACCTTGGCGGGAGTTTGTGGACGGAGTAAGTGTTGTCGAGTAAATCCGATCAAATATGGATAGGGAAATTCTAGCGGCAGCCGGTTTCCGGCCGTACAGCCTTTTGCATCGAAAACTGACGCATCACTGCGTAGTGCGGTGCAGCCTTTCATGTTTTATGTTGTTGAGTGTTTTATGCGGAAAAACACGTTCAATAATGAACGGAATATTACCAAAATACACACAAAAACACGCACACACACAGCATGTATATCATTAGTGCCAGCCGCGCTATTAATTCGTTTTCGCTTAGCGTTCTTTTTGAGTTAATTATTTTTATTTTTGTTCGGCTTCTAAGAGTCTGAGCTTAATGTTAGATAGTCTATAGCCTTCCTCGGGAACTGGGCTACCAGATGCAAAAATAATTTTCAAATCTGTCATTTTATTTTTCTGTGCACTTCGTTATTGGAGTAATGTTTAGAATAATAATAATGTTATACTTACTGTGTTAAGCTAGCTTATATAAAATAAATAAATAACTTCACGCCTGAAGTGCCCGAAGGTCTGTGCAGCACAGTAGTACAGCCTTTTGCTATCAATCGGACGTACTCTGGCCTATGGACGCTTTTAAAGCGTACGTCTTTTTTTTACATCGTTCTCACATATAATTATAAATCATATCTCTATGTATTTAGCTGGGTGTACATAATTAATAAAATAAATAAATAATTATAAATTCAACATTAATGATGTTACTCTTTTTTTTTGTCAAAATAAAATTTAAAAGAGTATCCATGGACTTTCCTGACCGTTCTTCCCCATAGGTACCTACTACGCTTTGGGATGGGCAACTAGCTTCATATATTCTGACTGACCGACTTCTTGACAGTTCAAAAGTCCCTGTAAATTTTTTCATTGAAATAAGTGTTTTGAGTTTGTGTTTCGGGCACACCCCAGAGTCCGAGCTGCTACTGAGAAATTTCTGGTCGAAAAACCCGCTAACATTTTGGCCGATCTCAATCAAATGAAGGACCTCAAGGTCCTTAGTTTAATTTTGAGCTGAAGAGAATTTTGAGTTCAAGCACAGCTGTAGCCATTGGCAGCCCTTGCGACCACAGACCAACGAGGTCGGAGGAAAGGACCCAAATAGTAATAACGTTGCAATATTATCATAACAGATCCTTCATCGACGATCTGCGAATTACAAACGTAGGTAATTGTATATAGTAACCAGAAGACGATATTAGGTTTAATTTGATTGGGACGGATCCTTTAACCAATCATAAGGCAAAATCGCGAGCTTGAGGTACCCTCCCTATTATACTCAACAACCCAACGTAGTGGACCCGATCTGAATTAATTTCAACCCAAAAATTCTCTACAAAAAACTAGCGACGATATTTTATTCCCATTTACTGTACTAGTAATAAAAACTGACACACTTTTGATTTTTTACACGCTATTCACATGTTTTACAACGAAACATGACACGTGCGTGACACAACAAGGGTTGTAGTAGTCATCGAAAAATTATTGTAAAACTAAAAACAACGTGTTGGCGCTGCGAATATGTTTGTGTCTAGAGTTTCCAATTACAGGTAACATAGCCTGTTAACAAGCTTTTTTTGTTCTATGCTGGGTATTTTTATTTATTGTGACCTAGTTTCATCTATTTGTTTTTTATAGAGACTGTACTTGTGCTATTTTATTAAACACTAGCAGCTCCCCGCGGTTTCACCCGCATAAATGTCGATCCCGTAGAAATATCAGGATAAAAAGTAACCTATATGTTAATCCAGGGTGCCAGCTACCTCCATAATTTTTTTATCAAAATTGGTCCAGCCGTTTGAGCGTGAAGAAGTAACAAACATATAAACACACACACACACCCACACACTCACAAACTTTCACCTTTATAATATTATTGTGACTAGCAGTGAACCGCGGTTTCACCCGCATAAGTGTCGATCCCTTGGGAATATCGGGATAAAACCTATGTCCTTTCCCGGTACTCAAACTATCTCTACCAAATTTCATCAACATCGGTTCAGCGGCGGTTTAAGCGTGAAGAGGTTACGGACAGACACACTTTCGCATTTATAATATTAGTATGGACTAGACGTGTAACCGGTGGAATTTCCTATCGGTAAAAATCATGAGGTTGTTTGTTTTCTAAACTTTAATTTCCTTTTTTTTTTAACCTCTGTAGGGTTAAAGGGGTTACAAAATAGGAAATTAAAGTTTGCAAAATTCTTCCGTAATAGGTACTTGCCTTCGTTACACAGGGTTATTTTAAATTAGCTCGATAAACTGATCGGTCGCGATGGGTATCCACATCTAAATATGATGCAACAAAAAATAAATTAATATGATGATTTTTTACGTGTGCTGCGTTTAGCTATCCGATAAAAAATTACCCTGTATAAGAAACTCTCGTGCTAACTTTCATGCTTCTGGAACCAGCGGTTTAAGGCTCATACAAGACAGGCATGACATGCGATATAATCGCGCGCGACACAAAGGCACCGCTCGTTGCGCTACTTGCGGGGCCTTTATGTCGCGCGCGACTTTATCGCGTGTCGCGCCTGTTTGAAGGAGCCTTTAGGCTGTGCGTTGTTTGTCAGTAAATGAATTTAATATTTATGTAGAAAAGTGGCTTGATTACTTAGTTACCAAAGTGGACGAAGGCTTACATTCTTTGACGTAAAGCATACTGTCCTCGTATTCAAAGTTTTGAGTTTAGATGCAACATGACTTTTTTTTGAAGAAGAAGAAGAATAAAGATGAGTGTTGACAGCAGAATAAAGTCAAATTCATATATTTTATAACGTTCCACTCAAAATATTTTTATTTTGTAAAGAACACTATCCTCGACATCAAAATTCTACTCAACGCAGTGTCAGAGATGCGATATTCAAATAGAAATATAAAAACAATAATAATGAAGTCCATTTGAGTGAGCACGTGCCTTCGCTAGAGACGGGTCATCTAATATTGATAGTACAACGTTATAGTGCACGTGTCTTGTGACGCTTGACCGTAAACCGTGCGATGTGGTGCATGTGCAGAGTCAATAAAATGCTGGTGAGTTTGAGAATATTTACTTATATTTTCGGTGGGGACATTAGAAAAGCAGTTTTAAATTGAGTGTGAGTTATATTAATATTGCAAGAGCATTGCACTCTTGGGGGTGATCTGCAAACGGATTTCCAAAAGGTCGTACCTATTGGTAGTCCGTTTGCAGATTCACGCACCACTCACAACCACAATCACCTTATTAACTAATTGAATTCAAAAAAAAAAACAGGCAGTCAGGGGGACTGCCGACAGAAGTCAAAACTTGTTCTATGAAATGCTTTCATTGCTGGTAACACGTCATAATCATAGCTACACATAGGTATACTGCTAACATTAGCATGTCGGTGTCACGAACCCATATGATTTCTCCCATCAAAAACCGCTCAACGCGCCTAAAACTATTTTCAAATAAAAAAAAAACGATTAAATAAATTGTTAAACAAAATCTTTAATTAATAATAGTAATAGAATAGTCAGCGTACAAATATAAATATTAACAAAATAAAATAATTCAATAAATTGCTGATACAATAGAAATGAAGATACTTCATAATGAAATAGATTGAATTAAAAGAAAGATTTTCTTAGTTTTTTTTTTTTTAATTTTTGTATCAAGCACTTGTTCAAAATCTCCACTAAAATAAAAAAAAAACAAAAAATTAAAATTTCTTCTAAAAAATTCTAGACATAGAATAAAACAAGGTTTTCCTAACTCGGATTCAGAAATGAAAAATGGGAGTTGATAGTTACAAGCTGTGTTAGGCTCGCTAGTAAACGGGGATTACCGATAATGGCCAATTTAAGAGCTAATAAATTTTGTTTACGTACATCTTGAAACATTGGGTCGAGCTTAATTGGTTATTGGGGAGGTCAGTCAACCCAAAATATTCAGGAACGGTAACTACTGTTTTTAGTTTGTAAGTACCCAATTGAAGCTAAGTACGTAAGAAAACCTACACAGGTAATCGATTGGGAATTATGACGAAAATCAATTGTATATAGTGTATTTTATGTTTATTGGGTTTTTCCATTGTCTGTGTGGTATTGACTTAAAGAATAGCACCACCCCATACTTCCCGTGAGTGTCGTAAAAGGCGACTGAGGGGCGTACCGGAGAATGGGTAGCAGCGTTCTCTATGCATTCCATTACCATACCATACTGCGATCGCCGACCCGCCTGCCAAGCGTGGAGATTATGGCAAACCCCCCCCCCTTTTGGGGGAGGCCTATGTCCAGCAGTGGACGTCTTTCGGCTGAAATGGTGGTGGTGGGTTTTTCCATTAGGAATTTATTAGTAACAGCCCGATGTTTGGAAGTTGGTGGTGAGATACCCACGTTCCTCGGAAATCACGTTAATGATCTCCCATCCGGACGTGTCGGATTGCGTGCCATCCCATCGGCCTATGAAAGTGACGGAAGAGAGAGTGCATCTGTGTCTGTGCACAAACTTGTGCACTATAATACTCGTATCTCTCGCGCCGACGACTAGTCTCCGTTGAGATTGGCCCCATTATAAATAGTACATTAGTATTAATAATAATAGTATATTAGTATTTATCTCGTATAGTGATAGTATACTAATGGAGAATATTAATGAGATTCGGAAGCCAATAACAAATAAAACATTATATAGATTTGTTATATTACAGAATTCAAATTCAAATTCAAATTCAAAGCATTTATTTCAATTAGACCTTGTACAGGCACTTTTGAATTGTCAAAATTAAATAGTCTGTCAGTTAGTCCGCAAGTTGAAGCTAGTTGCCCATTCCAAAACGTAGATCTCTATGGAGAAGAACGGGCAAGAAACTCCATGGACACTCTTTTAAATCAAGTTATTACAAAATCCTGGGTACATTATTCTTGTTGCTTCTATATGTGAGAACAATGTAAACAAAAAGACAAATGAAGAAACAATTCAAAATATAAGATTAAAAATAAGCCTTGGCAGTTAAGAGATGACCAGTCTCAACCGACGGCACCCGTTCACGAACATGACGCGTGGATCAGCACCACCCAGCTCAACCATTTTGTAGGGAACCGAATAATCCAACACACGCGCCACCATCGGTGAGACATTTAAGTAAGCATGACACGTTCTCAACTGCCATGCTCTTTCAAGTCAACAACAAAAAAAATTATTATAAACGGAAACATGGTTCTTACATTTACAAAAATTAAAAAAAATGCTTCTAAATTATACAAAACTATAGTTTGCAATTTATTTAAGATGTTAATATAATTTACTACCAATCAGGAAGAGGTATCTAATATTGCAGTATTCAACAATTAAAACTGGATTGAATAAAATAAAAAAGTTATGTTTGTAATGTCAGAAATATTGAAAAAGAAAAAGGGAAGCACCTCTTCCAAATATTGAAATTTTAACTAGTGAGCCCAAGTGCCTGTGGAGCAGGACCAGCATTAAGCCAAGCATTTTTATCTACGATGTAATCATCCAACTTGTAATATGCTTGTCTACATAGTGTGCGTTTAATGCATGTTTTAAATTTCTTCTCATTTAATTGAAGAATATCGAATGGTATTTTATTATAACATTTTACACAGTAACCCATAAAAGAAGTTTTTACTTTAGACAATCTGAAACGCGGTTGATCTAATTTGTCCCTATTTCTAGTGTTAAAATTATGCCTGTCACTTATCTTACTAAAAAGATGTAGATTTTTTCGAACGTACATAATGTTTTCATATATATATTGACAAGGAACCGTCATGATGTTAATTTCTTTAAACAGTTCTCGTAGAGAATCGCGTCTGCTGAGCTTGTAGATGGCTCTGACAGCCCTCTTTTGCAGAATGAAGATAGAATCAATATCTGCAGCCCGTCCCCACAACAAAATACCGTAAGACATGATGCTATGAAAGTAACTAAAATAGACCAGTCTCGCGGTATCCACGTCTGTTAATTGGCGAATTTTCCAAACAGCGTAAGCGGCCGAACTTAGCCGCCCTGCAAGTGATGTTAAGTGCGGACCCCACTGTAGCTTTGAGTCAAGCGCGATCCCCAGAAAAACCGTATTTTCGACGAATTCAAGTGTCTCCCTATTCAATACAACATGACATTCATTACTTCTAACATTCGGTAAAGCGAATCTAATGCATTTAGTTTTTTTCTCATTTAATACCAAATTATTCACAGTAAACCAATTATGGACCACATGCATAGCGTTATTTACGTCGTCAAGCTCCTGTGCACGTCTGCTTACTTTAAAAATCAGTGATGTGTCATCAGCAAATAACACCATTTGTGGTTGGTTTTTCAGTAAATGAGGTAAATCATTTATATATACTAAAAATAGGAATGGCCCCAATATTGAGCCCTGCGGTACTCCCATTTTGACTTTTAAGCCCGATGAATTCACACCGTTAATTTGAACTTGCTGAAATCTATCATTTAAATATGATTCTATTAAGCTAAGAGCAAGTTTACCTAGTCCGTAATGCTCAAGTTTCAAGAGCAGTGTTTCGTAATTCACGCAATCAAATGCCTTGGATAGGTCACAAAAAATGCCTATAGCATCTTGTGCCTCTTCCCATGCGTTAAAGATGTGTTTTAATAAGGTGACACCGGCGTCGGTTGTACAACGTCCTTTGGTGAAACCATACTGTTGATCGTGTAAGATGTTATTACGATTAAAATGATTGAGCATTTGATTTAACATTACTTTTTCGAACACCTTGCTAAAAACCGGCAAAACCGATACGGGTCTATAATTATTAGTGTCTTTGCTGTCCCCAGATTTGAAAAGTGGAATAACTTTACTGAACTTCATTAAATCCGGGAAAACCCCTTGATCTACACACAAATTAAATATTAATGCTAAATAGGGTGCAATTGTCTCAATAAAGGATTGACAAACTTTAGTGGACATGCCCCACAGATCTTCGGTAATTTTGATCTTAAGTTGCTTAAATGCCTTTATAATGACTATGGGGTTTATATGTTTAAATTTAAATTCCACAGGACAGGCTGAGACATTCGCTCTTAATAATTCAATAGCTAGTGCGGGCGAGGAATTTAAAGTTTCTGTAGTTTTAATTGGGATATTGGTAAAGAAAGTTGCAAATTCCTGAGCAACATCGATGTTATCGCTAATGAGACCGCGGGAAGTGTCCAGTGTGTAATCAGTATTATGTTTTTTGTTCCTGTTCGTTTCATTGTTTATTATTTTCCAAACTGTCTTTATTTTGTTGTCTGCGGATTTAACTTTGTTACTAATGAAAGAAGCTTTAGCTGCTTTGCAGATATTTTTAAAAATTTTAGAATAAGTAGCAACATACTTATTAAAAGTATCCGTGTTTATATACGGCTTAAGGCCATATAGTTCAAATAATCTTTCCCTACTTTTCCTGATTCCTTTAGTTGCCCAGTCACTGAATAAAAACTTAGGGCAAATAGTTTTAGATTTCTTCTTAAAGGAATTATTGAACTCTGTTTGCACTAATGAAAAGAATTCTTTATACAAAATATTACCATTCGCCATACTTAGGCCTTGAGCATTTAACTTGCTAATTAAAGTGTTATTAAACTTATTCAAATTACCCGATGTTATTGGTCTAGTTTGAATCTGCACTTTTTGTATCGGTGTGTTGCACTCAAAAGACACGGTTTGACCACTGTGATCCGAAGGGAGATAATTTACAATGGCTTTATCTAAATATTCACAGCAACAAAAAACATTATCAATACATGTAGCAGTAGCCGTAGTTATTCGCGTTGGTTCCAAAAATACATTTGACAGATTGAATGATTTGAAGAGGCTTAACAATCTACTGCTATTTGAATTATTTTCCAAAATATTAACATTAAAGTCACCACAAATAATTACTGATTTATTACCAGTTGCAAGTTTTCCTAAGACATCTTCCATCACTGACTCAAATATAGAGTAGTTTTGATAGTTTGGAGGTCTGTAAACGCACACTATAAAATGCTTATCTAGCTCAACACAGGACAGTTCGATGCTATGTTCCACCGATAGTTCCACTATGTCTTTACGAGTCTTGTATTTTACACAATTTTTAATTAATATTAATGATCCACCACGCAGCATGGATTTTCGGTTAAAGCAACTGCCTACACTATAGTTCTCATAATTAATCATCATTTCATAATCTTTCAACCAATGTTCAGTAATACAAATAACATCAAACATTGTTTTTTCTAAAAACAATTCAATTTCTAATATTTTGGAAGAAAAACCTTGAATGTTTTGATGAAACAATTTCAAGGAATTCTGCTTAGCCCCTTTTTTACAATTTACTAATTGAGTGCTAGAAGATACCTTGTTGTAGGTGAGATTAATAATATTATTATTGGTATCTTCTGTTGTCTTACTGACTAGTTTAAATTATTGTGGCTGACCACCTTATTATTAGTATTATTACTAATTTTTGTGGTGCTAATTACATCCGACTTCGACATACTACTTATGTCTGAGTTAATAATAAAAGCTAATAGCCATGCTATTTGACGTCTAAAACTAATAGGCAGATACGCTGTACCCCTAGTCGATTTTAAATACTCAACAAAAGTGTTGGTGTCAAAAAATATAAGTTTGTCACTATAGTGATTAACTAATAAATGCATATGATTATTTAGCATATGTATATAATGATTTTGCCTACTTGATAAGTGCTCAAAGTATGGGAAAGCACATAATATAATTTTTTGACAATTAATCTTTAGGATTTCAGTGACACTCTCAGTGATGTCATCTATTTTTACATTCCCACTATTACCTACAAATACAGAAATAATGGCATTTGGATTATATTTATTGGAACTTATTGATGACATTATTTCTTTGTAGGATTTCCTAGGCATACAGTAATTAACAGCTGATTGACTCAGGTTGTTACTCAATAATTTACCTAACCCTCTCCCTAAACTATCTGAAAACATAACAGAACAAGAACTGACATTACTAGAAGAAGTTACAGCATAAGTCTCTGTCTGTGATACTTGAGATGAACCTTGTACAACATGTGGTGTATCTTGATTGGGGAGGATACATTCCTGAGCTCCTCCAGACTGGGACGGGTCCTCCGTTGCCTCAGGTTGGATAGCCTCAAGGTTTGATTCCCTTTGACAAGAACATTGATGTGTGCTCAGAGTCATCGGGTCCCCTCTACCTGCCTCCTTGTTACACATTTCCACCAACTCGTTTGCAGCAAGGATGTGTTCCTTTATTTGTTTTTGAGAGCTCACATACTTATTATAATGTAAATGTAGGGACTCTTCAAGTACCTCAATTTCAGACTGTAATCGCTGAGTGTCAATATGATAAATGTTTTTACTATCTTCTAATTTGATTTCATAGTTTTTTAATTTATTTATTAGAAAAACACGTTCCTTCCTTAGTTTAATATTATTGGAATTGTGTTTTTGTTGTTTCCTAAACTTATTGCATCTATTTATAATTTTATTTAGTTTTGCATATTTTTTTATTTTATTTTTACTTACTTTATAACTATTATTATTATATTTCGATATAGAATCTTCAGTAAGGTCTATTGTTATTAAGGAATGAGGGTTGCAATTTGTATTAAATAATTCAGTATACAAGTTATTACTTTCCCGAGCCTGAGTATGTTCTTTTAGTTTCTGTAACTTAGTAATACGTATATTTGCATGAATTAATTCCTCTTCTAGGTCCCTAACCTTACACAATGCCTCCTCATATAAGTTACTACAGTTATTGAAACCATCTGTGACCAACCGCAATTTGTCCCGTTCATCGACAACAACCAGGTATTTTTGATGAAGGTCTACTAGCTCCTGTTTTAAGCTTGTATTTTTGAAAACGACATTCTCGACTTCCTTCTCACTATCCTCTATTTCCTGTAACAGCTGTTGACATTTGCTGTTTGAAGCCTTAAGATCTTGAATGGTTGTTTTCAATTTAAGCTCCAACTCCTGAGCAGCAGCCTTACGGGTCATCACAGGCATGGTTTCAGGAATAAGAACTGAAAGTGAAATTAAAGAAACGGTGAGAACTAGTTAAATAAACAAACAAAGAGGAAAGCTAGAAATGAAAGGAAAAATTGGAGAAGTTAGTGTTGATTTAAAGGTAAAATGAGGTAGGCTGAATCGAATTGGAATGCAACTGATATGATCACGATATGATTAGATAAAGTTAGTACACAGTACCTAACATTGATTTTAGTGACTTATGAATTTACATTTACTAAGTGGGTAGGATGCCTAGCTAAAGAAAAAATCTAGTTTTACATTAAATTACAATAATTATTGAAAATAACGATAGTCAACGTTATTGTTGTTATGTACAATCTAAGTAACAGTAATAGAATTTCAATATTTTAATATTTCCAATAATAAGTTTCTATGTATATGATCAAAGTAAACAAAGTGACTTAGACCCAGTGCAGGGTGCCAAATCAAACAAGTGAGTCAACGAATGTGTTACAGAGTCTAAAATTGCGATTGTGAGCTAATTATAGGATAAAAATAAACAATACTCCCCGTTTATATCCGCAGGTCGAACATCAGCTGTTCGTGAGAGGTTACCGGTATCGGTGGGCAACCAAATACTGTGTTTAACTTTGTAAAAGTGCAGGAAAACAATAGTCCCGAGTATTTATGCAGTTATTTAACATTTACATATATTATTACAACTTAATTACACTTAAAAACTAATTAAAACTAATTTTAAAATACGGAACATAATTTTGACATGTCACTCGGGCAGTGTTGCCAGTTTTACAGAGGTCTTGGGCGGCAGCGCTCGCGCTTTCGTCGTGCTACGAAAGTGTCTACGGCGTAGCTTGCGTAGGTAGTGCTACGACCGCGGCTTAGGATTATTTTCGATTTTTTTTCGGTGTCTTTCACACATTCAACTGCTCATTTTCATTTACAGTATAACTAATTTTGGGGCTCGAATAAATCATAGTGTTCATACTCCGTATACTTACTGCTCTTAATTCAGAATTTAAATTGACATGAACATAATGTTGGGCAAATTATAAAAGCAGCATTTAGCGTTATATAGCTTCTGCCCACCTGAACGGAATGTAGGTGTGAGTTTATTTATGTGTATATGTATGATAGGCAGAAAACCTAGTAGTGGCTTGCACCTGATAAGATGCATACACGGGCGACACGTGTCTACGAGCCGATTGCCGGCTGCCGCCGACAACATGGCTGCTCGTGTATTTGAGCACCGTACACGAGCGGAACGTTGTCGATGGCTGAATCTGCCGTTGAAGTGTGTCGTTCGTGTGTATGAGCGCTTAAATACCTTCGATACTGATATTTAATCCTTTCAAGTAAGTTTACAGACCGCCTCAAACATTCTTGATAAGGACTTGTGTGGGTGACATTTCTATACATGATTTACATCGAAGTTCGTCATACACAAGCCGATTGAGATGTTGTTACCAAGCAATGTGGGTGACAAGTTCAAGAAGTTTATAGTACTTTGGTAAGTCAACTGCTTGACTAGTCGCTTTAAACTAAAGTCGATAGCTGTTGAAAACTTTTTTAGTTGAAAATGTATGTTGAAAATGTATTTTTCTTCTTTTATGCCGTCAACCAATCCGCCTAACCTTTTTCCAATTATGTTGGGGTCGACTTCCAGTCTTACCATGTTGATTACCTACCAGTATTATAAATGGAGCGAGCGAGGATTATGTCTACCTAGGACAAGTCATCCAGCTCGGTAGACACAACTTTGAGAAAGAGGCCGACACAAGGATCCAGTTGAGTTGGGGAGCATTTGGAAAACTTCGTCAAGTCTTCTCGTCGTCTATCCCGCAGTGTTTGAAGACTTAAGGTCTTCAACCAGTGCGTCCTGCCCGTCATGACATACGGTGCTGAAACGTAGACACTGAAGGTCGGGCTTGTCCACAAATTCAAGGTCGATGCGCTCAGCGCGTTATGGAGCGAGCTATGCTCGGAGTCGCTTTGAAGGATAGAACAGGAATGAAAATTATCCGAAAAAGAACTGGAGTTACCGACGTAGCTTGCATAGCTTGCAGAGTAAGCAAACTGAAGGAGCGTTGGGCTGGCCATGTCTGTCGAAGGACCAATGACCGGTGGAGCAGACGAGTCCTGGAGTAGAGACCGCGTATCGGCAAGCGTAGTGTAGGACGCCCTCCAGCTAGATGGATGGACGACCTAAAGAAGGTGGCTGGGGTAGACTGGATGTGGAAGGCAGAGGACAGGGTATTGTGTCGCATTCTGGGAGACGCCTTTGTACAGCAGTGGACAGCGATAGGCTGAGTTGATTGATTGACATGGAGCGGCTGCCTATCAGACGTTCACAACCCAGTTGTTGAATCATCATCATCATCCACAGCCCGACTTCACCAACTGCTGTGCAGAGGCCTGTCTTTTCAAGTGCTATTCCCTGCGCCCCTGTGACAGCCTCATCCAGGTTCTACCCGCGTTGGTAGAAATGGATCCCATCTATAATCGATCGATCAGTGCGGCTGTTACCATTTAGCCACGAGCTCCTTTTTATGCCATCAAGTTGTAAAATTGAAATAACTCAGAACTTCATGACACTCCAACTTTTTTTATCGTAACAAATTGATATAATTATAGTAATTAGGTTATTGTTTTTTATGCAATGATGGTTATGGCAATAAGACATAATCGATCTCATAATTACTTCACCACTTATGACAACAGCTAAGGTCGACTCTAATACGATAGAAGGGTCTATAATATTCAGTTAGAAAGTTTGGATCCGGACCGCAGGCAGGGTTATTTTGTATAAAATAGTGGGACATTGAATTCTCTTTCGTATCCACAGTAAACACGAAAAGTTTTTACTGTGATATTGACAACTGACAGTGTGGATACAGAAGTAAGGTCACAGGTGGATTTTTACAGAATAGCTTTTTATGAGAAAAAAATGAAATACCTACAAGTGTTTTAGAGTACTGCATTATAAAGCCCTCAGGGATAGATTTTGTATGGCAAATCTACGAAAATCGCACAATGAAGAGACTATTGCAATGTTTGTAAATTAGTAGACTTGGCCCTATAAAGGCATGAAGAAGAGGGTGCAAAGTTCACTGCGATCGCCAACCCGCCTGCCAAGCGTGGCGATTATGGCAACCCCCCCCCCCCTTTGGGGGAGGCCTATGTCCAGCAGTGGACGTCTTTTCGGCTGAAATGATGATGATGATGATGATGATGATGGTGTAGTGGTCGCCACAGCCCCCTGGTACCTAATTGAGTAACACACTATCAGCAGCAATGGGTTTCATTTTGCCAATTGAACAACATTCATTGCGTTATTTACTTTGTCGAGCAAATACATTTTTCGACATATGGAGCAATAGATTAGCAATCATCATCTGCCTAGCCTTTTTCCCAACTATGTTGGGGTCGGCTTCCAGTCTAACCGGATGCAGCTGAATACCAGTATTTTACATGGAGCGACTGCCTATCTGACCTCCACAACCCAGTTAATACGATACCCCTTGGTAAGACTGGTTGTCAGACTTTCCGGGCTTCTGACTACCCGTAACGACTGTCAAAGATTCACGAATGACAGCCGGGACCAACGGTTTAACGTGCTTTCCGAGGCAAAATAATAATAATAAGAAGAAGAAGAATATGGCGCCAACAAAAAGTTTACGTGGTCCCTATAGTCCTCTCCACAACAGGCGTCATTCCAAATCACCTTCTCCATAGCCTTAAATTAATAAACCTAAAAGAAACCCTCTATATCACCCTCCCAAAAACTGCAATTTTAAATACATGTCGCATTGTCAGAAAGTTCATGCAAATAAAATGAAAACGAAGTAGGTTCTCATCACAACACTTCTTTAACATAACACAACACATGCTGCATTTACTTGGTTTCGGCCACCAGCCAAAGAGCTGAGAAGAAAAAACACTCTACAAATAATAATATGTTACGCAATTAGCACCCTAATTGCGTAACATATTATTATTTCTGGTCTTGACCAGAAATAATAATATGTTTTTATAGTTTTAGTAGTAGGTCCTTGGACCTACTACTAAAACTGTAGATCTAAATTAAACCTTACTTCAAATACCCCTGTAAACTCTCTCACACAAACATAGATAATGTGTTTTACCTTGTTCAGCGGCGTAATATAAATTTACGACTTATTGCTGTAGGGAATTGAACAGTGTCATCGGAACGAGCTGTTATCAGCCATATCGTGTTCCGTTATTAAACGTACGTTCACGTCAACGTGGGAAATGGTGTTTTTTTAGGGTTCCGTACCCTAAAAAACACCATTTCCCAAAGACTTCGCTGTCTGTCCGTCCGTCTGTCTGTCACCAGGCTGTATCTCAAGAACCGCGATAGCTAGACAGTTGAAATTTTCGCAAATTATGTATTTCTGTTGCCGCTATAGCAACAAATACTAAAAACAAAATAAAATAAATATTTAAGGGGGGCTCCCATACAACAAACGTGTTTTTTTCGGCGTTTTTTTTCCTTGTGGTACGGAACCCTCCGTGTGCGAGTCCGACTCGCACTTGGCCAGTTTTTTTGAAATATGTTACTGCTAACATCCATGTTAGAATATTTCTTTTTTCGTGTGGGTACTCGTAAAGGATTTTTTTTGCAGTTTTTGCCGGAGTTTTCAAAATATTCTTTTTTATTCCGTATGCAGCGAGATGATTACTGTGGCACAGGCTATATTGGAAAAATCGAATTTTCGATAATCAAATGACGCAGAGAGAGTCCGACATTGCAGCATGGGAAACTATGGGTTTTCATTTTTATTTTACTTATATTTTAAAAGCGGCAGTAAGTCTGTTTGACGGTCGTCGCCACTTTTTGATAAAATTTGGCAGACTTCTTCGTACTTTGAGAAGGATATTACTTAAACCTTAGTAAACGCACTTATTACAATTTTCAGACGCAGGCGAAGCCGCAGGCAGTAGGTATACGTTTGCCTACTTTCAGATCCGGTATAGAGTCACGCAGCTGCGCATGAAAATAGCTTTTCTATATAAAAATAAGTTTACAGTTTGTTTCCCTTTTCAGCCCTGCATATGTTTCCCAGATGTGGCTTCCAGCCTTGAATGGAAAAACCCACTCAATAATATGACGTGGGTTCACTTTGTGACAAGTAGGAGAACGTGAATTATTGTTATTATAACTTTTTGGCTTATTACGCTTTGTAATGGTTTTGGTAATAAAACATGACAGAGTGATGCTCCATTACGCTTTTAACGCTCGCAAAAATATATTAAAATACTCAATATTTTAGGCTTCTGAGAATTTCATTGATATATTTTTATTCTTCAATAAATAAGTCGTCATCGGCCTAGCCTTTTCCCAACTATGTTGGGGTCGGCTTCCAGTCTAACCGGATGAATACCAGTATTTTACTTGGAGTGACTGCCTATCTGACCTCCACAACCCAGTTACTGGGTAACACGATACCCCTTGGTAAGACTTTTCGGGCTTCTGACTACCCGTAACGACTGTCAAAGATCCACGAATGACAGCCGGGACCAACGGCTTAACGTGCATTCCGAGGCACGGAGGGGTCGTCGTCGTCGTCGTTTCAGCCGATAGACGTCCACTGCTGGACATAGGCCTCCCTTAATTTTGGGGGGGTTTGCTATAATCGCCACGCTTGGCAGGCGGGTTGGCGACACGATGGCGGTACGACCCTTGGTCGGCTTTTACGACACCCTCGGGAAGTAATGGGTGGTGCTATTCACGGAGGGGTATCGGTATGTAAAGATGGTCACCCATTCACAGACCAACCGCGGCAAGCGTAGCATAACCTGATCAATCGACCTGTGCGGCTGTTATTATTTAGCCACGGGTTTTTCAATGAATAAGTGACATTCAAAAAAATGCCGGCCAAGTGCATGTCGGCCCACGCACAATTAAGGCTTCCTTAGTTGGGTTGAATTTTTCCCAAGAACAAACTTAACATTGAAGTAGCAAAACATGATCTCCCATATATCGAATTATGTCACAGTCAATTCTCCAACTGCAAATGTAAATTTGTGATCACAAAAAAAAATGTGATAAACCTACAAATTAACGATTTTCGGACTTTTTCGTTTGCTTGTTTGATAGGTTTTGACTTATTTGCAAGTATCAAAATATGACGCATAAATGGCCGCATTTTTAAATTACGGTGACTTAGAAGCTTGATTTTTTTTAGAGATCCAAGGGACCGTACACCTATATAATTGATATTATTTTCTACTTGACGCCTCCACGCTTTTTTGAGAAAAAGGGTCTTGACAGACGGACAGTCGGACGGACAGACAACGACGTGATCTTATAAGGGTTCCATTTAAAAAAAAAAGTAAAAGTTTTCAATTAAATTCTCGGAAGTTTGAAACATGAATGTTCAATGCATATTATATCCTCGTAAATTAAACGGTCGTCGCGTCGTAATGTTAATAATTACATGCAAATAAATTCACGTTTAGCTAGGAGATGCGTACCTACGTCAACACTGAGACGTGGGTCGTCTTTGGTCGCGTATTAGTAAGCTACAAAATGGATTAAGTACCCTCACGGGAGGTATTTAATTAATAAGAAATTATAATATGTTTGTATGTAGAAAATGTTTACATAATTTGCCTCGTTTATATTTACAATAGAAGACTCCGTCCCTACCTCGTACTTAAACATTCTCGTAACAGACCTGCGATCGGATGAAACAGATTTTTTCGACTACTTAAGTACTGTATTTTTTCTCTGTCCCATATTTTTAAATGCCTCATCAAAATGGAATAACTATCCGTATTGTAGAGGCATTTTCAAATACAGTTACAATCTGTAGCCTTCCAAAAGATACTTTAATTTTACTCATCATTATCATTTCAACCGAAATACGTCCGCTGCTGGACATAGACCTCCCCCAAGCACCTCCACCTCGACAGCTCCTGTTTTCGCATCCAGCGGAATCCTATGCGGCCTTCACTTCATCGGTCCACCTTGAGCGTCGCCTATGCTGGTCTTAATTTAAGGTGAATGGATAGTGGTGGACCGCGAAATTCAAATTTTCTTACGTTTTTTTGCAATTTGCAGGTCAGTGTCAGATTGTATCTTGATCAAAATATGATTCGCTACAATAACATGTACCTACATATTCAGAGAATTATAATCATTAGAATCATTCATATGTATATCTTTCTAAGTTAGATTTCTACCACCAACCACCAATCTCTTATGGAAACGTGCTTATGGAAGAAATCTAACTTAGAAAGACGTATTAATGATTCTAATGGTTATAATTCTCTAAAATATGTATGTACCTGTTATTGTCGCGAATCATATTTTGATCAAGATACAACCTTACAGGCTGACACTGACCTGCAAATTGCAAAAAACGTAAGAAAATTAGAATTTCGCGGTATCAACAACCCATTCACATTAACTATTCCAAAGCGAATAACACAAGATGGCAAATCTTTACTTTTATGAACTTTTGAAAATAAATAGAGTAAAATATTTAATCCTGTAGTGAAATTATTTGCACGCTATTATAACCTTTGTGGAACTCTGAAAAGCTGCTCGAAAAGTTATTTTATTTTATACTCGTTGGCAGTTCTATCGAGTTTGTAAAACTTATTTCTCGTTACTCATGCAGCTTACTATGTTAAGGCAAGTACCTAACTACCTATAGCGGGGTAATTATGTAACACACTATTAGTAGGAATTTCTTACATTTTGACAGTTCAACAACATTCATTGTGTTTTACATTGTTGAGGAGACAAGTTTTTCGGAGCATATAAAAATCTAACTTCCTCCCGCGGCTTTGCCCGCGAGGTATTTCGATAAAAACTAGCCTATGTCCTTCCCCGGGATGCAATCTACCTCTCTGCCAAATTTTATCGAAATCTGTTCAGTGGTTTAGGCGTGAAAAGGTAACACAGATATCCTACTAATATTATAAACGCGAAAGTTTGTGAGGATGGATGGATGGATGGATGTTTGTTATTCTTTCACGCAAAAACTACTGAACGGATTATTATGAAACTGTACAGTAATATTGCTTATACATCAGAATAACACATTAGTTTACTTTTTATCCCGATATTCCCACGGGATCGACACTTATGCGGTTGAAAACCACGGGGCGTAGCTAGTATCATGTTTTTGCGAAAAAGTAACACATCAACCATCAACCAACCGAAGTGACGGCCAAGGCTTTAAGCCCTTTGAATTCACGTTTTTCTGACCGTGAAAAACTACGGTTTATTCGCCGTGTGTCAGTGTTGTATGGATCATTACGGAAGCTTGTTCACGGACACGCTTTTTGAACTGAAAACTTGTTAAGGCGCGTTGGGTATTTTTTGAGATGGGAAAAAACAATTGAACTCGCGACACTGTTACCGTAACCGACACCGCGCGTGTTTTGTTTATAAGACGATTGAAAAAATACACACGTAATTGTTCGAGCTTTCACTTCTATCGGCACTCCCGGAGTGCCACTGTTTTTTTTAAGGTGCGATTAATACCAATAATAACCGTAAACAAATCATGACGTATATGTATAAAGGACCGTATTCTTACGTGTTAATTAATAATGGTTTAAAACTTTCAATAGTTCTACTAAAATCACCTAATTATCCCTGACCAAACCATGCCCAAATAATTACATTGTTTTAAACAGTTACTTACATTTCGCTAACTAATCCAACTAACTACTTCAGAATATAATGAGTTAAGCGTGAATTCAAAGTTTGTTCTCATTTATAAGCACACAGGGTCGGACGTTTCGAGGTACCTACGTTGTATGACGTGGCAGAATCATGTTAGAAACTGGACATAGAGAACAAAGGATCATGTTTTGTTTTTATTTTGGTAAAGTTTCGAATACACACACTGTTAATAAATGTGTATTTGTATCTGATTATGATGTAAGCTTGGTTTTATGTTGTTATTAAAAAATAAAATGCTGTAGGAAAGTATATAATTTAATTTAATTATTTAAATCAAGGATAGAGCATAATCAACCAATACCTAATGTTCTCAATGCTGGTAGATATAGGCCTACCAGAAACTCATGGCATAAAAAAAATTGTGATTTTCATATGGATTGACATTGCCCTATGAAAATCACAATGTTTTTTTTTTTTTTGCCTTGCTGGATGTGACAAGACAAAGGAACTAAAATGTCTGAGTTTTCTTTGAACTGTCAGCAAAGGCTAGTTTTGGGGGTACTTTTTCTGCAATATGCGACTGCACCGTGATTTAACAATTAGGTCTCAATGCTGGTAGATATAGGTCTACCAGAATCTCATCGCATAAAAAAATTGTGATTTTCATATAATATATATAATATAATATATAATAATAATATAATATATTCGACAACTATCACACAACGCCGTCTAGTCCCAAGCTAAGCAGAGCTTGTGTTATGGGTACTAGACAACTGATAAACATACTTATATATTTCTAAATACATACATATTATAGATAAATTACACCCAGACACAGAACAAATGATCATGCTCATCACACAAACATTTGTCCTGGGTGGGAATCGAACCCACGACCTCCGGCATAGCAGTCAGGGCCACTAACCACTAGACCAACGGGCCAGTCAAAAAAGTCATATGGATTGACATTGCCCTATGAAAATCACAATGTTTTTTTTTTGCCATGAGTTTCTGGTAAACCTATACAGTCTTCATCTCTGTGTGAATAAGTGGACCGAAATCAAGCACGCGGGCCCAGTGCTGGTTGGTGGATGCACATATCTTCGAATTTTTGGTTTTAGTACATTCCGGTCACCTCACGATGTTTTCCAATGTTTCCTTTTTTACACACAGTAAAGGGCCTGTCTGGGTTCGAACCTAAGACCTTCAACTCGTAAACAACACGCGGCCATTTCCGCTGGGCCACCACTGCTCAAGGATAAAGTCATCATCTGCCTAGCCTTTTCCCAACTATGTTGGGGTCGGCTTCCAGTCTAACCGGATGCAGCTGAGTACCAGTATTTTACATGGAGCGACTGCCTATCTGACCTTCACAACCCAGTTACTTGGTAATACGATACCCCTTTGTAAGACTGGTTGTCAGACTTTCGGGCTTCTGACTACCTGTAACGACTGTCAAAGATCCACAAATGTCAGCCGGGACCAACGGCTTAACGTGCTTTCCGAGGCACGGAGGGGTCACGGTATGTAAAGATGGTCACCCATCCACAGACCAACCGCGGCAAGCGTAGCTTAACCTGATCGATCGACCTGTGCGGCTGTTATTATTTAGCCACTGGCCCCTCAAGGATAAAGTATTTAATAATTATGTTAATTGAGAAAATTTAACCGATACAAATTATTTCGCAAGATTTTCATTTAACTTTGAAATTTAAATGTTCATATTCTACTAACCATGATTCACAAGGCAGAAAAGGATGTCAAAACAAAAGCAGAAACTGCAATCCAAAAATACTTCCAACTCAAAAACAAAACGACCAAATAAAGTAACTACAACCACCTTAAGTTCACAAGCTTTCGCCGAAAGACATTAAGTAAGACTCCCTTGAGAGCAGATATCAGTACTGCATTCAAATGAGATATTCAAAACGTTAGGAATACGTCCAGCATGGAACTAACCCTCTCGTCCTGCAAACTGACCTGCCTCTAACTTGATTATCTATAGAGGTCGACGATATGCCTTGCTAGATGTGACAAGACAAAGCAACTAAAATGTCAGAGTTTTCTTTGAACTGTCAACAAAGGCTAGTTTTGGGTGTACTTTTTCTGCAATAGGCGACTGCACCGTGATTTAACAATGAGGCCTTGTGTGCATGCTTTCCTCATTATCATTCATGTATTATCACATAATTAATTTATCTGTCATTGCTTAATTTTTTTAAATTATTTTGTACCTATTTTGGTATAGTCATTTTATTCTAGGTGGTAGGTAGTAGTGGTGGTAGATTCACATAATTATACAATTGATGTACTTATGGAAAATATTGTAAAGGATTTTTAAAAGAGTAACGGTAGAGTTTCTTGCCCATTTCTTTCCATACGAAATTACCTTTTGGAAGGGGCGACAAGAATCAATTCAATTTTTTTGTTAATTTTGACGTTCAAAAGTACAGTTTATGTGCCTATCTATATAAATAAAACGAGCGGGGTTAGTTATACCATTTACAACTTAAGAACGGCTATACCGATTTTTATGATCTTTGATTTGTAGGATTTGTCTCCGCCCCGAACAGCAGAATAAAGGTAGGGGAGAGTAGCCCAAAACGGGTAAGCTAAGGTTGATGATAAATAAAAACAATTTATAGATACAAATTGAACATTTATTTGTACATTTCGAAATGTTTAGTTATCAAGGGTTATAAAATAAATGACATATTTAGTAGTTTTGTACATTAAGAATTAAAAAATAACAAAAATCTTTAACATTCGAATTACCCGTTTTGCCCGTAGGGGGGGCCTAAAGCAGGTAGGGCTTTTGGGCAAAGCGGGTAGGGACTGAATTACATCAGGTCAACGTCAATCAATGACTAGAACTGTTTCATAACAATCATAACTCAGATGGAGCTCCACCAGGATCATCAGCTACTTGCAGTGATAATGGTTGGATCAATGGACCAGTATTCTTGGAATGGTTGCGGCACTTTGTAGACAACGTAATGAGTTGGCAACGTAAACAGATAAAGATACTCATTTAGCTCTAATTCTTGAGCTGCTGTAAAAACTGTTGTAAATTTTCCCAGATTTTTTTTGACATCCTTTCTTTACATGTATCTGTAAAGTCGAAAAGTTAATGCAATATTTTTTGCTGCACCATTGACGGAAGTTTTGAGAGCTTCTTCTATCGCAAGCTTCATAACTCCCTCATCCCACGATGCATTTGCAGTCTTTCTTTTGTATTTATTAACCATCTGCAAAAATAAAAGAACTAATAAGGTCAATGAAATTATACAAGGCAAATCGGGTATGGGCAAAACGGGCACCCGCTTTACCCCTACCCTTTTTGCCCACAAGCATGTATTTTTTTCAATCGACTCATATCCTAAAAATCCAAATAATAAACGCCAACCTATTACACAAATAAAACGTCTATTTATTGCAAAATAATAACACAAAACTAGTAAGACCATATTGTAAACCATTTTCGAGTATTCAAAAGTAATGTAACTCAATTTTTTTTAGTGGAAATAGCAAAAAACTTCTTTCTTATCTTACCGTGAACTCGTGTCCGCCAGAGAAGCGCGCCGACTCCCTGTGATTGGCGAGCGGCAGGCGCCGCACACTGCACGCACACATTCTTATTAGCAATAACGGTGCGCAATTTAAAAAGCATACCCGTTTTAGGCGGGCTACTCGTTTTAGGCTTACCTCCCCTATTAAAGAATGGAGAAAAACATAAAAAAAAAATTTAAGAAGTTATTTCATTTTCACATACATATTCGATTGATTCTGAGACGGTACGAAGTTCGGCGGGTCAGCTAGTTTGAATAAAATTATTTGACTTAGACATTGTAGGCTGCAAATGTATAACAATTTCGTCGATATTTTCTTTGTACAGGCGCCAGCACATCAAGCTACTACAATCTGTCAAATTTTTTTAATAGATTTTCAACTTTATCACAAAAGAATTAGGTTCAAAGTTGATTGGGAAAATTTGACAGTTTCGGGAAAATACAAATTTTTGTCTTAGAAATAAGTATAAGTGAATAAAACAGGCTCTACTCAGAGTAAAAAATAAAGAGAATCCAAAAATAATCTTAATTGCGAGTGCATTTAATGCTGGGTAAGCTTGCCTTTACGTCAAAATGTTGCTACATATCAAAATTATTAAGTACCTACTAGCTGCGCCCCGCGGTTTTACCCGCGTAAATGTTGATCCCGTGGAAATATCGGGATAAAAAGTAGCCTATATGTTAATCCAGGGTGTCCACTACCTCCATACAAAATTTTATCAAAATTGGGTCCAGCCGTTTGAGCGTGAAGAAGTAACAAACATATAAACACACACACACACTCACAAACTTTCGCCTTTATAATATTAGTGTGATAATCACACCATACAGTGGTAAAGAGGACGCTCAGGGAGGGGCCGCGCGGGGGACGCCCCCGGCGTCGGGAGCCGCACGATGACTCCTGGCCACCGTAGGCGCGGGCCTGCGGGCGGAGAGTAATGGGTAGCTCACCGTCCGATCAGGATCAGGCCCGTGCCGGACGGCGCGTACGTGTTCCACGCGCGCCTCAAAGAGATGTCAGCATTCGGCCCTAAGGGGGCCCCCCTTAGGGCCGAAGCCTGCCGGGTCAGCGGGATTGTCCGAAAGGGTTACCGCTGGCCCGGAACATAAAGGGCTAAGGAAGGAACACGGGTGGTTTTTAGTCACTAAGAGTCTGACACTCCCTTCCGCTCCACCCAGAGCGTGAGGAGTCATTTGATGATTGTCCATCCGAAAAAAAAAGGGGCCGCCCGGCCGGTGACTAAATAATAACAGCCGCACAGGTCGATCGATTAGGTTAAGCTATGCTTGCCGCGGTTGGTCTGTGGATACACACACACATACACACACACCCCCCCACACACTCACAAACTTTCGCCTTTATAATATTAGTGTGATTTCCATTGCCGTATCCAGTGCAGCTCTACATCCAGGTCAAAGCAAAGACATCGTATGTCGCAGCACACTCATTCAATAATCTGATTCAATTTCGAGTGAAGGTACAGTTTCATGGGTCCCGACGTCTTATTTAATATTCCTGTCTTGTGTTCGCCCGTCTATGAACTACGTACTAATAATAAATATACCAACATACGTGAAACATTTTACCTGTGATTATATATTTTATATTGAGTTACTATTTGAGGGTACACGTGCCACCATTCCACCAATAAAGTATATTCTGCTGGAGAGAAAATATTTCGTCAGAGAAAGCTTAACTTATGTTGATTTTTTTTTTCCTAGAATATTTTACTTATGTCTATTTTGGATAGGTGCTCTCGTCGTCTATGGTTGGAACTTAGGGCCAGTGCAAGGGTAGCCCGCAAAATTCAAATTTTCTTATGTTGTTTGCAATTTGCAGGTCCATGTCAGGTTGTAAGTTAAGGCGCAACCTCCAAAACAGATCGCATCACTTTTGAAACGCAAAAGAAGAGAGATGGCTATAATATGCGTGCGCTCGGAATAAAACGACGTATGTGCCAAAACGAATTTACTCCTTTTTTAACAAAATAAATGAATTAAATTTAAAACTATTTTGAGTAAACTTTGATATGATAATTCTCTTTGTTTTAAAGTAAATTCCATTAAATAACTCTTAAGCGTTGCGCGGTGATGTCGAAAAAGTAAAAAAATAGATATGACTTTGCAGTTTTTTTCAAAAACTTCATTCCTTTTACATGATAAAAACCTACTAGAACAAAGAGTCAAAAAACATATGCCAAAATGATAAATCCATATTCCACATACTTAACAACTTACACGAAATAGAAAAACCATTTTTTTTTACAATATATCACTTTAATAAAAACATGATTCGCAAACCGAACACGAACAACAATATCTAACTAGCCTGTATTTTTCCACTGCAGGTCAAATGCCTCCTTCTCCCTTTTCCACACAGTTCTGTTTTTTGCCAGTCGGGGCCAGTCCCTACAGCAGGAGTCAAGCTCGTCCCGCCATCTTCTTCTTGGCCAGCCGCAATGGCGTCGTGCATTTAGTGGGACCCAATCAGTGGGTCTCTTAGCCTAATTGTCATCTGACATGCGGAAAACATGTCCAAACAATACAAGATATAATGCGCACAGCAAAAGAGTGGAACTCTCTAACTGCGTCTGTGTTTCCCAGCGCATACAACCCGAATCTCTTCAAAGTAAGACTGAACAGGCTTCTTCTGGGTGAGCTCATTCTATCGTCGACTTTGTCTCTGTCACCTCTGACCTAGACTAGAGTCAAGAGCAAACCCATTTCAAAAAGAAAAAGGTAACAAACGTGACTTTACAGAATTATAATCACACTAGCAGCGCCCCGCGGTTTCACCCGCGTAAGTTTCGATCCCGTGAGAATATCGGGATAAAAAGTAGTTTATATGTTAATCCAGTGTGTAAGCTACCTCCATACCAAATGTTATCAAAATTGGTCCAGCCGTTTGAGCGCGAAGAAGTAACAAACCTGTAAACACACACACACCACCAACAAACTTTCGCCTTTATAATATTAGTGTGAAGAATCAGAGATATAACTCCTTAATTTAGCATTGGTCTTTCATGAGTTCATGAAATAGTCAATATATTGAATTTCGTGCGCTATTCTGACGCTTCTGCCTTAACGCTTTCCTTTGAAGACTTGACATGTCATGTCACCGAGATTACGAACACTAATATAAAGGCAAGACGCTAGAGCCTGTCACAAAGCTATTGGTTGTCAAAGGTCCAAACCATTTTGCTTAAAATCAAGAGCCTGAATTCGGTCTACAAATCGATACAGGTATTAGCTTGCCACCTGAGCACAGACTAACGACAAACATCCTTTGGCCACTAATCTGTAGTTTAGAACAGAGAAAGGACGAGCATTGATCACAATGCTATCTTGTGGCGGCATCTACATCGCCACATACGTACTACGCATCGCACTGACGTCACGCAAAATCCTGCATCGCGCAAGCAGTATTTATCGTGCGACTAGCATATAATACAACGTCCGACATCAATCGTCGGGTTGTTGCCCGCCAGAAACGACCTCCTTTGGTCGGAAGATCCTCCCTTTTCTATGGAGGATGAGTGAACTTTAAGCCCTGTTCTTCATACCTCTATAATATCACTGATTTTACAGGTGATTTTAACCCGTAAAGTCTGAGTTTTCTCATATTTCATCATATTGCTACAAGGATATTTTGGCGCTTAAGGGGAAAGCGCTAAGGTAGCCCGCGAAATTCAAACTTTCTTACGTTTTTTGCATTTTGCTGGTCAGTATTAAGTTGCACGCTGATTAAAATATGATTCGCGGTCGTAACAAATATGTATTTACAGAATTATAATCATTACAATCAGTAATACAACTTGTTAAGTTAGTATAATCCCCAAATGTCAAGATTTCATGAAATAGTCATTCTTAGGGATTACTTGGTCTTAGAGAGTTGTGTTGATGACTTTAATTATTATAATTCTGTAAATACATATTTGTTACGGCCGCGAATCATATTTTAATCAACATACAACTTAATACTGACCAGCAAATTGCAAAAAACGTAAAAAGATTGAATTTCGCGGGCCACCCTGGCGCTTTCGCCTTAAGTGACATTGACAGAAACGCGTTATTAGCAAACAAGTGTGGAAATTGTAAAATTGTTTTAGAAACTGTATTAAAAACAAGGCAGCATTAAACATAAACTTATTTTTTTGTGTCAAAGAAAATAAGGTGCCTTAATGTATCTTAATTTAAAAATTATATTAGAACATAGGGTTTTTAAGTATATTCTGTATATGATATTAAAATAAGTAACTATTAGGTATAAATATAAAATTAATTTGCATGCCTTAATGACAGGCAAAATATGGACTGTACATTAAACCACAAACTTTTACAACTGGTAACACCTATATTTTCTGCAAATATATAATAAAATTCTTATTCTTTATTCTTAGGCTATTTTCAGATTTCATGTTAATTTTATTTACAGTCAACAAGAATGGGCCTTAAATGTCAAAATATTTTTTTCGGTTAGTATAGAATAATATTAAAATAAAAATACATTCTGTTAGTTAGCAGTACAGTAAATGAGCACGTTGGCATTGCCCGCTGTTTGCCGCTAATGGTCTAGAGAGGACGTGACGAGGCCGACGGGCGAAATATGGAGAGAAGTGTCAAATAGTGGGCGAGAATCTTTTAAAAAGGTTGTATTCTATACTTTGGTGCACTTATTTTAATGGATGCTAAGCGTACAATGGGTATAAAAACTTGGTTACGTTTTTACGCGTAGGTATTATTTTTTCAGTTATTATTTTAGTAGTGAATATTTTCTTTTTAAATTAAGTATCTAATTTAATTATGTCGCTTAGCACACAAAGTCGTAGGCAAGTCAGTGGTCTAATATCCTAGTCCTAACTAATTTTACAAATGTGAAAGTAAGTTTGTTTGATTGTTTTTTTGTTACGCTTTCACGCTAAAATGGCTAAACGGATTTGGATAAAATTTGGCACATTAGTTGGTTGACCATGGAGAAGGACATAGGCTTCCTTTCATCTTGGTTCGCAGACAAAGTCATGGGCAATAGCTAATAGTAAATAAATATGGCGCTTGTTCTTACAAAGTTAGACTATTTCAATTGTTTTAGTCATAAAAATCAATATGACATATGCAAGACAGTTTCCAATTAATTCATGGGACAGTATCATGGCATCTGGTTAATTCAAGGGATAATTAAATACTTCCTAAACTAATTCTAATAAACCCGGGATTATTATAGTAGCTGTAAAGATAACTAAGCTACGATGACAGCATCGGATATATTTTGTACTACAATATAATTGTTGGGCCCGTTTATAGAGGATTTTCCGACATTTAACCCCAAAGGGTAAACAGCCGTAAAATTTGTCTTCACGGGCAAACCGAGGCGGTCTGTCGTATACAATTATATTACCTACATTACGTTAAACATGAATTTTGTATAACGTATTATTCGTTTAGACGTCACTGATAAAAAATACCTCTAACACCTGAAAATATTTCGTTATTTATGTCAAGGAATAAAACACGTTGAAAATAAACGCAATTATTTGTTTCTTGGCGTTTTGAGACTTTACCAGTCTAATTTGACATAGGTTTTAGCTGTCTTTGAAATAGATTCTTGAGTATGAGCAAGTGTTGAAAAAAAAAATTCAGCTGTTCCCTACATTTTAACGAGTTATGCGAACATAAATGTAGGAAACAGCTGGTTTTGTTTTCACGATTTCAGGTTTGGTCCCACAGTTAAAGTTGTTCATAACGATGAGTACAATCTCCCATTTCGGTTTGTCGCATGTTTTCAATTTCAACCTGTATAGAAAACTACACTTTGTGACAAAAAAACTAACTCATTATTACTTAATTCAAAAGTACAAAATCATTAACTAAAGTACCTACTAAACCATACACAATAAATCCATGAACTTTCACCAGAATTACTGGAATACACCTGCACCAATAGGTAGGTAGGTATTTCCATTGATACGTGTGTTAACACTAACAGTCACATAAATCAAAAATTATCTCGCATGCGAGTACATAAAACCAACAGCACTGTATCTCTATTCTACATTTCTAGCGTACCACCAACAAACGTTACGTCATAATAAATTGCCTGTTTACCATCATGTGGCAGATATACGCTTCCACGTTACCTACGAACTAACAGATTGTAAATGTTATTATAGCCATTTATTTGGCTTTTGCACCTGAACAAAACATTTTTTTAATGTTCCTGATGAAATTTGGGCTGCTTCTTTTTCTACTTCTTTCTTTTTCTTCTTCTTCCTGTTTATACGTAAAATGTGTCTGTGGGATTAACGGATAGTTAAAAGACAAAGCAAATAGTGACAATAATTTGTACCTACTGTCACTAATTTTACTCATACAAACTTTAAATAAATATATTTAAAAAATAATAGCCTTTATTTAAAAGAACTAGGTTCTTAATAATTAATTACAGTCTAAGTCTAATGCAATTTTAATCTAACTGATGTTTTTACTTAATAGTTATTTTAAAACTTAGAATAGTGTTGATTGTAGGTACTTTATACAAGTCCGTTTCACTTTATTATAATGATATTAAACACTTTCTTCATGTGTTTGTGTGATTGTCACTATTTCTACACTTTTACACTAAACTAATAAACTAACTCAAATGGTTTTGTCCGTTTTAGTCTTCGCACTAGAAATATTAGTGCAGTTCAAATAATACGCGAAATCAGATGAGAAGTTACATTATAATTGAGAGGGCCCAAATTATTTGGCACCGAGTGTTTCCGCATATTAAATTAAAGGCCTGCTTATGAGGACCAAGGTTAAAAAATTAAAAGGTCCACTCATTTCACAAGATGAACGTTAGGGGATGACATGATTTTAATTAAAATATATGAAAGGTACGAAAATATACGAAAGGTCCAGTCGAACCCCTTTGTTTCCTAACAACAAGCCATTCTTATAATCGCGTCAAATCCTTTCCGAGGTATTAATGAAATGAATTTTACTTGTCAAAAAATTAGCCTGTTTTGAGTTAAGGGTAGGGACATTAACTTCGTAGAATGGGCGTGTAAGAGGGCCGTAATGGTTAATAAACATGATTATGTAGTTGTACCCTGTGTTGCCTGCAACCGGCGGAAACTTTGTGACTTGCATTTTAATGGGCGGCGAGTTTCTTGGTCCCGTTTAGACGTATATTTTGGTACAATGGAGTTGTTGATTTTTCATTTTGGTATGTTGTTCCTGGTGTGGAGGGTTTATTGCTGTGAAGGTATCTAAGTACTTAAGAATTTACGGTAAGCACTATGTGGTTGTAACTGTCACAAGCGGGTAACCCAAAGCGGCTAACACAGGTAATAGTAAGCTTGTCAGTAGGTTTAGATAAGTAAGTATTATTATATTTTTATTTTAATAGTTGGTTTAACAATAGTATTCAGATGCATCCGGTTAGACTGGAAGCCGACTCTAACATAGTTGGGAAATGGCTAGGCAGATGATGATGAGTTTATTTAGTATTAGAAGTTTATTCAGTGTACCTATATATTTTTTCTTCCTAATAAAGTGTACAGATTGGTGCTATTTTACATCCTTATTGCTCAACGAACATAATAAATTATTATGACATAAAATCTCACTCCACCTGCTATTTGCAACAAAATTCCCGTCGAAAATGCTTACATCACTTAAAAAATAACCAACATTTATAAACGCGAGGGCAACCCAGAAAATTCCATTTACACAAGGCAAAGTGCTCCGACGCGCAACGTCAAGATGCATCGTCGAAAATTATGCATCGCAGCAAGTACATACCGAAATATTGCGAGTAACAAATAGCAGGGTCGGGGCTCGGGGCCTGCCTTCCACTGCAACAGAATTTCACGGATTATTTCGTACAACGTATTCTTAACATAAATAATGTTTTACAGGAATCCCAAAGCCCGATTCTCGAGATACTGCTTAAATGTTTAGGAAAAATAAAGGCGGTGTCCGTTTGAAGTTGATCTCTTTTGATTTTGCATAAAAAAACTTGCTAAAAGAAAGAAAACATCAAAGTAACTCTTTTGCGTATCAATTTTGTATTATCAAATTTTCGTTCAAACTGGTTTAAAATTAAAAAAAGCTTGTTTGAATTTCCTCATCCGGAGTTTAAAACTGAAAGTGGAATTATTTGGAGGCGATAGAATGAAGCCATAAAATGGCTGGACACTTTGGAACGTGAAGAATGTTCATAGCGCAGCGTTTAAACCCAATCACATAACGTATGGTCGGAGGCATTTCGAAACTGATATCACTCTTTTGAGATAAATGTAGGTAATCTGATATAAAATCTGTAAAGATTGGCTACAGAAAAGTATTGTTTATTTATTTACTTAGCCCACTATTTATTTAATGCCCCACTGCTGGGCAACGGGTTCCCCCAAGTACTTCGAGGAACTCTTCCCGCGCTCCTTGGAACCAATTCTTTAATTATTTTTTTTTTTTATTGATGAAACATTTATTAAATAGTTAGTCATTTTAGGCCTCATTGGTCAATAGTCAGGTAATTTGTTATCTGAGGAATAGATATTTCGGTTTGTCGGTTTTTTGTAGAAATTATCTTACACTGTCATATTTATTCTCCAAATATACATAAATTATCCGACTGTTGAAAAATCAGACTTTAGTCAGTTTATATTTTTGTTAGTAATTTGTTAATTGATTAGAATCAAAAACATTGTAATTGGTTGTAGTTTTAGACATCAAAATGAAATACCAAAAATTACTCGTAATAGGTAAATACTATATGGAACAGAGTCGTATCTAATCTATTATTAAAACAAACTAAAACCTGGATAAATATGAATAATTATATTTATTTTCAGTTGAAAAAATGTGTCTTTGTTATTACATAGGCGAAGTAGATAATATGAATTTCAGGTCAAGGTTCAGTTTCCTCAGGAGAGGACTGAAAAGAAAGCTCTCGAGTCTGAAGAGGGATCATTGTATTGTATGCAAGTGGACAAAGACGATTCATTATAGAGTTTTATGGGAAGTATTATTCCTACCTCCTCGTATCGTTTTTCTTTCTATTTTTTGCGACATTTTTATTTGTCCGTGCGTTATTAATTTTTTCAACTAAACTGCTACTGGGTACATTGGCAAAAAAATACAAAATTGCCATACAAACTGGCTATTTTTGTCTATCGCGCTTCTATATCATATTGAGGTCTGGCTCTTGTGATATAGGACCTCCTAGTACAAGAGCCAGGGCCAGGGTGTATCTGGAAGTGAAAATAAACAAATGTTTATTATTATATCTTAGCCAAATTCAAAGATACAGTAGCTAGAGTGTGGCTCCATCTCGGTTAAAATAGCGAGATGAAGTACAGACGCCAGTACATCAAGCTAAATCTGTCAAATTTTTTTGATAGATTTCCAACTTTATCTTTTCTCTTTCTTTAAAAAAAAAAGTTGAAAATCTATTAAAGAAATTGAAACTGTCAAATTTTCCCAATCAACTTTGAACCATAAATCCAAGGTTCATCCAGGTTCCAATTGATTGAGAAAATTTGAAAGTTTCAGGTAGCCTGATGTGCTGGCATCTGTACTATGAAAACGTTACTTAGCACCCGTACTTTGGGTAAACGTATTCCTGTTACTGTTGCACAACTGTCAAACTTCAAGGCACAGATAGAGATGGAATAAATCAAACAACTAGCTAAGGAAATAATGTTTATAGATGTCAAACTTAGTCACGATAAATTTTAGCGAATGGATATTTTATTTACAGCAGGTAGGTACACTTGCCAGTCTAATTGACCATATTCAGTAAAGTCCACTTCAACTTTATTTTCCCCGCGTGAGACCCCATAAATGTCAGTATTATTTGAAAGCCAACGACAAATTCAACGCATGAAAAGGCATTAAACTATAGTCGCGTCGCCTTGCGCCACGTAGCCATTGAGGCGCGCCTTTTAAAAAGCTGTGCACTCGGCTTTTCAATAAATGCTCAATGAATACCTCCAGTAACCTACCTGCTTCCCTCAAAATTAATAACGTTTTCGATTCTTGTAGATCCAGATTTTGAACGAAGTGGTTCTGGATTGTATATGAATAAACTGGACTTTATATTACCTATTATGACCAATATTTATTGTTCTTTGGTGTTGTTTGAGCTCCTTGTTCTGAGTTGAGTTGCATGAGTACTGACAAATGCACTGACTGGACAGGTCCACTAAATATTTGTGGTTCTTTCCTAAAAATACCATTTCAGACACCAATCTACATGGTCTTCACATGATCTGACCAAGATTAACTTTAAAAGAGACTGTGACCTCTGAGTTTGTTTCAGCCTTTCTACTCAGAGTAGTCAGATAGGAAACGCCGACCTCATATAGTTTTTAAAATATGATTGGCTTGATTTACAAACCTACTTACAGAAATAAATTCATTTATATCAAACTAGTGACCTGCCCCTGCTTCGCACGGTTTTTACGACTTGACAAAAAAATCGAAGTTTCTTTACGGTGTGTAAGTCGAATATGAATGTATTATATACATAAACCTTCCGGAATCACTTTTCTAAATGATGGTGAAAACCGCACCAAAATCCGTTACACCGTTTAGAAGAACAACTCGGGCACACAGATTGACACTAAAGACGTCTCTAATTTATAAGATGTATATATGTCGCAGTAAGAATGTTAGAGCCGTGATAAAGTTATACGCCTAGAGATATATTTATAGCTGTATACCGTAATACAGTTATATGAAAACGGTTCATAATTGTCTTACTATGAATATAACTAACTTACTATATAGACTAATCTAGTAAAGTAATTATAAGTTTATATTTTCTTTGATTTGCACAACTGGTTACTCATTTTGTGTGTGAAGGTTTAATATGAATATGTATGTAAATCCGCAACTCCAAGTTTTTTTTTTACATTAACTTATACTTTTGTCTCGATTGCCTCGAACTTTTGTGTTCATTTGTCTGAACAAGCTCGCCGTTTAAATGAAAAAAGTTTCCATTTAAAAAGTTAAAATAAAACCCGTGCCCTACCTGCCCAAAAAAAAAATCTTTTCACAACCCTTGAACCGCTACGCATAAATTACCAGCGACAAAAAAGGCTTATTAATTAGTTTCTTGAGAACAATATACGAGTACGTATTACAATAAAATAACAAAAGGGTATTCATTCATGTTATTTCGAATTAGCGGGATAGAACAAAGGTTCAGTGGCCATAAGAATGGAATATTAATGGAATGGAGGAGAGCTCGCATGATGGCGGAACAATCAACTTGTTTGTGTTGGCATTTACAATATCAAATTCCGGCTGGCGCGGCTATGAAGATTCAGTAAACTGTGAATGTTTTAAAATTTAATGCTTTTGTATATTCATTGTATAAATAGATATAATTGTATGGAAATGGAGGCTATATGTGTCCGTAGGGTTACGTAGATTGATTGATGAGTGCCCAAAATTCAATATATATCCAATGACAGCTTTTTATTGGCAAATTGAAGCTTAAAATAGATTGTAATTAATTTTACATCAGAAAGAGACTAACGTTAGGATGGAATTTGTTCTGTTGTATCGCGTTGACCACTCCGTTGTACCCCTTCAGAAACCGTAGGAATTACCGCTTGCTATATTTCCCCGATATTATATTCCTTCCTTTGTTTTATTTTTACCGACTTCATTTACTTTATTTATTTGGCTCACCAACAATTGAATACCTACACTGACACAAAGACATGAGATAAATCCAATAGACTTATAGAATAGTGTACCAATTTCTTACAGGTAAGCACAGCATGCACTTATTTATGGATTGATTGTGAGCGCCTACTTATAATTAGGTGAATTCTTATACTCACCGAACATAATTATGTTTTCAACCAAATTCAATTCTTTTTTTGACAGTGATGCGGACGAATTTTTTGATGCCCTATGATTATTTTACTTATTTTTTCATATAAATGTACATATTATTGTTATTATTTTAAATATTAGCACAGATCATGTAAATAAATCTGTTGTCAATAATACATTTTTCACATCTCACCAAATTCTAAATAATAAAAAAAAATTACAATTAAAATTAAAATCACATGCAATCAAAATCAAAGTAAAAATAAATATCCCACCATATAGTTATGTACACATGTACAGTATTGTCTCTCCTTCCCTTTTCTAATCTATCCAAAGGTTGTCTAAAAGATCGCTCTTAGCGGTAAGACCGCCCATGTGTTACCCCTTGTAAAATTTCTACATTTAAATCTGTCATTTATATGGTGTACACTAGAGAGTATTCTATTCTGTGTAGCCTGTACAATTAATACGGGAAGATAAATTCATCATTATTTACACAATGACACCCTAAAACCTTGAACCAATCAATCACTTCATTATGTGGAAATCACAATTCACCAACGAACTTGACATTGACAATGAGCCAACAAACATTATGTTCTACAGGAACACCAACAGCAATGAGCTAACATTATGCTCTGCGTTCTGCTCTCATTACTCCTAATAGTTGTTTTTCCCCACCGACGCTAAGTGCAATTTATATTAATGCCGTCATATTTTCACGTTGGTTACCCGCATTTTCATATTAACTGTGGACCGAGCTCCCATGGTAATGTGGAGGTTCCCACCTTCGTCATTTGTTTGCAAGCTGATTAAATTTACAGGGCTAACGCGGTTCGCTGTAAAATTAATTCCCTTAATACGTGTGCTGTGTAAGATTTAAAAGAATAATCCAGTGGCGAATGGTCGGTGTTGGAGTGATGACGTCACGTGGTTCGTTACATACGACCTCTGTGGGCAGGATTTGTAGTTTATGGGCGTTTTAGTGAAGAGTGGTCATTGTGTGTAGTCGTAAAGTATATTGGGTACAAGTGGCACGGTTTTTTGACGCACTTTCTGTTTTCCACCTTTGTGTTGTTGATTTAGTTTAAGTAAACGTTTTAGTTTGTAATAAGCAAATCTATTTAAAAAATATAATAAATACTTACCTAAAATTAACTATCAAAATTGTTTAATTTGAGAGCTAGGAAAATCATGGAGGTTGATAGGTTTCACCTACTTAAATTTCGAAGCTTTTTTTGACAAATCTCCGTTACACCTAAAATTATCATATTTTCTTGTTTCAACCGAAATAGAGACAATTTTTCAACACTTAGACCGTGCTGACCCAAAAAGAGTCCCGTACCGACTTTACATAAGTAACGGGATGAATTCGTAAATAAATTATTTACGGACCCGAGCTTACGGTTTTTTTCAGTTAAACAAATATACCAGAGGGAAAAAAAACGTGAACAAAAACCGACTATAATCTTCGTCCCTCTCGACGGCTCGACGAGGCTTGCCCGCATCACACTAGTAAACCGGATCCGAAAAGCGTATTTTCTTTGAAAACTGATCCCCGGAATGCTTTACTCACACGGGTTGAGGGACTGCGTCAGACTTTATAAAAACAACCCCCGACTTAGGTGGAATTTACACCGGCGATACGACTTAGTTGGCTTTGTCCGTTGCAAAAAATAGCTTCGTAAATTTGGCAGTCGCGTTTTGAGGGCTGGATGCAGTACGGTTGTTGAACTCCATAAAACATCGTGAACTAGCAATTTCTGGTCGCAAAACGGTGATACTGATACGTATTCCCGAACACTAGTTACGGCTGTTGGGCGATAATTGACATCCGTTTAGTCTCAGTCTTGCACACAATCCATTTAGTCTGTCTTTTGTTTTATTGGAATCGATGCTTCTGCAAAAGCTTGCGACTTGCAAACATTTGTAAAACGTGATTTAGAAAGCGTCAGCTGCTGGTTTAAGTACGTGTGTTGTAGTCATGAATAATCAGCCTATAACGTTCCCACTGCTGGGATACAGGCCTCCTCTCTGTGGGAGGGAGTGGGCCGTAATCCACCACACGGGCTTAGGGCGGGTTGGTAGAAGTCACATGTCTATTTAACCGAATGTTTGGTTCTAGGACATGTCCAGTTTCCACACGATGTTTTCCTTCACCGTTTTGAGAGCAGTTGTGATAAATTATTTACACTAAGTAAAGCGCTTGACCGGGCTCGTACCTATGACTCAAAAGTCGCGACAGTTACCACTGGGTCACTACTGCTCTCTACGTCGTGTGTACTAAGCCTTATTTACACGAAACAGAGATATCAGTGACACGAAACATAAAGTCCCTCTGAAAAGGGTAGTTCCACTGCAGATGTAAATGTTAGCGGACCAACACATAAAATGAAGTATTATCGAGTTCCTTTCAATCAGATTTAATTTTGAATTTACGATTTGGTTCATGAAATCCAATAACAGTGCTCACTTAATGATAAATTCTAAAGGTTCTAATTTATTTGAAATCCAATTCGGGATGACTTTCTGACTGACTTGAAGGGATAACTATAACGTGTATTTAGATGCTGGTTCTGTTTTCCTCTGTGCTGTCCTGGCAAAGGGACTCTCCCCTGTTCCCCTGGGCGTAGTTAGGGGTGAGAAAGGGATTATGCCAGTTGAGTGGGCAGTAGCGCTCATCTATACTTTAATGATATACATGCTGATCACCGGTTCGCACGCCATGTGTTCGACACGGTGATTAAAGAATTTGCACTTCTAATGATTTTGTCTCTGTGTTAGCTGCGGTTAGATGGTCTATTTTAATTAGGAACGCGACGTGTTTGATTCTTTATTATTTTAAACAGAAAAAATTGAGAAAATGCCTAGGCTTTTCTTTTTTTATTTAATCTACTTAAAAGTGCTCTTTTTTCCGCCATCTAGTTTTAAAATATCACTAATAAACATCATTTCATTGATAAAAATTGAAGATTTATTCAAATGATGTTACGAGCAGTCCAATGTCGATAGTAAGTAGTCATTTACATACTCCTCCCTCACTGATTGAAAATAAAAACCAAAAGTTTCACTACCTTCATAAAATAATTAGGTACTTCACAAATGTCAAATGTCCTTTCTTTGGTATTGTGCGTCGAATCGTTGAGCGCTTCAAGTTCTGAGTTGAGCTGCACGATTTTTGACAAATGCGTGCACTGTTGGACAGGTCCGCTCAATCTGTGTGGTTCTTTCCCCAAAAGACCATTTCAGACACCAATCTACACGTCTTCACACGGTCTGACCAAGATTTTGTCTGGAATTTAAAAGAGACCGTGACCTCTGAGTTTGTTTCGGCCTTCTCAGAATAGTCAGAGTGTCAGTGTAAAAGTGTTTGTACAAACCTACTTACAGAAAATAAATCATTTATCACAATGTAAAACAACCTCCAATTGGGAATTCATTCCGATGCCTTGTTTGCTCTACAAATGCGAGGTAGGCGTCGTATTGCCGCCGATAGTCTGTGGTCAGCGCCGCAAACCACAAGCTGACAAACTATACGCGTTTGTGTACACCGACATGTAATATTATTGTGCAGACGGATTCGTGTTTAGTTAATATATTGACTTGCTGAGTTACAAGTATTGATGGGTTGTGGGAGCTGTGTATTATTGACGTTTGTAAAATTGATGATTGTTAAGTATGAATTTTCTTCTCATTTAGATTTCTGGTTCTAGAATGCATGTGAGTAAAGCGAATTTGTTTGTTGAATTTATAATATTTCTTTTGGAAGTAATGAATCATTTAGTTTTGTTCTTTTTTCTGCTAACACTTTGTTTTTAATTATTTACCAACAAAAAGCTTTTATTACAATCATAGAAATGTAAAAAACAGGAGAAGTGACATGGGGGCGTGTCTGTGTCGTCGCGCCATGAGCAGCAAGGGCCTGTACTAGGCAAATGGCCGTCTCCGCAAACTAGTGCGTTTTCGACCGTGATCGTGATAAAATATAAAAATGCCGAGTTGTTCAATGGTTTCCTGTAAAAACCGAAGTCAAAATAAATACTTCGTATCTCATGGAAACACTTACCATATATAATTAAAAGCATTTTACTGTATTTATCTTTAAAATCATGAAAAACAACAAATCTTAAAATATTTCTTGCTTTTACTAGGGGAGAGTAGCCCAAAACGGGTAAGCTAAGGTTGATGGTAAAAAAAAACAACTTATAGATACAAATAGAAAATTTATTTGTATATTTTGAAATGTTTAGTTATCAAGGACTATAAAATAAATGACATATTTAGTAGTTTTGTACATTAAGAATAAAAAAATAACAAGAATCTTTACCATTCGAATTACCCGTTTTGCCCGTAGGGGGGGCCTAAAGCAGGTAGGGCTTTTGGGCAAAGCGGGTAGGGACTGAATTACATGAGATTAACGTCAATCAATGACTAGAACTGTTTCATAACAATCATAACTCAGATGGAGCTCCACCAGGATCATCAGCTACTTGCAGTGACAATGCTTGGATCAATGGACCAGTATTCTTGGAATGGTTGCGGCACTTTGTAGACAACGTAATGAGTTGGCAACGTAAACAGATTGTCCATGTGAAATAGATACTCAACTAGCTCTAATTCTTGAGCTGCTGTAAAAACTGTTGTGAATCTTCCTAGTTTTTTTTTGACATCCTTTCTTTACATGTGTCTCGTCGAAAGGTTGATGCCATATTTTTTTACTGCACCATTGACGGAAGTTTTGAGAGCTTCTTCTATCGCAAGCTTCATAACTCCTTCATCCCACGATGCATTTGCAGTCTTTCTTTTGTATTTATTAACCATCTGCAAAAATAAAAGAACTAATAAGCAGTCAATGAAATTATACAGGGCAAATCGGGTATGGGCAAAACGGGCACCCGCTTTGCCCCTACCCTTTTTGCCCACAAGCATGTATTTTTTTCAATCGACTCATATCCTTAAAACCGTAATAATAAACGCCAACCTATTACACAAATAAAACGTCTACTTGTTGCAAAATCATAACACAAAACTAGTAAGAACATATTGTAAACCATTTTCGAGTATTCAAAAGTAATGTAACTCAATTTTTTTTAGTGGAAATAGCAAAAAACTTCTTTCTTATCTTACCGTGAACTAGTGTCCGCCAGAGAAGCGCGCCGGCTCCCTGTGATTGGAGAGTGGCAGGCGCCGCGCACTGCACGCACACATTCTTATTAGCAATAAAGGTGCGCAATTTAAAAAGCATACCCGTTTTAGGCGGGGTACCCGTTTTAGGCTTACCTCCCCTACATTATTTTTGTTTTCAAATATCGCAGCGGCTGTATTATGTTTGCAGCAAATACATTGCTCCTTATCCACTAAGTAAGTAAGTCTAAGTATATCGCTAAGTGACTGGACAAGCAATTTAACAATTACAAAACGATACTTTATTTTTGCGGAGCGTCGCATGGTACAGCCGCTGTGTCGTGCGGCGAGATAGTGATTTGGTTGAGAAGATCCACTAACGTAGGCTTTCGACAACAATGTCGATTGCCCAACGAATATATTGCTATAAATTGTAGTTAATTTTTCAATTTATCAACCGTTTCAACCCGGTTTATAGAAGACCTGAAAGATGACGTTTAAATCCAGTTGCCAATTCACATCTTCTCAAGGGTCTACCCCTTGAGAAGATGTAAAATATTTTTTTTAATAATTTTTTTTTTGCTACATTTTTTTGATTTATAACATAATATGTTCTGGACATGTCGTTTTTCATTTACTTTATTTTCATGACTCAACATTTTTTTAATTACAATAATGAACTGAAGAATCATAACTTTCCGATTTTGTCAATCACTAGCGTTTATGTAAAAATAAATAGATTTTGCACAGCACAACGATACCGATATATGTTTTTGTGTGAGTAAGTTGTACGGTGCACGGTAAACGCACGCTGTGTTTGATGAGTTAAGGTTTATAATTGATTGTGTAGTACGTTCTGATTTATGAATTGCAAGTGTGTGAGCGACTTTCGATCTATTGCTTTTACTGAACTACGTGTGTAGTAGTATCGCGGTGGTGGGGCCAACCTAGCGACACGGGTTCTGGTACATTTTCAACTATCGGGCATATCTCCTTCTTTCATATATCTATGATTACAACATACAAGCTAACCTTAAAAAATATACATATTATGTAGTTTTAGTTAATTTGAGTTGACCTTTGGAGGACAATGTAGGGATCTGAAAAAAAAAAAAAACATTTTTGTTTTGTTTACATTGTTGGAACATTCTTTTGAAATCGATTTCATGCAAGTAAGCAGCACTTCAAGACTGCGTTGTCCCCTATTTTAAATTTCTTTATCATGAAATCAAAAACAAACAAACGAAGCACCAGAGTAACTTGTACATCCCCTAACTTTACTTATTCATCCTTAAATGGCCGCTGTTATCAAGAGGCAGTTAAGTTCAAAGTCTTTGATGTAATCATCTCTAACTTTCATTGTTACGTAATAGAAAAGCTTTCAAAGATTGTATTCCCTTTTTCTTTGTTATAATTTATTTGAGATTAAAAGGTTGACTCAGGAATCTGTGCTTCTTGTGTCAAAATGTAAGTACCTTTAAGTAGGTACTCGTGTCAACTGTGACTATGTTTCAAGTTATTGCGAAGGGAACGTAATCTTTTGATAAGTCTTTAATGAGCCTTCATTTTCCGAAAACTTATTTGACAAATTGGTTTTGTCGTTCTGCTGCCAAGCTTGATTTTAGATGTTAGTCGAATTTACCGTCGTATTGAACGTCCGGGAAAATTCTGGGAACCTGTGATAGGTAAATGTTGACAGAAAAGCCTGTCAAATAATGAACGAATTCCACGAAAATATCGAGTACGCGCACATCAGCTGATAAAGTTATGTCGATTCAATTTAGATTTCAGTCTGCTATTGTCCGAGTTTAAAGTTTCCATAGAAACAGACATTTCCAGTTATCTTTTTTAAATAAGACATTTCGAAAAAGTTCTTAAGTAACTTTTTAGACCTCTGTATCCTGTTTAAGGTCATAGCACACGTATCAAATCGGAAAGGGATCGGCGCCGTATCGCCTTTCGCCTTGCCGTAAAACAGGCATCAACCTAACGTAAGCACGTAACCATAGCGGATCAGAAGCTCCGATACGTCGACTCGGCTACGGCTAGGCGACGCAACGCCGCGCGCCGTGCTTTCGGCTCGCCGACCGCTGGTTGATGGTACAACAGGCAGGCCGGAGGGGTGAGGGGGCAAGGGTGGACGAAGAGGCGTAAGCTCGGGTACGGAGAGACGCAAGCACGGGGACGACGAACCGTAAGCGCGGGGACGACGAGCCGTAACGCACCGCACCGCGGTTCGTGAGCTTGTCCCGAGGCGAGGCGATTACGTTACGATTCCGGTTAGTGTGTGTTGCAGTAGGGAGTTTCATATAAAGAATACTGAACGGCTCGAGTTGATACGGTGCCGATCCCTTTCCTGTTTGATACGTATGCTGTGATTTTTTTGCGTATGAAGTTTCATTAAAATCGGTTCATCCATTTCGAAAAACAAGGGTTTGAAAGTTTGTATGATGCCATACAGCGTAAACGCTCTTAAAATCACATGTGACGAAATAGCATTATCGCCTTTCACGGGGCAGTATTTATTAGGTGCGACTGTAAATCCCTCCTGCGAAATGGAGTATTCGCCACGTATCCATAGAACCCACACCCAAAAATCTGTTCTGTTTAAGTCCTATTTAATAGAGGGACAGCCCATCATTAACCGGTAAAAACCCAGACACCGGGCTGCTACTGAAAAATTCAATTGGATTTGCCCAATAGAAATGTTATTAGGCAGTATACACACGGTGAAGGAAAACAAGGTGAGGAAACCGGCATGCCCTAGAAATAAAAATTCGACGACATGTGACATCAACCAAGCCGCACTGGGCTTGCGTGATGGATTACAGTCCTCTCACCGAGAGGAGGCCGTGTCCCAGTAGTGGGAATGTGCATGTTATACACTGCCAAATCTGGGAATCGAAACTGAAGAATCCTACGCAAATCAGTTGCGCATGGAAGCACTAGACCAATGAGACATTTCATAACTTTTACGTTGCATTTCGTCAAAATATTATATTATGGTAACAGAAAACGGATTGATGGATTTGGAGGGGCCCGTGGCTAAATAATAACAGCCACACAGGTCGATCGATCAGGTTAAGCTACGCTTGCCGCGGTTGGACCGTTCATGGGAGACCATCTTTACCCCTCCGTGGAAAGCATGGTCCCGGCTGTCATTCGTGGACCTTTGACAGTCGTTACGGGTAGTCAGAAGCCCGAAAATCATACAACCAGTCTTACCAGGTCGTATTACCCAGTAACTGGGTTGTGGAGGTCAGATAGGCAGTCGCTCCATGTAAAATACTGGTATTCAGCTGCATCCGGTTAGACTGGAAGCCGACCCCAACAGTTGTGAAAAGGTTAGGCAGATGATGATGGTAACAGAAAACGGATTAGGTATATTAAATAAGGATACAGTTCAAGTTTGGATTATTGAAAACTAACAAGGATCCGAATCGTACCGAATAACATGGGATTTTTATCTGAGAAATTTTTATCTGAGGAATAGATATTACGGTTTGACAGCTTTTGCATAGAAATTATGTGAAACTGTCATATTTATTCTTCAGATTTATGTTATCTCTTGGAAAATCAGCCCTTAGTAAATTTTTGTTAGGTATTAGCTTTACCCTGAAATTAAAGACGTATTTATCCCGATAAATATGAATGGACATGTATGGACAATTTGACTTAGATATGAAACCAAATTTTTGCAATTTATTACTTTCAACTATGAGTATCTGTATAAGAGCTGATTTTTCTATCGCTAGATAACTTTTATTCAAGGAATAAAATTGACGTTTGACAGTTTTTGTATGAAATAACTCACAATTTCAAAATTATACCTCGAATAAAATTATCAGTTCATAGCAAAATCAGCCCTTAGTGTGATTATTACTCGGTAGCTATGATGTACCAAGAATATCATTACATATTATAAAACAAAGTCCCTCACCTGTCTGTCTGTCTGTACGTAATTAACTCAAAAACTACCGAACGGATTTTCATGGCGTTTTCACCAATGAGTGATATGAGGAAGGTTTACGTGTATTAAGGCTTTGTGTAATTTGGCTGATATGTGACGATGATTGTTGAAGATGCGGCGAAAGAAATATGCCGTCTCGGAGCTTTACTCGCGTGCGCCGCGTAAACCAATAGAGTTAAGTATATGAAAAGAATGTACCTATAAATGGGATATTTTCCGACAAAAGAGAGGGCGAAGCCATGGGTAAAATCTAGTTATACCTATTTAAAAACTTACGACAGACTCGGCCAAAATTTGACTTTGCGCAATTGTGCAGGTTAGACAATAAGTAATTATAGTAAGTACCTTCCTACATAGTAATTCCAAACAAAACTAAAATCTGAGCTCCCTCGATAAATCAAACCAGTGAAAAATAAAAGTGATACGGCTATCAATTCCGAAACATTGTAAGAAAAGGGATAACCAAATAATCTACAGGAACAAAACAGAAAGCGGCCATTTTAATCCCAAAATGCTATCCCAATCTGAATAATAAAATATTTACTCACTTGTCAATGTAACGACATCTGTACGTATCCCTACACACTATAAGGTCCCATTCGCTAAAAAATGAATGTGAAAAAGGCTTTTTTCCACTCGCCCTTAGTCGTATACGTGCCACGGATAAAGCTATGGAAGGTTGTAAACGGAAATGTGATCATAATCCGTTACTTCCATATTTGTTTGGGCGGTCTTTCTCTAATACACTCCCGAGACGACAGTATCCACCAGATTTTTCTAGCGAGATTGATTCGTGTATAAACTTTTTCATATGTAGATATATGATTTTGCAACCTTTCTTCGTGACTTCTTGAAGCTTTTGAATGGGTACTGCTAAATATGGGCTTTTTAATTACGTAGGTAATTATATAATAGCGAGCAATACAACAAATGAGACAACCCTTAACCGTACGGTGTGTCGCTGAAGTACTAGGAGGGCTGACCCTAAATAAAATGGGATAAAAGCCAGGATCAAGAAGAAGAAGATGAAGAAGTAGGTAATTAAATTACTATATGCATGGTAAAAGAGAAAATAATAATAATTTCCGCAAATCCCTATGCTTCCTAAGCTTCGTAAGTAGATTGGCGATCGCAGTATGTTATTAGATCTTGAATGCTGCATACGCCAATAAACCCTTTACAAGGCACTCACGGTTGAGTAGGGTCACCCCACTATTTGCAGGAAATCACACTGCCAATAAGTGTCTCTCATTCCTTCCTGATTCTGAAAGAATGAAGTCTTGGTTCAGTAATACTCATTAGCTGTTGTGGTTATTTTATCAACATTTCAACAAACAACTTATGTACATTATATGAGTTTCGACAATAGATGAAACTGAATAGGTTTCCAAAACCTGAGCTCATTGAAAAGCAGTTATCTATTTTTGCTTGCATTTGACATTCTATTATGTAGGTATGTTTGACGGTTGTTTGTTACCTGGGCAAACCGATGGATGACGCCAGAACTTTGCACAAAGGGAGTTTACGCTACGGGTAACAACAGAGGCGTACTCCCCCGATTAGGTGGGCAGGATAATAGAATGAGCTCCCGACTTTTGGGCAACTTGAGACCCGTGTTTACGGATGAAACAGTTTCGAAAAACATTCTATCATAATATTAAACAAGCATTTTGTTGTGTAGCAAAAAGATTTGGAAATTAATCTTAGTTACTTTGTTTGGGCTATTTGTCTATAGGAAAAGAGAAGATAAATGGGAGAAGGAATTGGAGAAGATACATGTTCTAGGAATTTAGTCATAATGTTTTCGTGGTCTTCGTATGCAAAACTTATTTATTTTTCCTTCAAGTGTTCATTGAAAGGGCCATCACGCCTCAACAGTGGATGGTTATGAGTTTAGGTATAATGATGAAAAGTATTACTACAAAGGCGTTCTATTTTATAGAGGCTGGACTAGTCTAGACCAACAAAAATAAAACTTCGGTTTGTAAGATCCAAAATTTCTGCATATTACACTCTGACTAAAGAAAAACATAGAAGTAATACTTTTGAGACTATTACAGCCAATCAATCTACAACTAAGTCAGCCACGAAGCGCTATTTCCCTACTTCACATTCACGAAAAGGAACGAAATACCATGCATCGCACCAGTGACGCACGTTCGATTCAAACAGTTTAGTGCAATCAGTCTGAACGTGCAACATGTCAGAACTAGGGGTGTGCCATCTTAGTTGAAAAAAAAACGACCTATTGGTGATAAAAACTTGAGAGGGCAAATTATATTTCACAAAAAAGCAGTTTTGCGGCTTTGTCACCTAGGTAATTTCTTTGAGGTACATATATTAAAACCAGCTCCACTAAACAGTTGCTCAGTTAGTATTGAATCTTGCGGTGGCGGTGACATGGGAGCAAGAGGTTGAATTGTCTAATTATTTATAATAGCTTAATCAAATTTAAGGGTTTTCGTTTAGTTTTGTATTCATTTTTAGACCTCTGTTACAACTCCTTTTGTTATTTCAGCCACATTGCCTGCATATGTGCCAATAACATGAAACGTCTAATCGTGACAGGAAAAATAGAGGGCAAAAGACCAATATCCGAAAAATTGGAGATACCCATTCCACAGGCCACTCCACCGGGCCATTGATCGTAACAGATGGAAGTACCGTTAAAATTTAAAACGGCATCACGATTAACAGCAGTGAGAGAGTGATTAGGATGAGAGACAACTCCTTTAAAAAGTTGTGGAGGCTGCTGCGGTAAGATTTCTTGCGCATTTGTGGAAACGGAGGTGAGGTCCCGTCACAACCCTAGTCAGAACATAGTGCAGCAGTGCTCGGCTTTAGAGCTAAAACTGAAGTTGGACTTGAACAAGTTGTTTATGACAACATGTCGCGTTCTGTTGAGTTTCCTACCTTGTTCTTCAAATTCTTGTTGTCTTTTGTTGCTAAAGTTTTAATTTTGTTTGGTTTGTAATGGAGTGTTGTGAAATATTAGTATGACATACCAGTTAGGAGACTTCAGTTAAGAGAGGAGCATGTGGTGAAATAATAACAGCCACACGGGTCGATTAAAGGTTAAGCTACACTTGCCGGGTCGGTTCATGAACGACTGACCATCCATTACATATCAAGCATTACATATTATATTGTGGCTAAGTAATAATAGCCACACGGGTCGACCGATCAGGTTAAGCTACGCTTGCCGCGATTGGTCTGTGGATGGGTGACCATCTTTACATACCGTGACCCCTCCGAGTCTCGGAAAGCACGTCAGATTGTTGAACTCAGCTGTCATTCGTAGGTCTTTGACAGTCGTTACGGGTAACACGCTTGGTAAGACAATCAGACTTATTACGTATCGTTGTCTGTAAGAAAAGTGCCCCAGAGATGCAGTGCTTGCGAGATGCAGGATTTTACGTGACGTCAGTATGACGAGTTGTTCTCACGTGGCGTTGTAGATACCGCTACATAGCCTCCACTTTGCCTCATTATAACAATAAAGTTACAGATCAAACTATTCAGTCTCAGTAGAGCTATTCGATATTCAGTTAGAAACAACTATACTGAGATCCATATTAATTGTGTTTATACTAATGAACTATTTATTGCGACTACGACCCTTCTAGAAACAATCCGTTTTGTAATACAATCTCAATATGGTCCGAAACTAGGAACTTTTCCTAACTTTGTGACGACGTTTTGGTAAATAGAGCTTTGTTGAATTTTGCTTGGAGCTTCTAGCCAAAGACCGGGATTAGGAAAGTTTTTAGGTTTCTAAAATGTTGTGTTTAGTACAGTTTTCACCGACAATAATCGTCTATTGCTGACATTTTCAACGGGTAAAGTTGACTTTGGTGCCGATTCCCTTGTTCACAAACTAAACTAAATTTAAGTTCAGTGCATCTTTTTCTTTCTATTTCATTAAGAAAAGGACAGAAGGTAAATTTTAGTTTAATCCTCTCAGATTAATCAGCGCCTGACACTACTCCATACAAGTTTAGACGTGATTAAAAACTTGCCTACTAAAATTACGATACACTAGCAGCGCCCCGCGGTTTCACCCGCAGAAATGTCGATTCCGTGAGATTATCGGGATAAAAACTATCCTATGTCCTTTCCCGGAACTCAAACTATCTCTATACCAAATTTCATCTAAATCGGTCCAGTGGTTTGAGTGTGAAGACAGACAGACAGACAGACACACTTTCGCATTTATAAGATTAGTATGGATACTATAACATTACGCCTGTAAGCCCCCAAGGGTTAGGCAGAGGTGTACTTAGTACACCTACATTTTGACAGTTACGTTTAAGTCCCATGGAAAAAACTGGGGGAGGCCTACACTGAGGAGGCGACTACTAGTAATTCAATTAATTAATACTATTTATTATATTTATTTCATTATTACAACATAAAATTCAATCAAATCAATTTTCAAATTCAATTACTTAACTATCATACAATCTAAAATAATACTAAATATCAAGTAATTTAAAATGTGATGAATCAACGAAAAACAAAATAGAATTTTGCATGTTAGCAAGTGTAAAAATATATTTCTAATTAAGTATACGCATGCTGCAAGTGTAAGAGGGTAGTAGAATAAATGGTTTTTTTTATTACAGCGTGCGAGCCTTTTGCCACCAACCGGACACAAATCCAAATTCCGAGCTACCACTGAGAAATTCCTGATGGGAAACCCAATAACACTTTGTCCGACCTGGGAAAAACCCAGGACATAATGCTTAGCAGGTGCTACTAGAAGAAGACTGCTGAAGTCTTCTTCTTTGTTTTTATATTTTTCAGCCCATAGATAGCTAGGTTGATTGCGGCATCAGTGGCATTCTTGCCTTTTGCTAACTTCACCCATCACAATACACTTTTAATTTGATGTAAAACGTATTTAAATCGCATTATTAGTCATTTTAAATAATAAAACGGCAATGCGAGCATTGAACTGTGAAACCAAGCCACCTAAAAATATTTTCCATTCAATTACTTATGCAAACAGAATCGTGAATTTTATGCAAAATCATAATATACGCAGCCACCGGAAAATTGGGGGATTTAATGTTATTATGATATTGGTCAAATACCTAACAGTGAAATTGTGTGTCAAAGCACTTCTATTTTGGTCAATAAAATCTGCACTATATGTATGTCTTTATTAGAATAACTATCTAAATTTTTTATCTCATCACCACTGCTCTCAAAACGGTGAAGGAAAACGTCATGAGGAAACTGGCATGTCCTAGAATCAAAATTTCGAACACATGTGTCTTTTATCAATCCGCACTGTGCCCGCGTGGTGGACTACGGCCGACTCCCTCTCACCGAGAGCAGACCTGTGTCCCAGCAGTGGGAATATTTAATGCTGATTATGTATGAATGTAGGTATATATCAGTTTGTAAAAAAATGAAAATTATTACTTTAACCTTTGTTTCAAAGTAATGGTTTTGGTCGAGACACCTGTATTATAAGGAAACCCGAAATATACGTTAGAAGTCCTGTGTCCTGTCAGCTTCAATTTACGGGAACTGATGGACGCTCGTGATAGCGACAAACACGTAGCCCAATTCTGGGCAGAGTCCATTCAGATTACCATCTGCACGCTAAGAAGAAGAATACTAGGAGTTCACCTTATCTACTGTACCCAATCTGTTAACCATTGTAATACTGCTTTAAGTAATTGCAGTTTAAATAGACTTGTCTTTTTATTATAGTGTCTGTAAATTGCATAAGTTTATTCATGAGTCAATTTAACTGGAATATAGATAAACAGGCAATAATACTACGCCGTAAAACGCAAAATTTTAAAATACGACGTAACGCATTCAAAATTTACGATCTGTTTTCAACGATAAGAGTTACTCTAATGTAAGTGACAGTAAATTTAGTACGCGCCGAATATATCTAGTAAGAACAAATTAGTCATCGCTACAACCGGGTATAAATAGTTGAAACTGTATTCTAGTAACATCCAGTGCTGGTACGAATAGACATTGCGACTCAAATAATGTAGTATGCTAAGAACTCAGACAGTTATCGGTAAGCAGATTTTTTTACCGTTTATGGATTGATGAGCTACGATTTAGAAGAGCGCTGGACGTCTTATTATTACGGCTGTCGCGATCTGTAATTTTTACCAGTATTTGAAATTAAGGTGTCAAACATTGCTCTGTATTTAGACAGCAGTAATTGTGTGACCGTTCACCGCTTTGTTGGGAAACCAAAGCCTAAGGCAATCTTACAGATTTTGGTAAAACAGCCCGTCGTGGTTTCCTGTCGGTCGATTCTGTAAAAATCTCACCGTGAAAACTTAGGTAAAGTGAGTTTCTTTTTGCTATGAATTGACACTATTGACAGCTCACTCTACGCTCACTTCACCTAAGTTTTCACGGTCAGATTTTTACAGAACAGCACCGCTGGTCTTGCTTAAATTGAGTTGGGCTAGGATTGATAAAGAAGGAGGCAGCGGAGCGCGCGCAGGAGGAAGACCCTCTCGCGGCGCCGCTCCGAAGGCGGAGGAAGGGTCGAAGAAGACGCCAGTATGATAGTCATCTCCGACTCCTCCCAGGTGGAAGCCAGCAGGCGACGGGTGCGGGGGCACCCTCGCCTGTATTGCCCAGGCTTCCACCAGTGCCGGACGGGAATGGCCGGTGTTCCCGGCCATTCGCGTAGCCCCCCTGACATGCGGGACCCGCCAGATAGGCGGGCATGCGCCGGGAGGGTTGTGGACGCAAAGGCTGAGCCGGATTCCCTTGACCCCTCCATCAAGGCGATGACGGAACACCGCTGAGTTTTAGTGGGTATACTGCCACCCTGGCAGGGAGTCCCACATACTCCGTCTCGTCCCCCGACGAGCGGAGATGCGTAATGTCATTTCTCAGCGACAAAAAAAGAAAAAAGGATTGATAATAAGAGCGTTGTGATAAAAATACCCTTATTATCCATATTAGCATCGCCAACAACAAATTGCCACATCAGCGGGGTAATTTTGTAACACACTATCAGTAGCATCGGGTTTCATTTTGACAGTTCAACAACATACATTGCGGTATCTAAGTTGTTGAGCAGAAAGTTTTCGAACTTATGAAGCAAGGTTTAGCAATATCTTTCAAAATTATTCAGAATGAGATTGTTCCTATGTAATTTCATGAGGTTAGATTCATGGTAATTATAAAATGAGTTATCTAATAAAAAGACCCGACAAGAAACTCAATCGATAGCAGACGCTAGCACCTCAAGTTACCCGAAACTGAAAAATTTTCCCAATCAACTTTGAACCTTATGCTTTAGCCATAAAGTTGAAAATCTATTAAACAAATTTGACAGATTGTAGTAGCTTGATGTATAATATAAATTGTAAAGTTGCATAGGGACAACTAATCGTGTAAAATATTAAAATTTTAATGTATTTATAGGCTGTTCACGCAACGAACCGGTCCATATTCATAACACAGCAGCACGCCTGTTTCACCGAAGCGTTAAGTAGAGGTGCATCAACACAACTCTTGAAGACCAAGTAATCCCCAAGAATGACTATTTCATGAAATCATGACATTTGGGGATTATACTAACTTAACAAGTCGTATTACTGATTTTAATTACTATAATTCTGTAAATACATATTTGTTACGACCGCGAATCATATATTAATCAACGTACAACTTAATACTGACCAGCAACTTGCAAAAAACGTAAGAACATTTGAATTTCGCGGGCTACCTAAGCGCTTCCCCCTTAAATCCCAAGTAAAAGGGGGAAAGCTGATTAGCCTACAAATCCAAATTCTGGTCTGCTACTGAGAAATTGCTGATTGTAGTAGCTTGATGTGCTGGCCTCTGTACCTTACAAAATTAGTGACAAACTCAAACTCAAAACTCAAAGCATTTATTTCAATAAAACCTTGTACAGGCACTTTTGAATTGTCAAAATTAAATAGTCTGTCAGTTAGTCCGAAAGTTGAAGCTAGTTGCCCATTCCAAAACGTAGATCTTTATGGAGAAGAATGGGCAAGAAACTCCATGGACACTCTTTTAAATCAAGATATTACAAAATCCTGGGTACATTATTCTTGTTGCTTCTATATGTGAGAACAAAAAAAAAACACAAATAAAGAAACAATTCAAAATATAAGATTAAAAATAAGCATTGGCAGTTAAGAGATTACCAGTCTCAACCGACACCGCCCGTTCACGAACATGACGCGTGGATCAGCACCATTCAGCTTGTAGGGAACCGACATTTCAGCAGACTGACCTATTTTATTGGGAAAATATCGGATAGGTCATAGGTGATTTAAAAGGCGACCATCTAAAATAAACTCATCGATTAACTCCAAATTTGAGCTACAAAGGGCAAGAAGATACCTATATTATATTATTCCTTATTATAGCCTATAATGTTGCCACTACTGGGACACATCCTGCCATTAGTGAGGGGGAGTGGGCCTTAATCCACCACGCAGGCCCAGTGCGGGTTGGTGGATATCGCATGTCTTCGAATTTTTGGTTCTAGGACTTGCACGTTTCCTCACGACGTTTTCCTTCACCGTTTTAAGAGCAGTGGTGATGAAATAATTTACACAAAGTAAAGCGCCTGACTGGGTTCGAACCCACGATTTACTGCTCATATTATTCCTAAAGTCAACCTAAATACAAGCTCAAGGGACAGACAGACAGATTAATAATTTCCCTTAGTCAGAGATAAGCCATAAAGAGAATAATAAATGTGAAGTCTAATCTCTAATTTACTTAACGTTTGAGAGCTCGGAGATTATAAAATATAATTTTCCTTTATGTATTCTCAAAGGTGTTCTCAATATGTTTGAAAGTATGGTACATACCTCGCGCTTATCTTATTAATATTTTAAACTAGCTGCGCTCCACCGTTTCACCTACATAAGTCTCAATCCCGTGAAAATATCGGGATTAAAAGTATCCTAGCTATGTCTTAATCCAGGTCATGGTCTACACATGTGCCAAATTATATTCAAATTCGTTAAGTCGTTTAAGTGTAAAAGCGTAGCGTATTATAGGAAGTAAATGTATTATTTTGCACCAATGTCAACCCCATTTTTTATATCCACGCAATCTCTGTCCATTCCAGGGTTGCCTGGAAGAGATCGCAGAAAGCGATAAGCTGCCCATTGTATGTTTTGTATTAATCATCTGTTTTTTGTTATGTATTTTCTGGTGTACAATAAAGTATATACAATAATAACACTAACGTAAAGTATATACAGTAAAACACTTTGCACAACTAGGAACTGATACCAGGACCTCATGCTCAGCTACTGCTGCTGCTGAGCGCGTGCGACCACTAAACCAATGAGGAAGACAAACATATTCCTTTACAAATAACTTCATATAAAAATACCAGCACACACTGGACAAGAGTAAAGCACACCCAAAGTCCGTTAAACAGTTCTCCAAAGCCATAAACAAACTCTAGGTGGGTATCGAAACTAATCAAAAGTTTTCGCACAAAGAACTCGAATGCAGTCAGAGCAACCAAGACATTGCTGTTTTATTGAAGGTAGTAGGAAAACTTATTGAATTGGTGTAACAGAAACTTTGAAGCGGTGTCGGGTTAAATATTGACTGAGTCGTGTCTCACAAACTGCAGATGAAACTTTCAATACAGGGTTTTATTTTTCAATTTGCCTTTCTGGAATGTTTTGAATCGTTTACTTTAGCTATTTTGTAAGAGATATCCATTGTATTTGATTGATGTCATATAACTTCTTAATCCAAATTTTAGTCCTAGTGTGCATGGGACCTTCCGTTACTTAATAAGAAAAAGGGCACATCTAACATGTTTTCCAAAATTGAGTAATAAAACTGGCATATGCGCCTTTTTATTCTGATTCCAAATATGTATATTATTATAACTCAATTTTGAAAAAGATGTTATTTGTGCCCTTTTTCTTTATGACGGGAGTATAATGGTCCCACTGCTGGGCTACAGGCCTCCTCTCTGTGAGCGGGAGTGGGCCGTAATGTGGGCAGGAAACACGCATGTTCTAGAACCAAAAAATCGAAGACATGTGACATCTACGAACCCACACTGGGCCCGCGACAGAGAGGTCTATCCCAGAAGTGGAACATTATAGGCTGATTATGCTGAAAGGGCCTGCCTGGGTTCGAATCTACAACTCGTAAGTCGCGGTCGTCTCTAGCGGGCCACCACTGCGCTCCATGTGGGACTTGCCATTTATCCGTCTTTCAAAAAGTCAACAACGCCTACAACAGATACCGGCGGGAGGTCAATTTGAAGAATCACACACATCGTCAACACAGCTCAACGACCAAGGTTTGTCGAGTTACCTTTATTTAGTGAATCACATCAAGAGTGGTTACCGTTTCGTGCCGCTTATTATGAAACTGAAAGCATGCATACGACGATTGAAGACGGACGGTTTGTAGAAATGCCTACTCTTCTTCTTCTGCGATTTTTACCTTGCTATACTAATGGCTAGTACAGTCTATAACGCTATTGGAAAAGGTTCTAAAGCCATTAGATATCAGTAAGTACTAATAACGACCCATAATTTATAGGATACCCGACATAAACAATCTTAAGTTATCACTCGAACATATAGCTCCAACAGTTCACGAAACTCACTTAATCCAAAATAGCTTCCGCGAATTTAGCATATCCCTCGTTCAAAATTAATAGTTGTCCATTTATTCAAACTAGCCATTGTAATAAGTAGACAATAAGAGATTGTTTGGAACTAATTCCGAAGTTATCTTGAGGTCTCGTCTTGATGGTTCTAAGGCAGGGTGTAGACTACAGCGGACTTTAATTTCGCACCTCCTGTGCGCTCAGTCAGTCGTGCATCCCTAACTACGAGCCAACTTATTAGCATGTCTATAGCCTCTCGTGTCTACACGCCCTATTGAGCTGTATTGGCTGAATGTTAGGCTGTGTTTTTGATGGTAATTGATTGTGTAGAGATCGTTGACGTCAGTTTACAAGGACGAGTCGTTATAGGCTCTAGGATTTGTTCAATTGTTTAATCAAGTACCGTTACAATGAGAATTTTTAGACACAGGGAAGATTAAAACAGAAGATCTAAAAAAGATTAAAAAAGAGAGATAGATTAGAGCAGGGGATCTTGGGGTCGAGGGGGGGGGGGTTCAGGGGATCAGACCGTAATAAATTATTAATGATTTATTTATAAAACTTGCTTAAAGTTGCAGTGACGTTTAAACGTCAAAATGTATAGTTAAACAGTCGCTAATCATTACTTAACTTTATGCAACGTTTATAAATAAACCCCTAAATGTGCGCTTTTATAATTTCTAACGTGGCGATGTTATCGTGGACGGCCACGGCACCACGATCACACTGGGTCGTCGTCGTCGTCGTTTCAGCCGATAGACGTCCACTGCTGGACATAGGCCTCCCCCAATTTTGGGAGGGTTTGCCATAATCGCCACGCTTGGCAGGCGGGTTGGCGATCGCAGTATGGTATGGTGGTGAAATACATAGAGAACGCTGCTGCCCATTCTCCGGTACGATCCTTAGTCGCACCCACGGGAAGTAAGGGGTGGTGGTATTCTTTAAGTCCGGCACCACACAGACACACAGGGAAGTAAAATGTATTAAATTATAATATACTAGCAGTGCTCCGCGGTTTCACCCGCGTAAGTGTCGATCCCGTGGGAATAGCGGGATAAAAAGTATCCTATGTGTTATTCTGATGAATACGCTATATAACTGTATAGTTTCATCAAAATCCGTTCAGTAGTTTTTGCGTCCATCCATCCATCCATCCATCCTAACAAACTTTCGCGTTTATAAATTTTAGTAGGGAGAAGAGTCTTTTAAAATGTCCGCCCCGATAACGTTATAACGTGCGCGTGTTTCCACATATTTTACTTCCCAGCCGTTGACGTCCACGATAATATCGTCACATTAGAAATTAGAAAAGGATAGAGGATTTTAATAGGTTTATGCGTCTCTTTATATTTAAAATATTTATAACTCAATTTTCATGATTGCACCTACCACTGTTTGTCTCTGCATCACCCAACGGTTGACTGGTAGAAAATGGCTATGGCATTAAGTCCGCCTCTGTACATTTATGTGCTTGAAGTATTAAATAAATAAATAAATAATAAAAGCGCTCAATGTCGTATAATGTCGTAATGCCCATGACTGTTATTTATGAAAAACTACAACATACTTTGGAGTATAATACCAGCATAAAGTTAGTATGTGCTAACGCTATTTGCACCCACTAGAACTCAACTCTACCGTGTAGTGTAAGCGAAAACGGTAGCCAAACATCAACAAATCTGTAATGTATGAAAAACAATCGTATCACGGCGGTAAGCGGTAGGGCGCAAACCGTGACAAACGCGCTAGAAAGGTGAAACAATTTTAATTAAATTCGTCGTAGTGTCTATCCTGGATTAGCGCATAGATTTCTCACTTTTCATTCTCTAAAACCCGCCCTCGATTCAGTTTTGGAAAGGCTTGTTTAATCTGCCAATAAATCTCATAACCACTTTCATTTTATGATTGCTTGTTGTAATTTTAGACAAGCCTAGACAGCAGACACTTAACCGGACTTTCAAGATAACTTTACAGGGTGTAGTTCCTCGTGTTTTGATAGTTATACAACGTTATTTTTAGTATATGCGAAACCTGAATATAGTTTGTTCAGAATAAGTAACTGAATCGATTCCAATAATTTTTACCTCATGTTATATATCTCCCAAAAATATTTTAAAAGGTTTAAAGTTGGACACCGAGCGACACTAAGTAGGTTATCGGTTAGGCACCTAGGTACTATTATCAATGAGCGCAAGACGGCGCGGCGCGAGCGGCGCGGGTGAGCATGTTTTTGTACGGACAAACAGGTAACTTAACAAGCTTATAACTTTGTAATATTTCATGATACAGTTTTGAAATTTTGTACATAGATTCTTTACATTCTTTTGTGTTTTCGGGTTTCGCTTATACTAAAAATAATGTTGTATAAAGATCCGGGACGAAAAAATCAAAAGGTTAAGAAGTAGAAACTAATTTATTAAACTCCTTAACACAAAGTCAGTCAATAAACCGATCGCATCACATCGTATACCGTTTACCGTTAAAGGCTGCAGTATACAGTCTCTTAATTAGCCACGTTTGTGGCTTGTTTGTACCCAAGCGTGCCACATGGGCGCAACGCGACGCGACGACACGCGGCTAGCGTCCCTTCCCACCTACTAATAACATTTGCAAAATTAAACAAGCGGTTACCCGGGACGCCGCATATGCACAATTACAACGGGCAAGCCAGCTTTTAGCACCTCGCCACCCAATAACAATTACATAAACAAACCGTAACGCCGACTACAAAATGTTATTAAATAAGTACGTGTGCTACATGGAATGCCGAAAGTTTTACAAGCAGTTTTACAAGCTTTGGTTCTACCTTTTGTGGGTTAAGTCTGATTTCTTTTTTCGGTTAAGAGCGTTTACACCGTACGGCATTTCATACAATCTTTCAAGCCTTTATTTTTCGAAATGAATTTACCGATTTTAATGAAACTTCATACGCATAAGCAGGATACAAAGGTCTAAAAAGTTAGTAGAGAACATTTTCGAAAGGCAAATTAGACTGATTTGATATAAAATTTAAAATCAGTCTAATTTGCCCGTATCACAATTTTTCGAAAATGTTCTCTACTAACTTTTTAGACCTTTGTATCTTGCTTATGCGTGTGAAGTTTCATTAGAATCGGTTCATTCATTTCGAAAAATAAAGGCTTGAAAATTTGCATGAAATGCCGTACGGCGTAAACGCTCTTAAGGTTTTTTTTTTTGTTAGGGTTCGCTCGAGTAAGATTTGAAGTACATGTTGTTGTATGATTAAGGTTACTTGGGAAGCCAAGCCCCACATAATTATGTAGTACATTAACAATAACATACATACATATGATACAAATACAAACTATTTACACTAGATACTAAATTAAATGACTAACTAATTTGCTATACAAATAAATACAAAAACAAAGGACACTAAGGCGTCGAAGTTGTCGTCCGCATCGCTGTCATCCGGAAACGTGCCCAGAAGACTGGCAGCATTGCCACGTTGAATGGCAACCCAGAGAAATACCCCTCAGGTCACGTGAAGTGTCGACCAGCCGGTGACAAATTTTCTTAAAAAGGAGAAGCGCACTCGGGCCCCATGACCTGAGCGTTTCGACCAAACGGCTCAAAACTGTAGTTGCCCATAAGGTTACAGTATTATTATGTAGTTAGGAAAAGGCTAAGGAGCTGATGATCGTGACTATGGCTATTTGGGCATAGATTTTTGTTGGTTGTAGGATTGTGAAGAAAAAACAGTGAAGAGAGAGAAAGATTCATCCAACTAAAAACAGTGTGGGTAAAGTTGCACCCTACAATAATCAAAAGAAACTGTGGCATAGTTTCCAACTAAATACACAAATAAATCGAGTAACAGATCCCGCGCTTGTAAAACTCAAGCATCTACGATTTCATATAAGTATCGAGTGAAACTAACTGAAGCACTAGAAAAATAATTGGCATGAACGTCCATATTGTATACAATATATAGGAGGCGTCTTGTAAAGACCACTGACGCAAATTTTTGTAGTCAAAGCTTGACAATATTGTTAGATTTCATGGTTGTTTTATTTATTTAGGCAACAGCGATACAAATAGTATGTTACAGAGTATGTGTACTTATTACAGTATTGTATGGCTAATAATAGGTTTCCCTGTATAACTAGGAGATGTATAAAACATGCGAACGGACTACAGACTAAGAGATATTTAAATACGAAAGGTCCAGTTTTAGGTATAGTTAAGTATAGATTTTACAAAAAAAAAGTTTGATTAACACTTGTGAGAAATCTATGTTATAAATTCGAGCAATACGGGTCAATACACAATTTTTGGCGTAATTAGTCGAGTGCCGAGGCATATGTAGCATCGTCGTGTGACGAGAGCGTCGCCGGGGAGTGTTAAAAGTTACCTGTGCGACCAACTCTAGGCAATCGAGGCGTCGTATTATACGAATGTTTACACTCTCTGAGCTCTGACAGCCTGGTAGCTTTGATCCTGTTACTGGTACCGGTGGAATACAAGGCCTTAAAAGTACCCAAGAACCTTTTTAGAGATGGAATAGAGCGTTGTGAAGTGTAATATGTAGTTTCGGGGAAAAATATCTTGGAAGAGAGAACTGAATTTTATAGTGCACCACACACCATTTGAATTCAGATATTACTTTACTAACTGAAATACCTTTATCTGGTATTTATCTTTATAGGGTATATTTCTTAATATACCCTATAAAGATAAATAACCAATGTTCCTTTTAAGGAAGCTCCCCTTAACCAATGTTCCTTTTAAGGAAGATTCAACACGCTGCGCTCCATAACTCAAGTAGCGGATGTTGGAGAAAAAGCCAGGCTGAAGTGGGAGTGCGATGCACCTGGACAGACGGGCAAGGATTGTCACTCACTGGACGCCTGAAGGAGGACATCGCTGTCGAGGTAGACGACGGCGAAGGTGGTGTGAGGATCTAACGAGGTTTGCAGGGCCAGAGATTGCTCAAGACAGGGAGGTTTGGAAGTAAAAAGGGAAGGCCTTTGCCCAGCAGTGGGACACAATACAGGGTTACTTTTCAAAGACCATCCAAATTTTTACATGGTGTTCTACCCATGAATATAAACAACTTTCACTATGGGACCAACTCTGAAATCACAAAAAAAATCAGCTGGTCACAACACGCTGGTCTACATTTTGGTCAAGTAGGTATTGAAGTTTTGTATGAAACAGCTGATTTTTTTTTCGTGATTTCAGAGTTGGTCCCATAGTGAAAGTTGTTTATATTCATGGGTGTACATGGTGTCACCATGTAAAAATTTGGATGGTCTTTGAAAAGAAACCCTGTATAAGCTAACGAAAAAAACAATCTTCCACCAAAGGATCTACGTTACACTATTCCAGAAAAAAAAAAACACATTGAAAAACATCACAAAAGTCATGAAGTTGGCAAAAACTTTATGTTTCGTGCTTTTACATCGCAGGCTGCGACGTGGAATGCATTCTATTGTTTTCCGATGGCAGTCGACAGGAGATGGATGCCTGCCATTGTCTGCATATACAGATTGAGTGTTATAGAATTATACGCCCGTACGCCAATCGCGTAGCAACATTGTATGACATCCTGATTTAGATGGAAAGTTATTATAGAGCTATTTACAGTTCCGTGTAACCGCTTGTGAATAGGTTTCCGGATGACGTTATTTAGTCTCGTGTAATTAATTGGCTTTTAGTCAGAAATTTTAACCACAAAACATAATTGACTGTTTATCTTGCAAAACAACTTAGGCCTGGTTTTTCAATCATCTGCTACCATTATTCGAGGAATAATTTAAAGAACATTTTGACAGTAATTTCATACAAAAACTGTCAAACGTCAATTTTATTCCTCGAATAAAAGTTATCTGGGGGCCTCCTCGCCATATTACGATTCATAATGTTATCCTCTTATGATTCTTCAAAGTGGCCTTTTTAGGCGTCGAAAAAATCAGGCCTTAATAATATAAAAACAATAAGAAGATTAGAACACCCGATATTGAGCAGTAGATTTATTTTAGTCGACGTCATTTTTTCCTAGCAGTGTTGTGAATCAATCGCATTTTTTTCGAGCCGAGGAAAGCTTTGCTTGCCACACAGGATTTGTACGGATTTGTCGGCTGCCAATCTGTGCCGCAACCGCTAGAGGCGACCGAACATTTCGACCGGATAAAAAGATCCTCTTATTCCTTGTTAACAGATTCCTGAAAGAAGTTTCGAACAAGAGAACACAAAAAATATTCCCCCTCTTTATTTAGAGCAACAAATCAACAATGAATGCGTCAGGCGACAGTACTTATTTTGCTACCCACTTTAAGGTACAATCATTTACAGAATCTTAGATTTACCCTCGACCGCTCCGAATAAAAATAAGACCACGGAAACGAAAATTTAATTTGGCTCGTTTTCCTCCGACTTTTATTTCGTAATCTAAACAAGAAAAATAATGCTTACTAACAAAGAACAGTGGGATTTTTTTCGAGCGGCTAACTTGTTTGGTGGGAGGGAGATAAAACAACAAGGGCACAGGTGGCGGCACTCAGCAAATTATGCAGAACCATATGGGCGCTAATCCATCAAGTGATCGGGATCGTGTGCCGGCTTTCATTAATCATCCTTTATTGATTAATGTGTCCACACAAAGTAAGTAATTTACTCGGCATCAACACATTGATGAAGTGTGCCTTGATTTTTTGGTATAATCTAGCTTGAGGTGATTTTTATAATCGCGTAGTTTTGGGAGTAGGAATACCTTTTACGTCAGAGGTTGCTTGGGTGTGTTTGAAGATTTGCGGTAATGCTCTCAAAACGAACCCAAGGAACAAAATAATCCTACTCCGAAACATCCCTATATAAAGCCAAATACAATTTAACTTCCGCAATTTTCCTCATAATATTTTCGGGTGAAACGCTCGATGTTATAAAATCTGGGTGACACGTATCACGAATCATTTTTGAGGGTAATGCGTGTGCCTCATTAAATAGTTACGGCAGACATATTGTTTAATCCCGATGCCATCCCGAATGGTCTGTTATTAACCCGGAACATCAAGCTGGCGGCTCGCATAATTAATATTGCAAATGTTGTTAGCAGTTAGGGTACGGATTGTGTGAGCGAGCGTACCTATAGTACATATTGCATGTATGTGTGGCCGGGTTGACGGACGGTTGAAATGTTTGATATATTATCAAAGCGCCGGCGCATTTGCGAATCTGTAAGCTGTAGTTTAGATCATAATGGAGGTATTCTTCGTTCGCGGATAGTTGCTGATTTTGCTTGAGCAGACATCTCTTTCATCTGGAGTTAGGAACATCTAGTTCTGTAGAAAGAACGGCTTTGGGCCAACCTTAGTTATTATCATAGTAAAGCACTAAAGTTCTTTTACAAGTTTTTGTTATGCTAAAATGTGTATGGTTTTTGAAGATTTTGTTGTCGTTCTTTTGAGTAGGACCTTGGAGTTTGTAAGTTCTAATGATAATATTTAGAATTTCGAGAACTACCTACGAAATGAGACTCCATTCGCTTTCTTGTCATTATTTCATGAGCGGTTTATCCTGATTTTAAAGTTTTCATTACCAAGCTAACAATAATTTTATGCAAAAGTCCAAAAGGATTCATATATCCTAGTCATAATTCATGTTTAATGTATTCTGTTTACAAAGGGTCAGGAGTTGATTCATTATAAATATATTAATTACGATTTACGTTGACATTCTCGCTCGTTATTACAGTTCAGAATAATTTTAAACTTTTTGGTATTTAGTTTATTTCGTATGAATGTAGTAATAAACATACCTACATTTAATAATAACTTAAACTCCATTTGAAATAAGATTAGACATTTAAATAACTCAAACTCAAACTCAAACCATTTATTTCAATTAAACCATTTACAGGCACTTTTGAATTGTCAAGAAGTCGGTCAGTCAGAAAATATGAAGCTAGTTGCCCATTCCAAAGCGTAGGTACCTATGGAGAAGAACGGGCAAGAAACTCCATGGACACTCTTTTAAATTGTATTTTTACAAAAAAATTAGTTACATCATTAATGTTGAATTTACAATTATATGTGAGAACGATGTAAAAAAATACGTACGCGTTAAGAGCGTCCAGAGTACAGCAAATAGTAAGAAGACAACAATCCAAAAATAAAATAATTAAAAATAAGCCTAGGCAGCTGAGTGATGACCAGCCCCAACTGACGGCGCCCGTTCACGAACATGACGCATGGATCAGCACCATTCAGCTCAACCATTTTGAAGGGAGCTAAATGATCCAATACACACGCCACCGTCAGCGAGACATTTGTGTGAGCATGACATACTATCAGCCGCCATGGCACATTCAAGTCAATGTAAGACATATTACCCGGTAAATGGTAAAGAAGGTATACTTACATAGAACTCACATCTGTGCTATGCAGTTATACAATGCAAAGGAAATTGAGTTTATACAATGCAAAGATAATCTTACAATCTTCAGCAGCTCCAACAGTATTTTCAAGTGTTAATCAATTAGTTGTGGTTGTGGAGCAGGACCAGCATTGAGCCAGGCATTTTTATCAGCGATGTAATCCCCTAACTTATAATATGCCTGACTGCATAGTGTGCGTTTTATACAAGACTTGAATTTTGTCTCATTCAGTTGAAGAATGTGGGGAGGTATTTTATTATAACATTTTAAACAGTACCCCATAAAAGATGAGTCTACTTTAGCCAGTCTGAAACCTGGTTGAACTAATAGGTCCCTATTCCTAGTACTGTAATTATGTCTTTCACCTCTTTTACCAAAAAGATGTAAGTTTTTTCTTACATACATGATGTTTTCGTAGATATATTGACAAGGTACCGTCATGATGTTAATTTCCTTAAACAGTTCCCTTAGAGAATCACGTCTGCAGAGGTTATATATGGCTCTGATGGCTCTTTTCTGCAGAATAAAAATAGAATCAATGTCTGCAGCCCGTCCCCAAAGCAAAATACCGTAAGACATGATACTATGAAAGTAACTAAAATAGACCAGTCTCGCGGTATCTATATCAGTAAATTGGCGGATTTTTCTGACAGCATAAGCTGCTGAACTTAGCCGTCCTGCAAGAGATGTTAAATGAGGACCCCATTGTAGCCTTGAGTCGAGCGTGATCCCCAGGAAAACCGTTTCATCGACGAATTCTAGTTTCTCTTGATTCAATACTATCTCACAATCACTACTCTTTACATTTGGTAGAGAAAATCTTATGCACTTAGTTTTTTTCCCATTTAATACTAAATTATTAGCAGTGAACCAACTTTGGACCTGCAGTAAGGCGTTATTTACGTCGTCATAATTTGTAGCACGTCTATTTACCTTAAAAATTAAGGAAGTGTCATCAGCAAATAACACCATTTGTGGTTGATTTTTTAATAAATGGAGTAGATCATTAACATACACTAAAAAGAGGAAAGGACCCAATATCGAGCCTTGTGGCACACCCATTTTTACTGTTAAACCATGTGAATTGACACCATTTATTTGAACTTGCTGTTGTCTGTCATTTAAATAAGAACTAACTAAACTGAGCGCAAGTTTTCCAAGCCCATAATGCTCAAGTTTCAAAAGCAAGGTTTCGTGATCGACGCAATCAAACGCCTTAGAGAGGTCACAAAAGATTCCTATGGCGTCTTGGGCCTCTTCCCACGCGTTAAAAATGTGTTTTAATAAGGTTACACCGGCGTCGGTCGTACAACGTCCTTTGGTGAAACCATATTGTTGATCGTGAAGGATTTTATTCGTGTTAAAATGATTGAGCATCTGATTAAGCATTATCTTTTCAAACACCTTACTGAAAACCGGCAACACGGATACGGGTCTATAATTATTGGTGTCTTTACTGTCCCCAGATTTGAAAAGTGGTATTACCTTACTGAATTTCATTAAATCGGGGAAGACTCCTTGATCAACACACGAATTAAATACTAAGGCTAAATAAGGTGCAATAGTCTCAATTATGGAGGCACAGACTTTAATGGACATTCCCCAAAGACCTTCGGTCAATTTGATCTTAATTTGCTTAAAAGCTTTTATTACTGTTACGGGGTTAATATGTGTAAATTGAAATTCAACCGGGCAGGCTGGAACGTTTGCTCTTAATAAATCAATTGATACGTCGGATGAGGAATTTAAGGCTTCCGTCGTTTTTGATGGTATATTAGTAAAGAAATTTACAAACTCCTGAGCTACTTCTAAGTTAGAGCTTATGGCTCCACGTGAAGTCTCCAATGTGTAATCAGTGTTTCGTTTTTTATTTCTACTAGTTTCGTTATTTATAATTTTCCAAACTGTTTTTATTTTATTTTCAGCTGATTTGATTTTATTGCTAATGTACAGGGCTTTGGCTATTTTGCATGTATTTCTAAAAATTTTGGAATAAGTAGCAACATACTTGCTGAAAGTTACAGTATTGATGTAAGGCTTAAGGCCATACAGCTCGAACAGTCTTTCCCTACTTATCCTAATACCTCTAGTTGCCCAGTCACTAAATATAAAATTAGGGCAAATGTTTTTTGTTTTCTTTTCAAAAGTTGTATTGAATTGAGTGTACACTACTGAAAAGAAATCCTCGTACAATTTATTTGCATCATCCCTATCATGGCCCAGATCATTTAACTTATTATTTAGGGTACTATTGAATCTATTTAGTTTACCAGTCGTTATTGGTCTAAATTGTATTTGCACTTTTTGCAAAGGTGTTTTAAACTTAAAAGATACCGTTTGTCCACTATGATCAGACGGCAGATAGTTGACGATGGCTTTATCTAAATAATCACAATCGCAAAAGACATTATCTATACAAGTAGCAGAAGTTGGAGTTATTCTAGTCGGTTCAGTAAAAACATTTGATAAATTGAACGATTTAAAAAGGCTTAATAATCTACTGCTATTAGAATTATTTTCCAAAATATTAATATTAAAATCACCACAAATAATTGCGGCTTTGTTAATGGATGCAAGTTTCGCTAAGACATCTTCCATTATTGACTCAAATACAGAAAAGTTCTGATAATTAGGGGGTCTGTAAACGCACACTACGACATGCTTATCTAGCTCAACACAGGACAGTTCGATGCAATGTTCAATTGATAAACCCACTATGTCATTTCGTTGCTTAGATTTTAAACAATTTTTTATCAAGATTAGGGAACCTCCACGTAGCATAGATTTACGGTTAAAACAACTGCCCACACTATAGTTTTCAAAATTAATTAACATTTGGTAATCCTTTAACCAATGTTCAGTACAACAAACAATGTCAAACTTTGTTTTTTCTAAAAACATTTCAATTTCTAATAATTTGGAAGAAATGCCTTGAATATTTTGATGAAATAATGTCAAGGCATTCTGCTGATCTCCTTTTTGATATTTACTTATTTTAGAGCAAGAAGATACCTTGTTGTTGTTAGGTATAAGAATATTATTACTGGTACCTTCTGTTGTCTTACAAACTAGTTTAAATGATTATCCGGAGTTAATCCCAAGACTTCAATGTCATCACCAGGCAATGAGCTCATAGTGCGTGAGGGAAATGGAACCTCCTTCGTATAATTTGTATAAATATTTATAGCATTTGAGCTACATTCATTCAGGCAAACCACCTTATTATTAGTATTATTACTAACTGTTGTGGTGTTAATAATACAAGACTTCGACATAATACTTATGTCTGAGTTTATATAAAAAGCTAATAGCCTTGCTATTATGTGTCTAAAGCTAACAGGCAGATACACAGTATCCCTAGTCGACTTTAAAGTTTCTACAAAACTGTTGGTGTCAAAATATACAAGCTTGTCACTGTAATGACTAACTAAAAAGTGCATATGCTTATTAAGCATATGAATATAATTGTTTTGTCTATTTGTTAATTTTTTAAAATATGGAAAAGCACACAATATTATTTTATTACAATTTAACTTTAACAACTCAGTTACACAGTCTGTTATTTCATATTTTTTTACCTTAGAACTGTTACCTACAAATACAGTAATGTTAGTTTTAGGATTAAATACATTTCCTGTTACTGATGCCATTATTTGTTTGTAGGTTGACCCTGGCATACAATTATTTTGAGTAGAGTAACTCAGGTTGTTACTAATTAATTTACCTAAACCTCTTCCTATACTATCCGAGAACATAACCGAATCATAACAATCATGACTACTGAAAGATGGACCAGTCTCAAGCTGTCCCGATTGAGAAAGATCTTGTACTATTTCAGATACATTCTGGTTAAGGATACACTCTTGAGGCAAACTCTCAGTCTGGGACGGGTCCTCCGTTACCTCAGGCTGGACAGCGACAGGGTGTGGAACTGTCTGACACGTGCACTGACACATAACTAACTCATTTGCTGCAAGAATGTGTTCTTTAATTTGGTTCTGGGAACCCACATATTTAATGTAAAGAGAACTAAGTCTGCCCTCAAGTTCCTGTATGTCAGACTGTAAGCGCTGTGTATCAATTTCATAGATTTTTTTGCTGTCTTCTAATTTAATTTGATAATTGGTTAATTTACTAATTAGATCAACACGTTCTTTCCTCAGTGAAATATTTTTGGAAAAGTGTTTTTGTTGTTTTCTAAATTGATTACATTTTTTAATTATTCTATTCATTCTTGCATATTTTTTCATTTTGTTATGACTTAATTTACAACTGTAATTCTGTTTTAACAAGGAATCTTCAGTAAGGTCAATAGTTGTTAATGAATGAGGGTTACAATTACTATTTAATAATTCATTATATAAGTGGTTCGTTTCTTTAACCTGATTACATTCTATTTCTTTTTCTAACTGAATGATACGACTATTAGCATGAGTTAATTCATCTTCTAGGTCCCTAACTCTACTTAAGGCCTCCTCATACAAATTACTACAGGTGTTGAAACCATCCGTGACTACCTTCAGTTGATCGCGTTCATCAACAACATTCTGATACTGTTGATGTAGGTCTACTAGCTCCCGTTTAAGGCTTGAGTTTTTGTCAACAATTTTCTTGATTTCAATAAACCATTTCTACAGTCCATTTAATCGATTTCGACTTTTATAAAATACAACTTGGTTACAATACCAACTGTTTACTGCAGCTGCCATATGTCATGCAACCAACGCAATAGAATTCAAAATCGGTTGAACAGACTGTAAAAAAGGTTTATTTAAATGTTTAATCTTATTTCAAATAGAGTCATCATCATCATCATCTGCCTAGCCTTTTCCCAACTATGTTGGGGTCGGCTTCCAGTCTAACCGGATACAGCTGAATACTAATATTTTACACAGAGCGACTGCCTACCTGACCTCCACAACCCAGTTACTGGGTAATACGATACCCCTTGATAAGTCTGGTTGTCAGACTTTAAAACTAACTTAACTAACTAACTTTTAACTTATTTCAAATGGAGTATAGAACCAAAAATTCGAAGATATTATGTGACATTACCAACCCGCCAGAGTCTTTTGCCATCCTGTTGGACGGAAATTGACAATTTTTTTTTTATAAACTTGTGTGTGAATCCAGAAAACACATAAACCTTTATATGTTTCTATGTTGACGCTTAGGTACTATAGTTGATATTAATTATAGTTTTAAACTCAGTTATGATCATAAAAATCATCAATCTAATTTCATATTACCTTATTGAATAAAGTCGTGGCTTATTTCTAACTGAAGGTGTTGTTTTGCTGATTTTAATGATTATAATTCAGAAAGTCATATTTTGTTACGGTCGCGAATCATATTTTAATCAACATATAACCGTGACAGTGATCTGGGGCAGTAATCTGGGTGATTACGAAGTATGATTCCAGTGCGAAAAAGGGATGGTGCTATCGGTCTTATATAGCTCCGTCTCTCTCTCTCACACTGGAATCATGATGCATTAAACCGTCATAATAAGGTACCTGCACATTACAGAAAACGTAAGCAAATTTCGCGGGTTACCTTAGCACTTCCCTCTAAAATTTTGTCTCAAACTTCATAAATCGCTGCCCTTATTAAGGCTCCTTTAAACAGGCGTGACACGCGATAAAATCGCGCGCGACACAAAGGTACCGCAACTGTCCGCATGTCCCGCAACGAGCGGTGCATTTGTGTCGCGCGCGATTATATCGCGTGTCGCGCCTGTTTGTAGGAGCTTTTAGGAAAAAATCAATACAATTATAATGTAGAATGTAATTGAATACTTGACAGACAAAAATGAACATTACTTATAAAATCATTTCGCCGCCTTCATTACGATTCCTCATTAATTTCCAGATATAAGAGGAATAGAGAATTAAATAAACTGTTATAACCATTCATTACTGTTTTAACATTTAAGTAATATGTTTTTAACTGGAAATACCAGGAAGCCAGCAATAAGTGGAATGTTCGCTTTCTACGGGAGCGGGTCATTAGCAGAACAGGCTCATTGATCTGCTAGATGTACACATTTTTGATACCATTATAAGTTTTTTTTTGCCAGCATCACGTGACTATTATAAGTTCATAAAGCAAGCACAACGATCGATTGCAACAATGATTGATACATGAATGTATACAAAATATTGTTAAACATTTCAAAAGAGTAACGGTGGAGTTTTTTTGCCCATTCTTCTTTACTACCTTTTGGAAGGGTCGACTAGAATCTATTTTATTTTATTTTTGTCTATTTTGACGTTCAAAAGTGCCTTATAAGTGCCTATTTGAAATAAATAATTTGACTTTGACAAGTCATTAATTCATTATATGTCACTTTGACACATACTGTAACCTATTTTTTTTAAGACGTACTCATTATTTTTGAATTGTGAATACAAATGAAATGCTGTTCGGCAGTAAGCGCACTTGATAACGGCTGGACCGATTTGGATATAATTTGTTCTAAAATGATCGTAATAGTTCAAATTAGGTTGTTATGGAAATGGTTTTTTTAAAGATTCTCAGAAAAAAATAAAAAAGGGATAAAATGTCCTTTACTTAAATGGGCTGGACCGATTTGGATATAATTTGTTCTAAAATGATCGTAATAGTTCAAATTAGGTTGTTATGGAAATGGTTTTTTTAAAGATTCTCAGAAAAAAATAAAAAAGGGATAAAATGTCCTTTACTTAAATGGGATTTTAGTATGAACTATTGGTATTTGGACTGGACGTCTGTCGGGTCCGCTAGTAAAACATAATATTCACATACCTATAAATAATAACAGTAGGTATGTTTTTTATTTAATTATTTATGCACCCAGTAAAATGGATACAAAAACGACATTATTAGTATCGAGTTCAAAGGTACTGCTTATTTCTTAAGAAGTTTCTTTCAGACTTGCGATAGGAGAAATGAAAAAGAAATGTAGATAATATTGTGTGACAATAAGAAGAGAAGAATTTGATTTTGTGACGTCATTAATTTAAAATATTAATACTTTTTTATTATTTGATTGATTGTTGAATGTTGTTTTATGTCTGGCTAGGGGTGAAAATTATCTGAAAGTAAATGGTTTTATTTACGTAATTATTTAATTTTATTTTAATTAGGATGCATTCAAATAAAATTGTTTGAAAATCCTCGCTATTTCTGCACAATAATATGTCATCCAAAAACATTTAAATATAGAATGTCATTTGAAATGTTGAAATCAGTTATTATTGGAACTTAGCTGTTTTCAATAAACTCGTCTGTAAAGTTTTATTTGCTTAATAATTATTGCTACAAAATAATTACGATTTTCGATTTGAACAATTTTCATAGAAAACTTAAACGCTGTCACGCTTTTGACAGTCCAATACACTCCACTTCAACCTGTAACCTTTAAAACTTTAATTAAAATCAAACCTACAATCTAACTTGTCCGTTAAATAAACTCAACAGACACATCAAATTAAATAACCTAACAGTACATCTATCAAGAAAAACAGAACCCATGCTACAGCAAAATACCTTTGCCTCAAGCTCACAGCAAAAAAAGCCGCCTCTGCTATTCCAGTAGCGGTATATCTTAGGCTTTATACTGACAGGTTGACGACCTATAAAAAGGCTTCATATGTATTGCGAAGTCAGGAACTCACCCTCGCCTAGAGAGTGTCGTTAGTCAGCGAAGGTAACTGGATAGTTGTAGTCGTTCTTGTCTATATACGCCCGTATGATGCTTATAGCCGTATATGCTTCTGGCCATTTTTATAGCAAAATTATGAGTTATGTTTCTCTTATGAAGTAATGTGCTAAGATTTTATGTTAGGTGGATTTTACCTTTTGTCTTACTTGGATGTTAAAGATGTTTTGTTGTTCTTGTTTGGTGATAAATCGGTGATAAATAAGAAGTTTACCTGTAACAGACAAAATAAATTAAAGTAATTGGAGACACAACTGCGACCGATATGAACGATATGGATTTCTTAGTAGTGACTCTTAGTTTTAAATAGAAAAGTCAATTTTATTTTTTGCAATGAAATAAAAAAAAATCTATCTCGAAATTTTGCAGTGTCACATCTCAATACTTTGCTGCCAGCCTTTTGGGCACTTTTCCCATTAACAGCGATGCGGACGATATACAACGTCATCGTCAGCCCTAGAACTCGTCAAAATGTAGGGCTCAGCTGATTTTTGTTTCGATTCGAAGCGATTTCCGCCTTGGTCCCATAGTAAAAGTTGTTCATAATGATGAGTATAATGGCCCCCTAGATTTATGGGATATAAAAAAAAAAACACGTTGTATACATAGATTGGTGAAAGCTAGCATATTGTACGAGTATTCAAGATTTCTCAAAAGGAGATAAAGTTTATTAAATAGAGTTGAAAATCTCTACTTAGTTGCCATTTATTTTTAAAACAAAAATCACTAGACCGCGAGTTTTAAATCATTTTCCAATAACGAATAAGGGTCTCTTGTGAGATTTCTAGGAGCTCAGTAGTGCGTGAACATCGAGACTACACCCTCCCCCCCTTTTCAGTCGTAGCTACTCCCCTTAACAAATCGTAGCTCCATGTATGTTCAATAAAAAGGTTGTTTACATCGACGGCTTGTAAACAAACATCAATAACGGAGTACATAGGCTGTAATGTGACAGTAGTGGGCTCAATGGAATTGGGTTTGAATTGGGAGTAGAGCGCCAAGAATAGTCGTTATTACTTTAAAATAACTTGGTAACATAAGTTAAACTCTAAAGAGCAATGTCGCGTCATCCACATTAAAAGTAACAAGAAGAAAACAAAATAAAATCGGTTCAGCTGTTTGGGAGCTGCGATGCCGCAGACAGACTCACAGATACACACGTTATACTTACAACATCCCACTTTTCCCGTTGGGGGTTGGTAATATAATTGAAGAAATAGTTTATAGATTTAAAATGCTGTCTGTATCTTTTCTGAGAAATTATATTTCTTTGCAATTGTTTAGGCATTTTACTTGTGGTTTAAAGTGTGTATGTGTGTTGTTGAGTGCGTGTGTGTACAATCTGTATCAGGATACAACGTAAAATTAAAATAGATTGTAAATCCACTGTCAGAAATGTGCCATTAGCTTAAAAACCCCACAAGCGCTCTATTATTATTCATACTCGCTCAAAACACACAATCTTTATGAAGTCGGAAGAGAAGCGCCAGCTCCATTGAACAGATTTTATTAACCGAAGAGCACCACACAGGTCTCGTAATCCAATAACTGTCTACGATGGTGTAGAGAGGATCCATATTTCAAATAACCGTAGCGTAAGTAAGGGCAGAAGGCTCATAAAAATATGAATTTCTTAAGAGCTAGAAAACCGCTTGACAAATTGAATAACAAAGATAAGTATGCTTCCGGGGATCCTGGCATCACAGTCTTTATTATGTACAGTATATAAATTACAGATATAAAACTGTAGAAAGTTTACATAGGGTGTTAACAAAGGGCCAATAAATCTACGATATTGGAAAGATATAATATTGCCCTATTCAATTTGATTGTTGTAGGTGGTTTTCATTATTGTGTTCGTTGTCAAGTTGTCATACATTATGTAAAAAAATTCTGCCATTACAAGGTACTATTTTTTACAAAAAATAGCAACACGTCCAATTTCCAAAATAGTCTTTATAAGAGAAAAGAAAAAAAAAAATTTTACGTATTTTTTTCTTTTCGACTAAATTATATTTAATTTTGACTAGTAACTGCCTGTATAATTATATAATTATACGATACTCTCGTCTCGCTAGCTCTGGCACAGAATAACTAATAGTACTTAGTATGGTTAATTAGTAATATCATGAGTCTTAAGAAGAAAACCTTCTGTATTTATTTTGCAGAGGCACTTCCTAAATTGTATAATTAAGAGGGCTGTGTGGAGTTATTACGTAGGCACTTATTAATGTCGCCTATAAAATAGACTTAAACAGTATGGAAACCACTTAAATGCAATAAATTATACCACATACTTGTTAACGCCTTTTCTGACGATATCACGGACACCTAGATAACGCAAAAGCAACTACTACACAAGCCAAAAATCGCACCAGCTTACGTTCAAAAATCGTAAGCCGCCACTTTTCGTGTACAGCTAGCTGGGTAAGCGTGAGCGAGAGCCCCAGTTTGTGACATCATAGTAGGTTGTCAAAAAATGGTACGCCTGGTTTTCATGCAGTTCGAGATACTTGCGTTATCTAGGTCTATCTATATCTGTGGACGATATACGAACGAGTTGTTCTCGCGCACCGAGGATTCCATACCATCTTGTTTTTAATTTTTCATCGGCGAGGTCTATATTCGTCAGAGAATTTTAACACTGTGCACTGTGTAGAATATTGCAGTTTTATGTCAGCGCCATCTCTTGACCGATAGTGGAACTAATGTAACTTTTGTTGATGATTTCTGAAAAAGTGTGCTATTTATAGACTTTGTTTTATTTTTCCTGTAATCTTTACATAAACTTCTATCACATAGAATAATTTCAGATTTTTCTCTTTGCAAACTTCGGAGATAAGGGGAACGGTATTTTTTTTTAAATTTTTCATCAAAAGTCGAAAACTATGCGGCCTAAAAAAAAAGAAAAAAAGTTTGAGAATGTGCAAACTGCGCTCTTTCATATAATACACCTCATGCTCTAGTAATTAATAAGAATAATTAATACCCTTCACTTCGAATTTTTCAGACCACCAAGTTGTAAAAAATATACATATATTTTTATTTCTTTCTTATTTGCAAAATGTTTGGGCAAACGTCATCTAAAATTGTTCCAAATTTCAAGGAGATAGCATTAGTAGTTCTTGAGATATCCAGCTGTGACAGACAGAAAGACAGACAGACGGACAGACAGACAGACAGACCGACAGACAGACAGACTGAGTCTCACCATAAGGGTTCCATTTTACCATTTTGGTACGGAACCCTAAAAAGGAATGAAATAGGTCGCGAAAAAAATCAGCTATTTCCTACTTTTATTTCCGCATAAATAACTCGTCAAAATGTAGGCACCAGCTGATTTTGTTTACTTGTAGTTTTAATTCACAATTTTTTTTTTTTCATCTCTAAAGTTCGTTTTTTAATCCCAGAGACTAATCTGACATGTAAGTCTTTTGTGTGTGCGTTTTTTTAGTAAGTATAGAAGTTTGACATTACACCTGTCAGATTAGTGTCTGGGGTTAAAAAATGAACTTTAGATCATAATTTATTAATCCATTTATTTATTTAATACTTCAAGCACATAAATGTACGGAGGCTGACTTAATGCCATAGGCATTTTCGACCAGTCAACCTTTGGGTGCTGCAGAGACAAACAGTGGTAGGAATCAAATCATGAAAATTGAGGAATAAATATTTTAAACATAAACCAATTAAAACTATGAATATAAATTACGAGTATACCAAATTACATATTAATATGAGCATACTACTATTTACACTAGGTATTAAATGAAATGAAATATACAAATAAATACAAAAAGTCACTTAGTCGTCGAAGTTCTGTTTTATATCTTACTTTCGATTCGGACAATAATTATAATATTATCTAAATTAAAAACTCATATCTACTGTTATATGCAGTAGGTAATTAATAAACGTTACCCTCGCCCTCCTCTTCAAAAATCATGAATCGACGTCTGTCCTCTTTACATATCAAAATAAATCAAAGACCAACCCCCCAGTTGGTGAAGCATGGACCTCTTTGTATAACAAGACGACACAAAACCTATCTCGTGAGCAAAAAAAAACATTTACTTGACTTAGCACTCATATTTTCTTTATAAACAAAACATACAGCGCCGGATGTCTGCTTCTTTTGTCACTACGTTTGTAGAAACTGTATTTATGTTATCTTTTATCTTTATTTTGCTGCTTCACTAGACTTTTCTCGAGGATTGTTGAGTTATTTAAATGGCTAAAGGACTTTCAGGGTTGATACCAAAGGAAGTTCGTTTCAAAGGTGAAATACAATATATTTTTTGGCTTCAGCAAGGAACAGTACTTATATAATATGTAACTATTGAATACTGGCCGACACGTGCAAACAACTTCTTCAAAAAAACAGTTAAAAACGTTTTATTAAAATTCTGTCATAAAAATAGGTATGTTAACATAATGGTTGATGCATTACGAAAGCACACATTCCTTAATGTTTCTTTCTTGTAAACTTGGGTAACCATGCGAAGCTCCTAAAGTGAGAGCTAACTACATCTAATTACTTGTTCCAAGCGCCAAACCATTGCAAACTTCCGTTGTATTTCAACACAGCGCTCGATCTCCGAGCGTTGTCGTTGTAGTAGTCGATTTATACCGGTTCAAATACTCGAAATGGAACCGGCCGGTCACTTGTCATTGGAATCGAATCGTTTGATTAACTAGAACATCCCTATGTTGTAAAAGGTTTTTGATGCGATATAGGCAATCGTGTCGTGGCTCTTTTTTATATTTTTTTAGTAGACGTTATTCACAGTTTCGGACTTTTATAAAAGTTTAAAAAACTGGTACATCCCATAAGAAATAAGTTCTTCCTATTATTTTCAAGCGTCTGTGCTTTAGCCCTTCGAACTGCTCAATGGTTAACTAGCACCAACTTTTTTCATTCTTAAATCTTTATAAATATGTCTTTCGATCTCGAAGTCAAACGCCAAGATGTTAGCTCACCTTTGTAAACAGGCAAATAGCACAATTTCCCACCTACTGAATAAAATACTAACACGAGGGGCTTGAATGAGTAAGTTACCCTAATTTGCTGGAAGGTACATAAAACTATTACATTACCCTATTTGTAGGTAAGAAAACGATGAAATCTATTTGGGGTCACGAACTCATGTTACGACTCGTCTTGTCACGTGTGCCAAGCGCCACTTACACACTTATGAATTTATACATTCTTTTGTTAATTTAATTTACGTAACAGGCAAATTGGAAATTGAGATCTTTGCTTAGCAGTCAGACATAGAGAAAAACTTAAAACTTACTTTAACATCAAACATTTTTAAGTTTTTTTTTATTGCAACTGCAACTATCCTTCAACAGCGAGAGATCAATGTTGCACCCTAATAGCTACCCCAATTCTAGAAGACACCTGCATAAAACTACCACACCAGTTTGAATAACAATGAAATCCACTCGAAGTCGAGACGTTAACGTCCCGAAGCGGCGACAAACGTCACTCTCTCTCACACACACAGCCCCGCCATACAATACACCCCACACACACCTACATACGTACCTAGGTGCTCTCAGATATTGAGACGAGCATTCGACTCTCATATTGACACGAAGTGCACCTTGAAGCGATAATAATGTTTTCCGCGGAATCGCATTGAATGGCGCAAACTTTTATATGACTTTTAAATGGCGGAGAAGGAGCATCGTAAAGTAATTTTATTGTAGGTAAAGGGTGGAAAGTAAAAATTGTAAAATACATCTTTGCAGCCCAATTCCCGTTATTAAAACGTTCAAAATCTAGTCGCAGTCTCATCTCGGCGACCAACAAAATGTCAAAAAGTTGTCAAAGTGTAGGGAAATTAGAGGTATTCTTGACAGATAGATTAATGATAATCACGCAATTTATATGAATGTTTAAAATATATTATAGATAAGGTACTTAATAATTAATAAATAATATAATAATTCATAAATAATATAATTATATAATAATTAATAAATAATATAACAAAAATAATAATTATATATCTCCTCAGGGCTTCATCTCTCCTAACCCTCTTGCTGTGCCCTACAGGGTCCATAATGATCTAAATTATATAGCTACCACCTAAGTACACATTATGGTATAGCAATAAAGATATTGAGTATAATAATAATAATAATAAGTTTAATAATAAGTTTATTGATTCATAAACAAGTTACAATATTTAGGTATGACACTGGATCCCGCACTAGGATACCCTGTGTCGCAGGATCCAGTCTCTTTCGACAGATAATAATTATGTATTATTTAACATATGTTAACAAATGCAACGGTTTCAGTAGGTATAATTAATATAAACATATTACTAAAAGGTAACCACCAGTATAGAGACTGAGATTGATGTGTGAACGTTCTTAAAATTACGAGAATGGTTTGCTTTAAATACAATAGAATCAATAGATTACTGTCTGTCAGTTTCAAAAGATTGAATTTAATTATATTCAAAGTTCTTAAGCCATTAAATAACCCAACAATTGTTTACACTCTCCGCCAAAGTATATGCAAACGATGAAGTACCTAAATATAAACAGATTAACAAAGCAGTGTAAGTTATTAGTCTATTTTAATAATTTTGTTGAGAGTTTTATTTGTACACAAAATACTTTTTCAGGAGGTTATTTTAGTACCTACTTAAACCAAAAACCTAAGTCAATCTGTAAACCTAGCACCTGACATTAAAAAATAAAATTGATGTTTTTGCATATTTGTCTTGCTAAATATCTAACAAGTCAAGTATGCAAAAACACCGATTTTATTTTTTAACGTCAGCTGCTAGGTTTTGAAATTGCACAGCCGATCAGGTTCTGTTGTTTCAGCACTAGTTAATAATAAGGAAAAGTTCTTATCGTTGTAAGTGTTATAACAAAAAGATTCGTCGAGGAGCATTGGTGGCCCAGATGTCATATGACGTCTTCGAATTTTTTGGTCTGGGTCATGTCAGTTTCCTCACGATGTTTTCCTTCACCGTTTTGAGAGCAGTGGGTGAACAATTTACATAAAGTAAAGCGCCTGTCTGGGATCGAACCTACGACCTACAACTCGTAAGTCTCGGCCGTTACCACTATGCCACCGCTGCTCTCATTATTGAGTACATATTAACGCAGAAACTAATACCAACTAAACAGTATAAACATTGTTAATACTATTGCAAACAAGTTGTACCGTGTTTAATTGGAAATCCTAGGTTCATAAACAAAGTTCGTTCATTTGAACTGTAAGTGCGAAGTGTTCGGGTGTTAGATACTTATAATTAAGATAGAAGAGCATGTTACATGTAGGTATGTAAAGATGTTTTTTTTTTTTGGCAAGGAGTAATTTGACGTTTTGTTATGAAAATGAAGAGTTGAAAGAAATTGCTATGTTAAATTCTCCCTTTAAATAAATACTTTATTAAACTCATTCAATCCGTCTCTATACATCTGGGGGCACGGGAGTGCCCCCGCCAAGACGAGCCAAGCGAAGCGCAAGGGCACTACCTACCTTTTCTCGAAGCACTTCGTCGTATTTTTGAACCCTCTTAACTTGGCTTTGGATTATACCAGATAATCAAAATTTTCGGAATATGATGTCAATGGTTGACTTATTAAACCTATAGAGTTTCAATTGCATAGCTCTTATACTTTAGATTTTATTGATATCTAAAATACCCCGATTTCGTCACTGACTCACTGACTGATGATCATCAATATTCTTAAGGTTCTTCCTGAAGTCCTAGAAAGCTGAAATTTGGTGTGTAAGCTAGTAATAGTACACAAACAACAAAAAAAATCTTAAAACTTGAAACATTTACCCCCCCAACCCCTTAAACTAGGGGGTGAAAGTTTGTATGAGACTTCCGTAAATTTTGATGCTAGAGGTCTGAAAATTTGTATAGGGGGTCCTTGTTATAAATAAACCCCAAAAAAAGAAAGAAAAAATGAACAACAGAAAAAATACTCGTATAAATATCATAAGCAACTTACAAAAAGAAATGAAATCCCACAAAAACATTTCATGTTAAATGTTGCCAAGACGAGACCATGTAGCTCGCACTGTCAAAAAGTAATCAGATCTCATGTAGAGCCAAGCTTCTAACTCCACACGCCCTAACTCTACAAGGCCTAACTTCGCAAACTCTACACGTTAGTCAAAATATATGGCTTGGCCATTTCGCTACATTCACATGAGCGTAAGGTGAAAAACTCTCATACTGTTAAGGGCGCTATTACAAACGATTCGTCCTATGACATGGTCCTATGATCGAAGTGCTCAGTTTTAGGTAAATTCGACGGCGCGCGGCAGCGGATGCGCACGTGTGCATCTAAAGAGATATGCTACGCACACATGCAAACGGCTATGCGTCCGATGCCAGGAACAAACCAACAAGAGCCTTTGCTATTTTTTTTTCGAAATAAATTAAATTACTGTTATACATAGTTCATGAAATATTATTTGTACCAATGAATGTTTCCTAGAACAGCAGTTTATCTATAGAATTACTATAGGGTCATAAACATATACTTGATATTTTTTTTCGCAAACTAGCACGCAGCCCGCTTGATGGTGTGTAGTTACCGCAACCTATAGACGCTTGCGATGCCAGAAGCATTACTTGCGCGTTGCCAGTTTCTAAGAAAGGAATCGCACTGATACTTTTGTTGGTAGGTACCTAATTTTTTACGAAGTTTCTTTATATGTAATTTATTCAGCAGGTAGGTAGACATTTAAGTACTTATTTATAGAAATAAGTGCAATGTGATGTTGTGTCTACAGTTTGGATAAAAAAGTCAAAAGAAAGTAAAAAAGGCAAATCAAAAGTAATTTTATTCAAATTAGGCTGAGAATATGCACTTTTTGAACGTCAAAATTACATAAGACAGTCCCCAAAAACGCCCGCCTTTCACCATTTCCTAGCGCTTTCACTAAGAAGAAGAAGTGGCGCAACAAACTCCCCAGCAGTACAGGTCTGTTGTTAAAAAAATAATACCGGCCGAGTGCGAGTCGGACTCGCACACGAAGAGTTTCGTACCACCGCAATAATATGCGCTGAAAAAATCACATCGCAATATAAAATACACATTTCGAAAAATTTCAACTATCTGCCTATAACGGCTCATGAGCCACTGACAGACAGACGGACGGACGGTCAGCGGACACTTAGTAATAGGGTCCCGTTGGCACCCTTTAGGTATGGAAAAAAAAAAATCTCTGAAGTGGCATAGACCGTGCTTTTCTCTAATCTATGATTTCAAGAAGCACGTACTCCTAATAAAACTAGTTTTTTCTGGTTCTGGTATTTTGAGGTTCCAGGGAGCCTAAAAAGGCCACTTTGGCAGAAGCATAAAAGGATAAAATTAAGAATCATAGTGGACAGCTAGCTGTTAAGTTAATCGTATCAAATCCCATTGGTGAAGGATTATTCAGTTATTTTTATTTGTCAGTGTTAAAATACCAATCAATCCAATCAAAATCCAATCCCAATCTCTTTGATTATACCTAACGTAGTGCAGCGAAAAAAGAAAAACACGGACTGCCTTCGCTATATTATGATTCATAATGTTATCCTTTTATGATTCTGCCAAAGTGGCCTTTTTAGCCCCCCAGAAATCATTAACTTTGAAAACTTTTATTACTTTTAGTTGATATTGAGTACCAGTCCACACTGCAACTACTTATGTCTGAAAATAATTATCTGAATTAAAAAAAAAAAGTCAGAAAACGAAGACAACAACAACTATTAATTAAAATAGATGGACATTTTATTTAACACAGCGCTCAGTACGTCTAACTAAAGATATCCAAGCAAAAAAAAAACACTGTTTAAAGTGATTTTATTTTGACCTAAAATAATCAATTGCAGGCACATTAGTGTATTTTCGTTAGCTGATTATTTTTCTTATAAGTATCTATGAGTTTTTCTTGTATATTTTTTACCATCTTCCTTATTTTGGTGGTCTGAATGTGTTCTGAAAGTTTCTCCATCTATTGGGACCATAAATTTACGTAAGTTTTTTTTTCTATAATACAGGATATACATATTCGGGTTAGAATAACATAGGAAAATACTTATGCATTACAATCCGACCTTCTCTAATAATAAAAAAACACTTGTATTAAGATGTGTTGGTCGCGCTTTATTCTTGGCGAATTGGTGAGCGAGACCACGTGACGGCAACAGCGAGCGAGCGATACGTCCTCTCTTTGGAAGCGCTCGGCGCGGACTAAAGCTAAGACCGCGCGTCCCGAGATTTATATTGATAAATAGCATTGCATACAACAATTATTTAAAAATATTAATTAACTTTAAATTAGAGTTATTTTTTTTTTCAAGCAAGGTTGCAAAGTAATCTTAGTTATTAAATACTTTTTGTTTGAATTTCTTTTATATATTCATAGATAAAAAATATAATTTCGGGCGAAAAATTATCATTAACTCTCTGTTTTACGGAATTCTTTTTGGTGTATTACTGTATGAAACATCATAAATTGATGTATGCATACCATAGTAGAAGATACAGTTGTATCGTAGATATTTTTATAAATGTTTAAACTATTATATCTTCGATGTAACAGGGCATCGCGAGATGCCCGAAAGTAAAATTTTATGAAACAGCCTTTGCAGAAACAAGTTTTTTACTGATTTATGTGAACAAACTGGAATATTTATTGAATGCGCTCCCAAAAGAAGGAATCAAACTTTCTCGGGCATGTATTTTTTTTACTATTGTGGCTTTAGTTAAATCATAATCACACATCAAAACTCGAGTCAAACGCTCTAAACAAGAAAAAATTGTGATAGCCCTCTTAATGGTTCTTGTAGTAACGAAACGGCCAAGCCTTAGATTTTGACTAAGGTGTAGAGTTTGCGAAGTTAGGCCTTGTAGAGTTAGGGCGTGTAGAGTTAGAAGCTTGGCTCTACATGAGATCTGATTACTTTTTGACAGTGCGAGCTACATGGTCTCGTCTTGGCAACATTTAACATGAAATGTTTTTTTGGGATATGTATATCTAAAGTATTAAATAAATACACCACCACATAAAATAAAAAGGACAACATTTTTATTTAAAACTAGTGTAGTAAATGTGTTGAAACATTTCAGTAACGCAGCATGGACTCTAGATTTATATCTGTTTAGGAGTAACGAGAGTGCTACCTTTCATCATCATCATCATCATTTCAGCCGAAAGACGTCCACTGCTGGACATAGGCCTCCCCCAAAAGGGGGGGTTTGCCATAATCGCCACGCTTGGCAGGCGGGTTGGCGATCGCAGTATGGTATGGTGGTGGAATGCATAAAGAACGCTGCTGCCCATTCTCCGGTACGCCCCTTAGTCGCCTTTTACGACACCCACAGGAAGTATGGGGTGGTGCTATTCTTTAAGTCTGGCACCACACAGACACCTTTCACATGGAAATAATGACAAAGGTAATTAGCGTACTGTGGGTGTATCATACCGAACAATACTTCTGCTTCTGCCTCCCTGTTCGGTGAATACAGACGTGATATTATGAGCCGACTTTTCATCCTTTATTTAGACAATAAACTAGACACATATGTACAGATGCCAGAACATCAAGCTACTACATAACAATCCGTAAAATTTCTTTAATAGATTTTCAACTTTATCGCTAAAGCATTAGGTTCAAGGTTGATTTCGGCTAGCTTGATGTGTCTGTACATGAATATACGGAAATAATAAACGTCTTATCGGCATCAGCGAAGTGGAAGTTTATCGTAAAATCTCGTGAATTTTTCTCGTGTTAATATCAATTGGTATGGCAGGTGAGCTCATATTGTATGAATTCGTCGTAAAGTTTACGATTCCTTTGATCTTTCACGTAAGTCGTAAAAGACATGTAGGTAAGTAACGTTTTTGCCGCTTCGTCTATATCCAAATATCAATTATTATCGTATCAAAGAAACTGAAATATTTTAACGTAATAATTCGGGAAACATCTCTCTTCTTTAGTAAATAGAATATTTTATTTAAGCGTCGTAATTTGAGCGAGGTAAATAACGATTTATAATGAAGTTGCTTAATAAAGCAACTATTTCATTATTAATTATTCTATTTTTAGAACTTGGTTTGGATATAAATAAATATTTGTAAACGGTGAAGGAAAACATCGTGAGGAAACCGGCATGTCCTAGAACCAAAAGTTCGAAGACATGTGACATCTACTAACCCGCACTGGGCCCGCGTGGTGGATTACAGCCCACTCCCTCTCACCGAGAGGTGGCCAGTGTCCCAGCAGTGAGAATATTAAAGGCTTGCTTATTTTTATTTTACTGATTGTCTACAGATACATGGTTTATTTCCCAACTACTTATTTATTTTATAATTTTTTTTTAATTTTTATGACATTGATTTTTCCATTCTGTGACTACTCACCCACTTGTTAAAATTCTAGGAAAATCATCTATTTTTACAGTATTTGTAAACATGTGAGCACCATGTATCTATCACATAATTGATTTACCTGTCATTGCTTTAATTTTAATTCTTTTTACCTTTTGTGGAAGAGTAATTTTATTCTAGGTATTGTTCAATTGTCTTCATATATAATTATAATGAAAGTATACAACCTTGAAAAACATTTTAAAAGACTAACGGTGGAGTGTCTTGCGCATTCTTCTTCATACGAAACAGTTTTCGTACGGAGAAGAATGGGCAAGAAATAATATAGAATTGATTCTTGTCGCCCCTTCCAAAAGGTAGTCATTTTGGAAAGGGCGACTAGAATCAATTCTATTTTATTGTAATTTTTGACGTTCAAAAGTGCCATAAGGCCTGCTTGAAATAAATGATTTGACTTTGACTTTATTTTCAAGTAACGGAAATAGTAAAAATTGATACCACCCAAGCCATCAAGCTACCTATTTCGCAAAAGGCGTGGTCACATACAGGGCTAAAATAATTAAGCAATATTTTTTTTTTGTTTCATATTCATAGATATTACTGTCGACAAGAAGCACATAATGGTCCTTGAAGTTAAACCAGATTGCCAAGCACTTGCACAAGTCATGTTATCAGCTTGTGCTCCACCCATGGGCTGGTAATAAGCCAAGTCGTCTAAGGAAGATGTTGAAAGAAAGTTACACCTTCCAAAGGCACAAATGCTTACATTATGCATCCATTCCGTTCTGACATAATTTAGGTCCTATGATTGTTCGGGTCTCAAGGAACCAGGGAAGCATTTTTCATTCAGTTTTTTTTTTGTCTGTGCTAAAATACCAATCAATCTCATCCAAATTCAATACCAATATCTCTTTGATTATACCTACGTAGTGCAGCGAAAAAAGAAAAACACGGACTGTCTTCGCCATATTACGATTCATAATGTTATCCTTTTATGATTCTCCAAAGTGGCCTTTTTAGGCCCTCAGTTCTGGGATTTACACCCAAGAGTTCGTCATACACTCTTGTCGTATTATTAAAATTATTTTCGAAAAAGCTCTGAAGTCTTAATGTCTCGTTTCCATAATGATTGATTCAATAGAGTCATTAAAAATATCAATATTCAGCTTAATACCTTTTCAAAATATTGATATTAATTTGAATAAAAGCATTCTCGTCACAGACCAAGGTTATCCAATTAGTTAAAGTATCGTGTGGTTCGAATATGTTTTATCAAAGTATTTGTCGAGGGGACAGTTGTATCCATGTTTATGTATAAGTGCACTTATGGTACACAACTACCCATTGATAACTTAGATTTTTTACTTGGTTTCTTAGTTGGAAACATCATCATCATCATCATCATTACAGCCGAAAGACGTCCACTGCTGGACATAGGCCTCCCCCAAAAGGGGGGGGTTTGCCATAATCGCCACGCTTGGCAGGCGGGTTGGCGATCGCAGTATGGTATGGTGGTGGAATGCATAGAGAACGCTGCTGCCCATTCTCCGGTACGCCCCTTAGTCGCATTTTACGACACCCACGGGAAGTATGGGATGGTGCTATTCTTTAAGTCCGGCACCACACAGACTACTAGATAGATTGGAAACATCAACGGCGACGCAAAGAAGAGAAGTAACGAAGATTTTTGATCAAAAGTTACCGTAAGCGACACCGCGCGTGTTTTGTTCATAAGTCGACTAAAAAACACCCGCTTCGGATGTGTTCGGCTGTCCTCGAGATGTATTCGGTTTTAAAGTATATCCGATATTATTATGTCAGTGAGTGATGGCAAAGTATTCTGTTTGTGTTTTGTTTTCATTTCTGTCAGCACTCCCGGAGTGCCTTTGTTTTTTTTTATGTAATTATTATGCGAGTTACTACGGAGATGCAAATTATTGGTTTTGAGCGTGCGATTGCCTCTATAAGCTAACTTATGAATGACAAAAACTGACACTGGCAGGAACAGCCCGTCGATTCTGTAAAAATCTCACCGTGAAAACTTAGGTGAAGTGAGTTTGTTTTTGCTAGGAACTGACACTATTGACAGCTCACTCCACGCTCACTTCACCTAAGTTTTCACGGTGAGATTTTTACAGAATAGCACCGCTGCGCAGTTTTACTTTTCAGCCCCGTAATTTCTGACGAGATTGATGCTCAACATAGTTTCCGTTGTGGAAACTATGTTGAGCATCAATCTCGCAGTATTGTTGCCGATGTTCTTTTCTTTACCATGAATAGGGCACACTAGCATATATTGCCAACAACACAACCACATTCCATGTGGCTCGCAACACTGTTTCAGCAACACAACATGTTGCTCAAAAAATGTTGCGCATCTTTTATTCCGGTGTAGGTATAAAGGCGATTATGATTTTGTGTTGCTTCGAGCGAGTACTCGAAAACACTTTAAAACTCCCATAGTAATAAAGTCGCGTCGTAACGTTCGTATCATGAATTTTGTCAGTCTAACTACCAACTTTTACATGTGAGAAGCTTGTTAGAACTTTAGCAGTTATTAGTTAGCTAGGAGCTAAATAGAACCCAGGAAACAATGTGGGAATATTGTGAAAGATGATGTTGCTAGATAATCATCACACTATCACACTAATATTATAAAGGCGAAAGTTTGTGAGTGTGTTTGTATGTTTGTTACTTCTTCACGCACAAACGACTGGACCAATTTTGATAAAATTTGGTATGGTGGTAGCTGACACCCTGGATTAACACATAAGCATATTTTTTATCCCGATATTCCTACGGAATCGTCACTTATGCGGGTGAAACCCCGGGGTGCTGCTAGTATTAAATAATAATAATACCACTGTCCCACTGCAGTCCAAAGGCTTCTTTGCATACAGAGAAGGCTTGAGCATTGATCATCACGCTTGCTTGAGGCGGATTGGTGACGGCCCAGACTTACGAGTTGTGGGTTCAAACCTAGTCAGGCCGGTTACTTTGTGTTATTTATTTCATCACCACTGCTCTCAAAACGGTGAAGGAAACCATCGTGGGGAAACCGGCATGCCCTAGAACCAAAAATTCAAAGACATATCTACCAACCCGCACTGGGTCTGCGTGGTGGATTACGGCCCACACCCTCTCAAAAGAGAGGAGGCCTTTGTCTCAGCAGTATAGGCTGATTATGTACGTATACATGAATAACATCTACGTAACCAAAACCTTCAGGTGAGGAAGCATGATAAAGCTTCAGGACTAATTAGGTTTAGATATTTAGTTACCGATTAAACAAGCTGTCAAATGCAGCAACTAACTAAACCACAGTATCATTTCAGTCGCAAAAGCGCCGATCCTGCAAAGCATCTCGTGTGCTTTAAACTAAAAGCTATAATAGTTGGTTTAACAGTTAATAAAAAGTCCCCTGTGGCCGTTGCATTGTGCGTCCGCGTGAACCAGATAACGGAATGATAAAATATGCATTAGTAGTTTATCATAGCTATCTCGCTACCTATGGGAGTTCCCACAAGAATTTTGTTAAGTGCGAGTAGTCTCTGGAAAGAGGTTTCATATAAATTAATTGTATTCGTGAATGCCAGACCATCTCGTTCTATTTCCTTGGGAAAAAAAGTTGTTGCTTTTAGTCCAATATTTGTGTTGACTGACAATGCAGGTTTTTATCTCCAAGTGCCTAGAATGCTTCTTCACCATGGCTGTTTTCAACATCATCATCTCCCTAGACTTTTCCCAACTATGTTGGGGTCGGCTTCCAGTCTAACTGGATGCAGCTGAATACCAGTATTTTACATGGAGCGACTGCCTATCTGACCTCAACAACCCAATTACTGGGTAATACGATACCCCTTGATAAGACTGGTTGTCAGACTTTCGGGCTTCTAACTACCCGTGACGATTGTCAAAGATCCACGAATGACAGCCGGGACCAACGGCTTAACGTAGTTTCCGAGGCACAGAGTGGTCACGATATGTGAACCCATCCACAGACCAACCGCGGCAAGGGTAGCTTAACCTGATCTATCGACCTGTGCGGCTGTTATTATTTAGCTACGGGCCCCTCGGGCTGTCTTCAACAGTTTGACATACAGAATGACAAATATAAGGCGATTATTTCTAACTTAGGTAAAGTATCACCTCACATCTGAATACTGCCTTTTCCTTGTTGAATTTATCAGAAAGTATTCTAGCCATGGAGGGTTCCATGCTTCCAAGTCCCAAACGTCGAGATCCCCAGACGTACGAAGGTTTTCGATATTGGAAAACGAGCTACCGAGCTCAAATGGAATTGGGCAGGATACCTGGCAAGGCGAAGTGATGAAGTGATGACAGGTGGAGTAAAGCAATGACCGAGTGGCGTCCAATGACTGAGAGACGAAGTGTCGGTCGTCCGGCAGCGAGATGTGTTGAAACATCGTTGCCATCGCGAGGTGAACCTGGATGAAGCTCGCACAGAATCGTGGGGATTGGCACATAAAAAGAGAGGTATATGCTCAGGAGTAGGTGAAGTCGCGCTGTGGATGATGATGGTTCTAGTAATAAATTTCGCTCCCTCTCACTAAGTGCTTGGCCAGACTGGCAGCGCGGGCTCGGGGCGGGCGCGGTGCGGCGTACTCAAACATAAAGACCTTCATTTGAGTGTCCATAGTAGGCACGCGGGCGCGGTGAGCGGCGCGGGCTGCTCGGCGCGGGGAGTGCGCGGGCATCCATAGCATCACGCCATAGCTTGATTATACAAGTGGCCGCAGTGGGTGCGCGGGTGGCCCGCGCGGGGACTGGGGTTCTCAAGCTGGTTCGAGCTTTTTTCTAGTAAAAATAAGTCTTCTTCATCCATATTATATTTTGACAAACACTGGACACGACAGCACGCAGAAGAGCGGACAGGCAGAGCGTGCGCTTTCCCGCACCCGGTCCGCTCCCCGCCCCGCGCTGCCAGTCTGGCCAAGCACTTAGAGGAGGCCTGTGTCCAAGCACTGGGAATGTTATAGGCTGATTATCATCATCATCATCATTATTTCAGCCGAAAGACGTCCACTGCTGGACATAGGCCTCCCCGAAAAGGGAGGGTTTGCCATAATCGCCACGCTTGGCAGGCGGGTTGGCGATCACCCGCCTGATTATGCTAGCGCTTAATTTAAATATAACAACCCTGTATGCACCAGTAGTGATGTTCTACCACAAAGCAACCACCAATTTCCCTTCAGATATTGCACAAACCTACACAGGATGTTGTTTCATAAGCAAACACATAAATATCTATACTGTGTTATCCGCTGCATACCTTCCTAGTTCCTATCGTTCAGACGTGAAGTTGTACAATATCTAATCTTGTGCTGTTTTTGACTGTGAAAATGGAATATAACTGTTATTTCTTAGCATGTGCAGTGTCGGCACAGGCAAGGAATTATCAAAATATGATATGGAAATTATAAAAATATGAATGAGAATTATGAAAATATGTATGATATAAACCAGCGTCAAGCTAGGACAATGCTCTTTAATCTTTTACAGTAGATAGTGAAACTAAAAACCACAAAGACTTTGACAAAGAACAAAATATAGCGTTGATTATATGAAGTGCAACCCAATTAATTACATTGATAATCAGAAGGGCCATATTCAGCCAGTTCATGTTTAAAGGGTAGCGTCACTAGTCGTTATGAAAAAGTCAAACATCATCTGCCCAGCCTGTTTCCAACTATGTTGCGTCGGCTTCCAATCTAACCAAATGCAGCTGAATACCGGTATTTTACATGGAGCGACTGCCTATCTGAGCTCCACAACCCAGTTACTGGGTTATTACCCAGTAACTGGGTTGTGGAGCTAGCATGGGTATCGATGGGGTATCTTGTTCTATCGAACATGAGGTATCCCCCATGGTAAGACTGGTTGTCAGACTTTCGGGCTTCTGATGACCCGTAACGACTGTCAAAGATCCACGACTGACAGCCGGGACCAACAGCTAAACGTGCTTTCTGAGGCACGGACGGGTCTTGGTATGTAAAGATGGTCACCCATTCACGGACCAACCGCGGTAAGCGTATCTTAACCTGATCGACCGACCCATGCGGATGTTATTACTTAGCCACAAAAGCCTCTCTATGAATAAGCTATAAAAATGTCAATGTCAATGCTTTTTATGTGAATGAAATAACTTTTTACATAATAATACGGCATAATATATTAGGATTAGGTACCTCTATATCTCTAATTCTCCTTGTGTGGGCTTTCGACTTTTGTTCTTCAAACCTTGTAGGTATGTGTAGGTACCTACGTGTGGGAACTTTGGACAACAACATACCGGCTTTCATTAATTTCCCGTACGTACCCACTTCAGGCTGATGAAGGTTTAGAAATATTATATATCAAACAAATAGCGAATTCAATAAAAAAGAAATCTTGAATAAATATGTTATGAAACGATCATTCGTAAAGGTTGCGTTCGAGCTACATCGCTTCCGCATCGGTCGAATTTGATCCCGAGGCCCATCGGAAAAACGTGGAGTCAGTCACGCGTAGCAGATTGACAACTGACGAAAATACCGGCACAAGCGAGGGACACATCGACGGGAACTCGTGGAAAAATTCCGATTATGTAGAACAAGGGAAATGAACTTTACTGAAATATTTTCGGACTGAGTTGCTGGTACTTGTTGGGTCAATTGAGAAGTGAGCTAATTTACGTTATCTTTTAATAATTCTAGGTGATTATTTTGCTATCTTTAACACGTTGACTTCCAGACAACAGACACAATAGAAAATCAATTGTTCGCGGTCACCGGTGACCGCGTTGGCAGTCAAAGCCTTAATTAGCTCCTTTAATTTATTAAAAAAATATATAATTATATTATTATCTTTATGAATATTAATTGTTTAATTTCCAATTTAGGTTTTAATATAACTATTATGAAATTTATAAGCTATATTAAGGCAGAATGTAAAGACGCCAGCACATCCAGCTACCCGAAACTGTCAAATTTTCCCAATCAACTTTGAACCTTATGTTTTAGGAATAAAGTTGAAAATCTATTAAAGAAATTTGACAGATTGTAGTAGCTTGATGTGCTGGCGTCTGTTCATGGATCATAATATATAATTTAACAACTTATTTTTATGTACCTAAATTCTAAGCAAATAAATACATATTCTATTCAAATCCCGTTTTCAACCACAATCAATTCTCTGCAGAATTTGTATTTTTTTTTCTGAAAAATATTAAAAAAGAGGGAATATTTTTACACTGTATGTACACATAAATATTTTTTAATAAAAAAGTGCATATTGCAACTTTTGTGCAAATCCCGCTTTACATTCAAAACCTAACTTATTATATATATATATTAACATTTCGCATTGTGAAAAAGGGTTTACACCTGAATAACAAACCTTGGAAACGCAAAAGAAAATGTAGTTACATTATTTACGTCGCTGGAGCAAAATTAAATCGTATCAAAGAAGTGCGCACTTTTCTGCAGCGTCGGTTGTAAAAAGAAATAATAAAAATCCCTTCAGTCCGTAAAACAAATTTATTTTGATGTTCTTTGAGTCCGTTTCGAATATTTAACGAAACACTGAGAGCGAGGGACGGACGACTAAATGTATTATTATGTCTAGCTATTGTGACGATTGCAATAAGCCCTGTGTCAGTGTTTTTGGAGACAAAGCAGACTACGGCTCTATATTTTAAAAGCTTATATTGTACCTAACAATATGAGCTTGTAAAGTAAAAAGCTGTAAGTAATGCCTCTACGTAGAGTCCTCGACAAAAGCTGATTAATACTTCAGTTTTATAATCTTAATTATTGAGCTTAATATTTAATTAAAATCAGTACAGAAGTAAAATTAAAAGAATAATAACTTTTAGATATAAATCATATGAAATGCTGAAGATTTTTCCTTATTGGTTGATTCGTACGAATTTACTCGCCCAAAGTTGGCGGATCGACAATCTTAATTAATAATATTATTATTTCTTTATGCGATTTTTGTGTCAATTTAGATGGTGTGTAAAAAAAAGTAGTAGTTTTAATCGACTGTTGTCGCTGATCATAAATTAGTTTACCATGATTAAGGATTTGAAAGTGTTGAGTTAAAAGTTCTTAAAGGCAAAAAGAAGCACTAACTTAAAACATAACATAGGTAACATCACACCTGTAATCGCCGAATCGTTAGGTAGAGATGTACCTATAGGACACCCCTCCTCTCCCTCCCTCCACTTCGACCGGTTCTGTGCTTCTCGCATTCAACGGGTTCCTGCGGCCTTCACAAGGTCGTCGGTCCTCCTTGTGAGAGGCCTTCCAACGCTACGTCTTCCGGTACGCGGTCGCCACTCCAGAACCCAACTCCACTCCACTCAACTCCACTTCGGCCCCATCGGCCATCTGTTCTGCGAGAAATTTGCCCTGCCCACTGCTACTTAAGTTTGGCAATTCTTCGGGCTATGTCGGTTACCTTGGTTTGGATCTCCTCATTTCTGCTTTGATCACGCAGGGAAACTCCAAGCATAGCCTTCTCCATTGCCTTTGGGTGACTTTTAGCCTTCTTATAAGGCCCATTGTGAGCGACCACATTTCAGTGCCATAAGTCATCACTGGCAACACGCACTGCTCAAGAACTTTCGTCTTGAGACACTGCGGTATGTCGGACGAGAAGATATTGTGTAGCTTCCCGAACGCTGCCCAGCCGAGTCGACCTCTAGATTGACCTATTTCTCGAAGTTGGACAGTTTGTCCTAGGAAACATAGTACTCGTCCACGACTTCGAGTTTAGCGTCTCCGATCTTTATGAGAGTGGATGTTACATGGGCATTTGACATGACCTTCGTTTTGTCCATGTTCAATGTAAGACCCACTCTTTCGGAGGCTTTGCTGAGGTCGTCTAGCATTGTATTGAGGTTCTCCATAGTCTCAGCCATGACTACGATATCGTCGGCAAACCAAAGGTCCCACATAATAGGGGACAAATCCAGACTCCGAGCAGTAAATACCTGTCCATATTTTTAATACCACTTCTCCCAAGTCATCGTATTAGGTTGAGGACACACCCTTCAGTTCAGTAGACAGACAGATAGCCACTGCAAACAGTTCAATAACTAAAACCAGTGATTCTGAATGGAGCAAACTCAATAAAACGGGACTTGAACCGTTCAGAAATCCAATTTGAATTTGACATTTGATGCATAAACCTTTGATTAGTCGTGGAGAAACTTTAAATTCAGACTTGTGACGAAAACAAAACAGTATTTCGGTACAACATTTTTTTTTCGTGTGTAGCACGTAATTTTTTTTTCGATATTGATAACGATGGAAGGACTGTGTGAATGATGATATGGTTAGAAAGGGGGTGACTACCGAGATAACGACTAAAAGAGAAGTATGGGAGAAAAATACATGTTGCGCCAACCACAAATAAATTGGCATAAGGGCAGGAGAATGATCATAATGATGTGTTTGACGTATCGATGTTTACGGTTCAAAGCTGGACACAGACCACGTAAGCGAATGTCAACGAGTTGCGGCAGAATTTACCGAAACATTTCTCAATTTTTTATTTATTTATTAAAACTTTATGCACAAATAAAAAATACTGTGCAAAAGCGTACTTAATGTCTGAAGAATTTTCTAACAGTCAACCTTAGGGTAATACTTGGCAGATACAACATAAGTGCTTGGCCAGACTGGCACCGCGGGGCGGGCAGCGGCGCGGGTGCGGGAACGCGCGCGATCTGCCTGTCCGCATTCGAGCGTGGCTACGTTCTGGGTGTTGCCGTGTCCAGTGTTTGTAAAAATATGATATGGATGAAGAAAACTTATTTTTACTAGAAAATACCTTGAGCTAGTTTGAGAACCCCGGCCCCGCGCGGGCCGCCCGCGCCCTCACTGCGGTCACTTCTATGAACGAGATTTTAAAAAGTTGAAGAGTTTCTTTGAACGCGCTAATCTCCTGAAGCTAAGTCAGATTTGAAAAAAATATTATTGCCTTTGATAGCCCAATTCTTGAGGAAGACTATAGGCTATTTATTATTACGCTGGGACTCTCAGGAGCCGAGCAAAAAAAAAGGAAGCCCGCGCCGCTCACCGCGCTCGCGTGTCCACTATGGACGCTTCACTAACAGTTTATATTAGTACGAAAACCAACGAGTATTCCAGAATAGGTACCTAAAACAATTGCAACGCAACTGTGTATGAATATCATATATAAGTAGTGACTTCAACAGTATGTAACTCAATATATTATGTTTAACCAGTAGCTCTACCATGAGTTTACACAGCCAAAACTCGCTAGCGTCTACGTAAATAATATGTATGAAATATTGTACAGCGCCCCTAGCGGTCACCGAAAGAATTAAAATTCGTACCATGAGCACTATAGATTTCGATAGGTAAGAAACCTAACGTAATCTATTCGATAGTCACTAACGTTTTTCAGCTGTCGCCATACAAAACGGCACCATGAGTTAATAATTTGACAGACGCTATCGAAAAATACGCTTACGATAGTAGTTACGTCACTCACTAGCATTTTGACGCGTGAAACATATGTTTACATTGAAATTATATACGTTTTTGAGTTTTTTGAGTCAAAATAATGTCTGGAAGAGCTTATTTAGCATGGAATATGTTGGCGGCCGCTGAATTTGAAGGCCAACGACGTAAAGAACGTGAATTTCAAGCCAAAATTACAAGAAAATTAAATTCTAGCTTACCAGGAACATTTCGCAGCTTTCTAGGAGGCTTTCTGTGATGAATATTAACTTAAATTTAAATAAAAGACATTTTACAACAACCTTTTCATTTATTTTATTATTATATGGGAAACATACAGCATATTTAACAAAATAAGGAACACAAAAATTGACATAAAAACACATACTTATTACCTACTAACTACACATTTTTTTCTTTAAACATTGGACACTAGGATTTCCCCTGTATCGTGGGTGCATTTACAAACACAAATATGTATCACATGCACAAACATCCAGACCCGGAACAATTAGGTATCTTTCTTTGAAATATTGGATCACACAACTTTTTGCTCCATGCGACAAATGCGATTCTGAGCGCAGAAGCGACAGGCAGTTTCTAAAAATTGTGCCATACTGGTCCTCATTGTATTATTGTCATTTTGTAAACATATTTAACTGAATTTTATTAAAAAACGCCGTGAACACAATGTCAACAAATACAAAATTACAAATTGAAAACGACACTTGATGACACAACAGTGACATCTATACATATAATAAAATTGTAGAAAAGTGGTGTCTGTACAATGGAAATATATTAAAAAAAAGTAGCAGGGGTTGTTATTATATCGATGCCGAACCCGAAATTGTAATTAAATTTTTTTTTGTCTGTTTGTCTGTTTATCTGTTTGTCTGTTTGTCTGTTTGTCTGCTGTGTTTGTGCACGCTAATATCAGAGACGGCTTATTCGATTTAGATGCGGTTTTCACTAATATATTGTAGTAAGCTTCACTTAACATTTAGTGTTTATTTCATGTCAATCGGTTCATAAATAAAAAAGTAATGTCAATTTAAAGAATCACGGCGAACATATTTTGTTAAGGTATTCTATCAGAGTACGTAAACGCCTCGCGCCTGCGCGTCCGTGGCTATATATACAAGGTGTAACGGAAAGGGGGTATCAACCCTGAAGGAGGTGAATGAAGATGAAAAAAAAAATTTGGACCTCCCATAGTAATAGATGATTGATGATTTACTATTACTATGGGAGGTCCAAAATTTTTTTCATATTTCGACCTATGTTCTTTGGGGAAATTTGTTCAGTTTCATGAGCACATTCACCTCCTTCAGGGTTGATACCCCCTTTCCGTTACACCTTGTATAAAGCGCGCTGAGAGCCGCGCCGCTGCCATAATTCCGATTCAGCCTGTCCCTTGCTGCCCTCTCCCAGCGACGCCCTAAGCCGAGGTCCGTACCCCACAGGGGGTGCCCTTAGCGTGTAGTCGCTTAGTTTTTAAGTTTATTTTGTGTAGTTAAGTTGTGTATTATGCCCTGGCTGGAGGCCTTAATTTATTGAGGCATCCACAGGAAAGCCAGGTTAAGCAGTCGACAACCCCTCAGGTTGAACTGCGAGATGACCATTTCAAAAGAAAACGCGCCGCTGCCATAAGGATTCAGTTATTCGTAGCGAACGCACGTATCCTGGAGAGTATAGGCGAATAGTTGGATTCGATTATTGCGATTCACTTGAATGCTGACTGTTTGCATATTTCATTTATTTATATTTTAGGGTTTGTAGGTTAGGTTCTTTTTCTTAATTTTCTTTAAAATGTTGTAAGTATTTGGTTAGGCGGTTCTTTCCTTGATTATTGGGTAATTACTTATCTTAATTTTTATTTAGGGTTTTGTAAATAAATATTGTAAGCATTTATTATTGGTTAGGCATTTCTTTCCCTGATTTTCGGTATACTTATCTTAATTTGTATTTAGGGTTTGTATATAAATATTATAAGTATTTGGTATAGGTTAGGCATTTCTTTTCTTGATTTTCTTTATTAAGTATGAAGTTGTATCATTAGCTTAGGTTAGTAATTATTTTTTCTAGCAATTCTTTTGTTTTATAAAGTTATTACGTTTGTCTGTGTAGAAGAATAGCACCACCCCTTACTTCCCGTGGGTGTCGTAAAAGGCGACTAAGGGTCTCACCGGAGAATGGGCAGCAGCGTTCTCTATGCATTCCACCACCATACCATACTGCGATCGCCAACCCGCTTGCCAAGCGTGGCGATTATGGCAAACCCCCCCAAAATTGGGGGAGGCCTATGTTCAGCAGTGGACGTCTATCGGCTGAAATGATGATGATAATGACGTTTGGTTTACACGTCTTAACACTTATTACTTAAACTGTGATAATTTTAGACTGTATAATAATCTGTAAGTATTTATAATTTAATTGTTTACGATAGTACGTGTTTACTAAATAACTGTGTGTTAAGTAGTAAGTACTATTTTATTGTAAGAATGCCTCGAAGAAGATCCAACCTCTCCCAATGTAGCAGAAATGCTAAAAGGATGAGATTAGTTCGATCACAGGAATCTGAGGAAGGTCGTGAGGCAAAAGGCTCTCTGCACCAGTCTAGGTTTCGTGCTGCAGAAACTTCGACTCAGCGAGAATCTCGACTGAATTCAAATCGTTCTCGAATGATGACAACTCGAAATAGGGAAAACGGGGAACAACGAAAGGCACGTTTATCTGTCGATCGCGAAGCTCACGCGCTATCGCGTGAGTCTGAGACTTTTGCTGTCAGGGAAATCCGCCTGAGCTCCCAGAGAGTACGGACAACAAATGCTCGATTCCAGGAGACACAGGACGAACGGGAAATACGTCTCACTGCCGATCGTGAAGCTCATACACTATCGCGTGAGTCTGAGACTTTCACTGATAGGGAAATTCGTCTGAGTTCTCAGAGGGTTCGGACAGCAAATGTTCGGTCTCAGGAAACACAGGAAGAACGAGAAATACGTCTCACTGCCGATCGTGAAGCTCAAGCACTAGAGTCTGAGACTTTCACTGAAATTCACCTGAGTTCTCAGAGGGTTCGGACAGCAAATGCCCGGTCTGTAGACGGTATATGTAATTCAAAATATGCTGCCTGAAAAGTCACTATTCCACGCGGACGAAGTCGCGGGCACAGCTAGTATAAGGAATAAAAATTCAACAACCACTAAATACCTTAAGAAGTTCACTAACCGCCAACCATTCTATTTAGTCGGATTATTGCCTATCATAACATTTTAAGCATAGGCGATAGCACTACATTTTGAGCATAATATATGCCGTTCTCTCTCCTTATTACTGAGAAAGAAAGAAACAAAACTTAAGGAAGTGACGTTACATACGACACGATCTATCGAGTTTACCTTAGCGCCTGCGTAAAACTCCGTAAAACTCATGGTGCAAGCATTATCGAAATCTATTCGATCCACGTTAATACGCTAGCGAGTTTAACGCTAGCGAGTAAGTTTTCGATAACAACTCATGGTAGAGGTACAGACTGCGGTTGTCATACCTATTGTAATACAAAAATAAAACCACAAAAAATATTTCATCTTTATGAAAAAAATGAAAATGCAACTAACGATTATAATTTAATAGACATTCAAAATTATTTAAAGCCATCGGAATCAATGTACCGAATATTCCCGGAAAAACGCGATTGAAAATAACCGTGTTTCCGCATGGGCAAGGCGAATATTGCATTTTCACTCGAATGAAGTGTCAACTGCATTTTAAATAACTTAGTAGGCCAGGCTCAGCAGTCGATATTGATTTGCCGTATTTCTGGCTACTATTTTCGGCAGCATCGGTGAGAAAAGGCATTAAAATTTATTCGGAAACTGGGCCGTTGTTTTAAACTAAAAGAGATGACTTTTCAAATTGTTTAAAATAGACAATGAATTTAATACTCCTTAGTTTTCGTTGAATTCAGTTTGTTGTCCGCTTTTGTCGTGCGGAGACGAGAAAACGTGAATACACAAATCTTCATTTCGAACTAAATACCTACTGAAGTATTCTGTCATATCAGCATACTTCATAAGTCTGTCCCTGAGTGCTCCAATGTCTATTGCACTCAACAAACGTGTAGTTTGCGAATTACGGTGCTTGGTCTCATATAAAGGGTAAAATTAAATTAACTAGCGAAACTCAGCTTCAGAGGTTAGCGGGTTCAAAGAAACTCTTCATTTTTGATATTAGTATGGATCGATATTACAGACTTAGGCCCACTTGCACCACATGTAACTAAGAAACATTTAACGCTAAACATATTAAAACAACCAAGGTAACCAAGGTAACCGACATAGCCCGAAGAACGGCCAAACTTAAGTGGTAGTGGGCAGGGCACATTATGCAGAACTGATGGCCGATGGGGCTGAAAGGTTCTGGAGTGGCGACCGCGTAGCGGAAGACGTAGCGTTGGAAGGCCTCCCACAAGGTGGACCGACGACCTTGTGAAGGCCGCAGGAACCCGTTGGATGCGAGAAGCACAGGACCAGTCGAAGTGGAGGTGCTTGGGGGAGGCCTATGTCCAGCAGTGGACGTCTTTCGGCTGAAATGATGATGATGATGATGATATTAAAACATCATTCTCAAACCTCATCTGCCTAGCCTTTGCCCTATGTTGGGGTCAGCTTCCAGTTTAACCGGATGCAGCTGAATACTAGTATTTTACATGGAGCGACTGCCTATCTGACCTCCACAACCCAATTACTAGGTAATACGATACCCCTTGGTAAAACTGGCTGTCAGACTTTCGGGCTTTCTGACGACCCGTAACGACTATCGAAGATTCACTAATGACAGCCGGGACCAACGGCTTAACGTGCTTTCCGAGGCACGGACAGGTCTTGATATGTAAAGATGGTCACCCATCCATGGACCAGTCGCGGCAAGCGTAGTTTAACCCTGATCAATCGACCCGTGCCACAAGCCTCTCATCATTCTCTAACGATTAACAAAAATAGAAAGATGATTTAAATTTGCTTAGCACTATTAAATGTATGATTGATCAGTGGTGGCTCAGTGGTAACGGTCGCGACTTACGAGTTGTGGGTCGTGGGTTCGAACTCAAGCAGGGACTGTACTTCGTATACCACTGCTCTCAAAACGTTTCATCGTGAGGAAACTGGCATGTCCTAGAATCAAACATTCGAAGACTTCTGACATCTGGCAACCCGCACTGGGCCCGCGTGGTGGTTTACAGCCCACTCCCTCTCGAAGAGAGGAGGCCTGTGTCCCAGGAGTGGGAATATTATAGACTGATTATGGTTATGCTGCATGTAGTGACTTTTAGTGCAAGAGGGTCTTTTTTTTGTGGATGGGAAATCATCAAATGACCCCTCCCGCTCTGGGTGGAGCGGAACGGAGTGTCAGACTCTTACTGACTAAAACCCACCCGTGTTCCTACCTTAGCCCTTTATGTTCCGGGCCAGCGCTAACCCTTTCGGACATTCCCGCTGACCCGGCATTGCAAGAGGGTCTTAACTATACATTTTTTACTAGAACAGTGGATTTCGGTACTTAAATGAAGCAAAACGACAAAAAAAGCAAATTTCGACACAGTTCCTAAATAAATATGAATCCACTTAAACTCAAAAAGTTTTATTTCATGTTACAGCTGAAAACAATGTTTTCTTTATTAATTTGTGAAACAAGAACTCGTTATATGTCTTTGCAAGATAATTTAGCGAACTTTGAGCTTACGAGGCATCACATTATGAGAATGTTTCGCATTTCATATTAACTTGAACGTGCTGTCACTTGTTTTGAGATTTCAGGATATTAAAGGTGCCTCGAATTTAATTTCCTGTTTTTTAGGGTTCCGTATCCAACGGGTGCCAACGGAACTAAGCCTTCGCTCTCGTCCATCTGTCTGTCAGCAAGCTGTATCTCATGAACCGTAAAAGGTTGACAGTTAAAATTTTCACAGAGTATGTATTTCTATTGCTGCTATAACAGCAAATAAATAAATAAAAAAACTAAAAAAAAAAACGGGCAAAAGCGAGTTGGACTCGCGCACCGAGGGTTCCGTATCATCATATGTTTTTAAATTTTCATCGGCGAGGCCTATATTTGTCAGAGAATTTTAACACTGCACGCTGCGGTGTAGAATATTGCAGTTGTAGGTCAGCGCCATCTCTTGACCGATAGTGGAACTAATTTATCTTTTGTTGATGATTTCTGAAAAAGTGTGCTATTAAGAGACTTTGTTTTATTTTTCCTGTAATCTTTACAGAATCTTCTATCAAATAGAATAATTTCAGATTTTTCTCTATGCAAACTTCGGAGACAAGGGTATTTTTTTACATTTGTCATCAAAAGTTGAAAACTATGCGGCCTAAAAAAAGAAAAAGTGTTTGAGTATTTGCAAACTGCGTTTTTTCATATGATACAAGTGCCCTAGTGGCCCCAGTTCGAATTTTTCAGACCACCTTTCAGTCCCTGTTGCAAAAAAAAAAAAAAAAATTATTTCTTTCTTTTTTACAAAATAGTTGGGCAAAAGTCATCTAAAACTATTCTAAATTTCAAGTTGATAGCATTGGTAGCTCTTGAGATATCCAGCTGTGACAGACGGACAGACAGACTAAGTCGCACCACAAGGGTTCCTTTTTACCATTTTGGTACGGAACCCTAATTAAAGAGTGTATACAAGAAATGTGTTTTTTTTTTTTAAATATGTAATGCTAAATATTGTACGGTGGTACATGTGCGATATGTGCTTGTGCTTCGTGCGTGAGTCCGACTCGCACGTGGCCGGTTTTTTTTATTGTGTTTTTCATTGCAAACGGTGTAATTAAAATGCATTACATTTACGAAAGATACGTAGAGTTTTCAACCTCTAAATTACAAGACGAGAAACTCTTTCTCGAAGAAAGTAATAAGTAAATGTGTCAGCATTAGGTAAGAAGGTAAAGTGAAGAGTAGTGATGATTAGATGCTGGCTGACTGTGCAGAACCTAGCAGGCTTGTTAGTCTCATCTGCCTTCCTACAGGTAAATACCTAGCCTTTGCCTAGCCTTTCTCCCAACTATGCTGGGATCGGCTTCCAGTCTAACCGGATGCAGCTGAATACCAGAATTGTGCTTTCCGAGTCTCGGTATGTAATGATGGTCACCCATCCACAGACCAACCGCGGCAAGCGTAGCTTAACCTGATCGATCGACCTTTGCGGCTGTTAATATTTAGCCACGGGCCCCTACAGGTAAATACATAATGGTGCATAAAAAAACCCCATTAAAAACCGGATTCAGACCAACAATACTAACCTCAAGTTATTCTCTCTATCTCACGCAGTAATAGCATGTTTCCCTTCATGAGGTAAAGTCTTGTCGACACACGGAAACGGATGCCAGCGGTTGTTGCTCTGAGCCTTACAAATGATAGCTTTTCTTCACACAGTTCATAGGTGGCCACTACTGACAAATCCTGCGTAAATTCTGTGACGTTGTATAACTTCCATTTTGATAAACGTCGCGTCGGTTAAAACCGTTGGTGTTTCTATTTGGTTATGGAGTTTGAAGGATTTGGTGTTGGCACTATTTTCAGTGATAAGATTTTGAAGAGAAAACATTTTAGGTGCCTTGAAAGAGTTGACTGATTTTTGGGTGCGGGGATATCTTATGGGTTAGCGTCACTGACATCATGTAATGCAATGATAACAGTATATCTGTGGTATGATATCGACGGTTGAAAGGCTAATTGGTCTAAGCGACATTTTGTAAAACTCGCAGGAGGACGCATCAAAGTTTTTTTTATAATCATAAAATATCAACTCTCGGTTGTCTTTATCGATCTTGAGAGATCGCTTTTAGCGATAAGACCGCCCATTGTGTCACCTTTTGTACAGTTTCTAGATTTATATGTCTGTAATTTATATGGTGTACATAATAAAGAGTATTCCATTCTATTCTATTCTATTCTATTCTATTCTATCAACTATTTGATAGACTTTTATTTATTTATACTGAGTATATTATACTGTATTAAATAAATAAAAGTCTATCAAATAGTTGATATTTTATGATAAAAAAAAAAAATACTGATCCATGCCTTCCCTGCGAGTTTTACAAAATGTCGCTTAGACCAATGATCCTTTCAACCGTCGATATATGATATGATATATAGCATGCCGATGTGCTCGGAGTGGCGATAGATGTGAAAATCATCATGTTAATCATTTTAATTAACCAGTAAATAATAAGCCTATAATTTTCTCACTGCTGGGACACAAGCCTCCTCTCGGTGAGAGACAGTGGGCCGTAATCCAAATTAACAAATAATTAAATTAAGATTTTTGACACTACAATTAATTTGAAAGTGATTGTTATTTCATAGTTTTAAGTTTTCACTTCTGTCAGTCCCCATGATGTTTAACAATTTAAAAAAAAAAGTGTTCGGTTTTTTTTTTCTTGAGTTTTTTTGTACTAAACGTAGGTTTTATCTATGTCTGAACGTGGTGTGTATATAGCTTGTTTCAGTGGCGATTATTATTGTTTTGCACTTTTATCAATTGGTAGGTACTTCAGTTTTAGTTTCATGTGAGTCAAAAGAGCTTATATATAATCTTAGCTTAGTGTTTATAAGCACTGCAGGAGGCAAGACAAATTCTTGCTTGCATTTTCAATAGAAAAATACTAATAGGTTTGGTTTGGTTTCACAAAGGTGACCTATTTTTCACAGAATATTGAGTTGTAGGTAAATTTCGATTTAGTAAAATTGTTCATCTAAAATGCAGAGACTTTTATGTTTAGAATTTTGTGAAGTTGCATTGCAAGATTTATAACCTTTTTTAGGGTTCCGTACCTAAAGGGTAAAAACGGGACCCTATTACTAAGACAACACTGTCCCTGTATGTCTGTCACGAGACTGTATCTCATGAACCGAGATAGCTAGTCGGTTGAAATTTTCACAGATGATGTATTTCTGTTGCCGCTATAATAACAAATACTAAAAACAGAATAAAATAAATATTTAAGGGGGCTCCCATACAACAAACGTGTTTTTTTCGGCGTTTTTGCCTTGTGGTTCGGAACCTTTCGTGTGCGAGTCCGACTCGCACTTTGCCAGTTTTTTTAACTGTAGCAACTGATAATTGTAATTATGTATAGTAGATATTTATGTTCATATATTTAGTGTCCATACTACTCTTTGCTTCTTTCTGCAAAGTGCCTTTATATAAAATCCTTTATATCCCATAATTAGTTTGAAATAATTGTCGGAATACGTTTCCTCACAAATCCGAAAATGTTTGTGTACTTCCACATTTTCCACGAAAAAAATATGTTATGACTAGCAGCGCCCTACGGTTTCATACGCATACATTTCGATCCCGTAGGACTATCGGGATAAAAGCTGAGCAATGTCCTTTCCCGGAACTCAAACTATCTCTATACCAAATTTCATCTAAACCGGTTCAGTGGTTTAAGCGTGAAGAGGTAACAGACAGACAGACCGAGAGACACACTTTCGCATTTATAATATTAGTATGGCTTCAAAATAGAGTTTGTTATGCTCATGGTTCCTGATAGCTTAATTAAGTCTGATTAGTAGTTACTAATCAGAGACTTAATTAAGCTAAAAAAAAAAAAATATAAGCGAGTACTACTAACAGTTGATAATAGTAAATTTTATACCAAATCTTTCTTTCTTTTATTTAATATCTTATTCTACTGATAGGATTGAAATTAACAACAACTAACCTTAAGAATTGAAAAGAGTTGTTTATTGTTCATTGTTTGAAAGAATTATACCATCTGTAACAGATTTAAATACTAAAACACCGCACTCTTAGCGCATTGTGAGTAAACTTATAAATATTTGTTCTTTACGTTTCAGGCGTCGCATAAAGACTTAAGCCACACAAATGCACAGCGGGGCCTCAGCCTCACGTCAGTTGGCTACCAATGCTTTTATACATGCATTTGTAATAGTAAATATTATGTTATATTCATTCATTACTGTATTATGCTTTACGTATTAAATGGACCGACTAATTAAGTGTAACTATTTGCAGTAACAAAATAACAAACAATATTTGAATCTGTGTTGATTTAATAATTACTAGAGTTGCGCTAAGTACAACTTTACAGCTCAAGTGGTTACCAATACGCCTTCGTCGGAATGCTCATATTCTTTCCCTTTTGTACAATGTTCTTTTTTCCCCTTCTACCCCTCTCTATCTCAAGAAACGTTTCCAGTTTCTTTGTGACTCCCACACGAAATTTTTAAGGTCATCAGATAACTTGAAGCTCAAAATGCCTATGCATTCCACAACTTTCTTAGATAAATCCTTTACCGTCCAGGCTGCTCGTTTGTGGAATGCATTGCCAGTTGAAATTAAACGCGCGCAGTCGTTACATGTGTTCAAAAGACTCGTGAAGGAACACTACTTGTCGTTGTGATAATGTTGTCCTAACTGCAATGGACTACTGTCTTCTTTTATTTTCGTTGCTTATACAATTTAGTATGTATGTATTTATGTATCTATAATTTTGGATATGTATATATCTGTGTATCTATTTTAGTGTATTGTATACATAATATTTGCACCAACAACAGCCCCATTTTATGTCCTGGAAAATCACTGTCCATTCCAAGGTATTCTCTTCCACGGTGGAGGTCTGCCCCGCTTGGGCGGAGCACCGCCGTGTCCTCGTAGAGGCGATTGGCAGCGACGGCGACCTCTCGCGTCCGGCCCTGGTGCAAGCCATGGTCCGGGGCGAGAGGGAGTGGGAGGCAGTCACCTCCTTCTGCGAAGCAGTCATGCTAGCGAAGGAGGTGGCGGGACGGCTCAGGGAGAGAGCCTCCCGTCCCAGCCGCCGCGGGAGACGCTCCGGGCGTCGGGAGCCGCGTGACGACTCCCGGCCACCGTAGGCGCGGGCCTGCGGGCGGAGAGTAATGGGTAACTCACCGCCCGATCAGGACCAGGCCCGTGCCGGACGGCGCGTACGTGTTCCACGCGCGCCTCAAAGAGATGTCAGCATCGGGGAGGGGCCCCTTAGGGCCGAAGCCTGCCGGGTCAGCGGGATTGTCCGAAAGGGTTACTGCTGGCCCGGAACATAAAGGGCTAAGGAAGGAACACGGGTGGGTTTTAGTCAGTAAGAGTCTGACACTCCCTTCCGCTCCACCCAGAGCGGGAGGAGTCATTTGATGATTTCCCATCCGCAAAAAAAAAAAAAATGTATTCTCTTCCAGGCAGGAAGAGATCGCAGAAATCTTTTTCATGTTATGTATTTTTGTGGTGTACAATAAAGTATATATAAATAAATAAATAAATAGACTTTTACCGAGTAACCGAGTAAGGCTGAGGCCAAACGAGCGTAATTTTTAAAGCTGTGAGTCGCGAAATTTATTTGCATACCGCTGCATTCGGTTTCATACTAAAGTCCTGTTTGTACCACACGGCGACGCAAAATGAGTTGTCTGCTGACTCACGCGCGTTATTTCAACTGAATTGCGCTCGGGGTGAGGGAGGGGAGTGAGGCAACCGTCAGTTAAGTTACAGAGGGCGACTGAAGTTACGTCCGTCCGTCTTACAGTCTAACCGAATTTCAGTTGAACGTAAATTGCGATACTCAAAATGCGCGACTCACAGCTCAAAAAATTACGCTCGTTTGGCCTCAGCCTAAGTACCTTCCTAGTATTGCGGTATAATGTTGTTGTATTATGACTCTGATGAGTAACTCGGTTTAGTTGACGCAGTTATTGGGAACGTACGAAACGCTTCAAATAATATTATACAATATGTAACAAAAACCCTATTGTTCCTTGAAACGGGTCATTGTACCCCCCCCCCCCCCCCCTAAAAAGGAACAACAGGGTTTTTGTTACATATTGTAAAAGAATGAGATGCAATTTTTTGGCATTGCTACGAGGAATTAGCATAACAGTAATTATTTAATGAAATGTGTGTTTTATTCACGTGATTTTTTTGACGATGACTAATCTACATTAATAATATTGTAAAGAGGACTTAGGGGCAATTCTCGTAATTTTAAAAACGTTCACAGTCTGCGGGCCTATAAAGGCCACTTTGGCAGAATTATAAGAGGATAACATAATGGACAGTTAACTGTTAAGTTAATCGTATCAAATCCCATTGGTGAAGCATTTTTCAGTATATTTTTTTTTGTCTGTGCTAAAATACCAATCAATCCAATCCAAATCCAATCCCAATCTCTTTCATTAGGCCTACGTAGTGCAGCGAAAAAAAGAAAAACACGGACTGTCTTCGCCATATTATCATTCATAATGTTATCCTATTATTGTCGCTTAGATGAGTTTGCGATTAGACTTTGAACGTTTTTAATTACCTACTAGAATTGGGTTTCAGGTTCAGTTACGAGTTCTTTTCGAATACCTTGGCAGTCAAACCGAATTATTCGGCCGATAACGAGTACTACCAAAACGGCCGAGAATACCGAGTACCGAGTAATAAACGAGTACTCGGCACATCTCTATAATTACTAACAAATATTATGCTATCAATATCCTAATCCTAATCATTATTAGAATTATTTAGCGTAATATGAGTGAATTTAGAAGCAGTAATGCAACTTGGAACGAATTGATGATAAAGTTAAGTATTTATCTGGAAATAATAAAACCTGCAAGAAGAATTTTGCTCAGGGTGTCTGTCTCTCTATATAATTATTTATTTTATTTGTCACTGCATGGGATTCAGTCGCCAGAACTACATGTGTCGATAAGAAGACCACTGCGGGTAGAAAGATGAGGCTAACTGACTGGCACATGAAAAGAGACGCCTATGCCCAACAGTGGGTGCAGTTTGGATGTGGATGATGATATATTATGTTTACCTAAAGTCTATTTAAACTTATGTTTCAAATTAATATTATTTCAAGTTATTAACTTTATTTTAATGATTTTTAAGTTGATTTCAGAGTAACTATAGCACTATTGAAAAAGTTGTCAAAATGTTTGAAGTTGTAGCGTAAACTGAACTCTATGAGGTTAATTTGTTCACCTACCTTAGGAGTCGCAGTATGTGTACGTAAAGTCTACGTAGACTACCTACATAATGAATGTAAACGACCACTCATACAAATGTAACACTTTTTCAGCCCGTGGAAGGATACTTACCTAATTTATTCCCGCAGTTACCGTAATGCGTGTTTGTCACGCGCGCCGTTTTATGGCCCAAGTATCTTCTATAACACCTTGGTTTAGTACCAAGTAAAAGGTCGTGAAGACCTTGGGTATTAATAGGAATATGGTCTAAAAAGGTTACTTTACTCCCCCCTCCCCTCTTTACTTTTCTACCTCGTTGGTCTAGTTGACACAAGTGCTGCTTCTCAGCATGAGGGCCAGCCGGTCGATTCTGTAAAAATCTCACCGTGAAAACTTAGGTGAAGTGAGTTTGTTTTTGCAAGGAATTGACGCTATTGACAGCTCACTCCACGCTCACTTCACCTAAGTTTTCACGGTGAGATTTTTATAGAAAGCACTGCTGGGCTTGTCTGTAAATGGATTTGTCTGTGTGGTGCCGGACTTAAAGAATAGCACCACCCCATACTTCCCGTGGGTGTCGTAAAAGGCGACTAAGGGAGACCGGAGAATGGGCAGCAGCGTTCTCTATGCATTACACCATCATACCATACTGCGATCGCCAACCCGCCTGCCAAGCGTGGCGATTATGGCAAACCCCCCCACCCCTTTTGGGGAGGCCTATGTCCAGCAGTGGACGTCTTTCGGCTGAAATGATGATGATGATGATGATGACTGCTGGGCTCGATTCCCAGATCTGGCAAAGTGTTATTGGGTTTTTCCATCAGGAATGTCTCGGTAGCAGCCCGGAGACTGGATTTATGGCAATAGGCTCACCCTCTATTACATGCGACTTAGACGTAGATGGCAAAACGTGGTTGTGCTATAGGTACACTTCTGCCTAACCCTTCGGGGGTTACCGGCGTGTTGTTTTGTTGTGTTTACTTTAATATCTGAAGTTGGACTTACAAATGCCGTACAAATGGCATTGTATTGGGACAAAAGCATGCGTGATTGAGGTCCAAAATGCCCATAGGTACTATCAATAAAAATTAAAATATAAATCCATACTAATATTATAAATTTGAAAGTAACTCTGTCTGTCTGTCTGTATGTTACCTTTTCACGCCTAAACCACTGAGCGGATTTCGATAAAATTTGGCAGAGAGATAGATTACGTCCCGGGAAAGGACAAAGGATTTCCACGGGATCGACACTTATATGCGGGTGAAACCGCAGGGCGTTGCTAGTAAAAATATGTATACATCCTTTTAGACAATCTAAATGAGGAATAACAGGCGTGCAGCATGCTGCTGGTCGCATAATTTTAGAAAAGGATGAAGATTGGTATCGTAAAACAGTCGTAGGTATATAAAAATAGACTCTACACTAAAAGGCATCATACATAAGCAAAATGTTGTAGTGTAAAAGTTCACCAAGGCTGAGCTAAACCTGGTTATCGCGAGTAAGGGAGGACAAGGTAAGGTCTTAGCTTCACCCGGGCAGATTCTATTTATGGAGACGTCCCTTTTTAAATGCATACACACATTGAATTATAAAACTTATTTACATCCGTCACCTCATACTTCAGGTCCAGCTGAAAACCATCAGGAACTACATAGTTGTCGGGCATTTTTGCCGAACTGGGCCTATTTGACGCAGTCACGATTTATGCTAATTTCTTACTTTTTTATTATTATTATTTGCATCGCACAAACTAAAAGGCACACAACAATAAATGTAATGTGCTAAAGAAATGTATTTTCTTAACAGGATTGACAGTTTACATACGTAAACAATGCAATAACCGCGCCACTAATATTTATATTAAACAACTCCACAACAGTCAAAGGCATTCCGTCTCACGTCTGTCGCGATTCGGATTGTGACGTACGTTTCAATAACTGGTATACACAAATACATAATAGATATATAATCCAATTACAATAGCAAAAGCGTTGTTATACGCTAGTAATTAAATTAGTTACATAAACAAGCTCCTACGGGGAAATCTACACTTCAGTACTAGCGGCTCATACGTTCTCTGTTAGCTGCTGTTTCAAATTAAATTATAGATGTTTGCATTACACAATAGTATTGTCACTCACATTGTATACCGGATGACATTTTTTACTGTCTCGAAAATAATATGATGTGTTGTGCAAGTGGAACAAAAACCATTCACGAGAATATTTGCAAGTAAAGTCTAGCATATGGCTACAAATTCATTGATAAATTCCGTGCATGTATGATTGTGCGATTTTGTATGATTTACGAACTACCCTCTCACTAGGAGCCGGGCGTTGATAGCTGCGCCACAGTTATTAACTTTTGCAGTTATCATTGTTTTTAACTATTTTTATGATTGTATCTGTTATTGTTCCTAAATAAACGATTTTCATATTTTTTTTGTATTTGAATTGTGATATGTATTAATCGACTAGATGCGCCCCGCGTTTTCACGCGCATAAGTCTCGATCCCGTAGGAATATCGGAATAAAAAGTATCTTATGTGTGATTTCTGGTTATACCCTATCTGTGTGCGAAATTTTATCCAAATCCGTTCAGTAGTTTTTGCGTGAAGAAGTAACGAACATACAAACTTTCGCCTTTATAATACCTGTTAGTGTGATTTACTACATTTTTGAAGTGAAAACTTCTTTAGGCGCTTTGGGCATTTTTTGAGATGGCAAAAAACCATTGAACTCGCGACACTGTTACCGACACCACGCTACATAAAGGATGTGTTCGGCTGTCCTCGGGATCTACCCGATGTATGTTTTAAATTCGATATGTCAGTGAGTGATGGCAAAGTATTCTGTTTGTGTTTTGTTTTCACTTCTCTCGGCATTCCCGGAATGCCAGTTTTTTTTTTAACTTGCAATTTGCATCACTGCATCAACACTCACCGACTGTAACATCTAAATAATTTAAATGACAGTACATCCAGACACAATATTTATATTTACCACAAGTACAACCGCAAAGTGGCGACATGAACTGTTAACCTACAATTTTTTTTACTCTGTGGATATAGTCGTGATCTGCGGTCCCAGTCTAAGGTTGCGGCAGTATAAATATAAATATATAAAAACATATAAAGTATAAGGTACAACCGCGGACAATGGCAGACATGACATGACTACTATTCACCCGCCTTACGCCCTTATTTATAAGGTTGCAATGAGGTCCACCGCCAGTGACCGCGATGGTACCTCTAGCTCTCATGGCCTCATCTATTTCAGTGATACAACCATTGGTATGTATACATGCAATTTTAAGAAACGATAAAATACAGTTGACACACGACAGATACGACAAATAGGCTCTACACTAAAAAGGCATCATACATCAGCGAAACGTAGATAGAGTGAAAGCTGCTCAAGGCTGAGCTAAGCTTGGTTGTAGTGGATAAGAGACGGTATAGTAGTAACTCTTCGCTTTACCCGGGCAGATTGTATCTATGGAGACCTCCCTATTTTAAGTATGCATAAACACATCCTAACTAATATTATAAATGAGAAAGTAAGTTTGTTTGTTACCTTTCACGCCTAAACCACTGAACCGATCATCCAGAAATTTTGCATATACGTTGTCAGGTGTACAGAAACAGATATAGGGTACCTATCATCCCGAAAAAAAGTGCTGTGCCCGAGGAAAACAACAATAACGTTATTATGATAATAGATGAATCAAAAACAGGACAACGTCTGTCGGGTCAACTAGTTGAAGTATAAAACTGCGGGGTAATTGTATTTTTTTTTAAATTCTATTGGTACAGTTGTTATCTGTGGTCCCAGTCTAAGGTTGCGGTGAGGTATAAGGTACAAACGCGGACAATGGCAGTACTTTTCATCGTTATACCCTTAGTAATTTATTTATTTATTGGATCGCCAACAGAGGCTAGACCTATATGCACGTTTACATAAACAGGGAGAAATGCAGGTGTGCCAATTATAGGAGACCAGATCATTCACTTATTATCTAGTTAGGTATGTACAACAAGTTTGACAAGGACGAGAATATTAAAATACATCCAAAACAAACACACGAAAATCATAAAAAAAAATGGAAGCAAACTAATACAAATTCAAAACCAAAAAAATATGAATAGACAACAGAAAAAATATTATGCCTTGAATACTATGACTTTTGTGTCATTTTAAACTTTGATATTTTGAATGTAATATATTGGATATTACATTCAAAATATCAAAGTTTAAAATCAATAAGCTTCGATAAGTATACGGTTGAAAAGGTAATAAGGCAGAAAAGTGATCGCGATGTTACCTTTACCAACTCAAAGTACTGCTTCGTATCTATTTCATTGATACAGCCATTGGCATATACTTATATATGCACAAACAATGAGTAGTCAACATTGCTAATTGTGCATATCTCGTCTGTATTATGCCGTAATTATATTAGTCCGTAACGTTACATAGTACTTAGATGAATATATCCGTACCACTGATACAAAATCATTATTGGCATTTCATATCTTTAGCTTTCAGAAGTAATCACTCTGCAAATTATTGTAATTAATGGAATGGGGAAATGAATGGGAAAGTATCACAATATGTGGACATAGAGAGAGAACCATAGGGTGACAAACCTTCATAGCCTAAAAATCATTAAAATACAACTTTTTTGTATAAACATTATCTATACAGGCTTATTGGTAAAACATTAACAACCTCTTAAGAGGTCATTGTAGGTACTCATCATTATGAACAACTTTCACTATGGGGCCAAACCTGAAATCGCGAAAAAAAAAAACAGCTGTTCCCTACATTTTGACGAGTTATACGAACATAAATGTAGGTAGCAGCTGATTTTTTTTCGCGATTTCGGGTTTGGTCCCTTAGTAAAGGTTGTTCATAATGATGAGTACAATGACCTCTTAAGAGGTTGTTAATGTTTTACCAATAACCCTGTATATAAAGCCGAAGAGTTTGGTTGTTTGAACTTGCAAATCTCTGGAACTGCCAGTCAGATTTAAAAAATCTTTTTGCATTTAGTAGAACAATTATTGAAGAAAACTATGGGCTATTTAACATCAACATGCTACAACCCTTAGGAACTGAGCCAAAATAAAAAAAAGTCGGAAAGAACGCTAAGCGAAAACTAAATAATAGCGCGGGCAGGCGATGCGATTTGACACGGTAAGAAATTTCACACGGACGAAGTCGCGGGCAGAAGCTAGTTATCATTAAATAAGTAATCCTACATCTCTATACAATACCACAGCTCAACTCCCCTGCAACGCAAATACCCAAACATAATTACTGAATACCAGCACGTAGGAATCCGGAGCTAATAAATAGTTAAGTGTATTATCAGCACGACGTTATATGACATAAGTCCTGTTCACAAGGATTACCTACTGGTCCCGGGGAACCTGTTCAGGAAGACTGCGCTAAGACCTGTCAGGTTGTTGACACTATCGTGCACCTACGTTAGTCGCGAGCGCAGTTAGGTACGGATGGCAAAAACAATCGGACTTGAATTTTTCCTGTCCGTTTTTTTTTAAAGATTTAGGAATAATAGAGGTACTTTATTGTACTTCAGCCTTTACTGTTCCTGCTGCTGGGACACAGGACTTCTCTTGGAGAGAGGGAGGGGGTCCAATGCGGGTTGGTAGATGTCACATGTCTTCGAATTTTTGGTTCTAGGACATGCCGGTTTCCTCACGATGTTTTCCTACACAGTTTTGAGAGCGGTGGTGATGAAATAATTTACACAAAGTAAAGAGTCAGTCAGACTGACTGAGTTCGCGCAGTTGAATTTTGGGTCAAAGATGTTTGAACTTTATGCCATCGATACGCGACGAAGACCAAAATAATTGAAGTAGCTTGAAATGGTTTTGTCAATAGTGTAAAACGACGTACGGGACTCGACCTCTCGATTTTTGCTCAATAGTTTGAAGCTCGAGAAATTGTTCATTGCTTGTAAAAAATAATATAAATAATTACAAAGATTTCTTATTGGTCACCTCTGCTGTTTAACGTCTTACACTTGAAACCGACTTAACAGCTCAGAACGGCAAAACCACTTTTTTCAAAACAAAGATTTTCGTTATAATACCTTTTCGCGTTTACCACATTCCATTAAAATTTCTCTAAACGCCATATTTTATGAAAGTATTATACTTATAAAAATCACGCAGAAGCTGCGGTCTTGCTTAATAGCATAAAATGCCCATAAAACATGGGGCGGTATTGATGATAACAACGAAACTTGCTTAGAGTATTTTATAAGTACTATAACGAAGGAAGTGGGTACTTATCTAGGTACTATCGATGTAAAAATGCGTTCGGGACTTTATGGTGTGAAAGCAATAAAATCGATTTTACAACTCGCTTTGAACTCAGATCGAATGGAAATTCTTATTTTATGGTGTACTTTTCTGTTCTAATGTGCTCCATTAGATAAATAGGTTTTATTAAAACGTGTAAATACCTACGTACAACTATTAGCGTGACTGTGATAATTAAATACGTATGAATCTATCCATACTAATACTAAAAATAAAGCTGAAGAGTTTCTTTGTTTGTTTGAAAGCACTAATCTCAAAAACTACCAGTCGGATTTGAAAAATCTTTTTGCTAAGATAGCCATATCCGTGAGGAATGCTATAGGCTATTTTAACACCACGCTACAACTCTTAGGGGCAGAGTAGAAAGAAAAAAAGTAAGAAAGAACGCTAAGTCATAACGAAATAGTATTAAGAAGAACAAGAAATTTCACACAGCCAAAGTCACAGGCAGAAGCTAGTATCTAGACGAATAATGTTTCTTCGTGTTATGAAGCTATCACGAGTGTTTTAATGGATCGGATTTAGTAAAACATTTTTTATCTAATTTTTCAAATCGGGGCAGATATTATATTACGCCCCCAATTATTTTACGCTTAGGACCCGCTCAGAATCCATAATATCGTAGCGCTTTATGTTATTAAGTAGGCATTTTCGATTAAGCTTTTCCGGGATTAATAAAAAAATCTATTATTTATTTATTATTTATTTTAATTCAATAATATTTTAATTACCAAAGAAAAATCTATTTACTCTACTTATTTTTTTTTTAATTCCATTTTATTTAATAGTTAAAACAATATTTATTTTATTTTATTCTGTTCGAGAAACTTAGAGCATTATAATGCTGTTAGTTTCTCGAACAGAGAAAGAGAGAGAGAGAGAAGAGAGGGAGTTTTTTGTTAACCTTATAAGGTTAACAAAGAAAAGGTCGGTACAAAATACCTATAAGTACCTAATATAAATTAGAAAATAAAATTACACGATCGACTAATACAAAATAAAGATCATTTAGACGCATACAATTACTTTTTCAACCTTATTTCCATATTTATTTAAAAAAATCTTTGTTCGTTTTGTCGAGGAAACAATATATTCACATCGAAATCCAAAGTTCCAGCTTCAGAAAGTTTACATTTAACCGATCCGATATTATCTGTTTTATTTGATGTTAAAGCCAAACAAGGAAAATTTGCACGCTAATAAAATTAAAAGCTCTGATTGTAAATTGAATATTATTTAACAGTGTAACATTATTTTCTTAAACTTATTTTTCTGAAGCATTTTCTACTCTGATTTATAAACGTTTTTTTTTTAAGAAACTCTTTGCTATTTTTGTAAGAAATACTTTAATGAAACATTTTCTATCGTTATCAAGAACGGGCCCTTACCGAAAAAAGATGGCGTGCGCTTATGACTACACGATACGAGTAAAAACTTACGACTGGAGCCGAGATTACGCGATTCAGCGACACTGACGGTCTGGACCCGAGTATACCCGATTCAGCGTCACCAACCCGAGCGTGACGGTTGAGTTTTGTTCACTGTTCAGAAAGAAGAAAGAAGTTTTCACTTTAAACATCCGAAATGGACATAAATCTTTTTTTTCCCCTCATTTGTTTTTGCTGACGTTACAAGTGCTAAGCGACACGTTGCTTCATAAAAACTAATCTAAGCATCCATTGCGGCTTTCGTTTCGCAGTAGTGAGTTTCACTGGCGCACTGTACTCGCCGCACCGGTATCTTGGGCCCTGACATTACAGCAAGTTTATTGCAATAACCTTTAAGAGAATAGAGATTTCTTTCTTTCTTTTAACATTTTTCAAGAGCTGTTTTCCGTCTCCTCTACCTCTCAACCTATATTTTATTTTCCTACATTTAGTATATTATAGTATTGCCGTCCCGTCGGACTATAAGAGTAAAGGAACGGAGAGTGCACCTGTGTTTGCGCACACACTTGTGCACTATAATATCTCCTGCGTACCTGACTAATCTCTATTGAGATTGGCCACCGTGACCGAAAACGGTCGGGGGAGGTTATATTATAGTGTTTTCAATGCTGACTTCGATTTGCTACAACAACGGCGAACTGCCACATAACGGCGGGGGTGACAGTCGTCATGAAAATATTGGTACCGGGGTACTTTACGGTGCCAAAAAATGTTCTGTAGTAAACACGCCAACTTACTTTCATAAATAATTTTCAGTGACGTCGAAATTGCTGACGCTATGTGTCGGCAACCGCAGTTTTAGGATACCTAAGCTTTAGGTAAGTATATCGTACCTTTTTAGGGTTCCGTACCCAAAGTGTAAGAACGGGACCCTATTACTAAGACTTCGCTGTCTGTCCGTCCGTCTGTCTGTCACCAGGCTGACCGCGTTTTCTAATTTTCAAATTTTCACAAATTATGTATTTCTGTTGCCGGTGTAACAATAAATACTAAAAAGAAAATAAAACGAATATTTAAGGGGGGCTCCCATACAACAAACGTGTTTTTTTCGGCATTTTTGCCTTGTGGTATGGAACCCTTCGTGTGCGAGTCCGACTCGCACTTGGCCAGTTTTTTTCTACATGTCAGTTGATAGATGGCAAACATGTTTCAATTCGATCTGTGTTGTATAAAAAATACTTCCATCCTGATCTTATATCCAAGCAATGCACCAGATTACTTAACTGATCCACAATATCAATCCTTCATCAACAAATATTGGAGTAGCTCTTTCCATTGGTTGAAGAACGCTGCGTGAGAATAAAGCAACGGGCACACTTTGTGTTTTTCTTCCGCCCAAAGATCAGGGAGAAAGCAAGCAAAAGCTTATATCAATAACAAAGAGTTGTAGATAATTACTTTGCTAGAAGTTCCTCCATTATTCTTTGAGCAATTCATTTTATGACGACATCACGTAGCCTTGTCCGTAGTTGCCGCGACAGGTTTATTTATTTTTACTTGTTATTGCCTTCGGTTCCACTAGCATCCTAGAGAAAACTAAGTCATGTGCTCAGATAAAAGGTACTTTTTGTTTTAATCTGGGACCTAATCTAACTGCGTGCGAATTTTTATCTAAATCAGCTCTGCCGTCGTGTAGGTATGCACTATGGACGGTCGTCTTCTTGGCGCTCTGTCGTCTATAAAAATGTAAATAAAATCTTTCGGAAAAAAGCGTCTCGATACAATAACCGAAAAACGCTAAATACGTAAAGAGAAGACCTAAGCCCTCTTATACCACGCGCGCCTCAAAGAGATGTCAGCATCCCCTTAGAGTCGAAGCCTACCGGGTCAGCGGGATTGTCCGAAAGGGCTATCGCTGGCCCGAAACATAAAGGGCTAAGGAAGGAACACGGGTGGGTTTTAGTCAGTAAGAGTCTGACACTCCCTTCCGCTGCACCCAGAGCGGGAGGAGTCATTTGATGATTTCCCATCCGGAAAAAAACCCTCTTTTACCTATATCTTTAACTCTGCCAGCCAAATCTATTACATTAGTTGTGATCGAGTATTTAAAACAAAATTCGGTCTGGCGAGTCATTTTCTATGAAATAATAATATTAAATCGTTAACGGAATCTTTAAGCAGGTCTTTAGGCGTTATTGAGTAATAAACGTTAGCATATGTAGCATTTATGCATCTAGGGCTGTTTCAGCAAGATGGATCTTGTGGACCTGTGGTGGGAGCCCCCCTTAAATAAGTGGTGAAGAGTAAATTGCTTTTCATGGTTTTTTTTTCTTACTAACATTTCTTTTTTCCATTTATGGTCCATTTTCGAAAATAAATTGTTCTCTTTTTTTTACTAGCCCTTAATGTCCCATTGCTGGGCAAAGACCTCCCTACTCTCTTTTTTTTTCGCCGCACTACGTAGGTATAATCAAAGAGATTGGGATTGGATTTGGATTGGATTGATTGGTATTTTAGCACAGACAAAAAAAAACAACTGAAAAATCCTTCAGCAATGGGATTTGTTACAATTAACTTTACAGTTAAATGTCCATTATGATTCATAATATTATCCTATTATGAGTGTGCCAAAGTGGTCTTTTTAGGCCCCCAGGTCATCCCGCCATCTTCGTCTGGGCTGCCTGTTCTCCTTTTATGCATTCTTTACCTCGAGTTCCTAAAACTACTTCTTGTTGCACAAATACCTTCTATTTGAAACATTGTATGTTCATAGACGACTCTCTGGTTTGCTTATTGTCAAGGGAAACAAAATTAAAGTGACATCGTCTCAAAGAGCTTTTGAAGGCCATTATTTTAGACAGGGTATTATCTTACTTAAAAGTTAAGGTAGCAACAGTAATTATGTAATATAAAATATGTCACAATAAATCATTATTTAAGGTGTAAAATTGTATGAAGCTAAGTCATGTTTTGTTAGAATTAGTATTTCATTTCTTGTGATAACAGTGTTTTGTATGCATGAGTTGTGGGGCTTTTCTTTAAGCAGACGCTAAGCTTAATGTTCTACTGGCTTTAGAAGATTAGTGGAACAATTAAAATTATGTTTATACTGGATATCTTGCTACTTATTATGTTCGGCAGTGGACGTATGCTGGCTGATATGAATAATGACGATGATATTGGTTTCAGATACAATAAAGATCGAATTTCTGACTTAAACAGAGCATTTAGGGTTACTTTTATAAATTAATTTTACATCCAAGCAGAAACACGGAACTAGAATAGAATGCGTTTTATTATTTCATACGAATTACAAGAAATTTTACATAGGGTAACACATTGGGCGGTCTCATCCCTTACAGCGTTTTTTTAAAGACAACCTTTGGATGGAGTTTTAAATGGAAAAGAAGAGACAATACTGAATATACAAATAATTCCTCAAAACCCAATAAACATATCTGATCCCCTACACTGCTCATAAGTCCAGAAAGTAGTCGATAGAGTAAATACCATTATAGTGTTAGTTATATATACATCCTTGCCTCTAGGGCATTCCCACGTCCGAAGAAAAACCTATGTCATGAGCTGGTAATTTTTCTCCCAAGCCCCCATAGATTGTATCGGAGTAGTTACCTATGTTCCGTAAAAATTGCGGCCACAGCTACCTATTCAATAGCCCAGAGTCTCGTGTAATGGAATATAAAATATGGATAGAGTAGCACTTTCTAGCCATGTAGGTCGCCTACTATAACTCTCGGGTCCCCAAAGTGGCATACGTCTCCATTTTTGCACCCCAAGCGTATATAATTTAGCCTTTAAAGAGCCAAAAAGGGGAAAGTTAGCGATGTATTTATTTTATTTTATTTGCAGAAATAAATAACTTGGTTGACGTTTGTGGGACGTTTTTGTTGACTTTACAGCGCAGTTTGTGCTTTATGTGGTTTTTTGACGTTTTTTCAACTTGTTCAAATTATTTTTATGTAGTACAAATGTGTTTTTGGCAGAGTTGAATTTTTCTGGATTTTCCGAATGGAGATAAAACGTCAAAGAACCGGAGAAGAAAATTTCCGGTGTTTTATCTGAGTTGACGATGTTTGGTTTGAAGTTATGTATGAAAAAAATTGGAAATAGACATTCTTTTGTTCTCGTTAAAACGTCGAAATAAATAGACAAAATTCCAAGCAAACTGTCAATTTAAAAATACATTATTTTATTCTCGAGAAACGTCGAAAAAGCGACAAAATTCCGAACGAACAAAAAATCTGTATTACGGAGAATTTTAAGTAAATTGAAAGAAAATATAGAATACCTATGAAAACAAATACAGGAGATAAATAATTTCGCAGAAAGTAATTGAATCAAAAAGGCATCAATTTTCATTAGGGTCCATTACAATAATGACGTGCCGGCAGAATGAAACCAACTCAGTGAGATAACTTTTATCTCAATGACTTTATCTTAATACCCTTGACAATACTGTATGAGGATCAGGAGTATAAAAACCAGGTGTTTTTCATCCTATTTTATTTACCTACTGAAAAAGAGTTATGTTCAAAATAACTGTTGTTAATCTTTGCTACAGTCAAACAATGTGTTATTTCTTAACTTTATCGGAAATTTTTAGCGACTTGCAAAAGTTTCACTATTTATTTTACTTCGGTTTTATGACGTTCAAAATAAGGCATATTTTTGTAAAAGTAACGTCAAGCTTGCTCGACAAGTTTGCATGGCTAACCTGATTTTTATAGGATAGGTAGGTACTTAGTTTATATAAATATATTCTACCCTTCGAGATACTTTTGAGTCAACAACTGTACCATAATCTACTCTTAAAGCTAGATAAAGTGCTTTAAACATGTCAGTTAAGTAAAAAAAAAGTATCTAATCATCGAAATATGTATGACATCTGAAACCCAAATAATTTACAAGGGTGACACACAGTACGGTGTTCACTGACCCACTTTAATACCAATATGGAAGAGATCAGTTTACGTTCATACATGCATGAGCCACGCGAGCTACCCGAGCCATCCGAGCCATGCAACCACCCGGGACTAGTGGCTCTCTGTCTTATAGGAAACCTCTTCCGCAATCCAATATCTTAGCCACAAACGTATGCGGATTGGATGACATTGTTTCTGAACAAAACACTCTAAAATAAGAGTTACTAAGCAACATTTTACTGTGTAGGTAGGTACCTAAGCTATTCAAGGAAAAAGAAATTAAAACCGAGTCAAAGTCAACGAAACTTTTCCTTAATAAAATCGTCGTCAAATAATTCCAAATGGAATTGTTACAAAACGTTGTTCAAACGTAATTTATTATGTTTTAATTAATAGTCGGTGAGACTAGTTTGTACCCAAATTAGAGGGAAGTTTCAAACTTCCGTAATAATCTTATCTCCCTTTCCCGCGCTTTTACGAAAATTGCGTTTTGTAATAATACATTGGAAACAAAATTTTAATGTGGAACTAGGTATGTAGGTACTTACTCTATTTGAAATTAACGTTGTAGAGAAAGATGTCAGTAAAGTTATGCCAGAAATTTTTCAATAAATATAATTACATCCCTCTTTCAGGGTAGAGTTCAGTGTAATATGAAAACTTCTCGAGTTGTTCCGAAACATGTTATTAAAAGTGTAATAAGAATTCAGTTCACGACAAAGACGGAAACAGTCCTCATTATAGACAAACGTACGTACGTACGTGTACGTAATTAGTAGTATTTAAAATACCAACACCGAATATAAAATCCAATTTGAAACAAAGAATTCCAGACAGGTGCCGATTTATAGAAAATTTTAATTACACAGATTGCCAACCGCAAGATTATTAGAACGATGACAAAATAATTACAGTTGCTACCCTCCGTTTGTTTAGCAATCTCGCTGTGTCAAGATTAAAGCTATCCAAGAAAGATCTCCTCAAGGACGCTTAAAAAAACCAGAAGGATTTTTAAAAGCAGACGCAGCAGGTACTCACCTAGTGCTTGACGGATGCAAATGAGACCGGGCGGCGCGGGGCCGACCGCTTTTCTATACGGACGCTTTTCCTTTACCACAATCCAAACAATCCTTTATTTGCACCGACCTACAGAATTCTACAACGCCGACTAACCACGTGTTAAGTCTAAAATATAACGGTCCTTTAATTCACTATGAAAAGTCCAAAACAAAAACTTAATAATTAAATGAAACTTTACTGACCGTAGTCCGGAGAGCTGGCGATGGGACCGTGGAGGGTAATTCACGAAATAAGGGATATGTTTTTGATAAACGTCGCGTCAGACGCGGCACGCTCGATTTAGTACCGGTAGATTTCGGAGAGATCGTACGTCGCGGGTAGGAGAGGATCGGACACACGATCGGGGAGACCGAAACGATGTGAGTGACGCCGGGCCGGTGCGGGTGCCTCCCGCCGCCGGGCCGCGTCCGCGAGCAAGAGGGATGCAGCGAGCGAACCCCCCAACTCGCGAATATCGCCACTCGGATCACCTCGCCAGAGTCTCAAGTGCTCTCCGCCGCCGGCAACGCTCTCTCCTAGAGGGAGGGCTCCCGACGTCCCACAAGCGAAACGGCGCAAGTGACAACCGCGATCACAGTCCCGTTTGAAACTTAAAGCTGTTGTTTTAAAATAGAATTTGATAACTAGGTCACGAGATGAACACCTGACGTTCGGCGTCATATCGAAAAACGTATGCCCCCGTTGGCTAGGTGTAGCAAATACCATAACGAATACTTTGGCTGAACACGCGCCATATTATGCAACGTTACGTCTTGTATCCTACGGCCGAGCTTTTACAGTTCAGATGCTTTGTATTAAGGGGGGAGTTGTCCTTGTTTATTAATAAAAAGATTTTTTCCTTACATAACTTGCTGAGTTTTATAGCTTGTAGCAATTAGGATTACCTCCATGACATACGATTCGCAACCCGAACTTTTCTGTTAAGATGATTAAATTATGGTAAAACGCGTTCCCGGAAGTTCTTGCGAGGTGGGGTGTGTTCTCGAAGAACGCAACACAACAGCTATCCATCAATCAATTAGGAAAGGTTAACTCCTGTTATTTATTGAACATAAACTTGTAATGTTATGGTTTTGTTGCTTGCAGAGTTTCCGTGGGATTGCGAAAAAGTTTTTCTTCAAAACTAAACCTATTAATGTTATTTTTTGTTTGTCACTTTCAGCCAGTCACATAGTGAATATATGCAAAATGTAAGTGATTCTAGCAACTTTGTAAGTTTGAGTCAACAAAAAAGCTCGACATTTTTCTTAAAATAATGTGTTGTTGTGTTCTATAGATTTGTTTTTTTTTTTATTATAATTATCTTACATTATAATTTTATGTGCGCATCTTTCTCTGACAAATAAACCAATTTTTCTTTCTTTCTATGGGGTAAAGTACTAAACATACCTGGCTGTCAAACTAAATAAATACTCAAAATACTCTGTTGAATGAACAAAATGGTGGTTGTAAACCCTTGTAAAACATAATATTGTATCCACATTACAGCACAAGTGTACAAACACAGGTAATACAAACTACAGCGCTACTTCAGCCGGAAATCATTTTATTTCCGAGCGCACGGAAATAATTTTATGCGAGATCTGTATGGAATTAGGTTTTAAACTGCAAAAATGTTATAGTTCGATAGAAATTGTTATTTAGTTTACTCTACCGCTGCAAGTTTCTTTGTCTTTTGGTAGATTTTGATGTTGACGTCGCGTCGATCAAAGAAATTCGTGACGTAAGATTACTTAGTAATAGTAGTACCTAGTATTTTTTTTAAATTACTTTTAAGATGTTTTTTATTAATATTATTCATATATTTATTTGCATTCCATATTGTTCAATGGCTTAAAGCTAAGATCAGTTATGGACTTTAATTTACATATGTTTAGAAACAGAATCGTAACTATAAACATTTTATAACCTACAACTCAATCATGAAGATGAACAATCTAGTCGATTCCGTTGAAAGCTAGTTTACAACAAATAGAGTAGGTAGGGAGTAGTAATAAATTAAAACGACGACGTAAATGACGTAAAACTATTAGTATTAGTATTGCAATGTAACTATTCTGTCATTGTAATCTATACATAAATATAATTATAAATTAAAGTCGATTTTCGTGTCTGTCTTTTTTACGCAACGGATTTTGTTGCGAATTCATCATCTCAGGAATTTATTCCGGAAGGTTTATGTTAAACTTACATAAGATAGGGAAAACTCGATGTTTTGTCATGTCCTTGAAACCGTGCGAAGTAGCGGCTGGTCGCTAGTAAACTATAAATTAGAATGATTGTCATGAGTTTGATAAAACTCTCGGCAATGATTTAATGTATACCTTACCTTACCGAGATAAGAGTTACATTGGAATGACTTAGTGATGGTTTTACGTCGATCGTGAATGTTCTACTTTAATAGGATTGCCCACAACCATATCCTGAAAAATTCCTTTCCCCAAGTGTACAACAAAGGAAAGTATTAACAAACCAAGTAATTAAAGAATAACTCGAATATTTCAGATGCCTACCTAAACTATTTATGAAGCATTTAAATTGAAAATGGAAGCTCTTGCTAGCCATTCTAAATCGTGGTCGAAAGTAGGCAGGTGTCCAAAATGTGAACGCGGAAACGCGGTTAAAATCAATGTTTTGTTGAGAAGAAGCAAATTAGGGGAAAATATACCTGTAACTTCCAAATGATGTGAGAAGTCAATTTTGCTTTTATTTCTCATGGAAACCAACGTATTTAAAGATATTTCAGAAAAAGATAAATAAATAAAAGAATAATCTGAAATTATTCTTTTATTTATTTACAAAACTCATATTTATTTAAGTTCTTTTTCTAAAAAGAACTTAAATAAATATGAGTTTTGTAACTTATATTAAAGAGATCAGTCAACCTACCTATAATTATATCTATTTCAAAAGTATCTGATATACTTAAGTGTAAACAAACCCTGTTCAGGTGAAATTTTTACGCAATCAAGTACCTAACACTTCTAATCTTTATTTATGGTTTTACCTTTGTATACCAGCACTTCTTCTAACAGTTTAATATTATTTTGAATAACATTAAATTGTACCTAATTCAAAATCATCGACGAAAATTGAGGTAGGTACTTAACAAAATTAACTCCAACTGTCAAATGAAAAACGGTCTTTAAGGTGATTTAAAATTAGAATAGCGAGTTTCATCATTCAAAGATTTATTCCGGTCTACTAATCAAATCAAAGCACTCAATTTGTATGTGGCACAACAAATTGGCATTCATAGATACGTTTATTTGTTTACGTACATTTTCATCAAATACTTTTAGAATAGACCATAGGTACAAGCTTCCAGAGAGAAATAGAAACTGGCTTTTATACATAAACGCATTGAAAAGACAACCTACGTTACAAAACGAAAGCACACCATATTTCTATTTGAAAATCTCAGGAGCTTGAACTTCCGCGTGAAATCATAAAAGTAATTGCTCTGAGAAATCGCTAACAGGTAAAGGTATTCGCATCGGAAAACATCCTATCTTTTATTATATTATTTTTGTTACATTTCCCGCCATCCGTATGATGTTTATACATTTAAGGGCACGATCACACGTAGGTATCATAAACCACACCACATTGCAGCGACAAAATGTGGGCAAGTAGTGGTTACGTGTGAATAGTGTCGCTGCAGCTTCTTGCAGTTGCGTTGTGGTAACTACAAAATCAAATAAAGTGGTCGACGCAACGTTGTGTTTGCAATGTGCCCTGTTCGCTATTGCGCAACCTTGCTGGTGGTTGCGGTGTGACTTCGTTGTGGCTGCGATGTGGCCTTGATGTGGTCTGTATCGCCCACACGGTTGATTTCGACCACCAAATGTGGTCCGTGTGAATGAACTATTTATTTTTATACAAATCAGCGCCCATCCACGTGGTGTCGTTGTGGTGTGGTTATGGTGTGTTTCTGATACGTGTGATCGGACCCTAAAAGAGAAATGTAAGCGAACGATGGCCGGAACGTACCGACAGACCGGGCAACGGTAAACATGCGAGCTCCACCGAAACATTTTCAAGCTTTTTGCCAATTTTATTTCAATGGCCGTCGATATTTGCTTCACTTTACATTATAAGCATAGTTCGCTAAACAGACTTTCCTTTTGATATAACATAACAAGCTTTAAGGCCTTGACATACGTGCGTTTTCAGTGCAACGCTTGTCGATTTGCAACTGGAGGGAAAAGCTTGAGCTTCACATGATCGCGATAACGCAGCGATCGACGTGTTGCTGAAAAGGCTTTTGTGTTGATGCTATGGTAACTTTTAGCTGGCTCAAAATTATTGTTTTATATCGGAGGGGCAATTCACGTATTTTTATGAACTTTCACATTGTAAAAAATCTCAGTATCAATCTGTCACTGATGTCACCTCTAATTTGACAAGAAAAAATAAAACAATAATCAGCCTATAATCTTCCCACTGCTGCACGCGTAGCATGAACACTTCTATCTCTACGAAGAGTAGACACAATGCTTTCTATACAAAGTGACATTTCTTTTCTTCATTTTTGACATACCGCCTAGAAATCTTTCTACAATCTGTCATTTTGTCTTTCGTTTCAAATGATCTTTGTCTAGGTCCTTTTCACCTTTACTACAGGCGAATGATGACCCCAAAAATCTCATCAAATTAATTTCCTTATTGTTTTATCACGTTTAATATCGATCCATTAGGTCTGCGGGGTTTATGTAGACTATTTCAAAAGAAACTTTTCTATCCCAAATGTCAAAATCACACTGACAACTGTCAGTTGTCTAAGGTAGTGAAGAGATTTTGTAATCGCTAAAGACAGTAGAAAACTTTCTACTCGACGGCCACAAAGTATATGGTTATCTACAAAATTCCACTGTCAAATGATAAATGATAAATGATTTTATTTTTGTAAGTAGGTTTGTACAAACACTTTTACACGTCAATCATGGTTTTTTTTTAAACTAGATGAGGTCGGCGTTTCCTATCTGACTACTCTGAGAAGAAAGGCCGAAACAAACTCAGAGGTCACAGTCTCTTTTAAAGTCCAGACATAATCTTGGTCAGGTTATATGAAGACCATGTAGATCGATGTCTGAGACGGTCTTTTGAAGAAAGAACCACACAGATTGAGAGGACCTGTCCAGTCAGTGCACGCATTTGTCAGAAATCGTGCAGCTCAACTCAAGACTTAAGGAGCTTAACGATTCGACGAACAATACCAAAGAAAGGACATTTGGGTGGGCCACATAAATTACTCAAACTGCCAGACCAAGAGAAAAAAAAAACTAACAGAACAGAGAGAATAATAAAAAAATTATATAAAAGTAATAAAATGACCCACATCGTCTTCACATTCACAAATCACAATAAATAAAATAATGTAATACTTTACAAAGTAAGCAAATGTCATTGTTTAAAGATCCACGAATGACAGCCGGGACCAATTAACGTACTTTCCGAGGCACGGAGGGGTCTCGGTGTAAAGATGGTCACCCATCCACGGCAAGCGTAGCTTAACGTGATCGATCAACTTATGCCTTATAATATTTTACCTTATAATGTGACTTTTAATATCAGTAAAAATTAAGAATCAAAAAGAAAAAAAAAATCGTATGACAAAACAAAGAATTCTGAGTCGAATTCAGTAAAAAAGTGAATTTCGTAAAAAGTGCAGTTGACTCTTTCTACTTTGCTGTCATTTTACTGTCTACACGGAACGTCATCTTTGTCTACTCTTCCGTCGACAAACCGGTGCTGCTACGGGTGCTGGAAAACAAGCCTCCTCTCTTTTAAGAGGGAGTTGAGTAAGTTTGTGTAATTTATTTCATCACCACTGTTTTCAATACGGTGAAGGAAAACATCGTAAGGAAACCTGCATGTCCTCTAACTTACCTGTACTTATTACTGACAAGTTTTTGACATTTTGTCGCTGAGTTGAGATGTTGAACATTTTTAAATACGGGAATTGGCCATATAAATAAACTGAAATGCAATAAAAAGTAATTCAAAAAAATTAAACGTCGATTTAATTTTTTTTTATTACTTTTTATTTCGTAATTTTTAGTTTTAAGTGAAAACTGGAATATTTGTTTGTAATAAGTAGGTAATAGTTTGTAGGTAGTAGTTGTCTGTGTGGTGCCGGACTTAAAGAATTGCACCACCCCTTACTTCCCGTGGGTGTCGTAAAAGGCGACTAAGGGTCTTACCGGAGAATGGGCAGCAGCGTTCTCTATTTATTCCACCATGATACCATACTGCGATCGCCAACCCGCCTGCCAAGCGTGGCGATTATGGCAAACCCCCCCAAAATTGGGGGAGGCCTATGTCCAGCAGTGGACGTCTATCGGCTGAAACGACGAGGTAATAGTTTTGTTGTAAATATTGCACTAGAATTTGACCAAGGTTATGAGATGTTTTCCCTTTGACACTACACCCGTAGCTAGTATCAATAAGCCAGGCCGTCATACTTACACGTATTGGTCCATATCTTGAAAATTACTGAATCGGTTTTGATGAAACTTGCACTGTTCCCTAAATTGAAGTAAATGTAAACCAATAAAAAGAAATGGTCACGATGTGATTAATAGTTGCGGAGAAATGCGTGGACAAACATACATACTTACATACATAAATCTATAAAACTTTGTATATTTGTTTGGAAGCCCTAATAGGGTGTCATATGTGAATATAATGCAATTCCAATAATATTACATACATACGTGTCGAATTGATAACCTCCTTTTTTTTGAAGTCGATAAAAACTATCATTAATCGCTTCTGCTAAATTGGTCTGTAAGTCGTCCTTACAATATATAAATAATAAAAATAAAAACGTAGTTCAACCTTACCTTATATTTTTATCAAACCTTCCAAACCGTCAAAGATCTGGCATGAAAAAAGTATCGAAACAAATTATATCATATATTCTTCACGGTTATAATTCCCGATGCGATACGCAGGGTAGATTATCGAATACCCGCAGTTTGCCGATGTATAGAGTCCCGTTGGGATAGGGATCCGGCCTATTCATTGGGAACGTTCCATTCCTCTATAACTGGGATTTTCTTTTGTAATAGAAAAACCCAATTACTGGTTTACGGTAGAAAGTTGAAAAGTCGTGTTTACAACCGAAAATCATTGAATTGAGTGTTTACTAAGATTATAGGTACATAAATATGTAGGTTAATTAACATTTTTACCGACTTCAAAAAAAGGAGGTTATCAATTCGACACGTAGGTATTATGTAATATTATTGGGTCTGCATTATATTCACATATGACAATCTATTAGGGCTTCCAAACAAATATACAAAATTTTATAGATGTATGTATGTTTGTTTGTATGTATGTTTGTATGTATGTTTGTATGTATGGATGTATGTTTGTCCACGCATTTCTCCGCAACTATTAATCGGATAGTGACCTTTGTTTTACTGGCTTACATTTAGCTTAGTTATTGGCAAAAAAATAAAACTAAAATACAGATCCCAAGAGATCGACTTCCGAAATAAAAGTTGTTTCATAATTTTGAGTTAATTTCTTTTTGAAATCGATTTAATTTTTTTAAATTACTTTTTTTACTGATCCACATTACTTATTTCCGAGGGGCTTATGGCTAAGTAATAACAGCCGCACGATAGAGATAAGCTACGCTTGTCGTGGTTAGTCAGTGGATGGGTGACCACCTTTACATACTAAGACCTTTCCGTGCCTCGGATAGAGCGTTAAGCCGTTAATCCCGGTTGTCATTCGTGGATCTTTGACAGTCGTTACGAGTCGTCAGAAGCCCGAAAGTCTGACAACCAGTCTTATTATTCCCAGTCTTATTTTATTATTTAGATATTTCCACGGGATCGAAACTCATGTGGGTGAAACCACGGGGCACTGCTAGGTGTAAATAAATGATATTTGCTGACTTGCTGTTCCTTATAAATAAATAAATAGAGCTCCATTTCGTATTCGCTCTACTTACAGTCACTTGTTATTTCACCCCGCTCTCGCTGCGTCCGCGCCCTTACAACAATACGGCACGTTTATGTTCCCAGCACGCGTGACTTTGCATGACACAAACCAATATGTCTCACACCAATGTGCCACAAATCGATCCTGATACGGTTTGTCACCCCTTTGATGGATGGATTGCCGTTTCATTTACCCAATTGCCTGTTTATACGTAGTTTTTCCTGTTAAGTTCATACAACTAAGTGTGGATAGGATTTGTGTTCAAATCTCGCGTGTTTCCTTGGAGGATTGTTATACTTTTGTTAATAAAGTATAACCATCCTTTTGTTCCAACTGCTGTGACACAGGCCTCCTCTCTTCGAGAGGGACTTGACTGTAATCTACCATGAGGGCCCAGTGCGGGTTGGTAGGTCTTCGACATCTTGTTTGGTTCTGGGACATGCCGGTTTCCTTACGATGTTTTGTTTCAAAATCAAAATGTTTTATTTCACATAAACCTACATGGGCACTTATGAAACGTCAGAAGCTGGGTGCACGGTTCCAATTGGTCGTTTCCTATGGAGAAGAACCGGCAAGAATCTCCATAACCGGCAAGAAACTCCATATAATGTTAATAGGTAATGGTATTTAGTGTCATTTAATAAGTCTATTAGGCCGCTCCTAGGTCTCCTACAACACCCTGTCCTTCGCCTTCCACATCCATTCTGTCCCAGCCACCTTTTTAAGGCCGTCGGTCCATCCAGCTTGGGGGTGTCCCACACTATGCTGGCCTGGGAGAGGCCTATATCCAATAGTGGACTGTGATAAACAGAGTTGATTTGATTGAACAAAACTATTGTCACTCAGGCACCTGCCTTCTCTTCTGTCATTTAAGCTCGCCCTCATATCTGGTATTATAGGTTATCGTAATTAAGGATTCTCTAGTGATAAAATGAAAGCTACATTCACAAACACACTTCAGCTTTACCTAAGTTTCCACAGGGTGTTTTTATAAAAACACTACACGTCAATTCTTTTGTACGGTCACTATTATATACTAGGAATTTTCTATAAGAAGAGAATATTTTGTCTTTTCCACAGCAACTAAACTTGGTAAACCAATAAATGAGTCATATGGTTTTTAAAGTGAAAACTTCTATAGGAGCGTTGGACATTTTATGAAATGGATAAAAAAAACCCATTGAACTCGCGATACAGTTACCGTAACCTACACCACGCGTGTTTTGTTTATAAGACGATTAAAAAAATACGCACATAATTGTTCAAGTTTTCACTTCTGTCGGCACTCCCGGAGTGACAGTGTTTTTAGGGTTCCGTACCAAAATGGTAAAAAGGAACTCTTATGGTGAGACTCAGTTTGTCTGTCTGTCTGTCTATCTATCTGTCTGTCACAGCGGGATATCTCAAGAACTACTAATGCTATCAACTTGAAATTTAGAATAATTTTAGATGACGTTTGCTCAATGATTTTGCAAATTAGAAAGCAATAAAAATATATGTACTTTTATAAACACTACTTGTGAACAAAAGAATTTAATAGAGATTATTTTAAAACTGCTAACCTCGGATACTTCTATTCAATTTGAGACAACGTAAAAACTTAGTGACGACATCGTAACTAGGTTTTGTAAGGTCAGATAGGCAGTACAGGCTACATCTGGTAAAATACTGGTATTCAGCAGCATCCGGATAGAATGGAAGTTGGCCCTAACTTAGTTGGGAAAAGGCTAGGGCAAATGATGAGGTTAATGAGATTCATTTCGAACACCACAAAGTTGATAATTTGATGAATGAAACCCCATCAATAAATTCTATTTAGATCCACGAATGTGATTTGTCAAACAAAATATTGTGAATTCATGAAATGAGAGCTCTTCGATATTCGATTCGCGGCTAATACTGACCGTCAATTTGATAAAGAGCTTTGGTATTATGTCATTGAATTTGAATACTAGCTGACACTGATCATATTATATTCGAATTTGGTCTCAAATGCGTATCCTCCTTACTACATCCTACTATACTTAGAATAATTATAAACGCGAAAGCTTGTGAGGATGGATAGATGGATGGCTGGATCTTTGTTACTCTTTCACGCAAAAATTACTGAACGGATTTTGATGAAACTTTATATCTATTAATAAGTATAGCTTAAACATCAGAATAACATATAGGATACTTTTATACAGATATTCCCGCTTGATCGACACTTTTGCGGGTGAAACCCCGGGGCAATGCTAGTCCTTTATAATTATAAGTTTTTTTCATATTAACTACAAATAATTCATTAAAAATTGTGTAAAATTTAATTATGCAAGTGTTAGATAGTTTTATTAGTGATAAAAAAAATTGTAACTTCAAAAATTAGGAATAATAAATGTCAAGATCAAATTGTAATTTATTATTATTTTCTCAAAAAAACTCTTTTGGTTTCATGGCTAACATTGGTCATTGAATCGTAATAGACACATTTTTTTATAAAAATAAGGTAAGGCACATTTTTAACCTAACAAGGTACAAAACAGAAACCATAGCCTACAAAATATTTCAAGCCTGCTGCATTCAGACAGTTGGCAACATCGTCAGCCATAAAATATTTCGTTGTTATAAATTATTTGCCAATATTACTCAATTAAGTTATGAAATATAGCGCTGCGCGAGTAACTATTCATTATTCTTTGCAATAATTAATATCGTAACACTTAATATTAAACTGGACTTACAAAAATCGTGTGAAAACTTTCCAAAATGCTTTTTTTACCCATAAATATTCACTGTATTCTAACTTTCTGCACCTTCTGAAACAATGAACAGATGCAAAGTGGCTTTTATTCTCAACTAGCTAACCCAACAGACTTCGGCCTGTCCAAACGTCCATAGAAAAATAGACCTTTAGTTTTCTCGATCTTCAAATTTTTCGGGAGTTTTTTCAAATTTTTCTTTCCATAACAATCTCTCAGACCAAATAAAAAATAAAAATATAGCGCTGCGAACAATAAAGTGAAGCATGCAAAAACTACACCTCCGTTCTGTGCATACACGCTCACACGCACACATTTACAACCATTTTCAATCAAACTGCACCTCACTATGTGCACACATGTTTACGAAACCGGCTTCACTTTACTGTTGACAGCCCTCTGTCTTGGTTTTTTATTTGGTCTGAGTTCGGACTGTTAAGAACAATCAGGGTAAAATTTTGTTATTTTTATTTCTTAATTGTTGTTTACTGACTTAAGACTTACTCTAGATTAATTTTAATTCAAAAGTTTACAAACAATTATAAACCAAATCGGTCCAGGGTCGTAGCACACGTATCAAATCAGAAAGGGATCGGCACCGTATCGCCTTTCGCCGTCAACCTAACGTAAGCACGTAACCAAAGCGGATCAGAAGCTCCGATACGTCGACTCGGCTACGACTAGGCGACACGCCGCGCTTACGGCTCGCCGACTGCTGGTTGATGGTTCAGCAGGCAGGCCGGAGGGGTGAGAGGGGAAAGGGTGGACGAAGAGACGTAGGCTGGTGCACGGAGAGACGTAAGCGCGGGGACGACAAGCCGTAAGCGCGGGGATGACGAGCTGGAATGCACCGCACCGCGATTCGTGACCTTGTCCCGAGGCGAGGCGATTACGTTACGATTCCGACTAGTGTGCGTTGCACGGGTATCCCGAGATTCATACAAAGAACGGCTCGTGTTGATACGGTGCCGATCCCTTTCCGGTTTGATACGTGTACTGTGACCACCGGCTGATTTTTTTCCGTCTGGACAAAAACAGGGCGGGCATAAAAGGTGAACGGAGTAGAAGCCTTTATAGGTAGATAGATTCAAAACAGCTTTGAATACTTACACCATCAATCATTTCATCACCAACATACCTTTATTAAATACAGACAGACAACATAACACAACGCCTAATAATCACACGTCCATACCGGCTACAAATAGGACAGACCGCAAATTGCCAGCAATATTAGCCGATCTACAGTCTATAGGTCTATAATATCTTGACATTCTGCACTGAAACTCAATAACCAAACGACCATGACTAAACTCTATCTAAGTAACTAATAATAATATACTATCGTCTGAGTGTCACAGTGTAAGGAGTAAATGGAAGGAACCTTTTAACTTTTACGAGTTTTTATTCTGACAAGTTTGGTGTTCTTGAAAACAACGGCAATGGTAACCTTGCCAGATGTTTCAGCTCCTGTTAATTATTTGCAAAGTCTGAAACTGTTCAAACATATCCAATTAAGTATATCATTAGTAACATGCAAATCAGTGTTATTTTGCCTTACATGGTTGACGAGTTTAAGTCCTTAACTCAATTCTCAGCTCCCTCTAACATCAACATACGCAACGTAGCAACCCGCGTGCTTACTTTGAATCTAAGGAAAGCCGTATATGAGCATACACAAGTTTAACTTTTGACCGTTTTGCAATTTTGGCATCTATGCAACCAATGACCATACGATCATCAATCCATTTGGCACCCATACAACTCACGTATTTTCAACAAGATTATCATCATCAAAAAAACTTCTATTCGTAAAATATTATATTACCACTAAATTCACTCGTACATACAGGGTGTGTCGTAAATAGTGGTCCAGAGTAAAGGAGTCGATACACTTTACTCTTATGTATCACATTCTGAAATTTTTAACCATTTTCAGTTAAGGGTCTCCGAAAAAAATATGTTGTTTTTTTAAATGTCTGTACCTTGCTTTACGAATTTGGCTGTAATTTCAACAAATATCAATATTTTTTAATTATGTTTTTTTATTATTACTCTTGAATATGTGTACTATCATATCCTAACCCTTTTTAGGGTTCCGTAGTCAACTAGGAACCCTTATAGTTTCGCCATGTCTGTCTGTCCGTCCGTCTGTCTGTCTGTCCGTCCTCGCTTAATCTCTGTGACCGTTAGCACTAGAAAGCTGAAATTTTATAGGAGTACGTATATTAGTTAAGCCGACAAAGTGGTAAAATAAAATTTTGGAAAATATTTTTTTTTAGGGTAGCTCCCCTACATGTGAAGTGGGGATGAATATTTTTTTCATCATCTACCCCATCGTGTGGGGTATCGTTGAATAGATCTTCTAAAATGGCTTTGGGGTTGCTAAAATTATTTTTCGATTTAATGCTCCATTTACGAAATATTAAAGTTTAAAGTGCAAATTTTTGTTCCAGTAGGGCGTCCCCCCCCCCTCTAAAAGCTAAACTACTGTCTTGAAAAATCTGGAAGAATTCTCGATGATAGTGCATTTCATGAACTTCAAAGGAAAAGTATAGCGGTTAAGATAACTTTATTAGTTTAGCAGTAATAGTCGTTGAACTTGGGTGTTGGATAATGTTGTACCAAATACAAAGATGAAGTAGTTGTTTGTTTATAATGGGTAAAGACTTGCATTGAAAAACCAATATATGTTTTTTTTTTACCTATTCAGAATAAAGAACAACAGAATCGTACTACATTGTGATAACGGGCTACTACGGAACCCTACACTGTGCGTGGCCCGACACGCACTTGGCCGGTTTTTTATATTGTAAAGTTAAAGGTACTTAAAGAAATTAATTTGTTTCCAATTTCAATACTGATCTCCTGCAAATCATATGACTTTAGGAGCATATTGTCTAAAAAAAATGTGTAACTGAAAATTGTTTAATTATTTCGGTATGTGATACATAAGAATACAGTGTATCGACTGTTTTACTCTGGACCACTATCTATACATATAATAAATCTGTAGAAGGGTCAATTCTGTACATTGAAAATATTGAAAAAATAAATAGCGGGGGGTGTTGCTGGATCGATACCAAACCCAAATATGTGATTAAAAAAATTTTTGTCTGTCTGTCTGTCTGTCTGTATATGCAGGCATCACGTGAAAACTAACGGTTCGATTTCGATGAAACTTGGTATAATTATACCTTATTATCCTGGGCATAAAATAGGATACTTTTTATCCTGGAAAAATACGTAGAAAAAAAAATCTTATTTTTCGGTTTTATTCATAGACGTTGTTCTGTAGAACCGCGAACACACGTTGCATTAGCCGTAGTGGATAATTTTCCATTTCAATTTAAGAGAATACAGTTTCCTGTAGCTTTGTGTTACGCCATGACAATAAATAAGGCTCAAGGTCAGACCCTAGGAGTTGCTGGCGTAGATCTTACCGCGAGTTGTTTTTCACACGGGCAACTTTACGTAGCTCTTTCCCATGTGAGCAGTTCAAGAAATCTTCATGTTCATATTCCGGACGAGCTCACTAACAATGTTGTGTATGCTGATGCTCTCAATTAACTTTCTGTCGCATTGTCACGATCACTTTTTTATTATTGCAAACTTTTCGTCATTGTCAGTAATTTACTGCTACTTATCAAGGTCGGAATTACTATGAAAAAAATACTTACTACAGAACGCGAGCTCAACAGCAGTAGCTCAATAGAGGGATCTCCTTAATTATTATAGGCTTAGCCGTATTTGGGTCCAATAGATATTTATAAGATGTCATTGTCAGAGTTACTCAAAATGGAGAAATAAACCATCCACGCGAAGACCGACATCCGCGCGGACGGAGTCGCGGGCGGAAGCTAGTTTAAAATAAAATCTGACCTGTTTATGTAAAATAAAATCACTTTCTGTGTGTATCTGCCTGTTTGACCGCGTTGCTCTCCTAAGCGCAACAGATTTTGATGCGGGTTCATTCAAAGAATTTATGCCAGAAGGTTTATTGCTTAATACATAAATATTAAACTAACAGAAAATAAAAAAATCCAGATGAAGTTCCAAATCCAGGTCAAGTTGCAAAAGTCGTGCGAAGCAGATAATGAATAGTCTATAATGTATTCTGTTTACCTATGAGCACTCCATTTACCAACTATTCCGTGTTGTCCACGTAATGCGGATGTTTCCCGCGCTCAACTTAAACTAACTTCCGGTTCCGGTGTAATCGCATTTCCTTTGTTTCTGGCGGCGCCGGTGAAAATGTGCAAGCAAAATGTTTATATAGAAAGTTAATTTTGTCGATAATGTGGTCATATTACTTAGTTGTGAACCAAAATCCATATCGACTCTTTGGAAACGTGTTTTAATAATTTTAAGGTGTATAAAACAGCGGGGTGGGGTTTTTCAAATTGTCTGTGTGGTGCCGGACTTAAAGAATAGCACCACCCCATACTTCCCGTGGGTGTCGTAAAAGGCGACTAAGGCGCGTACCGGAGAATGGGCAGCAGCGTACTCTATGCATTCCACCACAATACCATACTGCGATCGCCAACCCGCCTGCCAAGCGTGGCGATTATGGCAAACCCCCCCCTTTTGGGGGAGGCCTATGTCCAGCAGTGGACGTCTTTCGGCTGAAATGATGAAAACAGCGGGGTAGTTGCGTAATACACTAGCAGTAGCAATGATTTACATTTTGACAGTTTAACAACGTTCATTGCGGTATTTACGTTGTTGAGCAGACAAATGTTTCAAACATATGAAGCAATGGATTAGCAATACCCTTAACAATGGAATACTATAATTATTTTTCGATCTTTTATTATTTTTTTATTGTTGAAATGATTATTCTTTAACAGTCTTAAGAACTTATTTTTGTGTTTTTAATGTTCTGTTTGATTTGTGCTATTTTAAATTTATTACAGTATTATTATTTCTCTTTGATTTACTTAATTTATTGTTATTTTGTTATTTTAAGAGATTGTTTTAATAATAAGAATATTTCTTGACATTTGCACGTCACATCGTGTGGCAAACATGCCTTGTACCTAATAATGTTGTTACCATCTTGCAAGCATGACATGTATTTTCTTGTATATGTGACACATGTTATCATCTTATCTTATCATATTATAAGTGATTCAGGTTGTAATTGAAAGTGTGTTACGCAATTAGGGTCGTCGTTTCAGCCGATAGACGTCCACTGCTGGACACAGGCCTCCCCCAATTTTGGGGGGGTTTGCCATAATCGCCACGCTTGGCAGGCGGGTTGGCGATCGCAGTATGGTATGATGGTGGAATAAATAGAGAACGCTGCTGCCCATTCTCCGGTAAGACCCTTAGTCGCCTTTTACGACACCCACGGGAAGTAAGGGGTGGTGCAATTCTTTAAGTCCGGCACCACACAGAACTCGCAATTAGGGTGCTGTTCACATATAACACTAAAGCTAGAGCGAGGCCGCCACACAGCGGCCGCAACTTAGCGTCGGATGACGTCACTGAAACGATATTTATGAATGTGTAATAAGTCGATGTTTCCTTTTTTTTTTTTTTGCGTATGGGAAATCATCAAATGACTCCTCCCGCTCTGGGTGAAGCGGAAGGGAGTGTCAGACTCTTACTGACTAAAACCCACCCGTGTTCCTTCCTTAGCCCTTTATGTTCCGGGCCAGCGGTAACCCTTTCGGACAATCCCGCTGACCCGGCAGGCTTCGGCCCTAAGGGGCCCCTCATCGATGCTGACATCTCTTTGAGGCGCGCGTGGAACACGTACGCGCCGTCCGGCACGGGCCTGGTCCTGATCGGGCGGTGAGCTACCCATTACTCTCCGCCCGCAGGCCCGCGCCTACGGTGGCTGGGAGTCGTCACGCGGCTCCCGACGCCTGGGGCGTTCCCCGCGGCGGCTGAGACGGGAGGCTCTCTCCCTGAACCGTCCCGCCACCTCCTTCGCTAGCATTCTTTAAGTCCGGCACCACACAGAACTCGCAATTAGGGTGCTGTTCACATATAACACTAAAGCTAGAGCGAGGCCGCCACATAGCGGCCGCAACTTAGCGTCGGATGACGTCACTGAAACGATATTTATGAATGTGTAATAAGTCGATGTGTTTCCTTAGACAGCGTTTTTTGACACCATAGGATCAAGCACCAGTGCCAGCATTTTCGTGACGGCCGTTATGTGGCGGTCACCGCTCTTCTAGGAAACTGTAGCTTAAGTGCTATAAGGGACTCTTCAAGTCCCTTATAGTACTTAAGCTACAGTAGCTTAAACATCTATAGAACTTCTTTAAAATACTGATAAAATATCTTTACATATTCCCGAATAAACTAGCACTGACATAACTAAACAAAAATAGCTTTTAAAAATACTTGACACTTGCTTGAATGTTCGAATGGAACCCGCGTTAAATTATATCCTGCTCTGTACAAGGTAAGGCTACGTAGTTAGCCTCTACAGTACTTACATAATCAGCCTATAATGTTCCCACTACTGGGACACGGGCCTCCTCTCGGTGAGAGGGAGTGGGCCGTAATCCACCACGCGGGTCCAGTGCGGGTAGGCAGATGTCACATGTCCTCGAATTTTTGGATCTAGGACATGCCGGTTTCCTTACGGTGTTTTCCTTCACCGTTTTGAGAGCCACTAGTCTACAGTACTTATCAAAGTAAAATCAGGAGTATTATTTTATAAGGTACAAAAAATAAAGAGTATAATATTTTTAAAAGAAAAATGTTTTATTTTTCTTCATTCTTTTGTAACGAAGGCTATTTTAGCTAAAATGGCGGGTGTGGAAAAATTAAGGATAAAATATTAATTACAGAAAATGATCGACAGTTTTGTAGTCGAAATTTAGAAAGGGCAAACTAAATTTTACAGTAACCGTTTTTGCTTCGTCGCCTTCTAGGCGATTTCTTAGTAGTTTATACTTAAACCGGCTCCACTACATAGTTGCTCATCCGGTGCTGTCCCTGGTGGCATCCATTTGAACCTTCGATGTATTTCTTTATCACGTTATAGAGTCTTCACTTAGTTTTGGAGTCGAATTTCTATATTAGTGTTCATTTATTACGAGACAGAGGTACAGAGGTCTAGATTGTTCTTACGTAAGATCTCAAAATTAAGCAAAAATTAAAGATTTAATTTTTTTTGCTACTTTTTCTTTGCAATCTTACGTAAGATTGAAAGGGGCGGAGGGAGATAATCCAAGACTTATTTTTTCTTAGGTAGGGAGTCAGAAAGTGCTCAAAATGGTCTTACGTAATAAATGAACAGCCCCTTAGACCTCCGTTAAAAACATTTAATGATTTCACAACCTCAAAAAAAAAAAAAGTACATCCACATTTGGCCAGCTATGTTCAAGTTCCATGTAATAGGGTGCTAGCCTATTGTCATGAACCGGGCACAAATCGGGCACCTACTGAGAAATTCCTGATAGAAAAAGCCCAATTACACTTTGACCGACGGGAATTGAACACTGGACTTCTAAAACAACGAGCCAGTTACTCAAAACCCGCCCTACACTGAAAGAAAAAACCAGTAAATAAAAATGAAAAAACATTATTCTGAACTGCTTGAAACAGTTCCATACGAGCCTAACGTTCAAATCAGTACCTATTTTTTACTGAAACAGTTAAAGCTTGATGCAAAATGTTACCGTCATGAAAGTAAACTTTAACGTTATAAGTAGCTAAAAGGTCACAAAATTAACTGTTTTATTAATTTGGTGATATCGTTCAAACCATTGAAAACTTACATTACAGTAATGTTGGTTTTCCTTTTTTTTCAGTAAATAGTATGTTCAATCATTAAAAGTTACTGTTTTGTCTTTTATTGTTTTGCAAACGTTTCTTGTTACTGTATAAAATCAGTAAGTCTATTATAAGAAATATTTTTTTTCAGTGTACAGTTACCGGCACGTAACTTGGCAAGAGATTTTCGTAGTGGGGGAAGTTCGCGCATATCAAAATGTATGAAATTGTGCGTGCGCAAACTTCCCCCACTACAAAAACTCTTGCCAAGTTACGTGCCGGCAACTATACTACAAATTTAGGTATGTCACAGCCATTGTATTTTCCCTATCAATAGTTAAATTCACCAGTTTATATGTAAAACTTGTCATTAATTCTGGTGGAATACGTAATTTCAACGCAACGACTGTTAATTACAGCAATTGATTAGTTTGTGACGCTCACGCATCTAATTAATCCGTTGATACTGTGACGTCATATATATTTTGTATAGAGTGGACTGATTCTGAGGGTAACTTACGTCAGATATAAATGCTATTTTGTTTATAGTGATTCCAATCAGGGCCGTCTTTACCCCTGCCCTGCCCTGGGGCAAAAGCAAACCTACTAATATTTCATAACCGGGGGGCTAGAAATTTATTGTAAATCGCACTGCAAATCACTTATTTTGTCATTGTATCGGGTACGAATAATGCGTAGAATGGAACGACGGCTGCAAATAATGTATTTTAATAGAGCAGGCCCGGGCCCCCGAAGATCACTTGCCCAGAGTGCCCAATGGAAAAGATTCCAATGGTGTGTGAACCAAACCAATCGTAAATAGACTAACCACTATGAATAAATACTTGAATCATAATCAACCTATAACATCCCCGCTGCTAGGACAGGACACAGCCCTCCTCTCTGTGAGGGGGAGTTGGCCACGCGGGCCCAATGCAGGTTGGTAGATGTCACATGTCTTCGAATTTCTTGTTCTAGGATATGCCGGTTCCCTCACGATGTTTTCCTTCACCGTTTCAGAGCAGTGGTGATGAAATAATTTACACAAAGTAAAGCCACCTGTCTAGGTTCGAACCTGCGAGCAACAACTCGTTACTTGCGGCCGTTACCACTTGGCCACCACTGCACATACCTACTAAGAAAGAAAATACATTTATTTAGCAACAGACCAAAGCCTCCTCTACACGTAGATAGATTCATCAGCAGATGGCCATCTGCGAATGCCTCCGCCGACGCATCTGCCGCCGTCAAATACCTACCACAGAATATAAAATTACCCCGCCTACACGTCGGCGGAGGCATTCGCAGATGGCCATCTGCTGATGAATCTGTCTACGTGTAGAGGAGGCTTAAAAGACACACAATACAGGACACTTAAATTAGAGAGAATACTTGAATATTTATCTTGAATTTAAAAGAATTATACAATACTTACAATAAATTAAAATTTTCAATAACCTAAATTTAACTTTTTAATAGGTACCGGTCGCCAGTCATAATCTTTATTGCAAATAAAGATTATGACTGGCGACCGGCTTATGATTAAGTCGGTTTTTTTAAATTAGATACCTATGTGGTTCATCTGAAATCAAAATAGCATAATTATGGCCCCCGTAACAAAGTATGAAAATATTCAGAAAAAACAGTCTATATAATTAGAATAGCTTTGCTTCGTCCGCATGAAATTTCACCCTCCCCCTTTGGAATAGAATTTCGAAAAACCCTATCTTTGTGGATACCTATTTAAACTCTTCACAAAGAACACAATTTCATGTCTCTAGGACTAGCGGCTTAGGCTGTGCATTGATATAACAGTCAGTCAGGACTTTGAATTTTATATACATATAAAAAATATATTTCAAGAACAATCAACTAACTAAATAACATTCGTTTTGATAGTACGAAGTGACCTCAACTATCGTAACGTAAAATATAGCGGAATAGATGCAACAACCCTATAATAAACGCGGTGCTCACAGAATCTGTTATTAGATTTAGAAGTCAAAGCATAAACTGAATATCTATGAGGCGGCGTTTGAGATGCTCTATTAGATCGCATTAAATTGGAAGTAACTCGACACAGTTTGTAGCCTTTGAGGCCCGTCCACGTGAATGGGATATAGAACGTAGACCGCTTATTATTTATATTTTATGTTTTTTTTTTTTTGATAAGGCATTTATTTATTCGCTAACTTACATAAATGATACTAACTTTAAAATATATGAGGAAACAGTTTATTGGGAATCAAAAAACTCGTCTGCATCGCTGTCAATGGTAAAACTGCCCAAAAGGCTGGCAGCAGTGCCACGTTGAGATGTCAATGTTGATTCTTAGACCAAAAAATAGGCCAGCTCCCTGGTCACGTGAAGAGTCGGCCAACCGCTAGGCGATGCCTGTCAGTATCGCGGGTTGTTCGAAAGAGATACCGTGGCCCCTGGCACAGGCAACTGGAGGAACACGGTGGGTTTTAGTCAGTAAAAGTCAGACATGCCCTCCCGCTCCGCCCAGAGCGGGAGAACTTATTTGATAATATCTCACAAAAAAAAAAATGCCCCGAAATACTCGGTGAGCACTCGGACTCCAAGGCACTTGTGTAGATTAGGAAAAGAATGTTATACATTGTAGGTTGGCTACATAGTGCCTGCTTGTGTCATCAGCTGCAGCGCAGTTAAGTTACAAGTTTATTTAAAAAAAAGTTAATTTAAGTTTATTTTTAAACAGTCAAATACAAAGTCCTTCTCTAGATAACAAACTCTGCATTTACTGAAGCTTAGTTTTTAGGTTGATTCAGGAAATACCACTCCTCGGTCAATAGGTAAATTGTTTTTGACATTTTCAAAAAAACTAGAACGCACCACGTTGATATTGTTTTTACTAAGAACAAACAAGTTGACACAAAACGTCAATTTGCCAGCAGCCATTCTGTACAACTGTCAAAGAATGACAGTTGTGATTTGAAATACGGACAATATAAGTTGGTAGTTGAAAAGCATTGCCATCCAACGAGGCAATGCTGCCAGCCATAAGGGCACTTATCCCATTGACAGCGATGCGGAACTTTGAACCTTATGCTTTAGTGGTAAAGTTGAAAATCTATTAAAGAAAAATTACATTTGATAAACAATACATACAGCAGTAACGATCAGACTGTAGGTACCTATCCCCACGTGTCCTTGTCCATAGTCAATTTGACAATAAGGTCTTCACGGCATCTTTTAAAAAGTGTTCTTAAGATTTCTGTGGCTCGTCGCCAACTCTATACTTCCTCTGATTCATACTCTATACCCAGTTAACCGGTTAATCTACTGGGGTTAACCGTTTTTTGACAGCTGCCTTAGAACGTAACTATTCCAGATTACGTAAAGGTTGACTTTAAAATGCGTAATAAATAAATATCTATACTGCCTTATTGAATTATCTTATGTATGACTTCTTACAGACAATATAATACCGTACGTGTATCAGTTTTGACAAAAAAATATAATTGTTATGTGTTTCAAATTGTTATCACTTAGTGTCCAGACGCACTAAGCCATGCCGCACTACTGAAGTTCCGCGAATGATTTGACGTTCCGACGTATTTATTTATTTATTTATTTATTCACTAGTAGGTACACATACATTTTATACATTTAAGTTGGTGCCAACATAAACTCATTAGAGTTTTACCGTGCACCAAAATCATCGACTACATAATTTAGAGAATTATAACCACTTACGTAGGTACTTAGATAAAAAGTAACAACAAAAAAATAAAATTACATCGGGTATAAGCGAACTATCTGCTAAAAACTAACTAGTGCACATCAGTGACCAATCCGGCCGTCCATCCTTAGAACAAAAAGTGGTGGAAAGTTTTATGAATTGATACAGGCTGTTCCTAAGATTACCTATATGTTTTTAGTAATAGTTAAATTTAAATTTTATTTGTGTTATGATATTATTGTTAGGTATTATTTTTGCTTTAAAATTATTTAGCTATAATGAATTAGATAATATATTTTTATTAATGTATATATATTTGCCGCTGAACTTACGCCCGACCGAAGTTCGGCTGTACGCTATAACGCAACGTAATTTCGGTATAATGTTAGCATTGCAGGCGTAATCATGTCGAGCTTCGGTCGCGTACCGTCGGCATTGTGTGTTTAGACACTTAGCGTACTAAGTGAAGGGATCGAATGTAATCGCTTCAAGTGAATATATCAAAAATAATATAATATCAGTATAGAAAAACCTTGGATCCACTCAAAAATCAATAAAATGTATAAACCATAGATATCCGAATATAAACTATTTGCCAGGATACGGATTTGCCACCATAAACAAGATGTTAATGTTTTATTTCCATTTTAAAAATTTCATAACACGTTATGCATAAAAAACGGTAGTAAACCCCATATTTATGTGTAAACTACAACACAATTAATACGGCAAATTTTATTTTTACGTTGTTTCTACTATACTCGTAAAACCTGCATACTTTATACCAAAGTAAACAAAGTGGCTAATTTATATTGTTTCGTATTTCACAATAAAAAAAAACATACACAAAGAAACCACATAATTTTTTATTTTTCAGCAAAAATAGATAATCGATACTACAATCAAATTAAAGAGTAAATAATCGAAATTTTACGTTGCTGCAATCACTAGTTCCATCTGTCAAAAAACGGTTTACCTAATGGACAGTATATCGTACATTTAACTGTAGTATAACGTAACTCTGGGAAGAGTTTGACCCGTCATGTCAGATAAGCGTCTTTGAGTTCAAACGCGTGTGTTACCCTGATAACAGACGAAAGGATAGGCAGCTATAGTTATACAAATATTACAATGCCATGATGCTGAAGACTTTGTCGTGTGAAATAATTTATATCAGTTCCGTGTTTTCTATCGTTAATTTAATAAAAGCAGTTCGAATAGTTGTCATTTATTATTTATAATCGCAAAGAAACAATTTTTATGACTTAGCAGTATGAAGTACCCAAGTCGAATGACACATGTCAAAAACTAAAAAAAAAACGATCGAAAAGTTTCGTGGCTGGAACTAGATATTCTTTTCTTCAATTTTGAAACTTTTTGGAACAGTGAAAATGCTGTTGTATATTTTAAGCCGGTTTTATTTTCCCGCAATCGAAGTGATTTGTGAGGTGCCGCCCATACTTCCCGTGGGTGTCGTAAAAGGCGACTAAGGGTCGTACCGGAGAATGGGCAGCAGCGTTCTCTATGCATTTCACCACCATACCATACTGCGATCGCCAACCCGCCTGCCAAGCGTGGCGATTATGGCAAACCCCCCTCTTTTGGGGGAGGCCTATGTCCAGCAGTGGACGTCTTTCGGCTGAAATGATGATGATGAATCGAAGTGAAAAGCAGAGTGTACTTGGGCATAAACGAGCCATTTTACCCTTCGACTTAACTATCCAGCAGAGTCGTGTCTCGAGGTACAATGGCTTCTTTTATGCACTAGTTGTACAATCTTATATTATTTACCAAAAAATTGTGTTTGAAATACGACGGCGGGTGTCAAAACTAAGTTACTTCGTACTTTAAGACGAAATGACTCAGATTTAGGTATTTATGAATAATCTGATTATGTATTTATAACCTCTATTTCGTGCCTTGGGTATTTTGCTGTATTATTATTATTTAGTTTTTTCAGCTTTTGATATAATATAATAATCATGCCTTGTATTCCGAATCTAGACAGCAATATTTACAAAAGAAAATGAAAAAATGTCTTGAATTTCGGTGTGCCTCATAGCATAGCTAGGTATCCTCTAGGGATATAAATCGAGGCCTAAAAGATAAATTCCAGCTCCAAAATTCCCGAGTCAGTTATAGGCTGAAGACAGATGATGCATGTTCTAGATTTCCAGAACATATTTCCCACATCAAATCATACATAGCCGTGAGCGTATTGGATGAATTTTGAACTTGGAATAAACTTGCAATCTAAATTCATGGGACGCCGGATCTGACCGGACGGTGGCCAGTCTTACTTATTCGAACATTTGCACTGCGTTTGTTTGGGAACGAAAATATTGCAGCTGGCCAGTACGTGACTTCAATGTTGCTAAATGATTAGGTTTTGAACTTCGGTCAATCGATTTAAAGATGGAAATTGATACTGTTCTTTTTTTTATGTTTGGAACAAATAAGGTTGCTACGTATTCTGAAACTTTTTTTTTGAGAGCGTAGGTACCTTTTCGTATGGTGGATTTTAAAAACGAAACGTAATGTGCATTGGAAAAAAAATCATAGGTACTCGTTGTTTTCTTCCATGTAGACGAAACGAAGTTTAGTGTTAGCGTATTATGTTTTACAAACATTACCTAACTGTCGAAATGTGGAGGTAAGTACTGCCTGATCCTTCAGGGAATACAGACGAGAGATTATGTTAGGTTATTGGCACTATGGAAGCAAAAAAGAGACACGCTAATCTGTTCTGCAAAAATCTCACCGTGAAAACTTAGGTGAACTGAGCTGTCAATAGTGTCAAACCATCGGGTGAAACGGATGATGAAAGCTTACTTCAAGCTCACCTCACCTTAATTTTCACAATGAGATTTTTACAGAATAAACTGGCTTGTTAAGCTTTTAATTACAAGACTATTGTACCCAAATTTCCCAATAACGCAAATAAGTATTTTAGAGTAGCTACTCTAACTGGCTAAAAGCCCATTTTCGTTCGCCATTACCTACTGCACTAGTAACCACCTGCGGTAATCTATACATATAAAATTTAAAGTCCTGACTGACTGATATATCAACGCACAGCCTAAACCGCTGGTCCTAGAGACATGAAATTTGGAAGGTGGGTTCTTTGTGAAGAGTAGGTATCCACTAAGAAAGGGTTTTTCGAAATTCCACCCCTAAGAGGGTGAATGGGGGGAGGCTGAAATTTCACGCGGACGAAGTCGCGGGCAGAAGCTAGTACAGATATAAGATACCTAATACATAACTCATCATCTGCTCGCCCTTTCCCAACTATGTTGAGGTCATCTGCCGGATGCATCTGAGTACCAGTATTTTACATGGAGCGACTGCCTATCTGACCTCCACAACCCAGTTACTGGGTAATACGATACCCCTTGGCAAGACTGGTTGTCAGACTTTCTGACTTCTGACGACCCGTAACGACTGTCAAAGATCCACGAATGACAGCCAGGACCAAAGGCTTAACGTGCTTACCGAGGCACGGAGGGGTCTTGTTATGTAAAGATGGTCACCCATCCACGGGCCAACCGCGGCAAGCGATCGGACCGTGCAGCTATTATTACTTAGCCACAAGCGCCGTCTATTTATGATAATACATAACTAGCAATCAATAACCTTGTGGTTTCCAGTATAGAATTGCATACAAATATCCATAACTAGCTGTTCCCCGCGGTGTCACCCGCTGCTCAGCGCCTAAGGGTCATAGCGTGATGTTTATATAGCCTATAGCCTTCCTCGATAAATGGACTATTCAACACAAAAATAATTGTTCAATTCTAACCAGTAGTTCCTGAGATTACCGCGTTCAAAGAAACAAACTCTTCAGCTTTATAATATTAGTTTAGATAGAATACCTATTATAAATTCGAAAGTAACTCTGTCTGTATGTTACTCGTACCTTTTACCTTTTACCGTACGCCTAAACCACTGAACGGATTTCGATAAAAAACTTTTTAACAAAACAAACCGGCTTCCAAAAAAAAAACACTACAAAGTGAAAAATAACTTTAATTTCGGAAGTCGGTGGCAAAAACTAAAATACAGATCCAAAGACACGGACTTCCGAAATTAAAGTTATTTTTCACTTTGTAGTGTTTTTTTTTTTGGAAGTCGGTTTTTTTTGTTAAAAAGTTTTTATTTCTCGCTTTTTAGTGGGTTTGTATAACATGTATCTAAGTTACAATAGCCTATGTCAACTTGCCCATCGCCTTTTACAAAATATTGCTTTTCCCGATGCAGGGACGTTGATTGTTGAGGAGTTCTCCTAATATTCCAACATCAGCTCCATTTCACCATTCGCATTGTGACTAGCATACGTGACAAAGTGCTTAGCAACCATATTAAAGTAATCGAATCGCAACCCGTGAAATAATTATTATTGAGTAGTTCCGGTGGCCATCTGTGGTCTTCTTCATCAGTTCCACTTCACCAAATGGTGGTTTCCGAGAGCAAATGCACGAGTTACTATAAAAAATACCCAAATCACTATAGGTGTGCCTATAATATTTCAGGAATTCCCTCAATTCCTCATGGATCATCAGAACTAAATTTTGAAAAAAAATGGGTCCAATCTGGAAGTATATCCTATTGAATAAAAAAAGAATTTTCCAAATCGGCTTATAAATGACGGCGTACTGAGGTAACAAACATAAAAAAAAACTGGTCAAGTGCGAGTCGGACTCGCACACGAAGGGTTCCGTACCACAAGGCGAAAACGCCGAAAAAAACACGTTTGTTGTATGGGAGCCCCCCTTTAATATTCATTTTATTTTGTTTTTAGTATTTGTTGTTATAGCGGCAACAGAAATACATAATTTGTGAAAATTTCAACTGTCTAGCTATCGGTTCTTGAGATACAGCCTGGTGACAGACAGACGGACAGACGGACAGACAGCGAAGTCTTAGTAATAGGGTCCGTTTTTACTCTTTGGGTACGGAACCCTACAAACATACAACCGAATTGAGAACCTCCTCCTTTTTTTGAAGTCGGTTAAAAATTTAGCAGAGAGATAGATTGCATCCCGGGGAAAGATATAGGACAGTTTTTATCGCCATACCTCTCGGGAGAAGCCGCGGGTGGAAGCTAGTTATTATAATATAATCTCACAGCTTCTTCCCATGAGGGTAGGCAGAAACAACTACAATTGTTAATGTTGTTAATAATGTTAATTTTAATGTTTCATGCTGGATTATATTCGAACGCAATGTGAATTGTTACTGAATAAAAATTGAATTGAATTGTTATATTTATTTTGATCAGTATTTTTCGCCGTTATTGTTCCACTGCTGGGCAAAGGGCTGCCTATTCTCTTTCCAACCCTCTCTGCCCAGAGCTGCCAAGGACCAATCTTTATCAAAGGAGTCCAACTCAACCCACCATCAGTATTCATCAATTTTAATTAATTAAAAACTTATTGAGAGGACGTTAATAAATCACAATGGCTTAAAAACTTTAATCATTTTATTTTGAGACTTGCTTCTGCCCGCGACATTTTCCGCGTGAAATTCCGGCGGTAAATAATCGAGATGTTATAAGTATAATTTATCTGACCGTTAGTGGCATACAATGGACAATTCCTACAATACAATCCGATCCAATATAATCCAAATGCACCAGTCAGGGACGATATCTTTTCTTACTTTCTCAATGTGTATGCGACAATTCCTGTTCTTCTTCTTCATCATGTTGCTAGTATGAGCCTGTATTTCAGATCTTGCTGGCCCAAAATTTCGCCACTTCCACAGCGTCGTCGGTGGCAGCGTAGAGGTCACTTTGACTGCATATTTTGGGACACAGAGGGCAGGATAGGAGGTGGAGGATAGTTTGCGACATAGCTCCACATCCAACCCTACTCGAAAGGAATTTGTACCTCTATAGAACAATTTGTCTATTTTACGCCACTTATTGCTGCTCTGTGCGAGTCCTTGGTACTTTTTAGTCATTTAAGTAACACATAAGCGTAAAATGACAGCTTATGTGTTACTTAAATTACTAAAATTGGGGTCTTATTGTTTTTTCGCGGCCATCAACCACATCTTGTTTTTCTAGTAAAGAATAGTGTAACAAACGAAACTTATTTGACACGCATATCTCTAAACTCAGTCCGAAATGAGTTACTAAGAAGTGTCATTTTACTGCAGCTAATTAAAAGTCCGACTATAGTATTATTCCGACTATATATTATTAGTCTGTCTGTGTGGTGTTGGACTTAAAGAATAGCACCACCCCATACTTCCCGTGGGTGTCGGAAAAGGCGACTAAGGGTCGTACCGGAGAATGGGCAGCACCGTTCTCTATGCATCCCACCACCATACTATACTGCGATCGCCCACCCGCCTGCCAAGCGTGGCGATTATGGCAACCCCCCCCCCTTTTGGGGGAGGCCTATGTCCAGCAGTGGACGTCTTTCGGCTGAAATGATGACGATCATGAATTAAAAGTCGGACTATAGTTATACTACTACCTTCCTAATTTTAGTTTCAGTTTGATGCTTGACACCCTAATGTTTCTCCCTATAGGTATTATGAACCATTACCTACACCCATTAACCAAATACATCACATCATATAGTAGTTTCCCCTTCATCTATGTCTGACATCAAAGGCGCAATTGTTAACTTATCTAACTATCATCTCGTATCTAACAATGATACAACATTGTCAGTCCACGGAAGGCGCTGGAAATAATAGCCGTTCCAATATGAACAAAATACACGACAATGGCGGTGCTATCTTATTGTGACGTGACGGAGCGCACGCGTGATTGGGCTTCGTTCAAATGTAAACATGAGCCACTACTACGGCACGTATTATGTTAAGAGCGTTTACGCCGTACGGCATTTTATACAAAATTTCAAGCCCTTATTTTTCGAAATGAATGAACCGATTTTAATGAAACTTCATACGCATAAGCAGAATACAATGGTCTAAAAAGGTATTTAAGAACATTTTCGAAAAATAGTGCTACAGCCAAATTAGACCGATTTTATTTTTCCATAGAAACAGAGTTTTCCAGTTATCTTGTTTTAAATAAGACATTTCGAAAATGTTCTTTACTTACTTACTTACTTACGGTTTTGAAAAAAAAACACACACTGTATTATTCGATAGTGTCGCTAATCGTCCTTTCAGTACTTTTTTCTATTCCTCATAGTTTCGGATTTGGCCATCCACGCCCACTTGAAAAATCATCCTGTACAGCCTATATATAGGCTTCTTTAAAAATCGGGCTATGAATGCAAAAACAATTTTTTAAATCCGGCCGGTATACGCACAGAATTCTACAGGTTTTGTAGCTTTTTCAGGGAGTGGACCACCAAACTGATTTCTACCACCAATCAGCGTTGCTGTATTCCAATTTGACAGTATGGCTGATAATGTAATTAAGGCTCCCGCAGACCGGCGGGCTACGACTCTAGTAGAATCATTTTCATGAAAACTTCATGGAAATTCATCTACTAGAAACGCGTAATGCCGTTGCGACGTCGCACCTGTCTTTGGGAGCCTTTTTTCACTTTAGTTATGTGATGAAGTAGTGTCTTTGTAAAGGCTTGGATGGGGATGAACTACCATACTTATTTAATTCGCAACCCACCCGTGTTCCTTCCTTAGCCCTTTATGTTCCGGGCCAGCGGTAACCCTTTCGGACAATCCCGCTGACCCGGCAGGCTTCGGCCCTAAGGGGCCCCTCCTCGATGCTGACATCTCTTTGAGGCGCGCGTGGAACACGTACGCGCCGTCCGGCACGGGCCTGGTCCTGATCGTCCGGTGAGCTAACCATTAACTCTCCGCCCGCAGGCCCGCGTCTACGGTGGACGGGAGTCGTCACGCGGCTCCCGACCCCCCGCGGCGGCTGAGACGGGAGGCTCTCTACCTGAACCGTCCCGCCACCTCCTTCGCTAGCATGACTGCTTCGCAGAAGGAGGTGACTGCCTCCCACTCCCTCTCGCCCCGGACCATGGCTTGCACCAGTGCCGGACGCGAGAGGTCGCCGCCGCTGCCGATCGCCTCTACGAGGACACGGCGGTGCTCCGCCCAAGCGGGGCAGACCTCCACCGTGTGCTCCACCGTGTCCTCTGGGCGATCCTGGTAATGGTGACACCCGGGCGTTTCCTTCCGCCTGATGATGTGCAGGAACCTCCCGAAACTTCCGTGTCCGGTGAGGACCTGCGTCAGGCGGTAGGGAGGGCGCCGTGGCGCCTCTCTAGCCACTCCTCAAAGAGGGGTCTTATCGCCGCTATCGCGGCGTGCCCTGCGCTGGGTTGCAACAGTCGCTCTTTCCATGCCGCCATGAGATCGCGCCGGAGATCCGTCCGCACCGCAGCGATTTGCCGCGGAAGCGGATCCTCCCCCCGGCGCAGTGCCTCCACGCGCCTCTCATACAGGCATCGTGACCGCCTATGGACGACGCAATGGCAGACGCACTGCAGGAGCGCCATCTGCGGTTCCGGCTAAAGTTGGAGTTATTTTTTTTTTTTTAATATTATAAATTACTGGCAGTAATTAAAATTTAATTGAATTTTTATTTTTGTCCCTAAAAAAATTATAAGTCGACACGAAGAAGATGAAACCGTGCAAAAAAGATATAAAAAAATTTTTTTTCACCCTATCGCAGATACTCGATCGATACTCTATGGTAGGGCCTCTGAACATTCAGGTGTATAACATGATAACGCTTCTGTAAAATTTCAGTATAAGCGTTGATTTTTGAATCGAAATTTTATTTAAGTGTGCTTAACTAATGTCATTCTTCCCTATATTAGAAGTTTGGTGTTTGGTTATTCAGAAAACGTGGTAAGGTCTGTATCTAACCAATAGGATGTCAATTTTCGTTATAGCCATTCCAACTGAAAATGTAAGTTTGTACGCACAATATTAATAAGATTTACCATGTTGTTTTAAGACCACAGACTTCATATAGGTTTCCCTGTAATCTATAGGTATATAATTATTTCCTGTATTTTGTTTTTTTAATTTTAGGCTCAGTCGTTTCTATTTGCCCCCCAAAAATGACCCTCATATGCAAAATTTATTTATTTACGTTACATCTCTTTGATCCAAATACTGTCTGTGTTTGGATCAAAGAGATGTAACGTAATTAAATATTTTTTTTTAGATACATATGCGTACCATATTTTAACTTAATTGGTCCATTAGATTCGGAGCAAATTGACTGTGACAGACATACGAGTGATCCTATAAGGGTTCCGTTTTTTCCATTTGAGGTACGCAACCCTAAAAGTAATATTTACTCACAGCAGTAGGTCCCCTTTGAGTCTCAGTAACCTCAATGTCATAACGATATCTCTAGAGTAAACGTACTCGTTTAACTTTATTAAAAGTTTTCTACGTGATATTTTCTTCGCATAGAACTTAGGTAAATAAGCTTGCTACAATTTCTGTTAGAAAGTTAAATATTATATCCATTATAACTATTACATGATGCAGGTATGCAAATAAGTAAGGTATGTGTTTAAAATATCTTACATAGACGATTACCTAGGGAAAAGCCATGGTAAATAGTATTTTACCCTTCATTAATTTACGGCAAAAATACTGAAACATGACAGCACCTACCTCAAAAAGCGAACTGAATTACTTATTGTAGAAAAAGAGCATGCAATTGTGCATTTTTTTTATTTTCTTTACAAAACAATGAATGTCTTACCCATCAAGCATAGACGAGGACCTCATGGTTTTATTTAAGAATAACTTTGACATAAAGAAAACTTTAAGTTACCTAAATCGTAATTTTAAAACTAACCAGCATATTATTAGGTACCTGCTTACCAATTCAATTCAGTCCAAAGACATAATAAACCTCAACATGAAACTAATCCGACTACCGTGACGGATTTAACTGACCTTTAATCGTACGTGATCAATTAAACTAGGAAACGTCGGCATCGCATACATCAGTCAACGTTCCGACACAGATACATTATGAATTAAATGTCAACCACAAGATGTCAACATTATAATTGACATCAAGTATCTGCTAACAGAGAAGTCCAGTTAGCGTTATTAGGTTAGTTATCTATCATCATCATCATCATCATTTCAGCCGAAAGACGTCCACTGCTGGACATAGGCTTCCCCCAATTTGGGGGGGGGGGGGGTTTGCCATAATCGCCACGCTTGATGGTGTAATGCATAGAGAACGCTGCTGCCCATTCTCCGGTCTACCTTAGTCACCTTTTACGGCACCCACGGGAAGTATGGGGTGGTGGTATTCTTTTTGTTTGTGGTGCCGGACTTAAAGTTATCTATACATATTATAAATTAAGGGGTTTATTTTATAAACGGTGATTTCAAACGTCAAAGTGGTTAAAACAGTCGCTAATTACTACTTAACTTTAAGCAACGTTTTTAAATCGGTAATCGGTCAGCGGGATTGTCCGAAAGGGTAACCGCTGGCCCGGAACATAAAGGGCTAAGGAAGGAACACGGGTGGGTTTTAGTCAGTAAAAGTCTGACACTCCCTTCCGCTCCACCCATAGCGGGGGGATCATTTGATGATTTCCATCCTCAAAAAAAAAGGGGGTGTTAATCGCTTTTCGTGTTAAAGCTAAGCAACCGATTTTGATGCGGATTTCACGATCATTTAGGGATTTACTCCGGAAGATATACGCGCATATAACATTTAATAATAAACTTACATATAAAGGAATCAGTGTGCGTTTCAGAAATCCAGTGTGCCGGTTGTACTGGATTTAGGAAAGAAGGCTGCCAGGCTCAAGTGGGATTGGGCGGGTCACATCAGCCGCATGCACGTTGACCGCTAGGTGAGTCCTGAAGGCGCGCGGCGCCGCCGAGGCCAGACCAAAATGAGATGACGAGATGACCTGAATACGTACAGAAAAGTTCACCTGAATAGAATAGTTTTTATTTGTCAATTAGCTGCGCCCCGCGGTTTCACCCGCATAAGTGTCGATCCCATGGGAAAATCGTGATAAAAAGTAGCCTTTATGTTAATCCAGGGTGTCAGCTACCTCCATACATAATTTTACCAAAATTGGTCATGCCGTTTGAGCGTGAAAAAATAACAAACATATAATCATACACACACGCACACACTCACAAACTTTCGCCTTTATAATATTAGTGTGATGATCAAAAACTAACAATAGGTAAAACAATCAAATCTCAATTGAAACTATCCCAAGAAAACTTAAACAGTAAGTTAAATTTACACTTCTGTCAGCAGTACCCATACTGTTGAGAGATGTGTAAACTTAAAGCTATGAAACGCTTTCACTTCTGGCTAAGCGCAACACTTCATTCCCATGGCTACATATATTATACTGATAGCATGTCGGAGACGGGAACCCATAGGACTTTCCCTGCCAAAAATCGCTCAATGCCTCAAACTCAAACTCAAACTCTCTCTGCTTCAAAGAAGATTTCACTTTAAAAAAACACACACAACAGTCATCAATACTAATAATAAGGATGAAAAGTTAGTTTGTAAAAAATATTGCGTTTGATAGCCCAATTCTTGCGGAAGGCTAACATCATGCTAAGACTCTTAGAGGTCGAGCAAAAAGAAAAAAACTGGCCAAGTGCGAGTCGGACTCGCACACGAAGGGTTCCATACCACAAGGCAAAAACGCCGAACAAAACATGTTTGTTGTATGGGAGCCCCCCTTAAATATTTATTTTATTTTAATTTTATTATTAAAGTTAAAATACAACTGAGTATTTTGTGATTATTTCAAGTGCCTGCCTGTAGCCATTTTTGATATCGAGCAAAAAAGGGCAAAAAAAATCGCGTTTGTTGTCTGGGAGCCCCCCCCCCCCCCCAGACAACAAACGCGATTTTTTTTTAAATGTTTATTTTATTTTGTTTTTAGTATTTGTTGTTATAGCGGCAACAAAAATACATAACTTGTGAACATTTCAACTGTTTAGCTATCGCGGTTCTTGAGATACAGCCTGGTGACAGACAGACAGACGGACAGACGGACAGACAGCGAAGTCTTAGTAATAGGGTTCCGTTTTTACCCTTTGGGTACGGAACCCTAAAAAACTCAGAAACAACGCTAAGCGAAAACGAAGTAATAGCGCGTGCAGGCGACGCGATGCGACGGGAACAAGAAATTTCACGCGGACGAAGTCGCGGGCAGAAGCTAGTTTCACATAAAACAGTTTCACCTTTAACAAAATAAGAACTCCTTTGTTTCGCACAGAATGTTATAAACACGCCTTTAGCAGTGATTTTGTGCATACTCGCCGTAGACCACTAGCTCCCCGACTAAGTTTGCACATAACTTAATACTACCCGCGTGTTCACTGCACTATAAGATACATTGTCTACTTTTAATAATGCTACGAAATAGAATGAAACGTAAATTGTAAGTTTTTGGTCATTAAAGTTTATTGTTTCGAGTTTGTTGTAAGCTTATTGAATTAATGTGTTGCAGCTTAGTAATGTAACCTTTATCCTTAGTACAGTTTTTAGGGTTCTGCAACCAAAGGGTGCCAACTTAATCTCACAAAAATTATTATTACTTTTCTAAAATCTACCAATGTGTACTACATTGGTAGATTTACCTACATCTAAACAGTGCGGTGCCGTAATATAATCTCACAAACCAAACAAAACGATTCCCAAGAAACATCAGAAAAAGTAATCTTTGATCGTACCCTTTAATATCTACCTCCGACTGAGGGAGTTTGTATGTATTTGAAAAATATCAATTTGTTGACTAACAGGAGACGGTTAGATCGACACACGTGACTGCGATACTAAGGAGGACGGAAGAGATTTTGAAGAAACAAGCCGGGTCGGGACTCTGATAGGGTTACAGTCTGCGGAAAACTACGTGAATTATTTATCATATTTATTTAGGAAGGGTTGTTTTTGTAGTGTGTTTTCGTTTTTTACACACACACATACACACATATCTGGGAATAAATCAATCTATCTACCTACCTATATGTACAGACGCCAGCACATCAAGCTACCCGAAACTGTCAAATTTTCCCAATCAACTTTAAACCTAATCTTTAGCGTTGGAGTCGAAAATCTATTAAAGAATTTTGACAGATTGTAGCAGCTTGATGTACTGGCGCCTGTGCGCAGCATGTATCTTTTTAGGGTTCCGTACCCAAAGGGTAAAAACGGGACCCTATTACTAAGACTTCGCCGTCTGTCCGTCCATCTGTCCGTCCGTCCGTCTGATACCAGGCTGTAACTCAAGAACCGCGATAGCTAGACAGTTGAAATTTTCACAAATTATGTATTTCTGTTGCCGCTATAACAACAAATACTGAAAACAAAATAAAATAAATATTTAAGAGAGGCTCCCATACAACAAACCTGTTTTTTTTCGGCGTTTTTTCCTTTTGGTAAGTAACCCTTCGTGTGCGAGTCCGACTCGCATTTGGCCAGTTTTTTTGCGATTACGATGTTGGTTTCACGAAGAAAGCTTCAGTTTTATGGCCAGTACCACAGTAAGTGTGTTTTTTTATCAAAAGCAACGGGTTCGATTCCTGGATAGAAATATTAATTTTTAAAAAATCCAATAATGCAGATTTAGTTTTCATCAAAATCGAGCCCGCGACTCCCTTGAGTACTTTTCGCTATTCCACATTGTTTCGGATTTGGCCATCCACGCCCACTTGAAAAATTCACCCTGTATATTTTATCTTTTTTTTTTTTGTTTTTTTTTGTAATGTACAGTATGCTCCAATACTGCTTAGGCACGGTATGGTTGAAATTTCTGTGAACATGCTTCGCGCCGTCCCCGCGTCCGCGCCGCAGGCCCGTATTTACATCTGTGTGTGTACACTTGCTAACGTCAAACGAAACAAAACATATCGTCATCGCTTATTCACACGCGCGGCGTAATTACGTATGACCTTGGTTGGTTCATACCACTGCTAAAATTCACAACTTCATAACAAGTATTGCTAGCGGATAACGTAGCGTTTAGGATTAGTAAACACGCAGGCCTGGGTTCGAATCTCGAGATGGAACTTTGATTTATCTTTTCAACAATAATCTTATCTTTTTTAGGGTTCCGTATAAAAACGGAACCCTATTACTAAGACTTCGCTGTCTGTCCGTCTGTCCGTCTGTCCGTCTGTCCGTCTGTCCTTCTGTCCGTCTGTCCGTCTGTCCGTCTGTCCGTCTGTCCGTCTGTCTGTCACCAGGCTGTATCTCAAGAACCGCGATAGCTAGACAGTTGAAATTTTCACAAATTATGTATTTCTGTTGCCGCTATAACAACAAATACTAAAAACAAAATAAATTAAATATTTAAGGGGGGCTCCCATACAACAAACGCGATTTTTTTGCCCTTTTTTGCTCGATATCAAAAATGGCAACAGGTAGGCACTTGAAATATTCACAAAATATTCAGTTGTATTTTAACTTTAATAATAAATAATAAAATTAAAATAAACTTCGCACTTGGCCAGTTTTTTTATTATTCGATAAATTAATACACGAGAATAATAATGTAATATTTGTTTTATTTCTATTATTATATTGTTATTGAAATATGCGGGGTAAAAATAAAAAAAAAATTAAGTGATTTCAAAAATTGTATTCGTTATAATTTGATAAATAAACTTTTAAAACAGTTTATTTTCTCATAAAGAACAATTTATTGAAGTAAAGCAGGTAATCAGTGAGCTACGACCATTAGACTTAAAATATTGTAACTATCTTAGTAATAAAATAATATTGTGCTTTAATTGCGGATATAGCTTAAGTATTCATTTTCAAAATTCATTTTGAAAAGAAGATTGAAACTATAAACCTCAAAATAATCCTTATTACGGATATGACACAATAATATTTTAATATTACTAAAATAAATTTGTAATTTATAACTTAATACGTTGTATAACCCGCATTATTATCCATGCTATCAAGTAAACGCTGGCGTATGGATCCTGTAATGTTTAAACATATATCTTCATATTTCCTTGCAATGCAACTTCATCTGGTAGGTAACTGGTTGGTTAAAACCACTTGTTTCTTATTCACTGACTATACTCTTCCTTATATCTTTTGACCCTCCGACTCACAGTAGGTAATTTCTATAAAACAAAAAAGGAATATTGTAAGGCTACTAGCAAAATTATAAAATATTAAGTAGATACTTATTACTTTTTTAAACAAATTTATTTTGAAAATAGTTTAAATGTTACAAAATGATTATATTATAATTTATACATAATGCTACATTCATCATTCCAAAAGTAAATAAATAAACTCTTGGAAATATTATTTTTTTCTTCTATTTAGACCCTATGGTAAATATAAAACGTTTAATAAAATAACTACAAGGATCAGCAGTTAAACTTTAATTAGCTAAATGTTAGATAAAATAATTAAATCATAATACTCACAATCAGTCCGGTTTCATCAATTATTTGTGATATAATATTAAGTCCACTTTTACGCTGCGCGATAATATCCGCTTTCATCTCAAAGATTACATTTCAAAATGAACTATTACACAGCTATTATAATAGATTAAACACACGTCACTAACCCACAATATCAAAAACCAACCAAGAACGAACAACATTCTATTAGACTCGGTGAATGAGCCGTAAGTTACCTGCATCTGTCTACCATACCTAATTTATTTATTTAGATTTCTGTGGGTATACTCATAATGTTTTACGAATTATGTGAACAAGACGAACATGACACGGAACTATATTCAAAAGCGTGATTATTCGAGTAATATGCGGGTGTGTGTGTCAAATTACTCATTAAAAGAAGGTCGTAAGTCAAACTAAACGTTAAGCAATTAGTTTTAAAATTGCCTATGGACTTTTGGCGTGGATAGTACCTTTCGTTTGTGCAGAATAGACAACTTTCTTTTTTTTTAAACCATAATATTCAGAGCTCTACGGGGCTCAATAAGAAATAAAAAATCCGTTTCTGTTAGGTTATTAATATTAATTTATCAATGCCCTTATCACACATACAAATCCTGTCGTCGTACAAAGTAACGGCTCCTATTTACAAAAGGATTATCATCATCATCAGCCTACAGCAGCCCACTGCTGGACATAGGCTTCTCATATTGTACGCTATTCAATTCGATTTTCGGCTACTCTCATCCAGCTTTTATCTGACACTTCAGGTAACAGCTGGATGAAAGTAGCCGAAAAGTCATAAGGGGCCGACATAACCTAAAGCGCGTGACTGCATAGAAAAGAAAGAGACGCGCGGTGACACAACACTGGTAATTTATCGCAAATTATGAAGCAATTATTTAATTACAAAAAATCTATTGTTTTGACTAAATAAGGGTTGGTATCAGAATGACTGGATCGTAAATTGACCACGTCGCTCTTAGTCCAAATCTCAAAATGTCTAAATCTCAAAATACCTAAGTCGCAAAATGACTACATCGCTTTTAGTCCACATCTCATAATGTCTAAAACTCAAAATACCTAAGTCGCAAAATGACTACATCGCAAAAAGTCCGAACAGTTGTGTAGGTACCTATACAGGGATGATATCAGAATGACTGGATACATTAAATAAATATTTGAAAGTTATTTTAATATGTTACTTGTAGAATAATCTGACAAAAAATCAGAATGTGTGTATGTAGGTATATTAGTATGATTTTTATTGTAAAAAGAAAGTTTTTAGAGGTATCTTCATGATTTTCGTCTATCGTATCAAATTAGTTGTATTATGTTTTCAAAACACTATCTACCTAGCATATATACCTACTGAAGAATATCATATATTTTACTGATTATGTTTACTGTCGATCATATACTTTAGTTGTTTCTAAAACTTGCGTTTTTTGTGTTTAGGTCCTGTAAGCCCCTAAACTTCCGAATTGCCGAATTGCCGATTCGCGGTCTCTCCCAAGAACACGTCAACCACAACGGTCGTCGGTTCTACGGCTAATATGGCCGGCCCGTTGCCACTTCACCTCGGTTATTCTCACAGAATAAGCGGATGATAACAAAAGGATGGCATTTTCCAAATATTTCAAAAACATTTCTCCCTTACACACAAACACAGTATTCACACCTCCTAATGTAGGTTAACAAATCTAGAGTGTCTGTTTGTCCCGAAACTTGAACAAGGTAATCGCAGTGCAACTTGCTCGGATATAACCTTGACTAACAAAGTTCATATCGTTAAAAGTTAGCGTTTTGAAGAGGACTACGTACGACACCGTTGGAATCTTTGAATGAGAATAGAGGAGGTTACAGAGAACTGAACAGTTGATATATAATAAACGGCGAAACTTCTGGAAACATAATGAAAATAATGCTACACGTGTTGCAAACGTCTATTTATATCTATATTTATCTACAAGTTTCTGTCTGTGTGACCACGCTGTTCTTCTAAACAGTTATAGCACGTCATCATCATCTACCTAGCCTTTTCCCAACTATGTTGGGGTCGGCTTCCAGTCCAACAGGATGCAGCTAATACCAGTATGTTACATGCAGTGACTGCCTATCTGACCTCCACAACCCAGTTACTGGATAATACGATACCCCTTGGTAAGACTGGTTGTCAGACTATCAGGCTTCTGACGACCCGCATCGACTGTTAAAGATCTACGAATGACAGCCAAGGAACGGAGGGGTCTCAGTGTGTATGTGGATGGGTCGTGAGTGGGTGGATGGGAATCCACCCACTCACGACCCATCCACGGACCAACTGTAGCTTAACCGATCGATCGACCCGTGCGGCTGTTATTACTTAGCCACAAGCCCCTCCTAAACAGTTAACAAGTCATAATATAGAGAGTATATTCCGAAAGGCTTATATGTATTATAAATGGGATCCCTTCTTTTCGCATAATGTTCTTTTTCCTAAAATACTTTGGCATCACTATTTTGGTATAATTTGTTTTGCCATAATAATACTTTGCCAAATTTTGTTTGGCATAACAATCTTGAAGGCTAATTTGTTTTGGCATAAATTGAATTCGTATAATACTAAACTAAAGTTATTAAAATAAAATATTGTCGTAAAAATTCAATATGTTGTGAGCAAAGGGCACCCCGAGGTTCGGTTTGGTTAGGTTCCTTTAAACCCTGCAGACAGAAATAGGAGCCCCGGGCTCCGTCGACCTGACGTCGTTAGAAATAAAACATGCAGCATGCTAAATTTATGCTTTATAATGTTTTGCTTAATCATTATTGTTATTAGAGAAATTATGCTTAATAAAATTATGCGTAAGCGATTATGCGTAAATAATGTTATGCGAAAATATAATTAGGAGAAACAAAAGTATTTGCACAAAATTTTAAGACCTAATATAACTTGGCATAAGTTATATTAGGTCTTAAAATTTTGTGCAAATGGGACATTATAAATACATTGAAATATTGAATCTGAAACAGTTCTCCGACATTCGCTTCTCCGATGAATGGTCCGCCGACAGAACGATTCACTTCAAATTACATAAATCTATACATATAATAAAATTATAGAAAAGTGGTGTCTGTACAATAGAAATATATGAAAAAAAGTAGCAGGGGTTGTTATTAAATCGATGCCGAACCCGAAATTGTAATTTTTTTTTTTGTCTGTTTGTCTGGTTGTCTGTGTGTTTGTGCACGCTAATATCAGAAACAGCTTATTCGATTTAGATGCGGTTTTCACTAATATATTGTAGTAAGCTTCACTTAACATTTAGTGTTTATTTCATGTCAATCGGTTCATAAATAAAAAAGTTATGTCAATTTAAAGAATCACGGCGAACATTTGTTAAGGTATTCTATCAGAGTACGTTCACGCCTCGCACCTGCGCGTCCGTGGCTATATAAAGCGCGCTGAGAGCCGCGCCGCTGCCATAATTCCGATCCAGCCTGTCCCTTGCTGCCCTCTCCCAGCGACGCCCTAAGCCGAGGTCCGTACCCCACAGGGGGTGCCCTTAGCGTGTAGTCGCTTAGTTTTTAAGTTTATATTGTGTAGTTAAGTTTATAAGTGTATTATGCCCTGGCTGGAGGCCTTAATTTATTGAGGCATCCACAGGAAAGCCCGGTTAAGCAGTCGATAACCCCTCAGGTTGAACTATGAGACGACCATTTCAAAAAAAAAAAAAACGCGCCGCTGCCATAAGGATTCAGTTATTCGTAGCGAACGCATGTATCCTGGAGAGTATAGGCGGATTCGATTATTGCGATTCACTTGAATACTGACTGTTTGCATATTTCATTTATTAATTAATATTTTAAGGTTTGTAGGTTAGGTTCTTTTTCTTAATTTTCTTTAAAATTTTGTAAATAAATATTGTAAGTATTTGGTATAGGTTAGGCGGTTCTTTCCTTGATTTTTGGGTATTTACTTATCTTAATTTGTATTTAGGGTTTGTATATAAATATTATAAGTATTTGGTATAGGTTAGGCATTTCTTTTCTTGATTTTCTTTATCAAGTATAAGTTCATTAGCTCAGGTTAGTAATTAATTTTTCTAGCAATTCTTTTGTTTTATAAAGTTAGTACGTTTGGTTTACACGTCTTAACACTTATTACTTAAACTGTGATAATTTTAGACTGTATAATAATCTGTAAATATTTATAATTTAATTGTTTACGATAGTACGTGTTTATTAAATAACTGTGTGTTAAGTAGTAAGTACTATTTTATTGTAAGAATGCCTCGAAGAAGAACCAACCTCTCCCAGTGTAGCAGAAATGCTAAAAGGATGAGATTAGTTCAATCACAGGAATCTGAGGAAGGTCGTGAGGCAAGGCTCTCTGCAACTCGGGAACATCAGGCTAGGTTTCGTGCTACAGAAACTTCGACTCAGCGAAAATCTCGACTGAGTTCAAATCCTTCTCGAATGATGACAACTCGAAATAGGGAAAACGGCCCGGGGAACAACGAAAGGCACGTTTATCTCTTGATCGCGAAGCTCACGCGCTATCGCGTGAGTCTGAGACTTTTGCTGACAGGGAAACCCGCCTGAGCTCCCAGAGAGTACGGACAACAAATGCTCGATCCCAGGAGACACAGGACGAACGGGAAATATGTCTCACTGCTGATAGTGAAGCTCATGCACTATCGCGTGAGTCTGAGACTTTCACTGATAGGGGAATTCGTCTGAGTTCTCAGAGGGATCGGCCAGCAAATGCTCGGTCTCAGGAAACACAGGAAGAACGAGAAATACGTCTCACTGCCGATCGTGAAGCTCAAGCACTATCGCGTGAGTCTGAGACTTTCACTGATAGGGAAATTCGCCTGAGTTCTCAGAGGGTTCGGACAGCAAATGCCCGATCTGTAGACGGTATATGTAATTCAAAATATGCTGCCCGAAAAGTCACTATTCCACGCGGACGAAGTCGCGGGCACAGCTAGTGATAAATAAATCTAGATGTTTTGTCAAATCGTAGAAACTATGTGAAGCCGGGGCGGGTCGCTGGTTAGAAATAAGCGATATTACGCTCTAAATTGTATCAACTTAGCTTCTTAGACTAGACTTATTATACATATTTTACCACAGATTTCCCACCCAATTTCCTCGTAATTTTCTTCATCAGCGATTCATCAGAAACCATAAAACTATATCCAAAATTAGATATTTAATTAGGCAATTACTCCCCATTGGGATAAACGACGGTATTTAATAGGGAATAAGATGAAGTAGGTAAGTATATCGGATACCAGAAAATGTTCCAGTGAAAGATAATGGTCTTGTTTTTTCCGCTTTAGATGTTTTATTAGGTAGGTACTAGCTGTACCCGCGACTTGGTTCGACTTGGTTCTTTGTTCGCGTGCATGTCAGAAAACAAATATTGGATTTCGTGGGGTTTTTTTGGACGCAACCCTAATTCTTTTTCTAAAATCAAAGTTGCCTGACTAACTAGCTATCTACCAGTGAAAATCCCGTCAAAATCGGTCTAGCCGTTTTGGAGATTAGCTGGAACAAAGTGACAGATAGACAAACATTAAAAAAAAATGTTTTAAGTACCGTAAGTATATATTTTTTTCATTATGAATTTAGTAAGAAACTGTTGTTTTGAAATTACAAACAGACACTTCTGTTTTATTTACTTGTACCTATAGATTTTTTGGAGTTGGTAGCTAATAGTTGTTTCAGGGAAATGTGAATGCCTACATGACTCGTAATAAGAAGAATCGTACTATGTATAAACGCGAAAGTTTCTGAGGATAGATGGATGTTTGTTACTCTTTCACGCAAAAACTACTGAACGGATTTGGATGAAATTTGGCACACAGATAGTTTTTAACCAGGACTAACACATACAATACTATTTATCCCGATATTTCTACGGAATCGACACTTATGCGGGTGAAACCGCGGGCGCAGCCAGTATTTCATAAACAACACTGACTTTTGTTCGCATTGTTATTATTGATAGTCATAGTTTTCTTTCATACAAAAGCTTTTAAAATTGTTTCTCATACACTACTGGGTATTCAGTTCTCCTCCAAAAAATTTTTTTTTTGATGTGTTTCAATTATGATAAGTTTGAGATTAGATTATAACAGGGAAATGTGTTATTGCTAATGAAAATGGCACACTACGTCAATTTGCCATGTTAAATCCATTTCATACAACTGTCAAAGAAATACGGTTATGTGATTTAAAAATACGGACAATTGAAGTTAGTAAGTACCTATAGATAAATAGCTGCGCCCCGCGGTTTCACCCGCATACGTTTCGATCCCAAAGGAATATCGGGATAAAATGTATCCTATGTCCTTTCCCGCGACTCGAAACTATCTCTATACTTTCATCTAAATCGGTTAAGCGGTTTAAGCGTGAAGAGGTATCAGACAGGTAGACACATTTTCGCATTTATAATTCAATTAAATTCCTTTATTTCGATCAACAGTTGGATCATACAATCAAGCAGGTACATTATATAAAAATAAAATATAGAAAAATAAGCAGAAATATGACAAAACACAACACACAACTTTATTACTACTTACAAATTAAATTGGCAAAGTCAATAAAGTAAACAAGTAATATTCGTATGGATTAACTTCCCTTAATTTCCCTGACTTTACATAATTAGTATGTTTTCTTTTTGGCTGAGGTAATTCTGGGCCAAATTCGTTCTCTATAAACTGACCTAATCCAGCTCACCTTCAATTATATGATACCTAACATTATCAGAAAACTTTAACAACGGAACTCTAACACCACACTTTACCTAAGTATTCCTAAACATCTTAGCAACTAGGTATATTTAAGGAAAAATCCCAGCAATTACGTCAACAACGTGGGGAACATTAACCCAAAAGTGTTATTGTTTATTTTATGGCTTGTTGGTCTAGAATAACATGTTAACAGAGCCTGTTATTAGAGTTCTAGCACGCATTATCATTTCATAGCTGCAAGTGAATGAGCTGGCCGTTTTAAGCGCCATATGTACCGAGATGGAGGTCTTTTAAGCTACATTTGGCGTGTCTAATCTTGAGGGTCTTATCTCAATAATTGTAGTGAATCTGTTATTGCTTCAGTATTCGTCATTTCAAATCAAGTAAACTACGGAACGACGTTAATTCGAACGAGTTTTTAATCGAAAATACATTTTTCATCTGTCCGTCCGTCCGTCTGATACCAGGCTGTAACTCAAGAACCGCGACAGCTAGACAGTTGAAATTTTCAAAAATTATGTATTTCTGTTGCAGCTATAACAACAAATACTGAAAACAAAATAAAATAAATATTTAAGAGAGGCTCCCATACAACAAACCTGTTTTTTTCGGCGGTTTTTCCTTGTGGTACGTAACCCTTCGTGTGCGAGTCCGACTCGCATTTGGCCAGTTTTTTTGCGATTACTATGTTGGTTTCACGAAGAGAGCTTCAGTTTGATGGCCAGTACCACAGTAAGTGTGTTTTTTTTATCAAAAGCAACGGGTTCGATTCCTGGCTAGAAATATTGATTTTTTTAAAATCCAATAATGCAGTTTTAGTTTTCATCAAAATCGAGCCCGCGACTCCCTTGAGTACTTTTCGCTATTCCACATTGTTTCGGATTTGGCCATCCACGCCCACTTGAAAAATTCAGCCTGTATATTTTATCTTTTTTTTGTTTTTTTTTTTGTAATGTACCTTTCGGTTGTGCAGAATAGACAACTTTTTTTTTTAAACCATAATATTCAGAGCTCTACGGGGCTCAATAAGAAATAAAAAATCCGTTTCTGTTAGGTTATTGATATTTATCAATGCCCTTATCACACATACAAATCCTGTCGTCGTACAAAGTAACGGCTCCTATTTACAAAAGGATTATCATCATCATCAGCCTACAGCAGCCCACTGCTGGACATAGGCTTCTCATTTTGTACGCTATTCAATTCGATTTTCGGCTACTCTCATCCAGCTTTTATCTGACACCTCAGGTAACAGCTGGATGAAAGTAGCCGAAAAGTCATAAGGGGCCAACATAACCTAAAGCGCGCGACTGCATAGAAAAGAAAGAGACGCGCGGTGACACAAAGCTGGTATTATATCAATATATTTATCGCAAAATATTAAGCAATTATTTAATTACAAAAAATCTATTGTTTCTACAAAAAAATTAAGACACTAGTATTTTAATATGTTACTTGTAGAATAATCTGACAAAAAATCAGAATGATTGTATGTATATTAGTATGATTTTTATTGTAAAAAGAAAGTTTATAGAGGTATCTTCATGATTTTTGTCTATCGTATCAAATTAGTTGTATTATGTTTTCAAAACACTATCTACCTAGCATATATACTGAAGAATATCATATATTTTTCTGATTATGTTTACTGTCGATCATATACTTTAGTTGTTTCTAAAACTTGCGTTTTTTGTGTTTAGGTCCTGTAAGCCCCTTAACCACGGTTGCCGAATTGCCGATTCGCGGTCTCTCTCGAGAACACGTCAACCACAACGGTCGTCGGTTCAACGGCTAATATGGCCGGCCCGTTGCCACTTCACCTCGGTTATTATCACAGAATAAGCGGATGATAACAAAAGGATGGCATTTTCCAAATATTTCAAAAACATTTCTCCCTACACACAAACACAGTATTCACACCTCCAAATGTAGGTTAACAAATCTAGGGTGTCTGTTTGTCCCGAAACTTGAACAAGGTAATCGCAGTGCAACTTGCTCGGATATAACCTTGACTAACAAAGTTCATATCGTTAAAAGTTAGCGTTTTGAAGAGGACTACGTACGACACCGTTGGAATCTTTGAATGAGAATATAGGAGGTTACAGGGAACTGAACAGTTGATATATAATAAACGGCGAAACTTCTGGAAACATAATGAAAATAATGCTACACGTGTTGCAAACGTCTACTTATATCTATATTTATCTACACGTGTCTGTCTGTGTGACCACGCTGTTCTTCTAAACAGTTATAGCACGTCATCATCATCTGCCTAGCCTTTTCCCAACTATGTTGGGGTCGGCTTCCAGTCTAACAGGATGCAGCTAATACCAGTATTTTACATGGAGAGACTGCCTATCTGACCTCCACAACCCAGTTACTGGGTAATACGATACCCCTTGGTAAGACTGGTTGTCAGACTTTCGGGCTTCTGACTACCCGTAATGACTGTCAAAGATCCACGAATGACAGCCGGGACCAACGGCTTAACGTGCTTTCCGAGGCACGGAGGGGTCACGGTATGTAAAGATGGTCACCCATCCACAGACCAACCGCGGCAAGCGTAGCTTAACCTGATCGATCGACCTGTGCGGCTGTTATTATTTTTATTATTTACTTTAAATTACATAATATGATAAATAAATCTCGATGTTTTGTCAATTCGTAGAAACTATGTGAAGCCTGGGCGGGTCACTGGTTATAAATAAGCGATATTACGCTCTAAATTGTATCAACTTAGCTTCATAGACTAGACTTATTACACATATTTTACCACATATTTCCCACCCAATTTCCTCGTAATTTTCTTCATCAGCGATTCATCAGAAACCATAAAACTATATCCAAAATTAGATATTTAATTAGGCAATTACTCCCCATTGGGATAAACGACGGTATTTAATAGGGAATAAGATGAAGTAGGTAAGTATATCGGATAGCAGAAAATGTTCCAGTGAAAGATAATGGTCTTGTTTTTTCCGCTTTAGACGTTTTATTAGGTAGGTACTAGCTGTACCCGCGACTTGGTTCGACTTGGTTCTTTGTGGTCTATATTTATTTATAGAAACATAATTTTAAAAGCTAACAGTATTAAAGTAATAATAATAATCATCATCATCATCATTTCAGCCGAAAGACGTCCACTGCTGGACATAGGCCTCCCCCAAGCACCTCCACTTCGACCGGTCCTGTGCTTCCCGCATCCAACGGGTTCCTGCGGCCTTCACAAGGTCATCGGTCCACCTTGTGGGAGGCCTTCCAACGCTACGTCTTCCGGTACGCGGTCGCCACTCCAGAACCTTTCGGCCCCATCGGCCATCTGTTCTGCGAGCAATGTGCCCTGCCCACTGCCACTTAAGTTTGGCAATTCTTTGGGCTATGTCGGTTACCTTGGTTCTCCTGCGGATCTCCTCATTCCTGATTCGATCACGCAGGGAAACTCCAAGCATAGCCCTCTCCATTGCCCTTTGGGTGACTTTTAGCCTTCTTATAAGGCCCATTGTGAGCGACCACGTTTCCGTTCCATAAGTCATCACTGGCAACACACACTGGTCAAAGACTTTTGTCTTGAGACACTGCGGTATGTGGGACGAGAAGATATTGCGTAGCTTCCCGAACGCTGCCCAGCCGAGTCGGATTCGTCGATTTACCTCTTTCTCGAAGTTAGACCTACCTAACTGGACGGTTTGTCCTAGGTAAACGTACTCGTCCACGACTTCGAGTGTAGCGTCTCCGATTTTTATGAGAGTGGGTGTTACATGGGCATTTGACATGACCTTCGTTTTGTCCATGTTCATTTTAAGACCCACTCTTTCGGAGGCTCTACTGAGGTCATCGAGCATTGTACTGAGGTCCTCCATAGTCTCAGCCATGACTACGATATCGTCGGCAAACCGAAGGTGAGTTATGTACTCGCCATTGATGTTGATGCCAGCCCCTTTCCAGTCTAGAACCTTGAAGACATCCTCCAGTGCAGCGGTGAACAGTTTCGGAGAGATAACGTCTCCCTGTCTCACACCTCGCTGCAGAAGGATAGGTTTCGAGGCCTGATCCTGGAGTCTGACTGACATAGTGGCGTTTTCGTACAGACACTTCAGCACTTCGATGTACCGATAGTCGATCTGGCACCGTCGAAGAGACTGCAGCACAGCCCATGTCTCGATCGAATCAAAGGCTTTCTCGTAGTCCACAAACGCTAAGCAGAGAGGCAGGTTATACTCTTCGGTCTTCTGTATAACCTGTCGCAGCGTATGTATGTGGTCTACGGTGCTAAAGCCTTTACGGAATCCGGCTTGTTCGGGAGGCTGGAAGTCGTCAAACCTGCGCGCGAGACGGTTCGTGATGACTCTCGAAAACAGCTTGTAGACATGGCTCAGGAGTGAGATGGGCCTATAATTCTTAAGGAGGGCATTATCGCCCTTCTTAAAGAAAAGTATCACCACACCCCTGTTCCATGCCTGTGGTGTTTTGCCCTCGAGTATGACGGAACCAAACAGCTTCTGAAGGGCCTTCAGGACGGGTTTTCCGCCAGCCTTCAGCAACTCGGCCGTAATTCCGTCATCACCCGGTGCCTTGTTGTTTTTGAGCTGCTTCAGAGCCATCCTAATCTCGTACAGGCTGACGTCCGGGATGTCTTCGGTATAGTGCCGGGTCAATCTAGCTCTTGGGTCGTTTGCCAGATTCATAGCGGGGTTATTTGTTGACGTGTATAACTGTCCATAGAACCTCTCGATCTCTCTCAACAGCTCAGGTTTGTCGGATACGATCCTGCCATCATCGGTCTTCAGTCTCGTAAGCTGGCTCTGCCCAATAGACAGATCTCTAGCAAAGACCTTGGAGCCTTTATTTCGCTCTATCGCGTCCTTAATACGATCTGTATTAAAACGGCGAAGATCGCTTTTCAAGGCCTTAGAGATCCGTCTATTGAGTTGCCGGTAATTTAGCGCATCATCCGTAGACTGCAGGATCATATCGCGCCTCTCCTTCATGAGCCGCAAAGTAGGATCAGAGAGCTTCTTTTTTGAATTCGTACGGCGGGTCTTGAAGATCTTAGACCCGACCGTATGGACAGTTTCCACGAACCCATCGTTATAATCGTCCACGGAGCTCCCTAGGCATTCGAAACGATTCTGGAGTTCGAGCTGAAAGCTCTCGGGGTTTTGGATCTGGATCGGTGCTGGACGGAGCGTAGACTTCATCAGTCGAGATCTTTCCAGCTTGATATTTAAGTTCAAATAATAATAATATGTACAAGTATATAAAAAGGAGGGGCAATAATCAAGTTCTTTGTTCGCGTGCATGTCGGAAAACAAATTGGATTTCGTGGGGTTTTTTTGGGCGGAACCCTGATTCTTTTTCTAAAATAAAAGTTGCCTAACTAACTAGCTATCTGCCAGTGAAAGTCCCGTCAAAATCGGTCCAGCCGTTTTCGAGATTAGCTGGAACAAAGAGACAGATAGACAAACATTTAAAAAAAAATGTTTTAAGTAGGTACCGTAAGTAAGTACATATTTTCATTATGAATTTAGTAAAAATCTGTTGTTTTGAAATTACAAACAGATTTTTTGGAGTTGGTAGCTAATAGTTGTTTCTGTGTCTGTGTGTGTTGTGCTAATAGGTAGCTAAAGTTTGTGAGGATAGATGGATGTTTGTTACTCTTTCACGCAAAAACTACTGAACGGATTTGTATGAATTTTGGCACACAGATAGTTTTTAACCAGGATTAATACATACGATACTATTTATCTAGATATTCCCACGGAATCGACACTTATACGGGTGAAACCGCGGGCGTAGGCAGTATTTCATAAACAACACTGACTTTTGTTCGCATAATCTTATCTTATTATTGATAGTCATAGTTTTCTTTCATACATAAGCTTTTAAAATTGTTTCTCATACACTACTGGGTATTCAATTTTCCTCCAAAAATTTTTTTTTTTTATGTATTTGTATTATGATAAGTTTGAGATTAGATTATAACAGGGAAATGTGTTATATTAATCAAAATGGCACACTAGTACGTCAATTTGCCGTGTTAAATCCATTTAAGAAATACGGTTATGTGATTTAAAAATACGGACAATTGAAGTTAGTAAGTACCTATAGATAACTAGCTGCGCCCCGCGGTTTCACCCGCATACGTTTCGATCCCGAAGGAATATCGGGATAAAATGTATCCTATGTCCTTTCCCGCGACTCGAAACTATCTCTATACCTAATTTCATCTAAATCGGTTAAGCAGTTTAAGCGTGAAGAGGTATCAGACACATTTTCGCATTTATAATTCAATTCAATTCCTTTATTTCGATCAATAGTTGGATCATACAATACAATAGCAGGTACATTATATAAAAATAAAATATAGAAAAATAAACAAAAATCAGACAAAACACAACACACTACTTTATTATTACTTACAAATTAAATTGGCAAAGTCAATAAAGTAAACAAGTAATATTCGTATGGGTATGTTTTCTTTTAGGCTGAGGTAATTCTGGGCCAAATTCGTTCTCTATACACTGACCTAATCCATCTCACCTTCAACTATATGACACCTAACATTATTAGAAAATTTAACAACGGAACTCTAACACCACACTTTACCTAAGTATAACATCTTAGCTTAACATACAGGTATACAACAAACGTGAGGAATATTAACCGAAAACTGTTATTGTTTATTTTATGGCTTGTTGGTCTAGAATAACATGTTAGCAGAGCCTGTTATTAGAGTTCTAGGACGCATTATCATTTCCCGGCACAGCTGCAAGTGAATGAGCTGGCCGTTTTAAGCGCCATATGTACCGAGATGGAGGTCTTTTAAGCTAAATTTGGCGTGTCTAATCTTGAGGGTCTTATCTCAATAATTGTAGTGAATCTGTTATGGCTTCAGTATTCGTCATTTCAAATCAAGTAAACTACGGAATGTCAGTTAAGAGTCCCAACACTAGCGTGCGACGTTAATTCGAACGAGTTTTTAATCGAAAATGCATTTTCGTTTAATTTTTTTGCGCGAAGCATATAATTGCATATATTACCCATGGACACAAATAGTCTTAAAACTAGGGACCTCTAAATATTATGTGCGAAATGGGTTTATGAGCACAACTGTCACTAATGAGGTACAATTATTTTTTCTATTGTTACCGAACTTAAGAGCGTTTACGCCGTACGGCATTTCATACAAACTTTCAAGCCCTTGTTTTTCGAAATTAATGAACTGATTTTAATGAAACTTTATACTCATAAGCAGGATACAAAGATCTAAAAAGTTACTAAGAACATTTTCGAAATGTCTTATTTAAAAAAAGATAACTGGAAATCTCTGTTTCTATGGATAATTTAAAATCGGTCTAATTTGGCTGTAACACTATTTTTCGAAAATGTAGACCTTTGTATCCTGCTTATGCGTATGAAGTTTAATTAAAATCGGTTCATTCATTTCGGAAAACAAGGGCTTGAAAGTTTGTATGAAATGCTGTACGGCGTAAACGCTCCTAATAGGCTTTCTTAGCAGACGAGGGGTATACAATTTTGAAATTATTCTAATTTACAAATATTTACTCCACGCGCTCGTGCTGGGCCCGTAGGACATATTTAAGGGGGTAGCGCTAAGGTAGCCCGCGAAATTCAAATTTTCTTACGTTTTTTACAATTTGCTAGTCAGTATTGAGTTATACGTTGATTAAAATATGATTCGCGACCGTAACAAGTATGTATTTCGTCGTTTCAGCCGATAGACGTCCACTGCTGGACATAGGCCTCCCTCGATTTTGGGGGGGGGGGTTTGCCATAATCGCCACGCTTGGCAGGCGGGTTGGCGATCGCAGTATGGTATGATGGTGGAATAAATAGAGAACGCTGCTGCCCATTCTCCGGTAAGACCCTTAGTCGCCTTTTACGACACCCACGGGAAGTAAGGGGTGGTGCAATTCTTTAAGTCCGGCACCACACAGACATATGTATGTATTTACAGAATTATAATCATTAGGATCAGTTAAACAACTTGTTAAGTTGGTATAATTGTCAAATGTCAAGATTTTATGAAATAGTCATTCAGTGGGGCCTGGGGCCCAAGTCTATTATTTTTATAAATTCGTCATTCCAACACGATCCCACCACCATTCCATTGTCATTTTGCTAAAAGTTCGTAATCTGCTAAATTCATAATGGTTGATCATTGGTCGGTCAATGGCATAGAACATATACGATACTCGTAATGAATTAAAAGCCATGACTGCACAATGACGTTCTAATGGTAGGTCACTAATCAAAGGAACTGTCAAAACTTTAGCAGATTACCTCCTAAGGCAGTAATTCATTTTTCATTATGTACTGTGTATTATATTCTATGCCATTTCTTTCAATGGAGTGTCAGTGGTTGACCATTGGAAAGTCATAATGACGCCATTATATTAGTAGATTACCAAACTTGTCAAAATCAACAATTATGAAATCAATGATAGACCATTCTGACACTATTGTAATAGCAGACTTGAGGCCCTGGTCTTAGAGAGTTGTGTTGATGACTTTAATGATTATAATTCTTTAAATACATATATTTTGTTACGGTCGCGAACCATATTTTAATCAACGTACAACTTAATACTGACCAGCGAATGCACAAAACGTAAAAAAAATGAATTTCGCGGGCGAACCTGGCGCTTTCGCCTTAACCTACCTACTTATGAAACTTGGAATGAAGCGTAGAGTCTTTATGTTTTTATTAATTTTGTGAATTAAAATGTCATCTGGTAGTTCATAGGGTGGTTCATGACCTTTATGTAGAGTGGTAACAAAGTCAAAACGGTATTTTGAATATTTTTGAAAAAAAAGAGTAATTGTTACGAGGTGGAAACGAGCCTGATGCGGAAACTATAGTTTTTAGATTATTTGTCAGTTTTTCTGGATGTATGTTCCGGATTGGCGCAAAAACTGCTGAACGGATTTCGATGATGATTTTGGCACGCAGATAGCTTGTAACCTGGATTAACACATAGGTACTTTTGATCCCGGTAATACGTTTCCGTGGGATATTTTCCGACATCCACGCGGCCGAAGCCACGAGCAAAAGCTAGTTTAAGATAAACAATGTAAGGCGGACATTTTGTTCACTTAATTCGTAATGTATTTGACTGCACATACAATTTCGGAGCTGTGACAATAGCACAACAAAGATGTTTACGTATGTAATAAAACTCTAGACAATGCCGTGTGTAATAAAATACGAGAGTAATCTAATCATTATGTCCATCATATTTCACTTCCGACAGCTATTAAAACAAAGTTGCTTTCGTGTCTGTTCTGTGTGACTTCTCAGATCTTCGAAACTACAGATTGGATATTGATGGGGTTTTCACCACCATTTAGAGCATTTATTCCGGAAGGTTTATGTGTGTAATGCATTAATATTTAACTTGGATAATATAGTATAGAGAGCGGAGTTACCGACTTCTTTGCGCTCATGAGGAAGCTCAGGGAGTCGTTCTTTTCACGTGTGGTGGAAATTAAAATTTTTATTGTAAAAGCTGTGTTTTAATATGCGGTGCATGTACTGAGGGAGACAAAATAATTGTACTTCTTTGTGTTTTGGCTTCTCTGGTGTGAAATGTTTATGTATTTAGTGTAAGTTTTATTTTATTTTTAGTGTAAGTTTTCAATTTTAATTTTATGGGTGCTAATGCCTGAAATAAACGATTATTATTATTATTATTATTCCGTTCATTTATTTAGCTAACTTACTTTATTACATTTTTAAATATTTCTTAAAATATAAAAAATAGGTATAAAAAACATTTAAAAATATAAAAAAAATAGTTGTCCGCCGGTGTCGGGAGCAGGGTCCAAGCTACCGGTGGTTAGGGCTCCAGAGACAGGAACCTCCTCACAATGCGAGCCGTATGAAGGAGTACTGCCTTCTGAATCAGGCCCTTGATCCAACCGCCTAACGAGAGCCTCGATAGATGTTGATCGAGGCTTTCGGCCATCAGCCCATTGGCTGATACGACAATCGGCACAATGATAGCCGAGCTCACATTCCACATGTCAACAACCTCGTGTGCTAAGTCGAGATATTTGATTTGCATCTCTTTCTCAGCTTTCACGAGGTTCCCGCCCTGTGGAATGGTAACATCGACAATCATTGTGCGGCGCGCTAATCGATCTATCACCACTATATCAGGCTTATTGGCAACAATAGTCCTGTCAGTAATTATAGACCGATCCCAGTACAATGTGACATGGTCATTTTCAAGAACTGGGTCGGGCACATACTTGTAATACGGTACCTCAGAATCCACAAGTTTATATTTCAAAGCAAGTTGCTGGTGAATAATCCTAGCTACTTGGTTATGCCTGTGCAAGTACTCGCCGTTAGCTAGACGAGAACAACCAGAGATAATATGTCTGATAGACTCACCCGGACGGTGGCATGCCCGACACACGTCAACCGTCCCGTCCCTCATAATATGTCTCCGGTAGTTATTCGTTAAGATAACTTCGTCCATAATTGCACAGACAAAACCTTCAGTTTCCCCGAAAAGGTCACCAAAACGTAGCCAGGATATGGACGCTAAGAAGTCTACACCGGGCTCATGAAGAGCCCGATAGAAGCGCCCGTGAAGCTCCTTGCTTTGCCATACCTTCTTGCGGTCATCAGTAGAAAGTACTACAGGTTTGCGCCAGTTCTCTTTAGCCATGGAGAGCGGGGTGAGCCCCTTGTCCACTGCGACCACATCACGGTGCATACCCACTTCGGCTTTAAAAAAATATTCCCTGAGACTGCACACCTCGCGGTTGTGGAGGGTCTTTGCATTTAAAAAGCCTCGACCCCCGCTCTTCCGCGGGATATACAGTCTCATCACCGATGATCGTGGGTGATGCATCCGGTTTGCAGTCAGTAGTGTACGGACTCTTCTATCCAGGGCGTCGAGTTCAGTCTGAGTCCATTTAAGTATGCCGAAAGAGTACATCAAAACCGGCATGACCCAACCGTTGAAGGCGCGCACCTTATTTCCGCCCGAAAGAAGACTAATTAATACCTTCTTCAGGCGACAAAAGAAGCGCTTCTTCAACGATTGCTTCATGTCAGCATCGTTGATGCCTAACGCTTCCGACATACCCAAATACTTATAGCTTTCGGATGAGGAGAGGGATCTGAGGCTTATGGAATCCGAGAGTTGAATTCCCTCGGATTCCATAATCTCCCCTCGCTTTACATGCATGACTGCACATTTGTCGACACCAAATTCCATCCTGATGGCGCTACTGAAAGTTTCTGTTACCTTCAGTAGCTCCATCAGACGCAATTTGTTTGGGGCAAAGAGTTTCAAATCATCCATGTAAAGGAGGTGAGATATGACCTGACCATCTCTCCTCAACCGATAGCCTAGACCTGAATCCTCCAGTAGTGTACTTAGAGGATTCAGGGCTAAGCAGAACCAAAGTGGACTCAAACTGTCGCCCTGAAATATTCCCCGTTTAATCCATACAGGCTCATCATTTCCCTGGATCTGTCGACATCCTGGATAACGAAGGACTGTCTTCCATTGCCTCATACACGACTCAAGGAAGGTGCGTAGAGTTGCATCTATCTTGTACAACTCCAGCACCTTCATGAGCCATGTATGTGGCACCGAGTCGTAGGCTTATTATTATTATTATTTCGGTTATTTATTTACATACCTTATTTTATTACATTTTTAAATATTTCAATATAAAAAAAAACATTTAAAAATATAAAAAATAGTGATGCGCCGGTGTTGGGAGCAGGGTCCAAGCTACCGGTGGTTAGGGCTCTAGAGACAGGAACCTCCTCATAATGCGAGCCGTATCGAGGAGTACTGCCTTCTGAATCAGGCCCTTGATCCAACCACCTAACGAGAGCCTCGATAGATGTTGATCGATTGTAATTGCGTAACACACTATCAATAGCAATGGCTTCCATTTTGACAGGTCAACAACATCCATTGCGTTATTTTCTTTGCTGAGCAGATACATTTTTCGAACACATAAAGCAATGGGTTAGCAATATTCTTCAAAATGATTCAGATTGAGATTGAAAGTGTGTTGCAATTAGGGTACGGGTAGGGAACAAGTTGATATTATTAAGTCAATTAAATAAGTAATAAATAAATTAATAGTTTAAAAAAAACACTAGAAAAACACTATGATACGATTCATCATGAAGTTCCAGCTCATATCTTCCGGCTCCATCATCATATCAGTTCGACAGTACCATATTATCGTATTGTCATCAGAACTACACACAGCTGCCAATTTTTATTACGCTACGACCCTTGGAAGATGGTTAAATTAGTTACCTTAGATATCATTACATAGTTAGTTACATACAGGTCGACCTAATAAAAGCGTGTTAAAAATACACCTGTGCAAAAAAGTATTTAATTTCTGAGGTGATTTCAATGACGTGTTTGTATAGCCAGATGCACGAACGTAGACGAAACAAAAGGAGTATAATGTAAGGATCGTAGCAGGTGGCTTTCTGTAGTTTCTGTCTTCCAATAAGGGTAGAAGGCGAGTTAGATAAAGCACAGAATAAATAGTACAAGCAAAATGAGTTTCTGTGTGGTGTAAAGTCTATTCAAACATATGTTTCAAATTAATATTATTTCAAGTTAAACAAATATCAACTTTATTGTAATGGTAATTAAGTTGATTTCAGAGTGACTAGCACTATTGAAAAAGTTATAGAAATGTTTGAAGTTGTAGCACAAACTAAACTTTATTGTAAAATTTAAAGTTATTTTCTCCATAAATTAATATTTGTTTACATTTTTGGCAAATAAATCACGAATGCAGATTACCTAGTTGATTTCCATTTTAAGTAGTCAGGTAGGTACAGTCGGTGGCCAATATTATCTGACCCACTTCAGTGATAGCGAATTTGAACCTTATCGTGAACATTTGGAATACTCCGTGCAAGCATTTCGATAAATCATGCTGTTAAGCGATTTCAATCATTTTATTGTTGTTGTTAAGGTTGAAAGGCTAATGAATTTCATGACTACTAAAAATAACCAAGGCGAGAGTGGATTATTTAAAAAAAAAATATCGCGCATTAGTAACATTTTAAAGTTGTCTGCGGTTAATAGCTAATTCCGTAATTCATTTTAATAGCTGGTTGTGATTTTGCGATACTGAACTTCATGAAAATATACGATATGGTTCAAATTCTTTAGAATATTGCGTCTCATCACAACGAAGGTCGAATTTCAAAACATATTACTTACGAGAGTTGAGTTGGTCTCATGGTCACTATGGCAGCTCGATACTCATCGTTGTCTGCGTTCAAAACCAGGAAAAATCTAAGTACAGCTTTTTGTTAGCAATGTTTTGTTTTTAATTATTATCTTTTTTTGCTTTTTTTTAATGAACAAACTCTGGAAATATCTTTTTCAATGGGCAGTTTGTATAGAAGTGAAACAAAATCATTGCAAGTAATAAAAATGTTTATTATTTCATTAAAATATACTTACATAAGTAAGATAAAGTAAGTAAATGCTCATAGTTCAAAATAAATAAATTTTTAATATCATATTCAAACCTAACCATTTATAAACATTTAAAAAAAGTCATGTTAATGCTTGGAAGTTTGTTATCGAGAAAACATTGATGTATAAATAGGAGAAAATGAATGAATTTGTGAAATGTTTTACAGATTTATAGCTAAGAACATGTAGTGAATCAACATGTTATTTAAATAGAAAAATGCATTTCCATTTATAACAATAACATCACCACAGAATCTGCAACATTTTAATGGTTTAGCATTCATTCAATTGAGCATTTAGTTACATTGTGTGTTTCAAAATACTTAGAAGTAGATTAGTTAGTAGCGGAGTGGCGCACCTTGCTGTAAGCGGCTACGCATACCGCACACCTTGTTCCAACACAAATCTTTTTCTCTCATGTGCTTCCATGTCGATGACACGATCTCAGCCGAATTGTTTTTATTTCGCACTTCAGATGTGTCCCAATTTAAAACCATTTGACCCCATAGGTTTTCTATAGGGTTCAAATTAGGGAGTTTTAGAATGTGCGTGTGGTGTGAGGGCCACTTTGTTAAAACTCTTTGAAAATGTGCTTAGGATTTAGTGAACATTCCCAAAGAATTGTGAAAGTTGGTATCAGATTTTGTGAAAGTCTAATAACCGAGTTATAGACTGTAAAGTTGGGCCCTCAGTTCTCACATAGAGGATTGAGGGCCCACCTGAAACTGATAAACTATGGACACTACAGAAAAAGTATTTATGCCAAAATCTAAGCAAATGCCAAACAAAATTTGTGAAAACAAGATATTATCGCAAAACACTGTCCTACTTTGTATATCTTCGTACAAAATGGGCCCTCAATTCTCATACACGTAAAAGTTTATTACGCAATTATAATGAAATCATTAACTTACAGCTACTGTTTGAAATCCTATATGCTACTAAATAAATTGTGAAAATTTATAAAAGCAAGAACAGGTCACCACTTTTTGTTGTTTGAAAGTTATCCCTCAGTCCTCCATCTCTTTTGTTTTCGATTTATTACGCTTATCGTATGAAAGATAAGACAAATACAAAATTGTCTCTTTTTGTGTCAAAATTGTGCAACAAATTCGATACCAGAAAGAAATTAAAAGACCCTTTATTATATAAGAAAATCGAGTTTTATTTTTATTATCTGAATTCGCATACAGGGTGACCACAATTTCTTTTAGATTGCAGTAAAGATTAGTAAATGTAGATATAAGTTTTAATAAACTTTCTTCGATTTTTCGCTTATTATCGTCATAGCATTTATACTCAAGTTTCGTGATAAAAAAAATATTTCGGAATTCGAATGATAACAAAAAAAAAATACTGTTACCCAAATCCTTTTTTGCTTGAAATATCATTCCTTCTGATGACAATAATCAAATAATTTATTTATTATTTTTATAAAGGCTTTTGCCCAGCCATGGGACAATGTAGGCTAAATATAATCCTAACTAATATTATAAATAAAACTAATAACTAGCTAATATTATATTAAAAATATTATTACATGTATTATATAATTATTGTTTACATATATGCACAATAGTTGTAATATTTAGTGTAGTTACTAAACAATAGTTTATGATAGTGCAGCGGAAGTTGTAGGTAATAAAGTATTAAGGCGAGTTTTATGAAACAGTTGTAGTGAAGAATAAAAATAATAATTAATTTTTAATACGCAAACACATCTTCGGTCAAGACACTCAATCATCTTCGGTCAAGATATCAAACATTCAAGGTAAGTTTGTTTTGATACCTAGGTACTCATAATTTTATAAGTTCGTAATATTTTACTAAATAGTACTTAGATAGTCACTCTAAGAATTGTTTAGGTAATTCAATTTCACCTATTTATAAATTGTAAAAAATTTAAAATAAAATATAATTATTTCATACTCCAGAAAGGTTCCCTATCCATTTGCATAAAATTTTAAGACCTAATATACCTTAGCATAATTTTGTTTGGCATAATTATATTTTCGCATAATATAAATACGCATAACAGCTTACGCATAATTTTTTTAAGCATAATTTATCTAACCATAATAATGATTAAGCATAATATTCTTAAGCATAACTTTTTTAAGCATAATATCCTAAAGCATAAATTTGCCCGAAGAGGATATACCAATTTATTACGACGATTGGAAAAAAGCCATATCTCCTGAATCAGGTAATATAAAACATATTAATATAATATAAGGTATTGAACAATTTTGTGGGTTTTTTTTCGCTGTAGGAAGCATGAAGCAAGCAAGTATACAGCATGCAAGCAAGCATACAGCATGCAAGCAAGCATGCAAGCAAGCATGCAGCAAACAAGCAAGCATGCAGCATGCAAGCAAGCATGCAGCATGCAGCATTCAAGCGAGCATGCAACATGCAGCAGGCAGGGTTTCTGTCACGGCTCCGGCGCTGCGGGCCTCCGGCGGACCCCCAAAAATGATTTGGGGAACAGTATTTTTCTATGTGATCGTTCAATTTCCGAAATTATTTTTTTTTATCACGAAACTCGAGTACAAATGCTATGACGATAATAAGCGAAAAATCGAAGAAAGTTTATTAAAACCTATGACTCTACATTTACTATCTTTATTTATTATCTTTACTGCAATCTAAAAGAAATTGTGGTCACCCTATTTCCTAATACAGAGAATAAAAATAAAACTCGATTTACTTATACAATAAAGGGTCTTTTAATTTCTTTCTGGTATCGCATTTGTTGCACAATTTTTTTCACAAAAAGTGTCAATTTTGTATTTGTCTTATCTTTCAGACGATAAGCGTAATAAATCGAAAACAAAATAAAATGGAGGACTGAGGGCCCGAATTTTATCAAGGTCATAACTTTTAAACAACAAAAGGTGGTGACCTGTTCTTGCTTTCATAAATTTTCACAATTTATTTAGTAGCATATAGGATTTCAAACAGTAGCTGTAAGTTAATGATTTCATTATAATTGCGTAGTAAACTTTTACGTGTATGAGAATTGAGGGCCCATTTTGTACGAAGATATACAAAGTAGGACAGTGTTTTGCGATAATATCTTGTTTTCACAAATTTTGTTTGGCATTAGCTTAGATTTTGGCATTAAGACTTTTTCTGTAGTGTCCATAGTTTATCAGTTTTAGGTGGGCCCTCAATCCTCTATGTGAGAACTGAGGGCCCAACTTTCAAAATCAAAATCAAAATGTTTTATTTCACATAAACCTACATGGGCACTTATGAAACGTCAGAAGCTAGGTGCACGGTTCCAATTGGTCGTTTCCTATGGAGAAGAACCGGCAAGAAACTCCATGGTTACTCTTTTTAAAAATAATTGGCTTTTACAATGTTTCCAGATTACAGTAGGTATGGGAGGACAGTGCAGGCCTGTCAACAAGTACCAAGTACTTGATAAAATAGAAAATGGTCTACAGATCTAAAGTCTATAAGGCCTACAAAGTCCTCACATTTACAAAATAAGAATCTATCAAAAGGATAAATAATAAAAAAAATAAAAACAATAACAAAAACCTACTAAAACCAAGTGTTATGATTCCCATTAAAACCACTAATAAAGAGGTGAAAATTTTCAATTATCTGTATATAATGTCAAATAATAAAGAAATTATGTCAAAAAGTATATAATGTCAAATAATTAAGAAATTATGTCAAAAAGTATGTAAAAAAAAAAATAATAATAAAAATTAAACATTGTAATTTGAGAGCAGTTAATAGACATTTACATAGTTATGCCGTTAATGAGAAGCCAGGGAAGCCACATGTGCAGAAGGAATTATTGCCAGGCTACTTTGTCTTCAACGTAGTCTTTAATCTTATAATATGCTTTTTTGATAAGGACACGTTTAATGAGGGTTTTGAACTTTCCATCGCTAAGTTCTGTAACCGGCTTTGGCAACTTGTTATAAAAACACAGTCTATAACTCGGTTATTAGACTTTCACAAAATCTGATACCAACTTTCACAATTCTTTGGGAATGTTCACTAAATCCTAAGCACATTTTCAAAGAGTTTTAACAAAGTGGCCCTCACACCACACGCACATGTTTTAGATGGCCCGTAAATAACAGTTACACCTTCTTGAGCAGCTAACCAATTCTGCACATGCACAATGCCTGCACGGTGGATGCAGCAGTTATCTTGAACGAAGTAAATATCTGTATTTGGATAGGCAATTCGCACAGTCGGCAGCATGACGTCACGCAGAATCTCCAAATACTGACTACTAAAATCGACCACTAACTTCTACCAATTCTTCAGGTCCCACATACGACGAGATGACATCCAGCCAGCAATGTTTTGTATACTCATTAAGTTGCGACATGACGCTTTGATTACACCTAATTTATTAAAAATACTTTTCACGATTTACGTCAAACGTTTTAGAAATGTTTGTGCGCAGTCACTGTTTAGGCGCAGGTAGACGAACTTTTGTCACTTAGATCAATTTAGTATCCATCTACCCCACGAAGTAAACTTTGACTTCGTCCTACTCATTTGACGACTTATAGTTTTTCCCCGTTGTACCGTATGCACCATTGACCTGCACCATCAATGGTGCAGAGGAGACTAATTAGTTTCGTTTGCACCATTAATATTAATACAACTATTTCACCATACTTTTGCCGTATTCACCTTTGACCTGCACCATCAATGGGGCAGAGGAAACTATTAGTTTCGTTTGCACCATGAATATTACAGCTGCTTCACCATACTTTCCTAGTCTTAGGTAAAATAAAAACCAATGTAGGTCGTATATTGTTTGTGTGCGGAACCACTTTTTAACCGACTTCCAAAAAGGAGGAGGTTATATTCGACTTATGTTTTTTTTTTTTATATATACAGGGTGTTTGGTGCATCGTTTGCCAAATGGAATTGGCCGAAAGGAGAGGTCGTTTGCTATCTCTTAAGGCCCAGTAACTCATTCCTTGTTACACCGGTTTTTTTATTATGGCTTTTTAATTTTTTTTTAGAAAAATACAAGAACTCTGTATTTAAGCTTAATTTTAAAAAAAACTTGTAAGTATAGCCTTCAAATTTCATTTTAATTCTTGTGTTTACTCTTGTATGGTTCTATGAAATTCAAAATTACTTGCTAATAACATCTAGTTCCTTTTTAATAACTCACAAAGTTTTGAAAAAAGGAAAAATACACTTAACACTCAACTTTAAATTGCTGTAAAAAAAAAACTAATAGCGATCGGGATCTTCGAATTCTTTTAAAAAGTTCTCTAGTTTGTCCCCTTTCCAACGGTGTGCAATATACCAAAAAAAACTTTTAATAACTTCAGTAATTCGCTAAATGTTTAATCGGGACACATCAGGTTGATATTCAATATTACGGTAAGAACACTAGTTTTCACATAAATAACATTATTTATGTAGGTGGATAGTGTTATCTCCCTCTTGCGCAGTCTCTTATCTCTTTCTAGGGATCTAACTTTCCTCGATCTTGAAATAAAAAATTAACTTTTATTCAATAAGTAGGTACCTAATTTAAAAAAAACTAAAGCAGAAATATGTTTACACACCACTACAGTCGAGATATTAAGACGAAGATGTCGCGCGTGTGTACGCAATAGTGGAGGACAATTTGAACAAAATTTATAATTAGGTACTTATTAAATAAAAGTTTATTTTTTATTTCAAGTTCGAGGAAAGTTAGAACCCTAGAAAGAGATAAGAGACTGCGTAAGAGGGAGATAACACTATCCACCTACTTAAAGAATGTTATTTATGTGAAAACTAGTGTTCTTACCGTAATATCGAATATCAGCCTGATGTGTCTCGATGACACATTTAGCGAATTACTGATGTTATTAAGTTTTTTTTTGTATATTGCACACCATTGGAAAGGGGACAAATTAGAGAACTTTTTAAAAGAATTCGAAGATCCCGATCGCTTTTAGTTTTTTTTTAATGCAATTTAAAGTTGAGTGTAAAGTGTATTTTTCCTTTTTTCAAAAACTTTTTGATTTATTAAAAAGGAACTAGATGTTATTATCAAGTAATTTAGAATTTCGTAGAACCGTACAAGAGTAAACATAAGAAATAAAATGAAATTTGAAGGCTATACTCATAACTTTTTTTAAAATTTAAGCTTAAATGCAGAGTTCTTGTATTTTTCTAAATAAAAATTAAAAAGTCATAATAAAAAAACCGGTGTAACAAGGAATGAGTTACTGGGCCTTAAGAGATAGCAAATGACCTCTCCTTTCGGCCAATTCCATTTGGCAAACGATGCACCAAACACCCTGTATATTCACCGATTACTCGAAGACGGCTGAAATGATTTCAAATATTATTTTTTTGTTTGAAAGGGTATACTCTCGAGGTGGTTCCATTATCATCAAGTTGGAATCTGATGAGAGGATCTCATGGAAATCGAGGGAAACCCTCAAATTTTATAGGCATACCGATAGCGATTTGGGTATTTTTTAAAGTAACTTGAGTCGTTGCTCTCGGAAATCATCATTTGGTAAAGTGGAGCTGATGATGAAGACCACAGATGGCCATCGGAACTACTCAATAATAAGTATTTCACGGGTTGCGATTCGATTAGGTACTTTAATGTGGTTGCTAAGCAATTTATGCTCGTCACAATGCGTATGGTGAAGTGGAGCTGATGGTGATTTCTCAATTAGCTCCAGTTCTCCAGGTTCTTACTAGGAGAACTCCTCAACAATTAACGTCCCTGCATCGGTAACAGTAATATTTTGTAAAAGGTGATGAGCAGTTGACATTAGGCTATTGTAACTTACGTAAATTACAAACTGACCCACTAAAAAGTGAAAAATGAAAATTTTTTTACAAAAAAAAAACCGGCTCCCAAAAATTTTTTGGAAGTCGGTTGTTTTTTTTTTTTTTTGTAAAAACGTTTTTTTAATATAAATAAACAACCAGAAATCTACAAAAATAATACGTTTTACATATAAATTCCAGAACTACTTCATGTAATAATATAAACATGTCGCATCACCGGGTGGCCGAGATGCGATACATCGGGTCTTCTTCACGATCCGACATAGTTTAGATAGGTGTGGGCACTACAGTGGGTACTCGAACTAAAAGATTATTTGAATTTACAGTAACTTTAATAAACTAGCTATTTACAACCGAAACGCACACTTGCGTCGGAAACAAACACGTGCGTTGGTATTGAGCGTTTGCCGAGACTGTCCGAGCTCGACGGCGGTCGACTGTAGACTGTCGCAGCACTCGGTCTCTCCACCAGTCCTCGCTGCATCCCCTCTACCGACGATCGTGTCCAAGCGGTAAGGCTCGCTTGCGTTTCCGATCACATGATTCTTCGATTACCAAACAAATTGTTAGATGGCGCTGTTCACTATACTGTGTTGCCATCTATCCACGACACGGCCATCCCTGACTAGCACCCGTCCTCGGGTGTAGTACCTGCGGACCAAATATACTCACAGAGTAAACAAGCTCGGCTATCCTGCCAACACCTAATAACTAAGGTAACTCGGCCTATCCTGCCAATACCTAATAACTAAGGTAACTGTATCTCATTGTTACTTTAATTTCTCTAGTCTTAATTTTATTTACAATGCCAACAGCCTTGACAACAGTCAAGGTTTCACACCCCATACAACATTATTCATTAGAAAAGGTTCGATCATTAAGTTGAACCAAAGAAAATCAAAATTGTAACGAATCAGTTACTATTTACCAAAATCTGTGCAAAAACACAGTCCAGAATCACACCAATGATTCTTACCAGATCAGTTGTCACATTTGCTACTGCACATAAGGTGCGGTTGAGACTAGTCACGACATGCGCTTCCTACACATGAGGTGCTCTGTGCACCAACACAGACCAGAATCGACCCATTGATTCTCAGAAAAAGAATACTAGAACATGAAGCCGATCTCCGAGGACTCGACCGATCAACAAGTTAAACCATCAAAATTATTGTGACAAATCAGTTAGAATTTACCGAAATAAAATTCATAGGCAATGTATACTCAGCTCGTGAAACTTTTATTGTAAACTGTGCACCAACACAGGTCAGAATCGCACCAACGACTCTTTACATATCTACCGCCACATATGCTACAACACATGAGGGGCTCGGTGCACCAACACAGAAATGAATCGCACCAACGACTCTTTAGATATCTGCCGCCACATATGCTACAACACATGAGGGGCTCTGTGCACCAACACAGAAAAGAATCGCACCAACGACTCTTTAGACATCTGCCGCCACATATGCTACAACACATGAGGGGCTCTGTGCACCAACACAGAAAAGAATCGCACCAACGACTCTTTAGACATCTGCCGCCACATGTGCTACAACACATGAGGGGCTCTGTGCACCAACACAGAAAAGAATCGCACCAACGACTCTTTAGATATCTAGCGCAATATGTGCTACAACACATGAAGCGCCCTGTGCACCAACACAGACAGAAATCGCACCAACGATTTCTTATAGACCCATCGCCACATTGTTACTCATGAGGTGCGGTCTTAAGTTTTGAGTTTGAGTGTACAAGCCATTCTTAATCAGAGGTGGTTTCACTACCACTGTCCTCAACTATAACATCTAATTATCGAGGAACTTGGTGATCGGGTACCCTCCTCACAAAATCATGAGAGTATTCTTAGGTTCGCTCAGTCAAGCGCCTTTAAAACAATCATTAAAAGCAAACTTAGAGACTAACTTTACATTAGTCAAATCGAATGTTATCGTAATTGCATTTTTTTAAGACCCTGTGTCACGTGGTCTACTATCTCATCTAAGTGAATATTAGTCAACTCATCATCAGTTGTCACTAAGCTAAGCCAATACACTTTGACGCAACACAATCTTTGATGATAGAGCGACAGAATCGTAATAAAATGGATGTGACTCACCCAGTATTCATCAGTACACTGCTCGGATTGCTGACATAGCAAACTTGAACCGTATCACTCGCTACTAGTCGCTGCTGCAGGCGCTGGCCCGAAACCGCCTGAGCCCCTCGCCATACTAGCGATGGCGCCTCCGTCATTGTTTCGTGGACATCTCGAAGCAAAATGTTGCCGCATCGAAAACAGATGCGGTCTGAAACTGCCATCCTGCTTGCACTCGTTCTCGTCTGTTAATCTGTCAACAAACATACCCGCAAAGTATCACATAGCTCGGTCACTCCTGACCAAATACGGTACAGGCAAAAAACACAATGAAAATTTGAACAAAATAAAAAAAATTGCAGAGTTCAGAGCATTACTCATTATTTGATTCCCAAATCTCAAGATCACTAAGTAAACAATCAACTAAGCCAATAAAACATCCTTAGAGCATCACAAAACACAAAGCAGGAATCTTATTCGTGGCCTGTGGCTTTTCATCAAGCCCAACAAACCTCACGTTTGTTTCTATGAATTCCTGTGAATTCAGAGTCCCACGGACTCAATGGTCTCTACAAGACCCGACCTCCGCCAGAGCCACCCGCGCACCGCGTATCCACGGACTACTAAAAGCAGATACGGACTTCTAACGGACTACGGCTACGAAATGGCTCTGTTTCATCAACAAGACTTTTACTTGGCTTTCCTTAAATTCGTTAGTAATACTCTGAATTTTCTGGCATTTTTCGCAATCTCCCATATGAAGACTGATGAGATCATTAAGGGACTGGACTCTTTAAAATTTGTTTTATCAATTTGCAATAAGAATTCAAATTAGAAATCAAAAATAAGCTAATCTAAGAATTTGAACTATCTAGTTTCGAGATTACCGAGACCAAGTACAACGATTGTACACTACATTAGTCAAAGAAAACAAAACCTCAGGTATCCCATTCACGGTCCCACACATTTGTCACATACGCACTTCCCGCAGGAATGCAGAGTCATCCTTGACTCTACGGTCTTGGCTTCAACGCTAGACCCGACCCAATGAACCGAGAACCTGAGTACACAAACTAAAGTGATGCCAACTCATCATCCATTTCGTCTACAATCTCAACTGGTACTTGGCGCTCGGGCATCTTCCGAACACGATCATAGAGCGTATTTGTAGGTACGCCCCTTAGTCAACCCACTGACCAAAAAAAAACACCAACTAGAGCCATGTACCATCCTTATCCACATCACAACAATAATCTTTTTCACTAAGAGCCTTAGACACCTGGAAACCCACACACGAGTAAACCACTCTCAACGCCACGGCTCTCCGGCCGACTAGCAATCGCATTGCTCTCACACATCCAGCGCATGGATCCATGTGCATCACCCTGTGACTACACACTTTTTACTACGGCCGATAGAGAACCCCTACTCGTGTGGTTCCCACTACTTAGGCTTGCTCATCACCACTATGATCACCATCTACTTCGACTGGTGCATGACCTACTGGTATCATTTTTAACCTAACGTGAGCGTATTTAAAATTGCATTGTAAACTAGACTGAGCAACTAAAAAAACTTAAACTTTATAACTAACAATGTAACCATTTTTGCTGTTGTTTACCAGAGATGCACTCAGTATCCGAGTCAAAACCAAAATGAAAACGGCTCACCAAATTCGGTAGACAATAGATCTGTAGCTGGCTTAATGGTACAAACATCCACTCGTTGTCACTGGCTCTTTGGCAGAAGTCGCGAAGCTTCTTGCACGGAAAGCACCGTCCTAGATCAGCGATTATTCATACAGGAGATCCACAGAGTGCAGCGCTCTCACTGCCATTCTGCTTGTATACGTCCGTGTGTGTTAACCTGTAACCACAAAAACAAACCAACAGCAGTGCATGTTCCACTCGGCCAATTCTGACCACATTGTTATCGAAACGCATTACTTAACAAAATTTTTGTAAAAACGATAGCAATCATCGACAACAAAAGATTCCTCTAAGCCTTAGTAATAACAGGGACAGGTCAGGAACTATATCAATTTAGATCACATACAACGCTCATGGCTCTGCTGCCGCAGCAGCTAGTGACACTCATGTAACCCATATCGTCATCACCTCAAGTGATACAACGAACACACTTCACTTTACATAGAGTTTAGGACTCCCAGGTCATTACAAGACCTACACAACAATAGTCTCCAATAGTCTCCTTTGAGACCCTGGTCCCCGCTGCACCACCAGCTGCCCATCGCTCCTGCACAACTCACAAGTGAGTTGCAGTTACGACTACAGACAAGTGCGTACAGTGCGACCTAGCCATGGTATGTGCTCTAACTACTCGATGGAGGAACTCTCGTCACCGTCTTCTACGTTTAACTCGTTGGGAACACTACTTAGAGGCATCTTTCGTATGCGACCGTGAGCTTGTAAGTACGGCTAGAATTTAAAGTTTTTAACGTGTGGGGATCACCATCCAAAACATCAACTACCTTAAGCGGACCTCTGAAATTCCGATCGAACTAAGTCTTATAATCTGATTTCGCTCTTCGTTTTCTATTAACACTAAATCACCAATGTTGTTATAGCTGCCTTTGTTCTATTATAATATTACTTTGCAAGTAAATGTCAGGTAAAAATGTAATAAAATCTTAATTTGTTGCTCACCAATCGCAACGCTACATATGATTTGTTCTGTGCTGAATACATGCGTTTGACCAATACCCGTCAACACATCAACGGTATTAACTCGTTCGCCACTTAATTTGGCTGCACAGCTCGCTTTTACTAACGAGCATTCAGCACCAGAATCGTAAACAAAACAATACAGCTCACCTTAATGTCCTAACGTGTCTGAGAGTAGTTGTACGATGTTCACTCGCCCTTCACTACTTCCAGCACGTTGACCACCATCTGCTTGCTGCCTTTGTCCTGGTTTCTCACTTGCAGCACACGAAGGGTTTCACTGACGGCTGCGAGGCTGCTTGGCTCGATTCTCAAAGTCACTCCATGTCCTTATCCAGGTGAAATCCAGTCAAAGAAATATCGCACCGTGACGTCAACGCTCAATTCTCCATAATTTTTTCAGCTCGAGTGTATCCCAGTTCTGATGTCGCATCACCGGGTGGCCGAGATGCGCTACATCGGGTCTTCTTCACGATCCGACATAGTTTAGATAGGTGTGGGCACTACAGTGGGTACTCGAACTAAAAGATTATTTGAATTTACAGTAACTTTAATAAACTAGCTATTTACTACCGAAACGCACACTTGCGTCGGAAACAAACACGTGCGTTGGTATTGAGCGTTTGCCGAGACTGTCCGAGCTCGACGGCGGTCGACTGTAGACTGTCGCAGCACTCGGTCTCTCCACCAGTCCTCGCTGCATCCCCTCTACCGACGATCGTGTCCAAGCGGTAAGGCTCGCTTGCGTTTCCGATCACATGATTCTTCGTTTACCAAACAAATTGTTAGATGGCGCTGTTCACTATACTGTGTTGCCATCTATCCACGACAAACATAATGACGCTACACAATTTTATTTTGCCTAAAATAAAAAATTGCAACTTTATAACAAGAGCACCGAGTTTACCTTAACTTTTCTAAAAATAACGGAACATCAATGTCGCCATTAATTATTTTGCATTTTTACATGCAATATACACCCTTATATTTTGATCGTTTTAATCCTTAAAAGGAGTAATGAAAAAAAAAACAGCTCTTCCCTACATTTTGACAAGTTATACGAACTTAGATGTAGGGAACAGCTGTTTTTTTTATTCATTATTTCAGGGTAGGTCCCATAGTAAAAGTTGTTCATAATGATGAGTACAATGACCTCTTTTAAGGATTAAAACGATCAAAATGTAAGGGTGTATATTTATTATGTTTCTTGACGTGTTTTGCCCTGTTGTTACATAGGTATGATGTTATTGCGTTAAGCATCAAGAGCGTTTACGCCGTACGGCATTTCATACAAACTTTCAAGCCCTTATTTTTCGAAAAAAAGTTAGTAGAGAACATTTTCGAAAAATAGTGTCACAGCCAAATTAGAGCGATTTTAAATTTTCCATAGAAACCGAGATTTCCAGTTACTTATCTTTTTTTAAATAAGACATTTCGAAAATGTTCTCTTCTAACTTTTTAGACCTTTGTATCTTGCTTATGCGTATACAATTTCATTAAAATCGGTTCATTCATTTCAAAAAATAAGGGCTTGAAAGTTTGTATGAAATGCCGTATGGCGTAAACGCTCTTAAAAGCGCAAAAAAAAGGTTGAAAAGTCTTTGAGGACAACCGCATTGATAGTAAGTATAGTGTCATCTCAATGGTGCAGATGAGACCATACCATCAATGCGGTTTCGTTTGCACCATTCTCAATGGTGCTGATGAGACCATACTATTAATGCAGTTTCATTTGCACCATTAATGGTGCAAACGAAACTTATTAGTCTCCTCTGCACCATTGATGGTGCAGGTCAATGGTGCATACGATACAACGGGGTTTTTTTTTTCTTTACCCCCTTGTTTTCCAAAAAAGTTGTTAGGCGAAAATCTTAAAGGTCGTTCTTTAATAATGCAAGAAACATTGTAGAAATCATAAATGAAAACAAATAAAAAAGAAATTGATAGGTAAGGAATTGATAGGTGGATTGTGTTTTCGAACCCACATGTTGTTCGTCGCCAATCCAGCATCGAACCGCGAAGCCACAATGATTGGTTGAGAATACGCGAAATTAAAGATTAGCTAGTAAGTATTGCCGTGTTACTTAAAAGCTTTTCAACTTTAACGACAAGAAGATAATTATTAAAATGGCTTAATAAAATGGGGTGGGTCAAGCAATGTTGGGTGGGTCAGACAATGTTGGTCACCGACTGTACCTACATTATAACAACATTTCCGAAGTATTGCAGCCATTACCTCTGCGGTTAAAACCTTTTTTTCCAAATACCTAATGACTGGTTTTTAATGTTTTTTTTTTTCAAATAGAATTCGTATTTTTGGCATATCAGCAAGAATATTTGACAGATATTTTGATTTAGTTACTTGACAATTATTGACCTGGTTTCACCCGAAATAAATTGAAGATTCCTGGTAATATGTTCTCAAATTGCTGATATTATACATCCATGCACTGATTCCTGCCTTGATGTGGAGCTTTGCATCATAAGCTGACCACACTCTGGGGAAGCGTATTCTCCAAACCTGGTTTAGAGCCAGTCAACAAGGCGCTTTGCCTTTTTTCCGGATAGCGGATCATCTACTGGTTTGCCAGTCAAGTCAAGTTGTTACATTCTTCAACCTAGCAGCAGAGTATTCCAGCACTTCGTGACCACCTTCGCCTGTGTCCAGGAAACTACGATCAAAAACATTTTTTTTTAACACTTAAGAGCGTTTACGCCGAACGGCATTTCATACAAACTTTCAAGGCCTTGTTTTTCAAAATGAATGAATCGATTTTAATGAAACTTCATTCGCATAAGCAGGATACAAAGGTCTAAAAAGTTAGTAGAAAACATTTTCGAAAAATAGTGTACAGCCAAATTATACCGATTTTTAATTTTCCATAGAAACAGAGATTTCCAGTTATCTTTTTTTAAAAAAGACATTTCCAAAGTGTTTTCTACTAACTTTCTAGACCTTTGTATCCTGCTTATGCGTATGAAGTTTCATTAAAATCGGTTCATTCATTTTGAAAAATAAGGGCTTGAAAGTTTGTATGAAATGCCGTACGGCGTAAACGCTCTTAAGCTCCCTGATCTTTTTTATCTCAGGACAGCTTAAGCTAATCTAATTTATAATGAACTAGCTTCTGCCCGCGACTTCGTCCGTGTGTTTCACCCTCCCCTCATTCACTCTCTTAGGGGTGGAATTTCGAAAAACCCTTTCTTAGTGAATACCTTACCTACTCTTCACAAAGAACACACCTTCCAAATTTCATGTCTCTAAGACCAGCGGTTTAGGCTGTGCGTTGATATATCAGTCAGTCAGTACTTTGAATTTTATATAAATAGATTATTCTAAGAATCTGTGCAAATTGTTCTAACGAGCCCGATTTCAATCAGGTAAAAATTCGTAAAATTCTTTACAAAATTTTATCCTAAAAAATATTCTGAATTTGATAATATTTTAAATTTAATTTACAAAACAATTATACGATATAGGTACATATATTCAATGTAGTGATTCTATTTATTTTCGCTACAGTACGGTAAAAAATTAATGTACCTACTTACGAATCCATAGCCGATGCCACTGTACAAATAGGTACTATGGTACTCAGTAAAATGAAATGAAAATAACAAAGGATAAAGAACTTTCAAAATAAAAATAATCCGTCTTAATAAGGTGAACCAATCCACGTCGAAGTGACACACGGATGATCATTATGCTCAGAACTCGATGCCTTACGTGATCGTTCAGCGGCTGAAAACGTGCAAGCATTCAGAGCGTAAGCCCCGGCGCGTCAGCCTGCGCCTCGAAGATAAGTCACGTTTTCATTACACTAACTTTGGATTAACCAACATATGTCGTATAGACGTAGGCTATATGAATACTTGAGTCTTTAGCATCTAAATAACGTATGGTTAATCTTTTTGTGTGAATTAATATGGTCAGATTAATGTTTGGGTTGTGATATGCAAAAAGTATATTGGTTTAAGCAAAAAGGATCATAAACTGTACACTGATTTAGGAAGTGAAAAGAATCTCCTGATCGAAGAAGTGAGGAGTACCTTACTAGACAAATAACTTTCATCATCAGCCTCTTTAATTATTTACTTCATTCATTTGATGTAAGGTTGAATGAGCTAAGGGGACAAATCAGCTGAATATTAAAAACCAAAATTGCTATATCCGACTTCGTGCGTCGCAAATTTTGTGACCTTTAAGATATCCTCACAAGCGTAGCATAAGCATAATCAGCCCATAATGTTCCCACTGCTGGGACACAGGCCTCCTCTCGGAAAGGGAATGGGCCGTAATCCACCACGCGGGCCAATTTCGGGTTGGTAGATTTCACATATCTTAAATTTTTTAGTACTAGGACAGGCCGGTTTGCTCACGATGTTTGCCTTCACCGTTTTTGAAAGCAGTGGTGATGAAATAATTTACACAAAGTAAAGCGCCTGTCTGGGTTCAAACATACCACCTACAACTCGTAAGTCGCGGCCACTGGATTCATCAATATTTAGTCATACGACCACGATAATATCGGTCACAACCTTAAGTTCTTTTGACTACTTATTCAACTTTACTTTGGACTACACGAATTTAAACTAGTCTTCACTCCTCACTAAAGAGTCTTAACTGATTCTTGGTTTGCCTTTCTTAGAGTCGCCACATTTCTAGAAAACATTTTAAAGCCCATTTATATTTACTTTTCCGAGTTTTAACGTTTGCGGAATTTTAACCAAGATACAGGAATCCTAAAGGACTATAAACACGGCTTTCATTTATTTACACTCCGGTTATTCTTCCCTCGAGAAAGAAGAGCTCATATCAGGGTGCATTAGCATAGCTTGAAACCACACGTGCATGAATATTAAACTAACGTGGGCTTTAAACAAACGAGTATTACAATAGATCCCTATGCTGTTCATCATTGGGTCTTATGAGGTTGGTAAGAGTAATCCAATACGTTAAACTAAAGCTAAAAACATACGTAAGTGTTGCTGTCGTCGTCGTCGTCGTTTCAGCCGATAGACGTCCACTGCTGGACATAGGCCTCCCCCAATTTTAGTGTTGCTGTAAACGTTCATAAAAATCTATCTGGCTATGTCAGACTCTTATGCCTGGTTCGGACTATATTAGTAATTTTAGTCAAGTGGCAAGGAGTAACTAAATATGTCATAATAACAAAAAATTTGTCGAGTAGTTTTGTAAGTGTAGTAGTGTAGTTTTTTTTTTTCATCGTGTTAATCCATTTTCTTCTATGTTTTCGGGGAGTAGCGGCCCCCACGGCGCGTCGTACGATTTTTGGTGAGTTAGTAAACGTTTAGTTAGATACTAAATTACTTGTCACTTGATTAAATTCCTAACATATTCTGAACAAGGTTTTACAGACAGATAAAATCCAAACGGTTCGTCTCAGAATATAGCGATAGCAGCTTCCAGGATCTTTGCAGGAATACCTACTCGTCTGGTGGTTGGTCAACAGCACTTGGCTGTCGCTGGAAACTACCTACTAATTATCCGCGCAGAATATTTATGAGTTTGATTCGGTGTTTCTTCACAGCGTAGTCGGATAAGAAACTCCGACTTGTATCTAGTTTTAAAAATACTATTGACTTGTAAAAGTGTTTGTATTAACCTACATACGAAAGTAAAATCATTTATCATTTACTGATTTCATAAGGTAAACCCCTCTTTCCGTATAACGCCAAATCTAAGTAGGTACATTTATCAAACCTGCTGCTTGTGTCATCACCCCCTAATATCACACCGTCACTAAGCTATCATAAAGTGTTCCACAAAATACGAAAATTAAGAATCAATCTAACAAAAAACATAACACATGTCGTTTTCATTATAATTGCGAGTAAAACGGACCGGACGATCGGTCTCTGCCACCGTTCCGGTCCTGACCCCATTACGGACGCATATTAATTTTTCGCATCCGGCACCGGACACGGTCCTAATTGAGCTCTTACACCTCCGCTCAAAATTGACGATGATTAGCAGAAACCGTATTACCTATTCCGGCCGGAAAGCATAATATGTTGCCTTATTTTTTAACCCCCGACGCAAAAACGACCGGGTGTTATTGCATATTCATATCTTTTGGATTGTTTTCGGTTTCTCAAAAAACTTTAGACTAAATCGGAGGACCGTATTCATGAATTTATTCTGCGCAAGGTCGCGATACAAGTCTAGGTACAGTTGAAGCCTCAACTACTTACTTCTAAATGGAAATATAACCACAAGCACAGAACATGAAAAATAGTCGGAAGCTGCACGTCGCGACTGACACGAAGGCTCCGCTGCATGCGGAGTGGAAGCCTGCAGCAGCAAGTAATAGTCGATCTTCAAAATGTTATCCACAACAACAACACACGACACGACACAACACACGTCACACGACTTACAACATATTAAGTAGGTAATAAGCATCTCAATTTCCAAAACCATTTATGATACGAATATCAGCGAGATTTTACCTTAATTATTTTATTTAATATCCCATAAAACGCAGGACCTTTTGTGGAATGTACTCCGCAATAAAAGCTACATGGGAGTTCAAAATGCCTGTAAGTATTGTCTTCGAGTAAAATTCATGGCTACTGAATATTAATTTTCACACATACTTACGTCTAGTTCAGTAATTACGATTTTTCCATAATCATAGCTCAGAGAGCAATCTTTCTAGCACATCTATTTCTACGATGTTTAAACGAGTCGACTCGCGCACCGAGGGTTTCGTAACATCCGGGTTTATGCATAAGGTTTCTATTTATGAAATTAAATGTTTTTTTTTTATATTTGAGTTGATTGAATGAAAGGTAAATTGCGGTTTACGATTTATGACGTATTAAAAAAAACTACTCACTAGATCTCGTTCAAACCAATTTTCGGTGGAAGTTTACATGGTAATGTACATCATATATTTTTTTTAGTTATATCATTCACTTATTTTAGAAGTTACAGGGGTGGGCGGGACACACATTTTACCACTTTGGAAGTGTCTCTCGCGCAAATTATTCAGTTTAAAAAAAAATGATATTAGAAACCTCAATATCATTTTTGAAGACCTATCCATAGACACGGGTAGGTACACGCATGGGTTTAATGAAAAAAAAAAATTGAGTTTCAGTTCTAAGTATGGGGGAACCCCCAAAATTTATTGTTTTTATTCTATTTTTGTGTCAAAATCTTAATGCGGTTCACAGAATACATCTACTTACCAAGTTTCAACAGTATAGTTCTTATAGTTTCGGAAAAAAGTGGCTGTGACATACGGACGGACAGACAGACAGACAGACGAACAGGCAGACAGATAGACAGACAGATATGACAAATCTATAAGGGTTCCGTTTTTTTGCCATTTGGCAACGAAACCCTAAAAAGACATTTGTAGGTACTGTAGAAATTATAGCCTGCTTACATGGAAACTTCGCGAGTCCATTAAAAGTTATTGACAAGAAATACGAGACCAAAATTAATTTTGTTTAAGATTAAAATATAAAACAAGTAGGAGTCTATCAAGCTAACAAGCAGGAGGGCTATGGGCTCCTTTTTCCAACGTCAGATAATAATATTATATCCGAAGAACAATTTTGAATTTTTGACCGTTAGTGTCAGTTCTTCCATACAAAATCTGTCAGACGTTAATTTTCTGAAGCTATCAAATGTTCCCAATCAACTTTAAACCTTATGCTTTAGCGATAAAGTTGAAAATATATTAAATAAATTTGACAGATTGTAGTGGCTTGATGTGCTGGCGTCTGTACCTACATAGTGATTATTGCATGACAAGAAAACAAAAAGTAAACTGAACTAAAATAATATAACTGTTTTTACATTTACGTAAATTCCATTCCAGGAATATGGATGTTATCTATCAACTGAGAGTTTTACATAGGTACTCATCCCGGTTCGGAGAACTCGCAAGAGCTCTCACAGTATACGCTATGAATCACACCACTAAATATTCGATTTTTTTTTTATATTTTAAATGGAAGACTCTTTTAAGTTAAATAAATAATAGGTAAAAAGCAAACAGTCCAAAATAAAAATCGAGCCAGAAAAAATATCCACATTCCACAGTAGCAAAAGTAATTACCTACAGTGAGCGTAACTAGCTCGCGTTACGGACCAACGGAATGTAATTGCAAATCAGCAGCCAATCATAGCTTACTGGATTACTAATCAGCCAATAGGCTATTTGACTACTACTGGAATTTAGTTGTATATTATTTGTTATTGCATTGTATGCAAACCATTTTAATATTTCCTGGAGATCTGTCGTATATACGGAGAAAATCAATGTTAAAGTTTGAATCATTAAATTACGCGCCAAAACGCAATTTTTGCTATGGCGCCTGGTTGCTCTGACAGATGACGTCACACATAAGTAAACAACAAACCGCTGAAATAGTTTTTAAATTTATTGCATAAATAATGGTTTATAAATGGTGTGTTGTACCAAAATTTACAAGTACATCGTTATAGACTCCGGAAAAACTAATGGACCTGTTCCGATAGATCCTGAGAGACGAAAAAAGTGGTTGAGTCTAGCTCGTCGAAACCCTGGAAGCCTTGGGCCTAATTCTAGTGGTTATATATGTGATGAAGATCATTTTAACCTAAGTAATATTTATTTTGTTTAAAAATAATTATTAAAATAAAAAGCTTTTACTAACATACTAACAACTAGAAGCAAGCCCACGCTAACATACCTATACATAACCTCTAAGATAACAATACAATCAGGCCATTGACATAAAGCTGTTTACAATATGTCTAATGTATTTATTTCAGGGAAACTTCAATCTGTGCTTCGCCTTTATATAAACTAGTGGGTTTTTTAGGGTTCCGTACCTAAAGGGTAAAAACGGAACCCTATTACTAAGACTTCGCTGTCTGTCCGTCTGTCCGTCTGTCTGTCTGTCTGTCACCAGGCTGTATCTCAAGAACCGCGATAGCTAGACAGTTGAAATTTTCACAAGTTATGTATTTCTGTTGCCGCTATAACAACAAATACTAAAAACAAAATAAAATAAATATTTAAGGGGGGCTCCCATACAACAAACGCGATTTTTTTGCCCTTTTTTGCTCGATATCAAAAATGGCAACAGGTAGGCACTTGAAATATTCACAAAATACTCAGTTGTATATTAACTTTAATAATAAATAATAAAATTAAAATAAAATAAATATTTAAGGGGGGCTCCCAATACAACAAACATGTTTTTTTCGGCGTTTTTGCCTTGTGGTACGGAACCCTTCCTGTGCGAGTCCGACTCGCACTTGGCCAGTTTTTTAATTAATCCAACCATAATCGCATCTACTTTGGGTAAGTTACTGCTGTGAGCTTGCACAAAATTTCTCTCCATTTTATGCACAGAACTTTAAATAAACTAAACTGTAATAGGACGGAAGGGAAATAACGTAAATAACACGTAGATCGCACGATAAATATAAAGAAAAACAGAAAGCACGCACCGAAACTAATTTTTACTTCTGTGTGACGTCATCAGAGTTGCAACCAATCACGGAGCGTTTTCAAACACGTGATCAAACCACAAAAAAAAATGAAATTTATATACGTTTTATATACAGAAAATGACCGTATTTTTTTTCAGAATATCAATAAGATATGCTTTTTACATTACATTTTATTAGGATGACAGCAAATTGTTACATATTTTAAACATAGTCAAAATGCCTATACTATGACGCGTAACGAAATTATGTGCTGCGTCACTCGTAGTTCGAACCTTTTTAGTTTTTCGCCCAATGGATAATTTACATGTTTATTTTTCTGTATTGCTAATGGGTAATTTGAATGTAAAAAAAGGTTAAACATTTAAACTCAACTACGACCAAAACGCCGACTAAAACCGGCCAAGTGCGTGTCGGACCACGCACGATGAAGGGTTCCGTAGTTGGAATGAATTTATCCCAACAATGAAAAGCATGTTCCCCCATACATTCCAACTGAAAATGTAAGTTTGTACGCACACTATTGAGAGATTTACCATGTTGTTTTAAGACCACAGCCTTCTATAGGTTTTCCTGTAATCTATAGGTAAAGAAATATTTTCTCTATTTTTTTCAAAATTTTAGGCTCAGTAGTTTCGGAGATACGAGGGGGAATGGTGAATTTTAGTCTATTTTCTTAAATAACATTAATGCAATTTACTTTAATATTACGAAAAAAGTATATTTGAGACCCTCACAGTACAGATTGCGAATCTTTTTTTTTGTATTTGCCGCCCAAAACTAACCCACATATTAAAAATTCATTTATTTACGTTACACATCTGTGTTTGGGTCACAGAGATTCATATGTGTACCAAATTTCAACTTATTCGGTCCATTAGATTCGGAGCAAATTGGCTGTGACAGAAGGACGGACAGACAGACACACGAATGATCCGATAAGGGTTCCGTTTTTCCTTTTAAGGTACGGAACCCTAAAAGGGTATAAACAAGACATCAATTACGAAGATTTTCGGTTTTCGTACAGCCGGAGTCACATGTCATTAACTAAGGTATGTAATTAAGGCATAAATCGTATAGATTACCCCTTCCTTAACCCTTTCCTGTAACTCTTACTTTTGGCTTTTGGAATGTTGACATTCAAAAGCGCCTTTAAGCCTATTTGAAATAAATGATTAGACTTTGACTTTGCTTCGCCCTAGTCGGGTAAAAAATATATTTACATTTTAATTTTTCGGAGTTTTCAAGGAGCAATCTTGTAAATTATTATAATAACTCAAAAAAAGTCAGCCGTTACTCATATCTCAATATCATATATTTCTACCTATTACACCAGATGAATAACGTTTATGTCCGAATTCACAACAGAATGCCAAAATAAAACAAGTCGCTTAATTGAGTAATTAAGCATCCAAACCCCTCTATAATATTATCAGAAGCTCTAAAAATACAAAACCGAACTCACGCGGGATACTCATATCAAACGAATAACTCGAATTCACAGACTGTAAAATACTCCCGACTCTCACAGATAGTAGCAGATTAAATTGTTACAAATTGTAGTTAACAGTAATAATTACGGGTAGGTAAAGCTCCTGCTACACCTGCGTAGAAAGGGGTTGAACATAGGTATACATAAAAGGTCTTAAATATACATCAAACTGTGGACAATGTAATAAAATGTAAATAAAACATGGGTTTTTGTCCGCAAAACATGCGAGCGCAAATACATAATACAGCAATCTAGCTGCCATTGCAAATAGTCAATAGGCTGATTTTCAATCAACCGATAATTTTTATTCGTGGAATATAGTTGACATCTGGCAGTTTTTGTATAATATAATATAATTCATCACTGTTGAAAAATGTTGAACATTTTTAAAAAACGCAAAAAATAACCATTTTCGCTCTGGATTTGAACTTAGCTGCCATAGAATGAAATAAAGTACACGCCAAGAGCTGTCATATGACATAGGTTTCATCACTGTTGCACAACTTTGAAAAGTGGGCCCAGTGTTCAGTCAAAATTGCCCATGATCCTGCAAACACAAACACCCCATATTACTAAATTAAGGTGAACTTGAATAAGCTTTCAGTAGTTTAGGAAAAGTGACGTCAGCGTTAAAAAGAAAAAGATGGGTAGTTACACGCTTTATACAAACAAGTATGTTACAGAGTTACCTGGCTAGCAGTCGGTAACTGGTACAGATGTACTTCGGAAAGAAGGAGATAATCGAAACTAGCTCCTTTTGGCAGTAAAAAACAAGCCTGTGTTTTCTGGGCGTTAAATTTCTTAAGTCGAAAAGGTATTTTCAGTTTTTGTACGTATTTTGTCTGTGAAGTGAAAATTAAAACAATTTTACAGCGGATGCTACTCATATATGGATTAAGAGTCTGTAACACCAATCAGTGGAAAATAAACTAAGTTTTTAGAGTTGGTCCCTGTTTCTTTATTAGAGAATAGAATAGAATAATTTTTATTATGTACACCATAAATATTAAAGATATAAATGTAGAAATTTAAGTGCTCTTACGATGTCAAACATTGGTTTAATTGTTAATTACTGCTATTATTATTCGTCTCCATAATTTAAGTCATTCTTTAACGCCTAAAAATGTTTGTGTGACAGTAAAAATGACTGGAAATGTCTTATTTTATAGCCTGACATTTTCTGATTCTGATGGCCAATTATGGCAGAGCATTTAGCTGCATCGCTTCAAGAAGCTACGAAGTGGCTAGTAAAAAGCGTCCTTGGCTACGATAAAACGGCTATCAAATGGGAGGTCGCTATAGTGTTTGAAGATTGCTGCTAATATTTGAGGAAATTAAATGATAAAATATCATGGGTAAGATCTCTTTGGAATGTAGACGAGTAGAGACATAGACGTTGAAGCGTAGAGGAAGATCAAAGAAACGATGGATGGACTGTGTGAAGGATGATATAGCTAGAAAGGGGTTGAATACCAAGATGACGACTATTTTATACAAGTATGGAAGAAAATTATATGTTGCGCCGACTCCATATAAGGGCAAGAAAATGATGATCTCTCTAGAGTATCGATTGGTATTCTATTAGCCAAAACAAAAACAAAATAGTCGTCGTCAAAGAATACTTAGGTATTATAATATAGCAATTTAACATGAGACTGTGATAAATCTCTACACTAGTGTTGTTAGTCATATTTTCTCATTTTATTATTTCGTTCTTTATATTACAATTAACCCCCCTTGACTTGTACATACAGCAGGAGGCGGCGCTAGCTGCCATCAGGCTGATGCATATGCCCATATTGGGCAAAAACCTTACCAGTCCACACGCTAAAATCCTGGACTGGGCGATTGAGTACCAGCCTCTCATCGCTGCCCCGTGTGATAGATTACCAAACCAACCGATATTCAACAAAAACTACATTATACAAACAGTTCAGGAAGAAAGCGATCAGTCAGGAGCCAATGAAGTGCGAATCTACACAGACAGCTCAAAGACACAAAACGGTTCAGGTGCTGTCGTACACTCCCTTGACCTCAATATTAACTTTCACATACCACTAGGCACAGACAGTTCGATCTTTCAATATGAATGTGTTGCCTTAACACAAGCCGCAACAGCAGTAAAGCGCTTAGGCATCCGGAACTACGGCATTAAATTCCTATCCGACAGCCTATTTATTTATTTATATATACTTTATTGTACACCACAAAAATACATAACATGAAAAAGATACATCAAACACTACAAAATATACAATGGGCGGCCTTATCGCTTTCTGCGATCTCTTCCAGGCAACCTTGTAATGGACAGTGATTTTCCAGGACATACAATGGGGCTGTCGTTGGTGCAAATATTATGTATACAATACACTAAAATAGATACACAGATATATACATATCCAAAATTATATATACATAAATACACACATACTAAATTGTATAAGCAACGAAAATAAAAGAAGAGAGTAGTCCATTGCAGTTAGGACAACATGATCACAACGACAAGTAGTGTTCCTTCACGAGTCTTTTGAACACAATACATGTAACGACTGCGCGCGTTTAATTTCAACCTGCAATGCATTCCACAAACGAGCAGCATGGACAGTAAAGGATTTATCAAAGAAAGTTGTGGAATGCATAGGCATTTTGAGCTTCAAGTTATCTGATGACCTTAAAAATTTCGTGTGAGAGTCACAAAGAAACTGGAAACGTTTCTTGAGATAGAGAGGGGTAGAAGGGGAAAAGAGCACATTGTACAAAAGGGAAAGAATATGAGCATTCCGACGAAGGCGAATTGGTAACCACTTGAGCTTCACACGAAATTCGGAAACGTGGTCATATTTGCGTAGACCGAATATGAACCTTATACAAAAATTTTGAAGCTGCTCAAGTTTATCGAGTTGGTCTTGGGTAAGATCAAGATAGCTGGCATCAGCATAGTCAAGGATGGGTAGAAGAAGCGATTGTGCAAGCGCAATCTTATTGGCAGTCGGTAGGCAAATTACGCAATCTCTTCAAAGACGCAGCGGATGCAAATAGCTTGCGGCTAACTTCCTGTAGCTGGGCAGTCCAAGAGAAGGCCTTATCAATATTATAAATATCCCCAAGTTTTTAACTTTGTCACTAAAGGGAACCACTGAGTTGTCAAAAGAAACTTGGGGAGGGTCGTCCAGTCGATTCTGGAGACCGTTCTAGAACTGCCCACCACTACAACCTGCGTTTTCTTAGGGTTGACCAAAAGTCCAAATCTCTTGCGCATATACAGGCCAGATCACTATTAATCGTTAAGACAGCCTGGGACAGATTTCCAAGAGGAGCTTGCGAGTAAATTTGTAAATCATCTGCATAAAGGTGGTAGGGAGAAATTAGTTCGTCGGAGATTGAGTTAATAAAAACTGCGAAAAGTAAAGGGGATAGAACGCCACCCTGAGGTACACCGGCAGAAGTATTACTCCAGGAAGACAAGGTCTCTCCGATGCAAATACGTTGCCGGCGACCGAACAGGTAACTACGAAACCAGTCAATTACCGATGGAGATATGTTAACCGATGGAGATATGTTAAGAGAACAAAGAATGCCAAGCAAAACATCAAAATCAACAGTATTAAAAGCATTGCTGAAATCTAGCAAGGCTAAAACCGTTAGATTATGTACCGCTTTCCATGACTGACCTTATATCATCCGTAATGTTCAGCAGGGCTGTGGTGGTGCTATGACCAGGACGGAAGTCAGACTGGAAGGGGTTGAGGACATTATTTTTTAGAGAGGAAAGTGCTTAATTGATTGTGGATTAACCGTTCAAGGACTTTGGATAGGAATGGTAAGACGGAAATTGGACGGTATTCAGAAAAGGTTGTGGGATTAGACTTTTTAGGTAAATGAATTATTTGAGCATCTTTCCACAAACATGGAAATACACCACTAGATGCCGAAAAATTGAGGATATGACAAATGACGGGTAGGATAACATCCAGCACAGAACCAACATATTACGGCTGATACAGTCACTTCCTACTGCATTGGAAGTAATCGATAGTATGCTCAGCCTATCTGTGCTCAAAGCTTTAGGAAACAAACAAACTAACAATAAATTAATTTTTGAGTACCATCTGGCTCTGGAGAGTTTATCGACGTTCAATCGTATTACTCTCCAGTGGATCAGAGGGCACAGTGGATCCTTGGGCAATGATGCTGCTGACGAACTTGCGAAAAGAGGCTCGGATATGAAGGTGCTAGGCCCGTACCCACTTCTCCCCCTGCCTTTCTCACAATTTCGTACGTGGATTCGCCAAAGATCGACCGAACTCTATAACAACAGATGGTCACGGGCAACAGACTGTAGACAGTCAAAACTGGCTTTACCAATGATACACCCGCGGCTAATCAAAAAACTTCTCAGTTTGAGTAGAAATAACCTTAGAGTAATAATAGGGACAATTACGGGCCATAACCCCCTTAACAAACATCTTTTTAACATAGGCGCCACAGACAGCCCCCTCTGCAGGGGCTGCCTTGACGCCGAGGAATCAGCCGCCCACGTCATCCTGGAATGCGAGGCCGTGGCTTCTCAACGTGCAGAAATCCTCGGAACAATGAGGTCGCTCCGTGAGGCTTCACGGAGCGACCTCATTGTTTGTGAAGCTCCCAGGAAGCTTCTGTGCTTTTGGGCGGAGCTAGGCTGGCTTTGCTAGCCAGAATCCCCACGCACAACGTACCGAATGGGAGTCTAAGTGCGGAAAAGGGAGCCCCAACATCAACATTATCATCATCACCTTAATTTAAACCTCAACTGCCCTTCAAAAACACTTTTCATCATAATTGTAAAAAAGTGTGTACCTACTTAATAAATTTCATTAGTCTTAAACGTTATCTTTTTATATAATACCTTACCATTTTCGTTAACGTATCCAGATTTTAATTATTTCGCCATAAAACGGTACAAAATGGCAATACTTTTTCACAATCGCTTAGCGAACGACATTGCCCCGAGCGATAGTACAGCAAATACTGGGTTATTTGACTCTCGGAATTACTGGTTGGAAAATAGCGGGCACCTAATAAAAGACAAGACATTTTCTACTCAATTGAACTATTATCGGATGTGTTGAATTCGTGTCTTATATTTCTATTACTAGCTGCGCCCCGCGGACTCACCCGCATAAATCTCGATCCCGTGATTTCTAATATAATTCAATCATGATTCGAAAGACACGTGGCGCCATCTATTATCGTAATAACGTGATTGTTGTTTTTCTCGGGCACAGCACTTTTTTTCGGGATGAAGGTACCCTATGTCCGTTTCTGTAGGTACACCCGACAATGTATGTGCAAAATTTCAGGATGATAGGTGCAGTGGTTTAGGCGTGAAATTTCGCATTTATAATATTATATAATATACATATAATATAATAATAATAATTAATAAGTTAGGACAAAGAAAGTGATGGAAAAATAACTATCTAAATTCTAGAACATCATCATCTGCCTAGCCTTTTTCCAACTATGTTGGGGTCGGCTTCTAGTCTAACCGGATGCATCTGAATACGTTCTGTATTTTACGTCGAGCGACTGCCTATTTGACCTCCACAACCCAGTTACTGGGTAATACGACACCCCTTGGTAAGACTGACAGACTTTCGCAAAAGCTAAAATTAGCAATTTATCTAGAACGTTCTAGTTGTCTGTGTGGTGCCGGACTTAAAGAATAGCGACGTGGGTGTCGTAAAAGGCGACTAAGGGTCGTACCGGAGAATGGGCAGCAGCGTTCTCTATGCATTCCACCACCATACTATACTGCGATCGCCAACCCGCCTGCTAAGCGTGGCTATTATGGCAAACCCCCCCTTTAGTGGGAGGCCTATGTCCAGCAGTGGACGTCTTTCGGTTGAAATGATGATGATGATGTTCTAGATAAATCTTGAAGTTTCCACTATTATGGTATCGAATCCACAATTTGGTCTCTTTCCGTATCAATCAACTCAGGCTGTCGCAGTCCACTGCTGGACGTAGACCTCTCCCAGCCTGCGCCACAACTTCATGTCCCCTGCCTTCCGCGTCCAGTCTGTCCCAGTTACCTTTTTAAGATCGTCGGTCCATCTAGCTGGGGAGCGTCTCACGCTACGCTTGCCGAAATGCGGTCTCCACTCCAGGGCTTTCTCCACGGCGCCCTCACCTTTCGCCTGACGCAGGTCCTCACCGGACACGGAAGTTTCGGGAGGTTCCTGCACATCATCAGGCGGGAGGAAACGCCCGGGTGTCACCATTGCCAGGATCGCCCAGAGGACACGGTGGAGCACACGGTGGAGGTCTGCCCCGCTTGGGCGGAGCACCGCCGTGTCCTCGTAGAGGCGATTGGCAGCGACGGCGACCTCTCGCGTCCGGCCCTGGTGCAAGCCATGGTCCGGGGCGATAGGGAGTGGGAGGCAGTCACCTCCTTCTGCGAAGCAGTCATGCTAGCGAAGGAGGTGGCGGAATGGCTCAGGGAGAGAGCCTCCCGTCCCAGCCGCCGCGGGAGACGCTCCGGGCGTCGGGAGCCGCGTGACGACTCCCGGCCACCGTAGGCGCGGGCCTGCGGGCGGAGAGTAATGGGTAGCTCACCGCCCGATCAGGACCAGGCCCGTGCCGGACAGCGCGTACGTGTTCCACGCGCGCCTCAAAGAGATGTCAGCATCGAGGAGGGGCCCCTTAGGGCCGAAGCCTGCCGGGTCAGCGGGATTGTCCGAAAGGGTTACCGCTGGCCCGGAACATAAAGGGCTAAGGAAGGAACACGGGTGGGTTTTAGTCACTTAAGAGTCTGACACTCCCTTCCGCTCCACCCAGAGCGGGAGGAGTCATTTGATGATTTCCCATCCACAAAAAAAAAAAAAAAAAAAAAAAAAAAGGGCTTTTTCCTTTTACTTTAGCAATAAAGACGATTCTCCAGTAATACGATAATTTAAGTCCTGTTCAGTCCGTGAAAGAAACAAATTATACAAAATCAAGAAGTGAACCCTAAAGTACAGATAGCATATCATAAGGCAATAGCAATAAAAACTATATCTCTAATTCAGAATCGTTAATAACTAATCGGATTTTTATTCATACGACGTCATACATTCAAGCTTCCTAGAACCAAACAGTAACCATGTACGAAAAATTCAAGTCATTTTACAACAAAGATCATTTAGATTTATCTACAGGCAATGTCGATCCTTTTGAGTTTCATCAGATATTCTACAAAGTGTTAGTCGCTTTTAAAGTTGCAGATCTCGGAAATGAGGTTCCACCATCGTAAGTTTAGAGTAACCAGATTTGCTTTTTTGGGAACCTTCTTTATCAGGTGTCACCTTGGTACTCACCCCCTTTTTGCCGTAGAAATCTATTTTTTACAAGCTTTTATTTTGTTTGCACTGCTCGTATGAATGTGTGTAAGTTCTCCGTTGCAAACCATTTTTTGATACCGGATTGAGCTGGAATTTTGCATACATCTTTAGTTCTGATAACAAAACAATGTGCACAACTCAATATTGTAATAATTTCAATATGGCCGCCGCTCCAAGATGGCGGATTACATATTTTTTCTCAACCTCCCTAATATGGATATCAAATGATTGGGATTGAAGAGTAGAAAACGATAAAATTAATAACATCACACTAAACTTAATATAGCCGCCGCTCCAAGATGGCGGATTACGTTTTTTTACAATTCCCTTAATAATGACATCAAATGAAAGAGCTTGAAGAGTAGAAAACTTTGTGGTTTAATACTCAAAGTTAGAAAACGAAAAATTTAGTAACAACACTCTAAATTCAATATGGCCGCCGCTCCAAGATGGCGGATTAATTTTTTTTTTCAACCCCTATTTGGGTATCAATTGAAAGGAGTTGAAGAGTAGAAAAAGATACGTGAACAATCAAAACGATTAATTGAATTAAAATATAAAACAAACAGGTAGTAATATTTAAAGGAACTAAATAACATCAGTGGTATAAATAAAGTAAATGGTGTAAATAATGTCAATGATGTAAATAATGTCAATGATGTAAATAATGTTAATAGGATAAATAATATCAATGGTGTAAATTAATAAAATAATGTAAATAAAAAAATAAAGATTGAAAAAAAATTTAAGACTAAGCAGTATAAAATAAAATTAAAATAGTTTGTACAAACAAGCTTTTATTTAAATAAAAACGTAACCTAATAAAAAAGAAAGAATAACGCGAACTCAAAAGAAAAAATAAATTTAAGTGACCTTTCAAAATATACTAATAAAAAATATATAAAATATAAATTTCAAAAGCTTGAGGCACTGATGTACGGTATCCGCTATACAGGTGTACCTACTACACAATAACAGTTCCTCAAGCGTTTAATACAGGGTTACTGGTAAAACATTAACAACCTCTTAAAAGGTCATTGTACTCATCATTATGAGCAACTTTTACTATGGGACAAAACCTGAAATTGCAAAAAAAATCAGCTTTTCCCTACATTTATGTTGCATTTATTTATGTTAACAGCTGATTTTTTTTTTATGTTACTTTATATTGCATCTGTAGCTTTGATACTGATCTGAAACTGACTGGTCAAATGACAATATTATGATGATTTCCAGGTACTTCAATCAAAATGCTATCCTCTTCATTATTGGCCTTATAGCTACGTTACTCATGTTAACATCCTTCTGTCATGGTCTGGAGACCTTAGACCTGCCACATATGACGGAGGCTGGAACTTATACTTTAGTAATAAGCTATAAATTGCTAATACTTTCCTGTACAAGAAGAAATATACCGCAGTTTCACAACTTGTTACGAGCATTGAAAGAAGATTTTCATTATATTTGTACGGTGGGAGAAAAATACCGGTTAGTCTTAAGATATTCTTTATTTACGCTTTGTTTTCGTGATTTCTATTCAGATATACTCTCCAGTTGGCGCATTTACATCTTTTTTTCTAATTTTTAAACGTTGCAATTGTTTGTAGGTAGTTAATCTATTTTTTTTTTGTTTGTTATAGAGCACGGTATTTTGAGGAACAACTGAAAACATGGAAGATCTGTATATTCGCGTGCATACTCAATGCTGGAGTTCCAATTGGGATGAACATATTAGCTTATATTTCGCTCTTTTACTTTCTGGCTACTAATAATGCCGATTCAGGAGGGATCAGACCTCTTTTGTTTCCTTATTGGATACCTAACGTTGATTTTAGCATATCACCAGTCTATGAGATAGCTTTCATGTATTCTAATATTACAGTCCTGCTTTACGGCTATAATTATATCTGTGAGTAGGGTTATTTTAATAATAGGTTAAATTAGAAGATTGGATGTAACCGCAATTTTGCATTTCTGTAAATATTTCATTTTTCTATTTATAACTTATATTGCTGTTATATTTCAGTTATGTTTCAAGCACAAATAGTATGGATAAGGCAGATAACCTCGAAAGTTGATATTATAACATGGAGTCTCCAAGATCTTCTGGTGGACGTACATCCAACTACCAATAAAGAGGAAAGTGAATATTACTCGAATTTGATTGAGACTCGAATGAGGGACATTCTGATTCACCATCAATTTATGTTCAGGTACAAAGGCATCGACTGCCTAACTCAAAACAAAAGTTATTGGATTTGTATAATATTTGTTTATTTTCGTTGTTTATTTTAGCTTATTAGAAGATTATGCGATTGTCTACAAGAAATTATTGTTGTTCGAACAAACACTATGTGGACCTGTAGTGTGTTTAACTGCTTATTGCACTGCAGAGGTACTTAATATTCTACTATAAATTAACTATCGTTATTTTTAACCAGCATACAGGATGTTCATGGAAATCGTTTATTTCCTTTAGAAATTGGACCAAGGCGAGTTTCAAGTTATACTTCTAGTACTTTGTGTTGCTACCTTTATACTGCATTTCATACCAAGTTTTATGTGCACCTATCTTACCATTAAGGTACGTATAAAAAATAATATTGAATCACCTAAAGATAAACAGAGAGAAGCAAACATAACATGAGAAACACAAAAAGCTGTTCTAAATAACCCTTGGTTAACAATTACCCGCAATTTACATTTTCAGGTAAAATCTGTTTGTGATGTGTGTTGGAGCATACCTTTCTGGAATGCAGGCCCCGTGATACGTCCTTACATGGTCCTTATAATGCAACGCTCGTTACGACCTTTGCCACTTCAGGCTCCTGGTTTTAAAGATATTTCTCTTGAGACATTCGCCAAAGTAAGTTAAAGAAAACAAACATATCTCCAAAATACCTATAAGTACTTTAATAAAACAATATTGTTTTCTTTCTTCAGAAAATGTCATCTGCTTATTCGCTCTTCAATATGCTGCGCCAGTCAAATCTCTAAACAGTTGGAAAGAATATTTACATGTTGAAATATAATTCTACACCTAGCATTGTGCACTGTTTAAGTAGAATTATTGACAAGCACAAAGCAACAAAATAAGTAGGTAATAGGTATGATCTATGTATTTCACAAAAATAAATGACTGTTAATCGGTATTTCTCTTATTATCTTACTTGTTTACATAACTAAATGGACCATTTTGTGCCAGAGAACTCGTAAATACTCATGTATCATGAAAAAGCGCCCAGTAAATCATTAATGAAGACGACGAAAAGGAGGAATGGACCCAATATCGAACCTTGAGGAACGCCCATTGCCATTTCAGACCCTTATGAGTTTACGCCGTTTGCTTGAACTTTAGCCTTTCTATCTTTCAGGTATGATCTTAGTATGTAAATCACGAGCCACATTTTTATACCGTAGTGCTCTAACCTCAGCAGAAGTGTCTCATGGTTTACGCAATCGAACCAATGACATCTTGTGCAGAAGCACTTGATCCCAGATAGGAAGAATCCCTGGCGTTAAAAATATTCTTTATTAGGGTGACACCGGCGTCAGTGGTTCAACACCCTTTGGTGAAACCGTACTGTTGCTCATGAAAGATGAAACGTTCATCACCTTACTGAGAATTGGCAGAATTGTCACAGGCCTAAAATTACTGGGTTCTTTAGTATCACCGGATTTGAAAAAAACCCCTATTACTTTACTGTGTTTCATGAGATCCGGAAAGACTGCTTGGTCTACACTGGTGTTAAATATGAAAGTTAAATAGGATGCAATTGTTTCGAAAATAGATTTACAGACATTCCCCAGAGATCTTCAGTTGACTTAATTTTAGGATCCTTAAAATAATGCATTTGACTGCACATACAATTTCGGAGCTGTGACAATAACACAAAAAAGATGTTGACGTATGTAATAAAACTCTAGACAGTGCCGGGTACGAGAGTAATCTAATCATTATGTCATCATATTTCACTTCAGACAGATATTAAAACAAAGTTGCTTTCGTGTCTGTCTGTATAACCTCTCACATCTTCTAAACTACAGAATGGATATTGACGGGGTTTTCACCATCATTTAGAGCATTTATTCCGGAAGGCTTTGTTAAGTCGCCATTGAAATTTGAAATTGCAAAGCAGGGGCGTGTCGCTAGTAACAAAATAAACCTATGGCTTGGTACAAATTGTTGTAATTGCGTAACACACTATCAGTATCAACAGCAATGGCTTTCGTTTTGACAGATCAACAACATACATTGCGTTATTTTCGTTACTAAGCAGATGCATTTTTCGAACATATAAAGCAATGGGTTAGCTATATCCTTCAAAATGATTCAGATTGAGATTGGAAGTGTGTTACGCAAGTATGGTGCGGGTAAGGAACAGGTTGATATTATTAAGCCAATTAAATAAGAATAACTAACTAAATACATTTTTGCACAAAAGTATTGATAAATGATTTTATTATTGTAAGTAGGTTTGTACAAACACTTTTACACGTCAATCATGTTTTTTTTTAAACTAGATGAGGTCGGCGTTTCCTATCTGACTACTCTGAGAAGAAAGGCCGAAACAAACTCAGACGTCACCGTCTTTTTTAAAGTCCAGACATAATCTTGGTCAGGTTATATGAAGACCATGTAGACATGTAGATCGATGTCTGAGATGGTCTTTTGAGGAAAGAACCACACAGATTGAGAGCACCTGTCCAGTCAGTGCACGCATTTGTCGGAAATCGTGCAGCTAAACTTAAAACTTAAGGAGCTCAACTTACTTCATTCATTTGAAGTGAGGTTGAATGAGCTAAGGGTACAAATCAGCTGAATATTAAAAACCAAAATTGCTATATCCGACTTCATGCGTCGCAAATTTTGTAACCTTTAAGATATCCTCACAAACGTAGCATAAGCATAATCAGCCTATAATGTCCCCACTGCTGGGACACAGGCCTCCTCTCAGTAAGAGGGAATGGGCCATAATCCACCACGTGGACCCATTTCGGGTGGGTAGATTTCACATATCTTAAATTTTTTAGTACTAGGACAGGCCGGTTTGCTCACTATGTTTGCCTTCACCGTTTTTGAAAGCAGTGGTGATGAAATAATTTACACAAAGTAAAGCGCCTGTCTGGGTTCAAACTTACCACCTACAACTCGTAAGTCGCGGCCACTGGATTCATCAATATTTAGTCATACGACCACGATAATATCGGTCGCAATCTTAAGTTCTTTTGACTACTTACTCAACTTTACTTTGGACTATACGAATTTAAACTAGTCTTCACTCCTCACTAAAGAGTCTTAACTGATTCTTGGTTTGCCTTTCTTAGAGTCGCCACAATTCTAGAAAACATTTTAAAGCCCATTTATATTTACTTTTCCGAGTTTTAACGTTTGCGGAGTTTTAACCAAGATACAGGAATCCTAAAGGACTATAAACAAGGCTTTCATGTATCTACACACAGAAGAGCTCATATCAGGGTGCATTAGCATAGCTTGAAACCACACGTGCATGAATATTAAACTAACGTGGGCTCTGGGCTTTAAACTAACGAGTATTACAATAGAACCCTTTGCTGTTCATCACTGGGTCTTATGAGGTTGGTAAGAGTAATCCAATTCGTTAAACTAAACCATAAACATACGTAAGTGTTGCTGTAAACGTTCATAATAATCTATCTGGGTATGTCAGACTCTTATGCCTGGTTCGGACTATATTAGAAATTTTAGTCAAGTGTAACTAAATAATTTTGTCATAACAACAAAAATTTTGTCGAGTAGTTTTGTAAGTGTAGTAGTGTAGTTTTTTTTTTCATCGTGTTAATCCATTTTCTTCTATGTTTTCGGGGAGTAGCGGCCCCCACGGTGCGTCGTACGATTTTTGGTGAGTTAGTAAACGTTTAGTTAGATACTAAATTACTTGTCACTTGATTAAATTCCTAACATATTCTGAACAAGGTTTTACAGACAGATAAAATCCAAACGGTTCGTCTCAGAATATAGCGATAGCAGCTTCCAGGATCTTTGCAGGAATACCGACTTGTCTTGTGGTTGGTCAACAGCACTTGACTGTCACTGGAAACTACTAATTAACCACGCAGAACATTTATGAGATTGATTCGGTGTTTCTTCACAGCGTAGTCGGATAAGAAACACCGACTTGTATCTAGTTTTAAAAATATTATTGACGTGTAAAAGTGTTTGTATTAACCTACATACAAAAGTAAAATCATTTATCATTTACTGATTTCATAAGGTAAACCCCTCTTTCCGTATAACGCCAAATCTAAGTAGGTACATTTATCAAACCTGCTGCTTGTGTCATCACCCCCTAATATCACACCGTCACTAAGCTATCATAAAGTGTTCCACAAAATACGAAAATTATGAATCAATCTAACAAAAAACTTAACACATGTCGTTTTCATTATAATTGCGGGTAAAACGGACCGGACGATCGGTCTCTGCCACCGTTCCGGTCCTGACCCCATTACGGACACATATTAATTTTTCGCATCCGGCACCGGACACGGTCCTAATTGAGCTCTTACACCTCCGCTCAAAATTGACGATGATTAGCAGAAACCGGATTATTCCGGCCAGAATGCATAATATGTTGCCTTATTTTTTGCATATTCTGCATTTTTGAGATTGCTTTTGGTTTCTCAACTAACTTTAGACTAAATCGAAGGACCGTATTCATGAATTAATTATGCGCAAGGTCGCGATGCAAGACTAGGTACAATTGAAGCCTCAACTACTTATTTCTAAATGGAAACATAAACACAAGCACAGAACATGAAAAATAGTCGGAAGCTGCACGTCGCGACTGACACGAAGGCTCAGCTGCATGCGGAGTAGAAGCCTGCAGCAGCAAGTAATAGTCGATCTTCAAAATGTTATCCACATTAGTTTAGCTCTTACAACATATTAAGTAGGTAATAACCATCTCAATTTCCAAAACCATTTGTGACACGAGTATCAGCGAGATTTTACTTTAATTATTTTATTTTATATCCCATAAAACGCAGGACCTTTTATGGTATGTACACCGCAATAAAAGCTAGATGGGAGTTCAAAATGCATATAAGTATTTTCTTCGAGAAAAATTCAAGGCTACTGCATATTAATTTTCACACATACGTCTAGTTCAGTAATTACGATGTTTCCATAATCATAGCTTCGAGAGCAATCATTCTAGAACATCTAATTCTACAATGTTTAAAAAAGACATTGGTAGGTACTGTAGAGATTATAGCCTATTTGGTGCTTACGTGGAACCTCCACGAGTCCATTAAAATTTATTGGCAAGAAATAAGAGACAAACATTATTTTGTTTAAGATTAAAATATAAAACAAGTAGGAGTCGATCGAGCTAACAAGCAGGAGGGCTAAGGGCTGCTTTTTCCAACGCCAGATAATTTTATTCGAGGAACAATTTTGAATTTTTGACAGTTCTTCTATACAAAATCTGTCAGACGTCAATTTTATTCCACGAATAAAAAAATATCTGTCGATTGAGAAATCCGCCCTAAAGATTCAAATTTATTTATTAATAATTAATCACAATTTGTACAAGAATAGATTTGACGGTGACCCCTAAACTAGGCATTTGCATGTATGTCATGGAGTCAGAGTTGTGACATTTGCAAAGTGTGGTACTTAGTAATTATTTCATGACAAGAAAACAAAAATTAAACTAAACTAAAATAATGTTGCGCGCCACAATTAATTCCTGGTAAATGGTGACATTAGTTACCACTAGCGCCATCTAGTATCGAGTAGCGGAACTAGTAGTCAGGATGCTTCTAGAAATTTCGATGCGAGAACTTTCTAGAACTTTCTCGAACTATCGACATCTGGTCGGTCGGCGCCTGTATGTACTCGAACATTCTAGATGTTATAGAAACATCTAGAATGTTCGAGAGAGATGGAAGGTTCTAGAACTATCTGCGGCACTATATAAGGCCGATGTCGGCCGTGAGCACCACCCTAGCTGGAGGCCTCAATTTATTGTGGCATCCACAGGAAAGTCCGGTTAAGCAATAGACAACCTCCCAGGTTGAACTGCGAGATGACATTCCCCAAAAAAAAAAAGTGAGTAGGTCAGTTTGGATACAGCGGCACAAACGAACACATCGAAGCGATCTTCAAGTGCGACTAAGAGCGATCAGTAGTGCAATTGTGTTTCATAATTAGTGTGTTTGAGTTGTAATTAGTGTTGCTGATTAAAGTGTCATTTTTCGGCAGTTTTTATTGTCACGAACCCGAAGCTCGTAACAATAATATAACTGTTATTACATTTACGTTCAGTCTATTCTAGGAATATGGATGTTATACATATAACAATTGATTGTTTTACTTAGGTACTCATCCCGGTTCGGAGAACTCGCAAGATCACTCACAGTACCTACCTTTGCGATGAATCACACCACTAAATATTCGATTTTTTTTTTATACAGGCTTACTTTTCCAAGACCATCCAAATTTTTACGTGGTGTTCTACCCATAAATATAAACAACTTTCACTATCGGACCAACTCTAAAATCGTTAAGCTCCTGAAGTTCTGAGTTGAGCTGCACGGTTACTGACAAATGCGTGCACTGACTGGACAGGTCCACTCAATCTGTGTGGTTCTTTCCTCAAAAGATCTTTTCAGACACTAATCTACAATGGTCCTCAAAGATTATGTCCGGATTTTTATATACACATTGACATTGATGAATTTTATTTAGACAATGCCATGAATATTTACTTTGTAAAGTATTTTTTATTTTATATTTTTTTTTCTTTTCATTTAATTATTGTGAATGTGAGGACTATGTGGGTCATTTTTTTTTCTGTTTTCCTTCTTAGTTTTAATCATGATCTGGCAGTTTGAGTAATTTACGCGGCCTACCCAAATGTCCTTTCTTTGGTATTGTTCGTCGAATCGTTGAGCTCCTCATTTCTGAGTCGAGCTGCACGATTTTTGACAAATGCGTGCACTGATTGGACAGGTCCGCTCAATCTGTGTGGTTCTTTCCTCAAAAGACCATTTCAGACATCAATCTACATGGTCTTCACACGATCTGACCAAGATTTTGTCTGGACTTTAAAAGAGACTGTGACCTCTGAGTTTGTTTCGGCCTTTCTTCTCAGAGTAGTCAGATAGGAAACGCCGACCACATCTAGTTTAAAAAATATGATGACGTGTAAAAGTGTTTGTAAAAACCTACTTACAGAAAATAAATCATTTATCATTTATCAAAATCACAGAAGAAGAAAAAAATCAGCTGTTTCATACATTTTGGTCAAGTAGGTATTGAAGTTTTGTATGAAACAACAGATTTTTTTTTCGTGATTTCAGAATTGGTCCCATAGTGAAAGTTGTTTATATTCATGGATAGAACACCATGTAAAAATTTGGATGGTCTTTGAAAAGTAACCCTTTTTTTTTATAAGGCAGACTCTTTTATGCTAAATAAATAATAGGTAAAAACCTAAAAAGCAAACAGTCCAAAATAAAAATCGAGCCAGAAAAAATATCCACATTCTACAGTAGCAAAAGTAATTACCTACAGTGAGCGTAACTACCTCGCGTTACGGACCAACGGAATGTAATTGCAAATCAACAGCCAATCATAGCTTACTGGATTACTAATCAGCCAATACGTAATGAAATTCTGTGCTGCTTCACTCGTAGTTCGAACCTTTTTAGTTTTTCGCCCAATGGATAATTGGCATGTTTATTTTTCTGTATTGCTAATGGGTAATTTGAATGTAAAAAAGGTTAAACATTAAAACTCAACTACGACCAAAACGCCAACTAAAACCGGCCAAGTGCGTGTCGGACCACGCACGATGAAGGGTTCCGTAGTTGGAATGAATTTATCCCAACAATGAAAAACATGTTCCCCCATAAATTCCACCTGAAAATGTAAGTTTGTACGCACAATATTGACAGATTTACCATGTTGTTTTAAGACCACAGCCTTCTATAGGTTTTCCTGTAGTCTATAGGTAAATTCTATTTTCTCTATTTTTTTCAAAATTTTAGGCTCAGTAGTTTCGGAGATGAATGGTGAATTTTAGTCTATTAAACAACATTAATGCAATTTACATTAAAATTATGAAAAAAGTATATTTGAGATCCTCACAGTAAGCTCTTTCATTGATATGTCACACAGTATAGATTGCAAACCTTTCTTTTTTTTCTATTTGCCGCCCAAAAATGACCCCCATATTAAAAATTCATTTATTTACGTTACACATCTGTGTTTGGGTCACAGAGATTCATATGTGTACCAAAGTTCAACTTAATCGGTCCATTAGATTCGGAGCAAATTGGCTGTGACAGACGGACGGACAGACAGACACACGAGTGATCCGATAAGGGTTCCGTTTTTCCTTTTGAGGTACGGAACCCTAAAAGGGTATAAACAAGACATCAATTACGAAAATTTTCGGTTTTCGTACAGCCGGAGTCACATGTCATTAACTAAGGTATGTGATTAAGGCATAAATCGTACAGATTACCCCTTCCTTAACCCTTTCCTGTAACTCTTACTTTTGGCTTTTGGAATGTTGACATTCAAAAGCGCCTTTAAGCCTATTTGAAATAAATGATTAGACTTTGACTTTGCTTCGCCGTAGTCGGGTAAAAAATATATTTACCTTTTAATTTTTCGGGGTTTTCAAGGAGCAATCTTGTAAATTATTATAATAACTTAAAAAAAATCAGCCGTTACTCACAACTCAGTATAATATATTTCTACCAATTATACCAGATGAATAATGTTTGCGTCCGAATTCACAACAGAAAGCCAAAATAAAACAATTCGCATAAACTCTATTAAGCATTCAAAATTCAAACCCCTCTATAGTATCAGATTACTCATAGAGAGATACTCATATCAAACGAATAATTCAAATTCACAGACTGTAAAATACTCCCGACTCTCGCAGATAGTAGCAGATTAAATTGCTACAAATTGTTAACAGTAATAATTACGGGTAGGTAAAGCTCCTGCTACACCTGCATTAATGTTAATGTTAACGTCAGTGCCAAACTGCGCCTTAACTACGGCGTTAAAATTAGCCCGATAAACGATTGGCTACATTAATGTGGTTCAGCGCCAAAAGCTATGGCTTTAAAATTAGAGCGATAACCACGTTAAAATGGAGATTAAAACTGCTGGCTGCGGTACTTTCTGACTCTTTCTCGGCGCGTGCGGCGCATGGAATGAGACAGCCCAAATGTAGTCAATGCGGTTTGATCACTGACCTCTATAATACAAATAGAGGTCAGTGGGTTTGATGCATTATTTAATTTGCTAAAACCCTTTGTTGTGGCGTAAAAACCGCCACCCGAGTTATCGCTTAAGATCTAACAACATGAACAATAACACATCTCAATGAACGTATTAAATATCGGTTACATCTGAGTAATGTCTTATTTAACGCGTTAATTATCGTATAACGACACTGGTGTGGCAGAAGCATTATAGAAGCACCGGTAACATAAAGCTACGGTTTATCTGCAACCAGCTGTGTCTCCTGAGTTGTAAACGTTCGGCGAATCGTTCAAGTGTTACTCCAAAGACAATTTGTTTAACTGACTTTGTATTAAAGGATTGAGAGGTAATCAATGGTTGGCTAATTCGTTTTGGAGAGAGGGTTTCTATTTTAGGACGTTTTAGGGGGATTCTATTATTGGAATAGATATGGATTTATTTGTATGGAAAATCAATTTAATGTCAAAGTCAATTCCTAGAATTAGGTGGACTGACAGCTCACTTCACCAAAATTATCAGTCAGTTTTTAGGGTTCCGTAGCCAAATGGCAAAAACGGAACCCTTATAGATTCGTCATGTCTGTCTGTCTGTCTGTCTGTCTGTCCGTCTGTCTGTCTGTCTGTCTGTCTGTCTGTCTGTCTGTCTGTCCGTTCGTATGTCACAGCCACTTTACTCCGAAACTATAAGAACTATACTGTTGAAACTTGGTACGTAGATGTATTCTGTGAACCGCATTAAGATTTTCACACAAAAATAGAAAAAAAAACAATAAATTTTAGGGTTCCCCATACTTAGAACCGAAACTCAAAAATTTTTTTTTCATCAAACCCATAAGTGTGGGATATCTATGGGTAGGTCTTCAAAAATGATATTGAGGTTTCTAATATCATTTTTTTCTAAACTGAATAGTTTGCGCGAGAGACACTTCCAAAGTGATAAAATGTGTGTCCCCCCCCCTGTAACTTCTATAATAAGAAAATGATAAAACTAAAAAAAATATATGATGTACATTACCATGTAAACTACCAGCGAAAATTGGTTTGAACGAGATCTAGTAAGTAGTTTTTTTTTTAATACGTCATAAATCGTAAACCACAATTTACCATTCATTCAATCAACTCAAAAATAAAAAAAAACATTTAATTTCATAAACATAAACCTTATGCATAAACCCGGATGTTACGGAACCCTCGGTGCGCGAGTCCGACTCGCTCTTGCCCGGTTTTTTTTACAGAATAGATCAGCTGTTATCGAAATTCATAAATTATGCCTCTAGCCTCGGTACACCCACACCTAGGGTGTTAAAAGGTCAGTAAGGGGCTATGTCAAGGCTCAGGGCAGCAGCATTCTTCGTTTATCTATGTAGTTACAAGTTACAACATAGCTACTGCTATCGTCAGTAGAATATTTAATGACGGTGAGAATATTAACGTTATAGCCGCCGAAATGGCCCAGGCATGTAAAGAACGAAAGAATAAAATGTGAAAATTATGACTAACACCAATAGTGTAGAGATTTATTAAAGTCTCATGTTGAGCTGCTATATTATAATACCTATTGTATTCTTTGACGACGACTATTTTGTTTTGTTTTGATTAAGTAATAGAATACCAATCGATACTCTAGAGAGATCATCATTTTCTTGCCCTTATCCCAATTTATATGGAGTCGGCGCAACATATAATGTTATTCCATACTTCTCTAAAATAGTCGTCATCTCGGTATTCAACCCCCTTCTAGGCATATCATCCTTCCAGTGTGAGCATCTTATAAATGGTGAAACTGCCACAGACTGGGCAAAAAATCTGCCAAATCCTGCCACACTTGGCGCCAAAATTGCCAAAAGTATGCCTTCATGGAAACGGAAAAAAAATACACAACGAATTCAATGAAATTTCTTTAATCAACATAAATATTTAACAATTTTCTGCATTATTAAACCTATACACTACTTACTCAGTCTGTGTGGTGCCGGACTTAAAGAATACCACCACCTCATACATCCCGTGGGTGTCGTAAAAGGCGACTAAGGGTCGTACCGGAGAATGGGCAGCAGCGTTTTCTATGCATTCCACCACCATACCATACTGCGATCGCCAACCCGCCTGCCAAGCGCGGCGATTATGGCAAACCCCCCCTTTTGGGGGAGGCCTATGTCCAGCAGTGGACGTCTTTCGGCTGAAATGATGATGATGATGACTACTTACTCTACGTATCCGCATTTGTCTCCAAATTTTCGTCATTATCGGTGTACATAGATTTTGATGAATTCTTTTTGATCATGTTTTTAGTTGGTTTAAAGATGACAGAGTCTCCGTGGGTCTTTTGTTGTATTCTCTTCCATAATTAATGATTCATTACACAGAACTGCACACGATACACATCAAAAGAGAATGAGGTTAAATCAAAAATTTATTGGAAACCAAATCAATAAAGAAGATAAGAATATGAACACTATTCCAGTTTGTTAACTGTTCATAATCGTATGACACACTTGTTTAAAAACAGAACAAGCGGGAAATCGCCGTATAATTTGGCCATAAAACAGAAGTTGCCAGTTTTATAAAATTATTTATAATCTAATTATATATAAAACCTGATGTAATTACTTTTAAAAAAGATAAATTCATTGAAAATTCAAATTGAGTACCTAATGATTTTTTAAATCTGCCGAAATCTGCCACTTTTGTAAATCGTCAGCATGATCTGCCACAGATAAAATTCAGGAACGATATCTGCCAAAATGGCAGAAATCTGCCATAAACGGTCACACTACATCCTTCACACAGTCCATTCATTGTTTCTTTGATCTTCCTCTATTCTTCAACGTCTACGTAGAGACGTAAGATCATCATAGGTAAGATCTCTTTGGAATGTAGACGTGTAGAGTACTCGTCTACATTCCAAAGAGATCTTACCTATGATATTTTATCATTTAATTTCCTCAAATATTAGCAATCTTCAAACACTAGCGACTTCCCATTTGATAGCCGTTTTATCGCAGCCAAGGACGCTTTTTACTAGCCACTTCGTAGCTTCTTGAAGCGATACAGCTAAATGCTCTGCCATAATTGGCCATGGGAATGATAGCCCAGAAAATGTCAGGCTATAAAAGGAGACATTTCCAGTCATTTTTATTGTCACACAAACATTTTTAGGCGTTAAAGAAAGACTTAAATTATGGAGACGAAGTATAAAAGCAGTAATTAACTATTTGAAACCAATGTTTAACCACGTAAGAGCACTTAAAAAATTCTACATTTATATCTGTTATGTTATGTTATTGTTACATAACAAAGATTATTCCATTCTATTCTCTTTTAAAGGAACAAAGACAAACTCTAAAAGCTTCGTTTATTTTCCACTGATTGGTGTTACAGATTCTTAATCCATCGGTAGCATCCATTTTAAAATTGTTTTAATTTTCATTTCACAGACAAATTACGTAGGTACAAAAACTGATAATTAATAAACTATCAGTCTGATGAAATTCAACCCTCAGAAAATACAGGCTTGTTGTTACTGCCAAAACGAGCTAGTTTCAATTATCTCCTTCTTTCCGAGGTACATACCAGTTACCGACCGCCTGGAATTTTTGGGTATAGAGTTGACGTCAGACCTAAACTTCGGCTCAACAGCACAGGCTGCAGCCAAAAAGCTGCATATCCTAAATAACGTAAGGCGGTAAAGAAAACAATTATCTGGTACAATTCGCTTTTGTATATAGAAACAGAGCGCTGTATCTATTCCGAAAAATAACTACAACAGCACATTTATATAGAATGGGTGTAAAACTATAAATGGTGATAAAAATCATTCGTGGAAAAACAAAGTTACGACAACTTTCCAGTTTTAATTAAATTCTGACTATGTAGTATTCTAGAAGTTCAGTAAAAATACTGAAGAAGTAACTCTTTAACACACTTGTTTGTATAAAGCGTGTAACTACCCACCTCTTTGTTTTTAATGCTCACATGACTTTTCTTAAACTACTGAAAACTTTTTCAAATTCACCTTAATTTAAATCTCAACTGCCCTTCAAAAACACTTTTTATCATAATTGTAATAAAGTGTGTACCTACCTACTTTAATAAAAGTAATTAGTATCAAACGTTATCTTTTTATATAATAGGTACCTTACCATTTTCGTTAACGTATCCAGACTTTAATGATTTCGCCATGAAACGGTACAAAATGGTCTTTTTCACAATCACTTAGCGAACGACATTGCCTCGAGCGATAATACAGCAAATACTGGGTTATTTGGCTCTCGGAATTACTGGTTGAAAAATATCGGGCACATAATAAAAGACAAGACATTTTCTAATCAATTGAACTATTATCGGATGTGTTAAATTCGTGTCTTATATTTCTATTACTAGCTGCGCCCCGCGGTTTCACCCGCATAAATCTCGATCCCGTGATTTCTAATGTAATTCAATCATGATTCGAAAGACACGTGGCGCCACCTATTAACAGTACTTTTTTTCGGGATGAATGGTACCCTATGTCCGTTTCTGTACGTACATCCGACAATGTATATGCAAAAGGAGAATGAAACGATTACATAAAATCTTGGGCCAGGTTGTAAAAAGATGAATGTGGTGTCAATTAATAGCTTATATATTATCAACCTTTCACAGAAAACTGCGGATTTTGTCAATCTGAGAACAGAGATATAAGAGATTAAGTAAAAGTGAGGTTATGTTACAATATTTAACTAACAGCTGATTCCTAAAATGCAAAATATGTCCTTTTGCACTAATAGTTATTATATTTAGTAGAGAATGTTTGAAAAATCATATGAATGAACGTCAATGACTTCAAGTCATAAGTAGGTAACAGGTATGGAGATATGGAAAGGATGTCTGATAAAATAAAATAAAAATCGTATAATATAGTGTTTTATTCGTCTTCTATTATAATTAAAATGTCGTCTAGGAATTGTGCAGGTGGTGCCTACTATATGATCTTGGTTCCTAGCCCAGCTAAGGTACCATAATTATAATGCAAGTTATATGAGCGCAGCAATCCAAGAATTGTTTCATCGTGTAAGGGTCGTCGGCCCAGTGTATGGGTTTACTGCTTGATTTCGAATGTCATATGCCCGATGGCTAATTCCCCGAAGTCATCAGATCGAACGTCCGGATTGCCGAAATTCCATAGCGTCAATGTTCCACAATTTCGAATAGCCAGTAGATGGAGCGTCCGTTTCACCGAAAAGCCATTACAACGATAGGACATCCATAGAATGTCTATAGGCTCGACGTACCAGTCAGTCGAAAGGTATATTCGATTGAACTAGATAGAGGTTAATTTTCATGTTTGTTTCAGTCGGTATAATTTGGTTCCTTGCGTAAGAAAATTAACGGTTGTACCTAATCATTTTAAAACGTGTGTATTAAAATTAATTGATTAGGTAAACTTGTGATTTCATAATGCTGTGTTGTTTTTTTTAAACATCGTTTGAAAAAAACAACACAGCATTATCTAGTTAATTGATATGATTTCATATCGATAATCATTAATATTTCAGTAATTTTAAGTTTTTCAGTAATTAATTGGTATTTAATGTATTAATATGACTGTAATTATGTCCACTATATTGCATATAATAGTGCATTTAATTACTTTGAGTTAATTATTTAGTGCAAAGGTTTTATTTTCGTAACTGTGTAATCGATTACTCAATCGATAATCTCACAAAAACTATCTTTCTCATATTTATCCGCTTCCAGATTGAGAATTGAGGTGATTTTTCATATTCTAAGATAAAAAAAGGGAACTAATTTTTTGAGCTGTTATTTAAATATTCGAGATGTTATTATGATCAGTTGAAAAACATATTGAGCAGTTATTTAATTTAATGGCGGTTGATTAATTATTGCGACAGTAAAACATGGACAGTAATAAAAGATCAATTAGACTGTTATTTTATCATACAATGTCAATTCTAAAAATAATTGAGCAGTCCAATAACTAAATGAGCGGTAAAAATGATGGAATGGGCGGTTCGCTAAATAGTTCGGCAGATCATAGTGGATGCAAGAGCGAGCGAAGCGAGCTCGGGACTTGGGGCACCCCGACTCGGACAGGTTAGGTTCGAAGGGGATGACGGGGGCTCGAGTGAGCGAGCAAAGCGAGCGAACGAGCCCCCGTCATCCCCTTCGTGTTAGGTTCCTTTAAACCCTGTAGACAGAAATAGGGGCCCCGCGAAGCGGGGCTCCGTCGACTACACACCCAAAACTACTTTACCACCTCATTGTTTATAGAATTGCTTAGAATGAGATTTATTACCGACAAATTCCGATTTATTACTGCCCACACGTAACTGCTCGTTCAATAATTTTTACCGCCCATTTAATTATTTTCCCACTCAATTATATATCCACTGATCCATTTCATTATTTTTTATTACTCATTTTTGTTTACTTTACTGCTTAGTTTTAACTGCTGAACAAGTTATTAAACGTGCCATTTATAATTTTTAACTTACCAAAACCGCTATTTACAACTGCCTCTTTAAATCAGTGCCATAAAAAATATGACAAATTTTTTTAGATCATATCTCAATTTATTACATTTGGGTCCACCGTTTTCCATCTCCTTTCAGGATGATAGGTGCAGTGGTTTAGGCGTGAAATTTCGCATTTATAATTTATAATATTATATAATAAACATTATATATAATATAATAATTAATAAGTTAGGACAAAGAAAGTGATGGAAAAGTTACTATCTAAATTCTAGAACACCATCATCTGCCTAGCCTTTTTCCAACTATGTTGGGGTCGGCTTCTAGTCTTTCCGGATGCAGCTGAATACCAGTATTTTACATGGAGCGACTGCCTATCTGACCTCCACAATTAAGTTACTGGGTAATACGACACCCCTTGGTAAGACTAGTTGTCAGAGTTTCGCAAAAGTTATTATCTAGAACGTTCTAGATAAATCTTGAAGTTTCCACTATTGCGGGATCGAATCCACAATTTGATCTCTCTCCGTATCAATTAACTCAGGCTTTCGCAGTCCACTGCTGGACGTAGGCCTCTCCCAGCCTGCGTCACAACTTTTTGTCCCCTGCCTTCCGCGTCTAGTATGTCCCAGCTACCTTCTTAAGATCGTCGGTCCATCTAGCTGGGGGGCGTCTCACGCTATGCTTGCCGAAATGCGGTCTCCACTCCGGGGCTTTCTCCTTTTACTTTAGTGATAAAGACGATTCTGCAGTAATACGATAATTTAAGTCCTGTTCAGTCCGTGAAAGAAACAAATTATATTTACAAAATCAAGACGTGGGAATATAAGTGATGGAACCCTAAAGTACTGATAGCATATCATAAGGCAATAGCAATAAAAACTATATCTCTAATTCAGAATCGTTAATAACTAATCAGATTTTTATTCATGCGACGTCATACATTCAAGTTTCCTAGAACCAAACAGTAACCATGTTCGAAAAATTCAAGTCATTTTACAACAAAGATCATTTAGATTTATCTACAGGCAATGTCGATCCTTTTGAATTTCATCAGATATTCTACAAAGTGTTAGTCGCTTTTAAAGTTGCAGATCTCAGAAATGAGGTTCCACCATCGTAAGTTTAGAGTAACAAGATTTCCTTTTTTAGGGACCTTCTTTATCAGGCGTCACGAAACGAAAGAATGTTCCCAAAAAAGCAAATCTGGTTACTCTACCACATTTGCTTTTTTGGGAACCTTCTTTATCAGGTGTCACCTTCACCAAATATATTTTTTTACAAGCTTTTATTTAGTTTGCACTGTTCGTATGGATGTATGTAAGTTCTCCGTTCAAAGCAAACCATTTTTTGATCATTTGTTGGTATCCGATTGAGCTGAACTTTGCAAACACCTTTAGTTCTGGTAACAAAACAATATGCAATACTCAATATTGTAACAATTTCAATATGGCCGCCGCTCCAAGATGGCAGATTACATATTTTTTCTCAACCTCCCAAATATGGATATCAAATGAAAGGGATTGAAGAGTAGAAAACGATAAAGTTAATAACCTCACACTAAACTTAATATAGCCGCCGCTCCAAGATGGATTACATTTTTTTACAATCCCCTTAATATGGGTATCAAGTGAAGAGCTTAAAGAGTACAAAACGATACATTTAGTAACAACACTCTAAATTCAATATGGCCGCCGCTCCAAGATGGGGGATTACATATTTTTTTCAACCCCTTCGAGGGTATCAATTAAAAGGACTTGAAGAGTAGAAAAAGATACGTGAACAATCAAAACGATTAATTCAATTAAAATACAAAACAAACAGATGGTAATATTTAAAGGAACTAAATAACATCAGTGGTATAAATAAAGTAAATGGTGTAAATAATGTCAATGATGTAAATAATGTTATTAGGGTAAATAATGTCAATGATGTAAATCAATAAAATAATGTAAATACATAAATAAAGATTGTAAAAAAAAAATCTTTAAGACCAAAGTGGTAAAAAATAAAATTTTAAAAACCGTTTTTAAAACAAGCTTTTATTTTAATAAAAACGTAACCTAAAAAAAAAAGAATAACGCCAACTCAAAAGAAAAAATAAAAAGTGAAAGAATAAAAAGTGAAAGTTTTTATAATAAACTTTATAACCACATTCAAGAAAAGCCTTAAGCTTTATATATTAGCAACAAGGTTAAATTAGCAGACAATAAAATAAAGACGGTTTGGAAAATTATAAATAATGGAACAAACAGGAATAAAAAGCATAATTCTGATTACACACTGCCGACGTCAAGCGGTCTCATTTGCGATAACAAAGAAGTGGCTCAAGAATTTGTAAATTTCTTTACTAAAATCCCACTCAAAACAACTGAAACCTTACATTCCTCGCCCTCGCTCGCTTTTGATTTAGTAAGGGCGAACGTTTCAGTCTGCCCGATTTAATGTTTTAGGCATATTAAGCCCTTAATAGTAATTAAAGCTTTTAAGCAAATTAAGATCAAATTGACCGAAGATCTTTGGAGAATGTCCATTAAGATCTGTACCTCCATAATTGAGACTATTGCACCTTACTTAGCCTTAGTATTTAATTCGTGTGTGGATCAAGGAGTCTTCCCCGATTTAATGAAATACAGTAAGGTTATACCACTTTACAAATCCGGAGACAGTAAAGACACCAATAATTATAGACCCGTATCCGTTTTGCCGGTTTTCAGCAAGGTGTTTGAAAAGATAATGCTTAATCAAATGCTCAATCATTTTAACACAAATAAAATCCTACACAATCAACAGTATGGTTTCACCAAAGGACGTTGTACGACTGACGCCGGTGTAACTTTACTTAAACACATTTTTAACGCATGGGAAGAGGCCCAAGACGCCATAGGAATCTTTTATGACCTCTCCAAGGCATCTGATTGCGTCGATCACAAAATCTTGCTTTTGAAACTTGAGCATTACGGACTTGGAAAACTTGCGCTCAGTTTAGTTAGTTCTTATTTAAATGATAGACAACAACAAGTTCAAATAAATGGTGTCAATTCACTTGGTTTAATAGTAAAAATTGGTGTGCCACAAGGCTCGATATTGGGTCCTTTCCTCTTTTTAGTGTATATTAATGATCTACTCCATTTATTAAAAAATCCACCACAAATGGTGTTATTTGCTGATGACACTTCCTTAATTTTTAAGGTAAATAGACGTGCTACAAACATTGACGACGTAAATAACGCCCTATTGCAGATCCAAAATTGGTTCATTGCTAATAATTTTGTATTAAATGAAAAAAAAACTAAGTGCATAAGATTTTCTTTACCAAATGTCAAGGGTAATGATTGTGAGATAATATTGAATCAAGAGAAAAAAGAATTCGTCGATAAAACTGTTTTCCTAGGGATCACGCTCGACTCAAGGCTACAATGGGGTCCTCATTTAACATCTTTTGCAGGACGGCTAAGTTCAGCAGCTTATACTGTCAGAAAAATCCGTCAATTTACTGATGTAGATACCGCGAGACTAGTCTATTTTAGTTACTTTCATAGTATCATGTCTTACGGTATTTTACTTTGGGGACGGGCTGCAGACATTTTTATTCTGCAGAAAAGAGCCATCAGAGCCATAAATAATCTCCGCAGGCGCGATTCTCTAAGGGAACTGTTTAAGGAAATTAACATCATGACGGTGCCTTGTCAATATATCTACGAAAACATCATGTATGGAAGGAAAAATTTATATCTTTTTAGTAAAAGAGATAAGTCCAAAAGTCACTTAAATTTATTTTTTCTTTTTAGTTCGCGTTATTCTTTCTTTTTAGGTTACGTTTTTATTTAAATAAAAACTTGTTTTTAAAAACTTTTTTAATTTTTTTTTATATACTATCCATTGTTTTTTATTTTTTTTTATATCTATTCATTTTTTCATATCACATACATTTTCAAAATTTTCCGTGCGGAAATTTTTGCGTCTCTCATTCCAAATCTAATAATTTGTAGACATCATATCTTAATATATGTAGATGTTAAAATGTTATTGCTAAATGGCATCTGTAGCTTTGATACTCATCTGAAACTGACTGGTCAAATGACAATATTATGATGATTTCCAGGTACTTCAATCAAAATGCTGTCCTCTTCATTATTGGGTTAATAGCTGCATTACTCATGTTTACATCCTTCTGTCATGGTCTGGAGACCTTAGACATACCACATATGACGGAGGCTGGAACTTATACTTTAGTAATAAGCTACAAGTTGCTAATACTCTCCTGTACAAGAAGAAACATACCGCAGTTTCACAACTTGTTACGAGCATTGAAAGTAGATTTTCATTATATTTGTACGGTGGGAGAAAAATACCGGTTAGTATTAAGATATTCTTTATGTACGCTTTGTTTTCGTGTATTCACGTATAGTCTCCAGTTGGTTCATTTACAAAATTTTTTCTTGTTTTAAATGTTGCAATTGTTTGTAGGTAGTTAATCTATTTTTTTGTGTTTGTTACAGAGCACGGTATTTTGAGGAGCAACTGAAAACATGGAAAATCTGTGTATTCACGTGCATATTCAATGCTGGTATTCCAATTGGGATGAACATATTCGCTTATATTTCGCTCTTTTACTTTCTGGCTACTAATGATGCCGATTCAGGAGGGATCAGGCCTCTTTTGTTTCCTTATTGGATGCCTAACGTTGATTTTAGCATATCACCAGTCTATGAGATAGCTTTCATGTATGCTAATATTACTGTCCTGCTTTACGCCTATAATTATACCTGTGAGTAGTGTTCTTTTAATAATAGGTTCAATTAGAAGATTGGATGTAAATGCAATTTTGCATTTCTGTGAATATTTCATTTTTCTATTTATAACATAAATATTACTGTTATATTTCAGTTATGTTTCTAACACAAATAGTATGGATAAGGCAGATAACCTCGAAAGTTGATATTATAACATGGAGTCTCCAAGATCTTCTGGTGGACGTACATCCAACCACCAATAAAGAGGAAAGCGAATATTACTCTCATTTGATTGAGACTCGAATGAGGGACATCCTGATTCACCATCAATCTATGTTCAGGTACAAAGGCTTTGACTGCCTAACTCAAAACAAAAGTTATTGGATTTGTATAATATTTGTTTATTTTCGTTACATATTTTAGCTTATTAGAAGATTATGCAATTGTCTACAAGAAATTATTATTATACGAACAAACACTGTGTGGACCTGTGGTGTGTTTGACTGCTTACTGCACTGCAGAGGTACTTAATATTCTACTATAAATTAACTATCGTTATTTTTAATCAGCATACAGGATGTTCATGGAAATCATTTATTTCCTTTAGAAATTGGACCAAGGCGAGTTTCAAGTTATACTTCTACTACTTTGTGTTGCTACCTTTATACTACATTTCATACCAAGTTTTATGTGCACCTATCTTACCATTGAGGTACGTATGAGAAATTAGTATTGATTCACCTAAAGATAAACAGAGAGAAGCAAACATAAAAAGACAAACACAAAAAGCTGTTCTAAATATCCCTTGGTGTACAACTACCCGCAATTTACATTTTCAGGTAAAATCTGTTTGTGATGCGTGTTGGAGCATACCTTTCTGGAATGCAAGCCGCGTGATACGTCCTTACATGGTCCTCATAATGCAACGCTCGTTACGACCTTTGCTACTTCAGGCTCCTGGTTTTAAAGATATTTCTCTTGAAACATTCTCCCAAGTAAGTTAAAGAAAACAAACATGTCTCCCCAATACCTACAGGTACTTAAATAAAACAATATTGTTTTTTCTTCAGAAAATGTCATCTGCTTATTCGCTCTTCAATATGCTGCGCCAATCAAATCTCTAAACAGTTGGAAATAATATTTACATGTTGAAATATAATTCTACACCTAGCATTGTGCACTGTTTAAGTAGAATTATTGAGAAGCACAAAGCAACAAAATAAGTAGGTAATAGGTATCTATGTATTTCACAAAAATAAATGACTCTTAATTGGTATTTCTCTTATTATCCAACTTGTTTACATAACTGATGGACCATTTTGTGCCAGAGAACTCGTAAATACTCGTATGTCATGAAAAAGCACCCAGTAAATCATTAATGAAGACTAAAAGGAGGAATGGACCCAATATCGAAACTTGAGGAACGCCCATTGCCATTTCAGACCCTTATGAGTTTACGCCGTTTGCTTGAACTTTAGCCTTTCTATCTTTCAGGTATGATCTTAGTATGTAAATCAAGAGCCACATTTTTATACCATATTGCTCTAATTTCAGCAGAAGTGTCTCATGGTTTACGCAATCGAACCAATGACATCTTGTGCAGAAGCACTTGATCCCAGATAGGAAGAATCCCAGGCGTTAAAAATATTCTTTATTAGGGTGACACCGGCGTCAGTGGTTCAACACCCTTTGGTGAAACCGTACTGTTGCTCATGAAAGATGAAACGTTCATCACTTTACTGAGAATTGGCAGAATTGTCACAGGCCTAAAATTGCTGGGTTCTTTAGTATCACCGGATTTAAAAAAACCCCTATTACTTTACTGTGTTTCATGAGATCCGGAAAGACTCCTTGGTCTACACTGGTGTTAAATATGAAAGTTAAATAGGATGCAATTGTTTCGAAAATAGATTTACAGACATTCCCCAGAGATCTTCAGTTGACTTAATTTTAGGATCCTTAAAATAATGCATTTGACTGCACATACAATTTCGGAGCTGTGACAATAAAACAAAAAAGATGTTGATGTATGTAATAAAAAACTCTAGACAATGCCGGGTACGAGAGTAATCTAATCATTATATCATCATATTTAGTGAAATATGATGATACGTGCGCGAGGGACGCATTAGCCTGCCTAAGGACAAGTGTCCTTAGGCAGGCTAATGCGTCCCTCGCGCACGTCCAGAAGTGGGGCGTCAAAAACAAACTTAACTTTGCGCCGCAGGAAACAAAGGCAATGATAATCACAAATAAGCTGAAATATGACTGAAATATGACATCATATTTAGTGAAATATGATGATACGTGCGCGAGGGACGCATTAGCCTGCCTAAGGACACTTGTCCTTAGGCAGGCTAATGCGTCCCTCGCGCACGTCCAGAAGTGGGGCGTCAAAAACAAACTTAACTTTGCGCCGCAGGAAACAAAGGCAATGATAATCACAAATAAGCTGAAATATGACACACCACTTCTGGACGTGGGCGGGGATTGCGCTGTCACGGGAGATCAAGATACTGGGGCTCACGATTGATGACAGGCTGACGTTTAACGCTCACGCGTCGAACGTATGCAGGAAGGCGCTAAATATTTATAAACAGCTGTCAAAAACCGCAAAAATCAGTTGGGGCCTTAAGCCCGAGATAATCAGGACCATATCTGTCGCGGTGGTGGAGCCGATTATTACGTACGCAGCAAGTGCGTGGGCGCCGGCTACTAACAAGATGCGCGTGAAAAAGCAGCTTAATACGGTACAGCGTGGGATCGTACAAAAAATGATCAAGGCGTATAGGACGACTTCATTAAACTCAGCCTTGTTACTCTCCGGACTGCTTCCACTGGATCTCAGGATTCGGGAAGCAGCCTCTTTTTATGAAGAGAAAAGAGGTTATTCGCGGAGAGTAACAAGAGACCGAGCAATCGAGTTACCGGTCTCACTCACACAAATACCGCACTTTGCCGACCAGATAGGTATGGAGTTCGAGTGCGTGATGAACGGTGCAGAAATGGATCAGCGAGGACTCGGCAACCCTAAGATCTTCACCGACGATAGTAAAATTGAAGGCAAAGTCGGCGCAGCACTATCTCTATGGGAGAATGGAGTGAAAATAAAAACTCAAAAGTTTAAGCTGGACCAGTTCTGCACCGTTTTTCAGGCCGAACTATTAGCTCTACATAAAGCCTCCGAACTGGCATTCAAATTCAAATTCAATTCAAAGCATTTATTTCAATTAGACCTTGTACAGGCACTTTTGAATTGTCAAAATTAAAATTAAATAGTCTGTCAGTTAGTCCGAAAGTTGAAGCTAGTTGCCCATTCCAAAACGTAGATCTCTATGGAGAAGAACGGGCAAGAAACTCCATGGACACTCTTTTAAATCAAGATATTACAAAATCCTGGGTACATTATTCTTGTTGCTTCTATATGTGAGAACAATGTAAAAAAAAAAAAGACACAAATGAAGAAACAATTCAAAATATAAGATTAAAAATAAGCATTGGCAGTTAAGAGATGACCAGTCTCAACCGACGGCGCCCGTTCACGAACATGACGCGTGGATCAGCACCATCCAGCTCAACCAGTTTGTAGGGAACCGAATGATCCAACACACGCGCCACCATCGGTGAGACATTTAAGTGAGCATGAAACAAACATCTCCGGTCGTTGAGGTATATTGCGACTCTAGGTTGGCCCTAGAAACTGTGACTCGGGGCGTTTCCCTCCATCCTCTGGCATTTAAGATCCGAAAGAACATACACGAACTGACTAAACGCGGTAAAACGCTTCAAATGTTCTGGATAAAAGCGCATGCAGGACTGGAGGGAAACGAAAGGGCTGACGAATTGGCAAAAGAGGCAGCCTTAGGTAAAAAATCAAGACCGGACTACGATCTGTCCCCGGTTTCATTCGTTAAGCGACAAATCCGAATGGACTTCCTTGACGAATGGGACACGAGATACCGATCCGAGGAAACTGCCTCAACCACCAAGATCTTCTTTCCCGATGCAAGCGTGGCTTACAGTATAGTGCGCAAAATTAAAGTAGATCCCCTATTAACACAAGTGCTGACGGGGCATGGCGGATACTCCGAGTACTTGAACCGTTTCAAGTGCAAGGAGAGCCCGGCATGTCCCTGTGACCCTGAAAAGAGAGAAACCGTGCCGCACTTAATCATCGATTGTCTCATATTTGGACAAGATAGATATAATTTTGAAGCAGAAACGGAAACTAAAATAGATCTAGATAACATACCAAAAATAATGTAAAATAAACAAATAAGGATAAAATTCTTAAAATACTGCATTGAAATAGCTGCCAAAGTTGTGAAAAAGAATAAAGCATAGAAGATATACTTTTTAATATTGTTAAATATTTTGATAAGTTATCAACGTATTAAGAAATATGTAAACCTAAAACTGTAAAATAAGCAATCGTAGTAATAAGAATAAAACTAGCAAATTAAGATAAAGCACTAAAGTAAATGTAAAACTGAACTAAGTAAATTAAATTAAGAGAACCTGTACCTTTGATACTATAAATAAATTTGAACAAAAAAGGTCTCTGATCATACATGTCAGAGGAAACACGCAACGCCCTGTGATGACGGGTGAATATTAAAAAAAAAAAAAAATCGAAACTTGAGGAACGCCCTGCCGAACGAATTGCCATTTCAGACCCTTATGAGTTTACGCCGTTTGCTTGAACTTTGGCCTTTCTATCTTTCAGGTATGATCTTAGTATGTAAATCAAGAGCCACATTTTTATACCATATTGCTCTAATTTCAGCAGAAGTGTCACATGGTTTCAAATAGGGTGCAATTGTTTCGAAAATAGATTTACAGACATTCCCCAGAGATCTTCAGTTGACTTAATTTTAGGATCCTTAAAATAATGCATTTGACTGCACATCAATTTCGGAGCTGTGACAATAAAACAAAAAAGATGTTGACGTATGTAATAAAAAACTCTATACAATGCCGAGTACGAGAGTAATCTAATCATTATGTCATCATATTTCACTTCAGACAGGTATTAAAACAAAGTTGCTTTCGTGTCTGTCTGTGTGACCTCTCAGATCTTCTAAACTACAGAATGGATATTGATCGTGTTTTCACCATCATTTAGAGCATTTATTCCGGAAAGTTTTGATATGTCTCCATTGCAATTTTGCAAAGCAGGGGCAAAAGTCAAAGTCAAAGCATTTATTTCAAAGGCAAGGCACTTTTGAACGTCATAGAATTGATTCTAGTCGCCCATTCCAAAAGGTAGTTTTCGTATGGAGAAGAATGGGCAAGAAACTCCACCGTTACTCTTTTGAAATGTTTTACAATATTTTGCATGTACATAAATTATACATATAATAATAATATGTGAAGACGATGCACCTAAAATAAAATTACTGTACCACATTAGGTAAAAGTATTAAAAATGAAACCATGACATATAAATTAATTATCTGATAGATACATGGTGCTCACATATTTACAAACATGGTAAAAATAAACAATTTTCATTAAAACCAATTGACTATAAACATACCATCACTGACATATCGGATAGCATCTTTTTGACTCCAACTCATGAAAATTCTGTGTATAAAGTTATTAATTCCTTAAATTCAACTAACTCAACTGGCTATGACAACATTAATACAAAGATTCTTAAGCGTTGCTCTAAATATATATCTCGCCCGCTGGCCCACATTAATAATTTATCATTTTTTCAAGGTTTATTCCCCACCAAACTAACATTTTCTATTGTTAAACCATTATATAAAAAAGAAGATAAAAATGATATGAACAATTATCGTCCTATTACTCTAATACCCGTAATTTCTAAGATTTTTGAACGAATTATGTACGATAAGTTACACTCCTTTATAATAAAACACGCAATTTTAAAAGAGGAACAATTCGGTTTCAGGAAGTGTAAATCTACAACTCTCGCATGGTTTTCTCTCATGAAAAAGATTACATCAAGTCTTAACGAGAAAAGGTCAATAGCATCAATATTTCTTGATATGTCATAAGCTTTTGACTTCGTAGATCACAAACTGCTTCTCTACAAATCGAATCGCTATGGTATAAGGGGAAATGCATTAAACTGTATAAAAACTTATCTGTATAATCGCCAGCAATGTGTAGAAATATCTAGACGCAATATATCAGAAAAAATTATATATAAATCTGCCTATCGTCAAAACTCCTGTGGGGTTCCCCAGGGTAGTATATTAGGACCCTTTTTGTTTTTACTATATTTTAATGATTTGCCCAACGTGACCCCATATTCGTGCATTCTGTACGCCGACGATACTACCCTTAGTATTGAACTCATTGACAAAAATATCACCAAATACGAAAAAGAGATCAACGACACACTAAACAAAATAATAGAATGGTTAAAATACAATAATTTACATGTCAATATCGGTAAAACTAAACTTATACAGTTCCAAACTTATAATAGCAAACATCACGGATTAAAAATAAGATATGCAAGTGACACTATAGAAGAGGTTGAAAATGCTACTATTTTAGGTATAACTTTACATAAATTTTGCAACTGGAAAGAACATATTGAAAAATTATGCACTAAGTTGCAAAGATTTGTATTTGTTTTAGGCAGAATAACTCGTGTAGCTGGTATCAATGCAGCACTTTATGCTTATCATGGTTACGTAGCATCAATTCTACGATACGGTATTATCATATGGGGCAATTCTGTGGATTTTATTAAGGCATTTCGAGCCCAAAAAAAATGTATTCGATCAATAACCAAAGCCCAACCATTAGATAGCTGTGTCCCACTTTTTAAAAGTTTAAAAATATTACCACTGCCATCTTTATATATATTCGAACTTTGTATCTTTGTACGTAAAAACATAGGTTTATTTAAATTACGTAATGATGTTGTGGTAAGGAAAAGCAAAGATATCCACAAATTATGTGTACCTCAACAACGAATTAAACTATTCTCCAACAATGTTTACTGTATGGCAATTCGTATTTATAATAAATTACCTAATGTTTTTAAAGATCTTAATTTCATGACTTTTAAAAAGAAATTATTTGACTTCCTATTATTTAAGTGTTATTACTCAACAGATGAGTTTTTAAATGAAAAGTTTGACTCTAAATTTAAATTGGACGACGAATTGCCCTTACATTCGTAATGATTGCATTTAATTGACTACCTATGACATTGTATTGAATCATTCTTAACACTGTATTTTATTAACTTCTGACATTATATTTAGTATTCCTTGACATTATATAACTCTTGACATTATATTTAGCTTGCCTTGACATTGTATTTAATAATTCCTGACATATTTAGTATACCGTTAAATGGCATTCAATAACTCTTGACATTCTAATTAGTATGCTTTGACACTATATGCAGTAATCCTTTCGAATTGTATTTAATATCAGATAATGTTTTCCTATGTTTGTCAATTGATTATGATTTCATTTAAATTTTTGAAAATATTTCAAAAATAGGCCTGATTTACTAACTGAAAAAACAAGACCTGACTTTTTGAGATCCGTTACACATAAAAATAAATACATTCTACCAAAAACCAACAATGTGTATGGAATGAGGGTTGCAGAATATTTAGTGCCTTACTTTCTTAATAAACTTCCAGAAGACTTACAAACATTATATAAATCGAGTTCGAAAAGCTACAAGTGTAGGTCAAAATATTTCTTTACACAGCAAGTGATACATTCAAAAGATTAAAAGCATTTACTTCAAATAATCCATTTCAGTCAACAAAAATGAAGCTAATTGCATCTTTAGGTTTAATGTATAATATATTATCATGCAAGTTTACTGTATCAGAACATCAATTTGTAATTACTAAGTGAACTACTCGCCAGCACACAGATAAACCCTGAGAGGTTTTCGTTGTGTGGCAAACACCATTGTTAAAATAGAATTAAGAATTTTGGAAATAAATAATAATAATAATAATAATTTGTACGCTGGAAACAGCAGAATATTTTGGACGTAAAATTGTAGTAACACCTTGTAACAACAATATTCTAACAAATAAACTTATAATTATTATTATTATAAAAAAAAATTAAAAGTAATAAGTCAGAGTGTGAGTTAAAGTAATTACAGAATGTAAATCAATGTCAAAAAAAGAACAAAGAATAAATTTTACAATTAAGTTAGGAACCAGTTTGATTTTGTCTAGACTCTAGATTGTCCTATGGAGCAGGACCAGCATGTTTCCAAGCGTTCTTATCTTGGATATAATCTTCTAATGTATAGTATGCCTGTTTACAAAGTGTACGTTTAATGTGAGTTTTAAATTTTCTTTCATTTAATTGCAATATATCACAAGGTATTTTATTGTAACATTTAACACAGTACCCCATAAAAGATGTATGTACTTTGGCTAATCTGAAAAATGGTTCATGTATTTTATCTTTATTTCTAGTGTTAAAATTATGTCTATCGCTTCATCATTTCAGCCGAAAGCTGCTGCCACTGCTGGACATAGGCCTCCCCCAATTTTGGGGGGGGGGGGTTGCCATAATCGCCACGCTTGGCAGGCGGGTTGGCGATCGCAGTATGGTATGATGGTGTAATGCATAGAGAACGCTGCTGCCCATTCTCCGGTCTACCTTAGTCGCCTTTTACGACACCCACGGGAAGTATGGGGTGGTGCTATTCTTTAAGTCCGGCACCACACAGACAAATCCGGCACCACATAGACATCCATCGCTTATTTTATTAAAAAGATGTAGATTTTTTCTTACATACATAATATTTTCATAAATGAATTGGCAAGGTACCGTCATAATATTAATCCTTTTAAAAAGTTCCCTGAGAGATTCGCGGCGACGTAGATTATAAATGGCTCTGACAGCTCTCTTAGTAGTAGTGATACGCTGGTTCTGGCGCACCGATCTGAGGGCGGGTGTGCCAGAACCCCAAAACCTAAAAAAAAAAAAAAAAAAAAAAAAAAAAAAAAAAAAAAAAAAAAAGTTTTGGGGTGCTCTGATCACGTTTCTGCGGTCCATTTTTGCGTAGGATGCGCGGTTCCGGAGATGTGCAAATCAATTAGCTGATTTATCTAATTGATTTCCGGTGCTACGAACCCTCATTAGTGTTTCATTGTTAATCCTCTTATCTATTCAACCTCGTGCACCCTCATTAGCGATGCATTGTTCGCCTAATCCTTGCATTTCTTGGCGTTCTTATCTACTATTACTCATTGCTAACCCTCAACTGCTTTTCTGAATCATCAATAAAACACATTCCTTCATTTTATTACAACATTTTATTTCTTATTTTCTACAAAATATGTGCGGAACATTTCATCCACTAAAATATCATTGTACAGTGTGTTCCCCGTAAATATGTTCGTAAAACTATGCATTGAACATCCCTGAAACTTATATAGCAAATACATTAAGCAATATTCACCACACACTGAAGTCCAATCATTCTGAATCCTATCAACATTCCAGCCCCATCTTTTGCAATTCCTTTTTAAAAACTCGAGATAATATTGCGTAGGTCCTCGTCCATATGAATCAAAATATTGACCGATGCCCTTCGTATCGATATGTACAGCTACCCAGTGTGAGCCTGGTTTATCATCCGTATCCAAATTGCATATTATATACGTCGGTACATGGGTATACATAGGTAGTCTATTAGCAGCATAAACATTTTTTTCTAGACTGGGATGGATCTTTTTTAGATGTTGCTGTACTTCAAGTGTATCCATGATATTACTGCTATTAGCAGATTATTACAGTACCAATCTGTTCAATGGTTGCCATAGGAATGTTCAATTATAGTGATTTTTGTAAATATATCGCATTCTTTTGAGTGACTCAGAAAACAAGCTGATGCCTGATGGGAACAATGTGCGATAACTTTGTTGACTCATAGAGTCACTATCAGTTTCGTTGAACTTAGGAATTTGCTTTAGATAAGAATGGTGCTATATAAGAGCGAACAGTTGCAGTCATGAAATCAGTCTATGGTCGTTTGACCACAGTGAATTGTATACCGATACTTCGTTTGTGGTACTTCAGCGCATCAATAATCATGGAGGTAAGTGTTTATTCTATTGACAAACTTACTTGTATATCTTTTGTTGTTCTTTTGTTATTTCCTAACGTGTGTGTGTGTGTAATCACAATGTAAACAAATTGATATTAACATGATATCTCTGTTGTTGCAGAGATCATTCAGCTTCGCAGACGATAATGAAAATACCTATAAACAGTATTACTACTCACCGCTCTCCCCTCAACATGAAGAAGAGGGCGATGATATCGTCATTAATAACACATGCGATGGTGGAAAAAGGAAATCGCAAGCGCAACCGATTGATAATTTTTTTGAAGTGATGCCAAAAATAAAAAAGAAGAAACAGTTATCGTCAACCGTGGCACGAGCCGCTAGAGATGGTGTATCATACATTTCTACTAATTCTGACGACGGAGCCCAAGCGACGCATCTCATAAAAATTGAAATGTACGATATGAAGAAGCTATGTAAGATTCCAACTACCGATCATTGGAAGCACGCTACCACGAGGATTAAATATTATGTAAAGAATAATAAGGATAGCATCTACGACAACACAAACGGCCTCGTATACAATATTACAAAGACAATAGCAGAAAGTGAAAACGTTAAAAAATACTTTTTTAACAATGATAGCCATTAGCTGATTAGTGAATGTGATTCTGTTTACTTAAATTACTTCTGTGTACTCATTAGATTCTATCTGTCTTTCTAATCCTTTGCTAGACTATAAATATTGAACATTATTTGAAATTGGGTATCATTGGTCTACCGACACTTAACTGTTACTTACTGTGCTCATTCGACAGTGAATTCGATCAGGAGATGTCAAAAGTTTGTGATGAAATGGAGAAGCGTGAACTGTTCGATTCATCATATGATGATGAGTTGTATAATCACTGTGCAATGGTTGAAACAACGTTGATGTAAGTATTAAAAGTACAAACTCAATAAGAAATATTATTGTAGTAATGTTTTATTTTAAGATTTATCTAATAATTTTCTTGTTTTTTGTTACAGTCAACCACAAGTTGGAAGAGGTAACAAACGAAGTATCACTACTGATGAAAATATGAGTACCAAGAAAACAAAATTTGATGAAGGAGCTTCTACATCATCGATTGAAACCAATAACGTGGACAACAATAAGGTGGAATGTGACACATGTCATGTTTTTATTAATAAAAGGTATCTAAATAACCATTTAAAAAGCAATTCTCATAAAAATAATCTTTTAAAATCACATAGTTCATTAACAAATGTAACAGTTGTTGAAACCGCTTTTGGTAACCGAATTTTAACATATAGAATTAATAGTAAAACAACTCAATCGATGCAATATTTTGAAACACCGGAATCGTTTTTAAATTCATTAAAAATTGATATCTTATTTTTGATAAATGAATGTATTCAACAACATACAATTCTTAAAATAAACTTCATATTGCATGCTGATTTCATACAACAAACTAAAGACATTAAGAATACATTTGATTTTCAAACGTTTAATTACATAATTTGTCAGGGTGACGACTTAAATATTTTTTATTCATCATTAATAGACACTGTAGTTGGTAAAATTTGTCAATTTGAAAAAAAAGATAGTGGTTGGAGTCTTAATCAAATTAAATACATAGACATGAATGTTAACAAATTCAACCCCCTACGTGGTAGTTCATATATCGATCTTCCTCAAGATATTAAATCAAAAAAAGCTGTAATCAATGTTAAAAATAATGATAATATGTGCTTCAAATGGGCATTACTCTCTGGTTTATATCCTGTATGTAAAAGTGTAGATCGGGTAACATCTTACACAATTCATGGAAATAAACTTAAATTTACTGGTATTTCTTTTCCGGTTAAAATTGCAGATATATCAAAAGTAGAGAAATTAAACAATATTAGTATAAATGTTTTTGGTTTAGAGTATAATAAAGAAAAAAAGTGTAATTCTGTTGTAGGTCCTTTATACTTAACAAAATGTCGTACCCCTAATCATATCAACCTACTATATATATCAAATGGTACTAACAATCATTACTGTTTTATTAAAAACTTATCGCGATTAGTTAGTTCACAAATATCAAGTCAACATCGTGCAGTTTATATATGCGATTCATGTTTAATTCATTTCCCATCAGAGGAAAGACTTAATAACCATCAACAATATGATTGCGCTCACATTTGTACGGAATTACCCAAAGGTGAAAATTCCAAAAAGGATTGGTTTGGTAACGCAACATCAAATAATAAATTAAAATTTGATAAATTCACAAAAAAGTTGGAAATGCCCTTTGTGGTTTATGCAGACTTTGAGGCCTTTTTGAATCCGATAGAATCATGTAGTAACGATCCCTCCAAGCCTAGTACAATGAATATTCAAAAACATGAAGTGTATAGTTTCGGATATTACATTAAATGTTCATATGATAACAGATTATCAAAATATGAGACGTATAGTGGACCAAACTGTGCACAAGTGTTTATGAATCGCCTTTGTGAAGATGTGAAAACAATAGTTAAAAAAAATAGCTTCCAAAAATGCCCCGTTCCATTATCAGATGAAGATAAAATTAAATTTTCAAATTCAAACATATGTCATATTTGTGAAACTGAGTTAAATGAAGATCCTTTTTACGATTTTGATTGGCACACTGGTAGTTTAAGGGGTGTTGCACATCAAGTGTGTAGTTCTAAGTTCAGAACCCCTCGTCATGTTCCAATATTTTTACATAACCTCAGTCACTACGATGCTCATTTTATTGTCCATGCATTAAACCTCGATGATGGCAAAATTGAAGTTATTCCACAAAATAAAGAACGATATATATCATTTTCAAAACAGTTAACAATAAATAATCAACCAGTAACTTTAAGATTCGTAGATTCATTGAAATTTTTATCGTGTAGTTTAGATCAACTAGCTAAAAATCTTAATGATGATCAGTTTACAGAACTAAAAAGAAACTATCCTAATAATGAAGATTTTTTACGTTTAAGACGGAAAGGTATTTATCCTTATGAATTTATGCGTAATAGTGATTGCTTGAAACATCCATCACTTCCTGATCAACACCAGTTTTATAGTTCACTCACAGATTCGAATATTTCAAATGATGATTATAATCATGCAAAAGATATTTGGCAACATTTTAAGTGTAGTAGTATGTCTGATTATTCCAATTTGTATTTAAAAACTGATGTTTTACTTTTGACCGATGTGTTCGAAAACTTTAGAAAGCTTTGTATTAAAACTTACGGATTAGATCCTGCCCATTACTATACTGCTCCAGGTTTAAGTTGGGACGCAATGTTAAAATTTACGAAAATAGAATTAGAATTGTTAACGGACTATGACAAAATTGCTTTTTTTAAAGCTGGTATTAGAGGGGGTGTATCTCAGTGTAGCAATCGTTTTGCTAGAGCAAATAACAAATTCATGGAGGATTATGATAGTGAAAAACCTAATTCATATCTAACATATTTTGATGCGAATAATTTGTATGGTTGGGCAATGTCCCAATCCCTTCCTGTTGGTGGTTTCGAATGGGTTAATTGTAATACGGATTATAATGTGTCGGATACGTCTGATTTTGGTTATGTTTTAGAAGTTGATTTGGAATATCCTGATGAACTTCATAATTTACATTCTGACTTTCCGTTATGTCCTGAAAACATATGTGTGGGTAATACTACAGAAACTAAATTAGTTCCTAATTTAAATAATAAAAATAAATACATCATTCACTACAGGAATTTAAAACAATGCATTGAAATGGGAATGATATTAATTAAAGTACATAGAATTTTAAAATTTAAACAGAGTTCTTGGTTAAAGAAATACATCGATTTAAATACTAGTTTGAGAACGTTAGCCAAATCAAACTTTGAAAAAGACTTTTTTAAATTAATGAACAATTCTGTCTTCGGTAAGACTATGGAAAATATTGAAAAAAGAGTAAACGTTAAACTACTAACTCACTGGGATAATCGTGGTAAAGTTTTAGGTGCTCAGGATTTGATTGCAAAACCAGAATTCCATAGTTTATCAATATTTTCAGAACATTTAGTCGCAATACAATTACGAAAAACAAAATTAATTTATGATAAGCCAATTTATTTAGGATTTTGTATTTTAGATATATCTAAGACCCTTATGTATGAATTTCATTATAACTACATGATTAAAAAGTTTAAAAATAAAATTAAGTTATTGTACACCGATACCGATAGTTTGATATATCAAATTTTTACAGACAATTTTTATGAGGATATAAAACCAGATCTACTTCACTATTTTGATACATCAGATTATCCAGAAAATAATATTTACGGTTATCCAAACATAAATAAAAAAAAGTTAGGTTTTTTTAAAGACGAGAATAATGGTAAAGTATTGAGGGAATTTGTAGGGTTGCGATCAAAAATGTATGCCCTGGAAGTAGAAGATAAATTTATAGCAAAGGCAAAAGGGGTTAACAAAAGTGTTACCAACAAAATGAATATGAAAAATTACAAATCGTGTTTGTTTAATAAAAATGTACAATATTGTAGTATGCTTCGATTTAAGTCAATCAAACACACTATTTTTACACAAAAAATAAATAAAGCATCTTTATCATATAATGATACCAAACGATGTATTATGGACAACAACATTGATACATTGGCTTGGGGACATTATAAATTACGCTAAGTGTTGATGTCAACTTTTTATTTTTATTTCTGTGTATGTACAAAATTTGTATCGATTGTAAAATTCTGATGTACTAATTGTGTTAGAGTTATAATTATTCGATTGTAAATAATGTTATATAAGTAATGATAAAACTGTGAACATACATTTGAGAAGATTGTAAAATTCTGATGAGTACTAATTGTGTTAGAAATAGTATGCGTATGAATAATAGTTTTTTTTCATCAATTTTATGTTTAATATAATTTTAGCAATATACTTAATTTTACTTAATTTTTACAAAAACATTTTCATTTTTTATTTCATCCCTTTGAACTCCAGACGTGTGAAATGTTTCACTTTATCCATCCGTTTACTGCTATTGTGGCAGGGCCAAGTGGATGTGGGAAGTCAAATTTTGTAACAAATTTCATAAAATCAGTTAAAAAAATATGTAATTGTGATTTTAACCAGATCACATGGTGCTTTGATGAAATGCAACCTTTATATAATTTACCAAATGTTAACTATCATCAAGGAATTCCTAATCTTAATATGTTTGATGGTGAAAACCCACATCTTGTTATTATTGATGATCTAATGAGAGAGTCTGATGGAAGAATTGTGGATATATTTACAAAAGGTAGTCATCATAGGAATCTTAGTGTATTTTATTTAACACAAAATTTATTTCATCAGGGTAAAGGTCAAAGAGACATTTCTTTAAACTCAAGTTATATAATATATTTTAAAAACCCTCGAGATAAAACTCAAATAAGATATTTAGCACGACAAGTGTCGCCAGATAACCCAAAATTCATTGAAGATGCCTACAGGGATGCAACTTTAGAAGCGCATGGATATTTAATGGTAGATTTAAAACAGAATACCAATGATTTTTGTCGCATCAAGACAAATGTCTTCCCATTTAATGGACACTGTACAGTCTACGTCCCAACAAAAGAGTTTAAATACATCAAGAATCAAACAATTCAAATCATTTCTAAATGATGCATCGTCGACTCACAACGCATAAACATTTGCTAAGCGCTTTGCATACGCTTAAACCAAAATATCAAAAAGCGTTACTTAAAACATGTGATGAAGAAGAAATAAACTGTATTTGTGAATGTATTCATAACGTTTTACAAGGAAAAGTACCTCTTAAAGATCAAGATAAACAAAAATTGAATAAACACAAAAATATACTCCGTAAACTGGTGCATAAGTGTAAACATAAACTAAGAAAAAATATAATCATACAAAAAGGAGGGGCTTTCTTACCAATAATATTAGGTGCAATATTGAGTGGATTAGTAAGTGGACTAGCCAGTTAACATGGAAAATGCAAAGAAAATGATACTTATTGAACCTGGATTGATTGAAAAATTAAAACAAGAAAATAAGGTTAATAGTAATTTGTCTCGATTAGATATTGAAATGCAAAATATTATGAATAGTAAGACGGAAGACCGTAAGAAGTGGATGTTATATTTACAAACACTACAAAGATACCTTCACTTTACCGAAGAGGATCGACAACCACTCAGATTACCAATTTATTCTGATACATCTAATGAAGATCTAAATGAGTCTAAAATTGACTTTAAAAATAAAGATAGAGAACTAAAAAGTATAGTTGATGCTGAATCTTTGTTAGAGGAGAACGGATCCATGAAAAGTAAAGAAAATAACACAAATCCGCTTTACACACCAACTCAAATACTCAGTTTAATACCAAAAAGTTATAATAAAAAAGGTGAGTTATTATTAAACTTAGTTGGAACAAATAAAAGTAAAATACATTGGGATAATGAAGGCACAGTCATAATTGATAATGAAAAAATTCCTGGAAGTAATATTGTTGATTTAATAAATGATTCACTAAGACCCTTAAAAAGAAGTGATCCAGTTGGGTGGGATAGATTTGCTAAAGCATTAAAAGATATTAAAGTACCACTCACTTATATCGGAAACCCAAAGAGATGTGAGTTTATTAATCAGCTTCAAGCAAAAGATCTGAACAAAACCTCGGAGATTGAAGATCAAGAGTTTTCTACACCGAACAGTGGAGATAAAAAATTTATAAATAAAATACGTAAAAAGGTCGATTGGGAAAAATGGACCCCGTACTAGAAGAAATTAATAGAATTTATTATGACCCATCTAACCCCGCTGGTTTTAGTAGTATTGATAAATTATCAAAAGCCATGAAGGGTAAAATGGATAAAAAGCAAGTAAAGGAATGGTTACAATCACAAGAAACATACACTTTACATAAACCTATTCGGAAAAAATTCCCGCGTAATAGGTACATTCTATCGAATATTAATGAACTGTGGCAAGCTGATTTAAGTGATATGCGAACTTATTCTCAATATAATGATGGTTTCAACTACATACTTTGTGTTATTGATGTATTTAGTAAATATGCTTTTGCAAGATCAATGATTAAAAAAAACTCAGAAACAACTAAGGAATGCTTTGAAAGTATATTTACTGAAAGTAATTCAACACCTACTCACATACAATCTGACAAAGGTACAGAATTTGTTTCAAAAGATGTACAAAAATACTTTAAATCCAAAAAGATTAATTACTATACCACCAACAATCCTGATATTAAGGCCAGTATTGTTGAGCGATTTCAAAGAACTCTAAAAATGAAAATGTGGCGTTATTTCACTCATAATAATACTTATAGATACATAGATGTTTTACAAGATTTAATATACTCTTATAATCACAGCATTCACTCTAGTATTAGGATGTGCCCATCTGATGTAAACTCCAGCAATATTATGACAGTTTGGACTAATCTTTATGATAGGAGGTCAAACAAACTTTCTTTAGAACACCCAAAACCAAAATTTAATATGGGTGATTATGTCCGAATAACTAAATATAAACATGTTTTCCAAAAAGGGTATGAATCAAATTGGAGTGATGAAATATTTATTATATCTTCAATAATTGATAGATCTCCATGGGTTGTATATACAGTAACAGATTTACAAAATGAACCAATAGTTGGTACTTTTTATGAAAGAGAATTACAGAAGGTCACTTACAACCCCACCTCACAATATAAAATAGATAAAATAATTGACTCTCGTTATTCTGGCCACAGAAAAGAAGTATTAGTGAAGTGGAGAGGTTATCCAGATAAATTTAACAGTTGGGTTTTAGCTTCTAGTTTAAAAGAAATATGAATAAAGAAAGTTTTTATTTAACTTTGCTCAGCAATAGTTCAATGGACTACTTTCCTGATAACAAGACCACAAATTTTTCAACAAAATTACCAAAAGCTATTAAATTAGAAGGTGAATGGTCGGTTGGAGTTGTCGAGTTTCAATATCCATGTACAATGTTTACTGTTCAAGATCATGAAAATGTTATACAACATGTCCCAAAATTCAACGATAAGCCAGCACCGGAGGATAGACCTGCCCATGACTACTCGGGGAAAAAAAGAAAAAAAATATATATCTCTTTTTTTTTGAAGTTATAAAAAAAAAGAAGAAATTCTTAAAAAAGTGAGACCTTTTATGATATTTTTCACTACCATGACCACACTTTTTTAAATATTTCTGTTATTTTTTTTTATAGGCAACCTGAATAGCACTGCTATCTACCACAATTCTTAAAAAATCCAGAATACCTCTAGTTTTTTCACGTAAATTAATGAAACTTAATTTATTCCCTAAATTTTTTGAAGATTTTTACTTTTAATCAACTTTAACTCATCGTGGTGTAAAAAAAAAGTATGAACACTACTATGGCAAGTTTTTTTATAAATTGACGCAACTAATCAAGATTCCAAAATGGTATAATACTCTAGGAAAATCAACCACAAAAAAATTATATCCATACTAGTTCAAAACAAGAACCAAATTCCTTAAATTATAGTTGACAGTAATCACTTTCACTGCGTGCCCAAAATGGGTTCTTGTTACAATTTCTAGGAATTTGAGTGGGGCATACATACCTTAGAAGTTAGAGAGAGATAGATAGATAGAGATATTTACGTTAAAAAGAGACAACAACAGGGCAGGTAGTGGGTTCTTGTTACAATTTCTAGGAATTTGAATGGGGCATACATACCTTAGAAGTTAGAGAGAGATAGATAGACAGAGATATTTACGTTAAAAAGAGACAACAACAGGGCAGGTAGAGAAGCTGTTATTATTCTCAGAGCAAGTCAGTTCAGTACGCTCTGCTCCTTTGTTTACTGCGCACCGTTCCGTATTCAACTGACGTGGCTCTCGTACGTACTAACGACTTTTGGCTTGGCTTTTTGGACTGGAATCGATCTGCAAACTGAACTGACCTGGCATTATCTTGGACTACGATTGTGTGTTTTGTGACTACGATTGTGAGTTTTGTGATTTGGAGTTCTGGCGCATTTTGGACTGTTTAACGATCAACATGCCGCAACCATACACACCACAGGAATACGCAAATATGCACCTCATCTATGGAGAAACCCGATGCAATGCTAACGCTGCTAGCAGACTGTATCGAGAAAGGTACCCAAATGCTCAAAGATATCCTGATTATCGAGTGTTTATTAATGTGCATCAAGCGTTTTCGGAGGGTCGTATGCCATCCAGTAGGAGAAACGCTGGAAGACCTAGTTCGGATCGTGATGAAGAAGTTCTCAATGAGATAGAAAATGATTCGACTACTTCGGTACGCGCCATAGAAGAAGCTACAGGAATCCCGAAAAGTTCTGCACATCGAATTTTACAACGTCACAAGCTTCACCCATATCATTACAGGCGTGTGCAGACGTTGTTACCGCGGGACTATCCATTAAGAGTCACATTTTGCCGTGTGATGCTGCAAAGGCACAGGGAAGATCCCCAATTCCTGGACAAAATTCTATGGTCGGATGAAACAACATGCAAGAAAGATGGATATTTAAATCTACACAACCTACATAGTTGGAGCAATGAAAATCCGCACTTGATGAGACAAGACAGATCCCAATATCAATTCAAGGTTAACTTATGGACCGGCATATTAAATGGAAAAGTAATTGGGCCCTTTGAGTTACAAGGAAACTTAGATGGCAATAGTTATTTAAACTTTTTACAAAATGACTTGCAAGAATTGCTAGACGACGTGCCCTTAAATGATCTCCAAAACATGTGGCTCCAAAATGATGGTTGCCCAGCACACTATGCCCGCCCTGTGCGAGAATATTTAAATCAAGAGTATCCAGGGCGTTGGATCGGGCGACTTGGTCCTATCTTATGGCCACCTCGTTCACCCGATTTGAACCCCCTGGACTTCTTCTATTGGGGTTGTCTTAAAGACAGGGTCTACTCAAAACCCATTGCGTCATTGGACGAGCTTCGTCGAAATATCAGTCAGGCTGCGGATCATATTAATCGCAGAAGATATGCAAGACAAATAAAACGGTCATTTTTAAGGCGATGTCGTGCATGTATTATTGCTGGTGGCAAACAATTTGAACATTGGTTATAATGTTAATAAATTACATGAGAAATTGTTTGACCATTTATTTAAATATTAAACATTTTCCAAGAACTAATACTTTTTATTACCAGACCGTCATTTGGCCCCTGTTTAGAAATAATAGGAACATTTTTTTTTTTAACTTGTTTGCCTAGAGTATTATACCATTTTGGAATCTTGATTAGTTGCGTCAATTTATAAAAAAACTTGCCATAGTAGTGTTCATACTTTTTTTTTACACCACGATGAGTTAAAGTTGATTAAAAGTAAAAATCTTCAAAAAATTTAGGGAATAAATTAAGTTTCATTAATTTACGTGAAAAAACTAGAGGTATTCTGGATTTTTTAAGAATTGTGGTAGATAGCAGTGCTATTCAGGTTGCCTATAAAAAAAAATAACAGAAATATTTAAAAAAGTGTGGTCATGGTAGTGAAAAATATCATAAAAGGTCTCACTTTTTTAAGAATTTCTTCTTTTTTTTTATAACTTCAAAAAAAAAGAGATATATATTTTTTTTCTTTTTTTCCCCGAGTAGTCATGGGCAGGTCTATCCTCCGGTGCTGGCTTATCGTTGAATTTTGGGACATGTTGTATACATTACAAAAACCATGTTAATGCCTACTGAAGATAAACCCTCAACAGTGTACTACAAAAAACATATTCCAGCTACCAACTATGATAACGTCGAGCATATTTTAAAAGCGTTAAATGGTATCAGAGAGAAATTAACATTTCGTCAAGATGAAATAACAAAATTTGTGTATGTTTCTGTTTTGGATAAAAATATAACATCCGTTACATTATCACCCAAATTAAGTTTACAACTAGGCTATGAACCAAATAAAAATCTCTTGGAAAGAAATTTTGGAAAGTGCCCTGCTAATTTACACTTAGGGTTACCATCTCAACTATTTGTGTATTGCGACATAATCGATCCTCAGATCGTGGGCGATGTCATGACTCCTTTATTAAGAATAATTTCATTAGATCCTTCAAAATATATTTATGGTGCAAATAAAATGTATGTTTTCTCTCCACCTCACTACTTACCTGTTATGCGAAGAGAGTTCGATACGTTGGAAATAGATATAAGATCGAGCACAGGACAAAAAATACCATTCCAGTTTGGAACCGTGTGTATTAAACTACATTTCCGAAAATTATAATAATGTATTCTCTTCGTGATCATCATAATTGTCCATATGAAAATTATTATACACATCAAGCTGGATCAGGAGTTGGAGTAATTTATAAGGGTTCACCATATCAACGCGGTCATGGTATTGGGAGCTTCTTAGGGGGTTTATTTAGATCAGTTTTACCTTTACTTTCAAGTGGTGCTCGAGTGATTGGTAAGGAGGCATTAAACGCTGGAGTTGGTCTTTTATCGGATATGGTTCAAGCGCGTCCTATGGAAACCTCAATAAAAGATCGTCTAAAGCAAGTTAGTACAAACTTAAAACGAAAGGCTGATGATAAAATTGATCGATTTAACATGACAGGATCTGGGTATATAACTAAAAGAAAACGACGGTCCCCGTTCATTCCACAATTAGCTGCTAAAGTGAAAGCTGCGAAAAAAAAAGGTTTAAAACCAAAGAATATCAAAGATATATTTTCAAATTAAATATGTCTTTTCTTCATAATCATTCTTCTGAGTGCGCTAAGTCAGAATTGGATTTGTTTGCACTACCGTCTACACAAACAAGCATTGAAAGTGGATTGTGGATACACTATAAACCAATTTCATCTCTTGCTGATGATGGACCTATCGAGTTTCAAGTTCCTGGTACAGGCGATGACTACATAGATTTGTCTCATACATTAATCCACATAAAGGCAAAAGTATTAAATCAAGATTCAACTAACTTGGTATCGACTACAGTAGTAGCACCTGTAAATAATTGGTTGCACTCACTTTTTAGTCAACTTGATGTTTATTTAAACCAAAAACTTGTATCACCACCTAATAATACCTATGCCTATCGAGCATACATGGAAACCCTTTTAAACTATGCTCCTGCTGCTAAACAATCTCATCTTACTTGTAGTCTTTGGTATGAGGATACAGCAGGAAAAATGGATTCTACAGATGGTAAAAACATAGGATTTGTTAAAAGGCAAGAATTAGTTACTGAAAGTAAGGAAATAGAAATGATTGGACATCTTCATGGTGATATTTTCAATCAAGATAAATTTCTAATTAATGGTGTTGAAATGAGTGTAAAATTAGTTCGATCAAGAGAGAGTTTTAATTTAATTGCTGGGTCAAACGATGTAAAGTTTAAAGTTTGCATTACAGATGCAACTCTTATTGTCCGAAGAGCACGAATTAATCCAAGTGTATTACTTGCACATCAGAAAGTTTTGGCTTCTACTACTGCTAAATATCCTATTACTCGAGCTGAAGTCAAAGTTTTAACAATTCCTTCGGGTGTTCAAGGAAAAACTCTTGATAATATATTCTTAGGACAGGTACCCAAAAGATGTATAATAGGGTTTGTGAATAATTCTGCATTTAATGGTTCCCTTACTAAAAATCCATTTAATTTTGAAAACTATGGTATTAATTCTTTCAGCTTATATATTGATGGTCAACAAATACCTTCAAAAGCTTTGCAACCATCTTTTAATAATAGTATATTTACATCAGCATATCATACTCTGTTCTCGGGAACTGGTATCCACTTTCTTAATGAAGGAAATGCAATCTCTCATGAACAATATGCCAAAGGTAACTGCCTATTAGCATTTGATTTAACTCCTGATTTATCAGCTAACTCATCAACTCATTGGAATCTCATAAAGCATGGTAGTGTAAGATTAGAAGTACGATTTGAATCCTCACTAATACAAACAATTAACTGCATTGTTTATGCTGAGTTTGATAACATTATTGAAATAGATAAAAACAGAAATGTTACTGTAGACTATAGTAGTTAAGGTTATATGTTAAGGTTATATTGTGTGTTAGATTTATGTGTTATGTGTAATGCATGTTGTCTATGTAACTATGGGAAACATTATAAAATTAAATAAAACAAATTGTATTTAGTATACCATTTTTTATTTCTATAAAAACCTCCATTTAGTCTTATACAAAACACTGTCCGAGTTTAAACTTTACATAAGCACACTGACTAAACCACTGAACATGTTGTTGCCAAGGATCATCATCATCTTCCCAATCTTTTAAACCGCCACCACAATGGAAACACTTGACCCTGTCTCCGTGGCCGGTATAAAAGAAACCGGCCTCTGCAAGATCTTCAGGCTTCTGTAGCATAACGAGAGGCCAGCCTTCAAAACTGAGAAACCGTCTAGATTTTGAACTGAAGAATGGATATTCAGCTCTTGTGTACTGCATATTTTTCTCTTTTTCTTCTCCACTCAGTGTTGTAGCTTTGCTATTCAATGACGTGTTCTGTACACGTATACCACACTCATCTCTTCCTTCTGCTGTTGGCTTTCTCTCAGCATCACAAGACGACAGCTCCCTGTACACACCTCATTATTAATATAAATGAGTACACAGAAGTAATTTAAGTAAACAGAATCACATTCACTAATCAGCTAATGGCTATCATTGTTAAAAAAGTATTTTTTAACGTTTTCACTTTCTGCTATTGTCTTTGTAATATTGTATACGAGGCCGTTTGTGTTGTCGTAGATGCTATCCTTATTATTCTTTACATAATATTTAATCCTCGTGGTAGCGTGCTTCCAATGATCGGTAGTTGGAATCTTACATAGCTTCTTCATATCGTACATTTCAATTTTTATGAGATGCGTCGCTTGGGCTCCGTCGTCAGAATTAGTAGAAATGTATGATACACCATCTCTAGCGGCTCGTGCCACGGTTGACGATAACGGTTTCTTCTTTTTTATTTTTGGCACCACTTCAAAAAAATTATCAATCGGTTGCGATTTCCTTTTTCCACCATCGCATGTGTTATTAATGACGATATCATCGCCCTCTTCTTCATGTTGAGGGGAGAGCGGTGAGTAGTAATACTGTTTATAGGTATTTTCATTATCGTCTGCGAAGCTGAATGATCTCTGCAACAACAGAGATATCATGTTAATATCAATTTGTTTACATTGTGATTACACACACACACACACGTTAGGAAACAACAAAAGAACAACAAAAGATATACAAGTAAGTTTGTCAATAGAATAAACACTTACCTCCATGATTATTGATGCGCTGAAGTACTACAAACGTAGTATCGGTATACAATTCACTGTGGTCAAACGACCATAGACTGATTTCATGACTGCAACTGTTCGCTCTTATATAGCACCATTCTTATCTAAAGCAAATTCCTAAGTTCAACGAAACTGATAGTGACTCTATGAGTCAACAAAGTTATCGCACATTGTTCCCATCAGGCATCAGCTTGTTTTCTGAGTCACTCAAAAGAATGCGATATATTTACAAAAATCACTATAATTGAACATTCCTATGGCAACCATTGAACAGATTGGTACTGTAATAATCTGTTAATAGCAGTAATATCATGGATACACTAGAAGTACAACAACATCTAAAAAAGATCCATCCCAGTCTAGAAAAAAATGTTTATGCTGCTAATAGACTACCTATGTATACCCATGTACCGACGTATATAATATGCAATTTGGATACGGATGATAAACCAGGCTCACACTGGGTAGCTGTACATATCGATACGAATGGCATCGGTCAATATTTTGATTCATATGGACGAACCCCTACGCAATATTATCTCGAGTTTTTAAAAAGGAATTGCAAAAGATGGGGCTGGAAAGTTGATAGGATTCAGAATGATTGGACTTCAGTTTGTGGTGAATATTGCTTAATGTATTTGCTATATAAGTTTCAGGGATGTTCAATGCATAGTTTTACGAACATATTTACGGGGAACACACTGTACAATGATATTTTAGTGGATGAAATGTTCCGCACATATTTTGTAGAAAATAAGAAATAAAATGTTGTAATAAAATGAAGGAATGTGTTTTATTGATGATTCAGAAAAGCAGTTGAGGGTTAGCAATGAGTAATAGTAGATAAGAACGCCAAGGAATGCAAGGATTAGGCGAACAATGCATCGCTAATGAGGGTGCACGAGGTTGAATAGATAAGAGGATTAACAATGAAACACTAATGAGGGTTCGTAGCACCGGAAATCAATTAGATAAATCAGCTAATTGATTTGCACATCTCCGGAACCGCGCATCCTACGCAAAAACGGATCGCAGAAACGTGATCAGAGCACCCCAAAACCTTTTTTTTTTTTTTTATTTTTTTTTTTTTTATTTTTTTTTTTTTAGGTTCTGGGGTTCTGGCACACCCGCCCTCAGATCGGTGCGCCAGAACCAGCGTATCACTACTACTTCTCTTGCAAAGTAAAGATGGATTCAATGTCAGCAGCTCGACCCCATAGTAAAATGCCGTACTACATAATGCTGTGAAAGTAGCTAAAATAGACTAAACGCGCGGTTTCTACGTCAGTTAACCATCTTATCTTTCTAACAGCATAAGCGGCCGAGCTAAGCCGCCCCGCAAGAGATGTTATGTGAGGTCCCCATTGTAATTTCTCGTCTAGCGTGATTCCCAGAAAAACCGTTTGATCAACAAAATCCAGTTTTTCTCCATTCAGTATGATGTCACATTTGCTACTTCTAACATTAGGTAATTTAAATCTAATGCATTTGGTTTTCGTTTCATTTAGTACCAAATTATTTACCGTAAACCAATCTTGGACCTGAAGAATAGAGTTATTCACGTCGTCAAGACTTTGTGCACGTCTGTCTATCTTAAAGATCAATGAGGTGTCATCTGCAAATAACACCATCTTCGGTTGATTTTGAAGTAATTGGGGTAAATCATTAATGTAAACTAAAAAGAGGAATGGACCCAATATCGAACCTTGAGGAACGCCCATTGCCATTTCAGACCCTAATGAGTTTACGCCGTTTACTTGAACTTTAAGCTTTCTATCTTTTAGGTATGACCTTAGTAAATCAAGAGCCAAATTCCTAATTCCATAGTGCTCAAGTTTCAGCAGAAGTGTCTTATGGTTTACGCATTCGAACGCCTTAGAGAGGTCGCAAACGATTGAAATGGCATCTTGTGCTTCCTCCCAGGCGTTGAAAATGTTCTTTATTAGGGTGACACCGGCGTTAGTGGTACAACGCCCTTTGGTGAAACAGTACTGTTGTTCATGAAAGATGGAATTTTTATTAAAGTGTCGTAACATTTGATTGAGCATCAACTTTTCAAACACCTTACTGAGAACTGGCAGAATCGACACAGGCCTATAATTGTTGGGTTCTTTACTATCACCGGATTTGAATAAAGGAACTACTTTACTGTGTTTCATGAGATCCGGAAAGACTCCTTGGTCTACACTGATGTTAAATATGAAAGCTAAATAGGGCGCAATCGTTTCGATGATAGATCTACAAACTCTTACAGACATTCCCCAGAGATCTTCTGTTGATTTAATTTTTAGATCTTTAAAAGCTTTTATAACAGCATGGGGGTTTGTATGCTGAAACCTAAACTCCGAAAGGCATGCCTTAACATTCTTTCTAAGTATGTTAGCAGAAAACGCGGGTGAGGAATTTAAAGTTTCAGTAGTTTTAATGGGAATATTAGCAAAAAGTTTTCGAATTCCTGAGCAATTTCTACATCTGAATTGATAGGGCCATGTGCAGTCTCTAAATTAAATTCTAAAAATGCCAGGTAGTTTTTATTTAATCATCGGCTGATTTTATTTTATTGCTAATATAAAGAGTTTTAGCTGTTTTGCATACATTTTTGAAAGTCTTAGAATATGTTGCAACATACTGATGAAATCTTGTGTTATTCATATGTTGCTTCAGGCCATAAAGTTCAAAAAGGGTTTCCCTGCTTTTACGAATACCTGGAGTCGCCCAATCACTAAATAAGAACTTTGTGTAAATACTTTTAGTCTTTAGTGGGAAAGTGTCATTAAATTACGTGTTTAATAGTGAAAAGAACTCGGCGTATAACTCATTTGGGTCACATTGATTATTAAAACTCTGAACATATAATTTACTAGCAAAAGAATTATTTAATTTCTCTAAATTTTTACATGTGATTGGCCTAAACCTTATTATTTTTTTTTGTAAAGGCATGTAGGAGCAAAATGTTATTGTTTGTCCACGGTGATCAGAAGGCAACTTATTTACAATTTGTTTGTGTAAATAATCACAGTTACAGAAAATATTATCTATACAAGTGGCAGAGGAAGCTGTCACTCGGGTGGGTTCAATTAAAACATTTGACAAATCAAATGACCTAAAAAGACTTAATAATCTGATAGTATTAGAGTTATTTTCTAACAAATTAATATTGAAATCGCCACATATTATTATTGATTTACTACTGGCAGAAAGTTTCTTTAGCAGAGGGGCCCGTGGTTAAATAATACCAGCCGCACAGTTCGATCGATCAGGCTAAGCTACGCTTGCCGCGGTTGGTCTGTGGATGGGTGACCATCTTTACATACCGAGACCCCTCCGTGCCTCGGAAAGCACGTTAAGCCGTTGGTCCCGGCTGTCATTCGTGGATCTTTGACAGTCGTTACGGGTAGTCAGAAGCCCGAAAGTCTGACAACTAGTCTTACCAAGGGTATATCGTATTACCCAGTAACTGGGTTGTGGAGGTCAGATAGGCAGTCGCTCCATATAAAATACTGGTATTCAGCTGCATCCGGTTAGACTGGAAGCCGACCCTAACATAGTTGGGAAAAGGCTAGGCAGATGATGATGATGAGAAAGTTTCTTTAGCACATCTTCCATTACAGAATCAAACACAGCTAGATTCTGGTAACTTAGAGGTCTGTATACGCAAACTACCACCATGCTTATTGAGCTCAACACAGGACAATTTAATGGTGTGTTCAACAGACAGCCCAATGATGTTTTTTCGTTCCTTTAATTTAATAGAATTTTTAACTAATATTAATGATCCACCATGTATAGGCCATAGGGCGTGTCGCTAGTAACAAAATAAATCTATGAATTGGCTTGACACGAACCGGCGGTGTAATTGCGTAATACACTATCAGTATCAACAGCAATGGCTTCCATTTTGACAGAGCAACAACATACATTGCGTTATTTTCGTTGTTGAGCAGATACATTTTTCGAACATATTGGTTAGTAATATCCTTCAAAATGATTCAGATTGAGATTGGAAGTGTGTTGCGCAATTAGGGTGCGGATAGGGAACAAGTTGATATTATTAAGCCAATTAAATAAGAATAAATAAGTAAATACACTTTTGCACAAAAGTATTTGTCGGCGGCGTTGCCGTACGTCATTTCCCTAAGCTGTAAACAACACGAGCACCGATCACGCCATCGACAAGTACGTCACTCGACTTCTCCCACCGCCCCACTGCTCGACTTGTTTTGCTACCAGTATAAAGGAGTGAGCGGCGAAGCGGCGAGGGACTTGACCATTGGACATCGTACGGACAACATGTGCTCAGAAACTATCTCGCGTTCCGTATCTGGTTGTATCGTGTACCTGCAGTGTATGATTTGCTAGTGTGATTTAATTGTTCATGAAATTATAATCTGATTTGAATTGCAAACCGTTTTTCTATTGCGCAATAACCAACACTACCCACTTAGTACGCCCACAGTAATCAAAATATGCCTGATAATAACGAGACACATTATACCTTTTCCTATATATTGATAAATGACAAATGATTTTATTTTTGTAAGTAGGTTTGTACAAACACTTTTACACGTCAATCATGTTTTTTTTAAACTAGATGAGGTGGCGTTTCCTATCTGACTACTCTGAGAAGAAAGGCCGAAACAAACTCAGAGGTCACAGTCTCTTTTAAAGTCCAGATATAATCTTGGTCAGGTTATATGAAGACCATGTAGATCGATGTCTGAGATGGTCTTTTGAGGAAAGAACCACACAGATTGAGAACACCTGTCCACTCAGTGCACGCATTTGTCAGAAATCGTGCAGCTTAACTCAAAAGTTAAGGAGCTCAACGATTCGACGAACAATACCAAAGAAAGGACATTTGGGTAGGCCACATAAATTACTCAAAATACTACTAAATACTATTTAATTTCTGAGGTGATTTCAATGACGTGTTTGTATCGCCAGATGTACGGACGTAGACGAAACAAAAGGCGTTTAATGTAAGGATCGTAGCAGGTGGCGTTCTGTAGTTTCTGTCTACCAATAAGGGTAGAAGGCGAGTTATTAGTTAAAGTGAGTTTGTGTGTGTATGTAAAGTCTATAAAAATCAAGATGTCTTAAGTTATCTCCTGGATGTAATTTTTGTACAATACGTCCGGAGCAGTACCATTTATAATCGTATTTTTTTAGAACTTTACATGTCGTAGCTTTAGACACTTGAATGTTTTCAGCTGCTTCGCGGGTGGAATTAGCGGGGAATGACTCAAAATAGGTCAAAATAGCAATTTCTAAATCTTCATTACAAATACTTGGCTTTATTACTTTACTTTTGATGAAGCTACCTCCTTGTTTTAGGTTGGTACATGGGTACCAACCTAAAACAAGGTTTGAAAAAATGGTTTTTGAAGACGCGGTGGATGTTGCGATGGGCCGTCCATACATTTTTCTTGGGGATTGTACGCTAAACACAGACACACTTTGTTGAAAACGAATCATTTTATCACTTTTCTATAATGAAATGTCCCCGCGATCGACCTTTTTAGGAAATAACTTACATTATTTACTGAGGAAAACGATCGCGAAATCCAGACGAAATTTGACAGTTGCGCCACTAGTGTGCGTGAGTTTTGACAAGCAAACTCAACCGCCATGATTGCGATAGTTTAGAGATGAGAACTCTAGATGGCGTAAACGCGTTATTATAATTCTGTTAAATCAATATCATACGTAATAAGTGATTGATTTATTTCCTTTCCTACCTTTCATGAACAGATTCACAAAAAAAAACGTTATAATCAATAACCTGACCTGACGACCTTACCAACGTAAACAACTTTATTACATAATATTGTTTTGTGGCAACATAAATATCATTATTCGTAGATAGGATTTATTAGAATGGGTAGTTGAGACCGCGAAATACAAATTTTCTTACGTTTTTTGCCACTAATTGGTGGTAGAAATCTAACTTAGAAAGATGTATTAATGATTCTAATGATTATAATTCTGTAAATATGTACCTGTTATTGTCGCGAATCATATTTTGATCAAGATACAACCTGACACTGACCTGCAAATTGCAAAAAACGTAAGGAAATTTGAATTTCGCGGTCTATGACTATCCATTCATCTTATGCGACGCGCGACGTTGCCGTCCCACCCGAGTTGTGTTCGCAACCTTGAACAACATTGAAAGAATTCCGAAGAAAACGGGCGCCACCATGTTGCCACTCTTACGCCGTAGCGACATGCATGATTTTGGGGCTTGCTTGTATGCAATAGTATTGCACACGGATTTTCTTGCGTGTTATTTTATTTTGTATGCTTTGCATTTTCATTGATTCAAATTGCAATATTTCTAGTATTGCAATTATTTGTAGGTATAGTAACTAATAATTATTCAATTTTAAAAGTAAGTAGGTAAGTAAGTACCTATCTTTCGGCGGTTTTAGAAACAGCAAGTTGGCCCGTGATTTTAGACGCTGAAATCCCGTCACAATACTAATTAGGTAATTACATGTCTCAATTACATAAGTACAAAGTCAGTGGTTATGTGTTTTTACCTACTTATATTTTTTGGTCAACAATACATTAAATAAGTAAGTACATAATATTATAATTCGGTAACCCAACGAGTTTGCAAACATTTGCAAAATCGAATGTACCTGTAAAATAGAATACCTTTTACGCATATTGTCAGTTTCAGACAAACAAACATTATTTTTAGTTTGATAGTTATGTCGCATCTAGCGGGGCGGTGGCGGTCTAAGTACTTGCGCCGGCGCCGCTGGACGTGCGTTCAGAACACATTATATTGTAATCTTTGGTTCAGAACTTTGACTTTTGAAATCATTGGTTCAGAAACAAACAAATGATTGAGTTACTTACATCAAACGTGATTTATTATTGTATTGAAACATCTAATATGTTTTTTTTTTCTTATTCATCGACTAATATTCTACCAGGAATTTATATAAAGATAAGTAAAATTTTACTTTTAAGTTTCTATTTTCTGTACCTAATGATTTCGGAACGTAACCTTGTCATAAATCGTATCTTATTCAATATCATCTGTACGCTGTACCTGTAATAATAATAATCTAATAGTAGGTAGCAATTCTTTTCTAGTAGAAAGAATGCTTGAATACAAATCAAATCAAATAATTTATTTGCATAATACACGTGAAAAAGGTGTTACAGGTATAAAATACGACTAGGAAATTCTGAGATCTCATTGTACGGTTGTGAAATTCGATAGTATTAAATTTTATTCAAATACTGAGTTTATAGAAGTATTGTACTATTTTTTTGTTTTTCTATTTCAGATTTCTCTAATCCTGAAACTGATTAATTTCAATGGATAGGAGTATATTATGTGTTCTGTGATTTCAATTGACTGTGGAAACTGTTCCAAAGAAATGTTTATCTGCGATATCTGGGTATCGCATTGTGGACCTGAAGAATGTAATTGAATGGGCATTCCAATTGGAAAGACCGAAATATGTGTGAATCTTCACAAATTGAATTTGTTAGTGAGATGAGAAGTGAATTAATTTTCAAGTGCATTATGTCTGGTAATTGAGTGGAAGCACTACGGAGAGCAGTAATAAAATAAATACTGCATTTTTGTGGGCAACTGCGACTGCTGGTAGCTATTACACTCAATCAGCTCACATTACAAGTCTCATGAATATTCCAATAATGTCGCCAAATAAATGACTAAATTTCGTCGTGTTGAAAAAAAATTAGGCAGTGTGTGGTTTGAACATTTGTCAGAGGAAATTAAAACTGCTGGTGAACAAGAAAGGTCAGTTGCTATTCAAAAAGGTCATGTATCTTCAGACGGTGTTCCATATGTTACTGTATGTAGTTGGACGATGGCTGAAAAGGTCATATGGCTACAACTTTGATTCATGTTCTGGTATGGTAAGTTAATGTATTACCAAACACAAATACATAAACATATACCTTCTTCTCATGGGGGTAGGCAGAAACTACAGAACGCCACCTGCTAAGATACCTTACATACCTACTCCTATCTGGTTGGTTCTGTATGAACTTTTTATTATGTGCAATATTTACAAGTGTTGCTTTTCCTTTCCAGGCCTGCATTGTTGGTAAAGAAATTAAGAAATGTCTATTTCTTGGTGTTCAAAACAAATATTGTTATACATGTCAATATTATGAAAAAAGGAGACATGGACATGAAAGCACATAATTGTTGCAAAAATTTTACTGGACCGCCTACAGCAATGGTGTCACTAATTATTGTGGAAGGCTTTCAAAAGAGTGAAGAAATGCATCAACTTCCCTATTTGAGTTTTATTGGATACGGAGACTCCTCTGTGTGCAAACTTGAAAGAGAAAGTGTCATATAGGAACTTTGGTCTGAGATGGAAACATAATCAAAAAAAATGAACGCAAGAATCATGTAATCAAAAACTATACGAGGGCACAGGTCGAGGGTCGAGGGCGAGGGGGAACTATACAAGGTAAATAAATAAATCAAATTTGTATTGACATCTCAAGACCAGTGAAGCATATTCTGTATTCATATATTGTACTTTTTTTAGATGTTTGCCAACACTAAGCTCCCACTTTACGGGCGAAATATTTTGAAGCCAAACGTGATGAAGGTTACACTAGTGGCATGGAAAATTATAATGTGTAGCAGTGAGAGTAGCAGATTTGCGAAATAGCCCGCTTTTGTATTCGGAATACATGAAAACTGCAAGCATTATTACTGCAATGTCAATAAAACAGCTGCAAATGGAAATATAATAAGTCAGAAATTGTCAGTACCAGTAAGAAATGCTTTGATTATCATGGTACAGTATTGTTTCTTTGTATGTTACATAACCATCTATTATATTTCATTGATATTTTCTAGTAAAAACATATTCTATTTTCAGGATGATCGCTTGATACTGGACACAAATGGTATGGAACTGTATGGAAAAAGCAGACCACACCCAGGGACACATTAAAAAAAATACATAAATCGAAAGGAACAAAGTTGTATTCTGCCAGAAATCATATTGAGACATGGTCAAAAAAATGCTAAATGTGTAGATTTGAATGGTATGTATACACGGCTAGATATCAAGTTATACATTTCCAGTATAAGCTGACCTCCCATTATATGAAAATCTTATACAATGCGAGATCAGCTTATACTGGAAATGTCTAGCTGGTTAATTATGTAGCCGTGTGTACCAGTATATACTGGCACACAAGGCAATTTTTTTAACTTCATAAATTGTATCAATTTCAATGTCTAAAATATATTATTATGTTATTCTAGTGAAAAATCGTCCATCAACATCAGTTGGAAATTCGAGCAAATAGTAAAGTTTAATTTTAATTTTAGAGCAGCTTTGGAGATTGATGGTAAATGACATTTTGAAATGAATAGGAAATAATATTTGTCCAAAGTAACATAATTATATACTAAGTAAAGTTATTTTTCTTTGCAGCAGCCTTGTAGCAGTGGACAAAAAGACTCACGGCACATGGTGAAATCATCAAGTCAAACGGTTTTTGTTATATTGTATTTTGTAGTAGTTTGTTTAGAATCGACACTATAATATATTACTTTTTATTTGTATTTTACTATAAAATCAAGAGGCTTATTTTTGTAGTAGTTTGTTTATAATCAACATTATCATTGTATATTACTTTTTATTTGTATTTACTATAAAATGAAAAGGTGAAATAATACTTTATTATGTAAGATAACCACCTGGTGAACTCAATAAGCTGGTCTTTAGATTTTTATTTTTCTAAAAACTGATAAGAGGGCTTTGACATTATAAAATATTTTTTCACCTACCTGGGTAGATGTAATCGCATACTAAATTGTATTTTTTTGATTTGTTGTTATCTTTTGTTTTTTTCTTGTGTATGTTGTGTAATATCTGTAATTATTGTAATAATTGATTATGCTATAAATTTAATCATGTATCAGGCTTCATTTGTGTCACTTCAAATACTTTTATTTGATAATTAATTACGGTGTAAGGTATTCTAATAAAACTATCTTTATAAACTGTGTCTGTAGACTGAAGTTTTTGTAACTGAACAGACAGCTGTGCTGCTGGGAGTTTGTTGCGCCACTTCTTTCCAGGTAAAGCTCTAGGAAGTGGTGAAGAGCGGGCGTTTTGGGGGACTGTCTTATTGTAATTTTGACATTCGAAAAGAGCTGATTCTCAGCCTAGTTTGATTATTAAATGATTTTATATAAATGCTTGACTTTTATTATCCTATCATCATACTCATGCGTTTTCCCCATGGGGGTAGGTAGAAACTACAGAACGCCACCTGCTACGATACCTTACATACTCCCTTTGTCTCGTTTACGTTCATAAATCTTGTCATACACGCACGCTGGTTGCGAGTACTACGCATAGGCACAGTATTCTCAAGAAACGCATTTCATTTTTCATATAAATATCGTAGCAGGCGGCGCATTTTTTAAATACACGCCATCTAGTGGTCTTTTCTTATAAACGTATGGAAGTACTCGCTTACGTCTGTGTGTGTAAACGACCTGTATTCAATGGCAGATTTTATCTAACAGTTATGTGTCGAATTGGGTGGATTTTGAGGCAATGTTATGACCAAATTCAATAAAGTGTAATGTCCGATAACCGCGTCCACTACTTTTACGACTTAATAATGTGCCAATTACACATAAAACAAAATAAACTAAAAATGTTGACTTCAGCGCCATCTAGCGGGAAAATATCCAAGAGCAGATCGTATGATGCTCCTTAACAGTTGAGATCACGTTGAGGATATTTGTTTTGGTACCACCAAAGCGCGAGTGGACTTCTCCCATTGATAAAATATGCCTCCATTAGATCAAATCGTTCATCATTGGTTAAATGCATCTTCAAATCACAGAATTCTAATTCTAAATGGGTATTGGTTTTATAAATGACTCAACAAAATACGAAACAGAACGCAAACGCTTAGTAGTAATCAACGAAAGGTCGACAGAGTCTAAATTATTGGCGCCAAATTCACTTTACGTTCTGATTTCAATTGTTTACATTTATTTTCTTCTTTTATTTAACTGCCTTTAACCGCGAACACATAATAAAAATTTGAATTTAGAACATAATTTTGTGAAGGTGACTGCACTGACTGCGCTGCGGGTGTGTTAATAAAAATGTTGAGCATCATTTCGAAAAAGGTACAGCAGAGCTACAGGTAATGTAGGTATGAATACTTTAAAATTAAGAAGCAGTTTATTGAAATCCAACATTTTCCTTAAGTTTGCCGTATGTCACCACTACTTCCCAGAATTCGATCCTTATTAGCGACACTATCGAGTGGTGTAATATCACAGTGCGTTTTTTTTTTTTCAAAATCTACAGGTTCTATCGACTCGACGGTCGACCTCTTTGTCTATTCCTGGCTAGAAATATTGATTTTTCAAAAATACAATGATGCAGTTTTAGTTTTCATCAAAATCGGGCCCGCGACTCCTTTATAGTAGATTATGCACCGAGGGGCTAAAGTTGTGTCTTATGTCACGGGCGTCATATTGAATTCAAGCTAGCCCAAGGCAAAGACACCTTTAGCCCAGAGGAGGATACTCTACTTTTTACACCTACTGTGAGAAAATAATAGCCATTGTACGAAAATTCGCGCCTTTATTGCGTCTACCAATAAGTAGCCAAGACACGATCAATTCGATTTTCAAAAAAAAAAGTCTCTTCTACGGTTTTGTCGTGTGTGTCTATTGATATCACTCTCATGGAAGTGGCGTTTGTGTAAACTAAGCTTTATACAGGGCTGGTAGAATGGTTTTGGATGATTGGCTGTATGCATTTTGAATTTAGAACGTCATTGGAGACGCTCGTGAAAATAGAGTATTTTTGATAAAATGTGATAAATGGACTGTAGTATAGATAGGTTTTATTATTTATTTATTTATTCACAAAATCCACAGCAATCTTAGCGCAGTTTACTTAAAATAAATTAACTAATGTTACAGCCAATTACTATTACGGTATTACGGCGCGGTACGGTATTTGTTATTATTAATGCCAGTTTTAATGTTATCCATTCCTTTTAAAAAATGGTTCGTAGTTATCTAATTATTCTTACAATATTATGTCTTCGAAAACATGGCAAAGATATGAAGAAGCAGTCGTTATGATTTTGTAGGAAATCGAGAATATCATCCACGCGTAGTAAGGGTTTCGAGAATAGCTTTCCTCTTTCTGGCACCAAAGGGTGTTTGTTAGTACTATACTGCCAATATAGCTGAGCATGTGAGATTCCAAATTCAAATCACATTATTGACCAGCGGGTCATAATTAAATCCAGTACAACATTATTGACCGGCTGTGCCCCCGGCCACTAATGACTCACTTTAGGTTAAGGTTGCTTGACATATAATTTGACATTTTCGAGGTGGTGTGAAAAATACTTTTCGCCATTCCTCATAGTTTCGGATTTGGCCATCATCTTGAAAAAATCATTCGGGATATTTAGATTATTTTAAGAATCTGTGCATGTTATTTTGAAAAATCATTCAGTCTCAAAAATTGCAAAGAATGTGCGCAATTTGGATGTAGTACCAATGGAACTGTGGAGTTGACGCTGTGTGAGCATACGTGTTCCATCGCGCCGCCCCCGTTCGATGTCCACCGCGCACAGGATGGATAAGCACATGAAGTGATTTTTTGCTCCGTTGGTGTAATTGCTGTATGGCGTTCCAGCAGGAGGATAAATAAATAAATGTTGGTTCTGACAACTCTAAAACCCGATTTCACATAAGTTTGCCGTATATCACTACTTCCCAGAATTCGATCCTTATTAGCGACACTATCGAGTGGTGTAATATCACAGTGCGTTTTTTTTTCAAAATCTACAAGTTCTATTCCTGGCTAGTGTTACGTTGTTTTTTAGGGTTCCGTTGCCAAACGGCAAAAAACGGAACCCTTATAGATTCGTCATGTCTGTATATCTGTCTGTCTGTCCGTCTGTCTGCCTGTCTGTCTGTCTGTCTGTCTGTCCGTCCGTCCGTATGTCACAGCCACTTTTCTCCGAAACTATAAGAACTATACTGTTGAAACTTGGTAAGTAGATGTATTCTGTGAACCGCATTAAGATTTTCACACAAAAATAGAAAAAAAAACAATAAATTTTGGGGTTCCCCATACTTATAGTTTGCGCGAGAGACACTTCCAAAGTGGTAAAATGTGAGTCCCCCCCCCCCCCCTGTAACTTCTAAAATAAGAGAATGAACTAAAAAAAATATATGATGTACAATGCCATGTAAACTTCCACCGAAAATTGGTTTGAACGAGATCTAGTAAGTAGTTTTTTTTTAATACGTCATAAATCGTAAACCGCAATTTACCTTTTATTCAACCAACTCAAATATAAAAAAATAAAAAAAAACATTTAATTTCATAAACATAAACCTTTTTTTTTTTCAAATCATCAAATGACTCCTCCCGCTCTGGGTGGAGCGGAAGGGAGTGTCAGACTCTTACTGACTAAAACCCACCCGTGTTCCTTCCTTAGCCCTTTATGGTCCGGGCCAGCGGTAACCCTTTCGGACAATCCCGCTGACCAAACATAAATCTTATGCCATAAACATTAACCAAACCCGGATGTTACGGAACCCTCGGTGAGCGAGTCCGACTCGCTCTTGCCCGGTTTTTTTTGTACCTATACAGCTGCGTTACTAATAAGTAAAGTAGCATTTACCTGAAAACATATGTAGTACATTTTGAGGTTTCCGAGTAAGATATTTCATTGTAGTTTGACTTTGGCCTGCACTTGATAGAAGAACTCATTCCTTCAACTGTATTTTGTCACTGGACTCTTTAGTTATCACTTAATCACAATAAATTATTTTTCTAAAACCTATTAAATAGGTTTTCACAATAAATTAGATCAAATATTGTTTATAGTTGCAGAGTTTACATTTCAAGTGCCATTCAGTCGAACGTCAGTTTCTGACAGTTAGTTAGGCGACATCTGGTGGTCTAATTAACAGTTGTAGCCTAATCGATATTTTAACATATTGATTTCTGACCATCGAAAGAATATCGTATGGAGCAATCCTTCATTATTTTCAGCTTTCAGTAAAAAATCATAATAAACTAAATAACCGTAAACGGAAATGAAAGTAATTTTTTCGTTAGGGACTTATTTCTAGAAACTTCTTTGTCTAGGAATCCGATTTTTATCTGTGCATTGTCTATGACATAATGTGGCCAGGTGATGCATTAGAAATGTCCCGATTTGCGATTCTAAGATAATTACCCCAATTAATAACATGTTTAGCATTAGATATTACAAATAATTGGTTTGTTGGTCTGGATCATGAAGATTCTTATAGTTTCAGCGTTTAAACGTCACGTTGTGTAGTTATTAGTGATTTTCAAGAATTAAAGTATCTTGGTGTAATGTTTATCTTCAGTGATCTTGTGATCGTTTTGCCTGCAATATGGGAGATTTTCGAAATGTTCCGTCGATTTCCAGTCTGCTATCTATGACAGTATTAAGGAATCGTGTTAGCGTTATTTTGGTCAGTGGGTCGTCTTTTGCCCTGGGACACGCTGAAAATGCGCAAAATATACTACATATGTTTTCAGGTAAATGCTATTTTACTTATTAGTAACGCAGCTGTATAGGTACAAAAAAAACAATGTAACACTAGAAACATTGATTTTTCAAAAATCGAGCCCGCGACTCCTTTGAGTACTTTTCGCTATTCCTCATAGTTTCGGATTTGGCCATCATCTTGAAAAAATCATCCTGTACATTTAGATTATTTTTAAAATCTGTGCAAATTAGTTCTGACGAGCCTAAAACCCGATATCAATCAGGTAAAAATTCGTGAAATTCCTTATAAAATTTTATCCTAAAAATATTCTGAATTTGATAAACTCTCCTAATTCCTCGTTTTTTTTTTAATGTTTTTGAGTCACAATATCTAATTGTCATGTAATTAACCACCGTATTTACCCCCTTGTTACTAATAAATGTTGTATAGCGTCTGTAATAGTTACACACCGTTTTGTCTTCTTCTTTCGAAACTTAAAATAAGGACGACTGAAAGAAAGAAATCAGTGTGTAACTATTCATCTGATATAATACGTTTATTAGTAAGGAGGTTAGACTTTTTTATATAATTTACAAAACAATTATACGATATATTATATTCAATGTAGTGATTCTATTTATTTTCGCTACAGTATATGTCAGTTTTTTACTGACATATACTGTAGCGAAAATAAATAGAATCATATATAAATAGATTCTATTTATTTTCGCTACAGTATATGTCAGTTTTTTACTGACATATATATACTGTAGCGAAAATAAATAGAATCACTACATTGAATATAATATATCGTATAATTGTTTTGTAAATTATATAAAAAAGTCTAACCTCCTTACTAATAAACGTATTATATCAGATGAATAGTTACACACTGATTTCTTTCTTTCAGTCGTCCTTATTTTAAGTTTCGAAAGAAGAAGACAAAACGGTGTGTAACTATTACAGACGCTATACAACATTTATTAGTAACAAGGGGGTAAATACGGTGGTTAATTACATGACAATTAGATATTGTGACTCAAAAACATTAAAAAAAAAACGAGGAATTAGGAGAGTTTATCAAATTCAGAATATTTTTAGGATAAAATTTTATAAGGAATTTCACGAATTTTTACCTGATTGATATCGGGTTTTAGGCTCGTCAGAACTAATTTGCACAGATTCTAAAAATAATCTAAATATACAGGATGATTTTTTCAAGATGATGGCCAAATCCGAAACTATGAGGAATAGCGAAAAGTACTCAAAGGAGTCGCGGGCTCGATTTTTGAAAAATCAATGTTTCTAGTGTTACGTTGTTTTTTTTGTACCTATACAGCTGCGTTACTAATAAGTAAAATAGCATTTACCTGAAAACATATGTAGTATATTTTGCGCATTTTCAGCGTGTCCCAGGGCAAAAGACGACCCACTGACCAAAATAACGCTAACACGATTCCTTAATACTGTCATAGATAGCAGACTGGAAATCGACGGAACATTTCGAAAATCTCCCATATTGCAGGCAAAACGATCACAAGATCACTGAAGATAAACATTACACCAAGATACTTTAATTCTTGAAAATCACTAATAACTACACAACGTGACGTTTAAACGCTGAAACTATAAGAATCTTCATGATCCAGACCAACAAACCAATTATTTGTAATATCTAATGCTAAACATGTTATTAATTGGGGTAATTATCTTAGAATCGCAAATCGGGACATTTCTAATGCATCACCTGGCCACATTATGTCATAGACAATGCACAGATAAAAATCGGATTCCTAGACAAAGAAGTTTCTAGAAATAAGTCCCTAACGAAAAAATTACTTTCATTTCCGTTTACGGTTATTTAGTTTATTATGATTTTTTACTGAAAGCTGAAAATAATGAAGGATTGCTCCATACGATATTCTTTCGATGGTCAGAAATCAATATGTTAAAATATCGATTAGGCTACAACTGTTAATTAGACCACCAGATGTCGCCTAACTAACTGTCAGAAACTGACGTTCGACTGAATGGCACTTGAAATGTAAACTCTGCAACTATAAACAATATTTGATCTAATTTATTGTGAAAACCTATTTAATAGGTTTTAGAAAAATAATTTATTGTGATTAAGTGATAACTAAAGAGTCCAGTGACAAAATACAGTTGAAGGAATGAGTTCTTCTATCAAGTGCAGGCCAAAGTCAAACTACAATGAAATATCTTACTCGGAAACCTCAAAATGTACTACATATGTTTTCAGGTAAATGCTACTTTACTTATTAGTAACGCAGCTGTATAGGTACAAAAAAAACCGGGCAAGAGCGAGTCGGACTCGCTCACCGAGGGTTCCGTAACATCCGGGTTTGGTTAATGTTTATGGCATAAGATTTATGTTTGGTCAGCGGGATTGTCCGAAAGGGTTACCGCTGGCCCGGACCATAAAGGGCTAAGGAAGGAACACGGGTGGGTTTTAGTCAGTAAGAGTCTGACACTCCCTTCCGCTCCACCCAGAGCGGGAGGAGTCATTTGATGATTTGAAAAAAAAAAAGGTTTATGTTTATGAAATTAAATGTTTTTTTTTATTTTTTTATATTTGAGTTGGTTGAATAAAAGGTAAATTGCGGTTTACGATTTATGACGTATTAAAAAAAAACTACTTACTAGATCTCGTTCAAACCAATTTTCGGTGGAAGTTTACATGGCATTGTACATCATATATTTTTTTTAGTTCATTCTCTTATTTTAGAAGTTACAGGGGGGGGGGGGGACTCACATTTTACCACTTTGGAAGTGTCTCTCGCGCAAACTATAAGTATGGGGAACCCCAAAATTTATTGTTTTTTTTTCTATTTTTGTGTGAAAATCTTAATGCGGTTCACAGAATACATCTACTTACCAAGTTTCAACAGTATAGTTCTTATAGTTTCGGAGAAAAGTGGCTGTGACATACGGACGGACGGACAGACAGACAGACAGACAGACAGGCAGACAGACGGACAGACAGACAGATATACAGACATGACGAATCTATAAGGGTTCCGTTTTTTGCCGTTTGGCAACGGAACCCTAAAAAACAACGTAACACTAGCCAGGAATAGAACTTGTAGATTTTGAAAAAAAAACGCACTGTGATATTACACCACTCGATAGTGTCGCTAATAAGGATCGAATTCTGGGAAGTAGTGATATACGGCAAACTTATGTGAAATCGGGTTTTAGAGTTGTCAGAACCAACATTTATTTATTTATCCTCCTGCTGGAACGCCATACAGCAATTACACCAACGGAGCAAAAAATCACTTCATGTGCTTATCCATCCTGTGCGCGGTGGACATCGAACGGGGGCGGCGCGATGGAACACGTATGCTCACACAGCGTCAACTCCACAGTTCCATTGGTACTACATCCAAATTGCGCACATTCTTTGCAATTTTTGAGACTGAATGATTTTTCAAAATAACATGCACAGATTCTTAAAATAATCTAAATATCCCGAATGATTTTTTCAAGATGATGGCCAAATCCGAAACTATGAGGAATGGCGAAAAGTATTTTTCACACCACCTCGAAAATGTCAAATTATATGTCAAGCAACCTTAACCTAAAGTGAGTCATTAGTGGCCGGGGGCACAGCCGGTCAATAATGTTGTACTGGATTTAATTATGACCCGCTGGTCAATAATGTGATTTGAATTTGGAATCTCACATGCTCAGCTATATTGGCAGTATAGTACTAACAAACACCCTTTGGTGCCAGAAAGAGGAAAGCTATTCTCGAAACCCTTACTACGCGTGGATGATATTCTCGATTTCCTACAAAATCATAACGACTGCTTCTTCATATCTTTGCCATGTTTTCGAAGACATAATATTGAAAGTCTAATTTGATTGAGACTCGAATGAGAGACATTGTGATTCACCATCAATCTATGTTCAGGTACAAAGGCATCGACTGCCTAACTCAAAACACAAGTTATTGGATTTGTATTAAAATAAATTACCTATTTTCGTTATTTATTTTAGCCTAATCGAAGATTATGCGATTGTCTTCAAGAAATTATTGTTGTTCGAACAAACAATTTGTGGACCTGTGGTGTGTTTGACTGCTTACTGTACTGCAGAGGTACTTTAATATTCTACCATGAATTGATTATCGTTATTTTTAATAAACATACAGGATGTTCATGGAAATCATTTGTTTCCTTTAGAAATTGGACCAAGGCGAGTTTCAAGTTATACTTCTAGTACTTTGTGTTGCTACCTTTATACTGCATTTCATACCAAGTTATATGTGCACCTATCTTACCATTAAGGTACTATCGGCCAACGATAAGCATGCTCACTTAAGAAAATATTTCTGCGGAAGCGCAGCTAGTGACAAACCACACCCCTTCCTGGTTTCGCCCAATTAGAGACAATATGCATTTGTGTGAGTAAAGGGCGTGTAACAAAATTTCAAAGTCATTAGCCAGAGTGTGGCAGTGCCAATTTGCATCGCGCTAATTGTTGACGCCTCCCGTGTATTATTATCGCCATTTTATTTTATGACCTGCTTATTTCTATCGGACTGATTGCCTGCCTAACTGTGACCTCTGCTTGTATACCGGACTGTATTCGAAGGCCTGTTTTTGACCCTAGCTCGTATCCTGGACTGTGTGTGTATTGTGCCTACTGTGATCTGTGACTAACTTGGTCGTTAACCATGACGACCCGAAACCTGATCCAAGAAGAAAGAAACGAAATTATTGTCTTGCATAGACAAGGGTTGAATATATCCCAAATTGCAGTGGAGTTGAACCTGCAAGTAAGTTTTGTTTTTTGTATTCAGATAAAGAGAGAGATATAGAAATAAATAAAGTGATAGTAATATTATTATGTCCTAATAGTTTGCATTTTTCCTTAAGAGTCCCTATCAATTTCGCGGACTAAAAACAGAAAAATCATTTTTTTTTCAGCGCAAATTTCTCAATATCCTTAAGTTATCTAGTTTTTTTAAAAATACACAAGTATTTATCACCTATCTTTCTAGTAAGTCTACGAATTTAAGTTTTGATAACTACTTAATAAAAAATTAGTTTATAAGGCATTATTTAGATATTTTACTACAATTAAATTAGTAGTCAAAATAAAAATATAAAAATTGAGTTTATTAGATAAATACCTCAAATTTTAAAATATTTAACACTTTTTGTTATTTTCAATAAATTCTTACACGTGGACGACGGTTTTGCGCATGACTTTATTGGGTTTTTTTAGCGTAGTCAACATTTTTTTACAAGTACTAATTCATTAAACTTAAAAAAAAATCATACTCTTACTAATATACTAAATACTATATTTATGATTTTTTTTCAGATCGTTATTTGCTATCAGTTAGCCAAGAAAGCAATCGAAAAACTTGGTGTTTAGTGATTACGTAAAAAGTTTAGTTTTAGTAGTTTTTTTTTGGAATTTAAGTAGTTATCAAAACTTAAATTCGTTAACTTAAGGATATTGAGAAATTTGCGCTGAAAAAAACTGATTTTTCTGTTTTTAGTCCGCGAAATTGATAGGGAGGGACCCTTAAATTATAATCTACAAACAAATCCTAACTTCCTAACTAATATTATAAATGCAAAAGAAGGTTTGTTTGTTACGCCATTTAAATCCGTTCGGCCGTTGAAGCATGAAAGCGTAACAAACAAACAAACTCATTTTCGCACTTATAATTCTAGTTAGGAATTAATACATAAAATCACTGCCTTTTAATTTCCTATACTTTTTATATTTCTATATTTCTTTGTTGCTGTAATGTTGTAATGTTGTTAGTTTAATTCTAATGGCATTGTGTGCTATAATGTTATATTCCTGTGTAAAAATATGTAAAAAAACCTATGATATAAAAAATATAAACTTTTTATACCAAATTAATGATAAATAACAATAATATAATATAGTGTGTTGATTAACTAAAGGTGTTTCCCGTTAACCCGCAATAGTATAGCATCCACACATGCTAAAATAAAAATAAAAATTCGCGAAGTAAAATCAGATGTTCCCTACATTTTGACGAGTTATCTATTATATAAAATTCAAAGTCTTGACTGACTGAAACATCATTCAAGACTTTGAATTTTATATTTTATTTTATTACTTTGAATTTGATTTAATGGGGGAGGGTGAAATTTCACGCGGATGAAGTCGCGGGCAGAAGTCAGTGCGAACATAAATGTAGGGAACAGCTATTTTTTTCGCGAACTTTTGTTTCGTTTTTTTTTTGCACTGAAGTATAGACGCTATACTATTGCAGGGGAATGCCTTTCGTTAATTAAAATACTGTATATAAAAATAATAAAATTATAATAACATTCAGATGTTAAAAAATAAAAAGAACATACTTATTTGAAGACCTTGTTGGAACCTTTTGTGACCAGATAATAAATCTATTAACACCTTAACAATGGTGCTTTATCTCACACTAGCTTTTGCCCGCGGCTTCGCTCGCGTTAAGTAATATTAAAAAATAAAAATACATTTACATCCGCCATCATCCCTTATTTTATCCCCATGGGGGTTGAATTTATCAAAATCCTTTCTTAGGGGATGCCTACGTCATTGTAGCTATATGCATGCAGAGTCTCAGCCCGATCAGTTTAAAATTGACAAAGTGTCATACAAACTTTCATCCCCTATTTTATCCCCTTGGGGGTACAGTTTATCAAAATCCTTTCTTAGGGGATGCCTACGTTATAGTAGCTATATGCATGCAAAGTCTCAGCCCGATCGGTTTAAAATTGACAAAGTTTCATACAAACTTTCATCCCCTATTATATCCCCTTGGGGGTAGAATTTATCAAAATCCTTTCTTAGCGGATACCTACGTCATAACATCTACCTGCATGCTAAATTTCAGCCCGGTTGGTTTGGGCTGTGCGTTGATAGATCACTATGTCAGTCAGTCACCTTTGAGTTTTATATATTTAGGTAGTTATGGCCGCATTTTATTTAAAAAAAAAACTAGGGCGTTTATCCCGCGAATCCCGAATGGCAACGTCGCATTTCTAGAGGCTTTTCGTGATTATTATATTAAATTTAAATCAAAGTACAATTTTTTTTCGGCCAAGCACATATTTTATAATTATTTTTAACATTTACCTACTCTGAAAATAAAAATATTTAATCGTAATACTGAAAATAGAAAATAATTGACAATAACTATGTAAATTTTTGTTAGTATATAGTAAATACCAAAATACTTTAAAATAATAGCACACATACTTTCAAATACCAACGATCTAGTGTTTAGCCGAAAAAAAATTGCAACTACTTACTTTGATTTAAATTTATTAAAATAATCACGAAAAACCTCTAGAAATGCCACGTTGCCAGCCCGCGCGGGAAAACGCTCTTAAATAGTAGAGTTAAAGCACAAATTTGCTCGGGAGAGTTTCATACAATGTTGGAATTTACGCTGTGCCATTTTTATTACCCATACATACAAGGTGTAATTGCAATAACTGAAAACCTCTTAAGGGGTCATTATAGTCATTATGAACAACTTTTGCTATATAAAAATCAGCTGTTTCCTACGTTTGTGTTCGCATAACTCGTGAAAATGTATGGAACAGCTGAATTTTTTTCGCGATTTCAGGTTTGGTCCCATAGTAAAAGTTGTTCATAATGATGAGTACAATGACCCCTTAAGAAGTTTTCAGTTATTGCATTTACACCTTGTATATTAAAATTTCGATAAGAATGTTAATACCCAAATGAGATATAGAAAGGTTAAGAGCGTTTACGCCGAACGGCATTTCATACAAACTTTCAAGCCCTTGTTTTTCGAAGTGAATGAACCGATTTTAATGAAACTTCTTATGCATAAGCAAGATACAAAGGTCTAAAAAGTTAGTAGAGAACATTTTCAAAAAACAGTGTTACAGCTAAATTAGACCGATTTTAAACTTTCCATAGAAACAGAGATTTTCAGTTATCTTTTTTAAATAACACATTTCGAAAATGTTCTCTACTAACTTTTTAGACCTTTGTATCCTGCTTATGCGTATGAAGTTTCATTAAAATCGGTTTATTAATTTCGAAAAACAAGGGCTTGAAAGTTTGTATGAAATGCCATACGGCGTAAACGCTCTTAAGAGTTTATTTATCATGAAATCAATCCTCATGCAAACATCATTTAATTACTTATAATTTTCATTTATAGTGTCCTTGTTGTGCCCTTTAAATAAGACTTTTGTAGTGATACTTAGTTCCTATACTTCCTATAAAATATTGTGTTAAAAATCGGTGCTAATTGTAATTTTTGTTTTGCCAGAGAACAACGGTGCGCCGCTGGGTGCGAAGATATGAAGAAGAAGGAGAAACAACGGAACGTGTGCGTGCACCTCGACCCCGGGCTATAAACGAAGATGACCTTAATAATATGATAGCTACATACCAAGAGAACCCTTTCACGCCCACTCGCATTTTCGCATTTTACAGAATCGACCGGCTGTGAGGTTAATAGCGTTTTACAAATAACACTGTTTAGCTATTTTTAGGTTAATTTTCAGTTTTCCAATTTGTATTATACTAATTCGTTGATTAATGTCACTGTTTAAACTGTAGTCATTGTTTAAAATATTGCCATAGATTTTGAAGTCATCTTGTATACTTGATATTAATTTAGTGTCATGCTGCCTTTCTTGGTGAATTTGTTGTTTTATTGTTTTTTTTAAATATTTTTGTTAATTATTAAGATAAAGAAACACACGATATACGACACGATTTGAGAAGGCTATTTCTCTTTGTTATGTTCTCTAAAAATATTGTGTAACAAAACTAGAAAAATACTAGTTTAAGATTGTTCACTTAGTAGGTAGGTAATAATAAGAAAATGCTGTATTTACATAGAATTATTTGTTACACTTAGTTCTGTATTTTCTGTTGTTTCCTGTAATTTCTGTAGTGTAAACGAACATTGGTAATTGGTTGTGTTGTCTGTTTGTCATTGTTGTTTTGATTTCATAGATCTTTACAATACCTATTAATGTAGATAAATACAGTTTGACAATGATATCATAAGTAAAGAGTCTTTTTACTTATACCTAATAATTGCATTTTGATGATAATTTCTGTTTATTTTTTTTGTTATAATTTGTTAATCTTTAATGTTTCCTTTTGAATACTTGAAAAAATTTATTAAAAATAAATGTATTAAATTATATTGTGTTATTGTCTACAACAGCAAATCCTTAAAATTGTTCTCAAGTAGATTTTATCTAACTGTTTATTATTTCACACATATTACAACCGAAAATTTCGACTCGAACAAAAAGATTTAAATGTCAACCTAAATATATCTTTATTCTTAAATGAACACAAACCTAAAATATACATTACATTAGTAGGTACCCAACATTTTATTACTCTTACTGCTAGCGCAAATTATAGTTTAGTTTAATTACTTGATAAGCTTCAGAATTTTAATTACTTGATAAGCTTCAGAATTTTAAAGTGGCGTAGGAACTAAATCATTGTATTTGTCAAAAAAAGGCTTGTCATAGGTAGGTTGCAATGCCGGCAACACGCCCTGTCGAGTTGATTATTGCTTAAAAGCATAAATTGTCAACTTTTGATTAAAGCATCAATTAAAGTAAAGTAAAGTGTTTAACGTGCTGAAAATTTTGGTTCTGTCCTCTGTCATGCCGTTTTTGATCCACCCAAAACGGTAAGCAATAAGCATACCTTGCACGGCATGCCTCGGGCATTTTAATTAGAAAGATACTTTGTTCGTGAAATCTCGTTATATTTACAATCAAATCAATGGTGTAATAAATTAATGGATAAAACGAAAATTACAACTGTTAAAAGTATTAAACCAAATACAAGTAACAACTGCAAAACATTTGAGATAATCCTAAGGTAATAAAATTGGTTATCTTTTCGCCAACGTATGGTAGGCCCTTGTATTAAGCCGTCCTATTGTTTAACCGGGCTTTCAAACATTCTCACTAAATAATAATGGGATTAAGATACTTAACTTATTTTTATTATTTTATTGCTCTATGTTTTCATTGAAATAGCACAATTCCAGTAATATTTGAACCAATAATTAGCGAAATTCATTCTGTTATCACAGCTTTTTGTTTATAGCTGCCGCATTTTTTGCAACTGCAATAAAGATAAGTTCATCATCCAAGTCCCATTGTTATTTAATGGGAATGTCTGGAAATCCGGTTAAACAATAGGACAGCTTAATACAAAGGCCATACGTTGGCATTGCGGCAGCTATAAACAAAAAGCTCTGATAACATAGTATGAACTGCGCCACGTATTGGTTGAGAATGTAATTGTGCTATTTAAGACAAAACATAGAGCAACAAAAAAAGATACCAAAATATGTTGTCAATTTCTAATAAAATCACGTAACTTGCTTCTTTATTGTCATATGTATTCGCAAGTATAATCACATAGAAATATAGTTATTTACTTTTCAATAGCACTGCACAAGTAAAAAGAATATCTTTATGCAGTATCGGTCAACACACCTAGTGTATTCGCTCCGATTTGTATGGCGGCATCGCATAGGATATGGTGAAAATTGGGAAGGCAGTGAGTGTTCATAAATAACGTAAATTTATAGCCCCGATAGAGAGAGTAACATATTAAAGTGGATGTAATAGATATAAATTGTAATAGTTCGACATTTCCTATTCCAAATTATTCTATTTTTGTGGAAAGTTGATACTAATTTAATACAGCATTATCAATTATACATTTTCTAAACTAAACAGAAGGTATGAGTATTCAAATTACTTCTTGTCAATAACAAAATAAGAATTCATTAAGAATTGATTCAGAGCTCACGCTGGCCATGCCCATTAAGAAAATCGTCTCACAAACAATTTAGTGAACACAGTACGCTCCTAGTGTGAGTGTCACACTTCTATACATCATTATACTAACACGCACACGACTAAAATACGGTTCGTGCATCCTATTGGTCAAAACGCATGCATTGTGCGATCGAGTCGTGAACCGTGCTATGCGATTATCGACTTTAAGGTGAGCTTGCGGAACTTTGGCCGATAGTACGTATAAAAATAATACTTATTGAATCACCTAAAGATACACAGAGAGAAGCAAACATAACATGAGAAACACAAAAAGCTGTTCTAAGTATCCCTTGGTTAACAATTACCCGCAATTTACATTTTCAGGTTAAATCTGTGTGTGATGCGTGTTGGAGCATACCTTTCTGGAATGCAGGCCCCGTGATACGTCCTTACATGGTCCTTATAATGCAACGCTCGTTACGACCTTTGCCACTTCAGGCTCCTGGTTTTAAAGATATTTCTCTTGAGACATTCGCCAAAGTAAGTTAAAGAAAACAAACATGTCTCCAAAATACCTATAGGTACTTTAATAACACAATATTGTTTTCTTTCTTCAGAAAATGTCATCTGCTTATTCGCTCTTCAATATGCTGCGCCAATCAAATCTCTAAACAGTTGGAAAGAATATTTACATGTTGAAATATAATTCTACACCTAGCATTGTGCACAGTTTAAGTAGAATTATTGAGAAGCACAAAGCAACAAAATAATTAGGTAATAGGTATCTATGTATTTCACAAAAATAAATGACTCTTAATCGGTATTTCTTTTATTATCCAACTTGTTTACATAACTGAATGGACCATTTTGTGCCAGAGAACTCGTAAATACTCGTATATCATGAAAAAGCGCCCAGTAAATCCTTAATGAAGACTGCACGAAAAGGAGGAATGGACCCAATATCGAACCTTGAGGAACACCCATTGCCATTTCAGACCCTTATGAGTTTACGCCGTTTGCTTGAACTTTAGCCTTTCTATCTTTCAGGTATGATCTTAGTATGTAAATCAAGAGCCACATTTTTATACCATAGTGCTCTAATTTCAGCAGAAATGTCTCATGGTTTACGCAATCGAACCAATGACATCTTGTGCAGAAGCACTTGATCCCAGATATGAAGAATCCCAGGCGTTAAAAATATTCTTTATTAGGGTGACACCGTCAAGCGTCAGTGGTGAAATTGTACTGTTGCTCATGAAAGATGAAATGTTCATCACCTTACTGAGAATTGGCAGAATCGTCACAGGCCTAAAATTGCTGGGTTCTTTACCATCACCGGATTTGAACAAAAGCTTTACTACTTTACTGTGTTTCATGAGATCCGGAAAGACCGAAAGAATCGGAAGGTTGTGTTAAATATGAAAGTTAAATAGGGTGCAATTGTTTCGATGATAGATTTAAAGACATTCCCCACAGATCTTCAGTTGACTTAATTTTAGGATCCTTAAAATAATGCATTTGACTGCACATACAATTTCGGAGCTGTGACAATAACACAAAAAAGATGTTTACGTATGTAATAAAACTCTAGACAATGCCGGGCACGAGAGTAATCTAATCATTATGTCATCATATTTCACTTCAGACAGGTATTAAAACAAAGTTGCTTTCGTGTCTGTCTGTTTGACCTCTCAGATCTTCTAAACTACAGAATGGATATTAACGGGGTTTTCACCATCATTTAGAGCATTTATTCCGGAAGGCTTTGTTAAGTCGCCATTGAAATTTTGCAAAGCAGGGGCGTGTCGCTAGTAAAAAAATAAATCTATGGCTTGGTACGAATTGTTGTAATTGCGTAACACACTATCAGTATCAACAGCAATGGCTTTCATTTTGACAGATCAACAACATACATTGCGTTATTTGCGTTATTAAGCAGATACATTTTTCGAACATATAAAGCAATGGGTTAGCAATATCCTTCAAAATGATTCAGATTGAGATTGGAAGTGTGTTACGTAAGTATGGTGCAGGTAGGGAACAGGTTGATATTATTAAGCCAATTAATTAAGAATAACTAAGTAAATACATTTTTGCACAAAAGTATTGATAAATGATAAATTATTTTATTTTCGTAAGTAGGTTTGTACAAACACTTTTACACGTCAATCATGTTTTTTTTTAAAACTAGATGAGGTTGGCGTTTCCTATGTGACTACTCTGAGAAGAAAGGCCGAAACAAACTCAGAGGTCACAGTCTTTTTTAAAGTCGAGACATAATCTTGGTCAGGTTATATGAAGACCATGTAGACATGTAGATCGATGTCTGAGATGGTCTTTTGAGGAAAGAACCACACAGATTGAGAGCACCTGTCCAGTCAGTGCACGCATTTGTCAATGACTGCATTTCAAATATCTAAGTAAGTACAATTTAATTCGGCAGTATATATTTCTTGAAGGAACCACGGGCAAAAAATTACTCGTGGTTCCTTCCAGGGACTAAGGGGCCGGGACCACGGGCGAAAAAGGCAGAAACTTACTTCATTCATTTGAAGTAAGGTTGAATGAGCTAAGGGTACAAATCAGCTGAATATTAAAAACCAAAATTGCTATAGCCGACTTCGTGCGTCGCAAATTTTTTGACCTTTAAGATATCCTCACAAACGTAGCATAAGCATAATCAGCCTATAATGTTCCCACTGCTGGGACACAGGCCTTCTCTCAGTAAAAGGGAATGGGCCATAATACACCACGCGGGCCCATTTCGGGTTGGTAGATTTCACATATCTTCAATTTTTTAGTTCTAGGATAGGCCGGTTTGCTCACGATGTTCGCCTTCACTGTTTTTGGAAGCAGTGATGATGAAATAATTTACACAAAATAAAGTGCCTGTCTGGGTTCAAACCGGCGGCGCTTGCGCGCGTGTGTGATGTGACAATGTGAGACGCCGTGGCGGGAACAGCTATCCCTCTCCTCCCGCGTCCCGCTCATGCGTGGTTAGGGCGCGTGTGCGCGCCAACACGCTCCCCCCGTTGGAACTTGTTCCAAAGTCCGAAGTGGGCAGCGAGCAGAGCCTATTGTAGGCTCGTCGAAGCGCTCCCGATGCTGTTCTGACGTCAGCGACGCGTATGATGCCGTCGGAGCCAGGGTGAAGATGTATGATGCGGCCGAGTCGCCAATGGTTTCGTGGGAGGCGGTCATCCTTGACCACGACCAGGTCTCCCAGCTGCAGCAGCTCCTGCTCATGGCGCTGCCATTTTGCATGTTTCTGTAATTCTGAAAGATATTCTGTCTGATATCGGTTCCAAAAATGAGCCGCCAAGGCTTGTACCCTTTTATAACGAGGCAAGGTACTGATCCGTCTCTCTCTCTCTCTCTGTGTCCACCTGAGTGGGCAACATCGTGATCGTTCGTCCAATAATTAAAAAATGAGAGGGAGTCAGTGGAGTCATATCGTTCGGATCAGAAGATAATGGAGTAAGAGGGCGTGAATTTAAAATCCCTTCAATTTGAATTAAAACTGTTTTTAACTCTTCGTTAGTTAAATGGGCTAGGGATAGAATCCTTTTAAGAATGAGCTTAACGGACTTAACTGCGCCTTCAGCTAAGCCGTTGAAATTTGGGCTATAGGCAGGAGTGAATTTGAAATTAATTGCCTGCTCTGCTGCACTGAAACTAACGTCATTACACCTTGATTTTAGGAAGGTTGAGAGTTCATTGTAGGCTCCTACAAAGTTTGTACCGATATCCGAATATATGTTAACAGGCCGCCCTCTGCGAGCGATAAATCTATTCAATGCAGCTATAAATGCTTCAGTAGTCCGATCAGTGACTAGTTCAACATGAACTGCCCTCACTGCCAAGCACACAAATATACAAATGTACGATTTTATAAGTTGGCTGCCCCTACCCTTTCTGTTGGCAATTAGAATAGGCCCAGCATAATCGACAGCTGTGTAACTGAATGGATGCTCACTATGAACGCGTTCTTTGGGCAGATCGATTTCGTTGATTCTATTGCAAACAAATGCTTTTAAAGATGATTTTGGTGTCTGTATCCAACCCAAGACAATTGTGGAGTCGCACCAGAATGTCCATGAATGTATATTTAACCTTAGGGCGTTTTTAACCTTAATTGCTAAGCAAACTGCTATTAGAGCTCCACTAAGCTCTAATCTTGGTATAGTCATGCCCTACAGAGTTGCTACCTTGCTTTTAGCCATGACAAGATGGACCATAACGTTGCCATCCTTGGAGACTGACCGAACGTAAACACAAGCACTATAATTATGCTTGCAAGGAAGCATCGCTAAAGGTATGTAGTTTTTAAAGTGTTTTTAAAATAAACTTGCGATAAATGTCATTCAACCGCCCTGTACCAAAAAGTCCAAATAACTTACAATAGATATCGTTCGTCATACCAAACTATCGCTAACATTGCATCGGTTGAGTTTCATAATACCAAACACGGAGTAAGTCAAAAATAAGTAAATTTTGGGAATTAATTTAGTAGTTTTTTTTCAATTTCTAGAATACACATTTAAACACGGAAATTATAATATGCTATTGTTTACGGACTTAAAAAAAAAGAAAACATGTCCAACTTTTCTTTTTCGAGATTACTAATTTTTTTAATTTATATTTCAGCACAAGAATATTTTATATCAGGATTTATTCAATTAAATTAACTTATATTCATGAAAATAAGCAACTAACAAAAAAAAACAACTAAATTTTAACATCCTTACTAGTAAATAAGATATTTTGAGTTATGCCTTCTTACTTGGCGTCCAGTTTGCCGTCAGGGGCACATCACCTGTCCACCATTTTGTAATAAAGTCCTTCCGTCATTCCGAATTTGGAATGCGCTTGGGATAGACTAGTCAACTTGTGTACTCTACTTGGAAAGTTTTCTCGCGTTTATTATTATTTTGTTATTGCTGTTGTTTTGTTACTTTGATTATTTGTAATGAGTGAAGAAGTGACAATGGATCAACCTAAACCAGCCCAAACAAGATGGCGAAGAAAGCGAATCATTGAACCTCAAGCATTAAATATTTATATAAAAATAATACTATTTATTCGTTTTATTTTACTATTACAAAAATAAATTATAGATGTGCCCGACTAGCCGGGAAAATCGACAAAACATACCTATTCAATATTTATAGTCTGCCCATATAAAATAAATAAAAACGACTGATCATAATTTTGACCAAAAGGTTTGTAATCCATTCCTTGTTGCATGTACTGTCATGCGACAAGGTCGCCTCTTACCACGATACACTTGTTTTGATCGTGTTACCGACACTGCCCATACATTTTTTTCGTATCGTTTGGAAATATTGGGATACATTAGTAGAAGGAGGTGAACAAACTTTATCGCAAGTTTATTTGAAATGAACTTTAGCATACAGCTTGATCGCATAGAATGAGCCTGGGTATAATAATGTTATTTAATTGTAACAGTGACTTCAAAAATTTCAACCATCTTTCTATAAATTCCGGAGGCAATGTGTCATCCCACGCAATTTTTGAAGCCCACAATTCCTGTAAAATTATCTTGGCCTGTAAGATGCAAGGATTCACAAGAACTAATGGATCAAAAACTTGTCTTACTGTTGACAATACAGATCGTTTGCTCATTTTATTCTTTAAACTGTTGCAAAACCAAAAGTGTCAGCCATACAAGACCATCGTAGACGTAATATTTTGGCATGATCATCATTGACTAATTTGAGCAAATGATCATCAACGTTACCTTCGTTTATGCTGTTTAATATACATTTCTTATTTGAACGCCATTTTCTTAAATGAAATTGACCCTTTTTAGGGTTCCGTAGCCAAATGGCAAAAACGGAACCCTTATAGATTCGTCATGTCTGTCTGTCTGTCCGTCTGTCTGTCTGTCTGTCCGTCCCTATGTCACAGCCAGTTATCTCCGAAACTATAAGAACTATACTGCTGAAACTTGGTAAGTAGATGTATTCTGTGAACCGCTTTAAGATTTTCACACAAAAATAGAAAAAAAAAACTATAAATTTTAGGGTTCCCCATACTTCCCCATACGTGTGAGGTATCTATGGGTAGGTCTTCAAAAATGATATTGAGGTTTCTAATATCATTTTTTTCTAAGCTGAATAGTTTGCGCGAGAGACACTTCCAAAGTGGTAAAATGTGTGTCCCGTGTAAAGTTACACGGGGGGCCGTGTAACTTCTAAAATAAGAGAATGATTAAACTAAAAAAAATATATGATGTACATTACCATGTAAACTACCACCGAAAATTGGTTTGAACGAGATCTAGTAAGTAGTTTTTTTTTAATACGTCATAAATCGTAAACCACAATTTACCATTCATTCAATCAACTCAAAAATAATAAAAAACATTTAATTTCATAAACATCAATCTTATGCATAAAGCCGGATGTTACGGAACCCTCGGTGCGCGAGTCCGACTCGCTCTTGCCCGGTTTTTTAATTCTTTAATAACTCCTTGACATATTTGTAGCAATTCTGGTTCTGAATCGTGGCCTGGGGTCCTAAAAAGGCCACTTTGGCAGAATCAAAAAAGGATAACATGATGGACAGTTAACCGTTAAGTTAATCGTATCAAATCCCATTGGTGAAGCATTTTTCAGTTATTTTTTTTTTGTCTGTGCTAGAGTACCAATCAATCCGATCCAAATCCAATCCCAATCTCTTTGATTATACCTACGTAGTGCAGCGAAAAAAAGAAAAACACGGACTGACGTCGCCATATTACGATTCAGAATGTTATCCTTTTATGATTCTTCAAAGTGGCCTTTTTAGGCCCCCCGATATAAAGTCATCCACATAGAAGTCATGTAATAATGTTTCACGTATTAGAGGAGAAGAACACTCCTGACCTAGTTGCACTAGACACCGTGTGGCCATGTATGGAGCGGCTGCTGTGCCATATGTCACAATGTTAAGCTTGTACGTATCTATCTTGTGAGTGGCATCAAACCACCACAAGATTTGTTGAAGACAGCGTTGCTCTGATGCTACCAGTACACAACGGTACATTTTTTCGCAATCAGATGTAACAACATTTATTTGTGTTGCCTAACCCTTAGTTTAGTAGTTAAACTAGTGTCTCTAACCACACCATGATGTGGCGGTCACTTATCGGTACTATGGTTAGCTAAAGACATATGACCGAGGTCAATGTACTCTTTAATGAAATTTGAGTATTTTTCTTTGTATAATGAGTCACGTTGGAACTTTCTTTCCAAAGACTGAAACCTAGATAAAGCTTGTTCGTATGAGTCCCCTAATGTTTCTGGTGACTGTTTTAATGGAATTTGTAGAACAAAGTGGCCATCTTTCTCACGAGTGGTGGTTTTTATAAAGTTTTGTTCACACTCATTTTCCTCCTTTGTTGATGTACGGGGTGATGAAACAGATTCTAATTCAAAAAATCTATCTAATTGTTGTTGAAGGTTGGCATCATTTATGAAATTACATTGTGCCACAATTGAATAGGTGGTGGTCTTATTACCTTTAGTTTCTTGTTTATGCATCACACCTGATACCAACCAACCCACCCTTGTATCAATGAGAACTGGTTTATTCCTGCCTAAAGACATGCGTTTTGTACCTAATATGTTCCAAAAGATTTCAGCATTAAACAATATGTCTATTTCTGAAGGGATATTGAAACTAGGCTCAGCTAATTTTAAGTTCTTTGGAATGTTCAGCTGTGAGATATCAAAGCGTGTGGTAGGTAATAATTGAGTTATCCCTGGTACAATAAAACAATCAATGATGTTTATGTATGACTCAGTGCGTGAGGATATGGTTAAACTAGAACGTTTAGTTACGTGTAATGATTGACTTAAACTTTCAATTGAAATGGAAGTAGAATTAATTGGTAAGTTAAGGCGGTGACGTAGCTTCTCTGTAATAAAGTTAGATGTGCTACCATTATCCGGTAAGGCACGGACAGTATGTTTTCTACCATCACTGTGTAGTGCTGTAGATAGCAATACGCAACCATTATGTGTAGATGACAAGACAACGTCAGCTTGAATTAGTTTATCTCTTACATATTAAGTAGGTAATAAGCATCTCAATTTCCAAAACCATTTATGACACGAGTATCAGCGAGATTTTACATTAATTATTAATTTAATATAGGAATATAGTATGCACTCCGCAATAAGTGAGAAAAGTCTAGACGGAAGTTCAAAATGCATGTAAGTATTTTCGTGTAAGTGAATATAATTAAATATTAATTTTCACATCACGTCTAGTTCAGTAAATACGATTTTTCCATAATCATAGCTCAGAAAGCAATCTTTCTAGCACATCTATTTCTACGATGTTTAAAAAAGACATTGGTAGGTACTGTAAAGATTATAGCCTATTTGGTGCTTACGTGGAACCGCCGCGAGTCCATTAAAAGTTATTGGCAAGAAATACGAGACGAACATTCATTTTGTTTAAGATTAAAATATAAAACAAGTAGGAGTCTATCGAGCTGTTAAGGCTGCTTTTTCCAACGCCAGATAATTTTATCCGAGGAACAATTTTGAATTTTTGACAGTTTTTCTATACAAAATCTGTCAGACGTCAATTTTATTCCACGAATAAAAAATTATCTGTTGATTGAGAAATCAACCCTAAAGATTCAAATTTATTTATTAATAATTAATCACAATTTGTACAAGAATAGATTGGACGGTGACCCCTAAACTAGGCATTTGCATGTCTGTCATGGCGTCGAGTTGCAACATTTTCTAAGTGTGGCACATAGTGATTATTGCATGACAAGAAAACAAAAATTAAACTAAACTAAAATAATATAAGTATAACTGTTTTTACATTTAGGTTAAGTCACGTTAGGGCACGTTAATTCCATTCTAGGAATATGGATGTTATTTAACAAATGATTGTTTTAATTACTCATTTCGGTTCGGAGAACTTGCAAGAGCTCTCACGGTACCTTTCACACCACCAAAAAAAGTAGTAGTAGTATTCGAAAAGTTTTTTTTTTATATTTTAAAAGGTAAGTACAGTCTTTTAAGCTAAATAAATAATGGGTAAAAAGCAAACAGTCCTAAATAAAAATCGAGCCAGAAAAATATTTACATTCCACAGTAGCAAAAGTGAAAACCTAAAACCTACACTGAGCGTAACTAGCTCGCGTTACGGACCAACGGAATGTAATTGCAAATCAACAGCCAATCATAGCTTCCTGGATTACTAATCAGACAATACTATTACGCGTAATGAAATTCTGTGCTGCTTCACTCGTAGTTCGAACCTTTTTAGTTTTTCGCCCAATGGATAATTGACATGTATATTTTTCTGTATTGCTAATGGGTAGTTTGAATGTAAAAAAAGGTTAAACATTTAAACTCAACTACGACCAAAACGCCAACTAAAACCGGCCAAGTGCGTGTCGGACCACGCATAATGAAGGGTTCCGTAGTTGGAATGAATTTATCCCAACAATGAAAAACATGTTCTCCACATTCCAAGTGAAAATGTAAGTTTGTACGCACAATATTGAGAGATTTACCATGTTGTTTTAAGACCACAGCCTTCTATGGGTTTTCCTGTAATCTATAGGTAAAGAACTATTTTCTCTATTTTTTTCAAAATTTTTGGCTCAGTAGTTTCGGAGATAAGGGGGCGGGGGGAATGGTGAATTTTATTCTATTTTCTTAAATGACATTAATGCAATTTACTTTAATATTATGATAAAAGCATATTTGAGATCCTCACAGTAAGGCCTTTCATTGATATGTTACACAGTACAGATTGCGAACCTTTTTTTTCCTATTTGCCGCCCAAAAATGACCCCCATATAAAAAATTCATTTATTTACGTTACACATCTGTGTTTGGGTCACAGAGATTCATATGTGTACCAAAGTTAAACTTAATCGGTCCATTAGATTCGGAGCAAATTGGCTGTGACAGACGGACGGACAGACAGACACACGAATGATCCGATAAGGGTTCCGTTTTTCCTTTTGAGGTACGGAACCCTAAAAGACATCAATTACGAAAATTTTCGGTGTTTGTACAGCCGGAGTCACATGTCATTAACTAAGGTATGTAATTAAGGCATAAATCGTACAGATTACCCCTTCCTTAACCCTTTCCTGTAACTCTTACTTTTGGCTTTTGAAATGTTGACATTCAAAAGCGCCTTTTAGCCTATTTGAAATAAATGATTAGACTTTGACTTTGCTTCGCCCTAGTCGGGTAAAAAATATATTTACCTTTTAATTTTTTGGAGTTTTCAAGGAGCAATCTTGTAAATTATTATAATAACTCAAACAAAGTCAGCCGTTACTCATAACTCAATATCATATATTTCTACCAATTACACCAGATGAATAACGTTTATGTCCGAATTCACAACAGAATGCCAAAATAAAACAAGTCGCTTATACTCAATTAAACATCCAAACCCCTTTATAATATTATCAGAAGCTCTAAAAATACAAAACCGAACTCACGCCGGATACTCATATCAAACGAATAACTCGAATTCACAGACTGTAAAATACTCCCGACTCTCATAGATAGTAGCAGATTAAATTGTTACAAATTGTAGTTAACAGTAATAATTACGGGTAGGTAAAGCTCCTGCTACACCTGCGTAAAAAGGGGTTGAACATAGGTATACATAAAAGGTCTTAAATATACATCAAACTGTGGACAATGTAATAAAATGTAAATAAAACATTGGTTTTTGTCCGCAAAACATGCGAGCGCAAATACATAATACAGCAATCTAGCTGCCATTGCAAATAGTCCAATTCAATTAGGGGCTGATTTTCAATCAACCGATAATTTTTATTCGTGGAATATAGTTGACATCTGGCAGTTTTTGTATAATATAATATAATTCATCACTGTTGGAACATTTTTAAAAAACGCATAAAAAACTGTTTTCGCGCTGGATTTGAACTTAGCTGCCATAGAATGAAATAAAGTACACGCCAAGAGCTGTCATATGACATAGGTTTCATCACTGTTGCACAATGTTAAACATTTTTAAAAAACGCAAAAATAATCAGTTTCGCGCTGGATTTGAACTTAGCTGCCATAGAATGAAATAAAGTACACGCCAAGAGCTGTCATATGACATAGGTTTCATCACTGTTGCACAACTTTGAAAAGTGGGCCCAGTGTTCAGTCAAAATTGCCCATGGTCCTGCAAACACGAACTCCCCCATATTACTAAATTAAGGTGAACTTGAGTCAGCTTTCAGTAGTTTAGGAAAAGTGACGTCAGCGTTAAAAAGAAAAAGGTGGGTAGTTACACGCTTTATACAAACAAGTACGTTACAGAGTTACTTCTTCAGTATTTTTCCTGAACTTCTAGAATACTACATAGTCAGAATTTAATTAAAACTGGAAAGTAGTCGTAACTTTGTTTTTTACGAATGATTTTTATCACCATTTATAGTTTTACACCCATTTTATATATAAATAGTAGTGTGTGTGTAGTATAATAGTAGTAGTGTGTAATAGTAGTGTTGTAATTATTTTTCGGAATACAGCACTCTGTTTCTTTATACAAAAAGCGAATTGTACCAAATAACGGTTGTTTTTGTTACCGCCTTACCTTATTTAGGATACGCAGCATTTTGGCTGCAGTAGTTTAGGTCCGACGTCAACTCTATACCCAAAAATTCCAGGCGGTCGGTAACTGGTACAGATGTACTTCGGAAAGAAGGAGATAATCGAAACTAGCTCCTTTTGGCAGTAAAAAACAAGCCTGTGTTTTCTGGGCGTTAAATTTCTTAAGTCTAAAAGGTTATTTTCAGTTTTTGTACGTATTTTGTCTGTGAAGTGAAAATTAAAACAATTTTACAGCGGATGCTACTCATATTAAGAATCTGTAACACCAATCAGTGGAAAATAAACTAAGTTTTTAGAGTTGGTCCCTGTTTCTTTATAATCGAATAGAATAGAATAATCTTTATTATGTACACCATAAATATTAAAGATATAAATGTAGAAATTTAAGTGCTCTTACGATGTCAAACATTGGTTTCAAATTGTTAATTACTGCTATTATTATTCGTCGCCATAATTTAAGTCATTCTTTAACGCCTAAAAATGTTTGAGTGACAGTAAAAATGACTGGAAATGTCTTATTTTATAGCCTGACATTTTCTCATTCTGATGGCCAATTATGGCAGAGCATTTAGCTGCATCGCTTCAAGAAGCTACGAAGTGGCTAGTAAAAAGCGTCCTTGGCTACGATAAAACGGCTATCAAATGGGAGGTCACTATAGTGTTTGAAGATTGCTGCTAATATTTGAGGAAATTAAATGATAAAATATCATGGGTAAGATCTCTTTGGAATGTAGACGAGTAGAGACGTAGACGTTGAAGCGTAGAGGAAGATCAAAGAAACGATGGATGGACTGTGTGAAGGATGATATAGCTAGAAAGGGGTTGAATACCAAGATGACGACTATTTTATACAAGTATGGAAGAAAATTATATGTTGCGCAGACTCCATATAAGGGCAAGAAAATGATGATCTCTCTAGACAGAGTATCGATTGGTATTCTATTAGTCAAAACAAAAAAAAAATAGTCGTCGTCAAAGAATACTTAGGTATTATAATATAGCAATTTAACATGAGACTGTGATGTTAGTCATATTTTTCTCATTTTATTATTTCGTTCTTTACATGGCTGGGCCATTTCGACGGCTATAACGTTAATATTCTCACCGTGATTGACATAATACAATTGCCACCCAGCAAATCTGGGCACCGCATAGGGAGAGGGCCACGAGCAGCCTAGATTGTGAAGTGGCGTTAGAAGTAATCGATAAAGACAAAATAACGTGGGCAATCAACACTTTCTTACCTTTCAAGGCAGCAGGACTGGACGGTATTTTCCCGGCTCTGCTCAGGTGGAGCCAAGATTTATTGACTGATTACTTCGTGAAGGTGTTCCGGGCATGCCTGGCCCACCGCTACATTCCCTTGAAATGGCGAGAAGTAAAAATAATCTTTATACCGAAACCAGGTACGGGCGACTACACCCAGCCCAAATCTTTTAGACCTATAAGCCTCTCCTCGTTCTTCTTGAAGACACTGGAGAGGCTGGGAGATGAAGATTAGATCCCAAATTTCAGTACAAAGACCTCTACATCCAAATCAACATGCCTACTGCGCAGGCAAATCAACTTAATCAGCACTCCATAGAGTAGTCTCACGCATAGGAAATGCTCTTAAAGCCAAAAACCCAACTTTAGGCGCCTTCATTGATATAGACGGTGCCTTCGATAAAACTAACTTCATCAGCATCGAGCGCCTGCACTTGCCACGCACGGTGTTGCGCGAACACTCATAGAATGGATTAATAACATGTTAAAATACCGAGCTATTCAATTTACCGTGAACACCACCACACGAGGTATCGTGAGTAGAGGCTGCCCACAGGGTGGGGTGCTGTCATCACTGTTGTGGAATTTAGTGGTAAATGAGCTCATTGTGGAGCTCAACGCCAGCAGTCTGTACTGTATATCGTCCGCGTATCCCACGCGGACGATATAGCAATTTTGATCTCGGGGAAATTTGAGGGCGTCTTATGCGATCTCATGAGAAAGGCCTTCAAAATAATCGAGAATTGGTGCACGAAGCACGAACTATCGGTTAACCCCTCCAAAACAGAATTAATAATGTTCAACCAACAAGAGAACGCTTGGACCCCATAGGCTTCCAAAACTTTTCAACACAGAACTAACACTTACAGACGATGTCAAGTACTTGGGGGTGATCCTTGATAGCAAACTGCTCTGGAACAAGCATCTTGACTACAAACTTAATAAAAGCACAATTACACTCTACCAATGTAAAAAAATGTTAGGGAAAACACGGGGGCTCTCTCAGAAGATTACTCTGTGGATATATAAAGCGCTGATCAGGCCAATGCTGGCTTATGGCGCTCTGGTTTGGTGGACGAGGACTGAACTCTCGACCACCATCACCAGACTACAGCGCTTCCAACGACTGGTCTGTTCAGCTACCACTGGCTGCATGAGAACCATCCCAACAGCAGCCATGGAGATAGCCCCCCTTGACTTGTACATACAGCAGGAGGCGGCGCTAGCTACCATCAGGCTGATGCATATGCATATTGGGCAAAAACCTTACCAGTCCACACGCTAAAATCCTGGACCGGGCGATTGAGTACCAGCCTCTCATCGCTGCCCCGTGTGATAGAATACCAAACCAACCGATGTTCAACAAAAACTACATTATACAAACAGTTCAGGAAGAAAGCGATCAGTCAGGAGCCAATGAAGTGCGAATCTACACAGACGGCTCAAAGACACAAAACGGTTCAGGTGCTGTCGTACACTCCCTTGACCTCAATATTAACTTTCACATACCACTAGGCACACACAGTTCGATCTTTCAATGTGAATGTGTTGCCTTAACACAAGCCGCAACAGCAGTAAAGCGCTAAGGCATCCGGAACTACGGCATTAAATTCCTATCCGACAGCCTATTTATTTATTTATATCTACTTTATTGTACACCACAAAAATACATAACATGAAAAAGATACATCAAACACTACAAAATATACAATGGGCGGCCTTATCGCTTTCTGCGATCTCTTCCAGGCAACCTTGTAATGGACAGTGATTTTCCAGGACATACAATGGGGCTGTCGTTGGTGCAAATATTATGTATATAATACACTAAAATAGATACACAGATATATACATATCCAAAATTATATATACATAAATACATACATACTAAATTGCATAAGCAACGAAAATAAAAGAAGACAGTAGTCCATTGCAGTTAGGACAACATGATCACAACGACAAATAGTGTTCCTTCACGAGTCTTTTGAATACATGTAACGACTGCGCGCGTTTAATTTCAACTGGCAATGCATTCCACAAACGAGCAGCCTAGACAGTAAAGGATTTATCAAAGAAAGTTGTGGAATGCATAAGCATTTTGAGCTTCAAGTTATCTGATGACCTTAAAAATTTCGTGTGGGAGTCACAAAGAAACTGGAAACGTTTCTTGAGATAGAGAGGGGTAGAAGGGGAAAAGAGCACATTGTACAAAAGGGAAAGAATATGAGCATTCCGACGAAGGCGAATTGGTAACCACTTGAGCTTCACACGAAATTCGGAAACGTGGTCATATTTGCGCAGACCGAATATGAATCTTATACAAAAATTTTGAAGCCGCTCAAGTTTATCGAGTTGGTCTTGGGTAAGATCAAGATAGCTGGCATCAGCATAGTCAAGGATGGGTAGAAGAAGCGATTGTGCAAGCGCAATCTTAGTGGCAGTCGGTAGGAAATTACGCAATCTCTTCAAAGACGCAGCGGATGCAAATAGCTTGCGGCTAACTTCCTGTAGCTGGGCAGTCCAAGAGAAGGCCTTATCAATAAATATCCCCAAGTTTTTAACTTTGTCACTAAAGTGAACCACTGAGTTGTCAAAAGAAACTTGGGGAAGGGTCGTTCAGTCGATTCTGGAGACCGTTCTAGAACTGCCCACCACTACAAACTGCGTTTTCTTAGGGTTGACCAAAAGTCCAAATCTCTTGCTCCAGTCGCATATACAGGCCAGATCACGATTAATCGTTAAGACAGCCTGGGACAGATTTCCAAGAGGAGCTTGCGAGTAAATTTGTAAATCATCTGCATAAAGGTGGTAGGAAGAAATTAGTTCGTCGGAGATTGAGTTAATAAAAACTGCGAAAAGTAAAGGGGATAGAACGCCACCCTGAGGTACACCGGCAGAAGTATTACTCCAGGAAGACAAGGTCTCTCCGATGCAAATACGTTGCCGGCGACCGAACAGGTAACTACGAAACCAGTCAATTACCGATGGAGATATGTTAACCGATCGAGATATGTTAAGAGAACAAAGAATGCCAAGCAAAACATCAAAATCAACAGTAATAAAAGCATTGCTGAAATCTAGCAAGGCTAAAACCGTTAAATTACCGTTTTCCATGACTGACCTTATATCATCCGTAATGTTCAGAAGGGCTGTGGTGGTGCTATGACCAGGACGGAAGCCAGACTGGAAGGGGTTGAGGAGATTATTTTTAGAGAGGAAAGTGCTTAATTGATTGTGGATTAACCGTTCAAGGACTTTGGATAGGAATGGTAAGACGGATATTGGACGGTATTCAGAAAAGGTTGTGGAATTACACTTTTTAGGTAAAGGAATTATTTGAGCATCTTTCCACAAACATGGAAATACACCACTAGATGCCGATAAATTGAGAATATGACAAATGACGGGTAGGATAACATCCAGCACAGGGACCTACATATTACGGCTGATACAGTCACTTCCTACTGCATTGGAAGTAATCGATAGTATACTCAGCCTATCTGTGCTCAAAGCTTTAGGAAACAAACAAACTAACAATAAACTAATTTTTGAGTACCATCTGGCTCTGGAGAGTTTATCGACGTTCAATCGTATTACTCTCCAGTGGATCAGAGGGCACAGTGGATCCTTGGGCAATGATGCTGCTGACGAACTTGCGAAGAGAGGCTCGGATATGAAGGTGCTAGGCCCGTACCCACTTCTCCCCCTGCCTTTCTCACAATTTCGTACGTGGATTCGCCAAAGATCGACCGAACTCCATAACAACAGATGGTCACGGGCAACAGACTATAGACAGTCAAAACTGGATACACCCGCGGCTAATCAAAAAACTTCTCAGTATGAGTAGAAATAACCTTAGAGTAATAATAGGGACAACTACGGGCCATAACCCCCTTAACAAACATCTTTTTAACATAGGCGCCACAGACAGCCCCCTCTGCAGGGGCTGCCTTGACGCCGAGGAATCAGCCGCCCACATCATCCTGGAATGCGAGGCCGTGGCTTCTCAACGTGCAGAAATCCTCGGAACAATCCTCATTGTTCGGAGCGACCTCTCGCTCCGTGAAGCCTGTGTAGCTCCCAGGAAGCTTCTGTACTTTTGGGCGGAGCTAGACTGGCTTTGCTAGCCAGAATCCCCACGCACAACGGACCGAATGGGAGTCTAAGTGCGGAAAAGGGAGCCCCAACATCATCATTATCATCATTGCCTTAATTCATTAGTCTTAAACGTTATCTTTTTATATAATACCTTACCATTTTCGTTAACGTATCCAGATTTTAATTATTTCGCCATAAAACGGTACAAAATGGGCTTTTTCACAATCGCTTAGCGAACGACATTGCCCCGAGCGATAGTACAGCAAATACTGGGTTATTTGACTCTCGGAATTACTGGTTGGAAAATAGCGGGCACCTAATAAAAGACAAGAAATTTTCTACTCAATTGAACTATTATCGGATGTGTTGAATTCGTGTCTTATATTTCTATTACTAGCTACGCCCCGCGGACTCACCCGCATAAATCTCGATCCCGTGATTTCTAATATAATTCAATCATGATTCGAAAGACACGTGGCGCCATCTATTATCATAATAACGTTATTGTTGTTTTTCTCGGGAACAGCACTTTTTTTCGGGATGAAAGGTACCCTATGTCCGTTTCTGTAGGTACACCCGACAATGTATATGCAAAATTTCAGGATTATAGGTGCAGTGGTTTAGGCGTGAAATTTCGCATTTATAATATTATATAATATACATATAATATAATAATCATCATCATCATCATCATTTCGAAAGACGTCCACTGCTGGACATAGGCCTCCCCCAAAGGGGGGGGGGGGGTTTGCCATAATCGACACGCTTGGCAGGCGGGTTGGAGATCGCGGATATAGTATGGTGGTGGAATGCATAGAGGACGCTGCTGCCCATTCTCCGGTAAGACCCTTAGTCGCCTTTTACGACACCCACGGGAAGTATGGGGTGGTGCTATTCTTTAAGTCCGGCACCACACAGACAATTAAGTCCGGCACCACACAGACAAATAATAATAATATAATAATAATTATTAATAAATTAGGACAAAGAAAGTGATGGAAAAGTTACTATCTAAATTCTAGAAAATCATCATTTGCCTAGCCTTTTTCCAACTATGTTGGGGTCGCTTCTAGTCCAACCGGATGCAGCTGAATACCGGTATTTTACATGGAGCGACTGCCTATCTGACCTCCACAATCCAGTTACTGGGTAATACGACACCCCTTGGTAAGACTGGTTGTCAGACTTTCGCAAAAGCTAGAATTAGCAATTTACCTAGAACGTTCTAGATAAATCCTGAAGTTTCCACTATTACGGTATCGAATCCACAATTTGGTCTCTTTCCGTATCAATTAAGTCAGGCTGTCGCAGTCTACTGCTGGACGTAGGCCTCTCCCAGCCTGCGCCACAACTTCATGTCCCCTGCCATCCGCGTCCAGTCTGTCCCAGCTACCTTTTTAAGATCGTCGGTCCATCTAGCTGGGGAGCGTCTTACGCTATGCTTGCCGAAATGCGGTCTCCAATTCGGCCGTTTCTCCTTTTACTTTAGTAATAAAGACGATTCTCCAGTAATACGATAATTTAAGTCCTGTTCAGTCCGTGAACGAAACAAATTATACAAAATCAAGACGTGGGAATATAAGTGATAGAACCCTAAAGTACTGATAGCATATCATAAGGCAATAGCAATAAAAACTATATCTCTAATTCAGAATCGTTAATAACTAATCAGATTTTTATTCATACGACGTCATACATTCAACTTTCCTAGAACCAAACAGTAACCATGTTCGAAAAATTCAAGTCATTTTACAACAAAGATCATTTAGATTTATCTACAGGCAATGTCGATCCTTTTGAGTTTCATCAGATATTCTACAAAGTGTTAGTCGCTTTTAAAGTTGCAGATCTCGGAAATGAGGTTCCACCATCGTAAGTTTAGAGTAACAAGATTTGCTTTTTTGGGAACCTTCTTTATCAAGTGTCACCTTGGTACTCACCCCCTTTTTGCCGTAGAAATCTATTTTTTTACAAGCTTTTATTTAGTTTGCACTGTTCGTATGAATGTATGTAAGTTCTCCGTTCAAAATTTGCAAACCATTTTTGATACCGGATTGAGCTGAAATTCTGCATACATCTTTAGTTCTGATAACAAAACAATGTGCACAACTCAATATTTTAATAATTTCAATATGGCCGCCGCTCCAAGATGACGGATTACATATTTTTTCTCAACCTCCCTAATATGGATATCAAATGAAAGGGATTGAAGAGTAGAAAACGATAAAGTTAATAATATCACACTAAACTTAACATAGCTGCCGCTCCAAGATGGCGGATTACGTTTTTTTACAATGCCCTTAATATGGATATCAAATGAAAGAGCTTGAAGAGTAGAAAACGATAAATTTAGTAACAACACTCAAAATTCAATATGGCCGCCGCTCCAAGATGGTAGATATTTTTTTTTTTCAACCCCTATATGGGTATCAATTGAAAGGACTTGAAGAGTAGAAAAAGATACGTGAACAATCAAAACCATTAATTGAATTAAAATATAAAACAAACAGAACTAAATAACATCATTGGTGTAAATAAAGCAAATGGTATATATAATGCCAATAATGTAAATAAGTTAATAGGGTAAATAATATCAATGGTGTAAATTGATAAAATAATATAAATAAATAAATAAAATTTGAAAAAAAAACTTAAGACTAAACAGTATAAAATAAAATAAAAATAGTTTTTACAAACAAGCTTTTATTTAAATGAAAACGTAACCTAAAAAGAAAGAATAACGCGAACTCAAAAGAAAAAACAAATTTAAGTGACCTTTCAAAATATACTTAAATAAATTTTAAAAGCTTGAGGCACTGATGTACGGTATCCGTTATACAGGTGTACCTACTACACAATAACAGTGCCTCAAGCGTTTAATACAGGGTTACTGGTAAAACATTAACAACCTCTTAAAAGGTCATTGTACTCATCATTATGAACAACTTTTACTATGGGACAAAACCTGAAATTGCGAAAAAAATCAGCTTTTCCCTACATTTATGTTGCATTTATTTACGTTAACAGCTGATTATTTTTTTTTTTTTAATGTTACTTTGTATTGCTAAAGGGCTGTAGCTTTGATACTGATGACTGGTCAAATGACAATATTATGATGATTTCCAGGTACTTCAATCAAAATGCTATCCTCTTCATTATTGGCCTTATAGCTACATTACTCATGTTAACATCCTTCTGTCATGGTCTGGAGACCTTAGACCTGCCACATATGACGGAGGCTGGAACTTATACTTTAGTAATAAGCTATAAATTGCTAATACTTTCCTGTACAAGAAGAAATATACCGCAGTTTCACAACTTGTTACGAGCATTGAAAGAAGATTTTCATTATATTTGTACGGTGGGAGAAAAATACCGGTTAGTCTTAAGATATTCTTTATTTATGCTTTGTTTTCGTGATTTCTATTCACATATACTCTCCAGTTGGTGCATTTACATAATTTTTTTCTAATTTTTGAATGTTGCAATAATTGTTTGTAGGTAGTTAATCTATTTTTTTTTTTGTTTGTTATAGAGCACGGTATTTTGAGGAACAACTGAAAACATGGAAGATCTGTATATTCGCGTGCATACTCAATGCTGGTGTTCCAATTGGGATGAACATATTAGCTTATATTTCGCTCTTTTACTTTCTGGCTACTAATGATGCCGATTCAGGAGGGATCAGACCTCTTTTGTTTCCTTATTGGATGCCTAACGTTGATTTTAGCATATCACCAGTCTATGAGATAGCTTTCATGTATTCTAATATTACTGTCCTGCTTTACGGCTATAATTATATCTGTGAGTAGTGTTCTTTTAATAGTAGGTTAAATTAGAAGATTGGATGTAACCGCAATTTTGAATTTCTGTAAATATTTCATTTTTCTATTTATAACTTATATTGCTGTTATACTTCAGTTATGTTTCAAGCACAAATAGTATGGATAAGGCAGATAACCTCGAAAGTTGATATTATAACATGGAGTCTCCAAGATCTTCTGGTGGACGTACATCCAACTACCAATAAAGAGGAAAGTGAATATTACTCGAATTTGATTGAGACTCGAATGAGGGACATTCTGATTCACCATCAATTTATGTTCAGGTACAAAGGCATCGACTGCCTAACTCAAAACAAAAGTTATTGGATTTGTATAATATTTGTTTATTTTCGTTATTTATTTTAGCTTATTAGAAGATTATGCGATTGTCTACAAGAAATTATTGTTGTTCGAACAAACACTGTGTGGACCTGTAGTGTGTTTGACTGCTTATTGCACTGCAGAGGTACTTAATATTTTACTATAAATTAACTATCGTTATTTTTAATCAGCGTACAGGATGTTCATGGAAATCATTTATTTCCTTTAGAAATTGGACCAAGGCGAGTTTCAAGTTATACTTCTAGTACTTTGTGTTGCTACCTTTATACTGCATTTCATACCAAGTTTTATGTGCACCTATCTTACCATTAAGGTACGTATAAAAAATAATATTGAATCACCTAAAGATAAACAGAGAGAAGCAAACATAACATGAGAAACACAAAAAGCTGTTCTAAATATCCCTTGGTTAACAATTACCCGCAATTTACATTTTCAGGTAAAATCTGTGTGTGATGCGTGTTGGAGCATACCTTTCTGGAATGCAGGCCCCGTGATACGTCCTTACATGGTCCTTATAATGCAACGCTCGTTACGACCTTTGCCACTTCAGGCTCCTGGTTTTAAAGATATTTCTCTTGAGACATTTGCCAAAGTAAGTTAAAGAAAACTAACATGACTCCAAAATACCTATAGGTACTTTAATAAAACAATATTGTTTTCTTTCTTCAGAAAATGTCATCTGCTTATTCGCTCTTCAATATGCTGCGCCAATCAAATCTCTAAACACTTGGAAAGAATATTTACATGTTGAAATATAATTCTACACCTAGCATTGTGTACTGTTTAAGTAGAATTATTGAAAAGTACAATGCAACAAAATAAGTAGGTAATAGGTATCTATGTATTTCACAAAAATAAATGACTCTTAACCGGTATTTCTCTTATTATCCAACTTGTTTACATAACTGAATGGACCATTTTGTGCCAGAGAACTCGTAAATACTCGTATATCATGAAAAAGCGCCCAGTAAATCATTAATGAAGACTGGACGAAAAGGAGGAATGGACCCAATATCGAACCTTGAGGAACACCCATTGCCATTTCAGACTCTTATGAGTTTACGCCGTTTGCTTGAACTTTAGCCTTTCTATCTTTTAGGTATGATCTTAGTATGTAAATCAAGAGCCACATTTTTATACCATAGTGCTCTAATTTCAGCAGAAGTGTCTCATGGTTTACGCAATCGAACCAATGACATCTTGTGCAGAAGCACTTGATCCCAGATGGGAAGAACCCCGGGCGTTAAAAATATTCTTTATTAGGGTGACACCGGCGTCAGTGGTGAAATCGTACTCTTGCTCATGAAAGATGAAACGTTCATCACCTTACTGAGAATTGGCAGAATTGTCACAGGCCTAAAATTGCTGGGTTCTTTACCATCACCGGATTTGAACAAAAGCTTTACTACTTTACTGTGTTTCATGAGATCCGGAAAGACCGAAAGAATCGGAAGGTGGTGTTAAATATGAAAGTTAAATAGGGTGCAATTGTTTCGATGATAGATTTACAGACATTCCCCCAGAGATCTTCAGTTGACTTAATTTTAGGATCCTTAAAATAATGCATTTGACTGCACATACAATTTCGGAGCTGTGACAATAACACAAAAAAGATGTTGACGCATGTAATAAAACTCTAGACAATGCCGGGCACGAGAGTAATCTAATCATTATGTCATCATATTTCACTTCAGACAGGTATTAAAACAAAGTTGCTTTCGTGTCTGTCTGTGTGACCTCTCAGATCTTCTAAACTACAGAATGTATATTAACGGGGTTTTCACCATCATTTAGAGCATTTATTCCGGAAGGCTTTGTTAAGTCGCCATTGAAATTTTGCAAAGCAGGGGCGTGTCGCTAGTAACAAAATAAATCTATGGCTTGGTACGAATTGTTGTAATTGCGTAACACACTATCAGTATCAACAGCAATGGCTTTCATTTTGACAGATCAACAACATACATTGCGTTATTTGCGTTATTAAGCAGATACATTTTTCGAACATATAAAGCAATGGGTTAGCAATATCCTTCAAAATGATTCAGATTGAGATTGGAAGTGTGTTACGCAAGTATGGTGCGGGTAGGGAACAGGTTGATATTATTAAGCCAATTAAATAAGAATAACTAAGTAAATACATTTTTGCACAAAAGTATTGATAAATGATAAATGATTTTATTTTTGTAAGTAGGTTTGTACAAACACTTTTACACGTTAATCATGTTTTTTTTTAAACTAGATGAGGTCGGCGTTTCCTATCTGACTACTCTGAGAAGAAAGGCCGAAACAAACTCAGAGGTCACCGTCTTTTTTAAAGTCCAGACATAATCTTGGTCAGGTTATATGAAGACCATGTAGACATGTAGATCGATGTCTGAGATGGTCTTTTGAGGAAAGAACCACACAGATTGAGAGCACCTGTCCAGTCAGTGCACGCATTTGTCAGAAATCGTGCAGCTCAACTTAAAACTTAAGGAGCTCAACTTACTTCATTCATTTGAAGTGAGGTTGAATGAGCTAAGGGTACAAATCAGCTGAATATTAAAAACCAAAATTGCTATATCCGACTTCATGCGTCGCAAATTTTGTAACCTTTAAGATATCCTCACAAACGTAGCATAAGCATAATCAGCCTATAATGTCCCCACTGCTGGGACACAGGCCTCCTCTCAGTAAGAGGGAATGGGCCATAATGGGTGGGTAGATTTCACATATCTTAAATTTTTTAGTACTAGGACAGGCCGGTTTGCTCACGATGTTTGCCTTCACCGTTTTTGAAAGCAGTGGTGATGAAATAATTTACACAAAGTAAAGCGCCTGTCTGGGTTCAAACTTACCACCTACAACTCGTAAGTCGCGGCCACTGGATTCATCAATATTTAGTCATACGACCACGATAATATCGGTCGCAACCTTAAGTTCTTTTGACTACTTACTCAACTTTACTTTGGACTATACGAATTTAAACTAGTCATCACTCCTCACTAAAGAGTCTTAACTGATTCTTGGTTTGCCTTTCTTAGAGTCGCCACAATTCTAGAAAACATTTTAAAGCCCATTTATATTTACTTTTCCGAGTTTTAACGTTTGCGGAGTTTTAACCAAGATACAGGAATCCTAAAGGACTATAAACAAGGCTTTCATGTATCTACACACAAAAGAGCTCATATCAGGGTGCATTAGCATAGCTTGAAACCACACGTGCATGAATATTAAACTAACGTGGGCTCTGGGCTTTAAACAAACGAGTATTACAATAGATCCCTTTGCTGTTCATCACTGGGTCTTATGAGGTTGGTAAGAGTAATCCAATTCGTTAAACTAAACCATAAACATACGTAAGTGTTGCTGTAAACGTTCATAATAATCTATCTGGGTATGTCAGACTCTTATGCCTGGTTCGGACTATATTAGAAATTTTAGTCAAGTGGCGAGGAGTAACTAAATAATTTTGTCATAACAACAAAAATTTTGTCGAGTAGTTTTGTAAGTGTAGTAGTGTAGTTTTTTTTTTCATCGTGTTAATCAATTTTCTTCTATGTTTTCGGGGAGTAGCGGCCCCCACGGTGCGACGTACGATTTTTGGTGAGTTAGTAAACGTTTAGTTAGATACTAAATTACTTGTCACTTGATTAAATTCCTAACATATTCTGAACAAGGTTTTACAGACAGATAAAATCCAAACGGTTCGTCTCAGAATATAGCGATAGCAGCTTCCAGGATCTTTGCAGGAATACCTACTTGTCTTGTGGTTGGTCAACAGCACTTGACTGTCACTGGAAACTACTAATTAACCACGCAGAACATTTATGAGTTTGATTCGGTGTTTCTTCACAGCGTAGTCGGATAAGAAACACCGACTTGTATCTAGTTTTAAAAATATTATTGACGTGTAAAAGTGTTTGTATTAACCTACATACAAAAGTAAAATCATTTATCATTTACTGATTTCATAAGGTAAACCCCTCTTTCCGTATAACGCCAAATCTAAGTAGGTACATTTATCAAACCTGCTGCTTGTGTCATCACCCCCTAATATCACACCGTCACTAAGCTATCATAAAGTGTTCCACAAAATACGAAAATTATGAATCAATCTAACAAAAAACTTAACACATGTCGTTTTCATTATAATTGCGGGTAAAACGGCCACTCTCTGCCACCGTTCCGGTCCTGACCCCATTACGGACACATATTAATTTTTCGCATCCGGCACCGGACACGGTCCTAATTGAGCTCTTACACCTCCGCTCAAAATTGACGATGATTAGCAGAAACCGGATTATTCCGGCCGGAATGCATTATGTTGCCTTATTTTTTGCATATTCATATCTTTTGGATTGTTTTCGGTTTCTCAAAAAACTTTTGACTAAATCGGAGGACCGTATTCATGAACTTATTCTGCGCAAGGTCGCGATACAAGTCTAGGTATAGTTGAAGCCTCAACTACTTACTTCTAAATGGAAATATAACCACAAGCAAAGAACATGAAAAATAGTCGGAAGCTGCACGTCGCGACTGACACGAAGGCTCCGCTGCATGCGGAGTGGAAGCCTGCAGCAGCAAGTAAAAGTCGATCTTCAAAATGTTATCCACATTAGTTTAGCTCTTACATATTAAGTAGGTAATAAGCATCTCAATTTCCAAAACCATTTATGACACGAGTATCAGCGAGATTTTACATTAATTATTAATTTAATTTAGTAATATAGTATGCACTCCGCAATAAGTGAGAAAAGGCTAGACGGAAGTTCAAGATGCATGTAAGTATTTTCGTGTAAGTGAATATAATTGAATATTAATTTTCACATCACGTCTAGTTCAGTAAATACGAATTTTCCATAATCATAGCTCAGAGAGCAATCTTTCTAGCACATCTATTTCTACGATGTTTAAAAAAGACATTGGTAGGTACTATAGAGATTATAGCCTATTTGGTGCTTACATGGAACCGCCGCGAATCCATTAAAAGTTATTGGCAAGAAATACGAGACGAACATTCGTTTTGTTTAAGATTAAAATATAAAACAAGTAGGAGTCTATCGAGCTGACAAGCAGGAAGACTAAAGGCTGCTTTTTCCAACGCCAGATAATTTTATCCGAGGAACAATTTTGAATTGTTGACAGTTCATCCATACAAAATCTGTCAGAAGTCAATTTTATTCCACGAATAAAAAATTATCTGTTGATTGAGAAATCAACCCTAAAGATTCAAATGTATTTATTAACTAGCTGTGCCCGCGACTTCGTCCGCGTGGAATAGTGACTTTTCGGGCAGCATATTTTGAATTACATATACCGTCTACAGACCGGGCATTTGCTGTCCGAACCCTCTGAGAACTCAGGCGAATTTCAGTGAAAGTCTCAGACTCTAGTGTTTGAGCTTCACGATCGGCAGTGAGACGTATTTCTCGTTCTTCCTGTGTTTCCTGAGACCGAACATTTGCTGTCCGAACCCTCTGAGAACTCAGACGAATTTCCCTATCAGTGAAAGTCTCAGACTCACGCGATAGTGTATGAGCTTCACGATCGGCAGTGAGACGTATTTCCCGTTCGTCCTGTGTCTCCTGGAATCGAGCATTTGTTGTCCGTACTCTCTGGGAGCTCAGGCGGGTTTCCCTGACAGCAAAAGTCTCAGACTCACGCGATAGCGCGTGAGCTTCGCGATCGACAGATAAACGTGCCTTTCGTTGTTCCCCGTTTTCCCTATTTCGAGTTGTCATCATTCGAGAACGATTTGAACTCAGTCGAGATTCTCGCTGAGTCGAAGTTTCTGCAGCACGAAACCTAGCCTGGTGCAGAGAGCCTTTTGCCTCACGACCTTCCTCAGATTCCTGTGATCGAACTAATCTCGTCCTTTTAGCATTTCTGCTACATTGGGAGAGGTTGGATCTTCTTCGAGGCATTCTTACAATAAAATAGTACTTACTACTTAACACACAGTTATTTAGTAAACACATACTATCGTAAACAATTAAATTATAAATACTTACAGATTATTATACAGTCTAAAATTATCACAGTTTAAGTAATAAGTGTTAAGACGTGTAAACCAAACGTCATTATCATCATCATTTCAGCCGATAGACGTCCACTGCTGGACATAGGCCTCCCCCAATTTTGGGGGGGTTTGCCATAATCGCCACGCTTGGCAGGCGGGTTGGCGATCGCAGTATGGTATGGTGGTGGAATGCATAGAGAACGCTGCTGCCCATTCTCCGGTGAGACCCTTAGTCGCCTTTTACGACACCCACGGGAAGTAAGGGGTGGTGCTATTCTTCTACACAGACAAACGTACTAACTTTATAAAACAAAAGAATTGCTAGAAAAAATAATTACTAACCTAAGCTAATGAACTTATACTTAATAAAGAAAATCAAGAAAAGAAATGCCTAACCTATACCAAATACTTATAATATTTATATACAAACCCTAAATACAAATTAAGATAAGTATACCGAAAATCAGGGAAAGAAATGCCTAACCAATAATAAATGCTTACAATATTTATTTACAAAACCCTAAATAAAAATTAAGATAAGTAAATACCCAATAATCAAGGAAAGAACCGCCTAACCTATACCAAATACTTACAAAATTTTAAAGAAAATGAAGAAAAAGAACCTAACCTACAAACCCTAAAATATAAATAAATGAAATATGCAAACAGTCAGTATTCAAGTGAATCGCAATAATCGAATCCAACTATTCGCCTATACTCTCCAGGATACGTGCGTTCGCTACGAATAACTGAATCCTTATGGCAGCGGCGCGTTTTCTTTTGAAATGGTCATCTCGCAGTTCAACCTGAGGGGTTGTCGACTGCTTAACTTGGCTTTCCTGTGGATGCCTCAATAAATTAAGGCCTCCAGCCAGGGCATAATACACAACTTATTTACACAATATAAACTTAAAAACTAAGCGACTACACGCTAAGGGCACCCTGTGGGGTACGGACCTCGGCTTAGGGCGTCGCTGGGAGAGAGCAGCAAGGGACAGGCTGGATCGGAATTATGGCAGCGGCGCGGCTCTCAGCGCGCTTTATACAAGGTGTAACGGAAAGGGGGTATCAACCCTGAAGGAGGTGAATGTGCTCATGAAACTGAACAAATTTCCCCAAAGAACATAGGTCGAAATATGAAAAAAAATTTGGACCTCCCATAGTAATAGTAAATCATTGATGTGCTATTACTATGGGAGGTCCAAATTTTTTTTTTTCATCTTCATTCACCTCCTTCAGGGTTGATACCCCCTTTCCGTTACACCTTGTATATATAGCCACGGACGCGCAGGCGCGAGGCGTTTACGTACTCTGATAGAATACCTTAACAAATGTTCGCCGTGATTCTTTAAATTGACATAACTTTTTTGTTTATGAACCGATTGACATGAAATAAACACTAAATGTTAAGTGAAGCTTACTACAATATATCAGTGAAACCCGCATCTAAATCGAATAAGCCGTTTCTGATATTAGCGTGCACAAACACAGCAGACAAACAGACAAACAGACAAAAAAAAACTTAATTACATTTTCGGGTTCGGCATCGATATAATAACAACCCCTGCTACTTTTTTTTAATTTACAGACACCACTTTTCTACAATTTTATTATATGTATATAGATAATTAATCACAATTTGTACAAGAATAGATTGGACGGTGACCCCTAAACTAGGCATTTGCATGTCTGTCATGGCGTCGAGTTGCATCATTTTCTAAGTGTGGCAGATAGTGATTATTGCATGACAAGAAAACAAAAATTAAACTAAACTAAAATAATATAAGTATAACTGTGTTTACATTTAGGTACGTTAATTTCATTCTTGGAATAAGGATGTTATTTAACAAATGATTGTTTTAATTACTCATTTCGGTTCGGAGAACTCGCAAGAGCTCTCACAGTACCTTTCACACCACCAAAAAAGTAGTAGTAGTATTCGAAAAGTATTTTTTTTTTATATTATAAAAGGTACAGTTTTTTAAGCTAAATAAATAATAGGTAAAAAGCAAACAGTCCTAAATAAAAATCGAGTCAGAAAAAATATACACATTCCACAGTAGCAAAAGTAATTACCTACAGTGAGCGTAACTAGCTCGCGTTACGGACCAACGCTTAGACAAAGAAAAGTATAGACGGCGGGTATCTCCATTTCATTTCCACAAGAAAGGGATAAAGTATTGAGTTATTATAAGTAACAGAAAAGGATAAAGCTATACTATTTCCGTCTCTCAGTGCGTGCCAGTTTTTTCAAGGCAGCTACTCATGTAGCCTATGTTAGTTAAGTTAGTTTTTTGTCTCATGTGCGGCCACGCTACCCGATGCTCTATAGCTTTCTTACTCTAAGGACCAACGGAATGTAATTGCAAATCAACAGCCAATCATAGCTTACTGGATTACTAATCAGCCAATACTATTACGCGGAATGAAATTCTGTGCTGCTTCACTCGCAGTTCGAACCTTTTTAGTTTTTCGCCCAATGCATGATTGACATGTTTTTTTCTGTATTGCTAATGGGTAGTTTGAATGTAAAAAAAGGTTAAACATACAAACTCAACTAGGACCAAAACGCCAACTAAAACCGGTCAAGTGCGTGTCGGACCACGCATAATGAAGGGTTCCGTAGTTGGAATGAATTTATCCCAACAATGAAAAACATGTTCTCCCATACATTCCAACTGAAAATGTAAGTTTGTACGCACAATATTGAGAGATTTACCACGTTGTTTTAATCTATAGGTAAAGAACTATTTTCTCTATTTTTTTCAAAATTTTTGGCTCAGTAGTTTCGGAGATAAGGGGGCGGGGGGAATGGTGAATTTTATTCTATTTTCTTAAATAACATTAATGCAATTTACTTTAATATTATGATAAAAGTATATTTGAGATCCTCACAGTAAGCCCTTTCATTGATATGTCACACAGTGGTTCAGCGCCAAAAGCTACGGCTAAAAAATTAGAGCGATAACCACATTAAAATGGAGATTAAAACTGCTGCGGTACTTTCTGACTCTTTCTCGGCGCGTGCGGCGCATGGAATGAGACAGCCCAAATGTAGCCAATGCGGTTTGATGCATTATTTAATTTGCTAAAACCCTTTTTTGTGGCGTAAAAACCGCCACCCGAGTTATCGCTTAAGATCTAACAACATGAACAATAACACATCTCAATGAACGTATTAAATATCGGTTACATCTGAGTAATGTCTTATTTAACGCGTTAATTATCGTGTAACGACACTGGTGTGGCAGAAGCATTATAGAAGCACCGGTAACATAAAGCTAGGGTTTATCTGCAACCAGCTGTGTCTCCTGAGTTGTAAACGTTCGGCGAATCGTTCAAGTGTTACTCCAAAGACAATTTGTTTTAACTGACTTTGTATTAAAGGATTGAGAGGTAATCAATGGTTGGCTAATTCGTTTTGGAGAGAGGGTTTCTATTTTAGGACGTTTTAGGGGGATTCTATTATTGGAATAGATATGGATTTATTTGTAGGGAAAATCAATTTAACGTCAAAGTCAATTCCTAGAATCAGGTGGACTGACAGCTCACATCGCCAAAATTATCATTGTGAGTTTTTTACAGAATAGATCAGCTGTTATCGAAATTCATAAATTATGCCTCTAGCCTCGGTACACCCACACCTAAGGTGTTAAAAGGTCAGTAAGGGGCTATGTCAAGGCTCAGGGCAGCAGCATTCTTCGTTTATCTATGTAGTTACAAGTTACAACATACCTACTGCTAACGTCAGTAGAATATTTAATGACGGTGAGAATATTAACGTTATAGCCGCCGAAATGGCCCAGGCATGTAAAGAACGAAAGAATAAAATGTGAAAATTATGACTAACACCAATAGTGTAGAGATTTATTAAAGTCTCATGTTGAGCTGCTATATTATAATACCTATTGTATTCTTTGACGACGACTATTTTTTTTTGTTTTGATTAAGTAATAGAATACCAGTCGATACTCTAGAGAGATCATCATTTTCTTGCCCTTATCCCAATTTATATGGAGTCGGCGCAACATATAATGTTATTCCATACTTCTCTAAAACAGCCGTCATCTCGGTATTCAACCCCCTTCTAGGCATATAATCCTTCCAGTGTGACCATCTTATAAATGGCGAAACTGCCACAGACTGGGCAAAAACTCTGCCAAATCCTGCCACACTTGGCGCCAAAATTGCCAAAAGTATGCCTTCATGGAAACGGAAAAAAATTCACAACGAATTCAATGAAATTTCTTTATTCAACAAAAATATTTAACAATTTTCTGCATAATTAAACCTATACACTACGTATCCGCATTTGTCTCCAAATTTTCGTCATTATCGGTGTACATAGATTTTGATGAATTCTTTTTGATCATGTTTTTAGTTGGTTTAAAGATGACAGAGTCTCCGTGGGTCTTTTGTTGTATTCTCTTCATAATTAATGATTCATTACACAGAACTGCACACGATACACATCAAAAGAGAATGAGGTAAAATCAAAAATTTATTGGAAACCAAATCAATAAAGAAGATAAGAATATGAACACTATTCCAGTTTGTTAACTGTTCATAATCGTATGACACACTTGTTTAAAAACAGAATAAGTAAGCGGGAAATCGCCGTATAATTTGGCCATAAAACAGAAGTTGCCAGTTTTATAAAATTATTTGTAATCTAATTATATATAAAACCTGATGTAATTACTTTTAAAAAGATAAATTCATGGAAAATTCAAATTAAGTACCTAATGATTTTTTAAATCTGCCGAAATCTGCCACTTTTGTAAATCGTCAGCATGATCTGCCACAGATAAAATTTAGGAACGATATCTACCAAAATGGCAGAAATCTGCCATAAACGGTCACACTACATCCTTCACACAGTCCATCCATTGTTTCTTTGATCTTCCTCTATTCTTCAACGTCTACGTAAAGACGTAAGATCATCATAGGTAAGATCTCTTTGGAATGTAGACGAGTAGAGTACTCGTCTACATTCCAAAGAGATCTTACCTATGATATTTTATCATTTAATTTCCTCAAATATTAGCAATCTTCAAACACTAGCGACTTCCCATTTGATAGCCGTTTTATCGCAGCCAAGGACGCTTTTTACTAGCCACTTCGTAGCTTCTTGAAGCGATACAGCTAAATGCTCTGCCATAATTGGCCATGGGAATGATAGCCCAGAAAATGTCAGGCTATAAAATGAGACATTTCCAGTCATTTTTATTGTCACACAAACATTTTTAGGCGTTAAAGAAAGACTTAAATTATGGAGACGAAGTATAAAAGCAGTAATTAATTATTTGAAACCAATGTTTAACATCGTAAGAGCACTTAAAAAATTCTACATTTATATTTGTTATGTACATAATAAAGATTATTCCATTCTATTCTCTTTTAAAGGAACAAAGACAAACTCTAAAAACTTAGTTTATTTTCCACTGATTGGTGTTACAGATTCTTAATCCATCGGTAGCATCCATTTTAAAATTGTTTTAATTTTCACTTCACAGACAAATTACGTAGGTACAAAAACTGATAATTAATAAACTATCAGTCTGATGAAATTCAACCCTCAGAAAATACAGGCTTGTTGTTGCTGCCAAAACGAGCTAGTTTCAATTATCTCCTTCTTTCCGAGGTACATACCAGTTACCGACCGCCTGGAATTTTTGGGTATAGAGTTGACGTCAGACCTAAACTTCGGCTCAACAGCACAGGCTGCAGCCAAAAAGCTGCGTATCCTAAATAAGGTAAGGCGGTAAAGAAAACAATTATCTGGTACAATTCGCTTTTGTATATAGAAACAGAGCGCTGTATCTATTCCGAAAAATAACTACAACAGCACATTTATATAGAATGGGTGTAAAACTATAAATGGTGATAAAAATCATTCGTGGAAAAACAAAGTTACGACAACTTTCCAGTTTTAATTAAATTCTGACTATGTAGTATTCTAGAAGTTCAGTAAAAATACTGAAGAAGTAACTCTTTAACACACTTGTTTGTATAAAGCGTGTAACTACCCACCTCTTTGTTTTTAATGCTCACATGACTTTTCTTAAACTACTGAAAACTTTTTCAAATTCACCTTAATTTAAATCTCAACTGCCCTTCAAAAACACTTTTTATCATAATTGTAATAAAGTGTGTACCTACCTACTTTAATAAAAGTAATTAGTATCAAACGTTATCTTTTTATATAATAGGTACCTTACCATTTTCGTTAACGTATCCAGACTTTAATGATTTCGCCATGAAACGGTACAAAATGGTCTTTTTCACAATCACTTAGCGAACGACAGTGCCTCGAGCGATAATACAGCAAATACTGGGTTATTTGGCTCTCGGAATTACTGGTTGAAAAATATCGGGCACATAATAAAAGACAAGACATTTTCTAATCAATTGAACTATTATCGGATGTGTTAAATTCGTGTCTTATATTTCTATTACTAGCTGCGCCCCGCGGTTTCACCCGCATAAATCTCGATCCCGTGATTTCTAATATAATTCAATCATGATTCGAAAGACACGTGGCGCCACCTATTAAAAGTACTTTTTTTCGGGATGAATGGTACCCTATGTCCGTTTCTGTACGTACATCCGACAATGTATATGCAAAAGGAGAATGAAACGATTACATAAAATCTTGGGCCAGGTTGTAAAAAGATGAATGTGGTGTCAATTAATAGCTTATATATTATCAACCTTTCACAGAAAACTGCGGATTTTGTCAATCTGAGAACAGAGATATAAGAGATTAAGTAAAAGTGAGGTTATGTTACAATATTTAACTAACAGCTGATTCCTAAAATGCAAAATATGTCCTTTTGCACTAATAGTTATTATATTTAGTAGAGAATGTTTGAAAAATCATATGAATGAACGTCAATGACTTCAAGTCATAAGTAGGTAACAGGTATGGAGATATGGAAAGGATGTCTGATAAAATAAAATAAAAATCGTATAATATAGTGTTTTATTCGTCTTCTATTATAATTAAAATGTCGTCTAGGAATTGTGCAGGTGGTGCCTACTATATGATCTTGGTTCCTAGCCCAGCTAAGGTACCATAATTATAATGCAAGTTATATGAGCGCAGCAATCCAAGAATTGTTTCATCGTGTAAGGGTCGTCGGCCCAGTGTATGGGTTTACTGCTTGATTTCGAATGTCATATGCCCGATGGCTAATTCCCCGAAGTCATCAGATCGAACGTCCGGATTGCCGAAATTCCATAGCATCAATGTTCCACAATTTCGAATAGCCAGTAGATGGAGCGTCCGTTTCACCGAAAAGCCATTACAACGATAGGACATCCATCGAATGTCTATAGGCTCGACGTACCAGTCAGTCGAAAGGTATATTCGATTGAACTAGATAGAGGTTAATTTTCATGTTTGTTTTAGTCGGTATAATTTGGTTCCTTGCGTAAGAAAATTAACGGTTGTACCTAATCATTTTAAAACGTGTGTATTAAAATTAATTGATTAGGTAAACTTGTGATTTCATAATGCTGTGTTGTTTTTTTTAAACATCGTTTGAAAAAAACAACACAGCATTATCTAGTTAATTGATATGATTTCATATCGATAATCATTAATATTTCAGTAATTTTAAGTTTTTCAGTAATTAATTGGTATTTAATGTATTAATATGACTGTAATTATGTCCACTATATTGCATATAATAGTGCATTTAATTACTTTGAGTTAATTATTTAGTGCAAAGGTTTTATTTTCGTAACTGTGTAATCGATTACTCAATCGATAATCTCACAAAAACTATCTTTCTCATATTTATCCGCTTCCAGATTGTGAATTGAGGTGATTTTTCATATTCTAAGATAAAAAAGGGAACTAATTTTTTGAGCTGTTATTTAAATATTCGAGATGTTATTATGATCAGTCTAAAACATATTGAGCAGTTATTTAATTTAATGGCGGTTGATTAATTATTGCGACAGTAAAACATGGACAGTAATAAAAGATCAATTAGACTGTTATTTTATCATACAATGTCAATTCTAAAAATAATTGAGCAGTCCAATAACTAAATGAGCGGTAAAAATGATGGAATGGGCGGTTCGCTAAATAGTTCGGCAGATCATAGTGGATGCAAGAGCGAGCGAAGCGAGCTCGGGACTTGGGGCACCCCGACTCGGACAGGTTAGGTTCGAAGGGGATGACGGGGGCTCGAGTGAGCGAGCAAAGCGAGCGAACGAGCCCCCGTCATCCCCTTCGTGTTAGGTTCCTTTAAACCCTGTAGACAGAAATAGGGGCCCCGCGAAGCGGGGCTCCGTCGACTACACACCCAAAACTACTTTACCACCTCATTGTTTATAGAATTGCTTAGAATGAGATTTATTACCGACAAATTCCGATTTATTACTGCCCACACGTAACTGCTCGTTCAATAATTTTTACCGCCCATTTAATTATTTTCCCACTCAATTATATATCCACTGATCCATTTCATTATTTTTTATTACTCATTTTTGTTTACTTTACTGCTTAGTTTTAACTGCTGAACAAGTTATTAAACGTGCCATTTATAATTTTTAACTTACCAAAACCGCTATTTACAACTGCCTCTTTAAATCAGTGCCATAAAAAATATGACAAATTTTTTTAGATCATATCTCAATTTATTACATTTGGGTCCACCGTTTTCCATCTCCTTTCAGGATGATAGGTGCAGTGGTTTAGGCGTGAAATTTCGCATTTATAATTTATAATATTATATAATAAACATTATATATAATATAATAATTAATAAGTTAGGACAAAGAAAGTGATGGAAAAGTTACTATCTAAATTCTAGAACACCATCATCTGCCTAGCCTTTTTCCAACTATGTTGGGGTCGGCTTCTAGTCTTTCCGGATGCAGCTGAATACCAGTATTTTACATGGAGCGACTGCCTATCTGACCTCCACAATTAAGTTACTGGGTAATACGACACCCCTTGGTAAGACTAGTTGTCAGAGTTTCGCAAAAGTTATTATCTAGAACGTTCTAGATAAATCTTGAAGTTTCCACTATTGCGGGATCGAATCCACAATTTGATCTCTCTCCGTATCAATTAACTCAGGCTTTCGCAGTCCACTGCTGGACGTAGGCCTCTCCCAGCCTGCGTCACAACTTTTTGTCCCCTGCCTTCCGCGTCTAGTATGTCCCAGCTACCTTCTTAAGATCGTCGGTCCATCTAGCTGGGGGGCGTCTCACGCTACGCTTGCCGAAATTTGCCGAACTTTCACAGAAAACTGCGGATTTTGTCAATCTGAGAACAGAGATATAAGAGATTAAGTAAAAGTGAGGTTATGTTACAATATTTAACTAACAGCTGATTCCTAAAATGCAAAATATGTCCTTTTGCACTAATAGTTATTATATTTAGTAGAGAATGTTTGAAAAATCATATGAATGAACGTCAATGACTTCAAGTCATAAGTAGGTAACAGGTATGGAGATATGGAAAGGATGTCTGATAAAATAAAATAAAAATCGTATAATATAGTGTTTTATTCGTCTTCTATTATAATTAAAATGTCGTCTAGGAATTGTGCAGGTGGTGCCTACTATATGATCTTGGTTCCTAGCCCAGCTAAGGTACCATAATTATAATGCAAGTTATATGAGCGCAGCAATCCAAGAATTGTTTCATCGTGTAAGGGTCGTCGGCCCAGTGTATGGGTTTACTGCTTGATTTCGAATGTCATATGCCCGATGGCTAATTCCCCGAAGTCATCAGATCGAACGTCCGGATTGCCGAAATTCCATAGCATCAATGTTCCACAATTTCGAATAGCCAGTAGATGGAGCGTCCGTTTCACCGAAAAGCCATTACAACGATAGGACATCCATCGAATGTCTATAGGCTCGACGTACCAGTCAGTCGAAAGGTATATTCGATTGAACTAGATAGAGGTTAATTTTCATGTTTGTTTTAGTCGGTATAATTTGGTTCCTTGCGTAAGAAAATTAACGGTTGTACCTAATCATTTTAAAACGTGTGTATTAAAATTAATTGATTAGGTAAACTTGTGATTTCATAATGCTGTGTTTTTTTTTTTAAACATCGTTTGAAAAAAACAACACAGCATTATCTAGTTAATTGATATGATTTCATATCGATAATCATTAATATTTCAGTAATTTTAAGTTTTTCAGTAATTAATTGGTATTTAATGTATTAATATGACTGTAATTATGTCCACTATATTGCATATAATAGTGCATTTAATTACTTTGAGTTAATTATTTAGTGCAAAGGTTTTATTTTCGTAACTGTGTAATCGATTACTCAATCGATAATCTCACAAAAACTATCTTTCTCATATTTATCCGCTTCCAGATTGTGAATTGAGGTGATTTTTCATATTCTAAGATAAAAAAGGGAACTAATTTTTTGAGCTGTTATTTAAATATTCGAGATGTTATTATGATCAGTTGAAAAACATATTGAGCAGTTATTTAATTTAATGGCGGTTGATTAATTATTGCGACAGTAAAACATGGACAGTAATAAAAGATCAATTAGACTGTTATTTTATCATACAATGTCAATTCTAAAAATAATTGAGCAGTCCAATAACTAAATGAGCGGTAAAAATGATGGAATGGGCGGTTCGCTAAATAGTTCGGCAGATCATAGTGGATGCAAGAGCGAGCGAAGCGAGCTCGGGACTTGGGGCACCCCGACTCGGACAGGTTAGGTTCGAAGGGGATGACGGGGGCTCGAGTGAGCGAGCAAAGCGAGCGAACGAGCCCCCGTCATCCCCTTCGTGTTAGGTTCCTTTAAACCCTGTAGACAGAAATAGGGGCCCCGCGAAGCGGGGCTCCGTCGACTACACACCCAAAACTACTTTACCACCTCATTGTTTATAGAATTGCTTAGAATGAGATTTATTACCGACAAATTCCGATTTATTACTGCCCACACGTAACTGCTCGTTCAATAATTTTTACCGCCCATTTAATTATTTTCCCACTCAATTATATATCCACTGATCCATTTCATTATTTTTTATTACTCATTTTTGTTTACTTTACTGCTTAGTTTTAACTGCTGAACAAGTTATTAAACGTGCCATTTATAATTTTTAACTTACCAAAACCGCTATTTACAACTGCCTCTTTAAATCAGTGCCATAAAAAATATGACAAATTTTTTTAGATCATATCTCAATTTATTACATTTGGGTCCACCGTTTTCCATCTCCTTTCAGGATGATAGGTGCAGTGGTTTAGGCGTGAAATTTCGCATTTATAATTTATAATATTATATAATAAACATTATATATAATATAATAATTAATAAGTTAGGACAAAGAAAGTGATGGAAAAGTTACTATCTAAATTCTAGAACACCATCATCTGCCTAGCCTTTTTCCAACTATGTTGGGGTCGGCTTCTAGTCTTTCCGGATGCAGCTGAATACCAGTATTTTACATGGAGCGACTGCCTATCTGACCTCCACAATTAAGTTACTGGGTAATACGACACCCCTTGGTAAGACTAGTTGTCAGAGTTTCGCAAAAGTTATTATCTAGAACGTTCTAGATAAATCTTGAAGTTTCCACTATTGCGGGATCGAATCCACAATTTGATCTCTCTCCGTATCAATTAACTCAGGCTTTCGCAGTCCACTGCTGGACGTAGGCCTCTCCCAGCCTGCGTCACAACTTTTTGTCCCCTGCCTTCCGCGTCTAGTATGTCCCAGCTACCTTCTTAAGATCGTCGGTCCATCTAGCTGGGGGGCGTCTCACGCTACGCTTGCCGAAATGCGGTCTCCACTCCGGGGCTTTCTCCTTTTACTTTAGTGATAAAGACGATTCTGCAGTAATACGATAATTTAAGTCCTGTTCAGTCCGTGAAAGAAACAAATTATATTTACAAAATCAAGACGTGGGAATATAAGTGATGGAACCCTAAAGTACTGATAGCATATCATAAGGCAATAGCAATAAAAACTATATCTCTAATTCAGAATCGTTAATAACTAATCAGATTTTTATTCATGCGACGTCATACATTCAAGTTTCCTAGAACCAAACAGTAACCATGTTCGAAAAATTCAAGTCATTTTACAACAAAGATCATTTAGATTTATCTACAGGCAATGTCGATCCTTTTGAGTTTCATCAGATATTCTACAAAGTGTTAGTCGCTTTTAAAGTTGCAGATCTCGGAAATGAGGTTCCACCATCGTAAGTTTAGAGTAACAAGATTTCCTTTTTTAGGGACCTTCTTTATCAGGCGTCACGAAACGAAAGAATGTTCCCAAAAAAGCAAATCTGGTTACTCTACCACATTTGCTTTTTTGGGAACCTTCTTTATCAGGTGTCACCTTCACCAAATATATTTTTTTACAAGCTTTTATTTAGTTTGCACTGTTCGTATGGATGTATGTAAGTTATCCGTTCAAAGCAAACCATTTTTTGACCATTTGTTGGTATCCGATTGAGCTGAACTTTGCAAACACCTTTAGTTCTGGTAACAAAACAATATGCAATACTCAATATTGTAACAATTTCAATATGGCCGCCGCTCCAAGATGGCAGATTACATATTTTTTCTCAACCTCCCAAATATGGATATCAAATGAAAGGGATTGAAGAGTAGAAAACGATAAAGTTAATAACCTCACACTAAACTTAATATAGCCGCCGCTCCAAGATGGATTACATTTTTTTACAATCCCCTTAATATGGGTATCAAGTGAAGAGCTTAAAGAGTACAAAACGATACATTTAGTAACAACACTCTAAATTCAATATGGCCGCCGCTCCAAGATGGGGGATTACATATTTTTTTCAACCCCTTTGAGGGTATCAATTAAAAGGACTTGAAGAGTAGAAAAAGATACGTGAACAATCAAAACGATTAATTCAATTAAAATACAAAACAAACAGATGGTAATATTTAAAGGAACTAAATAACATCAGTGGTATAAATAAAGTAAATGGTGTAAATAATGTCAATGATGTAAATAATGTTATTAGGGTAAATAATGTCAATGATGTAAATCAATAAAATAATGTAAATACATAAATAAAGATTGTAAAAAAAAAATCTTTAAGACCAAAATGGTAAAAAATAAAATTTTAAAAACCGTTTTTAAAACAAGCTTTTATTTTAATAAAAACGTAACCTAAAAAAAAAAGAATAACGCCAACTCAAAAGAAAAAATAAAAAGTGACATTTCAAAATATACATAGATAATTTTAAAAGCTTGAGGCACTGATGTACGTTATCTGTTATACAGGTGTACCTACTATACAATAACAGTGCCTGAAGCGTTTAAAATACAGGGAGAATTTACCTGAAATCGCGAATAAAAAATCTGCTGTTCCCTACATTTATGTTTGTATAACTCGTCAAAATGTAGGGAACCGCAGATTTTTTTTTCGTGATTTCGTGATTGGTCCCATAGTAAAAGTTGTTCATAATGAAGAGGTCGTAACCTCTTAAGAGGTTGTTAATGTTTTACCAATAACACTGTTTATGTATATTTTGAAATCCATAACATAAATACTAGGAACAAACACAAATTTATTGTTCCTACAACAAGGCTCAAGAACATCATAGGTAGCTCGTTTAGATGCCAATGTATACGTTTTTATAATAAACTTTATAACCACATTCAAGAAAAGCCTTAAGCTTTATATATTAGCAACAAGGTTAAATTAGCAGACAATAAAATAAAGACGGTTTGGAAAATTATAAATAATGGAACAAACAGGAATAAAAAGCATAATTCTGATTACACACTGCCGACGTCAAGCGGTCTCATTTGCGATAACAAAGAAGTGGCTCAAGAATTTGTAAATTTCTTTACTAAAATCCCACTCAAAACAACTGAAACCTTACATTCCTCGCCCTCGCTCGCTTTTGATTTAGTAAGGGCGAACGTTTCAGTCTGCCCGATTTAATTTTTTAGGCATATTAAGCCCTTAATAGTAATTAAAGCTTTTAAGCAAATTAAGATCAAATTGACCGAAGATCTTTGGAGAATGTCCATTAAGATCTGTACCTCCATAATTGAGACTATTGCACCTTACTTAGCCTTAGTATTTAATTCGTGTGTGGATCAAGGAGTCTTCCCCGATTTAATGAAATACAGTAAGGTTATACCACTTTACAAATCCGGAGACAGTAAAGACACCAATAATTTTAGACCCGTATCCGTTTAGCCGGTTTTCAGCAAGGTGTTTGAAAAGATAATGCTTAATCAAATGCTCAATCATTTTAACACAAATAAAATCCTACACAATCAACAGTATGGTTTCACCAAAGGACGTTGTACGACTGACGCCGGTGTAACTTTACTTAAACACATTTTTAACGCATGGGAAGAGGCCCAAGACGCCATAGGAATCTTTTATGACCTCTCCAAGGCATCTGATTGCGTCGATCACAAAATCTTGCTTTTGAAACTTGAGCATTACGGACTTGGAAAACTTGCGCTCAGTTTAGTTAGTTCTTATTTAAATGATAGACAACAACAAGTTCAAATAAATGGTGTCAATTCACTTGGTTTAATAGTAAAAATTGGTGTGCCACAAGGCTCGATATTGGGTCCTTTCCTCTTTTTAGTGTATATTAATGATCTACTCCATTTATTAAAAAATCAACCACAAATGGTGTTATTTGCTGATGACACTTCCTTAATTTTTAAGGTAAATAGACGTGCTACAAATATTGACGACCTAAATAACGCCCTATTGCAGATCCAAAATTGGTTCATTGCTAATAATTTTGTATTAAATGAAAAAAAAACTAAGTGCATAAGATTTTCTTTACCAAATGTCAAGGGTAATGATTGTGAGATAATATTGAATCAAGAGAAAAAAGAATTCGTCGATAAAACTGTTTTCCTAGGGATCACGCTCGACTCAAGGCTACAATGGGGTCCTCATTTAACATCTTTTGCAGGACGGCTAAGTTCAGCAGCTTATACTGTCAGAAAAATCCGTCAATTTACTGATGTAGATACCGCGAGACTAGTCTATTTTAGTTACTTTCATAGTATCATGTCTTACGGTATTTTACTTTGGGGACGGGCTGCAGACATTTTTATTCTGCAGAAAAGAGCCATCAGAGCCATAAATAATCTCCGCAGGCGCGATTCTCTAAGGGAACTGTTTAAGGAAATTAACATCATGACGGTGCCTTGTCAATATATCTACGAAAACATCATGTATGGAAGGAAAAATTTACATCTTTTTAGTAAAAGAGATAAGTCCAAAAGTCACTTAAATTTATTTTTTCTTTTTAGTACGCGTTATTCTTTCTTTTTAGGTTACGTTTTTATTTAAATAAAAACTTGTTTTTAAAAACTTTTTTAATTTTTTTTTTATATACTATCCATTGTTTTTTATTTTTTTTTATATCTATTCATTTTTTCATATCACATACACTTTCAAAATTTTCCGTGCGGAAATTTTTGCGTCTCTCATTCCAAATCTAATAATTTGTAGACATCATATCTTAATATATGTAGATGTTAAAATGTTATTGCTAAATGGCATCTGTAGCTTTGATACTGATCTGAAACTGACTGGTCAAATGACAATATTATGATGATTTCCAGGTACTTCAATCAAAATGCTGTCCTCTTCATTATTGGGTTAATAGCTGCATTACTCATGTTTACATCCTTCTGTCATGGTCTGGAGACCTTAGACATACCACATATGACGGAGGCTGGAACTTATACTTTAGTAATAAGCTACAAGTTGCTAATACTCTCCTGTACAAGAAGAAACATACCGCAGTTTCACAACTTGTTACGAGCATTGAAAGTAGATTTTCATTATATTTGTACGGTGGGAGAAAAATACCGGTTAGTATTAAGATATTCTTTATGTACGCTTTGTTTTCGTGTATTCACGTATAGTCTCCAGTTGGTTCATTTACAAAATTTTTTCTTGTTTTAAATGTTGCAATTGTTTGTAGGTAGTTAATCTATTTTTTTGTGTTTGTTACAGAGCACGGTATTTTGAGGAGCAACTGAAAACATGGAAAATCTGTGTATTCACGTGCATATTCAATGCTGGTATTCCAATTGGGATGAACATATTCGCTTATATTTCGCTCTTTTACTTTCTGGCTACTAATGATGCCGATTCAGGAGGGATCAGGCCTCTTTTGTTTCCTTATTGGATGCCTAACGTTGATTTTAGCATATCACCAGTCTATGAGATAGCTTTCATGTATGCTAATATTACTGTCCTGCTTTACGCCTATAATTATACCTGTGAGTAGTGTTCTTTTAATAATAGGTTCAATTAGAAGATTGGATGTAAATGCAATTTTGCATTTCTGTGAATATTTCATTTTTCTATTTATAACATAAATATTACTGTTATATTTCAGTTATGTTTCTAACACAAATAGTATGGATAAGGCAGATAACCTCGAAAGTTGATATTATAACATGGAGTCTCCAAGATCTTCTGGTGGACGTACATCCAACCACCAATAAAGAGGAAAGTGAATATTACTCTCATTTGATTGAGACTCGAATGAGGGACATCCTGATTCACCATCAATCTATGTTCAGGTACAAAGGCTTTGACTGCCTAACTCAAAACAAAAGTTATTGGATTTGTATAATATTTGTTTATTTTCGTTACATATTTTAGCTTATTAGAAGATTATGCAATTGTCTACAAGAAATTATTATTATACGAACAAACACTGTGTGGACCTGTGGTGTGTTTGACTGCTTACTGCACTGCAGAGGTACTTAATATTCTACTATAAATTAACTATCGTTATTTTTAATCAGCATACAGGATGTTCATGGAAATCATTTATTTCCTTTAGAAATTGGACCAAGGCGAGTTTCAAGTTATACTTCTACTACTTTGTGTTGCTACCTTTATACTACATTTCATACCAAGTTTTATGTGCACCTATCTTACCATTGAGGTACGTATGAGAAATTAGTATTGATTCACCTAAAGATAAACAGAGAGAAGCAAACATAAAAAGACAAACACAAAAAGCTGTTCTAAATATCCCTTGGTGTACAACTACCCGCAATTTACATTTTCAGGTAAAATCTGTTTGTGATGCGTGTTGGAGCATACCTTTCTGGAATGCAAGCCGCGTGATACGTCCTTACATGGTCCTCATAATGCAACGCTCGTTACGACCTTTGCCACTTCAGGCTCCTGGTTTTAAAGATATTTCTCTTGAAACATTCTCCCAAGTAAGTTAAAGAAAACAAACATGTCTCCCCAATACCTACAGGTACTTAAATAAAACAATATTGTTTTTTCTTCAGAAAATGTCATCTGCTTATTCGCTCTTCAATATGCTGCGCCAATCAAATCTCTAAACAGTTGGAAAGAATATTTACATGTTGAAATATAATTCTACACCTAGCATTGTGCACTGTTTAAGTAGAATTATTGAGAAGCACAAAGCAACAAAATAAGTAGGTAATAGGTATCTATGTATTTCACAAAAATAAATGACTCTTAATTGGTATTTCTCTTATTATCCAACTTGTTTACATAACTGATGGACCATTTTGTGCCAGAGAACTCGTAAATACTCGTATGTCACGAAAAAGCACCCAGTAAATCATTAATGAAGACTAAAAGGAGGAATGGACCCAATATCGAAACTTGAGGAACGCCCATTGCCATTTCAGACCCTTATGAGTTTACGCCGTTTGCTTGAACTTTAGTCTTTCTATCTTTCAGGTATGATCTTAGTATGTAAATCAAGAGCCACATTTTTATACCATATTGCTTTAATTTCAGCAGAAGTGTCTCATGGTTTACGCAATCGAACCAATGACATCTTGTGCAGAAGCACTTGATCCCAGATAGGAAGAATCCCAGGCGTTAAAAATATTCTTTATTAGGGTGACACCGGCGTCAGTGGTTCAACACCCTTTGGTGAAACCGTACTGTTGCTCATGAAAGATGAAACGTTCATCACTTTACTGAGAATTGGCAGAATTGTCACAGGCCTAAAATTGCTGGGTTCTTTAGTATCACCGGATTTAAAAAAACTCCTATTACTTTACTGTGTTTCATGAGATCCGGAAAGACTCCTTGACTGGTGTTAAATATGAAAGTTAAATAGGATGCAATTGTTTCGAAAATAGATTTACAGACATTCCCCAGAGATCTTCAGTTGACTTAATTTTAGGATCCTTAAAATAATGCATTTGACTGCACATACAATTTCGGAGCTGTGACAATAAAACAAAAAAGATGTTGATGTATGTAATAAAAAACTCTAGACAATGCCGGGTACGAGAGTAATCTAATCATTATATCATCATATTTAGTGAAATATGATGATACGTGCGCGAGGGACGCATTAGCCTGCCTAAGGACACTTGTCCTTAGGCAGGCTAATGCGTCCCTCGCGCACGTCCAGAAGTGGGGCGTCAAAAACAAACTTAAGTTTGCGCCGCAGGAAACAAAGGCAATGATAATCACAAATAAGCTGAAATATGACACACCACTTCTGCACGTGGGCGGGGATTGCGCTGTCACGGGAGATCAAGATACTGGGGCTCACGATTGATGACAGGCTGACGTTTAACGCTCACGCGTCGAACGTATGCAGGAAGGCGCTAAATATTTATAAACAGCTGTCAAAAGCCGCAAAAATCAGTTGGGGCCTTAAGCCCGAGATAATCAGGACCATATCTGTCGCGGTGGTGGAGCCGATTATTACGTACGCAGCAAGTGCGTGGGCGCCGGCTACTAACAAGATGCTCGTGAAAAAGCAGCTTAATACGGTACAGCGTGGGATCGTACAAAAAATGATCAAGGCGTATAGGACGACTTCATTAAACTCAGCCTTGTTACTCTCCGGACTGCTTCCACTGGATCTCAGGATTCGGGAAGCAGCCTCTTTTTATGAAGAGAAAAGAGGTTATTCGCGGAGAGTAACAAGAGACCGAGCAATCGAGTTACCTACCGGTCTCACTCACACAAATACCGCACTTTGCCGACCAGATAGGTATGGAGTTCGAGTGCGTGATGAACGGTGCAGAAATGGATCAGCGAGGACTCGGCAACCCTAAGATCTTCACCGACGATAGTAAAATTGAAGGCAAAGTCGGCGCAGCACTATCTCTATGGGAGAATAGAGTGAAAATAAAAACTCAAAAGTTTAAGCTGGACCAGTTCTGCACCGTTTTTCAGGCCGAACTATTAGCTCTACATAAAGCCTCCGAACTGGCATTAAAACAAACATCTCCGGTCGTTGAGGTATATTGCGACTCTAGGTTGGCCCTAGAAACTGTGACTCGGGGCGTTTCCCTCCATCCTCTGGCATTTAAGATCCGAAAGAACATACACGAACTGACTAAACGCGGTAAAACGCTTCAAATGTTCTGGATAAAAGCGCATGCAGGACTGGAGGGAAACGAAAGGGCTGACGAATTGGCAAAAGAGGCAGCCTTAGGTAAAAAATCAAGACCGGACTACGATCTGTCCCCGGTTTCATTCGTTAAGCGACAAATCCGAATGGACTTCCTTGACGAATGGGACACGAGATACCGATCCGAGGAAACTGCCTCAACCACCAAGATCTTCTTTCCCGATGCAAGCGTGGCTTACAGTATAGTGCGCAAAATTAAAGTAGATCCCCTGTTAACACAAGTGCTGACGGGGCATGGCGGATACTCCGAGTACTTGAACCGTTTCAAGTGCAAGGAGAGCCCGGCATGTCCCTGTGACCCTGAAAAGAGAGAAACCGTGCCGCACTTAATCATCGATTGTCTCATATTTGGACAAGATAGATATAATTTTGAAGCAGAAACGGAAACTAAAATAGATCTAGATAACATACCAAAAATAATGTAAAATAAACAAATAAGGATAAAATTCTTAAAATACTGCATTGAAATAGCTGCCAAAGTTGTGAAAAAGAATAAAGCATAGAAGATATACTTTTTAATATTGTTAAATATTTTGATAAGTTATCAACGTATTAAGAAATATGTAAACCTAAAACTGTAAAATAAGCAATCGTAGTAATAAGAATAAAACTAGCAAATTAAGATAAAGCACTAAAGTAAATGTAAAACTGAACTAAGTAAATTAAATTAAGAGAACCTGTACCTTTGATACTATAAATAAATTGAACAAAAAAGGTCTCTGATCATACATGTCAGAGGAAACACGCAACGCCCTGTGATGACGGGTGAATATTAAAAAAAAAAAAAAAATCGAAACTTGAGGAACGCCCTGCCGAACGAATTGCCATTTCAGACCCTTATGAGTTTACGCCGTTTGCTTGAACTTTGGCCTTTCTATCTTTCAGGTATGATCTTAGTATGTAAATCAAGAGCCACATTTTTATACCATATTGCTCTAATTTCAGCAGAAGTGTCACATGGTTTCAAATAGGGTGCAATTGTTTCGAAAATAGATTTACAGACATTCCCCAGAGATCTTCAGTTGACTTAATTTTAGGATCCTTAAAATAATGCATTTGACTGCACATACAATTTCGGAGCTGTGACAATAAAACAAAAAAGATGTTGACGTATGTAATAAAAAACTCTATACAATGCCGAGTACGAGAGTAATCTAATCATTATGTCATCATATTTCACTTCAGACAGGTATTAAAACAAAGTTGCTTTCGTGTCTGTCTGTGTGACCTCTCAGATCTTCTAAACTACAGAATGGATATTGATCGTGTTTTCACCATCATTTAGAGCATTTATTCCGGAAAGTTTTGATATGTCTCCATTGCAATTTTGCAAAGCAGGGGCAAAAGTCAAAGTCAAAGCATTTATTTCAAAGGCAAGGCACTTTTGAACGTCATAGAATTGATTCTAGTCGCCCATTCCAAAAGGTAGTTTTCGTATGGAGAAGAATGGGCAAGAAACTCCACCGTTACTCTTTTGAAATGTTTTACAATATTTTGCATGTACATAAATTATACATATAATAATAATATGTGAAGACGATGCACCTAAAATAAAATTACTGTACCACATTAGGTAAAAGTATTAAAAATGAAACCATGACATATAAATTAATTATCTGATAGATACATGGTGCTCACATATTTACAAACATGGTAAAAATAAACAATTTTCATTAAAACCAATTGACTATAAACATACCATCACTGACATATCGGATAGCATCTTTTTGACTCCAACTCATGAAAATTCTGTGTATAAAGTTATTAATTCCTTAAATTCAACTAACTCAACTGGCTATGACAACATTAATACAAAGATTCTTAAGCGTTGCTCTAAATATATATCTCGCCCGCTGGCCCACATTAATAATTTATCATTTTTTCAAGGTTTATTCCCCACCAAACTAACATTTTCTATTGTTAAACCATTATATAAAAAAGAAGATAAAAATGATATGAACAATTATCGTCCTATTACTCTAATACCCGTAATTTCTAAGATTTTTGAACGAATTATGTACGATAAGTTACACTCCTTTATAATAAAACACGCAATTTTAAAAGAGGAACAATTCGGTTTCCGGAAGGGTAAATCTACAACTCTCGCATGGTTTTCTCTCATGAAAAAGATTACATCAAGTCTTAACGAGAAAAGGTCAATAGCATCAATATTTCTTGATATGTCATAAGCTTTTGACTTCGTAGATCACAAACTGCTTCTCTACAAATCGAATCGCTATGGTATAAGGGGAAATGCATTAAACTGTATAAAAATTTATCTGTATAATCGCCAGCAATGTGTAGAAATATCTAGACGCAATATATCAGAAAAAATTATATATAAATATGCCTATCGTCAAAACTCCTGTGGGGTTCCCCAGGGTAGTATATTAGGACCCTTTTTGTTTTTACTATATTTTAATGATTTGCCCAACGTGACCCCATATTCGTGCATTCTGTACGCCGACGATACTACCCTTAGTATTGAACTCATTGACAAAAATATCACCAAATACGAAAAAGAGATCAACGACACACTAAACAAAATAATAGAATGGTTAAAATACAATAATTTACATGTCAATATCGGTAAAACTAAACTTATACAGTTCCAAACTTATAATAGCAAACATCACGGATTAAAAATAAGATATGCAAGTGACACTATAGAAGAGGTTGAAAATGCTACTATTTTAGGTATAACTTTACATAAATTTTGCAACTGGAAAGAACATATTGAAAAATTATGCACTAAGTTGCAAAGATTTGTATTTGTTTTAGGCAGAATAACTCGTGTAGCTGGTATCAATGCAGCACTTTATGCTTATCATGGTTACGTAGCATCAATTCTACGATACGGTATTATCATATGGGGCAATTCTGTGGATTTTATTAAGGCATTTCGAGCCCAAAAAAAATGTATTCGATCAATAACCAAAGCCCAACCATTAGATAGCTGTGTCTCACTCTTTAAAAGTTTAAAAATATTACCACTGCCGTCTTTATATATATTCGAACTTTGTATCTTTGTACGTAAAAACATAGGTTTATTTAAATTACGTAATGATGTTGTGGTAAGGAAAAGCAAAGATATCCACAAATTATGTGTACCTCAACAACGAATTAAACTATTCTCCAACAATGTTTACTGTATGGCAATTCGTATTTATAATAAATTACCTAATGTTTTTAAAGATCTTAATTTCATGGCTTTTAAAAAGAAATTATTTGACTTCCTATTATTTAAGTGTTATTACTCAACAGATGAGTTTTTAAATGAAAAGTTTGACTCTAAATTTAAATTGGACGACGAATTGCCCTTACATTCGTAATGATTGAATTTAATTGACTACCTATGACATTGTATTGAATCATTCTTAACACTGTATTTTATTAACTTCTGACATTATATTTAGTATTCCTTGACATTATATAACTCTTGACATTATATTTAGCTTGCCTTGACATTGTATTTAATAATTCCTGACATATTTAGTATACCGTTAAATGGCATTCAATAACTCTTGACATTCTAATTAGTATGCTTTGACACTATATGCAGTAATCCTTTCGAATTGTATTTAATATCAGATAATGTTTTCCTATGTTTGTCAATTGATTATGATTTCATTTAAATTTTTGAAAATATTTCAAAAACAGGCCTGATTTACTAACTGAAAAAACAAGACCTGACTTTTTGAGATCCGTTACACATAAAAATAAATACATTCTACCAAAAACCAACAATGTGTATGGAATGAGGGTTGCAGAATATTTAGTGCCTTACTTTCTTAATAAACTTCCAGAAGACTTACAAACATTATATAAATCGAGTTCGAAAAGCTACAAGTGTAGGTCAAAATATTTCTTTACACAGCAAGTGATACATTCAAAAGATTAAAAGCATTTACTTCAAATAATCCATTTCAGTCAACAAAAATGAAGCTAATTGCATCTTTAGGTTTAATGTATAATATATTATCATGCAAGTTTACTGTATCAGAACATCAATTTGTAATTACTAAGTGAACTACTCGCCAGCACACAGATAAACCCTGAGAGGTTTTCGTTGTGTGGCAAACACCATTGTTAAAATAGAATTAAGAATTTTGGAAATAAATAATAATAATAATTTGTACGCTGGAAACAGCAGAATATTTTGGACGTAAAATTGTAGTAACACCTTGTAACAACAATATTCTAACAAATAAACTTATAATTATTATTATTATAAAAAAAAAAAAAAGTAATAAGTCAGAGTGTGAGTTAAAGTAATTACAGAATGTAAATCAATGTCAAAAAAAGAACAAAGAATAAATTTTACAATTAAGTTAGGAACCAGTTTGATTTTGTCTAGACTCTAGATTGTCCTATGGAGCAGGACCAGCATGTTTCCAAGCGTTCTTATCTTGGATATAATCTTCTAATGTATAGTATGCCTGTTTACAAAGTGTACGTTTAATGTGAGTTTTAAATTTTCTTTCATTTAATTGCAATATTTCACAAGGTATTTTATTGTAACATTTAACACAGTACCCCATAAAAGATGTATGTACTTTGGCTAATCTGAAAAATGGTTCATGTATTTTATCTTTATTTCTAGTGTTAAAATTATGTCTATCGCTTCATCATTTCAGCCGAAAGCTGCTGCCACTGCTGGACATAGGCCTCCCCCAATTTTGGGGGGGGGTTGCCATAATCGCCACGCTTGGCAGGCGGGTTGGCGATCGCAGTATGGTATGATGGTGTAATGCATAGAGAACGCTGCTGCCCATTCTCCGGTCTACCTTAGTCGCCTTTTACGACACCCACGGGAAGTATGGGGTGGTGCTATTCTTTAAGTCCGGCACCACACAGACAAATCCGGCACCACATAGACATCCATCGCTTATTTTATTAAAAAGATGTAGATTTTTTCTTACATACATAATATTTTCATAAATGAATTGGCAAGGTACCGTCATAATATTAATCCTTTTAAAAAGTTCCCTGAGAGATTCGCGGCGACGTAGATTATAAATGGCTCTGACAGCTCTCTTGCAAAGTAAAGATGGATTCAATGTCAGCAGCTCGACCCCATAGTAAAATGCCGTACTACATAATGCTGTGAAAGTAGCTAAAATAGACTAAACGCGCGGTTTCTACGTCAGTTAACCATCTTATCTTTCTAACAGCATAAGCGGCCGAGCTAAGCCGCCCCGCAAGAGATGTTATGTGAGGTCCCCATTGTAATTTCTCGTCTAGCGTGATTCCCAGAAAAACCGTTTGATCAACAAAATCCAGTTTTTCTCCATTCAGTATGATGTCACATTTGCTACTTCTAACATTAGGTAATTTAAATCTAATGCATTTGGTTTTCTTTTCATTTAGTACCAAATTATTTACCGTAAACCAATCTTGGACCTGAAGAATAGAGTTATTCACGTCGTCAAGACTTTGTGCACGTCTGTCTATCTTAAAGATCAATGAGGTGTCATCTGCAAATAACACCATCTTCGGTTGATTTTGAAGTAATTGGGGTAAATCATTAATGTAAACTAAAAAGAGGAATGGACCCAATATCGAACCTTGAGGAACGCCCATTGCCATTTCAGACCCTAATGAGTTTACGCCGTTTACTTGAACTTTAAGCTTTCTATCTTTTAGGTATGACCTTAGTAAATCAAGAGCCAAATTCCTAATTCCATAGTGCTCAAGTTTCAGCAGAAGTGTCTTATGGTTTACGCATTCGAACGCCTTAGAGAGGTCGCAAACGATTGAAATGGCATCTTGTGCTTCCTCCCAGGCGTTGAAAATGTTCTTTATTAGGGTGACACCGGCGTTAGTGGTACAACGCCCTTTGGTGAAACAGTACTGTTGTTCATGAAAGATGGAATTTTTATTAAAGTGTCGTAACATTTGATTGAGCATCAACTTTTCAAACACCTTACTGAGAACTGGCAGAATCGACACAGGCCTATAATTGTTGGGTTCTTTACTATCACCGGATTTGAATAAAGGAACTACTTTACTGTGTTTCATGAGATCCGGAAAGACTCCTTGGTCTACACTGATGTTAAATATGAAAGCTAAATAGGGCGCAATCGTTTCGATGATAGATCTACAAACTCTTACAGACATTCCCCAGAGATCTTCTGTTGATTTAATTTTTAGATCTTTAAAAGCTTTTATAACAGCATGGGGGTTTGTATGCTGAAACCTAAACTCCGAAAGGCATGCCTTAACATTCTTTCTAAGTATGTTAGCAGAAAACGCGGGTGAGGAATTTAAAGTTTCAGTAGTTTTAATGGGAATATTAGCAAAAAGTTTTCGAATTCCTGAGCAATTTCTACATCTGAATTGATAGGGCCATGTGCAGTCTCTAAATTAAATTCAGTATTACACTGTTTTTTCCTACCTGTTTCATTATTTATTATTTGCCAGGTAGTTTTTATTTAATCATCGGCTGATTTTATTTTATTGCTAATATAAAGAGTTTTAGCTGTTTTGCATACATTTTTGAAAGTCTTAGAATATGTTGCAACATACTGATGAAATCTTGTGTTATTCATATGTTGCTTCAGGCCATAAAGTTCAAAAAGGGTTTCCCTGCTTTTACGAATACCTGGAGTCGCCCAATCACTAAATAAGAACTTTGTGTAAATACTTTTAGTCTTTAGTGGGAAAGTGTCATTAAATTACGTGTTTAATAGTGAAAAGAACTCGGCGTATAACTCATTTGGGTCACATTGATTATTAAAACTCTGAACATATAATTTACTAGCAAAAGAATTATTTAATTTCTCTAAATTTTTACATGTGATTGGCCTAAACCTTATTATTTTTTTTTTGTAAAGGCATGTAGGAGCAAAATGTTATTGTTTGTCCACGGTGATCAGAAGGCAACTTATTTACAATTTGTTTGTGTAAATAATCACAGTTACAGAAAATATTATCTATACAAGTGGCAGAGGAAGCTGTCACTCGGGTGGGTTCAATTAAAACATTTGACAAATCAAATGACCTAAAAAGACTTAATAATCTGATAGTATTAGAGTTATTTTCTAACAAATTAATATTGAAATCGCCACATATTATTATTGATTTACTACTGGCAGAAAGTTTATTTAGCAGAGGGGCCCGTGGCTAAATAATACCAGCTACGCTTGCCGCGGTTGGTCTGTGGATGGGTGACCATCTTTACATACCGAGACCCCTCCGTGCCTCGGAAAGCACGTTAAGCCGTTGGTCCCGGCTGTCATTCGTGGATCTTTGACAGTCGTTACGGGTAGTCAGAAGCCCGAAAGTCTGACAACTAGTCTTACCAAGGGTATATCGTATTACCCAGTAACTGGGTTGTGGAGGTCAGATAGGCAGTCGCTCCATATAAAATACTGGTATTCAGCTGCATCCGGTTAGACTGGAAGCCGACCCTAACATAGTTGGGAAAAGGCTAGGCAGATGATGATGATGAGAAAGTTTCTTTAGCACATCTTCCATTACAGAATCAAACACAGCTAGATTCTGGTAACTTAGAGGTCTGTATACGCAAACTACCACCATGCTTATTGAGCTCAACACAGGACAATTTAATGGTGTGTTCAACAGACAGCCCAATGATGTTTTTTCGTTCCTTTAATTTAATAGAATTTTTAACTAATATTAATGATCCACCATGTATAGGCCATAGGGCGTGTCGCTAGTAACAAAATAAATCTATGAATTGGCTTGACACGAACCGGCGGTGTAATTGCGTAATACACTATCAGTATCAACAGCAATGGCTTCCAATTTGACAGAGCAACAACATACATTGCGTTATTTTCGTTGTTGAGCAGATACATTTTTCGAACATATTGGTTAGTAATATCCTTCAAAATGATTCAGATTGAGATTGGAAGTGTGTTGCGCAATTAGGGTGCGGATAGGGAAAAAGTTGATATTATTAAGCCAATTAAATAAGAATAAATAAGTAAATACACTTTTGCACAAAAGTATTTGTCGGCGGCGTTGCCGTACGTCATTTCCCTAAGCTGTAAACAACACGAGCACCGATCACGCCATCGACAAGTACGTCACTCGACTTCTCCCACCGCCCCACTGCTCGACTTGTTTTGCTACCAGTATAAAGGAGTGAGCGGCGAAGCGGCGAGGGACTTGACCATTGGACATCGTACGGACAACATGTGCTCAGAAACTATCTCGCGTTCCGTATCTGGTTGTATCGTGTACCTGCAGTGTATGATTTGCTAGTGTGATTTAATTGTTCATGAAATTATAATCTGATTTGAATTGCAAACCGTTTTTCTATTGCGCAATAACCAACACTACCCACTTAGTACGCCCACAGTAATCAAATTATGCCTGATAATAACGAGACACATTATACCTTTTCCTATATATTGATAAATGACAAATGATTTTATTTTTGTAAGTTGGTTTGTACAAACACTTTTACACGTCAATCATGTTTTTTTTAAACTAGATGAGGTGGCGTTTCCTATCTGACTACTCTGAGAAGAAAGGCCAAAACAAACTCAGAGGTCACAGTCTCTTTTAAAGTCCAGATATAATCTTGGTCAGGTTATATGAAGACCATGTAGATCGATGTCTGAGATGGTCTTTTGAGGAAAGAACCACACAGATTGAGAACACCTGTCCACTCAGTGCACGCATTTGTCAGAAATCGTGCAGCTTAACTCAAAAGTTAAGGAGCTCAACGATTCGACGAACAATACCAAAGAAAGGACATTTGGGTAGGCCACATAAATTACTCAAAATACTACTAAATACTATTTAATTTCTGAGGTGATTTCAATGACGTGTTTGTATCGCCAGATGTACGGACGTAGACGAAACAAAAGGAGTTTAATGTAAGGATCGTAGCAGGTGGCGTTCTGTAGTTTCTGTCTACCAATAAGAGTAGAAGGCGAGTTATTAGTTAAAGTGAGTTTGTGTGTGTATGTAAAGTCTATAAAAATCAAGATGTCTTAAGTTATCTCCTGGATGTAATTTTTGTACAATACGTCCGGAGCAGTAACATTTATAATCGTATTTTTTTAGAACTTTACATGTCGTAGCTTTAGACACTTGAATGTTTTCAGCTGCTTCGCGGGTGGAATTAGCGGGGAATGACTCAAAATAGGTCAAAATAGCAATTTCTAAATCTTCATTACAAATACTTGGCTTTATTACTTTACTTTTGATGAAGCTACCTCCTTGTTTTAGGTTGGTACCCATTTTTTGAAGACGCTTAACAGTTGAGATCACGTTGAGGATATTTGTTTTGGTACCACCAAAGCGCGAGTGGACTTCTCCCATTGATAAAATATGCCTCCATTAGATCAAATCGTTCATCATTGGTTAAATGCATCTTCAAATCACAGAATTCTAATTCTAAATGGGTATTGGTTTTATAAATGACTCAACGAAATACGAAACAGAACGCAAACGCTTAGTAGTAATCAACGAAAGGTCGAACAGAGTCTAAATTATTGGCGCCAAATTCACTTTACGTTCTGATTTCAATTGTTTATATTTATTTTCTTCTTTTATTTAACTGCCTTTAACCGCGAAGACATAATAAAAATTTGAATTTAGAACATAATGTTGTGAAGGTGACTGCACTGACTGCGCTGCCGGTGTGTTAATAAAAATGTTGAGCATCATTTCGAACAAGGTACAGTTACAGGTAATGTAGGTATGAATACTTTAAAATTAAGAAGCAGTTTATTGAAATCCAACATTTTCCTTAAGTTTGCCGTATGTCACCACTACTTCCCAAAATTCGATCCTTATTAGCGACAATATCGAGTGGTGTAATATCACAGTGCGTTTTTTTTTTTTTTAAATCTACAGGTTCTATTCCTGGCTAGAAATATTGATTTTTCAAAAATACAATGATGCAGTTTTAGTTTTCATCAAAATCGAGCCCGCGACTCCTTTAAATACTTTTCGCCATTTCTCATAGTTTCGGATTTGGCCATCATCTTGAAAAAATTATTCGGGATATTTAGATTATTTTAAGAATCTGTGCATGTTGGTTCTGACAACTCTAAAACCCGATTTCACATAAGTTTGCCGTATGTCACTAATTCCCAGAATTAGATCCTTATTAGCGACACTATCGAGTGGTGTAACATCACAGTGCGTTTTTTTTTTTCAAAATCTACACGTTCTATTCCTGGCTAGTGTTACGTTGTTTTTTAGGGTTCCATTGCCAAATGGCAAAAAACGGAACCCTTATAGATTCGTCATGTCTGTCTGTCTGTCTGTCTGTGCGTCTGTCCGTCTGTCCGTCTGTCTGTCTGTCTGTCTGTCCGTCCGAATGTCACAGCCACTTTTCTCCGAAACTATAATCAAATCAAATCAAATCGTTTATTTGTGATACATGGGTTACATACAGGTGTTCATTATATAATTATATAATATTGAATAATGTTCATTCCATGATCAGCCACTTAGGCATACAAATGATTAAATAATACATTAAAAATATGATTATAAAATTCTAATGATTTGGTATAAATTCCATTAAAGATTAAATATAAATTCTATTATTAGTCATGCATGACAGACACAAGACAATCAACAACAACATATTATAGTCAATCGGACATAAAACATTTAAAAAACTTTAGACGATAAAAATTCAGCAACAGAGTAATAAGAGTTTTCTATAAGAAATCGGAACAATTTATTTTTAAAGACATTCAAATTGCTACACTCTTTTATGTCATTAGGAATCGCATTGTAGATTTTTGCGGCCATAGCAAACACACTTTTCCCAAAGAGGGTAGTTCTATACTGACGGGTAAGGTTATTATACAAATGACTTCTATTTCGCGATAAGAACTATACTGTTGAAACTTGGTAAGTAGATGTATTCTGTAAACCGCATTAAGATTTTCATACAAAAATAGAAAAAAAACAATAAATTTTGGGGTTCCCCATACACTAAGAACTGAAACTTAAAATTTTTTTTTCGTCAAACCCATAAGTGTGAGGTATCTATGAATAGGTTTTCAAAAATGATATTGAGGTTTCTTATATATTTTTTTTCTAAACTGAATAGTTTAAGCGAGAGACACTTCCAAAGTGGTAAAATGTGTTTCCCCCCCCCTGTAACTTCTAAAATAAGAGAATGAAAAGACTAAAAAAAATATATGGTGTACGAAAATTTGTTTGAACGAGATCTAAATTTGAAATTGCTATATCCGACTTCGTGCGTCGCAAATTTTGTGACCTTTAAGATATCCTCACAAGCGTAGCATAAGCATACCCAGCCTATAATGTTCCCACTGCTGGGAGACAGGCCTCCTCTCAGTAAGACGGAATGGGAATCCACCACGCGGGCCCATTTCGGGTTGGTAGATTTCACATATTATCTCCTATAAACATAGGAGATAATAACCACCACTGCTTTCAAAAACGGTGAAGGCAAACGCCTTCACCGTTTTTGAAAGCAGTGGTGATGAAATCATTAACACAAAGGAAAGCGCCTGTCTAGGTTCAAACATGCCACCTACAACTCGTAAGTCCCGGATCTCTGGAATAATGGATTCAACAATATATAGTCATCGTCGTCGTCGTCGTCGTTTCAGCCGATAGACGTCCACTGCTGGACATAGGCCTCCCCCAATTTTGGGAGGGTTTGCCATAATCGCCATGCTTGGCAGGCGGGTTGGCGATCGCAGTATGGTATGATGGTGGAATTCATAGAGAACGCTGCTGCCCATTCTCCGGTACGATCCTTAGTCGCCTTTTACGACACCCACGGGAAGTAAGGGGTGGTGGTATTCTTTAAGTCCGGCACCACACAGACAAGTTGATATATAGTCATACGACCACGATAATATCAGTTGAGTAAGTAGTCAAAAGAACTTAAGGTTGCGCCTTAAGTAATTCTTTTGACTACTTACTCAACTTTACTTTGGACTACACGAATTTAAACTAGTCACACGAATTTAATCTAGTCACACGAATTTAATCTAGTCACACGAATTTAAACTAGTCACACGAATTTAAACAAGTCAGACGAATTTAATCTAGTCACACGAATTTAATCTAGTCACACGAATTTAATCTAGTCACACGAATTTAATCTAGTCACACGAATTTAAACTAGTCACACGAATTTATACTAGTCACACGAATTTATTCTAGTCACACGAACTTAAACTAGTCTTCACTCCTCACTAAAGTGAGGAGTGAAGACTAGTTTAAATTCGTGAAACTCGTTCTTACACTCCCGTTATTCTTCCCTTGAGAAAGAAGAGCTCATATCAGGGTGCATTAGAAAAGCTTGAAACCACACGTGCATGAATATTAAACTAACGTGGAAAGGAAACTCTGGGCTTTAAACGAATGAGTAGGTATTACAATAGATCCCTTTGCTGTTTATCACTGGGTCTTATGAGGTTGGTAAGAGTAATCCAATTCGTTAAACTAAAGCATAAACATATGTAAGTGTTGCTGTAAACGTTCCTAATCTATCTGGGTATGTCAGACTCTTATGCCTGATTCGCACTATATTAGTAATTTTAGTCAAGTGGCGATTAGTAAGTAAATATGCCTGAACAACAAAAATTTTGTCGAGTAGTTTTGTAAGTGATTTGATCGAGTTAATCCATTTTCTTCTATGTTTTCGGGCGAGTAGCGGCCCCCCGCGGTGCGTCGTCCGATTTTTGGTGAGTTAGTAAACGTTTAGTTAGGTACTAAATTACTCGTCCCTTAATTAAATTACTAACATATTCTGAACAAGGCTTTAGAGACATATAAAATCCAAACGGTTTGTCTCAGAATATAGCGATAGGCACTTCCAGGATCTTTGCAGGAATACCTACTCGTCTTGTGGTCTGTTTTCTTTTGTTTGGTCAACAGCACTTGGCTGGAAACTACTAATAATTCACGCAGGATATTTATGAGTTTGATTCGGTGTTTCTTATAAGAGTAGTCGGATAAGAAATACCGACTTTATCTAGTTTTAAAAATATTATTGACGTGTAAGAGTGTTTGTATTAACCTATATACAAAAGTAAAATCATTTATCATTTACTGATTCCATAAAGTAAACCCCTCTTTCCGTATAACGCCAAATCTAAGTACATTTATCAAACCTGCTGCTTGTGTCATCACCCCCTAATATCATACCGTCTCTAAGCTATCATAAAGTGTTCCACAAAATACGAAAATTAAGAATCAATCTAACAAAAAACATAACACAATCATGTCGTTTTCATTATAATTGCGAGTAAAACGAACCGGACGATTGGTCTCTGCCACCGTTCCGGTCCTGACCCCATTACGGACACATATTAATTTTTCGCATCCGGCACCGGACACGGTCCTAATTGAGCTCTTACACCTCCGCTCAAAATTGACGATGATTAGTAGAAACGGGATTATTCCAGCCGGAATGCATATGTTGCCTTTTTTTGCATATTCATATCTTTTAGATTGTTTTCGGTTTCTCAACCAACTTTAGCCTAAATTGGAGGACCATGTAAATTAGTATTGTTAGTTTTCAAAACAGTAATAAGATATTAATTCCAACCTAGGACTGTCCCCACCCAGTGTTCCTGAAAGGGACAGTCCGTTCTGGCAGCGATCAATTTTAGAATGCTGTTGTTACTACCATGCAGGCGCTGTAGTAAGGAGCCCGCTTTCTTTCGCATGATGGCATGGAAACCATCTGTGCGTGCTTCTGCGAACATTCGCGGAGCACTACAGCGCCATGGTAGCTTCAACAGCATCCTAAAAGCATTATTGAATTGAACATGCAAGACGTTGTAGGCTCGGCGCATGTATGACACCCACAGGCCATTCGTGTAAAACAATTGACAGAACGCCTTAAAAAGGGCCATTTATTAATAAAATAAAATTTTATTCGAGAACATCCACCGGTTTCTTACTAAACTTCAACTATATCCGACGATCCTGCATACTCTCTCTTTTGTGCACTGTACATCTGTACCAGCTACCGACCGCCTGGAATTTTTGGGTGTGGTACCGACGTCAGACCTAAACTTCTGCTCGGCCATAGAGTCAAAACAGGCTGCAGCCAAAAAGCTGCATATCCTAAATAAGGTAAGGCGGTAACAAAAACAATCGTTATTTGGTACAATTCGCTTTTTGTATAAAGAAACAGAGCGCTGTATTCCGAAAAATAACTACAACACTACTATTATACACTACTACACTACTACTACACTACACACACACACACTACTATATAAAATGGGTGTAAAACTAATAACGGTGATAAAAATCATCCGTGAAAAACAAAGTTACGACTACTTTCCAGTTTTAATTAAATTCTGACTGTGTAGTATTCTAGAAATTCAGCAAAAATACTGAAGAAGTAATTCTGTAACAAACGTGTTTGTATAAAACGTGTGACTACCCACCTTTTTCTTTTTAATGCTGACGTCACTTTTCTTAAACTACGGAAATCTTATTCAAATTTACCTTAATTTAAATCTCAACTGCTCCTCAAAAACACTTTATCATAAATGTAAAAAAGTGTGTACGTACTCGTACTTAATAAATTTCATTAGTAGGTATTAAACGTTATCTTTTATACAGTGTGTAACGGAAGGGGGGTATCAACCCTGAAGGAGGTGAATGTGCTCATGAAACTGAACAACTTTCCCCAAACAACATAGGTCGAAATATGAAAAAAAAATTTGGACCGCCCATAGTAATAGTAAATCATTGATTTACTATTACTATGGGAGGTCCAAAATTTTGAATCAGTTTCATGAGCACATTCACCTCCTTCAGGATTGATACACCCCTTCCGTTACACGTTGTATAATAGGTACCTTACCATTTTCGTTAACGTAGATTTTAATTATTTCGCCATAATACGGTACAAAATGGGCTTTTTCACAATCACTTAGCGAACGACATTGCCCCGAGCGATAATACAGCAAATACTGGGTTATTTGGCTCTCGGAATTACTGGTTAGAAAACATCGGGCACATAATAAAAGACAAGACATTTTCTACTCAATTGAACTATCATCGGATGTGTTGAATTCGTGTCTTATATTTCTATTACTAGCTGCGCCCCGCGGACTCACCCGCATAAATCTCGATCCCGTGATTTCTAATATAATTCAATCATGCTTCGAAAGACACGTGGCGCCATCTATTATCTTAATAACGTTATTATTTATTCCTCGGGAACAGCACTTTTTTCGGGATGAAAGGTACCCTATGTCCGTTTCTGTAGGTACACCTGACGTATATGCAAAATTTCAGGATCATAGGTTCAGTGGTTTAGGCGTGAAAAGGTAAAAAACAAACTTACTTTCGCATTTATAATATTATATCATAATAATTAATAAGTTAGGATAAAGAAAGTGATGGAAAAGTTACTATCTAGATTGTAGTACATCATCATCTGCCTAGCCTTTTCCCAACTATGTTGGGGTCGGCTTCTAGTCTAACCGGATGCAGCTGAATACCAGTATTTTACATGGAGCGACTACCTATCTGACCTCCACAACCCAGTTACTGGGTAATACGACACCCCTTGGTAAGACTGGTTGTCAGACTTTCGGAAAAGTTACTATCTAGAATGTTCTAGATAGTAAGTCAAATCTTGAAGTTTCTACTGTTGTGGGATCGAATCCACAATTTGGTCTCTCTCCGTATCAATCAACTCGAGCTGTTGCAGTCTACTGCTGGACCTAGGACTCTCCCAGCCTGCGCCACAACTTCATGTCCTCTGCCTTCCGTGTCCAGTCTGTCCCAGCTACCTTCTTAAGATCGTCGGTCCATCTAGCTGGCGAGCGTCTCACGCTACGCTTGCCAAGATGCGGTCTCCACTCCGGAGCTTTCTCCTTTTACTTTAGTAATAAAGACGATTCTCCAGTAATACGATAATAGAAGTCCTGTTCAGTCCGTGAAAGAAAGAAATTACACAAAATCGAGACGTGGAAATATAAGCGATGGAACCCTAAATTGATAGCATATCAAAAGGCAATAGCAATAAAAACTATATCTCTAATTCAGAACAGGGCATTAACTAATCAGATTTTTATTCATACAACGTCATACATTCAAGTTTCCTAGATCCAAACAGTAACCATGTTCAAAAAATTCAAGTTATTTTACAACAAAGATCATTTAGATTTATCAACAGGCAATGTCGATCCTTTTGAGTTTCATCAGATATTCTACAAAGTGTCAGTCGCTTTTAAAGTTGCAGATCTCGGAAACGAGGTTCCACCATCGTAAGTCTTTATCAGGCGTCACCTTGGTATTTACCATTTTTTGCCGTAGAAACCTATTTTTTCATATCATCTACCCATTGTTTGTTAGGTTCTCTTCTACTTTAAATACACTCACATACATTTTCAAAACTTTCCGCACGGAAAGCACATATCCCTCATTCCTGATCTAATATTTTTGGACATCGTATTAATAAGCAATAGCAATTAACATCTACATATAGTAATATGTAGATGTTAATTGCTATTCCCAAAGGGCATCTGTAGCTTTTATACTGATCTGAAACAGACTGGTCAAGTGACAATATTATGATGATTTCCAGGTACTTCAATCAAAACGCTATCCTCTTCATTATTGGGCTCATAGCTACATTACTCACATTATCATCCTTCTATCATGGTCTGGAGACCTTAAACTTACCACATATGACGGAGGCTGGAACTTATACTTTAGTAATAAGCTATAAGTTGCTAATACTCTCCTGTACAAGAAGAAACATACCGCAAATTCACAACTTGTTGCGAGCATTGAAAGAAGACTTTCATTATATTTGTACGTTGGGAGAAAAATACCGGTTAGTATTTTGATATTTTTTATTTTCGCTTTGTTTTCGTGATATCTGTTCAGATATAGGTACTCTTTACTTTAGATATTTCTTCATCAGTTTTAAATGTTGCAACTGTTTGTAGGTAGTTAATCTATTTTTTTGCGTTTGTTATAGAGCACGGTATTTTGAAGAACAACTGAAAACATGGAAGATCTGTATATTGGCGTGCATACTCAATGCTGGTGTTCCAATTGGGATGAACATATTCGCTTATATTTCGCTCTTTTACTTTCTGGCTACAAATGCTGCCGATTTAGGAGGAAGCAGACCTCTTTTGTTTCCATATTGGATGCCTAACGTTGATTTTAGCAAATCACCAGTCTATGAGATAGCTTTCATGTATGCTAATATTACTGTCCTGCTTTACGGCTATAATTATATCTGTGAGTAGTGTTCTTTTAATAATAGGTTCAATTAGAAGATTGGATGTAAACGCAATTTTGCATTTCTGTAAATACTTAATTTTTCTATTTAAAACATATATTACTGTTATATTTCAGTTATGTTTCAAACACAAATAGTATGGATAAGGCAGATAACCTCGAAGGTTGATATTATAACATGGAGTCTCCAAGATCTTCTTGTGGACGTACATCCAACCACCAATAAAGAAGAAAGTGAATATTACTCTAATTTGATTGAGACTCGAATGAGAGACATTGTGATTCACCATCAATCTATGTTCAGGTACAAAGGCATCGACTGCCTAACTCAAAATACAAGTTATTGGATTTGCATTTTTTTTTTTTCGTTATTTATTTTAGCCTAATCGAAGATTATGCGATTGTCTTCAAGAAATTATTGTTATTCGAACAAACAGTTTGTGGACCTGTGGTGTGTTTGACTGCTTACTGTACTGCAGAGGTAGGTACTTTAATATTCTACCATGAATTGATTATCGTTATTTTTAATAAACATACAGGATGTTCATGGAAATCATTTGTTTAGAAATTGGAGCAAGGCGAGTTTCAAGTTATACTTCTGCTACTTTGTGTTGCTACCTTTATACTGCATTTCATACCAAGTTTTATGTGCACCTATCTTACCATTAAGGTACGTATAAAAAATAATATTGAATCACCTAAAGATAAACAGAGAGAAGCAAATATAACATGAGAAACACAAAAAGCTGTTCTAAATATCCCTTGGTTAACAATTACCCGCAATTTACATTTTCAGGTAAAATCTGTTTGTGATGCGTGTTGGAGCATACCTTTCTGGAATGCAGGCCCCGTGATACGTCCTTACATGGTCCTTATACTGCAACGCTCGTTACGACCTTTGCCACTTCAGTCTCCTGGTTTTAAAGATATTTCTCTTGAGACATTCGCCAAAGTAAGTTAAAGTAAACATACATGTCTCCAAAATACCTATATGTACTTTTATAAAACAATATTGTTTTCTTTCTTCAGAAAATGTCATCTGCTTATTCGCTCTTCAATATGCTGCGGCAATCAAATCTCTAAACAGTTGGAAAGAATATTTACATGTTAAAATATAATTCCACACCTAGTATTGTACACTGTTTAAATTAATAGGAAGCACAAAGCAACAAAATAAGTATGTATTTCACAAAAATAAATGATTCTTAATGGGTATTTCTCTTATTATCCAACTTGTTTACATTAGTGAATGGACCATTTTGTGCGAGAGAACTCGTAACTCCTGAATATTGTATTACGAAAAAGCGCCAAGTAAATCATTAATGAAGACTAAAAAAAAAGAGGAATGGGCCCAATATTGAACCTTGAGGAACGCCCATTGGAATTTCAGACCCTTGTGAGTTTTCGCTGTTTACTTGAACTTTAGCCTTTCTATCTTCAGGGGCCGCCTTCAAGCGGCTCTTGCCCAACCTGAGGGGGCCAAACCAAACGCCTCCTACCGGAGGCTTTACGCGGGGGTCGTGCGGTCCATGGCCCTATACGGGGCCCCGGTGTGGGCGCGTTCACTGCGGCGGCGAGCCGCCCACTACCTGAACGCGCCCCAGAAGGTGGTAGCCATAAGGGTTATCCGGGGCTACCGCACTATCTCTGGCGAGGCGGCAAGCCTCCTTGCCGGTCTGCCGCCATGGGATCTGGAGGCGATAGTCCTCGCGCGCCTGTATGAGTGGCGCGCGGAGGCACTACGCCTGGGGGAGGATCCGCTTCCGCGGCAAATCGCTGCGGAGCGGACGGATCTCCGGCGCGATCTCATGGCGGCATGGAAAGAGCGACTGTCGCAACCCAGCGCAGGGCACGCCGCGATAGCGGCGATAAGACCCCTCTTTGAGGAGTGGCTAGAGAGGCGCCACGGCGCCCTCACCTACCGCCTGACGCAGGTCCTCACCGGACACGGAAGTTTCGGGAGGTTCCTGCACATCATCAGGCGGGAGGAAACGCCCGGTTGTCACCATTGCCAGGATCGCCCAGAGGACACGGTGGAGCACACGGTGGAGGTCTGCCCCGCTTGGGCGGAGCACCGCCGTGTCCTCGTAGAGGCGATCGGCAGCGACGGCGACCTCTCGCGTCCGGCCCTGGTGCAAGCCATGGTCCGGGGCGAGAGGAAGTGGGAGGCAGTCACCTCCTTCTGCGAAGCAGTCATGCTAGCGAAGGAGGTGGCGGGACGGTTCAGGGAGAGAGCCTCCCGTCTCAGCCGCCGCGGGGGACGCCCCAGGCGTCGGGAGCCGCGTGACGACTCCCGGCCACCGTAGGCGCGGGCCTGCGGGCGGAGAGTAATGGGTAGCTCAGAGTCCGATCAGGACCAGGCCCGTGCCGGACGGCGCGTACGTGTTGCACGCGCGCCTCAAAGAGATGTCAGCATCGAGGAGGGGCCCCTTAGGGCCGAAGCCTGCCGGGTCAGCGGGATTGTCCGAAAGGGTTACCGCTGGCCCTGAACATAAAGGGCTAAGGAAGGAACACGGGTGGGTTTTAGTCAGTAAGAGTCTGACACTCCCGGATTCCGCTCCACCCAGAGCGGGAGGAGTCATTTGATGATTTTCCATCCGCAAAAAAAAAAAAAAAAAAAGCCTTTCTATCTTTCAGGTATGATCTTAGTATTTAAATCAAGAGCCACATTTTTTTCAGCAAAAGTGTCTCATTGTTTACGCAATCGAACCAATGACATCTTGTGCAGAAGCACATGATCGCAGATGTGAAGAATCCCAGCCGTTAAAAATATTCTTTATTATGGTGACACCACCGGTGTCAGTGGTACAACACCCTTTGGTGAAACCGTACTGTTGTTGATTAAAGATGAAATAGGGTGCAATTGTTTCGATAATAGGTTTACAGTCATTCCCCAGAGATCTTCAGTTGATTTAATTTTAGGATGCTTAAAAGGTTTGAGAACAGCCTGGGGGTTTGTATTGTAAAATCTGAACTCCAAAGGAAGAAATAATGTAAAGGCATGCCCTTTACATTCTTTCTAAGTAAGGCAGTAGAAAGAGTGGGTGAGTAATTTAAAGCTTCATTAGTTTAAAGGGGAATATTAGCAGAAAAGTTTACAAATTCCTGAGCTATTTCTACATCTGAGTTGGTGGAGCCATCCGACAAAAGGTTCCTGTACATCATCAGGCGGGAGGAAATGCCTGGGTGTCAGCATTGCCAGGATCGCCTAGGAGGACACGGTGGAGCACACGGTGGAGGTTTGCCCCGCTTAGGCGAAGCACCGCCATGTCCTCGTAGAGGCGATCGGCAGCGGCGGCGACCTCTCGCGTTCGGCCCTGGTGCAAGCCATGGTCCGGGGCGAGAGGGAGTGGGAGGCAGTCACCTCCTTCTGCGAAGCAGTCATGCTAGCGAAGGAGGTGGCGGGACGGCTCAGGGAGAGAGCCTCCAGTCCCAGCCGCCGCGGGAGACGCTCCGGGCGTCGGGAGCCGCGACGGCCGCGTCTCCCGGTCACCGTAGGCGCAGGCCTGCGGGCGAAGAGTAATGGGTAGCTCACCGCCCGATCAGGACCAGGCCCGTGCCGGACGGCGCGTACGTGTTTCACGCGCGCCTCAAAGAGGTCTCAGCAACAGAGAAAGGGCCCGATAGAGCCGAAGCCTGCCGGGGCAGCGGGATTACCGCTAAAGGGTTACCGCTACCCCTGAACAAAAAGGGCTAAGGAAGGAACATGGGTGGGTTGGTAGCCTGCCATGGCTTAGTCACCACGTGCGGCCGATCATACGATACGCGACGACTCAGGCCCAAGTGCGCCACCTGCAGTCTGCACGCTTCGACGCCCGGCTGCTCTTCTGGTACGTGTGGGGTGACAAGTATGCTCGAGCGAAGCGGTCTGAAGCGAGAGATCACCCACACGACACCAAACTGGTGATCATAATCATAATTATTAAGCTTGTCAGTTGCTTTATGTAATTTTCAAATCACGTTTTACCAAGAAACTTTTAAAAATAAGTTTTATTTTTATGGTACAGCCTTATCGGCCATCTGTTCTGCGAGCAATGTGCCCTGACCACTGCCAGTTAAGTTTGGCAATTCTTCGGGCTATGTCGGTTACCTTGTTTCTCCTACGGATCTCTTCATTTCTGATTTGAAGCGAAGGTTCTGGAGTGGCGACTGCGTACCGGAAGACGTCGCGCAGGAAAGCCTCCAACATGGTAGCCCGATGACCTGGCGAAGGCCGCAGGAGCCAGAAATCCGCTGGATGCGAAACACAGAACTGGTCGAAGGGGCAGTGCTTGGGGGAGGCCTATATCCAACAGTGCAGTGGACGTTTTTTGACTGTAATGATGATGATGATATGGCACAAAAAAAATATTAAAATATCGTTTTTATCCTACTTGTTTCCTATTACAACTACCAGAATAGACCATTTTGTTCGAGTGAAAAAGCAACACTTGAAAACGGTGTCATGTAATAGTGGCGCACAGTGTGGGACCGAACAAACACATATTTGGTGTTAGCAGTTTTCACAGGTAACACCAATGGTTGTCACCCAGAAGGGGTGGAGGCACCGTGCCCTCAATTGCGGAAGAAGATGTGGTCGTAATATGATGTGCATTTGGATTGAGTGATCTTTTTTTATTTCGTGACAAAATCTGATTGTACATTTAGACAAAAATAGTCAAAACTCATAGACCAAACTAAAAAATTTGTCACTCTCAAGGATCTTCAGTTATTGCCGAAAATGTGGATCACTCAATTCAGACATTTTGCAAAAACGGCTATGAGCTAAATCTCAACAAAAACTTACTCTACTGACTAAATTTATATCTCAAAAATTTGTCAAAAATTTGTCACAACATTTTTTAAGCCCATCAAGGCATTTAAAGCTTCTTCCGTGTCCGTTACCCAGGCCAGATGTTGTCGAAAATGGTCATTTGAATCTTATAGATAATTAGTTTTGCGGCTTCTGTAATTGTTGCGCACATTTTTAAATTTGTTGCGCTTATAGTTTTTTAATTATTTCACAAAAACATTTCCTGCTGGGGTAACGTTACCCCAGCCAGACCTTTTTCTTTCTAATGGGAATATTTAAATAATTACTAGCTATAAAATTAGTTGTCTAGATGAAGTAAATGTTGTGCCTTATTTTGTATTTGTTCTTTCATCGGTTGCGAAGTTATTCGAGATTTTGCTGGGGTAACGTTTTTGGTTTTGCTAGATCTTTGAAATGGTTAAGCGGATTCTTATCATATTTTGTACATGGCTTCTTGGGAATTAGTTTAAATTTGTTCTGCAATAAAAAAACCAAAATAATACATAGCTTAAAGGTTATTTCATTAAATAGAAAAACACTTCAATTGGTCCCAGCACTCTCAATAAGAGCTCTAAAGAATTACTTTAAACGTTATTTTAAAGCTTGTAACTGCCTTCAAATGTATGTGAAGTTTCATTAGTATCCTGTAAGTATTTAACAAGTTATGATGATATTGAGTTCTTCACGAGCACGGTCTTGATGCGCGCGGTGTTATTTGGCCACTGGATTGTATATAATTATGAACTGAATGTTATGTCAATTATTAGTTTTTTTGTTCAGTTGTATATCAGTAAAATTTCAGCTCAGTACATTGGATAATTAATGAGATAATACGATTAAAGTCATCAGGAAGTGAATGAACGAGGTAACCCGACCAAGTTTAGGTGGTTACGAAAAAGCGAAAACGCAGAACATTATACTATCTTTTGAAATGTTTAGTATAATACACCTTACAATTTCGGTACAGACGCGTACACTGTTAAATACATTAATAATATAATAATATCTGTACTATGAAAACATTATTATTATCTTCCAGTTGCACAAACTTATCAAAAATCACTGATATAACATGTCGTTCGGTGGGACGCGGAAGGGGTGGGCTGAAGGGGCGCATTGTTTGCATATCGCACTAAACATGCTCCGTAATCACCCAGGGGGAGTTCGCTTTCATCTGTGTATACTGAAATCTATAATTTAATTAAAAAATAATAGAAAATTTCAAAAAAGCAAAATTACTATCTGTAATTTTAATCTGTGATTGTTTTTAAGTATAAGTTTAATAATACTTTAAAAGTTCAATTGAAATGATTATATTACCTGTCAATAAAAATTATTTAATAATCACTTAGTTTTTTTTTAAACTTGTGTACATGTCTGTACTAAATTTGTAACACTATCCTATATATTTTAGAAGGTACCATAATGTTTTGTGTTTTCGCTTTTTCGTAACCACCTAAACTTGGTCGGGTTACCACGGTCATTCACTTCCTAATGACTTTAATCGTATTATCTCATTAATTATCCAATGTACTGAGCTGAAATTTTACTGATATACAACTGAACTAAAAAACTAATATTTGACATAACATTCAGTTCATATATCCAATCCAGTGGCCAAATAACACCGCGCGCATCAAGACCGTGCTCGTGAAGAACTCAATATCATCATAACTTGTTAAATACTTACAGGATACTAATGAAACTTCACATACATTTGAAGGCAGTTACAAGCTTTAAAATAACGTTTAAAGTAAGTCTTTAGAGCTCTTATTGAGAGTGCTGGGAATAATTGAAGTGTTTTTCTATTTAATGAAATAACCTTTAAGCTATGTATTATTTTGGTTTTTTTATTGCAGAACAAATTTAAACTAATTCCCAAGAAGCCATGTACAAAATATGATAAGAATCCGCTTAACCATTTCAAAGATCTAGCAAAACCAAAAACGTTACCCCAGCAAAATCTCGAATAACTTCGCAACCGATGAAAGAACAAATACAAAATAAGGCACAACATTTACTTCATCTAGACAACTAATTTTATAGCTAGTAATTATTTAAATATTCCCATTAGAAAGAAAAAGGTCTGGCTGGGGTAACGTTACCCCAGCAGGAAATGTTTTTGTGAAATAATTAAAAAACTATAAGCGCAACAAATTTAAAAATGTGCGCAACAATTACAGAAGCCGCAAAACTAATTATCTATAAGATTCAAATGACCATTTTCGACAACATCTGGCCTGGGTAACGCACACGCTTCTTCCAGGTATCTTTGGACAGTATCATTGGATCACTCAGTACAGACACCATTTTGTCTGAGAGATCGTTGTAATAAGGTTTCGGATGAATTTTTCTATAGATCTATTGTTTATCCTAAAATGTACATGTTCCGAATATATTTGTACAATAAATATCATAACACAAATACCTTTTGTTAAAAATTTATGAGTGACTCAATGTTTTTGAATTTGCTGAACTGAGTGATCCACAAGAATGTCTTATAGCTAAGTACCTGTTTCGTATTGATTTACACAAACTGCGATTAATTTTTGTACAACTTTGTGACTAAAGTTTTACATAAAAATAATTTACATATACAGCTTAATTTACGAGATATTACATTTTTAATTATATTGTTAGGGAAAAGTGCAGTAGGGTGACCATATAATATGAGATCATCGGTAATATAAATGATACAGTAAGTACCTACCTATATAATCGTCAGTTGTAATATCAATTAATGTAACCAGGACTTAACTTGACTTTACAGGAGAGGCAAAAAACTAAATTCTATTCACAAAAAGAGTTGTAAGTTTTTGTTTTCATCCTATTACAATGCAATGCTGTTTACAGCATTTTTCTCTTAAAATGTTGTTATCTGAAAGAAACCACAATGAAGCCTACTATTGTAGTTTCGAAGACGACATGGTGGTCACATTTTTTTTTAAATATCGTGTTACTATAACGTAACTTATAGAATATACAATTTAGCTTAACGTATATCACACGTTGATTGTAGGAATTACTTCACTAGTACTTAGGTCTAGTTTAGAATAAACTCTACCTTTTAATTAATTCAAGGAAAAACTTCTTCGTTATGAATAAAACAGATGCAATGATAGAAACATAGTTTAATTGTAAAGACGACAAATAAAAAATTCGGAAATAAATAAATAATAAAGTTTACTGTTAGTAAACTTTATTATTTATTTATTTGTTTGGTTGTTTAATAATAGTCTTTAATGTACACCACATAGGTACAGAAATATAATTAACAAAAAACATAAATGCAAAGTTATTAGATGATTAGTTAAAAATCAAATCATAGGAAGATTAGATTTTTAACTAATCATCCAATAACTTTGCATTTATGTTTTTTGTTAACTATATTTCAATTATGTTTTTTGTTATTTTTTTTTTATGTTGTAAATAATAAAGTTTACTAACAGTAAACTTTATTATTTATTTATTTCCGAATTTTTATTTATATAGTTATAGTTATTAAAAACGATTAACAAAAACAGCTTTCAGCTTTCGTAAAAAAATATATTGTTTTCAGTATACCTACCTAACTTATAAGCTAACACGACATTACTTATTAGAATATCTTTGGAATTAATAATAGCAATATAAACATTTTATGTAAAAAAAATTCTTTGTAAAAATGTCAGATCAACAGTACCTAGGTAAGTAAAATTTACGAAAACCGAATCAAATAAGTACTTAACAAAATGACAGTGAAATCTAGAAAACGTTCGGAAACCCTGACGGAAAATATAAGTAGGTACGTGTGCGCTAAGGAGAAAATTTTGTATGAAATGAAATTCGGGGTCTCCAAATCGGACGTATGCGGCCAGCCTAATCTAGAAAGGAAATACCATGTTATTTATAAATCATAAGCTGCCTAAATAAGTGTATGTAAATAAAGTGGTTCATTTTTGCTATCATAAGTTTTAGCCAAATTATCGTCATACCAAACTATTCGTCCGTTTACACCATGCGCTACCGTCAGGATATTGAGAAGGAAGAAATTCAATACCTCCAAGTAAGGGCGCGTACACATAGAACGTCCGTCTTTACAGGATCCTTTTTAACGGATCTTATCTCATCTCTTTTTCTTTTTTACTGGATCGGGAATGCTGTATTGTGTGTGAACTGGCTCATACAACTATATACGCAATCAAATAACGGACCTGTTCAACGGATCGCTATGTGTACGCGCCCTAACCTGTACGATCTACTTTTTATTAAAATTATTTCGTGCACATCTTGTAACGTTACCTGTTTTGTTCCATTCAAATCCATGAAAATAACACTAGAAAGTTTATAACCACCATAGCATTACTATTACATGAAAAACAAATCCCCTCGTAGCTAAAAGAAATTGCTTCTTCGAGACTGTTAATGCCAAATACAGATATTATTTGCAGATTCAATGGCAGAAATAGGTACAACATTTCTAGTTATTTCAGGTGCAGCGCAAGATTGATTTAAGCAGGTTTTAGTGCTAACTGCGCTTGAAAAGCTGTTTATTAAAATTGTCTCGAAAACGTACGTTAGGTTACAGCAACAATCGACTGTTAATTCGTAAGCAATAAGCAATGGATTAGCAATTTACTTCAAAATGATTCAGATTCCGATTGATAGTGTGTTACGCAATTAGGGTGCTGATTACATTAATTGATATTACAACTGACGATTATATAGGTAGGTACTTACTGTATCATTTATATTACCGATGATCTCATATTATATGGTCACCCTACTGCACTTTTCCCTAACAATATAATTAAAAATGTAATATCTCGTAAATTAAGCTGTATATGTAAATTATTTTTATGTAAAACTTTAGTCACAAAGTTGTACAAAAATTAATCGTAGTTTGTGTAAATCAATACGAAACAGGTACTTAGCTATAAGACATTCTTATGGATCACTCAGTTCAGCAAATTCATAAACATTGAGTCACTCATAAATTTTTAACAAAAGGTATTTGTGTTATGATTATTTATTGTACAAATATATTCGGAACATGTACATTTTAGGTTAAACAATAGATCTATAGAAAAATTCATCCGAAACCTTATTACAACGATCTCTCAGACAAAATGGTGTCTGTACTGAGTGATCCAATGATACTGTCCAAAGATACCTGGAAGAAGCTTTAAATGCCTTGATGGGCTTAAAAAATGTTGTGACAAATTTTTGACTAATTTTTGAGATATAAATTTAGTCACTAGAGTAAGTTTTTGTTGAGATTTAGCTCATAGCCGTTTTTGCAAAATGTCTGAATTGAGTGATCCACATTTTCGGCAATAACTGAAGATTCTTGAGAGTGACAAATTTTTTACTTTGGGCTATGAGTTTTGACTATTTTTGACTAAATGTACAATCAGATTTTGTCACGAAATAAAAAAAGATCACTCAATCCAAATGCACATCGTAATATGCGATTCAAATTTACCGCATGGTTCATGGCCCAAAGGCCTGGTTGCGAGGTTGTTCCCCGGCGCAGATGAAATAGTGCGGGTGGCCGATGTTGCCACTGTGGCCGGCACGTTCAGGAGGCCCCTAAAAGGTGATTAAGCTGCGCATTTTATAACAGGGGACAATGTGCAAGTCTTTTCTTCATTTTGATATTTTACCTTTTTATACCTTCTGTTTATGGTTTCTACTTTTTAACCGACTTCAAAAAAAGGAGGAGGTTTCTCAATTCGACCGTATATATATATTTTTTTTTTATGTGTGTTCGCGGATAACTTCGTCGTTTATGAACCGATTTTGATTATTCTTTTTTTGTTGAAAAGGAGATATGCCAAGGGTGGTCCCATGATAAGGAAACCAGGATCTGATGATGGCATCCCAGTGAAATCGAGGGGAACATTCGAAAATCGTAAGAGTGACTAGCGCGTTTGTTATTTTTTCATTAAGTATTTTAAAGCACTACAATTTAATGAAGGTCTGGAGTCGATCTGATGATGGAGCCGAAAGACAGTCGAGGGGACTCCTCAACGATTTACAGCAGTTACCTTGTGTTTGGGCTTGATTAATTTGTATTGATGTGAACTTTACACCTAGATAGGTTGTGACTGTCATTAAGGGTCTAATGATGAAGACGAAGGACAGTTAAGGGAACTACCTCAACAGTTTACAGTAGCTACCTTGTGTATGTTCACCGATTACTCGAAGACGGCTGGACCGATTCCAAAAGTTCTTTTTTTATTTGAAAGGGTATACTCTCGAGGTAGTCTCATTATCATCAAGTTGGAATCTCATGAGAGGATCCCATGGAAATCGAGGGAAACCCTCAAATTTTATAGGCAAACCTATAGCGATTTGGGTATTTTTTAAAGTAACTTGAACATTTGCTCTCGGAAATCATCATTTGGTAAAGTGGAGCTGATAATGAAGACCACAGATGGCCATCGGAACAACTCAATGACAAATATTTCACGGGTTGCGATTCGATTACTTTAATATGGTTGCTAAGCAATTTATGCTCGTCACAATGCGTATGATGAGTGATTGTTGAGAAGTTCTCCTGGTTCTTACCGGGAGAACTCCTCAACAATTAACGTCCCAGGATCGGGAAAAGCAATATTTTGTAAAAGGTGATGAACAGTTGGCATTAGGCTATTGTAACTTAGATAAATTACAAAGTGACCCACTAAAAAGTGAAAAATAAAACCATTTTTACAAAAAAAAACAACCGACTTCCAAAAAAAACACTACAAATTGAAAATTAACTTTTATTTCGGAAGTCGGTGTCAATAAACGAAAATGCGGAACCAAAGACACCGACTTCCGAAATAAAAGTTATTTTTCAATTTGTAGTGTTTTTTTTGGAAGTCGGTTGTTTATTTTTGTAAAAATGTTTTTGATTGACAGAATATATACTTTTGTTTTACTGTTATTGTTACTTCATTATTCCATATCATAGCATCTCAAACATATTATAGTATAGTATTAGATAAGTACTAGTCTTGTTTCTTACATTAGGTACATAAGAATTTACTTATCAGGTAAGTTACTTATGTAAGTATTATTAATTAGCTACTAGATAAATTTAGTAAACATACGATCACCATTAGATACGTGTGGTGCCTTAATAATAGAATCACTCTACTTAGCGACCTAAGAGACGTACCGGAGAATGGGCAGCAGCGTTCTCTATGTATTTTTGTAGTTCACCATACTGCGAACGCCAATCCGCCTGCCAAGCGTGGCGATTATGGCAACCAAGAATGACAAGCACAAACAATAGTTGACTCCTAGTACCCGGCGGCCCGCCTACCTTTAGCTACGGTAGCGGCCAAGGCCACGGCGAGGCAAGGGGTGCTAAGAATCCCCGGAAGACATTCACCGAAAACTGAACCTGGCAACATATAACACGCGTACACTCCAAACCGACGAGGAGTTCACCGAACTGAGCAGGTTACGATGGAATATAGTTGGGTTATCTGAAGTCCGAAGAGAGGGGGAGGACTCGATAATCAGAAAACTTGTTCTATTTCCGGTAGGGCGACCAGCAGTCCCAAGGTGCTGTACATCGCAGCAACGTGCTGAAGATCGAGAGTGTGTCGACCAGGCGGGTGACGTACCTTATACTCAATATATCTGCAAGGTATTCGCTGAAGGTCTTACAGGTTGTAGCGAAATAAAATGAAACAGTGCTCTTCGCCACTAAAAACGTATAATTTTTCTTTTTAAAAAATATGTCTGAATATAACAAAAATAATATTAAAAAAATAGTAGAAACTTGTGACGATACTTTACACCAGGATATCTGACAGATATTATGTCAGATATCCTGGATGTTTTGTCATTTCGGTGTTTGTCTGTAACTCCCGTATCTTGATCGAGTATTCTAATGATCTTAAAAGGTTAAATACAGAAAGCTGCTCGCTCGAATCTGCTCTCTTCAAATTGACATTCATCCAGGACCAGTATGGTAGTAGGAGGGTAGGGTAGGGACGAAAACTCGGCTTGTCTGATCCTCAGACGTATCCTGGCAGCTAATGGAATTCAAATAATAGTTTCTCCAACAGGAGTTGCGTCTCGTGGGTTTTGAGGTAGGCTGTCCTCAGTTCAACCCATCTGCAGTGGTGTTCAATCAACAAGTTGCAAACTTCAAGAGAAAAAAATCACTTGACAGAAGCAGTTCATTATTCAAGTGTGATTTTTTTAATCAGAAAAAATTGACCAAAAATGTTTGCCTAAAAACTTAAAGAAGGATGGAATGTTGAAAACATAACATACACAAGGCAAGGTTACATACTGCAAGGTTTACACCCCGACCACGTCACGCCCCAACGATAAGGTGGAGACCATGTATAGGATATTTCCAGAACCATGCATGGCTCTAAAACTCACTTCACCGTTGTCATGGGGGACTTTAACGTTAAACTGGGCAAACGAAACGATGATGAGCTGCGAGTGCAATTTTTAGGTGGACTCCGGAACCACCGGGGTCACCTGCTGGCCAATTTTATGGAGAAGGAAGGCCTGTTTATGATGAATTCCTTCTCCAGAAGAAAGTGGACTTGGCAAAGCCCGGATGCTGCAACTAAAAATGAGATTGACTTCATAATGTCGACGAAGAAGCAAGTATTCAATGATATCTCTGAAATAATAATAATAATAATAAATTCAGATTTTTTATTTTTAGAAGCAGTATTATAGAGAAACCAACCAACCACAGACGTATTATAGTGAAACCAACCACAAACCAACCACCAAACCAACCACAGTCGTATTATAGTATTTTTATAAATGATATATTATTACAGTGAAACCAAAATCGAAATAGTCAAAAATAATTTTAAAATACAATGAAAGATCATAAACTTACATCAAAAACTGCCAATAAATAAAAATATGAAAATGACAATATTGTTATAAAAAAATGTTGACGAGATCAGCAGCTCGCCGTGCACGCCTACCACCTCCGGACTGTTAGCTCAGCTCCGGCAGTTGCATCGAGCTCGAGCGACGAGTATTTCTCTCCGACGCCACCACCTGCTTCCTGTGTCGACGGGAAGGCCGCCGGCCGCCGGACGGCTTAGGACCTAGAGGTCCTAACCGGCCTCTGATAGGGTCCCAGCTCCCGGCGGAAGTGTGCAGCGCATGAGATGGACAAGATCCATCAATAAACATGTCATGCGCTCATACTATGGGGCTACAGAGGGGGGAACCATTCTGATCGCGTACCGTGTTTGGATGCTCTCTTTTTCAGGTGCTTGAACCAGCTGTCAACGTTTCGCCACAACGACTGTCGGGTCAGGTGCGGGTCATTCAGGGTAATCATATTATGTTGGATGACACTGTACTCGATCGCCTGCGAAGTGAAATGCAGAGTAGCCATGTCATCGCCCCCCAGTTGCAGACTGCTGTAATACTCGTCGTTTCAGCCGATAGACGTCCACTGCTGGACATAGGCCTCCCCCAATTTTGGGAGGGTTTGCCATAATCGCCACGCTTGGCAGGCGGGTTGGCGATCGCAGTATGGTATGATGGTGGAATACATAGAGAACGCTGCTGCCCATTCTCCGGTACGATCCTTAGTCGCCTTTTACGACACCCACGGGAAGTAAGGGGTGGTGGTATTCTTTAAGTCCGGCACCACACAGACTCTGTCTGTCTGTAATACTACCGCAGTCTAATACAAGTCATGCTGACGAGGGGAGTAATGATAGGGCTACAAATGTAAGTACCCAGTGCAATGAGGAATTGAGGAGTGCTTTGGAGGATGCGATTCAGGAATATCACTTCATGTCGCCCGAACTTAGGCCACGCTTACCTCGTTTGCCCATGCATAACAAAAATAGGGCGCTGGTGGCGGTCCTGGATTCGCAGTTGTCAAAATATTTTGATACCTGCGAAGACTTCATCGATACTCATTCGATTCTGTACTGCGCGGCTGTAGCGGCATGTCGTGTAGCTCACGTCAAATTTGTCAATTTTTCTAGAGCTACACGACCGAAATCAGCCGTACCAGCTTGGCAGTGCAGGATTGAACGCCGTATTGTTGGAGCCAGGACGCTCATCGGCAAATTAATCTGCTTCAGGGAGGGCAATACTCGCCCTAGAGTGATGTGCTTTGTAAGGCGGGCGTTCTCGGGGACTGATATCAGTCCTCAAGACAATATGTCTTGTGTCACAGAGCGCATCGACTTCCTGAAGCAGAAAGTGTATGCATGGGCGAGCCGTATTCGTCGGTATAAGCGGCGAGTACAGCGATACACTCAGAATCGCACCTTCCAGAGCTATGAAAGGTGGGTTTATAGGGGCTTGGAACGTCCGGACCAAAGTGTGGCTGAGATGTGCCTACCAGATGATGATGCCATGTGTTCCTTCTGGCGCAGTATCTGGTCGGTGCCTGTCAGTCACACCGAAGGTGATTTGGCTCGGGAAGTCGAGCGAGCCTGCGATCCAATACCAGAAATGGGGGTATCACCATCTGCTCCCAAGATGTAGCTCGTGCAGTCCGTCCGTTGCCTAACTGGAAGTCTCTAGGACCGAACGGGCTACATAACTTTTGAATCAAAAGGTTTTCAAGGTCGCACGCTCGCTTGGCATCTCAGTTCCAGACTGCTTTGGAGTCTGGTTCGCTACCCCAGTTCCTAACGATAGGAATCACCCACCTGCTCCATAAATCAGGTAGCACCGCGAAACCCAAAAATTATAGGCCGATCACGTGTTTACCAACGGTCTATAAAATTCTTACATCCATTTTGAGAACTAAAATTAACAAACATATAGGCACCAACTCCATTATGTCTGCCTCTCAGAATGGATGCAGGAATGGGTCCCGCGGTACTAAGGAGCTACTCCTCATTGATATGGCCATTAGCCAACAGGATCGTCGTTTCCGAAAGGATCTGTCGACATGTTGGATAGATTATAAGAAGGCCTATGACTCGGTGCCACATACATGGCTCATGAGGGTGTTAAAGTTGTATAAAGTAGATACAACTCTGCTCACCTTCCTGATGCCATGTATGGGGCAATGGAGGACGGTCCTTCGCTATCCAGGATGTCGAAATATTCGGAGGAATAGCGAACCGATAACGATTGAGCGAGGCATATTTCAGGGTGATAGTTTGAGTCCACTTTGGTTCAGCTTAGCCTTGAATCCTCTAAGAACACTGCTGGAGGATTCAGGTCTAGGCTATCGGCTGAGGAGAGGTGGTCAGGTTATATCGCACCTCCTCTACATGGATGACCTAAAACTCTTTGCTCCCAACAATTTGCAATTGATGGAGCTACTGAAAGTAACTCAAACTTTCAGTAGCGCCATTAGGATGGAATTTGGTGTGGACAAATGTGCGGTCGTGCATGTAAAGCGAGGGGAGATTATGGTATCCGTGGGAAATCAACTCTCGGATTCCATAAACCTTAGAGCCCTCTCCACATCCGAAACCTATAAGTATTTGGGTATGTCGGAAGCATTAGGGATCAATGTTACTGACATGAAGCAATCGTTGAAGGAGCGCTTCTTTGGCCGGCTGAAAAAAGTACTTTATAGTCTTCTATCAGGCGAAAACAAGGTGCGCGCCGGTCGGGTCATGCCAGTTTTGATGTACTCTTTCGGCATACTCAAATGGACTCAGACCGAACTCGACGCCCTGGATAGGAGGGTCCGTATACTGCTGACTGCAAATCGAATGCATCACCCACGGTCATCGGTAATGAGGCTATGCAGCCTCAAAACGCTCCACAATCGCGAGATATGCAGTCTCAGGGAATATTTACTAGGGATGTATTTCGACGTGGGGATGCATCGAGATGTAGTCATAGTGGACAAGGGCCTCACCCCGCTCTCCTTGGCTAAAGAGAACTGGCGCAAACCAGTAGTGCTTGACACTAATGATCGCATGGAGGTATGGCAGAGTAAGGAGCTTCACGGACGCTTTTTCCGGGCCTTACATGTACCCGATGTGGATCTACTAGCGTCCGTAGCCTGGCTGCGTTTCAGTGACCTCTTTGGAGATGATAGAGGGGATTGGCGGCTTGAAGAAATAAATAACTCGTTGATTATTTAAACATTGTGTTTTATTGTAAAGAGTAAAAGCATATTTTTACATGACACCGTACATCAATCAGTCGGAATAATTACTTTTAATAAATTCAAACATATGTCATAGACGTTTGTTGATGGACAGCATCACGACTTCCAACACCTTCTCCTGATGTTCGCTCATGTTGCTGAGACACGCGTCTATACATGCATTAATCTTGCACAGTGTCTTTCGAACTTTACTTTTGACAGTGGTTTTGTCATTACGTCAGCTAACTGTATCTCTGTTGGACAGTAGCTGATATTTATCAGTCCGTTCACGAAGTGTTCGTGAATAAAATGGTATCGCACATCTATGTGCTTCGACCTTTTGTTGAAGGATCCAGATTTTACCAGTTGAATCGAACTTTGGTTATCAACGTGCAGATTTATTTTTATGTCCATATCAGTTGTTTCCTTCAACAGAGATTTCAGATGCAATGCCTCTTTGCAACAGTCTGCTGCGGCTATGTACTCGGCTTCGGTCGACGATAACGCCACTATAGGCTGTCTCTTAGACGCCCATGCGATTGGTCCATCGGCTATCATAAGCACGGAGCCAGAAGTGCTTCTTCGCGTCAATGGATCTCCAGCATAGTCAGAGTCGCTGAAAGCATCGATATTCTCTATCAATCTGTTTCGTTTGAACAAAATGCCTTTGTCTTTGGTTCCCACCAAATATTTGAATATTTTCTTCAGTTTATTAACATCTTCTCGGGTGGGATTTTCGACCTTCCTGCTAACTTGATTGACCGCTTGTGCGATGTCTGGTCTAGTTCTGGTAGACAGGTACAGTAAACTTCCCACTGCCTCCCTATAGGGATATTCCTTCTCCTGGGCAGTTTCCTGTACCGACTCTGAAACGCTACTTGCGGGCGTGTCACAAGGTTTGGCATTTATCATATTATATTTTTCCAGTACGTCATTTATATAAGATCTCTGAGTAAGGATTATTCCTTCCTTTGAGTTTCTTATTTCCATACCCAGATATGTACTTGGATTATGATTCGTTTTCATTTCAAATTTAGTTTCAAGTTTCTTTTTTAAAATAACTTCGATCTTTTGCTTGTCTTTTCCCATGACAAGTCCGTCATCGACAAGTAATCCGATTATTATTGACTTATCTTCGTTTGCGAAAACGCATCGATCGGTTTTTATCGTCTTGAAACCCAAATCAAACATCGCTTGGGTAAAAGTTTTGTTCCGTGTGAATGGAGCTTGTTTTAAGCCATACATCGACTTTTTCAGCCGGCAAACTACTTCAGTAGTATTGCTGTCAGTTTTATAGATAACAGGTAATTTCATGTAAACTTCATCAGTCAACTCTCCGTACAAGAATGCCGTCTTGACATCAAATGTCATGAAGTGGTAAGATTTGGATGCGGCAACGGCTAATAAAGTTTTTAAGGCAGATTGTCTTACGACTGGGCTATATATATCTTCAAAATCCAGGTTTCCTTTTTGCTCGCAGCCACGTACGACTAATCTGGCCTTGTACGTTCCGTCATCTTTAATCCGAAATACCCATTTGTTAGACAAAATTTTGTGTCCTTTGGCTTCTGACCTGTCAACTAGTACCCAGGTATTATTTCTCTGTAGTGAATCCATTTCAGACTGTATCGCCTTCTCCCAATTTTGTCTGTCGGTGCCCGTCACTGCATCTTTATATGTAACAAATGAACAGTCATAGTTATCATTACTTTTTGATGTAAACATTGTCACACAACGACTTAGCTCGTAGTCTTTGATCCATGCTGGTGGTCTCACTTCTCTTTGTGGTCTGCCACTTGAGGAAGGTGGGTCACATGGATCTTGACTGAAGCTAGAAGAAGGAAGATTAGTAGGTTCCTGAAAAAGTAAGTTATTATTAATTTTGTTTTTAATTTCAGGTACTTCAATCTCAATTAATTCTGTTTCTGCTTCTTGAGTAAGTTCTTCGTTTTTCTCAGCAGTAGTATCGCCATAATGCATCTTTTCGATTACTTTTACGTCTCTGCTGATAACAACATTAATCTTTTCCGGTAGGTAGATTCTAAAACCTTTGGCTTTATTTGCATATCCCAAAAATACTCCTTCTGTCGCTTTGGCTAAGAATTTTCCTTTTCGGTTCTTGTTTATTACAAATGCTCAGTTTCCGAACACGTGTAGATGGTTTGCCGATGGTGTTCTTCCTACCCACTTCTCGTATGGGGAGTTTTCCTTTAAGAGCTTTTGCAGGACTTCTATTTATCAAATAGTTTGCAGTATTCACTGCTTCTGCCCATAGATTTGCAGGAATGTTAGAATCTATCATCAGACATCTTGCTTTATCCATCAGCGATCGATTTTTCCTTTCACTCATGCCATTTTGCTGAGGTGTATAGGGTGCAGAGAGTCTTCGGCTTATACCGTTATCTTTCAGAAATTTGTCAAACGCTTTCGACCTATATTCGCCTCCATTGTCAGACTGAAGGTTTTGAATTTTCTTCTTATGAAACAGTTCAACATAGTTTTTTATACTCCTTGAATTTTTCGATTACTTCGCTCTTTTGTTTTAAGAAGTAAACACAGCAGTATCTTGAATAGTCGTCAATAAATGTAACGAAATACTTTGATCCGGCCATCGATTCATGCTTAAAAGGGCCACATACGTCACTGTGAATTATTTGCACTTCGGTAGAGATTATTTGTTCATGGCTTTGGAATGGTAGAGTGGTAAATTTACCCTTGATACAAGTCTCACAGGTACCCAAAGTTTTTTCTTTAAAGTCGAGTCCTCGCATCATTTTATTTTTAACCATTTCCTTTAGGTCTCTTTCATTGACATGACCTAACTTCTTGTGCCATTTCATAATTTCGCTTTCAGTATTTGTCGTTAAATTTGCTGTCTCTTCCGGTTCATCGAATTCAATGAAGTATAGTCCATTTCTTCTTCTAGTTTTTAAGCTAACTCATCCGTCTTTTAAGAAACTGGCTTGTTCCTTTTCAAATAAAACTTTAAAGCCATGATCTGTAATTTTGCTTACTGACGTCAAGTCGTTTGACAAATCAGGTACATATAATGTGTCAGCTTTTCCTTTCCCTTTAACTTCGGTCGTATGCTTCTCTGAAGCTAGTCTTAGAGTTTCAGATGCAGGGATTAAGTTACAAAGTATACTTTTGTCACTCGTCATATGTGACGTACAGCCACTATCCAGACACCATAAATTACTTTTAGTTTTCAACGTTACTGTTGTTAAACAGATATTATGCGTCTCTTCTTGACCTTTAGTTTTATTAGGGTTATTGGGTCTCTTTCTTTTAAACCAAAAGCTTTAAATTTCTCACCCACGCTTTCTGCTGCATTTTAGAAAGAACGTAAAGGGCATGCCTTTACAGTATTTCTTCTTATGGAGTTAAGGTTTTAACATACGAACCCCCACGCTGTTCTCAAAGCTTATAAGGATCCTAAAATTAAACCAACAGAAGATCTCTGGGGAATGTCTTAAATCTATCATCGAAACGATTGCACCCTATTTAACTTTCATATTTAACACCAGTACAGACCAAGGAGTCTTTAAACACAGTAAAGTAGTTCTTGTGTTCAAATCCAGTAATAGCCCAGCAATTATAGGCTTGTGACAATTCTGCCAATTCTCAGTAAGGTATCTAATCAGTAAAATTTTATCTTTCACTAGCTGCGCCCCGCGGTTTCACCCGCGTAAATGTTGATCCCGTGGGAATATCGGGATAAAAAGTAGCCTATATGTTAATCCAGGGTGCCAACTACCACCATACAAAATTTCATCAAAATTGGTCCAGCCGTTTGAGCGTGAAGAATTAACAAACATATAAACACACACACACTCACAAACTTTCGCCTTTATAATATTAGTGTGATGAACAACAGTACGGTTTCACCACTGACGCCGGTGTCACCGGTTCGATTGCGTAAACCATGAGACACTTCTGCTGAAATTAGAGCACTATGGTATAAAAATGTGGCTCTTGATTTAGCAGCACGCGTAGCATGAGCACCGGTTTGTCGACAGAAGAGTAGACAAAGATGACGTTCCGTGTAGACAGTACGACGGCAGCAAAGTAGAAAGAGTCAACTGCACTTTTTACGAAATTCACTGTTTTACTTAATTTGACTCAGAATTCTTTGTTTTGTCATACATTTTTTTTTTTTGTTTTTGATTCTTAATTTTTACTGATATTAAGTCACATAATAAGGAGGGGTCCGTGGCCAAATAATAACAGCCGCACAAGTTGATTGATCAGGTTAAGCTACGCTTGCCGCGGTTGGTCCGTGGATGGGTGACCATCTTTACATACCGAGACCCCTCCGTGCCTCGGAAAGCACGTTAAGCCATTGGTCCCGCCTGTCATTCGTGGATCTTTGACAGTGGAATTTTGGGAGTTTTGTTTTTTTTGTGGGATTTTGTAGATAACCGTATATACTTTGTGGCCGTCGAGTAGAAAGTTTTCTACCGTCTTTAGCGATTACAAAATCCCTTAGACAACTGACAGTTGTCAGTGTGATTTTGACATTTGGGATAGAAAACTTTCTTCTGAAATAGTCTACATAAAAAAGAACCTAGACAAAGATCGTTAGAAACTAAAGACAAAATGACAGATAGTAGAAAGATTTCTAGGCGGTATGTCAAAAATGAAGAAAAGAAATGTCACTTTGTATAGAAAGCAATCTGTCTTCTCTTCGTAGAGATAGAAGTGTTTATGCTACGCGTGCTGAAAGATAGAAAGGCTAAAGTTCAAGTAAACGGCGTAAACTCATAAGGGTCTGAAATGGCAATGGGCGTTCCTCAAGGTTCGATATTGGGTCTGTTTCTCTTTTCAGTCTTCATTAATGATTTACTGGGCGCTCTTCGTGATACCATTCATTCATAACTTACGAGTTCTTTGGCATAAAATAGTCCATTTAGTTATGTAAACAAGTTGGATAATAAGAGAAATACCGATTAAGAGTCATTTATTTTTGTGAAATACATAGATACTTATTTTGTAGCTTTATGTTTTTTAATAATTCTACTTAAACAGTGCACAATGCTAGGTGTAGAATTATATTTTAACATATAAATATTCATTTTACCTGTTTAGAGATTTGATTGGCGCATCATATTGAAGAACGAATAAGCAGATGACATTTTCTGGAGAAAAAAAAATGATATTGTTTTATTTATGTACTTATAGGTATTTTGGAGACATGTTTGTTTTCTTTAACTTACTTGGGAAAATGTCTCAAGAGAAATATCTTTAAAACCAGGAGCCTGAAGTGGCAAAGGTCGTAACGAGCGTTGCATTATAAGGACCATGTAAGGACGTATCACGGGGCCTGCATTCCAGAAAGGTATGCTCCAACACGCATCACAAACAGATTTTACCTGAAAATGTAAATTGCGGGTAGTTGTAACCCACGGGATATTCAGAAAAGCTTTTCGTGTTTCTCTTTTTAAATTTGTTTCTCTCTGTTTGTCTTTGGGTGAATCAATGTTAATTTCTCATACGTACCTTAATGGAAAGATAGGTGCACATAAAACTTGGTACGAAATGCAGTATAAAGGTAGCAACACAAAGTAGCAGAAGTATAACTTGAAACTCGCCTTGGTGCAATTTCTAAAGGAAATAAATGATTTCCATGAACATCCTGTATGTTTATTAAAAATAACGATAATCAATTCTTGGTAGAATATTAAAGTACCTCTGCAGTACAGTAAGCAGTCAAACACACCACAGGTCCACAAATTGTTTGTTCGAACAACAATAATTTCTTGAAGACAATCGCATAATCTTCGATTAGGCTAAAATAAATAACGAAAATAAAAAAATATAATACAAATCCAATAACTTTTGTTTTGAGTTAGGCAGTCGATGCCTTTTACCTGAATATAGATTGATGGTGAATCACAATGTCTCTCATTCGAGTCTCAATCAAATTAGAGTAATATTCACTTTCTTCTTTTTTGGTGGTTGGATGTACGTCCACCAGAAGATTTTGGAGACTCCATGTTATAATATCAACTTTCGAGGTTATTTGCCTTATCCATACTATTTGTGTTTGAAACATAACTGAAATATAACAGTAATATCTATATAATATATAAAAGAAAGTCGTGTTAGTTACATTATTTATGACTCAAGAACGGCTGAACCGATTTGGCTGAAAATTGGTGGGGAGGTAGTAGTATATAGGTACTATAGTAGTATAGGAGTAGGTTAGGAGTAGGGTAGGATTAGAGTAGGAGTAGGGTAGGGATAGGGTAGTGTAACGCGAACGAAGTAGCGCCGGGCAGCTAGAAGTAATTTATATGGCAAAACAACGTTTGCCAGGTCAGCTAGTTTGTTATAAATAGGAAAATAAAACATATACAGAAATGCACAATTGCGTTTACATCCGATTTTCTAATTGAACCTATTATTAAAAGAACACTACTCACAGGTATAATTATAGGCGTAAAGCAGGACAGTAATATTAGCAAACATGAAAGCTATCTCATAGATCGGTGATTTGCTAAAATCAACGTTAGACATCCAATATGGAAACAAAAGAGGTCTGATCCCTCCTGAATCGGCATCATTAGTAGCCAGAAAGTAAAAGAGCGAAATATAAGCGAATATGTTCATCCCAATTGGAATACTAGCATTGAATATGCACGTGAATATACAGATCTTCCATGTTTTTAGCTGTTCCTCAAAATACCGTGCTCTGTAACAAACACAAAAAATAGAATAGTTTAATTACCTACAAACAATTGCAACAATTAAAACTGATGAAGAAATATCTGAAGTAAATCCGCCAACTGTAGACTACCTATATCTGAATAGATATCACGAAAACAAAGCGAAAATAAAGAATACCTAAATACTAACCGGTATTTTTCTCCCACAGTACAAATATAATGAAAATCTTCTTTCAATGCTCGCAACAAGTTGCGAAACTGCGGTATATTTCTTCTTGTACAGGAGAGTATTAGCAACTTATAGCTTAGTACTAAAGTATAAGTTCCAGCCTCCGTCATATGTGGTATATCTAAGGTCTCCAGACCATGACAGAAGGATGTTAATGTGAGTAATGTAGCTATGAGCCCAATAATGAAGAGGATAGCATTTTGATTGAAGTACCTGGAAAGCATCATAATAATTATTGTCATTTGACCAGTCATTTTCAGATCAGCATCAACGATACAGATGCCCTTTAGCAATAGCACATATTTAAATGATGTCTACAAATGATTAGATCAGGAATGAGGGATTCGTGCTTTCCGTGCGGAAAATTTTGAAAATGTATGCGAGTGTCTTTAAACTAGAAGAGAATATAGTCATCTGCCGAGCTTTTTCCCAACTATGTTGAAGTCGGCTTCCAGTCTAACCGGATGCAGCTGAATACCAATATTTTACATGGAGTGACTGCCTATCTGACCTTCACAACCCAGTTACTGGGTAATACGATACCCCTTGGTAAGACTGGTTGTCAGGCTTTCAGGCTACTGACGACCCGTTACGACTGTCGAAGATCCACATGTGCTTTCTGAGGCACGGTGGGGTCTCGGTATGTAAAGATGGTCACCCATCCACAGACCAACCGCGGCAAGCGTAGCTTAACCTGATCAATCGACCTGTGCGGCTGTTATTATTTAGCCACGAGGCCCTCAAAAGTAAGTTAAAGTAGAACCTAACAACCAATGGACAAATCACATAAAATATAGATTTTTACGGCAAAAAAGGGGTTAATACCAAGATGACACCTGATAAAGAAGGTCCCCAAAAAAGTAAATCTTGTTACTCTAAACTTACGATGGTGGATCCTCGTTTCCGAGATCTGCAACTTTAAAAGCGACCAATACTCTGTAGAATATCTGATGAAACTCAAAAGGATCGACATTGCCTGTAGATAAATCTAAATGATCTTTGTTGTAAAATGACTTGAATTTTTCGAACATGGTTACTGTTTGGTTCTAGGAAACATGAATGAATGACGTCGTATGAATAAAAATCTGATAAGTTATTAATGTCCTATTCTGAATTAAAGATATAGTTTTTATTGCTATTGCCTTATGAAATGCTATCAGTACTTTAGGGTTCTATCACATATATTCCTACGTCTTTATTTTGTATAATTTCTTTCTTTCACGGACTGAACAGGACTTAAATTATCGTATTACTGGAGAATCGTGTTTATTACTAAAGTAGAAGGAGAAAGCCCCGAGTGGAGACCGCATTTCGGCAAGCGTAGCTTGAGACGCCCCCCAGCTAGATGGACAGATGATCTTAAGAAGGTAGCTGGGACAGACTGGACGCGGAAGGCAGAGGACGTGAAGTTGTGGCGCAGGCTGGGAGAGGCCTTCGTCCAGCAGTGCACTGCGACAGCCTGAGTTCATTAATACGGAAAGAGACTAAATTGAGGATTCGATACCATAATAGTGGAAACTTCAAGATTTATCTAGAACGTTCTAGATAGCAACTTTTCCATCACTTTCTTTATAATAGAAATGTAAAACACGAATGCAACACCTTCGATGATAGTTGAATTAAGTAAAAAATATCTTGTCTTTTATTATGTGCCTGATGTTTTCTGACCAGTAATTCCGAGACCTAAATAACCCAGCATTAGGCTGTATTATCGCTCGAGGCAATTCGGTTCGCTAAGTGATTGTGAAAAAGCCCACTTTGTACCGTTTTATGTTATGATGAAATAATTAAAATCTGGATACGTTAACGAAAATGGCAAATGGAAATACTAAATGAGGCTTAAAATAAGGTGAAACTTTTGACTCAATGATTGAGCCGAAGTTTAGGTCGGACGTTGACGTTAGACCTAAAGTTCGGCGGAATTGGGTATAGATAGAGTTGACTATACCCAAAAATTCCAGGTGCTCGGTATCTGGTACAGATGTACCTCGGAGAGACAGAGATAATTGAAACTAGCTCCTTTTGTGTTTTCTGGGCGTTGAATTTCATCAGACTGATAGGTATTTTCAGTTTTTTTACGTACGAGTATTTTGTCTGTAAACTAAAAATTAAAACAATTTTACAGCAGATGCTACTGATAGATCTGTAATACCGATCAGTGGAAAATAACAAAATTTTTAGTGTTGGTCTTTGTTTCTTAAAATAATCTTTATTATGTACACCGTGAACATTACAGATAAGTAGAAATTTAAGTGCCTTTACGATGTTAAACATTGGTTTCAAATATGTAGTTAATTACTGCTTTTATAATTCGTCTCTATAATTAGGTCATTCTTTAACACCTAAAAATGTTTGTGTGACAATAAAAATGACTAGAAATGTCTTCATTTATAGCCTGACATTTTCTGGGCTATCATTCTAATGGCCAATTATGGCAGAGCATTTAGCTGCATCGCTTCAAGAATCTACGAAGTGGCTAGTAAAAAGCACCATTGGCTACGATAAAACTGCTATCAAATGGGAGATGACTAGTGTTTGAAGATTGTTGCTAATATTTGAGGAAATTAAATGATAAAATATAATGGGTAAGATCTCTTTGGAATGTAGACGAGTAAAGACGTAGACGTTGAAGAGTGGAGGAAGATCAAAGAAACGATGGATGGACTCTGTGAAGGATGATATGGCTAGAAAGGGGTTGAATACCGAGATGACGACTATTTTACTACCACACTACGTGCGCACTCAGTTAAATTAACCTTGCACTGTATAATTTACTTTTAATTAAATTTACCTTTTTGTGTTTAGCTTCAACTACTTGAGAACGCTGTAAGAATCTAGTAATTATGTAAACTGGAAGGGAACTGTCTCCTGAGATACAGGCCCAAGTGCCCACTTAGTATTTCGAGACATCGCCAAGCGGTTAGTCGACTCTTCACATGACCAGAGGGCTGGCCTATTTCTTGGCCAAAGAATTAGCATTGCCATTCAACGTGGCAATGCTGCTAGCCTTTTGGGCACTGTTCCGGTTGACAGCGATGCGGACGAATTTTTTGATGCCCTATGATTGTTTTACTTATTTTGTTATATAAATGTACGTATTAGGTATTATTATTATTTTAAATATTAGCATACCTAGATTATGTAAAAACATTTTTTTTTAATCTTGAAAATTACTGAATCGATTTTAATGAAACTTGCACTGTTCCCTAAGTTGAAGTAAATGTAAGCCAATAAAATAAATGGTCACGATCTGATTAATAGTTGCGGAGAAATGCGTGGACAAACATACACACATTCATACATACGTACATACATACATACCTACATTCATCTATAAAATTTTGTATATTTGTTTGGAATCCCTAATAGATTGTCATAATTATGTGAATATAACGCAGTTCCAATAATATTACATACATACGTTCCGAATTGATAACCTCCTTTATTTTGAAATCGGTAAAAAATATTCGTCAATCTGAGACTTTAATAAATCTCTACACTATTGTTATTAGTCACAATTTTCACATTTTATTCATTCTTTCTTTACATTGCTGGGCCATTTCGGCGGCTATAACGTTAATATTCTCACCGTGATTTAATATTCTACTGACGATAGCAGTAGGTATGTTGTAACTTGTAACTAGATAAACGAAGAATGCTGCTGCCCTTGGCCTTGACATAGCTACTGACCTTTTAACACCCTAGGTGTGGGTGTACCGAGGCTAGAGGCATAATTTATGAATTTCGATAACAGCTGATCTATTTTGTAAAAAACTCACAATGATAATTTTGGTGAAGTGAGCCTCTTATACCCCGCACTGGGTTGCGACAGTCGCTCTTTCCATGCCGCCATGAGATCGCGCCGGAGATCCGTCCGCTCCGCAGCGATTTGCCGCGGAGCGGAGTTTCCCCCCGGCGTAGTGCCTCCGCGCGCCACTCATACAGGCGCGCGAGGACTATCGCCTCCAGATCCCATGGCGGCAGTCCGGCAAGGAGGTTTGCCGCCTCGCCCGAGATCGTACGGTAGCCCCGGATAAGCCTTACGGCTACCACCTTAGTCTCAATCCCTAGCACCAGATGGAATGACAGCTCACTTCGAGTTCAATTCTCCTAAGTTTTCACGGTGAAATTTTTACAGAATAGAACGGCTGATCTTGTCTAAACATGGTAAGTATAGGTAAGTATTTAGTCGAAATAAACTCATATTTTTGTGCAAAGTTTAAATAAAATCAATATAAGGCACTGCTTCTATGAGTGGCTGTAACTCGCTTCCGCTAAATGTTTTCATGGTAGCGCGTCACAGTCGTCTGTAGAATATACTCTTCAATTCTCAGAATAACACGGATATTGAATAAGGTTTAAAACAGTATAACGATGATATTGTGCCGCCAGACTTAAAGAATAACACCACCCTACTTCCCCTGGATGATTATGTCGATAGCTTCAGGTATTTCTTCAACCATCCCTTGACAGTATAATTGCAAATCATCTGCACACAGATAATAATGCACACTGAAGTCCGGAAGTTATAAGAGTCGGATTCGCGCACCGAAGGTTTCGTACCATCATGTTTTTAGTTTTTTTTTTCATCGGCCAGGCCTATATTCGTGAGAGAATTTTAACACTGTGCACTGCGGTGTAGAATATCGCAGTTTTATGTCATCGCCATCTCTTGACCGATAATGGAATTAATGTAAATTTTGTTGATAATTTCTGAAATAGTGTGCTATTTAGAGACTTCGTTTTATTTTTCCTGTAATCTTTACATAAACTGCTATATCATAGAATTATTTCAGATTTTTCTCTTTGCAAACTTCAGAGATAAGGGAGGACCGGTATTTTTTTTTAATTTTTCATCGAAAGTCGAAAACTATGCGGCCAAAAAAAAAAGGAAAAATGTTTGAGAATGTGCAAACTGCGATTTTTCATATGATACTCCACATGCTCTAGTAGCCTTTTTTTTTGGGAGGGTAATCATCAAATGACTCCTCCCGCTCTGGGTGGAGGGAGTGTCACTCTTACTGACTAAAACCCACCCGTGTTCCTTCCTTAGCCCGTTATGTTCCGGGCCAGCGGTAACCCTTTCGGACTTCGGCCCTAAGGGCTCCTCAATGCTGACATCTCTTTGAGGCGCGCGTGGAACACGTACGCGCCGTCCGGCACGTGCCTGGTCCTGATCGGACGGTGAGCTACCCATTACTCTCCGCCCGCAGGCCCGCGCCTACTACGGTGGCCGGGAGTCGTTACGTGGCTCCCGACGCCGGGGGCGTCCCCGCGGCGGCTGAGACGGGAAGCTCTCTCCCTGAACCGTCCCGCCACCTCGTTCGCTAGCATGACTGCTTCGCAGAAGGAGGTGACTGGCTCCCACTCCCTCTCGCCCCGGAACATGGCTTGCACCAGGGCCGGACGCGAGAGGTCGCCGCCGCTGCCGATCGCCTCTACGAGGACACTGCGGTGCTCCGTCCAAATGGGGCACTTTTATATCATCACACTGACATAAAAGTACAATGGATGTCAGATTTATGTTGCATTAAAAGTTCAATCATTCGATTACCGTTCATTCAAAACTGTAACAATCTGATAACAATGTTACTATTATTTTACGAAGCATCTTTTCTAAAATGTAACCACTTTTATGTTTCTTAACTTCCTCACCTTTTGTCGAGGTGTCAAAACTAGGTAGACACAGCTACCATATTTGTTACCTGTGTAGTAATATAAATAAATCACAGTTTCTACACTACGACTGAAATGGTTGTATGGGTAGCCATTGTGGTTTATGTTATGATCTCTCCCGAGGCAATGGAATGTATCCCCTCTTACCTTCAGAAACGACAGCAGTCCGTTCATGTTGGGGATTCTTCATCACGCTGGTGTGATTTGGAAACTACCGGTCCTCAAGGTGGTATTCTTTCCCCTCTTGTTTTAATTTTTTTGGGTTCCGTGCCAAAATGGTAAAACGGAACCCTTATGGTGAGACTCAGTGTCTGTCTGTCTGTCTGACTGTCTGTCTGACTGTCTGTCTGTCTATCTGTCACAGCTGGATATCTCAAGAATATCTATCTCAGAATAAATATAAATATCTCAAGATATCTTAAGTTGGATATCTACTGCTGTTGCTGCTGGATAACTTGAAATTTGGAACATTTTTAGATGACGTTTGCCCAACTATTTTGCAAATAAGAAAGAAATAAAAATATATGTATATTTTTTGCAACAGGGACTGAAACGGGGTCTGAAAAATTCGAAGTGAGGCTACTAGAGCATGACGGGGCCGGATCTTGCGGACAGCCAGTTTGGCTTGTTTTTTAAATTTTGTGACATACTCTATATAGTTAAATTGTTGGCATTGGTTGAAACTCCGTACAAGCTTGTTCCCGCAAGTTATGGAATGAAACTTCTATGTCAATCTTGCTAACATCTTGAACGCAGGTATGATTTTTTGACTTAATAAGTTGATTGCGGTTCTGAAAAACGTAGGCTACTAGCAGTCGGGACCCATATCTACATACATATACCTACATAATACTCAGGCATTGAGATGGACATGAGTTTGGCAATAAAGTGATCAACGTGTGCCCAAGGATCTTGAACGTACTTCGAACTAAATAACAGAATTAACTCCTTGAGGTAACAACAGTTTGCTCACGTGAATCGTCACAGATCCCAAGCATCGCATTCTTTTGAACTACCGCAAAGCCAAAATTCGTTTCCATTTGTGTACCTACGTTTTGTTATTACAAAATTAATACCCATTATACAGAGCGTTAGGTTAAACGAGGGGCATACTGAGCGGGGTGGACTGTATGTTGAAATTCAAACTTCGGGTTTCTTGTTTCTTGATTTATTTTCTTGATGTTCCCAGGGTGGCTTGCTGCTGTTGAGTGGTGGGCGAGTATCTGTCGAATGCCCCAAAATTAACGTCGGAGAAATCGCGACGTCCCCGTAAGGGGGCGTGGCGGGCGGTACCGGGGCTATGCCCCCCGGCCGCGGAGGCAACACGTTGGCCTGTTAAAACAGGCCCCTCATTGTGGTGGCGACACGGCCAGCAGATTGTTGGGCGCGCGTGAGTAACGCGCGCCCATGTGTGTGGTTGCATATTGTGTCTCTGTAGGCGCGCCGCGACGCTGTTATGCAGCGCCGCTTTCTTCACGACACCTTGGCGGTCAGTCCCCGCCAGGTGAGACCCCCAGTTACCTGGGAGAGGCCCGGCGGAGGACGACCAGCGACAAAGGTGCCGACTCGACGCTCCTACAGAGTATAGGTGAGTTGCTCCCGCCCGCCCCGCTTCCAGAGCTAGCCGGTTACGGTCCGGGCTAAGGAGCAGTCGTGTGTGTGTGGGCGGTATTGTACTGTGTAACACCGCCCAGTGTCTACGCGTATCGCGTCCCGCGTTCGCGTACGCGTGTGAGTATTAGCGTCTGTTTAGTAGTGAGTGTCTGAGTTCGCCGCACGACGCGCCTATATTAACCTAGCACGCGCCGCGCGACGAGCGTATGTACTTTGTAGAGTTCAGTTGAGTCGGGTGAGCCGCGTGTAACCTGGGTGCGGCTCACTCGAGGCGTCAGTCCGGTGCGATGGGGTCGTCGTCCGCTACCAGGTCGCGGGGCAGGGGTCTCGCGTCAGGGGGGCGCGCGTGCCAGGGCGCGATGTCCTGGACATGGGGCCAGGCAGATGCGTCGGCACGCGCGAACATTCCCGTCGCGAGGCGCCGCACAAACTCATCCAGGCTCTCAATCCCGAGATCCCTCCGGATGACATCGTTCCTCACGAAACGAGGCGCGCCTACTATGGTCCGCAGCGCAAGACTTTCCTGCGCGCGGAGTAGCTTTCGGCTCGGCTCGCTCGTGAGGGCGAACCATGCCGGAGCGGCGTACGTCATGATTGGGCGTACGTACAACTTGTACACACCCAATTTGACGCGCGCCGGGATGCGGGACGAGAGCACTGGTTTGAGCAGGGTGCGGGCGACCCTACCCCGTGCGGCGACCGAGCGGACGTGTGGCCCCATCGTGAGCCGACGATCGATGGTGACCCCTAGGTACTTGACCCGGGGCGACCACGCGATGTCGGCTCCTTGTAGCTTCAAGGGTGGTGGGAGGGGCGCGGACCCGGTGATCAGCGCCTGCGTCTTACCCACGTTCACCGACAGCCGCCATTTCGACAGCCACTCGGGAAGCAAGTCGAGCGCGTGCTGCATCTTGACCGCCGCGTACTTCGCATTAAGCGATGAAGTAATGTACGCGGCGTCGTCTGCGTACAGCGCGAGCATTGCGTCCGGAGTGGTGGGGATGTCGTCGGTGTAACGCGAGTAACACGCTGGCGAGACGCAGCTGCCCTGCGGTACACCCGCGAGCACCGGGCGGGCGCTAGACAGCGCCCCATCGACCACCACCCTGAAAGTCCTGTTGGAGAGAAAAGTAGAGACCACCTTTACAACGCGACGGGGCGCGCCGGATGTGGCCATCTTGTAGATGAGGCCCTCATGCCACACACGGTCGAAGGCCTTCTCCATGTCGAGGAGTACTGCCACCGAGTATTCCTTCTTATTTAGCGCGGCTGCGAGGTGGTGCAGTACCCTCGACAGCTGGAGCGTCGTGCTATGCTCCGCCCGAAACCCAAACTGCTCCGGGCGCGGCGTGATGTGGGGCTGGAGATGTCGCAGCAGGAGTGCTTCGAACACCTTGGAGACTGTCGGCAGCAGAGTGATCGGCCGATAGCTCTCCGGCTTCAATATGTTTTTCCCCGCCTTGGGCAGCATAATGACGCGCCCCTCCTTCCACGAAGCGGGGAAAGCCCCCGTGCGCAGTATCGCCGTGAACAGGCGCGCCAGCGCCGCTACCATACGGTACGGCAGGTGGCGCAGCACTGTGTTGGTGATACCGTCAGCACCGGGGGCCTTCCTGGGCTTCGTCTTAAGGATGGCGCGTCTGACTGCGCCCGGCGAGAAAAATATCGGGCTTTCCTCGGGAGCTATCGGCGTGGCGAATTAGTCTCCTAGGTGTTGCTCGACCGCTGCGACATGTTCGGTGTCACTGGTCGGGTTTGGGCGGAACTGACGCTCCAGGTGCTCGGCGAAGACCTCCGCCCGGTCCTCCGCTGCGTACTTAAGCGCCCCGTCGCTATTGAGCAGAGGGCGCACCGGGGCTGGGGTACTCGTGAGTTGGCCGCAAAGTCTGTGTAGTGACGGCCAACTATCCGCCGCAGAGTCAATCCTATCCTCCCAGCCCTCGGCGGTGTGCGCCTGGAGCTCGGCCTTGATCTTCTCCGCGAGACGGTTCAGCTGTGTCTTCAGCGTTGGGCATCTCAGCTGTTGCCACTGTTTGCGAAGGCGCCTCTTCTCGGCGATCATCGCATTGATGCGCGCCGGCAGGGGCGGCAATTGCCCTCTCCCCTGCGGCTGCATGCTCGTCGCCGCTTGCAAGGCGCTCTGGATGCAAACAGTGACGTCACACGCTATCTCGTCCACGTCCGCGGAGGTGACGATAGGCCGAGTCGGCGTGGTGGTCTCTACTTTCTCTGCGAACTGAGTCCAGTCCGTGCGTCGACGTGGCGCTATGGGCTTCAGTCGGGTCGGCATCCCCGATAAGACGACGAGTACGGGTTGGTGGTCCGATTGTAGCTCGTCGTCTATCACTTGCTGCGTGATCTGGCGGTGTAGCCCTCGGTGGACTACGATGTCCAGAACGTCCGGCATGTACTGCCTGGCGTCCGGGTAGTGGGTGGGCGTCTCCGGGCCGGACACCGTATAGCCGAAGGCTTCCGCGTCCGCGAAGAGTCGTCTCCCCTCGGTATTCGTGTGGCACGAGTTCCACGCCGGGTGCTTACAATTGAAGTCGCCGGCGAGGATGGTGGCGCGTGAGGTGCTACCAAGCAGGGCCCGCAGCTCGGAATGGTCCAAGCGAGCCGCGGGCGGCTTGTAGCACGCGTAGATGTTGATATCCTCGCCGGCTACGTGTAACTGCACACCCAGCGCGTAAAACGTGCTGAGCGACGGCAAGGGGAGTTCTTGATGGACGACCCTTCGCCTCACAAGTACCGCCAGACCACGGTACGTTGAATGAGCCGACCGTTCGTCCTTCCTATAAGCGAGGTACCCCGGGAACCTGATCTTGTCCTCGGGTCCCAGGAGCGTCTCGCTTATTAGCGCCACGTCGATGTTCTGTTCCCGAAGGAGGTGGCGGAGGGGGGCGACCTTATCCCGTAGGCCGCGGGCATTCCAATGAATCACCCTCAACGATCTATCCATGGTACAGTGTCAGTAACATGGCTAGACCGTCGAGGATGACGGTCTCAACATTTTGTCCCTGCCTAATCGCTTTGATTAAGTCCATTAATAATTTAATGGCGCAGGCTGTAAATTCCTTTTTTGTTGCTCCCGCCGCTGCGCTGGTGGCGCCAGCGCCGGCACTCGCAGCTTTCTTGATTTCGCGAAGTTCCCTTTTTTCCCGCTGCGTAGTGCCGGCGCTAGCGGTAGGTACCTCGGTGCTGGAAGATTTAATTGTTACAGCCTGCGCCCCGCTTTCGGCAGGGACGGCCGTAGGGATATCTTCCTGTGTCGCGGAGGGGGGGGGTTTGGGTTTCTTCCCCTTCCTCTTCCCCCCGCGCCTCTTCTTCCTCCGCCCGGAGGAGGTGGCTTGGGTTCTCTCAGTGGGCCCGTTGGCCGCCGCCATCAGCGTCGTGCCTTGGGCCTCTTCTGTCGGCGTCTCTTGCGGCCTTTCTGTGGCCGCATTTGGCTGGCGCGCAGTGGCCGTGATGGCAGCGGTCCCCGCTCGCTTATTCCTAATTTCTTTCTGGAATACGGGGCATTTTATGTTGCACGCGGGATGCGGGCCACCGCAATTTATACAGGTGGCCGGCTCCTCCCGCGGGCGCGGACAATCACGCGCCGCGTGTTCGCCCCCGCATCGCACGCAAGCGAGCGGGCGGTAGCACAGGTGCGAGCTGTGTCTGAAGCGTTGGCACCTGTGACACTGTGCGGGCCCGCGTTTTCCACGCCAAGCCTCAATTTTGACACCACGCATATACATAAATATGGTGGTGTCGAATATGGCCCGGACGTCTGGCGTCTTCTTTAGAATTGCGTGAAATACGCAGCCGGGTCTTCCTGCCGCCCCCTTTATGTGGCGGACGTACTCCGGCTGGTATCCCAGCGTCCGGAGCTCCTCCTCTATCTCCTTCGGGTCTGTATCCGCCGGGAGTCCTCTTATGGCCACCTTCAAGTTCTTGTCCGCTGGCAGCGAGTACGCGAACCAGGAGACGCCACTGTCCTTCTCCAGGCCCGTCAAGTACCGCTGGACCAGCCGGTACTCCTCTTCGCTGTCTGGGGTGAAGCGGACTCCACCCCCGTATGGACGAGCGTTAGGAGGCCGGCCCAGTTTGGCACTGATGGCCCGGAAGTGCGTCGCCCAGTTAGGCAGCTTCTCAACCACCAGCGGAGGGTAGCGCAGCTTCTTCTTCTTAGTCCCCGGTTGCTGCTGTGAGGCAGCGCCGGGGGCGGTGGCAGAGGGGGGTGGTGCATCAGTAGATGCGGCAGAGGCAGGGGGAGGTATATGAGTACTCACCCCTGAAGTCGATGGTGTTGGTGGCGGCGACGGTGATGGCGAGCGCGGCGGTGTGCGGCGCGCCACTGCGGCAAAGGTGGGCGACGGAGGGGCACCCCGACCCCGCGGCGCGCTTTCGCGCTGTGGCCGCGGCGGGTCAAGGCAGTACCTCTTCGCCACTTCCTCCGCCGCAGTCTCGCCGGAGCTCCTCCTGCGTCGCTGGGGTCTGGGCTCGCGATCGAACCCCCCCCGCGACGGTGTTGGAGACGCAGGTGACGCAGCCGGCGACATCGCCGCGGCGTACGTTTCTCCCACGGTGGGCCGCGTGCCGGATCGCGGGGTCGTGTCTCGCGACACGTCTGAGCGACCGGACGCGGCCGAGCCCACCGATGCGAGCGACATACTCGACCCCGCGTTCGACGAGCATGCCGAAAGCAGGGCGGGCGAGTCGTACGCCGCGGACCTAGGTGGTGCCGGTGATTGGGGTACCTGGGTTGTCCTGGTGGTGTGTGCCGGGCGGGTAGATGGTCCAGCACTCGCTGGCCGCTCCTGCTCCGCTGTCGCCGGTCCCGCCAGCGAGAAGCGGGGACCGGATGTGGCGGTGCGCGAAGCTGGCACAGCTTGGGGTGTCTCCGTGGCGGGCGCCGGCGGCGATGTGAATCGCGGCGGCGGCGCGGCGCTACGAGCGGGTGGTGCGCGGGGTCGCGCGGGTGGCGCGGGTGGTTGCGCGGGTGGCGCGGGGTTCACTAGCGGCGCGGCGGCGCGCGCGGCGGGCGCTGCGGTGCGCGCAGCGGGTGCGGCGGCGCGCGCGACGGACGCGGGCGCGGGGGTGCGCGCGGTTGTAGACACGCGCGCGGACGGCACCGGGGCGCGCGCTGGCGGCGCGCGGCCTTGTGACGCGACAGGCCCCGGGGCCTGAATCGGGACCGGGCGGAAGGCCGTCGGCCGAACTGAGACGGCTTGCTGGCGACTCGTCGACGGCGTCGGCGCAGCGCGCGCAGGCGCCGATGACGCCGGTGGGCCGGCAGCTACAGCGGCGTCCGACTTCCCCCCCCCCTCCTCTTCCCTCTTCCTTCTTCTCCTTTTTCTTCCGGCTGGTTCCCGCCGGCGGTGCACCGGACAACGCCACGCCGATGTTCGGCAGCGACGTCGCCCGGTCCAACGCCGGGAGGGAGTCCTGGGACCCGGCATCGCGGCCCAGGGAGCCGCGCATGCCGGGTTTCGGCATCTTCGTGGGCGTGGTCTCCGCGACCGCGGCGGCGATTTCTCGCCGAGCAGCAGCGGGGGCTCCCTCTGTGTTTGCACAAGGGACACTTGTGGCAAACACAGAGAAAACGATTAAAATTTGCGGTCCGCGCGGAGCAAGCTTGCGACACTGACTGTAGGACAAGCTCGCGTGACCACGAGCGAATCCTCGCCCCAAAATTCAGCCAGCCACCCGGCTTTTATACAGTACGCGCTAGCCATATCCTAGCGCAGGTAGCAGGAGGCGACGGGGCGCGCGGACCGTTATTCCGGGAAGATCCTTTGTTCTTTGTCCTTGGACCGCGCTCCGCCGCCTCCCTCACAGTCATACTTTCTAACTTTCTAAATTATAATCCGAACTTTCTAGTTGACTACATCTTAGTTACTAGCCCTACTGTAAAATGATCATCTATATTACAATGTCCAATCAATATTTATACAATCTAGTTTACTTTACTTTAATATCAAGACTGAAACTTATAAGCTACGTCGTCCGCAACATCCTCCCCCCGGCGCAGGGCTACCGTAGCCTACTCTCCCACGCAGAGGACGGCGAGCTTCGTGACTGGACGCCGCAGGATGCCCGCCGTTGTTTTCACGTCGGCCGACCGCACCTTGCCGTCTGGACCGCTGTAGACCGCTTCCACGATGCCTCGAGGCCACGTGCCGCTGGGAAGGGCTGGGTCGACGATGACGACCAGGCTGACGGCCTGGAGGGGGCGTCGTTGGTCGTCTGACGCCCCTCGGGGTACCAGCGTAGGTAGGTACTCGCCCACCCAGCGCCGCCAGAAATGGTCGGCGAGCGCTTGGGCGGTTCTCCACTGCTTGCGGCTAGCCTCCTCGCAAGGCCCGGTGTGAGGAAGACCTGAGGAAGTTCCAATGAGGAAGTGGTTAGGCGTGAGGGCCTCCGGATCCTTAGGATCGACGGAGACATGGGTCAGAGGCCGAGAGTTTATAGTGTGCTCGGCCTCTGTCAGCAGCGTCAGCAGCACTTCTTCCTTCAGCGCTTTCTGGTGCAGAGTCGCCCCCAACGCCGTCTTCACGGAGCGTACTAGTCGCTCCCACGCTCCCCCCATATGTGGCGCTCCAGGCGGGATGAACTTCCACTTCATTCGGTGTTCTAGCCCGAAATGGACGAAGCCCTTTGTCCACTCTTTGTACGCCGCTCGTAGCTCGGCGTCCGCTCCTCTGAAGTTCGTGCCGTTGTCCGAGTACATGACTCTAGGCCAACCTCTTCGTGCCGCCATCCTTCGGATCGCCATTAGTGCCGAGTCAGTGGATAAGCTTGACACCAACTCCAGATGAACTGCTCTCGTAGTCAGGCAAGTGAATAGAGCTCCCCATCGCTTTTCGTGTCTTCTACCTATGACTACGGTCATAGGTCCGAAGTAGTCAGTCCCACAGTAGGTGATGTAGATGTTTAGTGGTTAAGAAGATAAACACCCACTTCAATAGTCACAAGTAAGTTTATTCTTGTAGTTGGATAGAAGGAGAAATCACAGTAGTAGCAAGATATAAGAGAATAGGTTTAGAGAATAGATTTAGAAAAATAATAAGTAGTAGAAGGTTTTAGAAGGTACACTGTTACAGTTCGCATACAAGCTTCGCGGCGGTGTATTAATTACGACTGACGGTAGGTGTGTTGCCGCTGGTCGCCGTGCGCGCGCGGCGGTGCCACAGTATAAAGATCATACAGTATTTCGACTTCATACAAACGGACGAAACGCGAGCTATACCTACGCGCCTCGACCTCGGCATGCGCTCGGCATGCAGACAGTCGCGACTGTGCCGCAGTGACGAACGGACGGTGTGTTGTTTTTTCTAACAATAACCGCGCGATTTTTTCACTAAAAATAAGTTCAAGTACATATTTAATATGACGAGTAGGCTATATTGTGCTACAATAAGACTACAATAAGATTATACTATGATTAAGATATACGGACTACAATAAGATTAATTCGCAACCTTCTTTGATTGTACCCAGCGATGATTTTGTGGAATATATAGAAAAAACGGAGGAAATATTCCGAACTTCATTTAAAACCAAACATATAAATTGTAAAGTAGCTGCAGGTATCTATAACCAAGTAAAAGATATTCCTTTTTCTCCACCTTGTCCATGTTTCCCACAACAATTTTTAATTAAGCTTTATACATAATATAATGCGGATTTTTTTATACTTTAAAATTGAATAATAAAGCATTTCGTACGTCTCAGTCGAGGCGCAAATATTTTTCGGTCGCAAATTTATAATATTTGTTATTCAAACAACACGCATTTTTATTAAACACTTCCTATTGAATTCACAAAGTATTTTATTTGTTTATATAAAAGAAGTATATTTATTTTATTATTTATGTATCTACACACAGTAAAATACAATAACAAAACTAAATGGAAACACAAAGTAGGCAAATGTAATTAAAATGATGGAGGCGGGCAGCCCTATCGCATGTTCACGTACCGCGCGGCTGTAGGCATTTATTTCAAGGTTACGGCCGAGTTACAATACTGTATGATCTTTATACTGTGGCGGTGCATAGATGTACGTATGTAGGTACGAAACTAACCGACCTGCCGCATACTACCGAGTGTCATCCGGCGATGCTTGTGAATTATTGTTTTACATGGTTTTGTGATGTAAGTGTGATTAGTATGAGTGATGTTAGTCTGTGTGTTAAACAATACATAAATAAGCAATATATAAATTATATGTTTGTTTAAATGTAGGGTTTTTAATATATAAAGATAAATAAATTAATAAATACAATAAGTTGCCTACAGTGAAAGGTCGCGGCGCTTCTGTAACGCGCTCTACGGGTAAGTCCCCCGTAATCGGTTTCACCGGCACGGCTTTTCTTATGCGGCAGAGCTGGCATCGTCGGGCAATGGTACGAACTGTAGGGCGTAGGTTCACCACCCAGTACCGCTGTCTTAGTTCATTGATCACGCTTTCATTATTTGCGTGACCGGCTCTGCGATGTGCGTCTTCCACCAGTAGCCGCGTGAACGGGTGCCTGCCGTGTAGGATCACTGGCGTTTTCTTTGCTTCTAATACGGCTGCGTGTCCGATCCTTCCTCTAACTTTGAGTATGTCGTCCTCTATATAAGGGTCCAATTTATAGAGGCTGCTTGACCTGGGCACCGGCTTCCCTTTCTGTAGCAGTCGTATTTCTTCGATGTAGTTGTCGAACTGCGCCTGTTTTATCCATAATTTCTCGGCCCTTTCCATTAGGTCGACGGTCAGTTGGATGGTCCTGTCCCTGCACTTCTCTTTGAAAAGAAGGGGCATGGCTGTTGCTCGTAGTAATCGTTGGTATGAAGAGAACTTACTTATGTCAGGTAGGTGGGAAGGGCGTTCCCTCCTCTCTTCGCTTATTGTGTACGTCGCTTCGTCTTCGGTCGTGTCATGTTTTGTTTTCTCTCTCGGCCAGGACTCTTCGTCGCTGTACAGGAACGTGGGTCCGGTGAACCATCGGTCTTCTGGTTTCATATCGATGGCGTAGTCGGGGCGCGTAGCGTCGTCTGCTACATTGTCGTCAGTAGGCACCCATCTCCACTGGCTGGCGTCGGTTAGCTCGGCGATCTCACCTAGGCGGTGTGCCACGAATGGCGTGTACTTTACGGCGTCCTTTTCTATCCACCGGAGGACTGTTTGAGAGTCCGTCCAGTACGTTATGCTTCTGGGCTTGTCCCGGTGTTCCTTTGTTATGGTCTCCGCCAGCCGTGCTCCGATTACCGCTGCCTGCAGCTCCAACCGTGGGATAGTAACCGGCTTGAGGGGGGTTACTCGCGCCTTCGCCGCCACTAGCCTTACCTCCACTCTTCCGTCTGGCTTTTTGATCCGCCAGTAGGCCGCCGCTGCGTACGCCTGCTCGCTCGCGTCGCAGAAGACGTGCAGGTCCAGGAGGTCACCTGGGTTTCTTCCGTAGCACCTCGGTATGCGAAGCTTGGTTACGGCGTCCAAACTCCGGATCCATTCCTCGAAGTGCTGCGCGTCTTGCTCCGGGATCTCCTCGTCCCACCCGATGCCGTGCCTCCACAGGTTCTGTAGCAGGATCTAGCCGGTGACCGTGAAGTGGCTGATGAGGCCCAGCGGATCGTAGACCGCCATCACTGCTCCTAGGGCTTCTCGCTTCGTCGGCGCCCTGTCCCTTGTCTTTATTTCCGGTGACAGTCGACTTAGTCCCGTGTTGAAGCCTAGCTCGTCCGCACCGGTCTGCCACAGTAGGCCCAATGTTTTGTCTGTGTTTTGTTGATCCTTGTGTCCGAATCGTACTTCTGTGTTATGTGCCTGCTTCTCACGTGTAAGGTTTCTCACCACGTTGGGCTTGTTAGAGCACCAACCTCGCAAATTAAAGTGCGCGTTCTGGTGGATCTTTATAATCTCACGTGCCGTACTGATTGCTTCCTCCTCAGTCGCGACGCTGTCCACATAGTCGTCCATATAGTGGCTCGATGTTATAGCTCGCACGGCGTCAGGGTACCGCGCTGCGTACAGTCTTGCGTTGGCGTCTCGGACTGAATGCGCGATGAAGGGCGAACACGAAGCTCCGAAGATCATTGACGTCATTTTGTACTTCTTCGGGGGTTCACTTCGCTCCTCCCCCCGCCAGAGGAACATCTGCGCTGCTTGGTCCTGGTGTCGTATCTTCACTTGGAGAAACATTTCCTGAATGTCCGCCGTGATGGCTACTGGGCGCTCTCTGAACCGGAACAGGATCCCGGGCAATGAGTTCAAAAGGTAAGGTCCTTCCAGTAGGCAGTCGTTCAGGCACACTCCATTGTATCGATGCGCGGCGTCGAATACTAGGCGCATCTTGCCCGGCTTATTCGGGTTCACGACGGGAAAGTGAGGTAGGTACCACGCCTTCTTATTTGTGTCTTCGGTCCCATCGCATTCCTGGGCGTATCCTTTGTCAAGTAAATTCTTGACCATTGCGCCGTATTGTTCCGCGAAGCTCGGTGATAAATCCATCTTCCTTTCAATAGTCTTGAGTCTTCTTACGGCGCAGCTGTAGTTGTCGGGCATCGCAGCATTTTCGTCACGCCATGGTAACCCGACTTCGTAGTGATCACCGACCTTTTTCATGGTGCTGTTTACCACGTCGATCGCCTTCTGATCTTCTGGTTTGATCTTCTTCGCCAATGAAACTCCCAGGGCATCAATCTTAAAGTGCGACTTCATTAATTCCTCCACACGACGTACATCATCTGTCTGCTTCGCTGCGGACACGTCGTATAAGTGTAGCACAATTTGCCCCGCCTGTTTCTTCAGCGTGGCGCGCGGCGCGGTCCCGTGGATCACCCATCCCAGTTGAGTGTAGGAGGCCGCGGGCTCATTCTTCCCGCCCATGCGTAGTTCGCGTGTGACTATTAGGTGCCAATTGTCGGTACCTATCAGTACTTTCGGTACGGCTTCTCCGTAGAGCGCGTCTCTTTGTATGTCCCGGAGGTGTGGATAGTTAGTTAATGTCGACCTATCCACTGCCTGACTATGAAGTTGCAGATCTTTCATAGTTCGCGCGCGTAGCTCCTGAAATTCACCGTCTTGACCGCTTGGCTGTATTCTTCACGTTGCTGTGAGGTCACACCTTGAATGCTTAAAGTCGAGGCCGGCCCGCTTACTTGTAGACGGCGTGTTATTTCTTCGTCGACGAGCGATACCGTTGAGCCTTCATCTAACAGGGCGAACGTTGCTACCTGCCCGCCGGGCCCTTTTAATATCACCGGACATATTTTCAACAATACACGCTGTGACACGTTGCTTGACGCGGAGACGGTCATTACTGCTTCTTGTGGTTTTTCGTTCTCGACGTCGGTCGCTATATTTGTGTTTTCACTGGGCGACGCCTCTCTCTTTGCCGGTTCCTTATGTAGCAGCGCGTGATGCGGGCGGCTACAGGTCCCTTGGCCACAACGTTTAGCTCGGCAATGCTCGCGTCGATGACGTTTAGTTACACACTTGAAGCATACCTTGTTAGTGCGCGCCCAATCCCATCTTTCGTCGATGTTCATCTTCCGGAACTTTGCGCATTTAGGTACCTCGTGGTCACCGTCACAACACAAACACTCTTGTTTCCTTTCTTCCTGTTTATCCGACGTTGCGTAAACTACTTCACGACCCGATTTCTTCTTTGGGTTTACTTGCGTCACACTTTTTATTTTTTTTTTCGAGGCGGGCGCGAGTGTCGTATTTGTGAAGGCGTACTTCATCGCTCGGTCAGCTTCCCGCATCAGGAATTTGGATAGTAGTAACACTTCCGGTTCACGTGACAGTTCCATATTTTCCGAAGCGTAATCGCACCATCTTGATTTTATGTGCGGGCTTAACTTGTCAACTACTTCACGCACTAACATCGGGTTCCATAAGTATCCGCGGGCGTCCATCTTAGATAACACACACACTATGTTCTGAAACCTTACTGCGAACGAATTTAAATCACTGGCCGCACTTGTGAGTCGAGGTAGTGTCTTTAAGTCTTCCATCGCTCGATCCATAAGTATTTCCGGTCTCCCATAGTACTGCTCCAGTGTGTTTATGATCATTTGAGGATCAGACGCGGTGTACAGAAGTGCTGACACTGCTTCCCTTGCTTCACCTTTGATGCAGTTGCGTAGTCTTGCTAGGTTCTCGACCGTAGTAAACTTGCATAGCTTCGATGAGTCGTCGTACGCTGCTTTGAAAGGCAGCCACTCAATAGCCGCTCCGTGAACGTCCGAGGTGAACGTAGGCAGCTCGGTCGCTTGACGTGGCGGCGGGCGTACTTGAATCATCCTTTCCAACGTGTCGGCCAATAGTTCAATTCCTCGTCGTTTCCCTCTGGTAGGTGACCGCGAGGCCGATCGTTGTCTTCGGGGGTCATTCTTGGCAGTTGCGGCGTCATTAATGCACGTAGCGGGTTCGATGTAGGCGGCGGCTTCCGGGGCGGCGTGCGTGGCGGCGGGGTGCGGTGGCTGCTCTTCCTGTAGCCGGTCCGCGTCTGGAGGATGACTTTGGTTGACACTTTGAAGCCATTCGTCCACCCTATCTTCACTCATGCGCACCGAGCCCTCTTCACGGGCGTCGGCCTCTGCCTCAATCGCCGATGCTTCGTATTCCAATCGCTTGTTGACGAGCGCCTTTTCCAGTTCTAGTTGCTCGTTCCTTATCGCAGCGATCTTTTTCTGTGCCTCGTATTCTGCCTTTTTTACTCGTGCCACGTCACTGCTATACGACCTTCTGGAACGTATCGTACTTGCTGTTTCCCTCACAGAAGTGTCGCGTGCAGCTGTCATAGTTCTTGCCGAGTCCTGGGCTCGTAGTGCGGGAGACGTCGCCGGGTAGTATGACGCGGATGGCGTGGTGATTGTGTCGCCATAGTCGAACGCGGTCGCGGTGGCTCTACTTTCCGGAGGAGCCGGCGCGGCGGACGCGCTACCTGTCGTCGTCGGCGCAGCTCTCCCCGTCGCGGCGGTGACGGGGGGTGCGGTCGCGAACGCGGGGGCGGCGGGGTCGGCCCCGGCCGCGGGCGCGCTGTACGGAGCGCGCTGTAGCGCGGACGCGATGGTCGACGGCGACCTAGGTGGATCTTCGAACGTGCGTGGGCGTCGACTGTCGTAGCCTGATTCCGATTCGTTCTCCTTGGCGCTGACGCTTCTAGTCTTCATGCTTGATTTCTTCATAATTGATGTCTTGATGAAATCTTCAATCTTCGCAAAGCGATCGTCGTAATTTTGATCCGGAGCGAAGGACCAGCTGAGCGTCTTCAATCTTCGCAAGGCGATCTTCTTAATTTTGATCCGGAGCGAAGGACCAGCTGAGCGTCTTCAATCTTCGCAAGGCGATCTTCTTAATTTTGATCCGGAGCGAAGGACCAGCTGAGCGGGGTGGACTGTATGTTGAAATTCAAACTTCGGGTTTCTTGTTTCATTTTCTTGATGTTCCCAGGGTGGCTTGCTGCTGTTGAGTGGTGGGCGAGTATCCGTCGAATGCCCCAAAATTCAGCCAGCCACCCGGCTTTTATACAGTACGCGCTAGCCATATCCTAGCGCAGGTAGCAGGAGGCGACGGGGCGCGCGGACCGTTATTCCGGGAAGATCCTTTGTTCTTTGTCCTTGGACCGCGCTCCGCCGCCTCCCTCACAGTCATACTTTCTAACTTTCTAAATTATAATCCGAACTTTCTAGTTGACTACATCTTAGTTACTAGCCCTACTCTAAAATGATCTTTATTTCGTTCTTATCATCTATATTACAATGTCCAATCAATATTTATACAATCTAGTTTACTTTACTTTAATATCAAGACTGAAACTTATAAGCTACGTCGTCCGCAACACATACTTTGAGGGGAGTTAGTACTCATGAAAATGAACAACTTTTAATATGGGAATAACCCTGAAATCGCGAAAAAAAATCAACCGTTTCCTACATTTATTTTCTCATAGCTCGTCAAAATGTAGGTACTGAACAGCTGACTTTTTTTTACGATTTCAGGTTCAGCCCCATAGTAAAAGTTGCTCATTTACATGAGTACTAACTCCCCTCAAAGTATGTCCCTCGTTTAACCTAACGCTCTGTATAGTAAGACAACCCCACCCTTTCTATTTATAAAATTGAGATCCAATACAGACCTAGCACATTACTCCACTTCTTGTTAAAAATAGTATAGCATTATGTGATTTTGTTATTTAAACAACCATGAAACAACTTGCAAAGAATTTCAAACCAGAGTGTCAACAAACTCCATAATGTCACAAATAAAACCTATATAATAGTTTTATAACCTCTTCGTATGGAACAGTAATTTACTAAATTACGAGCTGATCTGACCAACGAGAAAAAAAAATCCCGTTGGAAAGACTAGTCTGACCATCAATCTAACCACTGGGAAAAACCCCGCTCATGGCCCTCTCGGGCCGGGGGGGCATTTTGCCCCAATGCCACCTTATAGTTTCGCCACTGATACTACCTCGTTAAGTATAATAGTGTATCATTAAGCAGCAGAAATATTTATTTGTAGTGAAGTGACTTGCAACGCAGTCGTCTTACTGCTAGCGCGCAGCGTAATTTATCTTGCATTATAAATATCTGCCTACTCAGTAAAATTCAAAAGAACGTGATACCTCGTTCTATTTTGGTAGCATAAATAAGTGACAGGGCCCTATTTCTCGAAACTTGTTAGACTAATAATATGAGTCCATGAACAAATATTTTTTACAAGTTTGCTAGTGTACAGACGCCAGCACATCAAGCTACTAAAATCTGTCAAACTTTAATAAGGTTCAAAGTTGATTGGGAACAGTTTCGGGTAGCTTGATGTGCTGGCGCCTGTACGTTTCTCGAAGCTACGGTAGTAAAATATTAGTTACTAGTTGCCAACTAAGTAATAAATATTAGCTAAAATTACCCGAGTAAATTCAATTTGGTTTCATAAAAAAATGTGATATAAAATACTATTGTACTCACTGATAAAGCTATTAGTCTCAGAAGGCTTGTAAAAAAGATTTGTAGTAGTGACACCGCCATGACACCGCATTATATTGTAGTCTTTGTAGTAGTGTTTGAAAGTAGAAATGTCAATAATAAGCGTATTTATTTTTTTGCAACTGAACCGTTGTTCACTATCCTGCCAGTATCAATTACTCATCTTAAAGTAGGTTAGTATCTATTCATTTCACATTAGTATTCTAATAGGTGACACATCTTTTTAAAGGCGATGCAGTATCGTCGCTCATCTCGTCAAATAGTTTTGGTGTTTTTTCGATGTCACATTTTTGTGCTGCTTGTGTAAGTGGACTTTCGAAATCTTTAGGAATCGGCCATTTTGTACGCGCGAAAAAGCAACCCTTGAAAATGGTGTCACATTGGTGTTACCTGTTAACACTGAAGAAACTGATAAAACATACCTATACACGGTAAGGTTGTATACCTTACCTTACCGGTAGGTATGTATACCTATACATGGTAAGATATATGGAAGATTATGAGTATTAATTCCGATGCCTATGACCACTTTATGAAACAAGATATTTCAAAAGAATCCAATTGCAAATAAGAGTTTTAACAACCGCTTCCAAAATATTGAATTTAATAGTAATTTGCCCCTGACACTTTGCAATGATATGCGAGTTCTTGTTAAATGCTTGAGCTTTTATCACTCCCTTGGGTTCTAAGATTTAGAGAACTGTAATTAGAGCAAGCTTTGCTGTTGGGAAGATACGTAAACTGCCAATCTGATTAATTATTAATTAATTAATATACTGAATGTGGTTCTTCTTTCTCTCTCTCTCTCTCTCCGTGGATGTAATAATAAGAAAATTGCCACTGCTTTGATTTGGTATTAACATTAATAGTAACTGTTATCCAAATACGGCAAAACCATTGGGATGCTAATAATTGTTGCTATGATAGAATCTTGTAGAACTCTGATCTGGTAACAAAATTTCACCGGTCTTGTTTATCAAAACTCCTGTGCAAAATATGAAGCACAGTGAAAAGCTCCACTTCATTGTATTAACTGTTAATGAAAAACAGGACTCACATGTTGTAAACAACTTTTATGTTTTCTGCATTTTAAATAATGCGATAAACATGGACCGCTCAAATGATTACACAGGAATGTTTTGGAAACAGTGTTATTTTATGTTTACATTTCATAGCTATAATATTATTCACGTCATCAATTCCACCACATAATGTTGCTGAAAAATAGAAAATATATTGATCTTAATAGTATCTAACGCCTTCCTCGAGTAAAAGAATTGAGTTAATTTAACACACGACTCTATGATGTGATGTTCGATTCAAAAATGGCGAAGACGAAGCCACATTCAGTACTTACCTAACTAGTTTTGCCAAATAGCACAAAATAGGTTTTAGTCATAACCACTTAACCAATGGCATTGCTTAAGGCCTAAGGCGCAATACAGCAAATACACGGGGTTGTTTGGGCCAAAAATTACTGGCCAGAAATATATTTGATAGGTACGTAGATACATAATAAGAGGGAAGGCAATTAATTCTGCGAAACCATACTTGCGAAGCATTGAATACGTGTCATGATAAGGGGGATTCTATGTTAGTTAGAAATTGAAATATTTGATATCTGAAAAAAACTGTGATCCGATTGCAACCTTCCAGTGTAAAATTCCGCTCCTACCGACTTAGATTATTCTATATGATTTATGCAAAATCGGTCACCTAGGGCTATTTGTGAAGGGGTCCATACGCCTCCTGCCGGAGGCTCTACGCCGGGGTCGTGCGATCCATGGCTTTTTACGGGGCACCAGTGTGGGCGCGTTCATTGAGGCGGTGACCAGTCCGGCGATAGAACGCATCCCAGAGGGCCATCCGGTTAGTCCGGGGATATCGCACGGTCTCCGGGGAGTCGGCGAGCCTCCTTGCCGGATTGCCGCCCTGGGATCTGGAGGCAAAAGTCCACGCTCACATATGGGAGTGGCGCGAGGAGGCAAAACGCTGGGGCGGAACTCTGCTGCCGCGAGAAATCACGGCACAGCGGACAGAGCTCCGATGGGATCTCATGGCGACATGGGAGAGTGCGACTGTCGCAACCCAGTGCTGGGCACGCCTTAACTGCGGGATAAGTCTCCTCTTTGAGGAGTGGCTGAAGAGGCACCACGGCGTCCTCACTTTCGCCTAACGCAGGTCCTGTTCCACAGGTTCCTGTTCCCGATAAGGCGGGAGGAAACGCCCGGGTGTCACCATTGTGTAATCGATCGCCCGGAGGACACAGTGGAGCATACGGTGGAGGTTTGCCGAGCTTATGCAGAGCACCGCCTCGTCCTCACGGCGGCGATCGGCAGCGATCTATCGCGTCCGGCCCTGGTCGCGAGTGCATGGAAAGCCCTCGCCTCCTTCTGCGAAGCAGTAATGCTCGCTAAGGAGGAGGCGGAGCTCGTGAGGGAGAGGCAATCTTTGCGCGCTCACGCCCCTAGTCGCCGATGGAGACGCCCTGGGCGTCGGCAATCGATAGCCGAATCCCGGCCACCGTAGGCGCGGGCTTGCGGACGGCGAGCAAAGGGCAGCTCGCCGTCCGGTAAGGACCAGGCCCGGGTCGACAGCGCGTTGTGTTAAACGCGCGCCTCAAAGAGATGTCAGCACTAACTGTCCGCTAGGGCCGATGCCTGCCAGGATCGCGGGCTTTTCGAAAGAAATACCGTGACCCCTGGCACAGGCAACTGAAGGAACACGGGTGGGTTTTAGTCAGTAAAAGTCTGACACGCCCTCCCGATCCGCTCAGAGCGGGAGAACCTATTTATTAATATCCCACCCCAAAAAAAAGGGCTATTGTGAACAGATAGAAATCGGAAGAATGTAACTCATCATTATTTTATAGATAGAAGCAATAAGTAGTAGAGTACCAACCAGTTTAAAGATGTACAAGATGTGTTTCATACTAACATGTGCTTCCCTTAACAGTTCCTTGAAAGCATTTCCTAATGCAATAGCAATAAAACTTGTATCTCTAATACAGAATGTGGAATTCACAACAATTTGATAGAAATTCACTGTATTCGGTCAAGCTTCTCAAGACAAACGGTCACCATGATAAAAAAAATTAAATCATTTTACAACAAAGACCACTCTGATTTCTCTACAGGATATGTCGATCCTTTTGAGTTTCATCAAACATTCTATCAAGTTTTAGTCGCTTTTAAAGTTGCAGATCTTGAAAACGAGAATCCACCATCGTAAGTTTAAGAGTAACACATATCCTTTTTGGGCGACGGCGCAGTTGTACCAACATCTTCATACTTCTTAATTAGTCGTTATCTTGAAAAAAGGGGTGAACCTTTTTGCTATCAATTATCTATTAATTGCGTAATCTATCCATTATTAGATTGGTCTGCTTCTACTTTTAAAACCATTCACATACATTTTCAAAACGTTCCGCATGAGTCATTCCTCATTCCTGACCTAATTAATTATTGTATACCATCATAACATAGGTGCTAACTGCTATTGCTATGCATTGGCATCGAAGTGAGTGGTCAAAAGATAATAATATATTGAATTCCAGGTACTTCAATCAGAATGCTACCCTATTCGTTGTTGGGTTCATAGCTACATTACTTTCATTTACGTCCTTCTGTCATGGTCTGGAGACCTTAGACATACCACATATGACGGAGGCTGGAACTTATACTTTAGTACTAAGCTATAAATTGCTAATACTCTCCTGTACAAGAAGGAATATACCGCAGTATCACAACTTGTTGCGAGCAATGAAAGAAGATTTTCATTATATTTGTACGGTGGGAGAAAAATACCGGTTAGTATTTAGATGTTCTTTAGTTTCGCTACAGTTTTATAATTGTTTTTGTTACATCTATGCAGATGACGAAATTCTTCAGTTACTGCATTTACAGCAGATATTTCTTACTTTAAATGTTTTAATTATTTGTAGGTAGTAACCAATTTAGTTTGCCCTTGTTTCAGAGCACGGTATTTTGAGAATCAACTGATAACTTGGAAGATCTGTATATTCACGTGCATATTTATTGTTGTTATCCTAATTGGGATGAACATATTCACTTTTCTTTCGCTCTTTTACTTTCTGGCTACTAATGATGCCGATTCAGGAGGGATCAGACCTCTTTTGTTTCCTTATTGGATGCCTAAGGTTGATTTTAGCAAATCACCAGTCTATGAGGTGGCTTTCATGTTTGCTAATATTACTGTTGTACTTTACGGCTATAATTATACCTGTGAGTTGTGTTCTACTTACTTACAATTATAGGTTCCATTAGAACATGTGTTTGTAAACACAATTTAGAATTTCAGTTTTTTGTTTTTCTCTTTTTATTATTGCGATTTTTTTTCTCGTATTTATTACTTTTATTTTTCAGTTATGATTCAAACACTAATTGTATGGATCAGGCAAATAACCTCGAAAGTTGATATTGTAACATGGAGTCTCCAAGATCTTCTGGTGGACGTACATCCAACCACCAATAAAGAGGAAAGTGAATATTACTCTAATTTGATTGAGACTCGAATGAGAGACATTGTGATTCACCATCAATCTATGTGCAGGTACGGGAGACCGAGGAGGGTTGTAGCAGTTTTCGATACATGTGTATAGCTAGTTCTATCCTCTATGTATAAAGGATTTTCATAAAAGAATCGGTACAACTAATTATCTAGATCAGATTAAAAACTACATAAACTGGAAAGAATCGTTATGTTACAACTCTCCTAGTACCGAGGTAGGTTGTGACAACGGTGGAGGTAAGTTGTGACACAGGTGATTTCTAAACTGTAAAGGAAATAAATTAAATTTAAATGGACTGACTGATTTGAATGGAATTTAAATTTGAATGGATGGTGGAATGGAATTAAATAAATGTAATTAAGCAACCTTCATCAAAAATCAACTTTAATAGTCTTTCAATAATAGGAAAAAGCTTCAAAAAATCATATTATTTCAATATTTTAATAACTTGAACCATACTTTGGTACAAAATTGCCGCAATTTGTGTGTTTCCTTCGAAATCATGCCAGTTTCTGTCTTCCGAATATGTGTTAGGCGTTCTGAAACCATAAAACTACAACCCATGCATAAACACACAAAGCACAAAGTGTCAACATCACGCACAATGGTCCATTTGAAGGACTTAGAGCGGAAATCAAAAACATAACATAGAACAAGTATAAACCTAAGACAGTTATTACAGCTTATCATAACCCTCATGAAGCAAAAATCATGCTTGATTCAGACAAAATAATATCACATAACTTCGAGATGTGCAGTGAAGCTAAGAAGTTATTAATATCATGAATTTACTTTAATATACCTACGGGTTACAAAAAATTACCAGTAAAATAACACATATCGTTATGTAGGATAATACAATTTTAGTGAAAAACTTATTTTCGTGATTTTTTTCGCCATCCACTCCCCGTAGGTGTCCGCCGCGACAAACTGCATCGGCTACCGCGTCAAGAAAAAGACAACGCGACGTTGCCAGCTCGCTAACGATTATAGAATTCGAAACTGGACTTTATAACAACTCTCCTCGGTCTCCTCTACAAAACCATCGAATGCCTTATTCAAAACAAAAAATATTGGATTTGTATATACCTATATTATAATTTTCGTTATTTATTGTAGCCTAATGGAAGATTATGCGATTGTCTACAAGAAATTATTGTTGTTCGAACAAACTATTTGTGGACCTGTGGTTTGTTTGACTGCTTACTGTATTGCAGAGGTACTTGATATTCAACCATGAATTATCATTATTTTAAACAAGCAAACAGGGTTTCATAGAAATAATAAATTTTCTTTAGAAATTGGACCAAGGCGAGTTTCAAGCTATACTTCTACAACTTTGTGTTGCTACCATTGTGCTGCATTTCGTACCAAGTTTTATGTGCACCTGTCTTACCATTAAGGTATGTATTAGAAACTAATATTTATTCACTTAACTAAACTCAAAAAAAACCCCCATTAATATACATTTTCAGGTAAAATCTGTGTGTGATGCGTGTTGGAGCATGCCTTTCTGGAATGCAGGCCCCGTGATACGTCCTTACATAGTCCTTATAATGCAACGCTCTTTACGACCTTTGCCATTTCAGGCTCCTGGTTTTAAAGATATTTCTCTTGAGACGTTCTCCCAAGTAAGTTAAAGTAAAGTAACAGGTCTCCAAAATATTTAATTTAAACTTAACTTAATACTTAAATAAAACAACATCGTTTTTTTTCTTCAGAAAATGACATCTGCTTATTCGCTCTTCAATATGCTGCGGCAAACAAATCTCTAAAAAGTTGAAAAGAATATTTACATGTTAAAATATAATACTTCAAATTAAAAAAATGTTTAATAAATTAATAGGAAGCACAAAACATCAAAATAAGTATTATATGTAATATGACAAAAATAAATGATTCTATAATCGGTATTTGTCTTATTATCAGTGGCGGATTTTCCCTAAGGTCGGATATTACAGGTGGCAAACCTGCGCCTACGGCTGGGAATAGAAATCGGAAGCGAGAGATCACCCGCACGAAGTGTCACGACGAGCGCACAGTGCTGTTAGGCGCAAGCTGAACACCCCTGCAGTATATCGTTTACGCCTGAAACAAGTTTTAAATACTGAATTTACTGCTTGATTTAGAATGTCATATGCCCGACGGCTGATTCCCCGAAGTCATCCGATCGAACATCATTTCGCCGAAAAGCCATTGCAACGATAATCATACCCATCGAATGTCTATTGGCTCGACGTGCCAGTAAGTCGAAAGCTATTCTACATAAAATATTCAAGAAGAGTAAAAGAAGGAATATAAAATGGGATAAAAACAAACCAGCAGGGTTTAATCAACATGTATATACTTAAGCTGTTCCAAAAATTGTTAGTGAAATGAAAAATAGTTAGAATGTGAACAAAAGTTTATTTATAGCTTTTCAAAATATTCCCCTCCAACCCCAATGCACCTATGCATTAGGGTGAACCAGCTTTCAAAACATTTAAAAAACTTATCTTGCGGGAGGTAGAAAAATAACCGCCGAAATTTTTCGATGGCCTCTTTTGCCCTGCTTCCACCCACGAAGCATTTTTTTTTACCGTGGGAAATAAATAAAAATCGCATGGAGCTAAATCTGGGTCATAGATATCCGTGATCTGGGCTGTACGGAGGATTTTTACCCCCGAAGTACTCAAATAGTCCAAGGTTCTAGCAGCTGTATGAGCGAATGAGGTATCCATCGCAAAGCAAGCTTCCTAACTTTAAGGTATATATTTACGAAAATATATATATATTTACGAAACCAATAAGTAATTGTTGCTAACGCAGGAATAGACTGCCAAAATGTAGCTTGTAAATTTTCTTGAAATTCTTTAAAGGTAACCCTCGTTTATAATCATAAAAGATAGCACGAAAAGCTCTTCGCGAGACGTCCATTCTTGCAAACAAAAGAGTGATAGATTTCCTTTTTTTTAATATTAGACATAGTTGCGTGTACAGTTTCAGGAAATTTTTAGAAAAAAATTGGCCCGATGGCATCATGTATCGACGTTTTGCAGAATTTAGTCGTGGCAGCTCTGGAAAGGTAACCAATAAATACATGCGTTGAAAATGTTTTGCAAGTGCAACCAATCATCCATACTCTAATATATTAATATTATGAATGCGAAAGTGTGTCTGTCTGTCTGTCTCTTCACGCTTAAACCACTGAATCGATTTAGATGAAATTTGGTGTAGAGATAGTATGAGTCCCGGGAAAGGACAAAGGATAGCTCTTATCCCGATATTCCCACGGGATCGAAACTTACGCGGGTGCCACCACAAGGCGATGCTACATAGTATAATATAAATGGATGTTAACCACTCACGCGCAAGTACCCCGCGGTAACGCCTTCCTATACGCAAGTATGTTTTTAGCACATTTTTTTCGACGCGCCGCGGAGCGCCCTCGCCACTTATACACGACTCGTACAGAAAAAAATTCTATGGACCGCTGTTAAACTAATGGCTGTTTCTTCAAGTGGATAGACAAGTGTAGATAACAAAACTTGTTCCGTAACTTTAAGAGACTTTGATTTTTTTTAATAATTGTTTATTTTTAATGTTTGTTACATTACGACAATTAAAAATTAAAATAATATTATTTCAAAATCGAAAGCGATGACCCTATTTTTTTATTTACCTAAAAAATAGCCCCATTCATACTGAATCGAATGACATACAATACATACCATTGTTGTTCCAAAGTTTTGATATACAATAACAATAACATCACGCGAGTATCAAATTACGCATGCGTCATCGCCGTCTCATTTGTTTATTTAAAGATTTTCAACTACAGATAACTTATTTCGTAATGCCGATATAACCACACGGCCTTTGGCACAAATGTACTTCATCTAACCACTCGACTAAAGAACCTGGAACGTGAGCAATACTCCCATAGACAAAATTACTAAAAATAAAATACTGCGGTGTGGAAAATGCTTGCTGTCGCAGTTTTTTCAATGGCCGATCTTGGTTTTCGAGCGAGTGTAACATTTTCCTCAATACCTGCTCGTGGTTATGGCCGCGTGAGTGGATAAAAAGACCAGCTGTACTTTCACTACATTTAACTGTAAAAATGTTAAGCGATCGATTGAAGATGTTAGGCATCTCAACGCTGGTATCGGACATAATTGCTCTTTCAAGAAACATGGCTACTGCCCTAAGACTTACCATGGCTCAGCAATATCAATCAATCCTGACTTTGGCTACACTGGAACTTCAGCAGTGGACACATCTGCTGGAATACTGCGTGGCAGACCTCATTATCATATCATATCATGCGGTAACATTGTGGCGTAAGAGTTCGTTCCCATCAGTTACGGTAATTGAATGTAACAACACTAGGATATGTGAAAATAATGAATAGTGATTGTCCGATACTGTGTGTATCGGTGTACTTACATGCCTCCAGACTGTTCATAATATATGTCTGAGTTAACCCGATCGTTAATTGAAGAATTTGGCTATGTTTATATTCTTAGGGACTTCAATGCACATCCAAATGAGAACTTCTATAATGAGCTAATCAGTTTTTGTGATGAGCTGAGATGAGATGGGTATGTGCTGACATTGTTAATATGATGATTTCGGGATTAGCCATCGCGCATATGACATTCGAAATCAAGCAGTCAATTCAAACCTATAAAAATAGTATTGTTCACATGGTAAATAAAAAAAAATAGATCGTTATTTGTCATAATATCCAACTTGTTTACCACTGTAAACCACTTTGTACGAGTGAAAAAGCAACCCTTGAAAATGGTGTCATGTAATAGTAGCGCCCAGCGTGGGACTGAACAAACACATTGGTGTTACCTTTGTATCATAACTATTTAGCTGTTTGTCAGTTGTTTGTTGCTATTTCAAAATGGCATATGTAATCAAACCTCAAGTACCTCCCATTTCGCTTTTCTATAAATATTATTTAACACTCTAATACAATGAATGGCGCCTCTAATTGTGAACCTCAAATAACTCTTATTTTGGGGTCCTAAAAACACTAAATAGCCAAGTAACTGCGACCAACTTAAACGCGGGTGGTCACATATCTAACCTAACCCGTTTGGCCTGGGTGCCCAAGCTAAGTTATTGCGACCAATTCGGCTCGCGCGTGGTTGGTCGCAGTTCTTCTAACCTAACCATTACCATTTGTTCAGGGTGCCCTCACAAAGTTATTGCAACCAACTTTGGGGAAAGGTCGGAAAGTTAAATAAGTCTCATTTATTAAAAAAGTGTGCATCATTAGAAGCCAAAAATTTTTTTTGGAGTTTCAGTAAATATTTCCCTTTCGAAATTACTTTTAACCAAGGAGCTGATTATGCCTAATAGGAAAGTAGGTATGATATGGAGGATTAAGAGTATTTATTCCGATTCCTACGGACACTTTATGGACTGTGTGAAAGATGATATTGCTAAAAAGGGAATAACTACTGAGATGATGACTAACACAGAAAATTATGTAAGAACTAGCTTCCGCCCGCGACTCCGTCCGCGCGGATGTCGGTCTTCGCGTGGATGGTTTATTTCTCCATTTTGAGTAACTCTGACAATGACATCTTATAAATATCTATTGGACCCAAATACGGCTAAGCCTATAATAAATAAGGAGATCCCTCTATTGAGCTACTGCTGTTGAGCTCGCGTTCCGTAGTAAGTATTTTTTTCATAGTAATTCCGACCCTGATAAGTAGCATGTAGCAGTAAATTACTGACAATGACGAAAAGTTTGCAATAATAAAAAAGTGATCGTGACAATGCGACAGAAAGTTAATTGAGAGCTTCAGCATACACAACATTGTTAGTGAGCTCGTCCGGAATATGAACATGAAGATTTCTTGGACTGCTCACATGGGAAAGAGCTACGTAAAGTTGCCCGTGTGAAAAACAACTCGCGGTAAGATCTACGCCAGCAACTCCTAGGGTCTGACCTTGAGCCTTATTTATTGTCATGGCGTAACACAAAGCTACAGGAAACTGTATTCTCTTAAATTGAAATGGAAAATTATCCACTACGGGTAATGCAACGTGTGTTCGCGGTTCTACAGAACAACGTCTATGAATAAAACCGAAAAATAAGATTTTTTTTTCTACGTATTTTTCCAGGATAAAAAGTATCCTATTTTATGCCCAGGATAATAAGGTATAATTATACCAAGTTTCATCGAAATCGAACCGTTAGTTTTCACGTGATGCCTGCATATACAGACAGACAGACAGACAGACAGACAGACAGACAAAAATTTTTTTAATCACATATTTGGGTTTGGTATCGATCCAGCAACACCCCCCGCTATTTATTTTTTCAATATTTTCAATGTACAGAATTGACCCTTCTACAGATTTATTATATGTATAGAATAGAAAAGACATATTGCGCCAACCTCAAATAAATTGGGATAAGGGTAGAAGAATGATGATGATGATTATGACGTTTTAAAACAAAATATTTCAAAAGAAACCGATTGCAAATATGAATTTTAACAACCGCTTCCTATTTTACATCCAAAATATTAGATTTAATACTAATTTGCCTCTGATACTTTGCAAATTTATGTTATGCGCGTGTTCCTGGTAAATTCTTGAGCTTTTATCACTCCCTTGGGCTTGCTCTTACTACATTTCTCCTAATCTTAGGATTAGGAGAAATGTAGTTAGAGCAAGCTTTGCTGTTGGAAAGATACGTAAACTGCTAATCTAATTAGTTAATTAATATACTGGACGTGGTTCTTCTCTCTCTCTCTCTCCGTGGACGTAAAGGAATAGTAATTTACTTCTAAAACTTCAGTTCACGATATATTAATGAGGTTTCGACCCCAGGAACTAGTACATCCTGTATGACAAGGGACGAGGTTTCTCCAGTTACACAAATCAGCCAGAGAAGGCTTAGACTATATACAATTAAATAATGAAAAGAATATTGATAAAAAGACAAATGAACAAAAAAAAAAGAGTTAGTAAAATTATTTTTATTAGTAATTTTAAAACATTTTCTGTCTAGCAAAATACGAATAAGAGAATTTCCAGTGATAGATTTGATATATATTATACCAATATATATGAAGGCGCGTCCCTAGCGCCATCTAGTGGGATTTGTTGATCAAATGAATATAAATTGAGATTTTTTGTAATATAAATTGAGATCCCTAATAATAAGGCTGCTGATCAAAGACCTGTCTAGTTATTTCAAGAATACCTCGCCCGATTACCCACTTTAAAATGAGTGATTCTGATATAGATAGGTACCCACGTGCCTATATATATAACAATAATGAAAACTGCTCCCAATATGGCAAAACTATTGAGATGCTAATAATTGTAGCTATAAACAGGGCTGAGGAGATCCGCAGGAGAACCAAGGTAACCGACATAGCTCGAGGAATTGCCAAACTTAAGTGGCAGTGGGCAGGGAGGGCACATTGCTCGCAGAACAGATGGCCGATGGGGCCGAAAGGTTCTGAAGTGGCGACCGCGTACCGGAAGACGTAGCGTTGGAAGGCCTCCTACAAGGTAGACCGACGACCTTGTGAAGGCCGCAGGAACCCGTTGGATGCGGGAAGCACAGGACCGGTCGAAGTGGAGGTGCTTGGGGGGGCCTATGTCCAGCAGTGGACGTCTTTCGGCTGAAATGATGATGATGATAAACAGGATCCTGTGGATTTCTGTTCTGGTAACAAAGTTGTCATTGGACTTGTTTATCAAAAATCTTGTGCATAATATGAAACACAGTTAAGAGCTCCACTTCATTATATTAAGCTGTTAATAAAAAACAGGACTCACATGTTGTAAACAACTTTTATGTTTTCTGCATTTTAAATGCCTAATGCATTAAACATGGACCGGACCGCTCAAATGATTAGGTACATATGAATATTTAGGAACTGTGGTTTCTTGTTTTTACATTGTGTTGCTATAATATAGTATTCCTGTCCTTAATTCCACCGTTTAATGATAAATGATTTATTTTTGATGATTAATGTTTCTGAAAATACACTGAAGAGCAATCTAAAAAAGCCACTAATTTATCATAAAACATTTTCGAAACCACGAAAGATAGCTTCTTTCTTATTCTTCAAGTGTGAAAAGCAACATTCAAATGTATTTAATAACACATTAAAAACACCAAATTGAAGCAAAGAACAAAATAGGGCAATTTGGACAAAAAAACAATTAACTCTTAAAGTATGTTTACGAAAATGAAACTAATTTTTTTAATCATTCATTATTTGTCTCCGCGTGCTCTCAATACGGCTTCTACGCGATTTAGCATGCGAGTACCAGAGTACCAGATTCCTCTGCTTACGCTGAGGAATATTTTCAAGTGCATTTTTCAGGGCAATTCGGTTTCTAACGCGTCTCCCAAGCTCGTCCCAGTTTGAGAGGGTTTAGGTTAGGACTTCTCGCTGGCCACTCCATTTGATGGATTCCCACTTCTTGAAAGTGCTCGTTTACCACAGGAGTGGTTTAGTTTATGCACTGGCATTATCGTGCATAAACAGTGCATTGTCGCCCATATTGACCAAATACGGATGTTAATCGGGAATCTCGTTTTCGTAGCTTACAGCGGTCAGCTTGCCATTTTATATAGGCACTAACGCAGTGGAACCGTCTGATGAAATACAGGCCCATGCCCCTATGGGACTTTTTCTTCGAAACATGCTTGTGTGAAACGTTCTGCTGGCCATCGTCCCTCGACCGTATCGTTCCCGTCGTGATTAAACATCACAAATCTCTATTCATCAGAGAACATTACTCTGCCCGATTCGTCCGCACCCCATTCGATGGGCATATCTTAATCTTGCAACTTTATGATGCCGTTCGAGTTTTGGGCTATTTGCTGACCGGTAAGGGTTTAAATTGGCTTTTACAAGTCCAGTCACTGATGACCCGAAGGGACCCTTCAGGTCTCGGAAAGTTGTTGCTGGATTGCAACTCCCGACTAATATCGATTTGTTAACATTGTTGACACAATAAGTCGGTCTTCTCGGGCCGTTGTGTACCTTGACTTGCTATTGCTTGGTCTTTTTAGGTAAAGTCCAGTCTCCCTAAGCATCTGAAGTACTTGTTGGACAGTAGAATATCTCACACCCATTGTTGTGGCCGTTTGTACCTGGGATCTCCCCAATTGCACCTTACCGATTATCCTAGTACATTCCTCGAATGTGAGAGGCATGACGATACCTTTATTTACAAGGTTCGCCCGCCATAAACACTTTTAGTTAAAAAATCGATACGCAAAGGTAAAAACAATAAATAGAATAGAATAGAATACTCTTTATTATGTACACCATATTAATTACAGACATAATTATAGAAACTGTACAAAGGGTGACACAATGGGCGGTCTTATCGCTAAAAGCGATCTTATAAAGACAACCTTTGGATGGATTAAAAAGAGGAAGGACAGACAAGGGTAAATCTTGAGATTGAGAATATTCAGTTGATTCCCGTGGCGCATTTTTATTATTATTATTTTTTACAAATTATAGTTTAGTACGTTTTTTAACCGAGTTATAATAGTACATTATGATACATGTGTGCTATGTTGATCATTATGCTCGAGGCGGTATTATTCGCGCGAGCCGCAGGCGAGTGCGATAAGAAAGCCGAGAGTCTAATGATCGATGCACACGCGTTTCATACGACGTTTTTCAACACACTTGCGAGGAAAAAAACAGACTTGTATTGTTAAATATTAACTTGTATGGAAAATGGCGCTCTGGTTGTCTTTCGGCATAGCCAGCACTAGCAATGCGCGCGCAAGTGTAAATAAAAGCACTGACCACAGAGCATGTAAAAAACAATTGTAAAAAAAAAAACAATTGTAGTTTAGTTAGTATGGAATTAGAAAGTACTATTGGCATAGAGAAATATACCTACATTCGTTCAGTGAGAATCCGCAATGATAGAACGCCAGTCAGGGTCTTTTCCGTTTGGTTTCGGGTAGGGACCACGGACAATTTTAGGTGGATAATTAAAATTTTCTTACGTTTTTTGTAATTTGCAGGTCAGTATCAGGTTGCATCTTGATCAAATATGATTCGCGACTATAATATACAGAGCGTTAGGTTAAACGAGGGACATACTTTGAGGGGAGTTAGTACTCATGAAAATTAACAACTTTTAATATGGGATGGAACCCTGAAATCGCGAAAAAAAATCAGCCGTTTCCTACATTTATGTTCGCATAGCTCGTCGAAATGTACTGAACAGCTGATTTTTTTTTTGCGATTTCAGGTTCGGCCCCATAGTAAAAGTTGCTCATTTTCATGAGTACTAACTCCCCTCAAAGTATGTCCCTCGTTTAACCTAACGCTGTGTATATGTATTTACAGAATTATAGTCATTAGAATAGAATCTTTCTAGTTAGATTTTTTCCCTAAGAACTTTTCCATAAGAAAGATGTATTAATGATTCGAATGATTATAATTCTGTTAAGATGTAGGTACCTGTTAGAGTCGCAAATCATATTTTGATCAAGATACAAACCTGACCATCATTCCCGCACTTTTGCTAAGCCTACCTAAAAATATATAGGTATACCGGGCATTCTGTAGCAAACTATTAGAAAATATCAAAAATAAATATGTAGTAAGTACAATAAATAAAAATAATTTTGCACGGCGAGCGCATTCCGAAGATAAATTCAAATATAGAAACACTTCGGCGCGAAATTCAATAATGAGGGATTTTCTTTTTCTTTTTTTTTTAACGCTTCCCTAGTCGCTGGATAGATGGCGCTGAACTTGGTAAGTTACTGCAAGGAACGTAAGTCACATATTTTTTTATAAGTAATTCACTTGGATGTAATTTTGAGATCGTAAAACGAAAGCAAACGAAACTGTCACTCAACGAGCGTATATGACGTGCCGCAATGTTTTTTTTTCCAAGCGTTTTGACTTTGGCATCTAGTAACATAGTCAGTTCAACGCCATCTTCAGGGTTCTTGGGAACTATTTTTTTTTTTAAATACTGAAAAGAAAAACCTCTCATTAATGACTATGGTCAAAGGTCCTCAGTTACCTATTGATTCAGTTTCAATATAGTGTCCAAAAAACTAAAAATAACATTACAAGAGCATAAATCATTATTATAAACAATGCTTATCGTATTTAATGCTTAAAACAATTTTATTTCAGTTTCCGAGTATCGATTTAAAAGTAGTAGAGAATTAAAAAAAAAAACGTTTAGCATAATCGCTTTCGCACATTATTACTATAAAAAAAAAAACAATAATGGACGGCGATTTTGAACACAAATTGAGTAGCGGTAATGATTAATACGTGTTATTGGACCTGTGCTTCAATATTACGTTAACATTTGGGCATTTTCGTGTTGTTTATAATATATTATCTATAATATTTTGTCACATTTTAAATCTTACCTACATGTGTGTGCGTGATATTTGTGAAAAGTTAAATGTATAACAGATTGGCGCGAAACTCGACATTAAATATCAAAAAACTTCATTACCGCTACTTATTTAACTTGAACAATGGATGAATTCGTCAAACAATTAAATTATGTATTATTCACTGCCCCTGTGGTGGAGTTTGGATGTTCGAAATCCCCAATTTTTATGTTTTTTAGCCTCGACTACCACTGTCAACAAAATGGCGATTATCGCATTTAAAGACTTGAATTTAATAAAGGTAAATTAATATGCTTGAGCGCTAAATATGAAATATTTAATGGCGTTAACTTAAGAGTTTTTTTATCCAACTCTCTTAGTTAACGCACATTCATAAGATTGAATGGGTAGCATAACAAATATTTACAAAATCAATGTAGGGTGTGTTGTTAATTCCTGGGTCCAATGGGACCCAGTACCGAGCCGGCGGAGGTTCGTGTGTTCGGGTCCTTTCTAACGGAAACTATACGGTTATATTGTCCGGGTAAACAAATATTAGTTAATTTTGGGACCAAGGACAATACAGACTATTTAAAAAAAAAAGTGAATTGATGAGATTAAAAAAGCGCGCATCTCCGACTAGTAAATAAGTAGTTATCTGTGGAAATAAAGCACTTGTGGATTAAAGTAAAAAAAAAGCACGCGTTTTTAATACACTGCATTATGGACCTAAAAGCGGTTCAATAAGAGCCACTTTACGAGCAAGTGTGTTGAAAACACATTTATCAAATAGGGGTCAGTTTTAAACGACGCATTACAAAGATATTTGAAAACATATTTTTTTGGGCCAGGGGAATCAAAATACGATGACAAGGGAATCAAAATTAAAACCAAGGTTAGTAATAAAACATACTATTTATTTAATAATCAGTCTCTTGTTCTCAGTTATTGGCACTTTTACACCTAATTATCAATCACATTATTCCTAAGTACCTAATAATGATAAAATGTACATACATACTAAATAATAAAAATTGAAACTAAAACTTTTCTTTTTAAACATAATCAAAAATTTTAACAAAAATTAGGAACATTTCTTTGGATGACACAATTTAAAAAAATATAGTAGGTAGGTAATCAGATCAGAATCACAACTTTGTTTTATTACCTATTGTCTAAAAAATAAGTATTTAAGTCAAAATCAGAATCACTAGCACTGGAATGTTCGCCGTGAAGAGCTGTCAATACAGCATTAGTTGTAGAAGCTGACAGATTTTCATTTATTGAAGGAGCTTCTGCCCAGAAGCTATCATCGGAGGGTACACGTAGGTCCTTTTTGGTAATCTCTGCGTGCAATAGGTACAAATCGCATAAAGATTCGATACAAACGGATTATAACTTATTTGAATAAATACTTAGATAACCTGGCAAAACAAAACACTCAACACTGTCTGAGCAGACCGTGCAATTTGGAATGAACAAATAAATGTACTAGACGAACTAGAAAATATTGATTACCCTGGCAAAAACGCCAAGGGAATCAACACCAAGGTAATCAATAAAAGTTTGTTTTTTATCGATTACGTAAAAAGTTAAAAGTTCTAAGCAATAATAATAAGATTATTACATCAATAATAACAAGATTAGTAATTATAATAAAAAAGATTAGTAAAGATATATCCGAGAAAAAACTTATACAATTTTTTATGCCGTCAGGGTAATCAATGACTTAGTGAAACAAAACCAGGGGAATCAAATTTTTACCTTCGTAATTTCGTCCACGGGCAAAGTGAGACCCGATCTTCCACCACGGCGTTTCAAGCGCGACTAGAGCTCGCACGAGAACGAATAATTGCGCTTCGGGCCCGCTCCACTAGCGATCTATGTCTAGTTATGTAGCGCGCCACAGGAATCACTGTTTAGCTCTGGACAAAACTTTAAATCTATTTCTATGTAAAACTATGGGATAAAATAAAAACTGTATATTTTTATTTTCAACACAAACTAATCTAGTTGTTGAAAAACTACATAAATTGATCATTTTACATTTACAAATTGGCGACTTCGGGTTGTTTTCATTAAAAAATGTGTAAAGGACGCGCCAGGGTTATCAATTTTTGTGACGTTTTATTTTTTTTTCCGATAATTACACCCAAATTAAAAAGAGTAGCTATTGTGCATCAATTAGATACCATAGTGATAAGACGTAAAAAAAATACTTTGGGTCTTTATTTCAATATTCCGGGTACTTTATACCTCCGGACATCATAAATTGAGTCTCTCAAGATTCACCCACAAATACTGTAGGTTAGTCAGTCTTGTACCATTTACATAATACAATAAATACATACATAAAGTATATTATACTAATCTAAATAAATATATACATATAACAATATACATGAAACGATTAAAAACATGAAAATAAAAGTATTCCAATGTAATCCAAAATTGTCAATTTTCTTTTTTCTACCACATGACTTCGAACAGACCAGTACGTAATAGGGTTTTCTGTGCAATTTATTACTGTTTTCAGGATTTTTTTAACGTTATAAAACTAACTTGTGTGGTCTAGGAGATATTTAGATTTCTTTAGACACTTTGCAAGTGACTTTTTTATAATGCTCGGCACTGTACGTCATCTTAATACTATGTAACGCCTTCGTCAAGTCAAGGAAACCACGGTCAGTAACAAGTTTTGCCAAATAATAGCACAAAATACGTTTTATTCGTAACCACTTAACCAATGGCATTGCCTCAGGCGCAATACAGCAAGTAGATATACGGGGTTATTTGGGTATAAAAATTACTAGCCAGAAGAATATCAAATAGGTAGGTATATAATAAGAGGGAAGACAATTAATTCTACGAAACCATACTTGCGAAGTACTGATTTCGTGTCATGATAACGGGGACTCTATGTTAGTAAGCAATCATTGTGACAGTTTTTTGTTTCAGATTTCAGATAATATATTTCATCTGACATCTGGAACAGAAAACTGTGATCCTAACGCAACCTTCCCGTGTAGGTATAGGTCTACAAGAAAAGCATGGCCCAAAAAAAAATTATGATTTTCATATGGCAATGTCAATCTATATGAAAATCACATTTTTTTTTATATTGCCATGAGATTCTGGTAGACCTACAAAATTCCGGTATTTTACAGATTCTGGTTATACGGAATGATTTATTACAAAATCTCACACCTCGGGCAATTGAAAACCGATGAAAATCGGAAGAAAGCCACTGATACAGATTATATTTATTTTACAGATAAAAGTAGTAGGTAGTTGTGAACCAATCTGTTTAAAGACGTAAAATATTTTTCATACCGAGATGTGTTTACTCACAACAGACCCTTGAAAGCACTTAATGCAATAGCAATAAAAATTGTATCTCTAATACAGAATGTGAAATTCCCAACAACTTGATAGCAATTCACTGTATTCGGTCAAGTTTTTTCAAGTCAAGAAGAACAGTCACCATGATAAAAAAAATTAAATCATTTTACAACAAGGACCATACCGATTTCTCTACAGGATATGTTGACCCTTTTGAGTTTCATCAGACATTCTATAAAGTGTTAGTCGCTTTTAAAGTTGCGGATCTCGGAAGCGATAATCCACCTTCGTAAGTCAATATGGCGAGATTTTTTTAATATAGGTAGTATACCACATTACATACTCCCATTATAAGTAAAAACAGCACCTCTAAATTTATTTCTAACAGTCTACAGACAGGATACTAATTAAACGTACAGTCAGTCTCATGATGAAATCAACGACAGCAATTTATTTAATTGTCTACAATCTATGTTCCATAATATTACCTTTGTATACCTCCCTGTTTGATAAATTTAAAATATAATTATAAATATAATTAAATATTTAAATTCCAGGTTCTTCAATCAAAATACTTTCCTCTTCATAACTGCGTTAGGGGCTTCTCTAGCCATGTTCATCTCCTTCTGTCATGGTCTGAAGACTTTCGACATACCTTTCATAACTGAAGCTGGAACATATACCATTGTGCTGGGTTATGAATTGCTCATACTTTCATGTACAAGAAGAAATTGGCTGCAATTTCACAACTTTTTGCGAGCTTTGAAAGAAGATTTTGAATTTATTTGTACGACAGGTGAAAAATACCGGTTAGTAGGCATTTGGATGACCATTTATAATTTGCAATTTCTTTTCTTTATCTTTACTTTTTTAATATGGTGTAGATACTAATATTTTTGCCCTTTTTATAAATTTCAGAGCACCGTACTTTGAGAATCAACTGAAAACTTGGAAGATCTGTATATTTGCGTGCATATTCGTTTTTAGCACTGCATTTGGAATGGTCGTATTCGCTTCTCTATCGCTAGTCTACTTTCTGGCTACTACCGATGTCGATATTGAAGAAAGTAGACCACTTTTGTTTCCATTTTGGTTGTCAAGCGTTGATTTTGGCAAATCACCGGTTTACGAGTTGGCTTTTATGTATGCTAACATATGTGTCGTGCTTTACGCCTATAATTATATCTGTGAGTTTGCGTTTTTGTTTTTCATGTTACAATATTTTAACCCGGTGTTTATTTTTTACTCTCCTTTACGGTGTTTCAGTTATGATTCAAACACAAATAGTCTGGGTCAGGCAGATAACGTCGAAAGTGGATATTGTAATATGGAGTATCCAAGATCTTCTAGTGGACATATATCCAGCCACAACTGAAGAGGAAAGTTTTTACTTCTCTTATTTGATTTGGAGTCGAATGAGAAAAAATTTTATTCACCATCAAGCTATGTACAGGTAGATTTCCACTTCTGCCCATGTTTATCGCAACACAGTAAAAGGCTTTAGACAATGTAATTAAACGTGGCCTAATGAAGAACGTGGCTCACATGTTGTAAACAACTATTATGTATTGTTCTTGATCCTTTGATGTACTTATATATTGTGGTGAGAAATAAAGCATTATCTTATCTTAACTTTCATGATACAAATAAGACAGAAAGAAACGAAGAAAAAAGGAAGGATTGTTTTACAATAGAATAAAAGTGATGGCTTACACTATAACGGATCATCAAGCGTCGTTTTGATATGGTTTTCTATTTTAGCTTCCTTTGATCATTCGGAGCATTTCGGTTGGGAAGGCTCTCTTATGTAATATGGCGCCATAGCGGTGTATCTTCCGAGAATATTCACTACCTCGAACAAACTAAGTAGTACGCAAAATATACATCGTATGTCCTTCCTTGTTGAACTTCCTTAGTGCATGAATTTGTTCATGGCACAGACATGCTTGGACACACTACTATGCCTAGAAATGTGGCCGCTAATTCAATTAATGTCCTCCGACTACTAATTAGGTCATGTTCAGTGGACATTTATGGGCACTCATGGTATGGTATGAACCAATTAATTATTGCTTTCTCGAGGTTATTATTGGAATTCGAATATTGTGTTAATTTGGGGTTTGTTACCTAAGACTATAGGTAGTTGTTGTTTCGAACTAGTTATACACACATTTTCAGAGCTAGGATTACAAAAAAAAATGTGTTGACAAAGATTCACACGACACGGTATTTTAAGGACCGTTTTTTATCAAGATAAGTATTGACTTATCTTGATCAACTGGTGTTCCACAGGGTTTTAAAACCCTGTTCCACAGTTTATGATATTAACTAATACAATTTCCGAAGTTACCGTCACTGTAGGCTATTACTTAGGTATGTAAGCTCTGTTTTCTTGTAAATGTGCTATATTTTAAGAATCCATATAACTTGCAATCAACTGGTAAAAAGACTCATAGTAATCGATATCCGTGTAGTAAACGTATCGAAGGCCGAACCAAAAATAATAATTTTTCTATTTTTTTATAGTTACTTCTTCCTAAGGATCTTTTAATATTGTATTTAACAATATGACCTCACCTCACTTAATTAAACATGTTTCTAAATATTTGTCAACTTACTATACTTGTCATATTTTAGCCTAATGGATGATTACGCGATTGTCTACAAGAAATTATTGCTATTCGAACAAGCATGTTGTGGTCCTGTGGTTTGCTTGACTGCCTACTGTTTAGCAGAGGTAATAATATACTATCATTTTTAATAACGTGCAACTTAAACACTCAAAAAATTAAAAACAAATAAATACTTTCAGAAATTCGACGAAGGCGAGTTTCAGGCTATACTTCTAATGCTCTGCGTTGCTACTATTGTAATGCATTTCGTGCCAAGTTATTTATGTACCTTTCTTGCCTTTAAGGTAATTATAAGTACTTAAATATAATTATATTAAAACACAGTTTTTTTTATAATTTTAATAATTAATAATTTTAATAAACTGAGATATATTTCCCGTACAAATAATTTACATCTACCCTCAATTTACGCTTTTAGGTAAGTTCTGTGTGTGACGCGTGTTGGAGCATTCCTTTCTGGAAAGCAGGCCCCGTGATACGTCCTTACATGGTCCTTATAATGCAACGCTCGTTACGACCTTTGCCGCTTCAAGCTCACGGCTTTGAAGACGTTTCTATTGAAACATTCTCCAAAGTAAGTCAAAGAAAACACCAAGTTTCTACGAAATACCCTTTATGTAATTGAACTTTAACGTATTTCTAAATGTGTTCCAGAAAATGACGAATGCTTATTCGCTCTTCAATATGATGAGGCAAACTAAACTGTAATATGATAACAAGAATTTAAATGAAATAAGTTAAGTCACAATCCTGCACCTGGCCACCAATTAGCTCGACGGTCACAGTCCTAATTAATCCGATAAGATGCACAGAACAAGAAATAAATCATAGAGTGGTACTACTGTCGTTATTTGTGTTATTATCCTATTTAAACTTCCCGAACGGGCCATTTTGTACGAGTGAATTGCAAACGTTGAAATTCGTGTCACGTAAAGTGGCGCCCAACGTGGGCCAAACAAGCACATTGGTGTTACCTGCTAATCTTATTATTTACCTCTTTACTTGCTTCGTGCTATTTTAACCCTGGTTTTAACAATAAAGTATTTTGCAATGGTGATAAAATTAGGTTTTACGTTATTTAGGAAAAATTTAAGCGCTTTACTCATACATCAATAAGGTAAGTTTATTAATCTTTAAAAGATTGATAAACTTACCTTTTTTGCAGTCAAAAATAGTCTACTTTTTTATAGTCAAAAATAGTCCAAAATTTGGACTATTTTTGACTACAAAAAAACAAAAGGTTGATAAAACACACTAGCTCAAATTTTCTGAAAGAACACACAGATCATTTAATGACCATCTATTCCAGAAGTCAAACGATCATAAAGCCATACAGACACTAGAGGGTACTTTCACAGCGCAATATCCAATACAACACGTAAATTATTACACTCCACCGGACACTGAAAATAGACAAGAAGGAAAGAGGCGAGCTTTATCCAATTATAATTCTCACTTGAAACGCTCTATTTGCTCGCCGTCGCACGATCTGATATTGAATATGGATAAAGTGAATTATATTCCAAACGGCGAGCGTCGACTCGCAGAGTTTCAGATAAGCGGATTACTTACAAGTTATAATTGGTTCTCGCTATTCGAGTGACTAAGAGAAAAACCCGGAGTCATTTCAAGCACCTCTTAAGTTCTTAGATAAAGGCAGCAATTTCTTTTTCCCCCTTTTTTAATTCTTTATCTGTGGTGAACGCAGTTTTGCGCTGTTTGTAATTTATCGCAGTCATAACAGAGATTAACGAAATAATTGGTGAATTTCATACGATTCCTATTTTGAAAAGCTTAAATTCAGCAAAAAGGAAATGGGTGCCCATTTAAAATTGGGGTGTTGAAATAATGAAGATTTGAGCAGGTTCAGTAAGTAATATAGAACGAATAAACAGGCATACAAGAGATTGCTGTTTTGAGCATCAAGTTACTGTCCCCATGTGCCGTAAAATTAAGATAAAGCTACATAATATTTTGTTATCAGTATGATAAACTGAAATGATTTAAATAGATAAGGAAATTAAATGCCGACTGACAAGTTTACACTACATTATAAAGACACCCACTCAGATGACAACATCTTACATTTATATAATAGAAGACCAAGGCACAGAAGATTTTCTGAGAGCCCTAAAACTTGATTAACAACTTACAAACAACACTTACTCCCGATTTCTGAAAGCTTAATCAATTTAGTCTATTGTCAAAACTCATGCCACTAGTGCTTGTTATTTTGGTCATCGCGGCTGATTTACTTGATCATGTTGGCAGGCTTTCAGAGTGCGGGAGTTAAATTCCAAATCTCATTGTTTTACGAGCTGTATTCCTAGATTCAATTCATTCGGACGTCGCATCCATTAACAATAAAATTCCCATCCAGCCCGTATGTAAAAAATGGTCACATCGAATGAGCACAGTTAGAGGGCTGGACATGTTTGTAGCTAACGCAATTACCAGTGCCGCCGACAGCGTCCTGCAATCTGAAGCCGATTCAATTAACAGCGGCTTTTAAGTTCATCCATTGTACGTATGCATCTACTGCCAGTCGTGTGCAGTCTGTGGGTGTGAATGTTAATACGTGTTTATCATGTTACACGTATTTCCCTGATCTTGCCCTCTGTATAAAGTTTACACTGATAGGACTAGACTGGTACTATTAACTATTAGATCTTGCTATCCACCTACTGGTCTCTAGATATATCTACTTCACTTGATACCTTCATTTGTTTTCAAATGATGACGAATGGGGACGTCTTGAAAAAAAAAAGAATTTGGTGACCAGTCGAATCAGTGACGAGTCCGCCATAATTTATTACAATTTAAAAACATATGAAGTGACAACATTTCCCAAAAAAATTTAGTTAAAATATTTGCACCAATAACAGCACACTTAGTAACCAAACAATAGAACGCTACTTCTTCGAAATTCAAACCACAACACGTAAACAATCACTACACTATACTAAAAACCGAGGCTCACTATGGAAAAAAATTGAATAAAAATCTGCATGGAGCCCAGCAGGGTATAGGGTGTTGCCAATATTTGATTGTTTCCGCGCTCCAGCGGTGCGAGCCGTACTCGCGTCATTCATGTATGGCCGTGCTATGTACTCAACCCAGTTCGAACCACGTGTTAACTTTTGCTACGTAAAAACGATTTTTACACTCGACTTATTGCATATACTATGGGGATCTGGAATTAAGTCAATAAACATAGAATAGTAGGTATAGTAGCCTGGACCAGTAATTATTTATTACTCTTTTAGTATTTACCACAGGAAGAAACATCCACCATCATTTAGGCATCAAAACTTTTACTTTATATTGGTACCTAGTCGGTGATGCTAGTTTCAAGCCACAACGAATAGTCATGAATACTCATCGCACCAGCCCGAAAATGACCAATCTAAAAGTGTCTCCTTAATGTCATCAGCATCATCCAAAAAAGTTTGAACAGAAATGTGTCAAGTTTATTTTCAAGAAGGTTTATGCAATCACATAGCACTATCCGCGCTTTTTATGAACCCTACAGGCCTTATTCAATGAAATGAATAGCACAAAACTATAAATATTTTTTTGCATAATAATTAACCTGTTCGACAATCGCTAGTCATTTATACAAAGTTTTTTCACGTTTATTTTACTCGGCTGTTATGGTTGAGTGAAGACGGCAAATGAGCCCGCGCCCCACTTGTTATCAATTTGCGTCAAACTAACTATGAAGTTCCTTGGAAAAACGTTTCTGATGGTAAAATATGTAACGGAACCGTACCTTTGTATACCTATGTATTTTATCTAGAACTAAGAGTTCGATTACCTAATGTTAAATGAATTGTTTTGTCACTATTATCGTTAACTGTTTATTTATCACATACCTAACTGTTTTCTTTGTTAAAGAATGATTTTTAGAAGAATGCTTTGACTTAAAGAATAGCACCACCCCATACTTCCCGTGGGTGTCGTAAAAGGCGACTAAGGGGCGTACCGGAGAATGGGCAGCAGCGTTCTCTATGCATTCCACCACCATACCATACTGCGATCGCCAACCCGCCTGCCAAGCGTGGCGATTATGGCAACCCCCCCCCCTTTTGGGGGAGGCCTAAGTCCAGCAGTGGACGTCTTTCGGCTGAAATGATGATGATGATGATGTTTTCTTTGTTTATTAGTAGTCTTAATACCAACGACACACGAAAAACGACTCTCTTACAATTAGTTACAAAAATAAAATTCTTTAATTACACATTGTTGAAAAATTCTTTTGAACCAACCAATACAAATGTAACATTTACATTAATCTCAGAATATTAAACATTTTATGAATAAACCTCAAAAAGGTGGTCCTTTCTGGCGCCTTTGAGATAAAGAGGAGTATTACAAAATGTTCAGTTACATCTGCATTCACGAGATGTCGACCGCAGTCCGTGGTCAGCTGGAACACGGATCATAGAAACAAATGAGCTGGGGCCCAAGTCTGCTATTTTTACATTCGTCATTCCAACACGATCCCACCACCATCCCATTGTCATTTTGCTAAAAGTTCGTAATCTGCTAAATTCATAATGGTTGATCATTGGTCGGTCGGCACAGAAATTATACGATACTCGTAACGAATTAAAAGCAATAACTGCATAATGACGTTCTAATGGTAGGTCACTGAACAAAGGAACTGTCAAAATTTTTGCAGATTAACGCATAATTCAGTAATTTATTTTTCATTATGTACGAGATTCCCATTCTATGCCATTTCTTTCAATGGAGTGTCAGTGGGTGACCATTGGAAAGTCATAATGACGCCATTGTATTAGTAGATTACCAAACTTGTCAAAATCAACAATTATGAAATCAATGATAGACCATTCTGACACTATTGTAATAGCAAACTTGAGGCCCTGGTCACATGATCATTAGCGCAGTTGGTATTCCTTAATTGAGTTGTCTATGTAGAGATAGAATGGTTCATGCACGAATGTAAAATCGTTGGTATTAAAAAAAGTAATTTGAAAAATTAAGCAGACTTCAAAAAGAAATAAAATTATGAAATAACTTTAATTTCGGAAGTCGGTGTCTTTGGGATCAGTCTGTATTTTATAGATTTAGTTTTTTGAAACCGACTTCCGAAATTAAAGTTAGTTCATAATTTTGAGTTAATTTCTTTTTGAAGTCGGTTTAATTTTTTAAAATTACTTTTTATTTCGTAATTTTTAGTTTTTGCACTAGAATTTGACCAAGGTTTTGAAATGTTTTCCATTTGACACTACACCCGTAGCTCCTATCAATAAGCCAGGCCGTCACACTTACACGTATTAGCCCATATCTTGAAAATTACTGAATCGATTTTTATGAAACTTGCACTGTTCCCTAAGTTGAAGTAAATGTAAGCCAATAAAAAAATAGTCACGATCCGATTAATAGTTGCGGAGAAATGCGTGGACAAACATACATACATACATACATACCTACATACATACATACGTCTATGAAATTTGGTATAATTGTTTAGAAGCCCTAATAGATTGTCATATGTGAATATAATGCAATTCCAATAATATTACATACATACGTGTCGAATTGATAACCTCCATTTTTTAAGTCGGTAAATAGGGTTGTTGTGCAATTAAGTTTTTATGCCGTAGGTATGTATAAAAGTTTTCGGGAAACTCTCGGAAATCAGTGACACTTCCCAATAGACGTATTTGTAAATACAGATCGTTCCTCGTAGGTTAGTCTTGCCGCGTTGCCTCCAACGAGAGCAGTGGTCCATGACATGCTCCCTTGTTAATTTATTGCCAATTTACGGTTGCGAACTGTTGCGAAGCATTTACGAACTATTATCTGGAACACTACGAAAAGTGCGTGTTTATGCTGTGAAAGGCGTCTGTGCGACCTCTCGTGCGCTGCCCCTGATGCAGCAAAGTCGAACCTTCTGCCGGCCGACGTGGAGGATTGATGGTGAATCTACAGGTCAATGATGTTGCGTTTTCCTGCCAAATTCCTTTGTCCATGTACAATTTTCGTCGTCCTAATTCGTGTCGTATTTTGCAGTCAGACCTACCCACGTACTTTTCCAAAATTATTGCCAAATTTATATTTCAGAAGGATGAAGACAGTTTATTTGGCTTACAAAAAAAAACTAGCATATAGTATACATTAAATAGACTTCGTATCCAAGTAGGCCGCAGCAAGGACAACTTCCACAAGTGGGAGTTTATGGAAAGCTCAGACCTCCGGTGTGTATGCGGTGTCTCTCCACATACAATCGCTTTTTTTTTTGCAGATGGGAAATCATCAAATGACTCCTCCCACTCTGGGTGGAGCGGAAGGAGGGAGTGTCAGACTCTCACTGACTAAAAGCCACCCGTGTTCCTTCCTTAGCCCTTTATGTTCCGGGCCAGCGGTAACCCTTTCGGACAATCCCGCTGACCCGGCAGGCTTCGGCCCTAAGGGGCCCCTCCTCGATGAGGGCCCCTCCTCGATGACATACAATCGCTCACCTCTCATCTTGCACCGCATGCCCTGTCATCTGCACAAGTGCGGTGCTGAATTTTGGGCCAATCAAAATTAAAAAAGGATACGAACAGACAGCTGTGCTGCTTTGGAGTTTGTTGCGCCACTTCTTCCCACGAAAGCACCAGAAATTGGTGAAGGGCGGGCGTTTTGGGGGACTGGCTTATGTAATTTTGACGTGATATTTTCGCTATCGACAAGCTAATAAGAAAAATATAATGTGCGCCCCAAACAACGAATAACAGTACCATAGAACCAATTCAGGACTTACAAAAGTCAACCGGTCCTTGTCGCATCCTCCATTCGTCGATCTTCGCCGAACCTATTTGCCGGACCGACATTATCGGCTCGGCAAATTTCTACAATCTCTGACCCTTTGTGACCGCTACTGGTCATGACATGTCAATTACGATATCCTGTAAGGCCGCTCTTGTTACATTATAATCACATTATATTCTTTTTCAAAGGAAATCTCATTCGTAATTTTTGGTTTGTAATGTTTTTACCTGCTGTCGTGTGGAGAAATGGTGGATCTTAAAAACGATAGTAGTATACTTAGTGTAGGTGGTGTAGGTGTACCTAAGGTTAGGTATAAAAATACGGGACAAATGACAATGACCAAAAGTCGTACCAAAAGGTCTCATGCATCAAGGTCAAAATATGATAGTAATTATTTTCATAATTTTTTACGACTTTACGCGTCGGGAATTTGATTTTTGAACAGGGAATTTAATTTAAAGTAAAAAAGTGTTGATATTGTTTTATTCCCTTTACCTACATGACGTTCCGTTTCATAACCTTGAATGGAGATAGATTTTTTGGGCCCTCTGTATTTCACGTTTTTTAATCGTATTATACTCAAAAAAACGTAAATAACCAATTTATCATTTAAAATGGTTGATTTTTAGGGTTCCGTACCCAAAGGGTAAAAACGGAACCCTATTACTAAGACTTCGCTGTCTGTCCGTCTGTCTGTCACCAGGCTGTATCTCAAGAACCGCGATAGTTAGACTGTTGAAATTTTCACAAAGTATGTATAATGCCGCTATAACAACAAATACTAAAAACAAAATAAAATAAATATTTAATAATTTTTTCCCATACAACAAACGCGATTTTTTTGCCCTTTTTTGCTCGATATCAAAAATGGCAACAGGTAGGCACTTGAAATATTCACAAAATACTTAGTTGTATTTTAACTTTAACACATTGAAGGACACTGAACGAGACACAATAGAAGTTTTATTGTTATTACGTCGAGAGGCGTTAAGTGTCCCGCGAAGTGTTAATAATAAATAATAAAATTAAAATAAAATAAATATTTAAGCGGGGCTCCCATACAACAAACTTGCTTTTTTCTGCGTTTTTGCCTTTTGGTACGGAACCCTTCGTGTGCGAGTCCGACTCGCACTTGGCCAGTTTTTTCAAGTAACCGGGATCACGAATTCGTAATAAAAAGAAAATACTTTGAAAATGCACTCAATTGATTCATATCCAGTTACGGTCGTCAATGTCATAAATAAATGTATTGAAAAGTTTTTTTTAGATTTTAAGAAAAAACAAAGTCTATAATAATTACAGTTCGAGGTGGTAACCGAATCTGTTTCATAAATAAAAAAATGTACCTACTATTGACGCTGCAGCAAGTCCAATAATGGCCATTCGTGTATGACATGTCAAACAAAATAAAATATCTAGTTAGAGTTCCGTACCCAAAGGGTAAAAACGGGACCCTATTACTAAGACTTCGCTGTCTGTCCGTCTGTCCGTCTGTCCGTCTGTCTGTCTGTCTGTCACCAGGCTGTATCTCAAGAACCGCGATAGCTAGACAGTTGAAATTTTCACACATGATGTATTTCTGTTGCCGCTATAACAACAAATACTAAAAACAAAATAAAATAAATATTTAAGGGGGGCTCCCATACAACAAACGCGATTTTTTTGCCCTGTTTTGCTCGATATCAAAAATGGCAACAGGTAGGCACTTGAAATATTCTCAAAATACTCAGTTGTATTTTAACTTTAATAATAAATAATAAAATTAAAATAAAATAAATATTTAAGGGGGGCTCCAATACAACAAACATGTTTTTTTCGGCGTTTTTGCCTTGTGGTACGGAACCCTTCGTGTGCGAGTCCGACTCGCACTTGTCCAGTTTTTTTAGGTTATTTTGATTTTTTGAAAATCTCCGAAACCCGGGTTTTGTTTACAAAAAGAACTTTTGTTGAAGTTAATATGATAAGTGTAGTCTATAAAAAACAAAGTTTGACTTTGATGCAGCATGGTACGGGATTCCATACATCCATGAGCCTTGTTCGTTAGCAAATTTTTTTTTTTTTTTGTTACCTAAAACTGTCCCAGTGCTGGGCAAAGGCCTTCTTCAAATCCTGCGAGGAATACTTTTCCCACGCAACCTCGAACTAACCCTCGCGGTGCGCGTCCTGGTCATCTCGTCGTCGCTTTCTGGGCCGGCCTCGGGGCGGCGCTGTTCATCTTCAGGCACCCATTGTGTAAAGGCTTATAAAGAAATGAATTAATGAAAATTAAATGGATGTTGAGAGCTATAAAATAATCAAAGGGACGCCTTGGAATAGAACCGTGCATGTTTTTGATATAAAATATCTAATGGGTACCTACGTATGTAGTTAAAGTATTGGAAAAAAACTGCGTTAAAGTAATACTCTGCCCTGTAAGACAGCTGAAACCTACTAAGCAATTTTGACAAACTCGAAATAACAATACACACAAAAATAGAAAAAAAAACAATAAATTTTGCGGGTTCCCCATACTTACAACTGAAACTCAAAATTTTTTTTTTCATCAAACCCATATACGTGTTGGGTATCTATGGATAGGTCTTCAAAAATGATATTGAGGTTTCTAATATAATTTTTTTCTAAACTGAATAGTTTGCGCGAGAGACACTTCCAAAGTTGTAAAATGTGTGTCCCCCCTCCCCCGTAACTTCTAAAATAAGAGAACGATAAAATAAAAAATAAAAAAATGATGTACATTACCATGTAAACTTCCACCGTAAATTGGTTTGAACGAGATCTAGTAAATCTCGTTCAAACCAATTTTCGGTGGAAGTTTTTAATTTTATCGTTCTCTTATTTTCCACACCACGCTACTAGAAATTACTGAAAATGAAATCATTAAAAGAATAAATTTGTGCATCCAAGAAAATGGAGCTCATTTCGAGCAACAACTAATTAGTAAATTTACTCGATTTTTTCGTTCGATATAATAAGTTTAAACTTCGTGGTTTTTGTCAAATTTAATTTACCATGTTTGCTAGAGAGATTTGATCCTTATGATTGACCCTATCTATTGGTGCCATAAAAGTAAAGAATGCAATTTTTTCGGATTTTAGCCGGTTCGATTCCCGGGTGTGGCAAGCATACTATTTTCAAAAATCTTTAAATGCAGTTTTGTTTCTTTAAAAAAATAAAGGAATGTTTCCTTTGAGTAAAATTTGCTGTCTTCAGTATTTCGAGTACTTTCCCTCCAGTTACCTACGCTTCGAAAATTCCACCCTGTATAATATTATAGATAGAACACGTCATATTAATTCCCACACGCACCAAACCCGTGTAGGTCCTCCCTTATAACAGCAATCACAGTTTAATGACGTCAAATCCTAGTTATTGGTGACGTCACCAATCCGCCGGGTGTCAGCGACGCAACGAGCCCACTTAACGAATTCGGACGCAAATCCCGCCGCCGACCGATCCGATTAAAAGCGTCCGAATTTTCTGCTTATATGCGTATCTATGTGGAGGCTTAGGGTTTATGGTTTATAAGTTGTAAATACGTGGATAAATAATAACAGCCGCACAGGTCGATCTATCAGGTTAAGCTACGCTTGCCGCGGTTGGTCTGTGGATGGGTGATCATCTTTACATACCGAGACCCCTCCGTGCCTCGGATAGCACGTTAAGCCGTTGGTCCCGGCTGTCATTTGTGGATCTTTGACAGTCGTTACGGGTAGTCAGAAGCCCGAAAGTCTGACAACCAGTCTTACCAAGGGATATCGTATTACCCAGTAACTGGGTTGTGGAGGTCAGATAGGCAATCGCTCCATGTAAAATATTGGTATTCAGCTGAATCCGGTTAGACTGGAAGCCGACCCCAACATAGTTGGGAAAAGGCTAGGCAGATGATGAAGTTGTAAATACGTGGAAAATATTGTTTTTTGGGAGATTGTTTGCTTTTTCAACTATTTCACTGGACTTTTGTTTATGTCCCTGAAAGTTGAATTCATTGTGGATTTTTTTAATTAATTCTTCTAATCAAGTAATTCATGTTCTTTTTTATTATTCTTAAAATTGTCTCGCCTGAATGATGTGTCCTGCTGAAATCTTCGGACGAGCAAGGTTAAAAAAACTTTGATAGACTGAAAAAACAGTATCTATTATATTGATTCGCATGAATTGTCGTCTGCAATTGATGGTCTTTGGTTTTGGTGAGTTTACCGTGTACCACCTATACAAACACACATGCAATACATATATTTAGTAGGTACATTTCAATAAATCGGTGACCATAAATTAGTTGCTTTAGAAATAGAAAATCTTTATCATTACAAAAAAAGTTAAAGCAGACACGTCTAACTTTGCAATTTTCATAACAGTCAATTTTCATCCTCAAAAATGCTTCAATGAAACAAAAATGTAATCTTTTATCGACTAACGAGCTTCAATACTGAAAATAGAAAGACTATACCTCGGAAATGTCACTGCAACCTGGAAGCTCAACTTCCACATTTACATTCTATTTATACCCTGTTATGCAAGCCTGAATTTAGCTTAACGTAAAAGCTTTTCCCTGTATGTGCAACAGCAATTAAAAACCCTTTTAACATTGTCTTATGGATCCGATAATGGCCAATGATGGCGCGTTCTGGATGGTATGTCGATAGATCGTTTTTTTGGTTTTGATTGGCTTTTTGAACATGGAAACATAATTAACCGACTTCAAAAAAGGAGGAGGTTCTCAATTCGACAGTATGTTTTTTTTTTTTGTGTGTTTGTTACGCGTTTACTCCGCCAATTGTAAACCGATTTTCAAAATTCTTTTTTTGTTTGAAAGGGTATACTCTCGAGGTGGTCCCATTATCATCAAGTTGGAATCTGATGAGAGGATCCTATGGAAATCGAGGGAAACCCTCAAATTTTATAGGCAAAGCTATACCGATTTGGGTATTTTTTTAAATAACTGGAGCATTTGCTCTCGGAAATCATCATTTGGTAAAGTGGAGCTGATGAAGAAGACCACAGATAGCCATTGGAACTACTCAATGACAATTATTTCACGGGTTGCGATTCGACTACTTTAATATGGTTGCTAACCAATTTATGCTCGTCTCAATGCGTATGGTGAGTGGTTGTTGAGGAGGTCTCCTGGTTCTTACCAGGAGGACTCCTCAATAATTAACGTCCCAACATCGGGAAAAGCAATATTTTGTAACAAGTGATGAGCAGTTGACATTAGGCTATTGTAACTTAGATAAATTGCAAACGGACCCACTAAAAAGTGAAAAATAAAAACTTTTTACAAAAAAAAACAACCGAATTCCAAAAGAAACACTACAAATTGAAAAATAACTTTAATTTCGGAAATCGGTGTCAATAAACGAAAATGCGGAACCAAAGACACCGACTTCCGAAATTAAAGTTATTTTTCAATTTGTAGTGTTTCTTTTGGAAGTCGGTTGTTTTTTTTTTGTAAAAAGTTTTTATTTTGTATTAGGATTGTGATCTTAATTTGTTTGTTCTTTTATATTTTAATGGGCTCTTTAACCAGGTGTTGACTCGAATGAATTGATTATGTGCAGCAGCAATTAAAACCCTTATAACAATGTCTTAAGGATCCGATAATGACCAATGATTACGCGTTCTGGATGTAAGTAGATTGTTAAATTGTTTTTGGTTTTTATTGGCATTTTGAACATGGAAACATGGGAACTTTGTATTGGGATTTTCAACTTAATTTGTTCATTAATTTTTAAGCCTGTGATTCATTGTTATTCCTACAAGTAGGTACGTTATTTTTTATAATTTTATACGGTTCTGGTCAGAAATATTTATGTGCTACAGAGCACATTAGAAAAAAAAAATAAAGAAAATCATTGAAATTGTGTTTATAAGTTCAAAAAGTCCATCAAAACCAAAATCGATGTATCTAAAATGCCAATCAAAACCAAAATCGAACTATTTTTGTAGGTAGACCGATTTTGGTTTTAACTGGCTTTTTGAACATACTCGTAGAAACACAATTTTGTATTGGGATTTTGAACTTAACGTTCGTTCTTTTTGCGTTGATTCGAATAGATTAATATAATATGTATTATGAATTTAAGTGAATACTCCTATCGTATGAATAGTCGTATCGTTATGCTTTTCAACGTTCAAGTATTTGTTTGTTGCTGGTAAAATAGTATCAGGTAAGTGACATAAGTATTAGGTAGGTACCTATCACAATGTATCTTCATGCCTTCTTTGGGGATAGCTGAAGCCACGAAATAAGTATACCTAACAAATTAAAATAAAGTCGGGCTTACTTATTTGGGCGCTATATTATTCGCCCACATTTTAACTTTTACAAACGCCTCCATTCTAATTCCGACCACACATCAGGTCCATTCCATAAATAGGTACCACTTTCTTCCTTTAAAATATCAACGATTCAAAATAACGGGTCCGACAGTAACACGCGTGACACGTCCGCTAGTCACCGCTGCCGAGTTTTGAGTGACATCTTATTTCCTCAGCACACTAGCGCCGCGTCCGTGTAATAGCCACGTGCTATTCTATTGTACGTTGCCGGAACTACCGTCCTACTTTACATACTACATAAACGTCATTGTTTTTGCATTTCAACTTGTATTAACATGTCATCTGTTTTGATAAGTTTGATGAAGGTCTACTGCCTTATAAAGCTAGTAGGTAGGTATCTTTTGGGTTATTTGCAGATTGAAGGACCATTGGAATTTGCACCATTTCGGTCGTGATCCTAAAAAAATTGATTGCAAAGCTTCAGTAGTCGGCGCCTGTATTGTCTTCGGACAACGTTTACGTTCGGAAATCTGATTTAGGGACGTAATATACATTTTCCTCACTACCCTTTTGTGACGCATTTGCATTGCATTTGGTAGATGTTTGTGTTTACTAATGCAGTAAACGACTGTATTAGTATTCAACAAGCACGTCTTCAATAGATGTACTTGAAACTTACTTTAAAGGATATTTTTTTAGGATTACTGTGATGTACTATTAAATGTAGCACACAACTCAGTGGCAACACTGCTCGAGTCAGTCACGGCTTACCCCCGTGTCGACTGGACGTGCCCGTTGAGTGGTTGTCTACTTACTGATAATCTGGTAGTTTTACTTTAAACCCTAAGCCCCAATAAGAGATTATAGCCAGAACACCACATTGGCGACGAGTAAAAGCGCAGTAAGTAAAATTATTGCTTAAATTATGTACTTACGGAAATTGGTCAGCAACAAAGTATAGTTTATTGTGCAAAAAGAAAAAAAGAAAAGAGAAAATTAGTGACCATGATCTAAGCGAAAATCAGTAAACGTATTTGTTATGCTTAATTTCGATTTACATTAATGTGTGTCTTCACCTACCCACAACAAATATGTATTGTTGACTGTTGAAATATGGTTACGATATCTTTATTAATATATGCCTAAATACCTACCTACATCAAATATGTATTGTTGATCAAATCCGTATGTAAATAATATCAAGAAAATGTAATTCGATAAAATAAAAAAAAATCTCAACGAAAATATCGTTAATGTACCAGTTTTAACAGAAGTTCCACTTCGGTGAAATCGAAGTAAAGCAACAAATAAAATTATTATCTTACCTACTGTTAAAACTAACTAGTGTCATAAAATCTGTTATGGTTAATGATTGAACTGATCTTAGTCAAATCAAATGCATTTTGCACTGGCTATTGTAATCAACAAAAGAATTCATAGAATTCATTACAGTGTTGTAATATCAAGTGAACGTTTGCTTTAAGCACCTAGCACACGTCGTCAAAGACGACTTGCTGGCTAGTCAAATATGAACGGCAGTGATTTAGTTTAAAATAAACTTTAATTACAATTATTACAATCATAGGAAAAAACATTGTGCGACTTTACTGGGTAGGGCACAACAAGACATATTTTGATATACATTAAAATATGTGCGTGTGTGTGACACAAATGGAACAAGTTCCTACAAAACAACCTACTGGTTGCGTGTGTGTGTGTGAAAGACACAAATGGAACAAGTTCCTACAAAACAACCTACTGGTTGCGCGTGTGTGTGTGAAAGACACAAATGGAACAAGTTCCTACAAAACAACCTACTGGTTGCGAAAAACACAAATGGAACAAGTTCCATCAAAACAACCTAATGGTTGCGAAAAACACAAATAGAACAAGTTCCAACAAAACAACCTTATGGTTGCGATTAATACTGGCAAGTTAACGAATGGGGTTTTATTTAGTTAACTAAGTGTTTCTCCAAATAATTAGTGGCAAAATATAGCATTATTGACTATTTGGGAAACACGGGACTGGTGTTATTTCCGGGAACATGCGAGCGTAAAATCTAATAATTCTAAATTTGCTTGTATACGGTGTGTCCTATCGCAAAAATAATGGAAAATTCCCCCCCTTTTAGTAACCAAAAAAAAAAAAAGAAGTAAAAGGGACTAGTGAGTAGGTTCCTAACCTATTTATCTAAGCGTTCCGCTTTTATGAATGTGTGTCACTTGCGCTGTGAACAATGTATTTAAAGCGTTCGATTTGATAATAGTATTTGATAACTACTCCTACCTTCTTGGTTTAAGTAGTAAGCGATCAACGGCTGGTACTAAGCAAATTATTTACTTGTCAACAATGATATTTTACTATAATATCATTGCTTGTCAAATAATGATTGTACTGCAGTAATTTGACATTGAGTAAATATATAAAATAACAGTATTAAGCCAAAATTAATATTTGGCTGGTAATAAAGATAATTTGCATTATTTTGACGGAGTAGTAAATTGACAATGTCAATTAGTACCTACTAATAAAATAAAAAAAATAAAAAAGCAAATTAAAGTGTTTAGTTATGCTTATAGCAAGTAGTAAACTGGCAATGCAGTTGGTACTATCTATAACATTTTATTTGTGCACCAAGTAGTAAACCGGAAACATCGGTTGGTACTAACAAGATACTATTACATTTTAATTGTGCACAGAGTAAACTGACAACGTCGGTTGGTACTAACGAAATACTATTACATTTTAATTGTGCACAAAGTAGTAAACTGACAACGTCGGTTGGTACTAACAAAATACAATTTAATTGTGCACAGAGTAGTAAACTGATGGTTGCTCATCAAGATTGGTATAACCGACCAGTGTATGCAATTTACAAAATAAATCATGGTTAGACATCAAAAGATTTTGATCTCTATTGCCAATACCTAGGTATGGCAGTAAGAGTCACAAAAGTGATAAAATTTCCTGACTTGTAATTAATGCAAATTGCATAAAAGGGTAAAAGTTTCCTGCCCTGTAATTAATGCAAATTGCATAAAAGGGTAAAAGTTTCCTGCCCTGTAATTAATGCAAATTGCATAAAAGGGTAAAAGTAAAAGATGTAACTTCAGTAAAAATCACAAAAGAGTTAATAGTTAAAAGATAATAGTTTTTTGCCCTGTAATTAATCCAAATTGCATAAAATATGATTTCAAAGATCATTTCCTGAAACACTACAGAAGAAGGGTCCATAAAAGAAAAACCTGTAACGTCTCATTACATGAATTAACAACAAAGCTAAAAAAGTTTAAGAGACAATATTTCCCACATCAACAACGATGCAATAAAATACTGTCAAGTTTCTGTCAAGCGGATGAGGTTAAAATCAAAGTGCTCATAGATTCCAGTCGTAGATCTAATATGACAAAACTTGGGAGCTCATGAAACAATTTAAAGTTATAGTCTCAAATCAGCAAACTTCTCCAGACAAAACATTCATGGCTTCTGGTACAAAGCATCTACTAAAAGTGTTTGGTTATCTATGCATCAAGCCATCGACCAACAGACCTGAGATAAAATCAATTAAAAGATCTCAGTGAGCTGACCATTTTTCGATAAGGTTATTCAATTCAATTTATCCACAAACAATTTACATTGTTTGAAATCGTTCCATCCATAATACAAGTACCGAACACATTTAAAAATTAACAACATAACTCACAATATCACCATCAAAATTAACACCATGATGAAAAAAAAAATTTCAATGTCAACTCATTAAGAATTTAAGATTGGAAATAGAAATCATTTAAATATCATAACCAAATAGGAAAAAAAGAAATAGTTCAATGTCAACTTAAAAAAATAATAGAAATAAATTCAAAGTTTTCTAATAAAGCACAAGAATGCCAATCATGGCATTTTGGCAAAGAGAACAGGAAATGAACATTGAAAAAAATAAAACTTAAAATAATAATAATGTTTATTTCCAGTAAAATGTTCACAAAGGTTACAAGTACAGTAATATGGTACAACATAAAGTGCATTGAGTATTATACATATATGTATCTCCTGGCACCCAAACTAGGTTTATAGCCTGTGACTTGGGGAACAGTGATTCCATAGGTGTAGATACTAGATAGATGAACAAAATGTTTTAGTAAAACTGTTTTCATCAGCAACATGAATTAGAATGACATAATATTTTCTTATGATATGATGAATAGGTATTGGTATATCAATATTGTTTGAGAAGAGAAGTTCCCTTCTTGTTGGAGTTTTGTGTTAGTACCTTCAAAGGTCATTAAGTTACAGGTGCCACGTAACATTATTTGAAACCAAGACAATAATGTACTTGTAACAATAAAGATTGTTTACCTATACATAGGTTTATAAATACATAAATGTTGCTGTGAGAGTATCTAGCTTTTAAGATTTTCATTATCTTAATAGTAGGTAACAAATTATTATAATTTGTGATCTAGTTAGTCTACTATTTGCAAGCGCTACTGCTGAGTGTAGGGTCTTGAGTTCGATGCCCGGGTAGCACCAAGTGTTGCGGGATGTTTCCATCAGGAATTTCTTGGTGGTGACGTCGGCGTAGTCTGGCTTTGCGCAAAATTCATGGCTGTAGAATCTCAGATAATTATCAAGTTTTAGAAACACAAACTTAATGTCATACCTTCATGATAAGGTTCAAATTCCATGGCATCTGTTGCGACCACAATTTAGAAATACATGCGGTGAATCTAAAGGTAGGTTCTTGAATATGGAATCTCGTCTCCTCGTGTGAATTTGAAGTTGTGTTAAAAAGACCTAAATAATTATTGTTTACCAAACAAGTTAATTTGTGTCAGATCAGTGTGATTTAAATTCAACGATTTACCTACCACCTATAAAAACAGAGACAGAAACAAATTCAAATTCATTTATTTCGTGAACACACGGTACATACAAAAGGTATGTACCGTGTACATAAATACATAAGATCCGAGCTGTGCCCCGCCAAAAGGCATACAAAATATCAAATATTTCATAATGTCATGAGATAAATAAAAATATATAATAATTCAACAATAATCAAAATTAACTAAATTATCTAGTATGTCATAATATGAGCACAGATTGGATTTAGTTAACAAGTATAATTAAAATTTGTCATTTAAATATTCATCAACAGAATACTACACCTTGCTATTTAATAATTTGAACAGACCAGGTCAGTCACCGTAGACACATACACACAATAATAGCATTTAATTTCAGCACAACAGTGGTGGTGGTCTAGCCCGACTAAGTTCGTGGGTTCGAAATCAGGCAGGCATTTTGTGTATTTTCACTCATCACCACTGTTCATCAACGGTGAAGGAAAACATCGTGAGGAAACCTTATGTAACACTCCATTAAATTGGATTTATCAAAGCGACAAGGGAAAGCATTGTAAATTAATATCTTATTGTATTAAATATTCTTTGTCTCGTTATTTTATTGTTAATCTTTTTATTAATAAATATTGAGATCAAATTCCAAAAAAATAAAATATAATGTTCCAATATCCTTATGACGTTTGTTAAAAAAAAAAAAATAGAGGGAAATAAAGAGGGTAGAAAGGCAAATGGAAAGTTAACGTTAACGAAGTTTCAGATATAGAAATTTAGTATAGATGCTAACACTGTATTGTGTAAACTTAAAAATGTAAATGTGAGGACTCGGTAGGCCTTTGTAGACTTTGATTCGGTAGATCACTTTATTTTATCAAGTACCTGGCATTTGTTGATAGGCTTACGCTGTCCTCATTGTAATTTGAAAACATTGTAAAAGCCAATTATTTTCAAAAGAGTAACCGTGGAGTTTCTTGCCGGTTCTTCTCCACAGGAAACGACCATTTGGAACCGTGCACCTAGCTTCTGACATTTCATAAGTTAACATCTAAATGACTTGATTAACATATAAAAAGGAAGAGGTGTGATGTACTATTAAATGTAGCACACAACTCAGTGGCAACACTGCTCGAGTCAGTCACGGCTTACCCCCGTGTCGACTGGACATGCCCGTTGAGTGGTTGTCTACTTACTGATAATCTGGTAGTTTTACTTTAAACCCTAAGCCCCAATAAGAGATTATAGCCAGAACACCACAATTACCAAAGTATATTTTGAGATAAAATCAAAAAGCTAAAAGCAAATATAACCATGTTTGTGTAACTTTTTACCTAAAATGGCAGACGCCGGTCGCCCCGGCTTTAGTCGAAACGAGTTTCAGTACTTCGAACTACCTTCGTCCAGTTAAAAATAAACACGTCTGGCACTCTGGCGCGTCTGAGCAGAGTGTCAGACTTATCTTTGTTTAAAGTGAAAATTATAACAAATTCTAGTCTCGTTGGTATGTATTAATGTTACTTGGAAATATTAATGGGATTAGGTATACTTAAACTTGAAATTGGAAAATATGATCGCAGAACCATAGTCAGCATAGGTACCTACTACAGCTTTTTCAGGCTTTTGTTGTCGTAAATCAAGACTCCGAAAATAATAAAATATTTATTATTACTTTTAAAGAAAACTCAGCGTTCTAAACTATACTTACTAAATTTGTAATCCTACTATACCGTCAAAACACCTACAGTAGAACTCACTGTTGGTAGATTTTTATCAACCAGCCGGGCAGCCCCCGACACCAAATCAATACTTTTTACTCGCATTTAACGAAACATTTACAATCCCAGTGCCATTTATAATTCAAATTATAAGATCGCTTGCGGACATAAAGCGAAGGCTGTAACTTTCAGGTCCCTAGGAAGACCTCGTAAGTAAGGAACTGTTATTACGGAAGCAGGTTAACGTTTGTAGAGAACGACTTCACAGACTGTTGACTAACCAGTGCACTGAGGGAGCTACCTACTCTGACAGGGGTAGCACAGCTTTGGTTGCTTGAGAATTACGGAGCAAGGTTTTAAATGGAATGAAATTGCAAAACAAAGGCCCTGCGGGGTAATTGCGTAACACACTTAAAATGGTAATCAGTTGCATATATTATTTTTAAGATTTATACTGTACTAGCTGCGCCCCACGGTTTCACCCGCGTAAATGTCGATCCCGTGGGAATATCGAGAGAAAAGTCTAGCCTATATGTTAATCCAGGATGTCAGCTACCTCCATACAAAATTTTGTCAAAATTGGTCCAGCCGTTTGAGCGTTAAGAAGTAACAAACATAATTATAAACACACACTCACAAACCGCCTTCGCCTTTCTAATATTAGTGTGATTTTATCAGTTTTTATTTTTGAAATTTATTCTTTCCTTTATTTGATTAAACTAGCTTCTGCCCGCGACTTCGTCCGCGTGAAATTCGTACTTTCCTCTTATAATTTCGAAAATGTAGGTATGTTTATGATTTATATCATTTATTTAGATATAAATAAGTGTTCTGGCCAATTTTTTAGTTTATAGCTCAAAGGGATCAGATTTTTCAAACAAACTGTATCCCAGTTTTTTACCCCCCCCCCAGGAGAGTAATTTTGAAAAATCATTTGGGATGTGTCAAACTTGACTCAAAGACCCATACCCATTTTCGAGTTAATGGAAGCAAGCAGTAGAATTTTCCACCTTCGTAGGAGTCAATTTTTGAAAAACCCTAAATCACTTTTTTTAAAGTATTTTTTGTTTTAGTAGTACCGAGTTTCGAGTTAATCCGACAGCGGGTTAAATATTTTTCTAATCCATCAACTTTGTCACCCCCCAAATCCTCTGTGAGGGATTTTTTAAACTAAAAGTGACAATCTTTATTATTTACTGACCCAAATATTGCCAAGTTTCTAATTTATTAACCAAATGAATAAGATTTTTCATATAAACTGTATCCCCTCTTTCTATCCCCATAGGGGTGGAATTTCGAAACATAATCTAGATTATTTATACCAATTTTCCAGTTAATCAAGCCTCATAATAAAATTCTGCCCTGTGAAATTGACTACCCCTCTTCACCCTATTAGCGGTAGATTTTCGAAAAACCCTGAACCACTTTATTATTTATTTTGGTCTTAGATAGGTACTGAGTTTCGAGTTAATTGGACCGCGCATTAAAATTTTTCAATACTAAATTTGACACCCCCAATCTCCCCTTTGGGTTAGTTTAGAATTCCAAAAAAATTCGAACTTTATAATTATGTGTACCAAGTTTCAGGTCCAAATTTATTTTTACCATTTTTTTTGAGTTTATCAAGGCACTCATTAAAATCCCCTTATAAATCGAATTACCCCTTTTTGTCCCGTCAGGGGTCAATAATTTTCGAAAACCCCATACACTTACTATTGATTTTTCATCTGCCTAGCCTTTTCCCAACTATATTGGGGTCGGCTTCCAGTCCAACGAGATGCAGCTGAGTACCAGTATTTTACATGGAGCGACTGCCTATCTGACCTCCACAACCCAAATATGATACCCCTTGATAAGACTGGTTGTCAAACTATCGGGCTTCTGACCACCCCTAGCGACTGTCAAAGATCCACGAATGACAGCCGGGACCAACGGCTTAGCGTGCTTTCCAAGGCACGCAGAGGTCACGGTATGTAAAGATGGACACCTATCCACAGACCAACCGCGGCAAGCGTAGCCTGCGTAACCTGATCGATCGATCTGTGCGGCTGTTATTATTGATTATTTTCTGTCAAAAGTATTAATACTGAGTTTCGAGTAAATCGGACCGCGCGTTAAAATTCTTCCACACAAACTTTAACACCCCAACACGAGGGGTGTTGGGGTGTTTTGATAAACGAATAATGATAAACTTTATTACTTGCTTAGGCAAGTATTCTTGCCAATTTTATTAACCAAATTAATAAGATTTTTCTTATAAACTGTATCCCCGTTTTTCACCCCCACAGGAGTGGAATTTCGTAAAATTGTTTGGGATGTGTTCATTACTCGACTCAAAGATTGTTTATACCAATTTTCGAGTTAATCAAGCCACGCAGTAAAGTCTTCCCTTATAAAATTAACTTTTCACCCCGTTAGGTGTAAATTTTCGAAAAACGATGATACACGTTATTCTTCATTTTCGAATTTAAGTATAAGTACTGAGTTTCGAGTTAATCGGATCACGCGAAAAAAATTAAAATTCTTCCATACAAACTTTGACACCTCCCAATCCCAGGGGGGTATCCCACAGGGGGTAGTTTAGAAAAAAAAGCCAAACTGCATAATTTATTTAAATAAGTATTCGTGCCAAGTTTCATGGTTATTAACTCAAGGAATAAGATTTTTCATACAAATAAAATCCCCTCTTTTCACCCCTTAAAGATAAAATTTTCGAAAACCCCTTCTTAGTGGATATCTACTCTTCACAAAGAACACACCCTCTAAAATTAATTTCTCTACCCAGCGGTACCGACCAGCGTTTTAGGCTGTGCGTTGATGTATCAGTCAGTCAGGACAAAATTTCATCCCACTTTTCACCCCCTTAATGGATGAAATTCTAACAACACCGTTGTGTTAGCTTCCAGTCATAAGCCTAGATAATAAATTTAGTGATTTTTACGTCGAAAATTAATGACTTTCTATACACAACTTCATCCCCCTTTTTAACCCTTCGGGGGTAGAATTATCAAAAACGCTGAGACACGTCTAAATTTATTTTCAATTGTCAGCCTAAATACAAAATTAGAAGATCCTAACTTCAAAACTGTCGGACTTTCATATAAACATCCATCCCCTATTTTAACCCTTTAGGGGTTGAATTCCCAAAAATCCTTTCTTAGTAGATACTTACTCTTCACAAAGAATACACCTTCTAAGTTTCAAGTCTCTAGGTCCAGCGATTTGGGCTGTGCGTTGATATATAAGTCAGTCAGTCAATCAGTCAGTCAGGACTTTGAATTTTATATATATAGATACATAAATAAATTATATTTTTAAATATTAGAATATAAGTACAAACATTTAATAATATAAAAAATACGAGTAGTTGCCCACCGGTAACGGGAATAGGGTCAGGGCTCCAGAGAAAGAAACCTCCTGACAATGCGGACCGTGTTCAGAAGTACCGCTTTCTGAATCAAGCCCTTGATCCAGCTGCCCAACGAGAGCTTCCTCCAAATTTTTTTTTTTAATACCTGTTTTTTTGACGTGAATTGCTTCATAGGTTTGAAAGATGCGTCTCCTCAATAACGTAAAATAACAATGAACGTTGCTGAACTGTCAAGGTGAAAGGAAAAAAGGCATTGCCATCGATTGCTATTTTATTTGTGTTACGCAATCACCCCGCTGGCCGCTGAGTGTCACCAAAGAAAGAAAGACAAAGTACCTACGTTAAGTATTTATTGGGACTCACACAGAAAAGGTAAAAAAATAAAATAAAACAATGATATATAAAATAAAATTTTATATAATTGAATTTTATATGAATATTTGGCTGTAGGTGTATGCTATGAGTGTCTGCCTGTTTATTTTCCTAATGTAACAAATAAAGGTGCCACTGTGTATCCTGTCACGTCGTTGTTACTTACAGTGCAATGTGTGTGATTTTTCTAAATAAAATCTTATTGTTCAGATTAAACTTAGGTATCTAGACCTTATGTATAACCGTTGCTTAAAGGTAAGTAATGCTAAGCGTCTGTTTAACCATACATTGTTGACGTTCAAACGTCTCCCTTTAAACAACGTTTGTAAATAAGAGGGAAGAATTAAGTCATGTTTATTATCCTAATCTCAATTCCCACATTCATTGTAAACTTTTTTGGACAAAGGCCTCTCCCATATTCTTCCACCTTTCTTTGTGCTGTGCCTTCCCCGTCCAATCGGTGAGGAATGAGTCCAAATCGTCACGCTAACGTTTCTTGGCGTGACGATTTGGACTTTTGGATTGATGACGACGCCCGTCTTCAGGCACCCACTGTGTGACGACTTTGGCCCATATGTTTGGATGCATCCTATAGATGTGACACTATAGGTACATAGTGTATTTTAAATAAATCACATGCATGAGACATATTTTACCGCAAAGATTGTTACGGTGTTGGTTTTGTTGTTTCATGTATTTCATGAACAAGTTTCAGTTTGAACGAACATTTAAAAAGTACTTTTTCCATCAATTTCACAGAAGCAATATTGTGCTCCATGACCTGTGTGTCTCCTGTGTAACGGCTGGATAATGGAGATTTAAATTATGCTGAAAGTGCCCGACACTGGCCTGGCTCAGTAAAAACCTTTGTTTACATTGACGGCAATAAAGTACTGCCGAACGTAGGTACACACGGCGACACACCAAGCTATACATTTCCAGTTTTAGCGTATTGTATAGGTTTTTCGTATAATCAGAAGTCAGCTTATACTAGATGACTAGACTTGATGTGTGGCCGCGCGTATAGTGTACCTAGTGTGTACTTGCTCTTGTGTACCTACCTATTTGTGTGTTACCTTTGGTAGTGAAAGGTGAATATAATTATTTTTTATCGATTTAAAAACTGACGCAAAGCAAATAAAAGGTCGCAAGATCTTACTTCAAAATAAAGATACCGAAAGAATCTCTTTTTAGGGTTCCGTAGCCAAATGGCAAAAACGGAACCCTTATAGATTCGTCATGTCTGTCTGTCTGTCTGTCTGTCCGTCTGTCTGTCTGTCTGTCTGTCTGTCCGTCCGTATGTCACAGCCACTTTTCTCCGAAACTATAAGAACTATACTGTTGAATTTTGGTAAGTAGATGTATTCTGTGAACCGCATTAAGATTTTCACACAAAAATAGAAAAAAAACAATAAATTTTAGGGTTCCCCATACTTAGAACCGAAACTCAATTTTTTTTTCATCAAACCCATACGTGTGGGGTATCTATGGGTAGGTCTTCAAAAATGATATTGAGGTTTCTAATATCATTTTTTCTAAACTGAATAGTTTGCGCGAGAGACACTTCCAAAGTGGTAAAATGTGTGTCCCCCCCTGTAACTTCTAAAATAAGAGAATGATAAAACTAAAAAAAATATATGATGTACATTACCATGTAAATTACCACCGAAAATTGGTTTGAATACGTCATTGTTTTTAATACGTCATAAATCGTAAACCGCAATTTACCATTTATTCAATCAACTCAAATATAAAATTTAAAAAAAAACATTTAATTTCATAAACATAAACCTTAATAATGCATAAACCCGGATGTTACGGAACCCTCGGTGCGCGAGTCCGACTCGCTCTTGCCCAGTTTTTTTTAAAGTTGGATAAGAATAAGGAAAACACTTCAATGGTTTTTCATTTATTTGTATAAACGGGTATTTAATCTGCTAATATTTTTGCTGCCTTACGAATTTACTGTAACTAAATATTTTCTATGAAAATCAAAAGGTTCACTGTCTCTGCCTTTCCAGAAACTACCTACCCATAGGAACTCGCGTCGAGATGTACAAACGATCAACTGTCGTGCAATGGTTTTAAGGCTATAAAAGACGTTATAGTAATAGCTTTCACGACCTTTACCTTTCTCATATCACATTTGACATTGGCAGAATTGTCGACATCGGCACCATTGCCATAGAAAATAAAAACAAAATAGAATAGACCTTTACCTTATCTAAGGTATCTCAAAAAACAATAATATCTACATCAGAATGCATCATTAAAATTATTTGTTAATATTGCCTTTTTGGGCTGATTTTTCCAACGCCAGATAATTTTATCCCAGGAATAATTTTGAATGTTTGACAGTTCTTCCTTTGTCAGACGTCAATTTTATTCCACGAATAAAAATTATCTGTCGATTGAAAAATAAGCCATAAGATTAATAAACACACTGTTCTGGGGAGAGGGGCAGGTCTGTGTGACAGGACTGGTTATCTTAGTGCAGCTACCAGTCCCTCACAAAGTATTTATCAGATGTTATAATGTTCATATTATGTTTAGTGAGTCTTTGTGGAAGAGAAATGAAATGTTTGTTTATTTATATTTATTATTTCCTTATTAGTTGTTGAGATGTGTACATATTAGTGAGTATATTTTCGTAATTTCACTACAACATTGCATTGTTTATTGCAAAGAATACACCTTCTTTCCAAATTTTCTTCGATATAATGCCAATAGCCTCGAGTAAAATTATAAGGTTTTCGTTTTTGCCATTTGGCTACGAAACCCTAAAAAGATATTTTCCAAATTCAAACAATAGGTAGGTTCGGTTCAGACCCTTTTAGGTATGGAACCCCGAACCAAAATTGTATTCTATTAAATATAAATAAAATGAATGCATCAATGACGTTCTTCTCACACATTTAAGAGAGCGTGTGGGAAAATCACGTTTTTATATGTATTTTGTTTTTGTGGATTTTATGTGTCTTTATTATTATTCAAATCTGATTTAATTAGTAGGTACTTACCAACAGAAAAGGCACTACAATGTTAATTCAAATTTAAGTGCATCATACACAAAAAAATATATTTTATTTATGGCAACACAAATAAATGTTGTAAAGTGCGAAAAAAACCGCCACGAAAGAGAAGGATTGATGAGTGTTTTTGCTGAGAATTAATCCCCTGATGATTGAAATAACTTTGTATATCTATGACTAGGTATGAGTTTTCCAGATTTTAATTTCCGTAATTCCCCTCCACCACTCGATATCTTCTCAATCATTTTGTACACAATTTCCTGTCGGTGACAAAAAAAGATTCAGAATTCAGCCATCCACTCGAAAGGTTTTCAAAGCGGTGTCAGTAATAAAGGTGCATGCAGACTCATCGGCGACGCCCGTTAATAATTCATGAACATGCTTAGCGTGCTCTCGTCATGCCACACTTAACCTGGCGATCGGTTGCACACCCTTTATGTGAACTTCACGGAAAATTCCCCTTTAAGGGGCTTACATGACCTAAAGCGCGGTCACTGTCGGACTGCATAGAAAAAAAAGAGACGCGCGATGACACAACGCTGGTAATTTATTGCAAAATATGGAGCAATTATTTATTTACAAAAAATCTATTGATTGGACTTAAAAATTAAAACACTAATATTTTAGTATGTTGCTTGTAGAATAATCTGACAAAAAATCAAAATGATTTTATGTCTTAGTAGGATTTTTATTGTAAAAAGAAAGTTTTTAGAGGTAAGTAATCTTCATGATTTTTTCCTATCGTATCAAATTAGTTGTATTATGTTTTCAGAACACTATGTACCTAGCATGTATCCTGGAGAATATCATATATTTTTCTGATTTTGTTTACTGTAGTCAATCATATACTTTTATTGTTTCTAAAACTTGCGTTTTTTTGCGTTTAGGTCCTGTAAGCCCGTTAATTCGTTCGTGGATGAAATTTTCGGTGGGGTGTAACATAGTAAGATTTTATTGGTTAGGTTTGGGGCAAGAATGTTTGGTGGTTAGTTACAGACCGTGGCACCAATGATTATAAAACTGGCAACCCGCTTGCTCCTGCTTTGCACGGTTTTTACGACTTAACAAAACGTCGATATTTCTTTATTAGCTGCAAGTTTAATACTAATGTATTATACACATAAACCTTCCTGAATAAATTCTCTACATGATGGTGAAAACCACATGAAATACAGTTGAGTAGTTTAAAAGAATAACGCGGTCACAGAGACAGACACGAAAAGCGACTTTAATTTATAATATTATATGTATAGATGCCGGTTTATTCACAACTAGCTGTGCCCTGCGGTTTTACCTGCATAAGTTTCGATCATGTGACAATATCGACATAAAAAGTATTCTATATCCTAATCCAGCTTATTGTCTACACGTGTGCTAAATTTGATCCAAATCCGTCCAGTCCTTTTAGCGTGAAAGCGTAACAAACAAGGTACATTCAAAAATCAAATCTTTCCTCTTTAAACTTAGTATATATTGGTTTGGAAAAGAGCTCATTTTTAGAACCATACAAAGTGTAAAGTCCTCGTGACTTCCCACGAATATAATAACTACTTAGCTACTACACGCCAATTCATTTTTACTTCCCTATTCCGGCGTTGTCGACAATGTAGGTACCTACCGTTGACTTGTCACTTAGTAAGGCTAAAGCCGCCATTGCCACCATTAAGAATTCATAGGAGCTAGCTAATACATAATGTCACAACATTTAAACACAAGATTAGGCAACTGTTGTTTACTGATGCCGTGATCTGTATGCTAATTTGTTTGTCTTAGCATTGACACTGTATCTACAATTGGGTAAATGAAAACCAATACAAACTCTTAAGAGTAAACTAGTCGCGAGCTCGAACTCACTGATGGTCATGGCCAAAAAGAACGCTGTCTCACTGGGCTTCGTTTCTGACAGAACTAATAACAGTGATGAACAGTTAGACGCTAGTCTATACGCACAACGTCTAATTCTCACGCATAGAAACACCGTTCCGATCTGAAAAGCGCGTAAAAAATCGAAAAGTGCTTTAGAAAATCGAGTTTTATGAAAAAAACACTGCATAAATCAATTACAAATAAAGTGTATTGAACTCTTCGATAACTGAGCTTTGTCGGTACGGACTTCGTTTTGAAGATTTTACAGTTCTTTTATTACTTATTTACACCCAAAGTTACGTTAAAAATAGCAAGAAAAACGAATCTTTGTTGGCTCATAACTTTTTATTGGTTTATTATTTTACTATTCTGTTTCCGTGCAGACAAAATTAATAATAAGTAAAAACGATCTCATGTTTAACTTTGAATGCACAATGTCAAACAGTGGAGCAATACTCTCCCGAAATTTGTATGGAAAAAATATCGACTAGTGGCACCTTAAAGAGACAAATAAGAGCGAGGCCCCATTAGTGCCTTGCGTCGACTCAATACTCACTAATGATTAATTAAATTATGACAATTTTATTATTATTTCATTTTAATTAGTCAATAATGTCTAATTTATTAGTCATTATTATATTCATAATGACTCAACGCAGGTGTGGCATACTATGCGTTGATCCGTTGCAACGACGCAACGCAACGCACTAATGAGGCATCGCCCTAAAAGATCGTGCAATATTTTCAATGAAAAATTAATCAGTGAACAACACAAAAAGATCTAAATACACGACATAAGACATGTCATAGTATAATCGATACACAGTTAAACACACTATCTGCATATAGTGTACAGTTAAATTAACTAGCGAAACTTCGCAGACGTAATGGGTAAGACATGATAAAACAAAAGAAAATATGACAGAACTTAGCGATGGAAAGTTCGAAACCGTCATAAAACGTGTCCTTATCAAAAAAAGCATATTATAAGATTAAAGACTACGTTGAAGACAAGGTAGTCTGGCAATAATTCCTTCTGCATATGTGGCTTCCCTGGCTCCTCATTAACGGCATAACTAATGTAAATGTCTATTAACTGCTCTCAAATTACGATGTTTAATTTTTATTATATTTTTTTACATACTTTTTGACATAATTTCTTTATATACATTAACATTATATACATTGACATTATATACAGACAATTAAAATATTTTCATCTCTTTACTAGTGGTTGTAGTGGTTGTAGTTGAAGAAACAGACATGTTGCGCCGACCACATATAAATTGGGATAAGGGGAGGAGAATGATGATGTTTAAATATCGATATCCATCAAGTTTCCAGAGTTTCGTTAGCTAATTTAATTTAACCCGGTAGATATCTAATTTATAACTAATTCTGATGAGTGAAAGTCAAGATAAAACGTAGATGAAAGCAGCAAGGACACAGCAAGTCACATGTAGGCTTAGGATTAGTAATTTTCAGCAAAGTATCTAAAGATTTCTTCGTAACAAAAAACAAACATTATTTTTGCCCTGAAACTTATTAAATTCGAATCTTTGAGCTCCTCAAGTTCTGAGTTGAATAGCACGATTTTTGACAAATGCGTGCATTGACTGGACAGGTCCGCTCAATCTGTGTGGTTCTTTCCTTTTTTCGCGTTGGTAGAATCAAGAATTAGATATAGCATAATGATTTGGGGAAAAAGCTATGATTATAATGTAAGGAGAGCTTTTGTGTTACAAAAACGCGCAATTCGCACATTACTCCGTATCCCGCAAAGGGAGAGTTGCCGTGAACACTTCACAAATCTGAAGATACTAACAGTACCGAGCATTTATGTATTTGTACTTCTAATTAACATGGCCAAATTTATGCATGAATATGAGACTGCAGAAGAACGAGTGATTAGAGAAGGCACACGGAGACAAGATATTAAACATTACAAGATACAGCCTAATTTAAATATTGTGAAGCACAGTCCCAAATATCAATCGGTCATCTTATTTAACAAATTGCCTATAAATTTGAAAAGTGCTATCTACTCTAGCTCTTTTAAAAAGCAACTCAAAAGTTTCCTATTGAATAAGTGTCTTTACAAAATTGATGATCTATAAGGGGATTCCAATAGATTGTTGATGTTATATTTATGTATTGTTGTTGTATTTAACGTGTTTCTTATTATTGTGATTTAAATTATTATTTATTGTTTTCTTATTATTGTGATTTAAATTATTGATTTTAATTATGTAAATTCAGATACAATTTATTGTTCATGAATAAATGACTAATGACTAATGACAAAAAACCATTTCAGACACCAATCTACATGGTCTTCACATGATCTGACCAAGATTTTGTCTGGACTTTAAAAGAGACTGTGACCTCTGAGTTTGCTTCGGCCTTTCTTCTCAGAATAGTCAGATAGGAAACGCCGACCTCATCTAGTTAAAAAAAAATATGATTGACGTGTAAAAGTGTTTGTACAAACCTAGTTACAGAAAATAAATAATTTATCATTTATTAATTCTATTTAGATTGTATATAACCTTTGTGGATACCGACGTAGTTTTTATCATACGTTGGTTGTATATAAAGCGGTTATCCGGCAGGTGAAAAGCTTTTAAAACAATTAGTTGTGTTGTTCGGGGCTCCAAAGCACTCAATATAATTTACGCGAATTCGCAGTGAAGTATCATAAACATGTAGGTGCATTATTAATAAAACGAGGGGATTATATTGTACGTAATCAAGTTGAAGTGATTTTAAAGTTAAGTGCCTGGTTTCGGTTTGAATTCTATTTGGGTTAATGGGCGCTTCACCCTAAATCACAATCACCACTTATTATCAGGATTGTGGTAATAGAAATATCTAAACTTTTACTCAAAAAAAAAACACAGAAACGTGAGATTGGTCCTTGTATTGAGGATAATAAATAATGAGCCCTGACTTTTGAAAACACCTTCGATAACACAGAAAGATACCTACAGAAATCTTAAGTTTCTTAAGTGCACATTATTGTAATTTATGCCCCACTAGCTTCTGCCCGCGACTTCGACCGAGTGTAATTTCTTATTTCCTCAACGATGCAATGCGATGTGACGGGGTGGCCGTCGCATCGCATCGCATGCCCGCGCTATTGCCTCGTCATCTTTCTGATATTTTATTTTTGCCCCTGAGGGTTCTAGCGTGATGTTAAATAGCCTTCCTCGAGCATTGGGCCATCAAATTAATGCAAAAAAAAATCAAATACGTCTGGTAGTCTCACAGATTAGCGCGTTCAAACCTTTGAGTATTAAACCAACCGGAGACGCCACGAGTACTAATATCTATGCAAATAAGTCTGTCACTTTCATCGCGGGGGACGAGGGAACGCAATAATACACTAATGCAATTCGATCGCGTTGTTACGCACGCACACAAAACAAAAAAACAAACACAAGCATAAACTATACGCACACATGTATATAACCGCTATGACCGGCGGTCTCGTACCTTTGGCAGCGGGTATCGCCTGACAATGGCGCCTCCAGTTGGTTTAATACTCAAAGGTTCAAACAAACAAACAAAAAAAGGTTTATTGTGAGCTTAACTGTCACTAAAGAGACACAATTACATTTTTCTATTGTTACCGATCTCTAGGAGATTTCACGACATATATCCTCGGAATCCAACGCACTGTGGACGTTTATTACTCCCACTTACCTACATAGTATCCTAATTTAGTCCTAATCCAATCTACCTACCCACCAAATTCCCCTAACACACTCAGCGTTCGCAGCCAGTGAGCAAAGCACATAATCACGTGTATTTAAAATAGGTTGTTACCTTCTCCTAAATATAACACTTGACTACATCTCATCAATAGATAAACCAACGTTTTGAAACATATTAACCTAAATGATTTACTCCACTTAACACATTAGCCTAGCAGCGTCGCCCCGGTGAATTTTATTTATGCCCATCACTTTGAAGTGAAGCAGTCCTCTGAAAGGGTTAATTAAGTGAAAGATTCTCACGGCCTGCGGACTGAATGATCATGTTAAACAAATTAGAACGTATTATTGAGCAAAGAACCCATATATAACCCGACAAATATAACAATGATGCACCCTTTTCACATTGTAACCTTTAGTATAGAGGTGTATGACTGAAATATTTGAATACCTAAATATTGGTGAAATGTATGCTTTTTAACCGACTTCTTGTAAGTATTGATACATAAAGGCAGGCTTTCAATAGCATATTGGTTTATAACATTAAACGATGTCAGTCACCTACATTAGCATTTGGTGCGGTACATATTGTGATCATAGATTCTGTTGTTTAATTTAATTTGTAAATTTTTAAGGTAGACTGATGATTTATAAAACTTTTTTGAAGACCAAAGCTGTTGTCTATAAAATGTCGTAAGACCCACCTTGGCTTGCTTTGTTTTTCTTTGGATAAATAATAGACATTTAAGTTAAAGTGCAATTGAAAAGTGCCATAGATATGCAAATACTCTAAAGTTTCTTAGATTCTTGTATTATAAAAATTATTGGTCCTTCGAGCCTAATTAATGTAAGTATACAAAATATTGTAAAACATTTTGAAAGAGTAACGGTGGAGTTTCTTGATAATTCTTCTCCATACGAAGCTTCTTTTAAGAAGTGGCTAGAATCATTCTAATTTTTTTTTTTTTTGTAAATTTTGACGTTCAAAAGTGATTTTTATGTGCCCATTTGAAAGAAATAATTTAACTTTGGATGTTCCTTCTGCAACTGCATTGACAGTTTTATGAAAGGTTGCAAATATAAAGGTTCAATAAATCTGTTTTATAATTACTACCTGTTTTAAACCAGAGGCACTAAAATCATACGTCAGACCCATTAAAGTGTTTAATTATTCCAAAGTGATAAACACAGTACGTTTTACTGTAACAGTAACACAATATTGTTGTAGTTAATAGCCTGAAGTCATGAATAGTATAATGTTGATTGGTTTGTTCTATATTCGCCGAGTTACCTACGAGCTATTAAAGTTTTTAGCAGTATCGGCAACGCGGTAGCAATATAAATCGTAATTTTACTATGAAAAAGAATGATTATGTTCACAGCATGTCGTCTAAAATTGGGATGACTTATAAATCAGGAGTTATCAAACAGGTCAGTGGAAATAAGGTGGAAAATGTTTTGCACGGTCAATGAACACCAGGGATAATTCAAATCAATGAGGATATTATGTTGGTAACCTTAGAATTATTGTAAAAAGTGTGCATGGGTGTCGTAACTAAATCAGTAGCTGTAGCAGTAGATTTTTTTTTTATTATTTTCTAAGTCCTATACTGTTCAGCTGGTATTTTCAAGGTATAGGTAATCTAATTTATAGGATGGACGGCGCCTCCGAAGCCGGCCCAGGAAGAGTAGGCGAAAGACCTAGACGCATACAGCAAGGTGAGAGATGGCGTTGAGATGCTCTAAAAAAGGATGCCTGTAAGGATTTGGAGGAGGCCGTTGCTCAGCAGTGGGACAGTGTAAGCTTAGTAAAAAAAAGTTATATCTAATATAAGTAAGGGTTGAAATAAAAACCTATACCTTATTCACAAATTACAAACATTTTCCATGCCTCTAGCACTTCAAACGAATGACGGGGAAAAAACACTAAACACTTTTAGTGGGTACCTAATAGTATTTTCCCTTCTGTACAAAAATAGCAGTTATTCGAACTTGGAAGCCAGCCACTTCGTTTTTAAACGCTTTAACTAAGTTGACAGGAGGTTTATAGCAGTTCTATTTTTAAAAAGATGCCGTTTAATCAAACAGCAACAGACTGAAGCAAAATTTTGTTAATTACGGACGTAACTGAAAGGCACTCGGCACTTTCAGCTTGATGCAATAATTAAAAAAAAACAACGAATGCTTGTTTTCAAAAAGAATTGTGATATTGCACCTGACTGGAATTAATTAAATATTTCCTAATATCATTAGATTATACTTAAAGGGCTTGTGGCTAAATAATATAACAGCAGCAAGTGTCGATTGATCAGGTTAAGCTACGCTTGTCGCGGTTGGTCCGTGGATGGGTGACCATCTTTACATTCCAAGACCCCTCTGTGCATCAGAAAGCACGTTAAGCCGTTGGTTCTGGCTTTCATTCATGAATCTTTGGCAGTCGTTACGGGTCGTCAGAAACCCGAGAATCTGACAACCAGTCTTACCAAGGGATATCGTATTACCTAGTAATTGGGTTGTGGAGGCCAGAAGGCAGTCGCTCCATGTAAAATACTGGTATTCAGCTGCATCCGGTTAGACTGGAAGCCGACCCCAACATAGTTGAGAAAAGGCTAGGCAGATGATGAAGATCATTAGATTATAATTAATTACAAAATAATGCTGGCGTCTACCTTTTGTTAAACTAACGCGCGGATAATTTGTTACAAATTCTATTTTATAATTAATTAATCCGCGATTATGATGAATATCAGAATATCATAAATATTATATCAAAAGTTACACCTTGCTAAAGCAGAAACACAAAAGTGCAAAATTAAAATCAACCGACAAGTCCACATAACCAACATAGATCCATAGCTATAGGTATCGGAATTTAATAGAGAGCACTTAAAAGCGACCGCATGTAAATTACGTTATATGAAAGTAGGAAGCTACTCATTCACTTATTGCTTGCACAAGTAATACAATATTCCCATTATTGCAAGCACTCGAGAGAAGTCAATCAGGCGTACACTTATCTTATACAATCTTTTTAAAGTAACATTTTTCGCTATGCCATGTTATTTTCGGTCGTCGTTTATTGGAGCTGGAAACCCTGTAACTTTGTACAGGTGTCATGCTCCATAAGAAAACATGGATGAAGGGTTATCTTTTATGCTGTGTTGTTTATTTTTAGGATTAGCGAAGCGAAGCGCAGACGAAGTTCCGTTCATTCACTTCTTAGAAAATGATTGTTAGGTAGCGGAAGTTATAATAAGGTAAGCTTCAAAAAAAATTGTATGAAAGCTGAGAGAAAGTATCTGAAAAACTGTAGCTTTTCTGAAAGATGAACATATTTTAATAACGTTCTATTTATAACAATCACAGACGCAAAACGAAAAGACTCGAGCAAAATACGAACTCCAAATATAAAACGGAGCAAAAATGATATGAAAAAAAACGTTTCCATGAAAATTTTGAATGAAATTCAATTAAAAAGTGTGGTGTGTAACAGACGTTCGCTTTTTTAACGTTTTCTATTTACCCAGTTCATTCTTTTGTTCGCAGCGGAATTTGACAGTTCAATTTTTGAGAGGAAGGTTGGATTACCGTGAATCCGTAGGCACAGGTACGAACACAAGGACGGCTCGAAAAAGTAGCTGTGTAAGATGTTACTTCATTAGGTTTATTATATTCTGAATAAAAGATTCGATTTCGAAGATTTATCGTGAAAAAGATTTTAGTACATCTAGTCATAGATCAGCCAAACCCATATTCGACCTAACACTGTTACCTAAGTTTGTTAAAAAAAAGCACTTTTAAATGTTGATGCTAGGATGTATTTCATAGTTACAAAATATAGCATAAGTATTACCATTGCCCTTTGGGTGACCTTCTTATAAGGCCCATTGGGAGCGACCACGTTTCAGTGCCATAAGTCATCACTGGCAACACGCACTGGTCAAAGACTTTCGTCTTGAGACACTGCGGTATAGAGAGGGCTATGCTTGGAGATTCCCTGCATGATCGAATCAGAAATGAGGAGATCCGCAGGAGAACCAAGGTTACCGACATAGCCCGAAGAATTGCCAAACTGAAGTGGCAGTGGGCAGGGCACATTGCTCGCAGAACAGATGGCCGAAGGGGCTGAAAGGTTCTGGAGTGGCGACCGCGTACCGAAAGACGTAGCGTTGGAAGGCCTCCCACAAGGTGGTCCGACGACCTTGCGAAGGCCGCAGGAACCCGTTGGATGCGAGAAGCACAGAACCGGTCGAAGAGGAGGTGCTTGGGGGAGGCCTATGTCCAGCTTTGGACGTCTTTCGGCTAAAATGATGATGATGATGCTGATCAGTATTACCAGTGTTTTAATTTAGCGTCGTATTGTTGTCTCCACATTCTACACTTTATCGATTTAACAAAGTAAATAATATGACTACAGTAACGGTAGGTACGAGACGGCTTATATCCACCGAACAAAAGCGCAGCAAAATCAATTTTAAAACCAAAAAAAAATCACCGGCAGTCCACCGCCGTATTCGGACACGTTTCACAAACGCAGGAGCCATGTTTCTATTTCGATTACCGAAATATTGGAAATAAAATATAACCGCTATCGTATTTCCACGCGACAGGCGGAAATAAAGCTTGCCGACAAATCGACACGGCAGCCGCATCGCGGTGTAGGAGCGTGTCGTCACACAGCCCTACGCTGACGAAATTGTATTACTAGATAGGTACTGAAAACTCTGTATTCTCCCTTTCTGAGTATTAAAACTCAAACGTAAAGCATTTTTAACCGACTTCTAAAAAGGAGGAGGTTCTCAATTCGGATGTTAATATATATATATTTTTTTTATGTATGTTCGCATATCTCCGTCATAATATTGACGGATTTGCAAAGTTATTTTTTTGTTCGAAAGAAATTTATTCCGGAATGGGACCACAATTAAATTTCGTAAAGATCTGATGATGAGTTTCGGATACAGACAACGGAACTCTTCAATAATGCCAGCAAATCAACCGCGATTGCTGCTATCGCATAATATAATGTAAGTAGGTATGCATTGTTTACGCAATCACACAACATAAGATCACGCCTCTAAAGGGGTACGCAGATTATGTTCATAGCTTCCTGTCACTGATATTCACATAGCAAGTAGCGATATATGAATTTGTGTGGGGTAAGAAAAAAGTGGGTACACTACACAGTGAAAAATAACTTTAATCTTGGAAGTCGGTGTCGTTGGTTCTACATTTTCGTTTATTGACACTGACTTCCGAAATTAAAGTTATTTTTCACTTTGTAGTGTTTTTTTACGGTTTACATGGTAATGTACATCATATATTTTTAGGGTCCCGTTGCCAAATGGCAAAAACGGAACCCTTATAGATTCGTCATGTCTATCTGTCTGTCCGTCTGTCTGTCTGTCTGTCTGTCTGTCCGTCCGTATGTCACAGCCACTTTTCTCCGAAACTATAAAAACTATACTGTTGAAACTTGGTAAGTAGATGTATTCTGAGAACCGTATTAAGATTTTCACACAAAAATAGAAAAAAAAAACAATACAAAAATTGAAAATATAATAAAAATGGTATGGGTCCCGCCTGCTTCCAACTTTTATTTAAATTTAAAATGGGCTTGTTTGTAGCTTTTCAGTCGGGTTTTTTATTTTTTAAATTACTTTTTATTTTAGGTATTAAGTAATACGGGTTGGTGTCCGCAACTCCACGTCAATGCGCTTATTTTGCGGGCTATTAGTCCTAATAAAGGGAATGGGAACTTACATCATTAAGGGCTTGATGAGCTAAGTGAATTAGTGACGCCTACCTCAACGATTATTGAGTCATATTTCCAGTTGCAACACGTAATCACGTTGTAGGTTGTTGCACCCTTGTAGGTTTTTATTTTGTATCTAAGTGGTTTATCTGGTTAACTTTTTCTTACCCCATTTGAAAGCACTGATTCCATTTTATTCCATAATACACTTACCTATAGCTCAAATTCCATTAGGCACTGCCGTTATTTATATCAGTGTTACAAGCTAATTCCTTTCTAAAGGCTCCTACATACTATGCCGGCGACCCAGCCGGCGGGCATGCCGCCAACAAGCCCGGCCGCATAACCGGCGGGTATTTGAGCAGCCGGGCTTGCCGTACAAACGAGCTGCACAACTGAAATGATGCTGGCGGCATACCCTCGCGAAACCCGCCGGCTTGCCGCCGGCATAGTGTGTACGAGTCTTTACAGATCTGCTGGTAGCCAATTCAGCTAGATCTGTACCTGCATTGTATCAGCAGTCTTGCTCTCATGAAGATCTGGTCTTTCCTTACCTAGAATGACTTGAAGCATCAGCCTTTCTTTCATCCATCCTTAGATAACAATTTTGATGCTTATATAGTCTGCGCTCGCGCTTGTGAGAAAAATCTATCTTAGTTATTTTACGCCTACTTCATAATGAAAAAAGCACTACCGTTGCTTTTTAGGGTTCCGTACCAAAATCGTAAAAAGGAACAAGGGTTCCTTTTTACGATTTTGGTGCGACTCAGTCTGCTGTCCGATTGTCACAGCTGGATATCTCAAGAACTACTAAGTAATGGTATCAACTTGAAATGTAGAATAATTTTAGATAACGTTTGCCGAATATTTTGCAAATAAGAAAGAAATAAAAATATTTACTTATATTTTTTTTGCAACAGGGACTGAAAGGGGTTCTAAAAATTCAAAGTGGGGGTACTAGATCATGTGAAAGAGCGCAGTTTGCGCATTATCAAACACTTCTCTTTTCTTTTTAGGCCTCACAGTTTTCGACTTTTGATGAACAATGCAAAAAAAAATACCGTTCCCCCCCTTATCTCCGAAGTTTGCATACAGAAAAATCTGAAATTATTCTGTGATAGAAGTTTATGTAAATATTACAGGAAAAATAAAACGATGTCTCTAAATAGCACACTTTTTCAGAAATCATCAACAAAATTTACATTAGTTCCACTATCGGTCAAGAGATGGCGCTGACTTAAAACGGAAATAATATACTCCGATGAAAATTTAAAACATTTCACGTTTAACAATACGGAACCCTCGGAGCGCGAGTCTGTCTCGCACTTGACCGGTTTTTCTACTTTTTTCCGTTTACGAAATTCATTGACGCCTCCCCGTGCAGTTTGTAGGTAATATCCGTTTATTAAAATGGGACGCTAATGCTGGTTTTCCTTCATATTATTAGCTTAATACTTACTAGCCTTCCAGTCCAAGATTTTCTCGGGTTTCCGGGAAATTAGCTTTGCTCTTTTCAAATTTCCTTTTCTTAGAATTTGGTCCTGTGAGCCTAGCTAGTTATATCGTGAGAACTGGGGGCCTGAAAAGGCCACTTTGGCAGAATCATAAAAGGATAACAGAATGGACAGTTAACTAATAAGTTAATCGTACCTATCAAATCCCATTGGAGAAGCATTTTTCAGTTTTTATCTTTTGTCTGTGCTAAAATACCAATCCAATCCAATCCAAATCCAATCCCAATCTCTTTGCTTGTACCTACGTAGTGCAGTAAAAAAAAGAAAAACACGGACTATCTTCGCAATATTATAATTCATAATGTTATCCTTTTATGATTCTCCAAAGTGGCCTTTTTAGGCTCCCTGAAAAAGCGATAAATGTGATAATGTATAAAGTAAACTAAACATATATTCGAAGGAGGTCAAACAGACGTTGACATTGATCATCTGCTTAAAACTGTTAAGTAGTTTGCATTTTGATTTTCTGATGCCAAATCAAACCACGTATCAAGGTATTTTGTTATTATGTTATATTTTTTTTACTGTGACTTTGAAACTACTTAGTCGCTATTCAATAGAAAAAATCAATGATGTGATAGATCTGGAATTTTAGAAAAGGCCTTTTGGACCGTCAGTTAACCGCAATGACAAGCGGTTACCTGCTGGACTGAAAGATCTCTGCCAAGTCAAGTTTAGTTTAGTTTATTTTTTCAAAATACTTCTTCAGCCGCGACTTACGGATTGTCGTGGTTTGATCCGAAGCTGGTAATTTACTGTGTGTAAATTATTTTATCGCCACTGCTTTCAAAACGGTGTAGAATAGAATACTCTTTATTATGTACACCATAAATTAAATTTCTACATTTAGGTATATCTGTAATATTTATTACAGATATACCTAAATGTAGAAATTTAACAAGGTGGACACAATGGGCGGTCTTATCGCTAAGCGCGATCTTTCAAAGACAACCTGGAGTAGGAACGCATCGTCAGGAAACTGGCATGTCCTAGAACCTAAAATTCGGAGACATGTGACATTCGCCAACCCGCACTGGGCCCGCGTGGTGGAATATGGCCCACTCCTTATTACAGAGAGAAGGCCTGTGTATTAGCAGTGGAGCGAATGAACCGATTTCAATGAAACTTCGTACGCATAAGCAGGATACAAAGGTCTAAAAAGTTAGTAGAGAACATTTCCGAAATGTCTTAAAAAGAAAACTGGAAATCTCTGTTGCTATGGAAAATTTAACATCGGTCTAATTTGGCTGTAACACTATTTTTCGGTAATGTTCTCTACTAACTTTTTAGACCTTTGTATCCTGCTTATGGGTATGAAGTTTCATTGAAATCGGTTCATTAATTTCGAAAAATAAGGCCTTGAAAGTTTGTATGAACTGCCGTACGACGCCGTACGGCATTTCATAGACGCTCTTAAGGGCTTAACGCTCTTAAGAGGCTGTTGTGATGACAAAATAAAAAGGTCTATACACCGACCCACAAAAGATATGATAACCTCCTTTAGGTAGTAGTAATAGACATTAAACACAGTTTAATATCTATTAGCTAGACAAAATAATGTTCTAAAGTTGTTTAGCACAATGAAACACTGTGTAATATTGTACAATAATAAATATATAGCACTTAGTTGGAGCGTTTGTTAGTTTAAACTTAACTGCTATTTCGTAGAATCTGTTAACAGTAAAAACATCGCACAGACCTAAATAAATACCTTTCAACAAAATTGTTTGATATTAAAATGTATCCTCAAAAAATCAACTGGTAGTTTTATCATTCATTTATTAAAACATATTGAATACACTAAAACTGACATCGTTTTATCAAATGAATCGCTGGATGGGCTCTGATTACTTTGATGCAAAATTCGCTGTTAGTTTTTTTTTCTATGGCCGCAATAAATAACGGTGATTTAATTATATTTCCCTATGTTTGATATTTAGTCCAGGTTTTTATTTTTTTAGCAGATTTATGATTATGCTATTTATCAAAGCATTCCTTCAACATAACAACGGTATACCAGATTAATTAAATTGTAAATTAGGATAACTTTTTAAAAACAATAGGTAGGCGAAACCATAGAAAAAGTTAATTAATTTTATTGAAACCCTTATCATTTTCGTGGAACACCAGTATATATTTCACAAACTTCAGGTTCTCTTGCATTCATTTTCCGATTGTGAAAGTATTGCTAAAGTCGGTACAGTGTGGCTGTGTTTTAATACAAGGTATGTTTAAAAAAAATAACCTTAGGTTATGACACTAATATTATAGGCGAAAGTTTGTGAGTGTTTGTTACTTCTTCACGCACAAACTACTAAACGGATTCGGGTGAAATTTGGTACACAGATAGTTTATAACCAGGACTAACACATAAGCTATACATTTTATTCCGACATTCCCACGGGATCGAAAACTATGCGAGTAATACTGCGGGGCGCTGCTAGTGTGTAATATATAAAAACTGGCCAGGTGCGAGTCGGACTCGCACGAAGGGTTCCGTACCACAAGGCAAAAACGCCGAAAAAAATCGCGTTTGTTGTAAGGGAGCCCCTCTTAAATATTTATTTTATTTTGTTTTTAATATTTGTTGTTATAGCGGCAACAGAAATACATACTTTGTAAAAATTTCAACAGTCTATCTATCGCGGAGATACAGCCTGGTGACAGACAGACGCACAGACAGCGAAGTCTTAGTAATAGGGTTCCGTTTTTACCTTTGGGTACGGAACCCTAAAAAGTAAACTTTTTAAAAAGAGAAATAAATCTTGATGTGACTTTGAAAACGACAATATCATCGATACAAACATCTGGGTTGAGGATAACGCGTGTGTTGAAGTACAGACGCCAGCACATAAAGCTACCCGAAACTGTCAAATTTTCCCAATTAAAATTGAATCTTATGCTATAAAGATAAAGTTGAAAATCTATTAAAGAAATTTTGACAGATTGTAGTAGTTTGATGTGCTGGCGTCTGTACAAGTAGCGTTATTTTTAGATTAAAGAACCGTGACTTAGTAGATGTTAACAGAGGTTACATTTAAGGATATTTTAATTAACGTTATAGGTAACAGACTAAACTGATCTGTAGAAAATCCAACAGATTTTGCATTTATTTTCACAATTGGCTGTTAAATGATAAATGATTGTATTTCTTTAAGTGGGTTCAAAGTCGATTGGGAAATTTTGACAGTTTGGGGTAGCTTGAGGTGCTGGCGTTTGCACAAACACTTTTACACGTAAATCATATTTAAAAAAAACTAGATGAGGTCAGCGTTTCCTATCTGACTACTCTGAGAAGAAAGGCCGAAACAAACTCAGAGGTCACGTCTCTTTATTAAAGTCCAGACATAGGTAATCTTGGTCAGATCATGTGAAGACCATGTAGATGTTCAGTTACATCCTTTTAAAGAGTCATTAAAACCGCTTTTTTTACCAAACACGCCTGACGCCTGTATTTCCTGTAGAGTCGAACAGAGGAGTACCTATTAAGCCTCCTCTACACGTAGACAGATTCATCAGCAGATGGCCATCTGCGAATGCCTCTAGCCTCCTCTACACTTAGAAAGATTCATCAGCAGATGGCCATCTGCAAATGCCTCTAGCCTCCTCTACACGTAGACAGATTCATCAGCAGATGGCCATCTGCGAATGCCTCCGCCGACGTGTAGACGGGGTAATTTGCTAGTCTGTGATAGGTATTTGACGTCGGCAGAGGCTAAATACCTACCACAGACTACCAAATTACCCCGTCTACACGTCGGCGGAGGCATTCGCTGATGGCCATCTGCTGATGAATCTGTCGACGTGTAGAGGAGGCTTTACATATTACACAGACCTACATTACGCCACATTTATCAAAAGCTTACCTAAATACTAATATTTTTACAAAACTAATGAGCGGTGCATCTCTAAACGAACTGACCCCATATTTTCCCCTTGTCCCCTTTCGCACGTGGCGCGTTGTCGTGCCAATTCACCCATCCTCCCCTCGACACATTATCGCTCTTCTGGAAGCTTTACCTTATGATGTGTTCACGGATGAATGACAGCATTTGGGGTGTATTGGAGTATTGTGAGTACCTACGTGGTTAGCGTCTGTAATTAGCGTGACCAAGTGTAGGGATATCAGAATTATGTTTCTATGGAAACTGTTTTTTGTTCATTAGGGTGAATAAAAATTTTTTCAACAATTTTTTTTTTTTTCATAAGGTTTGTAGGTACGGTCAGCGGGATTGTCCGAAAGGGTTACCGCTGGCCCGGAACATAAAGGGCTAAGGAAGGAACACGGGTGGGTTTTAGTCAGTAAGAGTCTCACACTCCTTTCCGCTCCGCCCAGAGCGGGAGGGGTAATTTGATGATTTCCCACCCAAAAAACAGGGGGGGTAGGTACCCCGTTACCCAGTTCTGTCACAGTTATCAGGCGTTAATTTGCGGAAATCCATGACAGAAAAACCTAAAACGAAAAAAAATAACTTCGTTATAAGTTTTAATGTTCTTTTTTAGGGTTCCTTACCCAAACGGTAAAAACGGGACCCTATTACTAAGACTTCGCTGTCTGTCCGTCCGTCTGTCCGTCCGTCCGTCTGTCTGTCGCCAGGCTGTATCTCAAGAACCGCGATAGCTAGACAGTTGAAATTTTCACAAATTATGTATTTCTGTTGCCGCTATAACAACAAAATAAAATAAATATTTTTGGGGGGCTCCCATAAAACAAACGTGTTTTTTTTCGGCGTTTTTGCCTTGTGGTACGGAACCCTTCGTGTGCGAGTCCGACCCGCACCAGTTTTTTTTTTATTATTCTCATGATTTTGTTAATTTCATGTAGTTTTTTATTGTATGTATTTCCTACACTCGGGAAATACAAACAATAAAAAAAACTTTTAGGTGTAGGTAACCAAGATATTTTTTCGTTCTTTGTCCCAAATAAAAAAAAATCTTTCTTTCTTTCTAAAACGTTATCTAAAAATATTTAGTATTTTTTCCGCTTAACTAGATGCAGACTCGCATGCCGAACTCAGCTTCCGGCTGCCAAAATTATGTCCTACACGCAGAAGATGCGATGCTGTCATATTGATAACTAGCAGCGCTCCGCGGTTTCACCCGCATAAGTGTCGATCCCGTGGGAATATGTCCCTCCCCGGGATGCAGTCTATCTCTCTGCCAAATTTTATCGAAATCCGTTCAGTGGCTAAGGTGTGAAAAGGTTATATACAGACAGACAGACAGACAGAGTTACTTTCGAATTTATAGTATTAGTATGGATGTTCGCTAGAATAGTATAGAATATATTTATTTGCTCTAAAACATGGTACATCAAGGTCTTATAAATAAAGTTATGATCTTACATGTTTCGCCATGGACTGGCATACAAATATTTAAGGCGGAAACACACTTATAACACACCACGTTACGCGACATCAATGAAGCTTACTCATTGGCCACATTTTTCATCTCGCTGAGCTATTTTCGTCATTTGGCCAATAAATAAGCGTGTGATGGCGTCGGGTGTTACAAATGTGCTGTAACAAATTTAACACATTAATTTGTTAAAATTAAAATCAAAACATTTTTAATGACATTGGTACGAAATCCTAATGGGTTACAAGAGTTACAAGTTTAAGTTTAGTCACTCATTAGCTTTTAAGCCAACCGTGTACAAAAATGTATCTAAAGCAGTTCAACAATCCTAACATTTATCAGGTTAACTACTCCACCTGTATTTAGAAGTACGGCGCGTGCTCTCCTGAGCAACGCATGAAAGAAATACCGATCTACGCTATCCAAGTAAGTGGCATCATCATCATCATTTCAGCCGAAAGACGTCCACTGCTGGACATAGACCTCCCCCAGAGGGGTGGGGGGGGGGGGGGGTTGCCATAATCGCCGCACTTGGCAGGCGGGTTGGCGATCGCAGTATAGTATGGTGGTGGAATGCATAGAGAACGCTGCTGCTCATTCTCCGGTATAACCCTTAGTCGCCTTTTACGACACACACGGGAAGTATGGGGTGGTGCTATTCTTTAAGTCCGGTACCACACAGACAAGACAGGCCCCATAACATTTATCAAAAATCCAATCTATTTAGCTTATTGTTATTCCCCAGCATAAACAGCCTATAATTATCCCACTGCTGGGATAACGGGCCTCCTCTCTTCAAGAAAGAAATGGGCTGTAATCTACCTATCAGTGCTTTGGTTCTGGGACATGCCGGTTAGGTCACGATGTTTCCCTTCACAGTTTTGAGAGCAGTGGTAATACGGTAGCTTACCGTCCGATCAGGACCAGGCCCGTGCCGGACGGCGCGTACGTGTTCCACGAGCGCCTCAAAGATATGTCAGCAACAGAGAAGGGGCCCGATAGGGCCGAAGCCTGCCGGAGCAGCGGGATTGTCCGAAAGGGTTACCGCTACCCCGGAACAAAAAGGGCTAAGGAAGGAACATGGGTAGGGGCTTTAGTCAGTAAGAGTCTGACACTCCCTTCCAGAGCGGGAGGAGTCATTTGATGATTTCCCAACCGAAAAAAAAAAAGTGGTTATAAAATTATATACACAAAGTAAAGCGCCTGTCTAGGTTCAAACCCACGACCTACAACTGATAAGTCATGGTTGTTACCACTGGGCCACCACTGTTCTGTTATTGGTAAGAGTGTTTACGCCATACGGCATTTCATACAAACTTTCAAGCCTTTATTTTTCGAAATTAATGAACCGACTTTAAAGAAACTTCATACGCTTAAGCAGGATACAAAGCTCTAAAAAGATAACTGCAAATCTGTTTCTATAGAAAATTAAAAATCGGTCTAATTTGGCTGTAACACTATTTTTCGAAAATGTTCTCTACTAACTTTTTCGACCTTTGTATCCTGCTTATGCGTATGAAGTTTCATTAAAATCGGTTCATTCTTTTCGAAACATAAGTGTTTGAAAGTTTTATGAAATCCTGTACGGCGTAAACGCTCATAATGTAACACATAATAATTATGTAATAAACTTGTTTCGCAAGAAAAATCAAGATCGTGAATCAAGGTGATAATAACCATTCAAGGCCAACTAGTTTATAAAATCTGCATTTCATATTCGTACGTCTATGTGATACATATCTGCGGAAGAGGAAGTATTATATTCTAGTATTAGAATGTCTATTTAGTAATATAGGGTTATTGGTAAAACATTAACAACCTCTTAAGAGGTCATTGTTTCTCAAATTTCTGAAATCGTGAAATGAAAATCAGCTGTTCCCTACATTTTGACGAGTTATACAAACATAAATGTAGGGAACAGCTGATTTTCATTTCACGATTTCAGGTTTGGTCACATAGTAAAAGTTGTTCATAATGACGAGTACAATGACCTCTTAAGAGGTTGTTAATGTTTTACCAATAACCCTGTATAAAATGTATGGATAAAAGTGAATGACCTCAGTTCTTTATAATTAAAAATATTTTTAGTAAAAGGTAATTTAATGAAGGTCAAGGTTTTTTGTACTTGAATAAGTTTTTAGCTTTTGCAACTTAAAAAAATAATATACGTAACTGAAACATTCATTCAAGAAGTATTAAATATTATTGCGCTAAATTAAACAATATATTTTGTATTTTTTAACCCAAAAACACCGAATTCATACGTAAACAACACATATTTAGAACCCAAAATCCTTTACGAAACCTCAAAACAGGTACTTTACAAAACCTCTCAACTCAATGTTAGCACATTTTGTTGGAGCTACAACAAAAGTACCAAAGTGCTCATTGGTCCAGTATTTGCGTTAATCGTGATTCGTAAATGAAGAGCTCGTTGACTGTCCCAGGCCAGGTAGCACGTTCATTACCTAGACAATGCAGAGTGTTTTTCACGATTAAATTGACCGTGGAGAGGCAATTTGAACAGGGCGGCTGTTCGTGACACCAGCGTTTCGGTCAGACTGAGTTTTTTAATTTTTCGTCTCTCCGCTCACCAGATTATACGTACATAGCTAGGGGTTAGAGCTGAGATATTTTGCTGTCTGTTATCTGTATTTGTGTACTGTCTTTGGTGATACAGATTATGAATGGTGATTTTCTGCAGAAGCTGCTGGTAATTCGAATACAGTGGGTAGTGAAATTTCATGTTTTTTTTTTGTGAATATTTAGGCAGGTCTGTAAGTTGTTACCTATGTGTCAGAACTGTCAGTCAGTCTATGTGTCAGTGTGTGTAACTCTATAATGCTAAATATCAACCAAATAATTAGTTAGGTACAGTCAACAGCAAAAGTAGATGAAGTGATTTCTTCGAAGTGATTTCTGTGTGGCGTTGATGTGGCGTTGAGTGGTTTGAATCACTTCGACGCCACACAGTTCTGAAGCGAACTCCGTTCATTAGAATTGAATTTCTGATTTTCAAACATTCATTGCGTTATTTACATTGTTAGGCAGACAAATTTTTCGAACATAAGAAGCAATGTATTAGCAATATTCTTCAAAATAATTCAGATTGAGATTAATACAATTAGAGTGCTTAGGTACTCAAACTCAAACCATTTATTTCAATTAAAACATTTACAGGCACTTTTGAATTGTCAAGACCTATGTATCAGTCAAACTCTATAAGGTCATCAACCAAATAATTAGTTAGATACTTTCATGAATTTGGAGTAACGGTTTAATTACATCCACTATATCACAGAATATACCAATCAAATGAAAACCGTACTTTCGTTCCGTTCAGTTCCATATACAGATCGGAAACCATGTTTATTTTTTTTCAGCACCCTAACCTATGTAGATATACGTACACAGTTATGTTTCAGTTAGCGTTAGTTTTAAACGATACAGGTGCGTTGTGTGCTGTGTGCGACTTTTCAATTATGTCCGCGAACTGGCCGATATTTATGAAATGTTTTTTCGACGAAACCTATTCAATATTTGCGGCACATGCTACAAACAAATGATCGTTGATGGACACGTAGTTATTAAAAATGTTGTACAGTTTCATTGTAGTTATGTATTCTGAAAAAAGTGGAGCTCGCTTTGTGGGTTTACAAACATTCTCTGTTATCTAATTGGATCCGCATTGTGGGACAAGCGCTGTCATTATGGAATACTCGATCCTTGAAACTGGTTGTCAATTTATACTACCGGAGTGCTGTTCAAATATGTATAACTATTGTGCATTTTAATAATTTATTTCGCTTTTTGCTCTTCACAGAGCGAATGCGGTATCCATCGGGAAAACAGCTTTTTTTACACCTAATTGTTCATGCAAGATTATTTGTATTTGACTCATGCCAATGTCTAAAGTTGCCTGAATTTCGCGGTATGTCACATGTCGATCTTCCTCAATCAGCTTACGCACAGCATCAACGTTTTCTTGGGTGACCGCAGTTTTTGGACGACCTTGACGGGGATCATCACTGAGCTTGACACGTCCACGTTGAAATTCAGCAAACCAGCGATAAATTGTGGTTTTGGATGGGGCTTCATCACCAATTGCAGAAATCATCCGGTCAACACACTGTTTTTGTGTTAACCCACTTCGAAAGTCATAATAAATCATCGCTCTTGAATTTTCTCGAGTCAATTCCATTTTCTCAACGACTTAACAAGTTTGACAAAACCTTGCCTTCTCTTCTTAGTCTGTGCTTGTGACAAGACCGAGAATCTTTTTTTAAATAAATAAATGGTACTTATTCGATTTTTAAAACCAAGGATTTTTCAATTAAAAAGATTTTAATAAATGATAAATGATTTTATTTTGTAAGTAGGTTTGTACAAACACTTTTACACGTCAAACATGTTTTTTTTTAAAACTAGATGAAGTCGGCGTTTCCTATCTGACTACTCTGAGAAGAAAGGCCGAAACAAACTCAGAGGTCACAGTCTCTTTTAAAGTCCAGACATAATCTTGGTCAGGTTATATGAAGACCATGTAAATCGATGTCTGAGATGGTCTTTTGAGGAAAGAACCACACAGATTGAGAGGACCTGTCCAGTCAGTGCACGCATTTGTCAGAAATCGTGCAGCTCAACTCAAAACTTAAGTAGCTCAACGATTCGACGAACAATACCAAAGAAAGGACATTTGGGTAGGCCACATAAGTTACTCAAACTGCCAGACAAAGATCAAGAAATAAAACTAACAGAACAGAGATAAAATTAATAAAATGACCCACATCGTCTTCACATTCACAATAAATAAAATAAATAATACTTTACAAAGTAAGCAAATGTCAATGTTTATAAATAAAAATTCAAAATAATAATAATAATAATGTCACTGTGTATATAAAAAAAAAAATAAAAAAACATTCAAAATGCAGAAATTGGAAGCAGCTCAATCCCAAGCCTTTTTGTCCTCAATATAATCTTTTACGGTATAAAAGGCTTTCTGGCACAACTTACGTTTAATGAATGATTTGAATTTATTAAGGCTTAGATCTTGAACTTGGCTTGGTAGTTTATTATAAAAACGTATACATTGGCATCTGAACGACCCACCTATTTTCTTGAGCCTTGTTGTAGGTACAACAAATTTGTGTTTATTTCTAGTATTTATATTATGGATATCACTGTATTTTTTAAACAATTTTATGTTTTTATGGGCATATAAAAGATTTTCATAAATATACTGAGAAGGCACAGTCATTACATTAATCTCTTTAAATTTGTCTCTGAGAGAGTGTCTCGGACTTAATTTATAAATTGATCGATCAGCTCGCTTCTGCAAAACAAAGATAGTCTGAATATCGGCGGCATTTCCCCACAATAGAATACCGTACGACATTACACTATGAAAATAGCTAAAGTACACTAAACGGGCAGTAACGGGGTAGTCTATATCAGTTAAATTACGAATTTTTCTAACAGCGTATGCTGCGGAACTAAGCTTTTTGGATAATTTATCTATATGTGGACCCCACTGAAGCTTAGCATCCAAAGTTATGCCCAAGAATACTGTATTGTCTTCAGGATTCAATTCCTCGCCCTTTATCAACACATTAGTTTTCACCTGCCTAACGTGGGGTAGCGTAAACTTAATGCATTTGGTTTTTTTCTTGTTTAGAAGCAAATTATTAACATTGAACCAGTGGACTACTTTCGAAATCGCGCTATTTACATCGTCAGTAACCAACTGCTGACGTTTAAGTTTAAACAAAAGAGAAGTGTCATCTGCAAACAACACTATATCATGATTATCCTTTATGAGGTACGGCAAGTCATTAATATAAATTAGAAACAAGAAAGGACCAAGAATTGAGCCCTGTGGGACTCCCATTGTTACTGTAGATCCGGATGATCTTTTTCCATTAACGTCAACGCTCTGAATCCTTTTACTTAAGTATGAAGTAAGAAGATCCAGAGCGGTGTTCCGGATCCCGTAGTGGCGGAGTTTCCTGATTAAGGTTATGACAGGAACAGTGGAAATATTCCATTCCCGATACTTTTAGTGCAGCCCTCGTAATTATTATACATGCGAAAGTGTGTCTGTCTCGCTGCTAGTCGTTTACAAATAAATCCCTTTATTGGAAAAAAAGTTATATTAATCAGAAATATCGCATTTGCATTAATAGAAATATATAATAATCGTCTAACCAAGCAACAAACTCTTTCTTTAATTTCTGGTCTATTGAGTCCTCATACTAATTCTTTCAGTTTCACTCCAGTTGAACCGGGAGAGATCAGAAAGATCATACTCTCCATCAAATCAAAAGCGGTGGGATGTGACAATATCACCCGTGGTATGATTATTACTGTTCTGGATCATCTCCTACCCGCGATTACCCACATTGTAAACTTTTCCTTGTACTCCGGAGTATTCCTTTCCCTGTGGCGCAAAGCCTATGTTCGTCCACTACCTAAGGTTTCCAATCCCTCTCTTCCTACCGACTTCCGTCCAATTTCTATCCTTCCCTTCCTATCCAAAGTGCTCGAGGCCTGTGTCCACAAACAATTCTCCAACTCTGTTCATTGTAACTCAATTATTAGTCCTCTCCAATCTGGATTCAGGCCTGGGCACAGCACTGTTTCCGCACTTCTCAAAGTAACTGGCGATATATGGGCAGGACTGGAAGACACCAAAGTTACTGTTCTAGTATTGGTTGATTTCTCAAATGCCTTCAATACCGTCAGTCATGACATCCTGTTAGCCATTCTGTCCTACATTATGGTCTCTCCCGAAGCACTGGAATGGTTCTCCTCTTACCTTCAGGAACGTCAGCAGTCCGTTTATGCTGGAGATTCTTCTTCTAACTGGTGTAATTTGGAAACTGGCGTTCCTCAAGGCGGTATACTTTCTCCTCTTCTGTTTTCAATTTTTATTAATCTTATAACTTCCGAACTTCAGTGTGCGTACCATCTGTATGCAGATGACTTGCAGTTGTACTATCAAGGGAAGGTTGATGAATTACCTGGCGCTATCGACAAATTAAATAAGGACTTGATAGCCATAAAAACCTGGTCTGATAGATTTGGCTTAGCTGTAAACCCTACGAAGTGTCAGGCGATCATCATTGGCAGTTCTCGTAGTATTAGCAAGGTAGATAGTACAACCTTGCCGCCAGTTCTATTCAATGGTACGATTCGATCGTTCCTTTTGGTACTGACGTGAAGGACTTAGGCTTGCACATTGATTGTACTCTAAACTGGCGGACTCAAGTTGCTAGGGTGAGTCAGAAGGTTACTGGAACGCTGCGGGCTCTGTACCGTTTAAAAAATCTATTACCATCAAGTACGAAGACAATGCTTGTACAGTCCCTTATTTTCCCTATCATCGATTATGGTGATGTGTGCTACTATGACCTGAATGCAGATCTCCTCAACAAACTTGACCGCCTTCTCAATAATTGCATTCGATTCGTTTTCAATCTGCGTAAATATGATCATGTCTCTGCGCATCGGTCGCTTCTAAAGTGGTTCTCCATCTTTCCCTAGTTATCTAGCCCCCCATTTTCAGTACATTTGCGCCAACCACAATAGAAATCTACGTTCATCACACAATCGTCTTCTCCTATGTCCCACTCACCGCACAGACTTCATTCACTCTTCCTTCTTCGTTCAGTCTATCTCTCTGTGGAATGCGCTCCCCCAGGAAATCAGGACGGCAACCAACCGATTATCTTTTAAAGTTAAGGCTCGCGAGCACATTCGCAAGAAGCTGGCAGTATCATCACAACGGTAATATTTTCTCATTGTTTGTCTTATTTCTTTTGAGTAAGTATACTCATGTATTTATGTATATTTATTTGTTCTTATATTTACATGTAATTAGGTATATATTATATTCATAGTTTTAATAGGTATATGCGTATTTTTATATTTAAAATATTTATTCCTCAATGTTCTTGATTGCACCTACCACTCTTTGTCTCTGCATCACCCAAAGGTTGACTGGTAGAAAATGCCTATGGCATTAAGTCCGCCTCTGTACATTTATGTGCTTGAAGTATTAAATAATAATAATAAATAATATCTTTTGACGTACTTTCATGACATGTGACGTCATAAATGAATTTCTTTGACTTGTACATAGACGATAGGTCAAGAATAAGGTAACCTGTATTCTGCATCTACACTCTGTCCACTAGGTTATTAGTTTTTTGACAGCTAACTTAGAACGTAACTATTCCAGATTACGTAAAAGTTAAGTTTAAAATGCGTAAGAAAATAAATAATATAAGCTGCCTTATCTTATTAAATTACCTTATTTATGACTTTTTACAGACCTTAATACCGTATGTGTATCATAGTAATACGTATTCTCATCAAATGAATAAATCGAAATATATATTAAGTATAGGTAAATCAGTATAGAAAAACTGCATCTAAAATATATAAATTAAACAATTCTTAAACTTACATATTTTGAAAAGAATACAGTGGATTTATATTGCGGGTTTTGTACATCGATATTTAAAGAACCAAATAAATATTGTATTTAATAATAATAATAAGCACAGGCATAGAAAACGCATCATTGTTTATTCGACAGCAAAAAATCGATAATCATTACTACATGCAAATTAAAGTTTATATAATCTAAATGTTACGTTGTTGCAATCACTAGTTCCATCTGTCAAAAAACGGATAACCTAGTGGACAGAGTGTAATGGTAATGTACGAAAAAGGTTTGTGTACAATTCATAAATCTGTGTGTACCTTTTGTAGGTACACACAGATTTATGAATTGTACAGTTTTGTTTTTTGTACACACAGTTTAGTAAAGAATGCGAATATTTTGATAGAGGGCGGATAGGAATACCGAGCTGAGTGTCATCGAGCCTCTCAACCCCGCATACATCCGATATTGCAAAGTTAGATATTTCAAAAAACATTTGTACCGAAAATAAAGAACCAATTGAGAGCACACAGATTTATTTATGACAGACGCTGTACTTGTAAATGTTGGTATCTACCATACCATAATCTGCCTATAATGTTCCCACTGCTGGGACACGAGCCTCCTCTCGGTGAGCCAGCCGGCCGGAGTGGGCCGTAATCCACCACGCGGGCTTCCTCACGATGTTTTCCTTCACCGTTTTGAGAGCCGTGGTGATGAAATAATTTACACAAAGTAAAGCGCCTGTCCGGGTTCGAACCTACGACCTACAACTCGTAAGTCGCGGCCGTTACCACTTGGCCACCACTGGTCTCTCATGTGAAAGTTATAAGTAGGTATTAACAGGCTATTTGTTAATATTTGATTAGCATGTACATTTGCTGGTCACACGACAAACATTTCAGCATATTTTTAAACCACAGTTTAACACGAAACGAGTTTTCGTTACAATTTTGAGTGTGAAATTTCACATGTCAAATATTGTTACGTTACTTAATTAATAAATTAATGTGTTAATAATAAAATACGTAACTAGTACGCTATTTGACACATTAGGTTGATTGCAGAGTCCGAATTTTAGCACAACGTTCATTGTTCATATTTTTTTAATAAATAGATAATAAATGTAAGTTAATCAAATTATTTTTAATCAAGTTAAAAAAAACACTGGTTGTCACTTCTGTCACCATTTTTCACATGTGCATTTGAATCGTTTAGTCAGAGAAATGAATTGTTAGGAAAATCGACACCCTTCGTCAATTTGTCGTATAACCGTCATTTCATACAACTGTCAAAGAATGACAGAAGTTGTAATTTGAATATACGATCCATTTAAGTTAGTAGTCAAGTCGCCTAACAGATAATTTCCCCGACTTAAGGGGCTTACAGGACCTAAACGCAAAAAAGGCAAGTTTTAGAAACAATAAAAGTATATGCTCGACTACAGTAAACAAAATCAGAAAAATATATGATATTCTTCAGGATATATGCGAAGATAGTGTGTTGAAAACTTAGTACAACTAATTTGATACGATAGAAAAAAATCATGAAGATACCTCTAAAAACTTTCGTTTTACAATAAAAACCATAAAAATATACATACAATTATTCTGATTTTTTGTCAGATTATTCTACAAGCAACATACTAAAACACTACCGTAGTGTTTTAATTTTTTAGTTCAAACAATAGATTTTTTGTAATTGAATATGTGCGTCATATTTTGCAATAAATTACCAGGGTTGTGTCATCGCGCTTCTATTTCTTTTCTATGCAGTCCGACATTGACCTTTAGGTCATGTAAGCCCCTTAACCTAACTCGTTTATAAATAAAATAATCCTATATATATATCGTATAAAATAAGGTTTATGTCCAATGATCCGACTAGTATGGTCTGCATACACAGTCGATCGGAGGCAAATTAAACCATCCGGTCGAAAACACTGCCGCAGGCTTCGCTGCCCATCGAATATTTACATCCTAAACTTAGATGAACGATTCCAGTTTATATTATACCAGTTTTGTATTTACAATGGATAGTTTTATAGGTCCTTAATTACCTATATGTTTTACATAGTATTTTGTACATACTTCCGTGGGTGTCGTAAAAGGCGACTAAGGGTCGTAGCGAAGAATGGGCAGCAGCGTTCTCTATGCATTCCACCACCATACCATACTGCGATCGCCAACCCGCCTGCCAAGCGTGGCAGCAGTAGCGTATGAAGTTTCATTAAAATCGGTTCAGTCATTTCGAAAAACAAGGGCTTGAAAGTATGTATGAAATGCCGTACGGCGTAAACGCTCTTATGGGACGCCAAATTATATATAACTAAGAAGTGGTTAATCAGTAATTAACTTTATGTAACATTTATAAATAAAACTAATAATAATGATGAACTTCATGTTGTAATTTTTTGGTGAAATAAAATTAAATCACAATTCATTACCTAAGTAAACGAACACCTCAAATCTGAAAATTAATTAGCTCGAAAGCAAATTAATGTAAGTAATTACATTAACAACACAAAGCATTATTATTAATATCTAAAGTATTCTCTACATTAACATAATTTGTAGCAAATAAAAAATATACTTACGAAATTCGCAAGGATGATTCATTTAAACTAGGTACCTACACTGAAAAAAATAAGCAGTATATACAAATTAAAAAACATTGATCTGAACTGTTTTAAACAGTTCCATATGAGCCTAACGTTCAAAACAGTATTTTTTTACTGATCCGAAAACAAATTAGACCGTCATGGAAGTAAACTTTAACGTTTTGAGTAGGTAGCTAAGGTCACTAGATATTCATTTGGTGATATCGTTAAAACCATTGAAATTTATTTACATTACAGTAATGGTGGTTTTCCTTTTTTTGTTGTTTTTTCTGTAAATATTTTGTTCTGTGTTCAATCATAAAATGTTTTGTTCTTTTACTTTTTAATTTCTTTTAATGGTTTAAAAACATATCTTCTTACTGTACAAAGTCCATACCATACCATATACAGCCTATAATGTTCCCACTGCTGGGACACAGGCGTCCTCTCGGTGAGAGGGAGTGGGCCGTAATCCACCACGCGGGCCCAGTGCGGATTGACAGATGTCACATGTTTTCGAATTTTTGGTTCTAGGACATGCCGGTTTCCTCACGATGAACCTTCACCGTTTTGAGAGCAGTGGTGATGAAATAATTTACACAAAGTAAAGCGCCTGTCTGGGTTCGAACCTACGACCTACAACTCGTAAGTCGCGGCCGTTACCACTTGGCCACCACTGCTCTCTGTATAAAGTCAGTAAGACTTAATGAAATCGCAATTCAGTTTAGGTAGGTAGGTACGTACAGTCACAAAAAGATGTTTACCTACATCGACAATAATTTTTTTGATTGACTGAAATTAGTTTTGCTTAACCTTTTGACCGCCACAGTCATGTATAGATGACAAACCAAAATGTGTCCAGCACGCCACGGTTCGACTACATGACAGACTTTGACGCCGAGGGCATGTTTTTGATTTTTTGACGTGTGGCAGTCAAAATGTTAATAATGTATCAATGTGTAGCTATAATTAAGTACCAAATAACAATATTATGAAAATATTATGGAACTGTAGACAATTAAATTTTATCTTGCCGATGTTTACATCTGTTTGAGGCTGACTCAGATTCAATTTTTTGAAGCTGATTGTACTATTGAAACAAAGAAACTTTCTTCAATTATTATTTACATAATTTATATTTGATGTTGAGTGTTTGTACTTATTTATCACAATATCAATTATACTCTGATTTTTTATTTAATGCTTTTTTAAATTTAATGACAGCTGCGATTGACCAAAATACATCGATCGCAGTTGACAGTAAAAAGCGAACAACTTGGTTGAAGTGAGCTCTCATCAGAGTCAATCCCAACCACCAGGGGCCTAAAACGGCCAGTTTGGCAGAATCGTAAAAGGATAACATTATGAATCATAATGACCAGTTAACTGTTAAGTTAATCGTATCAAATCCCATTGGTGAAGGATTTTCAGTAATTTTTTTTTGTCTGTGCTAAAATACCAATCAATCCAATCCCAATCTCTTTGATTATACCTACGTAGTGCAGCGAAAAAAAGAAAAACACGGACTGTCTTCGCCATATTATGATTCATAATGTTATCCTTTTATGATTCCGCCAAAGTGGCCTTTTTAAGCCCTCTGGTGGTTGGGATTGACAGCTCACTCCACCTAACACCTCACTGAGACACTTCCACTGTGAGACTTTTTACAGAATAGACAGGCTGCTGACATTCAAATGACCACTCAAGCTCCGCTAATGAGACACAATTGATTTCCTACTGTATCGTGCTACATAGGGTATGTGCAAAGCTTGACCGGTTAAAAGAAGCATCAACTACCTAATATGTAGGTACTTATTACAAGTAGCAATCCACCTACTTAGCAATAACGAGCAAAAATAACCCAAATTCTCCAACATCTTTTTCAAAATATCGCAATGTTGCAAACCCGTTTTCGTCCCTACGCAATTTCACCCCTATAAAGTAGCAATGCACGCTTTGACAAGCAAACGTGTGATTATTTTACTTTACATTTATTATTTTATACCTACCAGTTTTCTCTTTTTGTTTTATTTTAATCAATAGAAATTCTATTGATATGCTGATTCTCATAAATTATTGTTTTTAGGGTTCCGTAGCCATCAGGAACCTATTACCTACTAACTAAGCCTACGCCACCGACTATTTGTTCGTCCGTTCTTTTGTCTGTCACAGGGCTAGGCTATACCTTTTTATAGGCAGCCAGTTAAAATTTTCAAACTATACACCCGTAGTCCATACTATGCCCTTTTTTATGCTATAGCTGCTAGCTACCCACGTGAGACAAAGGCGTGAATTGGTACTTACATTGTAATGTATGCGTATCATAAAAGTATTGGTGGCACGGAACCCTTAGCGCGTGTCCGACTCGCACTTGGCTGGTTTAATTAATTTATTAATAATGTTCTAAGTGCAGTATGTACACATACTAGACAATACACTCGGAATTCCATACGTTATACCAACAATAATAAATAAATCATAATGCATGGAATGTTAAGAACACATGCAAACCTACCAGGAAATATAGAGTTGGAATAGAAGTTTGGAAATTAATAATAATAATAATGGATGCATCACCCACGATCTTCGGTTATGAGACTATATATCCCGCGGAAGTGCGGGGGTCGAGGCTTTTTAAATGCGAAGACCCTCCACAACCGCGAGGTGTGCAGTCTTAGGGAATATTTTTTAAAAGCCGAAGTGGGAATGCACCGTGATGTGGTCACAGAGGACAAGGGGCTCACCCCGCTCTCCATGGCTAAAGAGAACTGGCACAAACCTGTAGTACTTTCTACTGATGACCGCAAGAAGGTATGGCAAAGCAAGGAGCTTCACGGGCGCTTCTATCGGGCTCTTCATGAGCACGGTGTAGACTTCTTAGTGTCCGTGTCCTGGCTACGTTTGGTGACCTTTTCGGGGAAACTGAAATTTTTGTCTGTGCAATTATGGACGAAGTTATCTTAACGAATAACTACCGGAGACATATTATGAAGGACGGGGCGGTTGACGTGTGTCGGGCATGCCACCGTCCGGGTGAGCCTATCAGAAATATTATCTCTGGTTTCTCTTGTCTGGCTAACGGCGAGTACTTGCACAGGCATAACCAAGTAGCTAGGATTATTCACCAGCAACTTGCTTTGAAATATAAACTTGTGGATTCTGGGTTCTGGGGTACCGTATTACAAGTATGTGCCCGACCCAGTTCTTGAAAATGACCATGTCAGATGTCACATTGTTCTGGGATCGGTCTATCATTACAGACAGGTCTATTGTTGCCAATAAGCCTGATATAGTGGTGATAGATCGATTAGCGCGCCGCACAATGATTGTCGATATTACCATTCCACATGACGGGAACCTCGTAAAAGCTGAGAAAGAGAAACAAATTAAATCTCGACTTAGCACACGAGGTTGTTGACATGTGGAATATGAGCTCGGCTGTCATTGTGCCGATTGTCGTATCGGCCAATGGACTGATGGCCGAAAGCCTCGATTAACATCTATCGAGGCTCTCGTTAGGCGGTTGGATCAAGGGCCTGATTCAGAAGGCAGTACTCCTCGATACGGCTCGCATTGTGAGGAGGTTCCTGTCTCTGGAGCCCTAACCACTGGTAGATTGGACCCTGCTCCCGACACCGGCGGATCACTATTTTTTTATTTTTTTATACTTATTTTTTATATTTTAAGAAATATTTAAAAATTTAATAAAGTAAATTAACTCTAAATAAATAAACGAAATAATAATAATTTATTTCTGATTCATCCTACGATTACATCCATATTTGTTAGTATAATTGCGAGCTTGCAAACTAGTGTTAGTAATTAATTAATAACAATTATTGATTGACATTTATAATAATAATTTTATTATTATTATTTAATTATACAGTATTTATAATAATAATAATAATAACAATGGCCGATTCCTAAAATTTACGGACTTGTATGGTTAAAATTGAGTCTCTTTTGTCTATACCAATAATAAAACAAAGACCACACACTAGACCCATAATTATGGAAGTAGCTATTATTGGTAAAATCCTGGCTTTCTGTCGACTATTGTTTCCTTTTTTGTTTTTTTTTTTGCTGTAAGTCTTCCATGCTGTAATAAATCACACTTCACACTAATGTTATAAAGGCGAAAGTTGTGTGTTTGTGTGTATTAATGTTTGTTACTTCTTCACGCTTAAACGGCTGGACCAATTTTGATAAAATTTTGTATGGAGGTAGCTGACACCCTGAATTAACATATAGGTTACCTTTTATCCCGATATTTCCACGGGATCGATATTTACACGGTAGAAACCGCGGGGCGTAGTTAGTAAATAAATAAAATTAGCTTACGAATCTATTTATATGCCCAATTTTGTCTTAAAAATGCTACCGTCGCTGCATCGGTAAACAAAATGATTCGTTTTTGTTTGAACGAGCAATTTTGCTTACCGATATTGTAGCATTTTTTCTTTTTCATCTAAGTACTTACTTTACAAGTTTAATTACCTACTTATTACATTTATTATTGCAAACGCTTTTTGTTCCTACCTATTTTTAATTTACCTATTATAATATCATCTAAAACTGTAACTTACAATTTGTAGACCGTGTAAGTAGTAGTGATACGCTGGTTCTGGCGCACCGATCTGAGGGCGGGTGTGCCAGAACCCCAAAACCTAAAAAAAAAAAAAAAAAAAAAAAAAAAAAAAAAAAAAAAAAGGTTTTGGGGTGCTCTGATCACGTTTCTGCGGTCCATTTTTGCGTAGGATGCGCGGTTCCGGAGATGTGCAAATCAATTAGCTGATTTATCTAATTGATTTCCGGTGCTACGAACCCTCATTAGTGTTTCATTGTTAATCCTCTTATCTATTCAACCTCGTGCACCCTCATTAGCGATGCATTGTTCGCCTAATCCTTGCATTCCTTGGCGTTCTTATCTACTATTACTCATTGCTAACCCTCAACTGCTTTTCTGAATCATCAATAAAACACATTCCTTCATTTTATTACAACATTTTATTTCTTATTTTCTACAAAATATGTGCGGAACATTTCATCCACTAAAATATCATTGTACAGTGTGTTCCCCGTAAATATGTTCGTAAAACTATGCATTGAACATCCCTGAAACTTATATAGCAAATACATTAAGCAATATTCACCACACACTGAAGTCCAATCATTCTGAATCCTATCAACATTCCAGCCCCATCTTTTGCAATTCCTTTTTAAAAACTCGAGATAATATTGCGTAGGTCCTCGTCCATATGAATCAAAATATTGACCGATGCCCTTCGTATCGATATGTACAGCTACCCAGTGTGAGCCTGGTTTATCATCCGTATCCAAATTGCATATTATATACGTCGGTACATGGGTATACATAGGTAGTCTATTAGCAGCATAAACATTTTTTTCTAGACTGGGATGGATCTTTTTTAGATGTTGCTGTACTTCAAGTGTATCCATGATATTACTGCTATTAGCAGATTATTACAGTACCAATCTGTTCAATGGTTGCCATAGGAATGTTCAATTATAGTGATTTTTGTAAATATATCGCATTCTTTTGAGTGACTCAGAAAACAAGCTGATGCCTGATGGGAACAATGTGCGATAACTTTGTTGACTCATAGAGTCACTATCAGTTTCGTTGAACTTAGGAATTTGCTTTAGATAAGAATGGTGCTATATAAGAGCGAACAGTTGCAGTCATGAAATCAGTCTATGGTCGTTTGACCACAGTGAATTGTATACCGATACTTCGTTTGTGGTACTTCAGCGCATCAATAATCATGGAGGTAAGTGTTTATTCTATTGACAAACTTACTTGTATATCTTTTGTTGTTCTTTTGTTATTTCCTAACGTGTGTGTGTGTGTAATCACAATGTAAACAAATTGATATTAACATGATATCTCTGTTGTTGCAGAGATCATTCAGCTTCGCAGACGATAATGAAAATACCTATAAACAGTATTACTACTCACCGCTCTCCCCTCAACATGAAGAAGAGGGCGATGATATCGTCATTAATAACACATGCGATGGTGGAAAAAGGAAATCGCAAGCGCAACCGATTGATAATTTTTTTGAAGTGATGCCAAAAATAAAAAAGAAGAAACAGTTATCGTCAACCGTGGCACGAGCCGCTAGAGATGGTGTATCATACATTTCTACTAATTCTGACGACGGAGCCCAAGCGACGCATCTCATAAAAATTGAAATGTACGATATGAAGAAGCTATGTAAGATTCCAACTACCGATCATTGGAAGCACGCTACCACGAGGATTAAATATTATGTAAAGAATAATAAGGATAGCATCTACGACAACACAAACGGCCTCGTATACAATATTACAAAGACAATAGCAGAAAGTGAAAACGTTAAAAAATACTTTTTTAACAATGATAGCCATTAGCTGATTAGTGAATGTGATTCTGTTTACTTAAATTACTTCTGTGTACTCATTAGATTCTATCTGTCTTTCTAATCCTTTGCTAGACTATAAATATTGAACATTATTTGAAATTGGGTATCATTGGTCTACCGACACTTAACTGTTACTTACTGTGCTCATTCGACAGTGAATTCGATCAGGAGATGTCAAAAGTTTGTGATGAAATGGAGAAGCGTGAACTGTTCGATTCATCATATGATGATGAGTTGTATAATCACTGTGCAATGGTTGAAACAACGTTGATGTAAGTATTAAAAGTACAAACTCAATAAGAAATATTATTGTAGTAATGTTTTATTTTAAGATTTATCTAATAATTTTCTTGTTTTTTGTTACAGTCAACCACAAGTTGGAAGAGGTAACAAACGAAGTATCACTACTGATGAAAATATGAGTACCAAGAAAACAAAATTTGATGAAGGAGCTTCTACATCATCGATTGAAACCAATAACGTGGACAACAATAAGGTGGAATGTGACACATGTCATGTTTTTATTAATAAAAGGTATCTAAATAACCATTTAAAAAGCAATTCTCATAAAAATAATCTTTTAAAATCACATAGTTCATTAACAAATGTAACAGTTGTTGAAACCGCTTTTGGTAACCGAATTTTAACATATAGAATTAATAGTAAAACAACTCAATCGATGCAATATTTTGAAACACCGGAATCGTTTTTAAATTCATTAAAAATTGATATCTTATTTTTGATAAATGAATGTATTCAACAACATACAATTCTTAAAATAAACTTCATATTGCATGCTGATTTCATACAACAAACTAAAGACATTAAGAATACATTTGATTTTCAAACGTTTAATTACATAATTTGTCAGGGTGACGACTTAAATATTTTTTATTCATCATTAATAGACACTGTAGTTGGTAAAATTTGTCAATTTGAAAAAAAAGATAGTGGTTGGAGTCTTAATCAAATTAAATACATAGACATGAATGTTAACAAATTCAACCCCCTACGTGGTAGTTCATATATCGATCTTCCTCAAGATATTAAATCAAAAAAAGCTGTAATCAATGTTAAAAATAATGATAATATGTGCTTCAAATGGGCATTACTCTCTGGTTTATATCCTGTATGTAAAAGTGTAGATCGGGTAACATCTTACACAATTCATGGAAATAAACTTAAATTTACTGGTATTTCTTTTCCGGTTAAAATTGCAGATATATCAAAAGTAGAGAAATTAAACAATATTAGTATAAATGTTTTTGGTTTAGAGTATAATAAAGAAAAAAAGTGTAATTCTGTTGTAGGTCCTTTATACTTAACAAAATGTCGTACCCCTAATCATATCAACCTACTATATATATCAAATGGTACTAACAATCATTACTGTTTTATTAAAAACTTATCGCGATTAGTTAGTTCACAAATATCAAGTCAACATCGTGCAGTTTATATATGCGATTCATGTTTAATTCATTTCCCATCAGAGGAAAGACTTAATAACCATCAACAATATGATTGCGCTCACATTTGTACGGAATTACCCAAAGGTGAAAATTCCAAAAAGGATTGGTTTGGTAACGCAACATCAAATAATAAATTAAAATTTGATAAATTCACAAAAAAGTTGGAAATGCCCTTTGTGGTTTATGCAGACTTTGAGGCCTTTTTGAATCCGATAGAATCATGTAGTAACGATCCCTCCAAGCCTAGTACAATGAATATTCAAAAACATGAAGTGTATAGTTTCGGATATTACATTAAATGTTCATATGATAACAGATTATCAAAATATGAGACGTATAGTGGACCAAACTGTGCACAAGTGTTTATGAATCGCCTTTGTGAAGATGTGAAAACAATAGTTAAAAAAAATAGCTTCCAAAAATGCCCCGTTCCATTATCAGATGAAGATAAAATTAAATTTTCAAATTCAAACATATGTCATATTTGTGAAACTGAGTTAAATGAAGATCCTTTTTACGATTTTGATTGGCACACTGGTAGTTTAAGGGGTGTTGCACATCAAGTGTGTAGTTCTAAGTTCAGAACCCCTCGTCATGTTCCAATATTTTTACATAACCTCAGTCACTACGATGCTCATTTTATTGTCCATGCATTAAACCTCGATGATGGCAAAATTGAAGTTATTCCACAAAATAAAGAACGATACATATCATTTTCAAAACAGTTAACAATAAATAATCAACCAGTAACTTTAAGATTCGTAGATTCATTGAAATTTTTATCGTGTAGTTTAGATCAACTAGCTAAAAATCTTAATGATGATCAGTTTACAGAACTAAAAAGAAACTATCCTAATAATGAAGATTTTTTACGTTTAAGACGGAAAGGTATTTATCCTTATGAATTTATGCGTAATAGTGATTGCTTGAAACATCCATCACTTCCTGATCAACACCAGTTTTATAGTTCACTCACAGATTCGAATATTTCAAATGATGATTATAATCATGCAAAAGATATTTGGCAACATTTTAAGTGTAGTAGTATGTCTGATTATTCCAATTTGTATTTAAAAACTGATGTTTTACTTTTGACCGATGTGTTCGAAAACTTTAGAAAGCTTTGTATTAAAACTTACGGATTAGATCCTGCCCATTACTATACTGCTCCAGGTTTAAGTTGGGACGCAATGTTAAAATTTACGAAAATAGAATTAGAATTGTTAACGGACTATGACAAAATTGCTTTTTTTAAAGCTGGTATTAGAGGGGGTGTATCTCAGTGTAGCAATCGTTTTGCTAGAGCAAATAACAAATTCATGGAGGATTATGATAGTGAAAAACCTAATTCATATCTAACATATTTTGATGCGAATAATTTGTATGGTTGGGCAATGTCCCAATCCCTTCCTGTTGGTGGTTTCGAATGGGTTAATTGTAATACGGATTATAATGTGTCGGATACGTCTGATTTTGGTTATGTTTTAGAAGTTGATTTGGAATATCCTGATGAACTTCATAATTTACATTCTGACTTTCCGTTATGTCCTGAAAACATATGTGTGGGTAATACTACAGAAACTAAATTAGTTCCTAATTTAAATAATAAAAATAAATACATCATTCACTACAGGAATTTAAAACAATGCATTGAAATGGGAATGATATTAATTAAAGTACATAGAATTTTAAAATTTAAACAGAGTTCTTGGTTAAAGAAATACATCGATTTAAATACTAGTTTGAGAACGTTAGCCAAATCAAACTTTGAAAAAGACTTTTTTAAATTAATGAACAATTCTGTCTTCGGTAAGACTATGGAAAATATTGAAAAAAGAGTAAACGTTAAACTACTAACTCACTGGGATAATCGTGGTAAAGTTTTAGGTGCTCAGGATTTGATTGCAAAACCAGAATTCCATAGTTTATCAATATTTTCAGAACATTTAGTCGCAATACAATTACGAAAAACAAAATTAATTTATGATAAGCCAATTTATTTAGGATTTTGTATTTTAGATATATCTAAGACCCTTATGTATGAATTTCATTATAACTACATGATTAAAAAGTTTAAAAATAAAATTAAGTTATTGTACACCGATACCGATAGTTTGATATATCAAATTTTTACAGACAATTTTTATGAGGATATAAAACCAGATCTACTTCACTATTTTGATACATCAGATTATCCAGAAAATAATATTTACGGTTATCCAAACATAAATAAAAAAAAGTTAGGTTTTTTTAAAGACGAGAATAATGGTAAAGTATTGAGGGAATTTGTAGGGTTGCGATCAAAAATGTATGCCCTGGAAGTAGAAGATAAATTTATAGCAAAGGCAAAAGGGGTTAACAAAAGTGTTACCAACAAAATGAATATGAAAAATTACAAATCGTGTTTGTTTAATAAAAATGTACAATATTGTAGTATGCTTCGATTTAAGTCAATCAAACACACTATTTTTACACAAAAAATAAATAAAGCATCTTTATCATATAATGATACCAAACGATGTATTATGGACAACAACATTGATACATTGGCTTGGGGACATTATAAATTACACTAAGTGTTGATGTCAACTTTTTATTTTTATTTCTGTGTATGTACAAAATTTGTATCGATTGTAAAATTCTGATGTACTAATTGTGTTAGAGTTATAATTATTCGATTGTAAATAATGTTATATAAGTAATGATAAAACTGTGAACATACATTTGAGAAGATTGTAAAATTCTGATGAGTACTAATTGTGTTAGAAATAGTATGCGTATGAATAATAGTTTTTTTTCATCAATTTTATGTTTAATATAATTTTAGCAATATATACTTAATTTTTACAAAAACATTTTCATTTTTTATTTCATCCCTTTGAACTCCAGACGTGTGAAATGTTTCACTTTATCCATCCGTTTACTGCTATTGTGGCAGGGCCAAGTGGATGTGGGAAGTCAAATTTTGTAACAAATTTCATAAAATCAGTTAAAAAAATATGTAATTGTGATTTTAACCAGATCACATGGTGCTTTGATGAAATGCAACCTTTATATAATTTACCAAATGTTAACTATCATCAAGGAATTCCTAATCTTAATATGTTTGATGGTGAAAACCCACATCTTGTTATTATTGATGATCTAATGAGAGAGTCTGATGGAAGAATTGTGGATATATTTACAAAAGGTAGTCATCATAGGAATCTTAGTGTATTTTATTTAACACAAAATTTATTTCATCAGGGTAAAGGTCAAAGAGACATTTCTTTAAACTCAAGTTATATAATATATTTTAAAAACCCTCGAGATAAAACTCAAATAAGATATTTAGCACGACAAGTGTCGCCAGATAACCCAAAATTCATTGAAGATGCCTACAGGGATGCAACTTTAGAAGCGCATGGATATTTAATGGTAGATTTAAAACAGAATACCAATGATTTTTGTCGCATCAAGACAAATGTCTTCCCATTTAATGGACACTGTACAGTCTACGTCCCAACAAAAGAGTTTAAATACATCAAGAATCAAACAATTCAAATCATTTCTAAATGATGCATCGTCGACTCACAACGCATAAACATTTGCTAAGCGCTTTGCATACGCTTAAACCAAAATATCAAAAAGCGTTACTTAAAACATGTGATGAAGAAGAAATAAACTGTATTTGTGAATGTATTCATAACGTTTTACAAGGAAAAGTACCTCTTAAAGATCAAGATAAACAAAAATTGAATAAACACAAAAATATACTCCGTAAACTGGTGCATAAGTGTAAACATAAACTAAGAAAAAATATAATCATACAAAAAGGAGGGGCTTTCTTACCAATAATATTAGGTGCAATATTGAGTGGATTAGTAAGTGGACTAGCCAGTTAACATGGAAAATGCAAAGAAAATGATACTTATTGAACCTGGATTGATTGAAAAATTAAAACAAGAAAATAAGGTTAATAGTAATTTGTCTCGATTAGATATTGAAATGCAAAATATTATGAATAGTAAGACGGAAGACCGTAAGAAGTGGATGTTATATTTACAAACACTACAAAGATACCTTCACTTTACCGAAGAGGATCGACAACCACTCAGATTACCAATTTATTCTGATACATCTAATGAAGATCTAAATGAGTCTAAAATTGACTTTAAAAATAAAGATAGAGAACTAAAAAGTATAGTTGATGCTGAATCTTTGTTAGAGGAGAACGGATCCATGAAAAGTAAAGAAAATAACACAAATCCGCTTTACACACCAACTCAAATACTCAGTTTAATACCAAAAAGTTATAATAAAAAAGGTGAGTTATTATTAAACTTAGTTGGAACAAATAAAAGTAAAATACATTGGGATAATGAAGGCACAGTCATAATTGATAATGAAAAAATTCCTGGAAGTAATATTGTTGATTTAATAAATGATTCACTAAGACCCTTAAAAAGAAGTGATCCAGTTGGGTGGGATAGATTTGCTAAAGCATTAAAAGATATTAAAGTACCACTCACTTATATCGGAAACCCAAAGAGATGTGAGTTTATTAATCAGCTTCAAGCAAAAGATCTGAACAAAACCTCGGAGATTGAAGATCAAGAGTTTTCTACACCGAACAGTGGAGATAAAAAATTTATAAATAAAATACGTAAAAAGGTCGATTGGGAAAAATGGACCCCGTACTAGAAGAAATTAATAGAATTTATTATGACCCATCTAACCCCGCTGGTTTTAGTAGTATTGATAAATTATCAAAAGCCATGAAGGGTAAAATGGATAAAAAGCAAGTAAAGGAATGGTTACAATCACAAGAAACATACACTTTACATAAACCTATTCGGAAAAAATTCCCGCGTAATAGGTACATTCTATCGAATATTAATGAACTGTGGCAAGCTGATTTAAGTGATATGCGAACTTATTCTCAATATAATGATGGTTTCAACTACATACTTTGTGTTATTGATGTATTTAGTAAATATGCTTTTGCAAGATCAATGATTAAAAAAAACTCAGAAACAACTAAGGAATGCTTTGAAAGTATATTTACTGAAAGTAATTCAACACCTACTCACATACAATCTGACAAAGGTACAGAATTTGTTTCAAAAGATGTACAAAAATACTTTAAATCCAAAAAGATTAATTACTATACCACCAACAATCCTGATATTAAGGCCAGTATTGTTGAGCGATTTCAAAGAACTCTAAAAATGAAAATGTGGCGTTATTTCACTCATAATAATACTTATAGATACATAGATGTTTTACAAGATTTAATATACTCTTATAATCACAGCATTCACTCTAGTATTAGGATGTGCCCATCTGATGTAAACTCCAGCAATATTATGACAGTTTGGACTAATCTTTATGATAGGAGGTCAAACAAACTTTCTTTAGAACACCCAAAACCAAAATTTAATATGGGTGATTATGTCCGAATAACTAAATATAAACATGTTTTCCAAAAAGGGTATGAATCAAATTGGAGTGATGAAATATTTATTATATCTTCAATAATTGATAGATCTCCATGGGTTGTATATACAGTAACAGATTTACAAAATGAACCAATAGTTGGTACTTTTTATGAAAGAGAATTACAGAAGGTCACTTACAACCCCACCTCACAATATAAAATAGATAAAATAATTGACTCTCGTTATTCTGGCCACAGAAAAGAAGTATTAGTGAAGTGGAGAGGTTATCCAGATAAATTTAACAGTTGGGTTTTAGCTTCTAGTTTAAAAGAAATATGAATAAAGAAAGTTTTTATTTAACTTTGCTCAGCAATAGTTCAATGGACTACTTTCCTGATAACAAGACCACAAATTTTTCAACAAAATTACCAAAAGCTATTAAATTAGAAGGTGAATGGTCGGTTGGAGTTGTCGAGTTTCAATATCCATGTACAATGTTTACTGTTCAAGATCATGAAAATGTTATATACATTACAAAAACCATGTTAATGCCTACTGAAGATAAACCCTCAACAGTGTACTACAAAAAACATATTCCAGCTACCAACTATGATAACGTCGAGCATATTTTAAAAGCGTTAAATGGTATCAGAGAGAAATTAACATTTCGTCAAGATGAAATAACAAAATTTGTGTATGTTTCTGTTTTGGATAAAAATATAACATCCGTTACATTATCACCCAAATTAAGTTTACAACTAGGCTATGAACCAAATAAAAATCTCTTGGAAAGAAATTTTGGAAAGTGCCCTGCTAATTTACACTTAGGGTTACCATCTCAACTATTTGTGTATTGCGACATAATCGATCCTCAGATCGTGGGCGATGTCATGACTCCTTTATCTATACATATAATAAATCTGTAGAAGAGTCAATTCTGTACATTGAAAATATTGAAAAAATAAATAGCGGGGGGTGTTGCTGGATCGATACCAAACCCAAATATGTGATTAAAAAAATTTTTGTCTGTCTGTCTGTCTGTCTGTCTGTCTGTCTGTCTGTATATGCAGGCATCACGTGAAAACTAACGGTTCGATTTCGATGAAACTTGGTATAATTATACCTTATTATCCTGGGCATAAAATAGGATACTTTTTATCCTGGAAAAATACGTAGAAAAAAAAATCTTATTTTTCGGTTTTATTCATAGACGTTGTTCTGTAGAACCGCGAACACACGTTGCATTACCCGTAGTGGATAATTTTCCATTTCAATTTAAGAGAATACAGTTTCCTGTAGCTTTGTGTTACGCCATGACAATAAATAAGGCTCAAGGTCAGACCCTAGGAGTTGCTGGCGTAGATCTTACCGCGAGTTGTTTTTCACACCGGCAACTTTACGTAGCTCTTTCCCATGTGAGCAGTCCAAGAAATCTTCATGTTCATATTCCGGACGAACTCACTAACAATGTTGTGTATGCTGAAGCTCTCAATTAACTTTCTGTCGCATTGTCACGATCACTTTTTTATTATTGCAAACTTTTCGTCATTGTCAGTAATTTACTGTTAGATACATGCTACTTATCAAGGTCGGAATTACTATGAAAAAAATACTTACTACAGAACGCGAGCTCAACAGCAGTAGCTCAATAGAGGGATCTCCTTAATTATTATAGGCTTAGCCGTATTTGGGTCCAATAGATATTTATAAGATGTCATTGTCAGAGTTACTCAAAATGGAGAAATAAACCATCCATGCGAAGACCGACATCCGCGCGGACGGAGTCGCGGGCGGAAGCTAGTTAAGAATAATTTCATTAGATCCTTCAAAATATATTTATGGTGCAAATAAAATGTATGTTTTCTCTCCACCTCACTACTTACCTGTTATGCGAAGAGAGTTCGATACGTTGGAAATAGATATAAGATCGAGCACAGGACAAAAAATACCATTCCAGTTTGGAACCGTGTGTATTAAACTACATTTCCGAAAATTATAATAATGTATTCTCTTCGTGATCATCATAATTGTCCATATGAAAATTATTATACACATCAAGCTGGATCAGGAGTTGGAGTAATTTATAAGGGTTCACCATATCAACGCGGTCATGGTATTGGGAGCTTCTTAGGGGGTTTATTTAGATCAGTTTTACCTTTACTTTCAAGTGGTGCTCGAGTGATTGGTAAGGAGGCATTAAACGCTGGAGTTGGTCTTTTATCGGATATGGTTCAAGCGCGTCCTATGGAAACCTCAATAAAAGATCGTCTAAAGCAAGTTAGTACAAACTTAAAACGAAAGGCTGATGATAAAATTGATCGATTTAACATGACAGGATCTGGGTATATAACTAAAAGAAAACGACGGTCCCCGTTCATTCCACAATTAGCTGCTAAAGTGAAAGCTGCGAAAAAACTTGGTTTAAAACCAAAGAATATCAAAGATATATTTTCAAATTAAATATGTCTTTTCTTCATAATCATTCTTGTGAGTGCGCTAAGTCAGAATTGGATTTGTTTGCACTACCGTCTACACAAACAAGCATTGAAAGTGGATTGTGGATACACTATAAACCAATTTCATCTCTTGCTGATGATGGACCTATCGAGTTTCAAGTTCCTGGTACAGGCGATGACTACATAGATTTGTCTCATACATTAATCCACATAAAGGCAAAAGTATTAAATCAAGATTCAACTAACTTGGTATCGACTACAGTAGTAGCACCTGTAAATAATTGGTTGCACTCACTTTTTAGTCAACTTGATGTTTATTTAAACCAAAAACTTGTATCACCACCTAATAATACCTATGCCTATCGAGCATACATGGAAACCCTTTTAAACTATGCTCCTGCTGCTAAACAATCTCATCTTACTTGTAGTCTTTGGTATGAGGATACAGCAGGAAAAATGGATTCTACAGATGGTAAAAACATAGGATTTGTTAAAAGGCAAGAATTAGTTACTGAAAGTAAGGAAATAGAAATGATTGGACATCTTCATGGTGATATTTTCAATCAAGATAAATTTCTAATTAATGGTGTTGAAATGAGTGTAAAATTAGTTCGATCAAGAGAGAGTTTTAATTTAATTGCTGGGTCAAACGATGTAAAGTTTAAAGTTTGCATTACAGATGCAACTCTTATTGTCCGAAGAGCACGAATTAATCCAAGTGTATTACTTGCACATCAGAAAGTTTTGGCTTCTACTACTGCTAAATATCCTATTACTCGAGCTGAAGTCAAAGTTTTAACAATTCCTTCGGGTGTTCAAGGAAAAACTCTTGATAATATATTCTTAGGACAGGTACCCAAAAGATGTATAATAGGGTTTGTGAATAATTCTGCATTTAATGGTTCCCTTACTAAAAATCCATTTAATTTTGAAAACTATGGTATTAATTCTTTCAGCTTATATATTGATGGTCAACAAATACCTTCAAAAGCTTTGCAACCATCTTTTAATAATAGTATATTTACATCAGCATATCATACTCTGTTCTCGGGAACTGGTATCCACTTTCTTAATGAAGGAAATGCAATCTCTCATGAACAATAAGCCAAAGGTAACTGCCTATTAGCATTTGATTTAACTCCTGATTTATCAGCTAACTCATCAACTCATTGGAATCTCATAAAGCATGGTAGTGTAAGATTAGAAGTACGATTTGAATCCTCACTAATACAAACAATTAACTGCATTGTTTATGCTGAGTTTGATAACATTATTGAAATAGATAAAAACAGAAATGTTACTGTAGACTATAGTAGTTAAGGTTATATGTTAAGGTTATATTGTGTGTTAGATTTATGTGTTATGTGTAATGCATGTTGTCTATGTAACTATGGGAAACATTATAAAATTAAATAAAACAAATTGTATTTAGTATACCATTTTTTATTTCTATAAAAACCTCCATTTAGTCTTATACAAAACACTGTCCGAGTTTAAACTTTACATAAGCACACTGACTAAACCACTGAACATGTTGTTGCCAAGGATCATCATCATCTTCCCAATCTTTTAAACCGCCACCACAATGGAAACACTTGACCCTGTCTCCGTGGCCGGTATAAAAGAAACCGGCCTCTGCAAGATCTTCAGGCTTCTGTAGCATAACGAGAGGCCAGCCTTCAAAACTGAGAAACCGTCTAGATTTTGAACTGAAGAATGGATATTCAGCTCTTGTGTACTGCATATTTTTCTCATTTTCTTCTCCACTCAGTGTTGTAGCTTTGCTATTCAATGACGTGTTCTGTACACGTGTACCACACTCATCTCTTCCTTCTGTTGTTGGCTTTCTCTCAGCATCACAAGACGACAGCTCCCTGTACACACCTCATTATTAATATAAATGAGTACACAGAAGTAATTTAAGTAAACAGAATCACATTCACTAATCAGCTAATGGCTATCATTGTTAAAAAAGTATTTTTTAACGTTTTCACTTTCTGCTATTGTCTTTGTAATATTGTATACGAGGCCGTTTGTGTTGTCGTAGATGCTATCCTTATTATTCTTTACATAATATTTAATCCTCGTGGTAGCGTGCTTCCAATGATCGGTAGTTGGAATCTTACATAGCTTCTTCATATCGTACATTTCAATTTTTATGAGATGCGTCGCTTGGGCTCCGTCGTCAGAATTAGTAGAAATGTATGATACACCATCTCTAGCGGCTCGTGCCACGGTTGACGATAACTGTTTCTTCTTTTTTATTTTTGGCATCACTTCAAAAAAATTATCAATCGGTTGCGCTTGCGATTTCCTTTTTCCACCATCGCATGTGTTATTAATGACGATATCATCGCCCTCTTCTTCATGTTGAGGGGAGAGCGGTGAGTAGTAATACTGTTTATAGGTATTTTCATTATCGTCTGCGAAGCTGAATGATCTCTGCAACAACAGAGATATCATGTTAATATCAATTTGTTTACATTGTGATTACACACACACACACGTTAGGAAATAACAAAAGAACAACAAAAGATATACAAGTAAGTTTGTCAATAGAATAAACACTTACCTCCATGATTATTGATGCGCTGAAGTACCACAAACGAAGTATCGGTATACAATTCACTGTGGTCAAACGACCATAGACTGATTTCATGACTGCAACTGTTCGCTCTTATATAGCACCATTCTTATCTAAAGCAAATTCCTAAGTTCAACGAAACTGATAGTGACTCTATGAGTCAACAAAGTTATCGCACATTGTTCCCATCAGGCATCAGCTTGTTTTCTGAGTCACTCAAAAGAATGCGATATATTTACAAAAATCACTATAATTGAACATTCCTATGGCAACCATTGAACAGATTGGTACTGTAATAATCTGCTAATAGCAGTAATATCATGGATACACTTGAAGTACAGCAACATCTAAAAAAGATCCATCCCAGTCTAGAAAAAAATGTTTATGCTGCTAATAGACTACCTATGTATACCCATGTACCGACGTATATAATATGCAATTTGGATACGGATGATAAACCAGGCTCACACTGGGTAGCTGTACATATCGATACGAAGGGCATCGGTCAATATTTTGATTCATATGGACGAGGACCTACGCAATATTATCTCGAGTTTTTAAAAAGGAATTGCAAAAGATGGGGCTGGAATGTTGATAGGATTCAGAATGATTGGACTTCAGTGTGTGGTGAATATTGCTTAATGTATTTGCTATATAAGTTTCAGGGATGTTCAATGCATAGTTTTACGAACATATTTACGGGGAACACACTGTACAATGATATTTTAGTGGATGAAATGTTCCGCACATATTTTGTAGAAAATAAGAAATAAAATGTTGTAATAAAATGAAGGAATGTGTTTTATTGATGATTCAGAAAAGCAGTTGAGGGTTAGCAATGAGTAATAGTAGATAAGAACGCCAAGGAATGCAAGGATTAGGCGAACAATGCATCGCTAATGAGGGTGCACGAGGTTGAATAGATAAGAGGATTAACAATGAAACACTAATGAGGGTTCGTAGCACCGGAAATCAATTAGATAAATCAGCTAATTGATTTGCACATCTCCGGAACCGCGCATCTTACGCAAAAATGGACCGCAGAAACGTGATCAGAGCACCCCAAAACCTTTTTTTTTTTTTTTTTTTTTTTTTTTTTAGGTTTTGGGGTTCTGGCACACCCGCCCTCAGATCGGTGCGCCAGAACCAGCGTATCACTACTACTCGTGTAGCCTGCAGCAACAAAAAACTTTATTACCTACATCTATACTTCCTACTACAAATGAGTTGTTTTATTTTATTTATTATAATTTATTATATTCAGGAAACTTACAGCTAATTTAAACAGTGCTCTTAAGCAATATGCGTCTGAAGGCCATTTACATGTTTCCACTAATAAATACTTGAAACAAAAAAGGTCGGACAAAATACCTACCTAAAATAACATAAATTAGGAAACAAAATAACACGATCGATTAATAGGTACAAACTAAAAACCATTCAGACGCAAACAATTACTTTTCCGTAAAACAGCTTTTCACCAACAAATGCTTAAGCCGAGAAACACTGGTAGGTATTGAAAATGTCCAAATCATGTTCACTAATTAGTTCATTAAAACTTCTGCTCGCACTAAAACGTTATAGGTAAACTCTAATTTTATATTTGCTAGACCATATTGATAGCTAATATACTAAACAATAATAATAAAACCTTTATTTTTAGGCTACTTTGGCCTATAGATAAATAAATCTTACAGAGTAACATATATTAACAATGTCATGTTGACAAAAAAGGTCGACCCCAGCTGCCACTTTAGTCTACCAAATTAAAAATCAGAGTATAAATGAATCAACCATAATTATGAATAATCAAACTGATTGGTACAGTGAAGGAAACAATAAAAGCTTAATTTATGGATCTATAGGCACAATATTAAAATTTTATAAAAATGACGATATATACCTATGTATTCCGGCAAAAAAATAAAAAGTAGGTAATGTTTTTGTTTTTTTTATGTCTCAGCTAAGTAAGTCATCATCTTCCTGCTCTTGTTCCATGTTACTTGGGGTCGGCGCAACACGTTTTCTTCTTCTATTCTCCCTTGTCAACTGTCAGACTACCAGTCATTGCCTTCCCTTTCATATCGCTCCGTTAAGTATTTTTTTAATATCATTATTAACTATTTCATTTACTCGTGAACCATAAACAAACTCAAAATGAGTAAAATCTACGGATTTGTCCAACTTAACATGCCTAACAACATTAGGGAGTCCAGTTCGAAGTCTTTCAACATCTACAGGAGTACTGAACCAGTCAGACTCACTACTGAACATATAAATTGGAGCAGTTATCAATGAGAGATCGAAAGAAGGAGGCTGCATAGAAGAATACGCCTCCTGATTCATTCTTGAACCATAGTCAAATCTTTGGAACCGTTTACTCGAGTAACTTTGAAAATAATGAACAAACGTCTTCGTAGACACTCCAGCAGGTATATGACTAGCAAGCACTGGAAGCCTTTCTGAATACAGATTAGTAATATTCCTTAATCCATAACTTATATAATACTCTAACTTACACAAAATATTTTCAGGCACATCGTCCCGACACACTTTAGCATGATAAAGATTACTCAATACATTATTAGCAAACAAATCGTACACTCCGATGCTATCAAGAAACGATGCTAAAACGTCCAAATTTTGCGCTAAAATGTCCATAAACGGATACTGTGTGTCGGTCAACCACGCTATCGGAGCTAATAATACTGCTTGCTTGATCTTCTCGTTGTATTCCGGCTTCACGCTACACATCACGAAAAATATGGCCGTTCCTTGAGAAAACCCAATATAAGACAGGTTACGTCGAGACGTTGTTTGGAGTATATAATCAATCACCGCAGGCAAATCTTGCGTTCCCATCTCTTCATAGCTGAAATTCCAATATTCTTTTTCGGGGAGGTTTTTGATATGTCCTTTACTGTATTTATTTCCCCTGGCATTATATAACCAAACATCGTATCCTTGCTCAGCTAACTGAAACGCTACAGACTTTCCAGGTCCTAGAACCAACCACGAATCAGAACTGTCACCAATTCCATGAACTAACAACACTGGAGGTCCACTGTTCGGTATTCTGTAAGTGTTCACTGTGTAACCATCTTTCGTTATCACTGTATGTTTTTCAGGCCGATGACCGTACTTAGCTATCAGTTGCAAAGAGTTTAAATAAATGTCCGAGTTCCGGTTCCGAAAGTCTGCGTCACTACTAATTTTTATTTTACGTCTGTTCTGTACGTATCCGAAACAAAACACGAAGATAACACACCGAAATATGTTCGCGTCACCGAAATTCATCGTGATTGCGAAACGTCTCGCGGTCGCAAAAACAAAAATTCATCTGTAGTTGAACACACACGACGGCGTTATTTACTCGCTTTTCGTCAGTCAATGCCATGCTACGGACAACTTGCTACCTAGGATCAGGTAGCTTTAACCTCAGACAACGACCTACAGTCAAGTTTCCGACGTGCCGATCGGAAGCAAACAAATTGATACCACCAACCTGATAAACTAGTTTAAACTGTTGACTGTTAGCGCCTTTAATAACACAAGAATGATTACAAACACCAAAACCAGTTGCGTGTTACTAACGCAATGTCAACAAAATAAGTAATTAATTATTTATTTATTGTAAGCATCAAACTTGTTTCTATGGAAAACAGCTATGATTAACCTAAATTCCGACAGTTGCACATTCAATTCGTCTAGTGAACATGAACCGTAGAACATGATCCTCATGCAACAGTAGAACGGCAATGAAGCCGACGATTATTTAAACAACCACTGTTTTAAATAAAACAAGACGTATCAAATTGTAGTCATGCGGAAAGTAAGAGATCCTCTGTATACTATCGATATCCCCATTATTAAACAAGGTTATTTCACACAACCTTTCGCTATTAATGAACAGTTTTTGCTTACTTACGTAATCACATACAAATGCTTCTGTCCTTAAACATCCATAGGTAGGCACTAAAATTGCCATAATCGCACTATATGTTGCAACATCCGCTAACAAATTACTGATGAAGAGTTTTGTCGGAAGTTTCACAAAGGTCTAGGTCGCAAACTTATGACACCTTGTAATACTAGCCCACTAGCTACCGCAAAAACGTCAAACAGAATTATTTGTACCGTTAACGGTACGTAACAAAAATTTTGAGGGTGTCTCGGCAAAAAATATGACAAATATGTTTTTATAATGCAAGGTTTAAGACGCATTCGCTGCCGTTAGTCTGTACTGTATGTAGTTGTGAATCACAATTTTAAAACATTAAGACTACTCGTGACCCTGTTTCTTAGAAAGGAGAGCTTAGCCCGTAATAGGTACCTGCAAAGTTATATCCTTTCACGGACATTCAACTGAACAGTCTCCTTCTTCTTTTTCTGCCACACACTGTCACATGTTTTTGGGGTTTGGGCAAAAATGTTTTCCCATCGTGTTAGCTGTCACGTTATCACTGCCTCATTTTCATTTATAAATTATCATCTCTCAAACAATTCACCCATGTTTGCTTTAGTCTCCACCTTTCCTTCTACACTAACCCTCTATCTATCTCTGGGCACGATCTTGAGTTGCTGCTTGGATAATTTTTCAAAATCAAGCATCTTCATCCAGTGATGTCCTAATTTTTTTTTTTCAAGAAATGTAAGTAATATCCATTTCCCGTATTATGGTTTTCTTTTAGCAAGAGAACGAACTATGCCTGCTTGCCTAGCAGTAAGACGTGCACTGATCATGAAATTTCCTCTTGAATTAACAGAAAATATTATCATAGGACCGACAGTTTCGTAAATATTGATAATTTAGATTAAGAATAACAGAGAATTTCACTTACAAAATATTTGGGAATTGAATCATTTAGAAAGACGGTAATAATAGGCCGTCTTAGATTATTATTGGAACAATAATATATATTTTCAATACCCATTCAATTTCCTGATCCATTTATTAGTGAATTATTAGAGTTGTCCAGGTTTGGACGTTTGGTATTACCAAGTGCATCGTCAGTTTAATTTAAAATAATAGTTTATGGGAATTATCTAAACGCAATTGGACAGTGTTTTTTTTAAGAAGTCCTCTCTCATTACCCACCAGAGAGGAAATATGTCTTTCTGTTTGGTTAACTTCAGGCTCCGTAACGTGACACCTACTTTGTTTACCGTAAGTAGATTCAAATACAAGAAAATAGGAAGCAGAATACGACTGAGCATTGGAAACCGGCTTCTACAAGAACCGAGTTGCTGAAGCAAAATCACGAACACTAAAATATTTGCTACTAAATATGTATTTACCTGTATTTTAATTGAATTCAGAGCATTGAACTTTAACTTTTATTCAATGTTATTCAACTTGATGGCAAACTACATACTTAGACGAGGTGAGCGCGGTGAGCATCCAAAAATGTTGACAATTTACGATTGTTACAATATTAAATTTTATCAAATCAGATGTCATTACAAGGCTCTTATTCACCGTCCGGTAAGGACCAGGCCCGGGTCGACGGCGCATTGTGTTCCACGCGCGCCTCAAATAGATGTCAACACGGGACTGACGGGGTCCGCTAGGGCCGAAGCCTGCCAGGGTCGCGGGTTGTTCGAAAGAGAAACCGTGGCCCCTGGCACAGGCAACTGAAGGAACACGGGTGCGTTTTAGTCAGTAAGAGTCTGACACTCCCTTCCGCTCCGCCCAGAGCGGGAGGGGTCATTAATTGATGATTTCCCAACCAAAAAAAAAAAAGCTTGCTGTGGTCGGTTCGTGGATGGGTGATTGGAGTATCATCTACTTCATACCGAGACCCTCCTGCCTCGGAAAGTACGTTAAGCCGTTGGTGCCAATTATCATTCCTAGACCTTTGATACTCGTTACGGATAGTTAGAAGCCCAAAAGTCTCACAACCAGTCTTGCTAACGGAAATCTTGTTAACCAGTTATTGTGTTGTAGAGGTCAGATAGGCATAGCATAGAAAAATTCTAGGAAGATTATGATCAACCTAGATGTTATCAATCTACTAAGTAGGTATGTCGAATTTACGCTTCGATAATGAAGACCACAAGAACCCTGGCCTCGTGTAGAACAAAAACATTTTATTGTTATTATTATGTCATCATAATAAGATGATTAACAGTAGCAAGCGTCATCATGGAATGGGATAGCCATTATACCATAATATTGATGAATAATTTCGTCATATTTGTAAACACGGGGTTCAGAAGCGCAGTGTCATAATAAACACTTTCATTCAGAGAGCGCCTCGAGTGGGACAGTTTTTCGCCCATTGTTTGTGGAAATTCTCTATGAATAGCGAAAAACAATGGCATCGTGTCAACGAAGGCTATAATATGAGGTGACTGCGGAGTCTGAACTCATTTGTCGCTTGAGGAAAATGAGATCAACTAGGGGTCAAAGTTAAAGGTTAGTGAGATAATATTTCTTTTTTTTATTGACGGATATTAAATTGACTTCCTTGTTGACTAGTAGGTAGGTACATACCTACTTATTATTATTTATTACATTTTGTAATTTCTTTTTCCTTCATAGGTAAAAATAATATATCTTGTAATAGTCAATGCACTGGTTTGCAATGACCGTTAACCGTTAGGTTATAAGGTTAATTTTACAGAATTAAAGTAGGTATATTTTTATAGGGTTTGTAAATATTATTAATTAATAAAATAATAATGGTTTGACTAAGTATATCTACGTACCTACCTATAGTTGCTGAAACCGGAAGCGGATCTATAAATTAATAGTGTAAATTTCAAAATTAAAATTAAATAATTTAGCGTTCAAATGCAACCGTTTTTAGTGAGTTTTATCGCAAATGTTAGATAACATCAGGAATCAAAACTCAATCACGGCATTCGACAGGTCCGCTATATGGATAATTATAATAATTCAATGTGGTCATATCTAACTAAGATTATTATTAAGGGGCTTACATGACCTAAAGCGCGGTCACTGTCGGACTGCATAGAAAAGAAAGAGAAGCGCGATGACACAACGCTGGTAATTTATTGAGAAATATCAAGCAATTTTTTTAATTAGAAAAAATCTATTGTTTGAACTAAAAAATTAAAACACTAGTATTTTAGTATATTGCTTGTAGAATAATCTGGCAAAAAATCAGAATGATTGTATGTATATTAATATGGTTTTTATTGTAAAAAGAAAGTTTTTAGAGGTATCTTCATGATTTTTTTCTATGGAATCAAATTAGTTGTATTATGTTTTCAACACACTATCTACCTACCTAGCTTATATCCTGAAGAATATCATATATTTTTCTGATTTTGTTTACTGTAGTCGATCATATACTTTTATTGTTTCTAAAACTAGTGTTTTTTGTGTTTAGGTCCTGTAAGCCCCTTAAGTGCGTATAGCACATTGGTTACCTACTTATATATATAGCAATTAGGTATAGGCAATGTAATAAGTCGTATCAACCAACTGAAAACTTCTTAAGAGACATCTGCAGTAATTTGATAAGCGTTTCCTATAAAATAAATTACCTAAACCATTAAGAATCCGAATCAAATCTAAACGAAAAACACGATGTAAGTTGAACTAGCTTCCTCATTGGCATTTTTAAAGGATCACTTTTCTCGCATTTTCCAAAGCCTAATTCTAAAACTTCTTCGCCACTAAAGTCGTCGCTTGTCAGAGCATCCTTTAGGAAAAGTATCAACCAACTGAAAACTTCTTAAAAGACAGCTGCATTAATCATAAGTGTAGTTTGATAATCGTTTCCCATAAAATATTTTACCTAAACCATTAAGAACACGAATAAAATCTAAACGAAAAACACGATGTAAGTTGAACCAACTTCCTCATTGGCATTTTTAAAGGACCACTTTTCCCGCAATTTCCAAAGCCTAATTCTAAAACTTCTTCGCCACTAAAGTCGTCGCTTGTCAGAGCATCCTTTAGGAAAAGTGTGAAGCAGTAAAGCGAATGTCATGGCCGTCAATTCACTTAGGGGAAGTCGATCATGCGCCGCTTGATACTAAAAGCTACTAAAAGCCCTCCATAAAAGCAATAATTAAATTGGTGTAACTCAATTTAGTAAGGCGATGCTGCCGAAGGTGAACCTACCTATGTATGTGAACCTCTTCTGTGCAATAGACTTAAAACTATTAGTGCCTGTGCCCTCTTCTATTAAATACGTTTTTTTCCTTTTGCGAGTGTCTCTTGAAGTCTTGGCTAGAGTAGAATTTAATTTCCTTGTTAAGTTATTTTTATTTGCATAGATCCAATTTTTTTAAATAGGTATCTACTTTACCTACTGTTGTTTTTTATTCAAATACATTATTAGTGAGTAAGTATAGATAAATAAATAATATAATTAGATATTTCAAACATGGTCTTAAAGAGATCATAAGTCTACGGGTACGAAACCGGACGGTTTTCGGCGTTTGAGAGACTGCTAACGCCATCTTCCGAAAGTTAAGTGCAGCCGGGCGACCTGTGTGGTCTGTAGACTGTAGACGTTGAAATTGAGTTAAAATCTTTCAGTTATGAGGTGGCACTGTAGATCAAGCATTTTGAGGGGCTAAAAATATGTATGGCCCGGTGAGTGACACAGGCTTACTAATCTGGGAGAAGTCAGTACAGGGCACGGGGGTGCGGGAAAAAGCTAGCAACTTTTAAGAGAAAAAAATATAATATAGTAATTTAATAGGTCCCGCCTGCTTCCAACTTTTATTTAATTTAAAATGGGCTTGTTTTTTAGCTTTCAGTTTTTTTTAACTTAAGTTTTTTACCGCAGTCGAGTTTTTTTTTTTCAATTACTTTTTTTTTTATTTCCAGCTTTTTAGTTTACAAAATGTGAAAGATCACAGACGATTTACTTCTCGGTACCTACCTACGTATTTTTTTTTACTTACTTACGTTGTATATATTTTTGTAATCACCTTTTAAAACCATTTATTTTGATACCCCACTCGATAGGTTTTGAGAAAAAGCATTTTTTTGGAAGACGCCAAAAATCGGCCACTTTATTTTATTTTCCATCTCAGTGTCACGTGAATCTAACGGCACCTCTCAAGCTGAAATCGATCAAGCCGTTTAGGCTACAGAGCGTGCCAAAGAAATATATACATACATAACATACACTCGAAACTCTGCATATATGCAATAATCCAACTACTTGACTAATAAAATTATAACCTCAGTGCAGAAAGTAAAATATCTTTTTTATCAAGGAAAACGAAATCTATATTTCCCGCGAAGGTTCTTGTGTACAGTTGCCATATCAGTGGTTGGGTAAGTAATTTGTTGGAGACGAAAAACGAGACATTAACATTATAACATGATTTGTTATTTTTCAACTTTACTTTATTTATTAACTTTGAACTTACGCATGAATAGTCAGAAAGTCAAAAAGCATTACCCAATGACAACACCTTATAGCTATGTAGGGGTAATTTCAATCCGCAGCGCGTATCAGTATGAAACAGTAGTCAGGCCATTAAAGGAAACATTAAAAGAAAATTAGTTTACATGTGTATAAACACTTCAAAAATAAACTTAGTAAGAATATTTCCTGTTAGGTTAATCAATATTTATAGACATTTGACGACAATTTATAAACTATTCAAGACAATAATTATGTAAACTACAATGGGAAATTGTAGATAAGTTTCTGGTAACTCTAAACAATGAATTAGGCCGCATTCCGAATTAGCTATAATCGCTCACACAGCGCTCACATCATCTTACATGCGTTCCGATTTAGATATTACGATTATGACGGCTAAGAGCTGTCAACAATTCAGAACGCTCGTGTACGCGCTCACAGTGCTTACTCAACGTAAAAACGATATTATTACAGTATTTCTTTGTATAAACACCACATTTCTTCTTCAGTTCTTCTTCTTTGGTTAGGTGGCGACTGTCAGCTAGAAGCAAAATTCTAAAAATGCCACGTTGGTTTAATTTGCAACTCAAACAAAACACACACTGACACACGCGCTGTCATTTTAACAGCGCTCACGGTGATATTATTCTGGGGCATGGTCGGCGTTATCGCAAGATGGCGCATGTCATGACGTCATCTATGACGATTCACGGAACATCGTTATCGCGCTCACGCTAATTCGGTACGGGTTTAAACACGCTCAAATCGATTATTTCCCAACTCGGAACGCAGGGTTATTACTCTGTGTCAAAACAAACAACTGTCAATACTGTCATTCAGGCAGCTGTCCGCTGTCACTATAAACGTCAGTCAGTTTACTTCCGAGCAAAGACTCTTCCGAGTGTATGTTTTTGCGCTTATTATTTTATGATAATAGTTTACTATTACGAACAATTGTTACATTACCGGAGTACAAGGTTACAGAAACGAGTTGTGGCTATTTCAGCGTTGCCAGATCGTTCCTTTTGGAACATTTTGCGTTCTATTTTACGGTCATGCGTTCCCTTTGCGTTCCCATCTTTTGTGCGTTCTCTTCGTTCCTTTTTGGTATGGTGATACAACCTGACACAGACCTGCAAATTGCAAAAAACGTAAGAAAATTTGAATTTCGCGGTCTCAACTACCCATTCTCCTTAAGGCGAAAGCGCCAGGGTAGCCCGCGAAATTCAATTTTTTTTACGTTTTTTGCAATTTGCTGGTCAGTATTAAGTTGTACGTTGATTGAAATATGATTCGCGGCCGTAACAAATATGTACTTACAGATTTATAATCATTAAAGTCGTCAACACAACTCTCTAAGACCAAGTAATCCCCAAGAATGACTATTTCATGAAATCTTGACATTTGGGGATTATACTAACTTAACAAGTTGTATTACTGATTGAATTGATTATAATTGTGTAAATACACATTTGGTACGACCGCGAATCATATTGTAATCAAGGTACAACTTAATACTGACCAGCAAACTGCAAAAAACGTAAGAAAATTTGAATTTCGCGGGCTACCTTAGCGCTTAGTTCGTGTACTGAAGACTAGGCTGTAAGTATTTACAATCCTTTGCCTAACCAGAAAGGGTGGATCAAAGAAAACTTCAAACCCAAAGATTGATTACTTTACTTTTACAATTTATACGTCTGTGCGTTGGCTGGCGGGGAAGCCAACTTTATTTGTGAATTGAATCGTTTCGTGTTTTTTTGTTCAGTTTTCGCCCTTGAATGGTAAGGTATTTGCTTTGTTTTCATTAAATTCTACTGTGCTGAATGGTAACCTAAGTAAAGTTAGAAGCTGCTGTTTTCATTTCCCAAACTGGATGGCGCGCGGGGCAAAATATAACTTTTCTATCTCAATAGCCTACTAACTAGGTACCTAGCTAGCCTACGTGCCTATTATCCTTAAAAAACAAGTTGAGACTTCATTTATGTTATGACATAGGTATGCTCGTCGTTTAGTTGGACTTATGTTGAAATAACCGTATCACACGGTTCACTCAATCTTGCCTTTCAATTTTGATGAATAAACCAAATTCAAATTTGTAAACATCTAACATTCAGAAAAAAATAATTCGTTCTTATTTTGTTCTTGGTTAATATTTTCTAACAAAATCTATAAAACATAGATAATGATGGTGATATTCATTGGTTACCGCCAGAATTGACAGCATTGATTGACATAAGCGAGCTAACCTAGAGCCAAAAAAAAGTGCTCGTACTCAAACTTGGTCCGAGTCAATTATTTCTTTAAGACTACGCCGACCGCCTAGTGGCGCCCTCATCGTTTGTGTGGTTATTTCTTTTATTTTAGAATAAAAATGCAGAAAATAAGCACGTTAAGTTGTGCTCCACAAGATTATACCTACGTTTATATTATTATAAACGGTAGTTTTACATAGTTTGGTTTTATTATAATCACTAAAACGGAAAATAGTGGCCACTATTATTAAAAATAACCAAACAAACGATGAGGGCGCCACTGCGCAGTCGGCGTTTGGTCGGTATAATACACTGACCTCAGAGGTCAGTGGTATAATATTATTGGCCCGAGTACTCAAAACTAAAGACCGCGCCGCGATCGGAGAGCGTAAACAACATTTTTAGCATTAATTGTGAACGCGATTCGGAACGCGGCCACAGTGACCATAGTCTACTCTGGGATACCAGATTAAAAAGATTTTTCCAATAGTGGGGAAATTTCAAGGTTTATTTAAAATATTGGCTAGTTTTTGTAATAGCACAATTTGCTTATGAGATGTTTAATTTAATTACATAAAAGATTTAAATCATAGTTTAGAAGTAATAAATGAAGTCTTAGCTTCTAAATCAGCACAAAAAGTTAGTGGACACTTAAAAATGTTTGAATAATTTGATACATTATGCACAGAAAAACTCAATTGAAAAAAAATTCAATTGAATTTATTCTTCACTTAAAAGAAGGAATGCAGATATTAATATTCTAAATAATATGTCCATTTTATGTGATACTTAATGGTAATGGGTAATAAATGCATGACATCTTTGGTGTGTTGGCTTGCAGATATTAATATGGATAGGTATTTAATAAAACGAAAACGTGATTCTGATGGCTCAAATACTCGTGCTGACGATCAAAACCGTCCGGGTTGCTCTAAACTTCCAAAATTACACCAGACAAAACAAAATAAAGAAATAAAATCTTCTAAGCTTAAGATCTCAACACAGAGTACAGAATCCAACTTAGAGACAAATTAATTTGTGTTTGTGTCTTTATTTTTGTGCGTCATGTTTGCCGCAAATAAACGTATTTCTTCTTCTTCTAATGATCTGCAAAAATAATAATATGTGACGTTTGCCGCCTGCATGATACTGACAAACTAACATACCTAACTAACATAACATACTACAAAAATTGATTCTTCTTTACGAATCAATAACAAAAAAAAATCTATTTATTCATTAATAAATAGTTTTTTTTTTATATATATTTTTCGTTTGCGTTCCTTCACGGCTAATTTCGTTCCATTTCAGACATCCCAGCGTTCCAAATCTTCAATCACTACTGGCAACACTGGGCTATTTATTAAGTTCATCATTACAAACTACGTTCGTTCATTTATTTTTTAGTTTTATTTTAAGTACGCAGTGGTAGTCGTGAGTTCGTAAACTTTTTATAATTATTTTAACATCTGTTTATCAGTTGGTCTAACTATGTCAGGTTCCTATGAAGAGCCCCCCGAGATGAACACATTGAGTCAAGTAATTGATACCGAGCATATGAACAAAATTACATCGAATTTCACAAGGTTAGGAGGTAAGTGGTTTCTAATTAGTTTCTACCTAAATGACTTGCGTAGCAGGTACTTTGATGTTTTTTTTTATAAACTTTAATTACTTAAAGTTTATAAAAAAAAACATGAAAGTTACTAAATTATAAACTGGAAAGAAAGTACTGTCACTTGATGCATTTTATGTTATAAACTTTCGAATTGCAGCTTTCATTTGTTTTATTATCAGAAGATACCTTATGCCTATGGTGTTCAATATTACACAATATCCTAAGGCGACCCACTGACCCAATATTGTTATCATTTGTTTTGGAAATGTAGTCAGTAATATTATCTATCAACATTTAATAAAATTGTCTGTCTTGTCTGCACCTTTTATTTTACAAATGACATCAAAACGAATGAAAATTGTAACTAATAAGTACTTATATATCCTCTTTAATACGACACCCCAAAAAATCTTTAAGGTGAATACATCTTTAATACATCTTTCTATGTTATATTTGTACCATGAACATTTGAACAAATCTCATAAGGGAATGTGCTTATGGTACTAATCTAACTTAAAGAGATATCTTAATGATTTTAATGACTATAATTCTGTAAATACATATCTATCATAGTCACGAATCATATTTTGATCAAGATTCAACCTCACAATGACCTGCTAATTGCAAAAAACATAAGAAAATTTAAATTTTGTGGTCTACCATTGCGCCGCATTCACCCTAATAGTTTTGTCATGACAAAAATAAAGCAGGTAGCATATACCTATTTAATTGTAGCAATGCTTTACCAAGTAGTTTGCAATTACTCAATAATTATACATATTAGGATTTCTCTATCCTTCATAAGCTGTTTCCTTGCTTCATATTGTACTTCAATAAAGGCTACAGCTGTACACATATCACATGAATATTTAAAAAAGTTGTTGATTAATGTTCAAATAAAATTTTATTTTATCTTTTGTGTCATTACAGATAAATGTTACTTGGAAAATGCTGGGGCCACATTATATCCACAATGTTTACTTTCTGTTGTACATGAAGACCTTATGGATAATGTCTACATGAACCCTCATTCGGACAAATACACCAAGGATTGTGTGGAGCAGATCCGAAGTCAAATTCTAAACCATTTCAATACAGATTCTTCAAACTACACAGTTGTATTTACTGCGGGAACAACATCTGCACTAAAACTAGTAGTGGAGTCATTTCAATTTTCTCTAGACGAAGATGATGATGAAGAAAGTACCAGTGGATCATTTGTATATTTGAGAGACAATCACACATCAGTGCTTGGTCTGAGAGAAATTGCTGCTGAAAAAAATGCTGACATAATACACATATCACATCATGATTTCTTAGCTGCAGTAAACCAAAATTATAAGAAAACAAATACATTGCAGAGGGTAACTTTTTCAAGCAAAAATAATGCCAACACATTGCTGGCATACCCTGCACAAAGCAACTTTAACGGCTATAAGTACCCCATTGACTGTATGCACAACATAAAAAATGGTTGCCTTAATAATCATTTAAAAAAGCAATTATGTAAAATAAATAATAGCTGGTATGTTCTACTTGATGCAGCTTCGTTTGTATCGACAAGTAGACTAGATTTATCTGAAACAAAACCAGACTTTGTGTGCTTGTCGTTCTACAAGATATTTGGGTACCCAAGTGGTTTGGGGGCAATTTTAGTTAAAAATAGTAGTAGCGATACGCTTAGCCAAAAGAAGTATTTTGGAGGTGGTACAGTCGATTTCGTGTTAAGTACAGAACATGTTCATGTGAAGAGGAAAGACTTGTATGAAAGGTGATTATTTCTTTTAATTTTATATTTTTGACTAACACTGCGACAGATGTTTATTCAATTTAAAACAGTTAAGGCTATGTATGTGGGTTCTTAGTCTGAAATCTGGTTTGAATGTTGGTTTGGTGTTGCCTGTAAAGTTTTTGTTACTGTGTGACCTGGATAAGTGGGATCTCAAGGGATCTAGGATTATTTGTCACTTAAAGATGTTTTTGATTTACCCCATTTCCCAAGTCAGATGTTACACTGTATATTGATTTCATTTTCATCTGGAATATTCAGAAAACAACCGAAATGTAGAATAATTATACAGGACAAATAATAAACATTGTGCATGATGTAGCATATTTGGACAATACATGCGACATTTGAGTACTTAGCTGTTCTATAATTCTATCAACAAGTACAGTCATCAGCACATCAAGCTACCCGAAACTGTCAAATTTTTCCAATCAACTTTGAACCTTATGCTGTAGCGAAAAAGTTGAAAATCTATTCAAGAAATTTGACAGATTGTAGTAGCTTGATGTGCTGGCGTCTGTACCTACTTTATTTATAATATTAAGTAGTAAAAGTAAATTCGTACTGTTTAAATAAATACAAAATATTATGTCTCTCTTTCAATAACACTACATTTTTAAAAATTATGTTTAAGTATATCAATAATAATTATTTTATTTTCAATTTCAGGTTGGAGGACGGAACTATACCGTTTTTAGCAGTAATTGCTCTAAAGCATTGTTTTGACACAATGCATAGATTGATACCTAAAACAATATACGACGATTGGATGGACACCATTTCTTACCATACATATTATTTAGCTAGAGACCTGTACTATCAACTGCATGACCTAAAGCATGCAAACGGTAACAAAGCTGCAGTAACGTACATGGATTCCGACTTTACTAATATTAAGACACAAGGTGCAATTGTTACATTTAACCTTCTAAGAGAAGATGGATCGTATATCGGCTTTGTTGAGGTAAGAACTGTTATTTTCAGTAAGTATTACAGAATTGACTTAACTTTCTAGCAGGAAAACCTCTACACCTGTGGCATGGCAACACATCTGAGATGCATTTAGTATTGCAGGTGTCCATAGGCGTCAGTATTTAAGGTCGCTGTCACTGTGTCACCTCACTTCAGTTGAGCCGTTACCTTGTTTGCCGTCGCTTCATATGCCTATTCTAGCCCATTCCCCAACTATTATTGCCTTTGGCTTCCAGTTTAACCAGATGCAGCTAATTGCCAGGATTTTACATGGAGCCATTGCCTATCTGACCACAACCTTACTGGGTTGCACAATACCTCTTGGTAAGACTTTCCCTAGAATTTCGGGCTTGTGACTACTGTCAAGACTTAAGATCGATTGACCCTTGAGGCTGTTACTGAAAACGAGCCCCACCAGTTACAGGAATTTGGACGTTTTCGAGTAGGTACGGAAAATAGGAGTGGCGCAATATAGTACCTACTATTTATGAATCGACCCTTGCTGCTGTTACTGAGCCATAAGCCCCGCCAGTTACAATAATTTTGACATGTTTGGGTACGGAAAATATGAGTGGCGCGATATAGGTACCTACTACTTATGAGTAAATAGTTACTGAGGCGCTTTGCAGATGCAGCAATTATTGCAGCAACTAGTAACTAGCTGTTTACATACATCTCCGGCTATTTGGTTGTAGCAACTGGCAACTTTTAAAAGAAAATTTCAAAAAGTTGATACTTAGTTGCCTCAACTAAAGTTGTTTCGGAGATGCTCGATAACGAGTAGGTAGTAGAGACCTGTGATGTCGTGACCTCGAAACATGCACGCTGGAAGAAAGCTGTTACTTACACAAATAGATTACATTTCAATTGTTATTTAAACGCCGCATACAATCATGTCCATACAAATTATCTGCAACATAACTTGTATAATACCTATTTGGTCTATTGATTTTCGTAAACAAGATGATGAAAGATTGTTTAGTGGCCAGCCTTATCACACGGCAATATTATCATTTCGTGTGTGACGCACTTATTTAAGTACTTATTAAGTATCATCTGTTGTTTACAGACTCGTATAATTTTTTTTTGCAGTTAGGTAAGTAGTTAGGTAGATACCTACTATGTTAAATGCAATTACCTACATTTTGTTTTACTTTCATTGTTGATTTATACAGTTCTTCTTTATTAAAATACTGCCTATTAACCGCTTGTGTGCCGTAATTACAGACACAATTTTAAAAAACCATTGTGTCTCGCGTAGATCTACGTTCCGGCAGACTAAGGGTTAAATGCGAATCAGAAATCACCTACCTATTGCTCTCCTGCCCTTGACACATTTTATTCTTAGTTAGCGCAAAATTATTCCATACATCTCTATCAGTTGTCAATCCCTATATTATAGACACGTCATCATCACAGTTTTTAGTCCTTTTGTAGTCACGTCATTTTAGTTCTTATTCCTTTCATAGGCACGTCATTTTAGTTTTTAGTCCTTTTATAGTCACGCCATTTCAGTTTTTATTCCTTTTATAGTTACTTGCATCATTTCAGTTTTTATTGCTTTCATAGTCAACTCATCTCAGTTTTTAGTCCTTTTATAGCCACGTTATCTCGGCTTTTAGTCCTTTTATAGTCACATCATCTCAGTTTTTAGACCGTTTGTAGATAGACACAACAGCTTTCAGGTTTTCACACAGTCCACCTATCCGTCGTGTCTTTGGTTCTTTGCTTTTCCATATTCACATTCACAATTAAGTACCTAACTAGGTAAGTACTCGTACAATACGGTTTTTAGTTACAAATGTGCTGACCAAGTGACTCTTACCTACATAAATCAATATCTCAAATAAAAATGAAATGCTGGTTGTTGATAAGCACCATCACCTGAGAACGGCTGGACCGATTTAGCTATTTTTGGTTTTAACATGTTCAGAGTAGTCCGAATTAGGTTTTTAAGAGAATAATGTCCCGGAAAATTTTCAAATTCAAGAAAAACTGAATGTCCTTTTTTCTATGGGTTTTTTGTATAAATTATTGAAGTTTGGACAGGACAACGTCTGTCGGGTTAGTTAATAAGTATAGTCTAGGTAACCTAGGTAATCTTATGCAATCTCTGGTACCTAATTAGGTTGGGATAATTATAACATACATAAATATATTGATAGAAATCATCTTTTGAAAGAGAAATTCTGTTTCAGTTTCAACATATGGCCGACCTATTTAACATAAGTGTCCGAACGGGATGCTTTTGTAATTCCGGCTCCTGCCAGCGACATTTAATGGCGTCGAATAAAGAACTAAAAGAAATGTTCAAATCGGGACACGTGTGTGGCGACGAGATAGATCTTATAGATGGAAAGCCAACTGGAGCTATAAGAGCCTCCTTCGGCTTCTTTAACACTTTCAAGGATGTCGACAAACTATTAAATATGATAAGCAAATGCTTCGTTAAAACTAAAAGGAAACCAAGAAAACGTATACTATCACACATTATGGATTCATTTAGATCTAGTAAATTGTGTAATGGCATAACAAATACACATAAATTATTAGCGGAACAACAAGAGTTTATTATGCAAGAAGTTGAAGATGTTTCACATAATATGGATTCTGCGATTGTATTAAAGGAAGCAGCTATCTTTCCTATAAAATCGTGTGGTGCTTTTAAAATTAGGTCTACTTGGAAAATTGGACCGAAAGGGTTCGAATATGACAGGGATTGGATGATTATTAAGGATAACGGTGTATGTTTAACACAAAAACAAAACACAAGAATGTGTATGATACGGCCAAAAATAGATCTGAATATAAGAAAAATGACATTATATTTTGAAGGTATGGAGTGTTCTTAATGAGTAATGACCATTTTCATTAAAACTAGCGATAGACGCTGGATTTTCAAAGCTTGGCTCAGCGCGGACAGTGGAAAATCCAACAGCGCGGTTTTATTTTGGAATTAATTCTGGTGTCTCCTACTGTTAGTGAAAACGGGCATAAGTATCCTAAAATAAAACTTAACTTCATTTTTAATTTAAATAATTTCACTATTTCAGGTAAACCCCCTATATCGGTACCTTTGGATGTTATGTCTGAAAGTAAACAGAGAAATTCATCACTCTGTCGCAGCAAAGTTTGTAGCGACACAATACAGGGTTACGACTGTGGTGATGAAGTAGCAGACTGGATTTCAGAAGCGTTGGAAATTTCATACCTACGACTCTTCAGGCAATCAAGCGACGACAATAGAACTCAAAAGAAGAAACATGATGGAGAGAAAAAACAACTTTCGTTAAGCAATCAGGCTCAATTCCTTTTGATAAACAAAGCTACAGTGCGATGGTTGAGGGCGAAGATTCATGATCCACAATTCTCTGACGATGTGGATAGTTTAACAGATCGTTTCAGAGGGAACCTTATCATTGAAATGGATGAGGAACTTGCCGAACGAGATTGGCACAGAGTTATCATTGGGAATCAAGAGTTCAAGGTAAACATCTGCTTCGATATTTTCGACAGTTTTTCCCCAATTTTCCGGGCAACTTTTCCAAGATTCCAGAACATCTTAAAACTATAAAATAGCCAAATCGGTCCAGCCATTCCCAAGTGATGCGCTTACTAACGAACAGCATTACATTTTATTTATTAGCTAGATCAAAGAAAAATGGTGTTCAAAAACTTTGTATTTAGTTCTTTTTCGTTTATCATATGGGCTGGTGTATGTAGTAGAATATCATTGCACAAACTGGCAATTGTTTTATAAGTTTAATCATTTCTTTCCAGGTCGAGGGACATTGTCCTAGGTGCCAAATGGTGTGCATCGATCAAAAAACCGGTGAAAAAACCGTAGAGCCACTGAGAACTATATCCGAACAGTTTGCAGGAAAGTTACGGTTTGGTATTTATTTAAGTTATGTAGGTGCAGCTGACGGGTCGAAAGACCGTCTCCTCAAAATATATTCATCAGTAAAACCTGTGATTAATGATGATGATATAAGTAGGTGAAATATTTAGATAAAAGTGTGGTTTGTAAAAAAAATATTATAATTTAAGAAAATATATTTTCTTATTTGGGTGGTGGGGTATAACTAATGGGGATTTATGATTTAAGTTTGATGCTGAGAAAATGAGAGGTACTTATTACAATGATATGAAGGTAATATAATATTATTTTATCACTATAATATGTATCTACCTCTCATTTTGTCTTCCGGGGCTATGATCCATATCTCATAAAGTAGTCGATATGATATGATGTGTTAAACCAATTATTTTGTGTTTCCCCAATCACATGCCATCATAATAATATGACAATGAATGCATCTTTACACACGTGTTTCTGAAGTTATATCTGATCTTAATTAATCCAAACATAACAAGAAAGTACGCAAAATATCCCGCTTTATTAAGCGCTAAGATAGCCCGCGAAATACAAATTTTCTTACGCTTTTTGCAATTTGCTGGTCAGTATTAAGTTGTACGTTGATTAAAATACGATTCGCGGTCGTAAAAAATATGTATTTACAGAATTATAATCATTACAATCAGTAATACAACTTGTTAAGTTAGTAGAATCCCCAAATGTCAAGATTTCATGAAATTGTAATTCTTGGGGATTACTTGGTCTTAGAGAGTTGTGTTGATGACTTTAATGATTATAATTCTGTAAATACATATTTGTTACGGCCGCGAATCATATTTTAATCAACGTACAACTTAATACTGACCAGCAAATTGCAAAAAACGTAAAAAAAATTGAATTTCGCGGGCTACCCTGGCGCTTTCGTTTAATTTAATTCATGAAATTTACAAAAGGTGAAATTAAGCTCAACGCCACCGCTGAAGCCTATCGGCCATTGGGTAACGGTAAAGCTCGTACTGTGCTACCCCTTCGTCAACTTTTGTCTGACTCTTCACCGCGGGGCTTTTCACTTACAGAACATGATCCTATTATGCAAGTCCATCAACCCGTATTCATTCAAATATTTCATGTACTGACGCCAGTATATCAAGCTACTACAATCTGTCAAATCTATTTAATAGATTTTCAACTTTATCGCTAAAGCATAAGGTTCAAAGTTGATTGGGAAAATTTGACAGTTTCGGGTAGCTTGATGTGCTGGCGTCTGTACCTATTGCCCCATTTAACATTGCTTTGTATTCATTTATAAAGCCCCAAGCCCCCTCCATTCTAATTTCTGAGTAAATAAATAGCATTTACTAAAGATCTAACTCGTCCCATCACAATGTTTCTGATTAGATAATAATAATAATAATTTTGAAAACTGTATTTAATATTTTTCTGTCAATTCAGACATAGCAGTACAATCTGTACATCTGATCTGTAAGTTCCTTTAACATAATGTTGTGTTTACTAAGACGTCAATAGAGTAAAGTAAACCTAAAAACATGATCTGAAAAAAAAAAGGTTTACCTATGAACGAGTGAAAGATACAACTTAAAACTAATTCACTGAATGTCTCTCACTTAAATATATTTTAATATCGTACATACAAAAGCAATGCAATATTTGTCACGGCACATTGAGAATAATCCCTTGCTTAGTTTGGCGTAACAAGTAATCTTATTGTTATAAGGCCTTAATGAGATATGGACCTGTCCTTAATATTGTTAACATAATATTATTAAGTTAACCTAATTTTACTAATATTTTCTATAAAATATTTTATACATACGCACATATTGTATTTTATATAAAGTTTATATCTTTATAATACAAATGTATAACGAGTGCAGGAATTTATGGCTGTGACGTTTTTTTTTTAGAAAAATCCAATTAAATACAAAAATAGGAGAAATACTTGGATTCTTGTTACTATTTTATGAAAATATTTAAATGGCTTACCTGTCATGTGCCTAATACTTATTTCAAAATGTTGAATGATGAGTGATATTATTTATTATAATAGGTAATGGAGTCATTTCATGTATATACATAATGCAGCTCACTACGTACTACTATATATGTAATGCAGCTAATTTGGAATAAGTTATATCCATACTAATATTATAAATGCGAAAGTGTGTCTGTTTGTCTGTCTGTTACCTCTTCACACTTAAACCGCTGAACCAATTTAGATGAAATTTGGTATAGAGATAGTTTGAGTCCTGAGAAAGGACATAGGATAGTTTTTTCCCGATATTCCCATGGGATCGACACTTATGCGGGTGAAACCGCGGAGTACTGCTAGTAATTCATATATAGTACCTATACCATGTTGCCAGTTCCTGTACCTACCTACCTTTTATAAATATTTAGAGATTAAGTAGATAATGTTTTTAATAAAAAGATTTTATTACCTATACTATTTGATGCTGACTACTTATTTTCTTTTTATAACTAAGTAAGAGAGAGAGACTTAGTGAGACAGCTCTGAAAAACTATTTTGTGATAGATACTTTAATATATTAGTATTTTTTTTAGTTAAACAACTGCCATGAACATTCCATTAGAATTGTGTAATATTATGTATATTAATATGGTAAGAGATAAATAGTTCGAAGGATACATAGATCTCTACATAATAAAATAAACCAAAAATAAAATTATTTTGTTATAAGATAACAATGATAATGTAAATTAATTTTAGTAAAAAATCTTTTTGTAAAAACATGGACAATCAAATTTTGAAACTGAAACATTGACATTATTTTCTTAAAGAAATTATTTATTCTCTTTACAAAATAGAGTTATTATTTTCTCATGTATATTTATTATTCTATGACTAGTTTTATATAACAGTTGTTTGTGATTTAATATATTTTATGATATTGCACAGTTTATTGGTTGTTCTCCTTTTATTAGCCGCGGCTCCTCTCCTAGTGACACATTGTTGACTACTTCTGCTACCTCATTAAAGTCTGGCAGTGCCATTGTCTGTAGCTTTGAATATACTAACTTATCATTTACTTCAACCTCAAATGCACCTGTAAGAAAAAGAATAACTACTTATTTTACTTGACACCTATTCACTGAACCTGTTGAAGAATTTTGGCTGTATCTGCAAGCGTTTTTCACTTCTGCATCTAATCATATTGTACTGAAAACGTACCTACCAGATAGTTTAAAAAGTACCTTATCATTATGCTGTAGCTTATGACAAGGTACTTTTTAAACAATCTGATGAAAACCGAACACATTCAGTAGGTAACACATTCAGCTTGTAGCATCATGCACATCACTAGCAACTTCAGTGCAGGTAACATGAAGCTTGGTGTCAGCATTAAGAATGTTTGCATTAGCAGTGATAATAAATAAAATATAAATGCTCTAAAAAGTAATAAGTACCTTGTCTTCCACGAGCACAGTTCACTGTTGCATTAGGAGTAATCTTCCTAATAGTTTGTCCAAGTGCCAAGCAGTGACCGCTATAATCACAAGCACCACTGAAAAATTAAGAAAATCATTGCACAATTTAATGATAAAGAATAGGAAGCCAGTTTCTGTAGTTTCTGAAATGTGCAAAAAGGCGCGAGTTTATTGTGTGATTGTATGATATACCAGTAGGTAAGTGTAAATTTATAGCTGGATGGTGTACCTACCATCTTGATTTATTTCTTGGGTGCCCTTTACAAAAACTAACCTCACTGACATGCTCCATCTACTAGCTAGATCTATGGGGACACAAGTACATTTTTAGTTGTTGGCATTTATACAAAAGCGCTTTGATAAATTCGGAAAATTTCGATAGCATTGCAATGTGCAGCCTGTGCAGGTTATTCATAACGAAAGAGGAAATTACTTCTTACGTACCAGTACTCAACCTTCACTATTGGATTATTCACCTTTACAGTCTCATTGCTGGCCATGGTTAAAAGTTTTATTTGTGGTTTTCTCTCACATTCTTCGAAATATCTTACAATTTTAAGGAAAATTTAATTTAAATACATTATACATTACCCACTTCACTTTGACTTTTGGAGTTTTGATGTTGATAAACAAACTTAAAAGAACAGCTGATTGCATAATGTTGCCAGTAGCCAACCAATCCCCTATTTGATGTCAAGTTTTGTTCAAAATCCTCCTAATTTATATAAGGAGCAAACATAATAAATTAATTAAATTGTAGTTGCAGTTTATGTGTGAATCATAAAAAAAGACATAAAAAATTAAGTGAAATCAATGAGAGGTTTTTCTTTTCAGTATTTAAAAAAAAAAATAGTTCCCAAGAACCCTGAAGATGGCGTTGAACTGACTATGTTACTAGATGCCAAAGTCAAAACGCTTGGAAAAAAAAACATTGCGGCACGTCATATACGCTCGTTGAGTGACAGTTTCGTTTGCTTTCGTTTTACGATCTCAAAATTACATCCAAGTGAATTAATAAAAAAATATGTGACTTCCGTTCCTTGCAGTAACTTACCAAGTTCAGCGCCATCTATCCAGCGACTAGGGAAGCGTTAAAAAAAAAAGAAAAAGAAAATCCCTCATTATTTGGCGCCGCTGCGCTGGTATCTGATACGGACAGTTGCCAATTTGTCATTATTATATTGACAGTGACATTTTATGAAAGCGATCGATTGTTGATGTTTTTTACTATTTATAATTTACGTTGAGTCCAAATAAACGTATACAATGTATCAGTATTATCAATAAAGCAGCATTTGTGCAAATAAATCCTCAAGTACCGGCAGGTGACTTATAAGGAGGTGATACACCAATGCAACTTTCCTGGAATTCCATTGTTGCACTCCCGTTATCAATATGGACTACGATTATCTCATTAAATTACTCTGTGTGGGGGACTCTGGCGTCGGGAAAACAAGCTTCTTATACAAATATACTGATGGGGTCTTCCACACTCAGTTCATTTCAACAGTTGGTATAGACTTCAGGGAGAAAAGTGTGGTAAGATCATCATCAAACATTAATATTTTATCACATTCATTTACCTACCTACTTTATCTCAATTGATTGATACCGATAAAATTAATTAACGATGGGAGCTTTTTGTAGTGCCTTTAATTGAGTGCTTGAATTGATTAGTATAAATTCTACCCCAAGGTTGGTGTCCTACTTAATATTTTTATATTATTTTGTATATTCAGCTCTACCAACAAAACGGAAGGCAACACCGTGTTCACTTACAACTATGGGATACAGCTGGACAAGAACGGTAAATATCAAGTATATTATATTTAAAAGGATACTTATTCCGTGCCTCGGAAAGCACGTTAAGCCGCTGGTCCCGGCTGTCATTCGTGGATCTTTGACAGTCGTTACGGGTAGTCAGAAGCCCGAAAGTCTGACAACCAGTCTTACCAAGGGGTATCATATTACCCAGTAACGGGGTTGTGGAGGTCAGATAGGCAGTCGCTCCATGTAAAATACTGGTATTCAGCTGCATCCGGTTAGACTGGAAGCCGACCCCAACATAGTTGGGAAAAGGCTAGGCAGATGATGATGACTTATTCCTTTTATTCCCTGATACCTTAATATAATTTAATGACTGCCATCTATTTTTATTATTTTAAACTGTTTATCTAGCAGTTGGCCAACCGCCGATGCTTGTTGCAGGATTTGACAAAACAGTCGTAGAAATCGGCTATCATTAAAATCATGATGCTGAGAAAACAATTTATCTTGAAAAGTCCATTCGTCCGGTGAAAGTTCTGTACTGTCGTGTGGTTATTGAATCTGGTTGTATTACGTAAAAGTGTTAATAAAAATTGTTATCTTCTTCATTACAGATTCCGTAGCCTGACTACAGCCTTCTACCGAGACGCTATGGGATTTCTTTTGCTGTTTGATCTCACCAATGAGGCCTCTTTCCTTGAAGTCAGGAATTGGATTGAGCAATTAAAGGTAATTGCCCCATTATTGGCAATGATTTTATAGCATAAAAATAATTGATGTAAGAACCTAGAACTTTTTCCGAATAGTCCCAGTCGCCCCCACATGGATTGCCACCAGGTGGCAACTGGGAAAAAAATTCCCAGTTGCCACCGGGTGGCGACTGGGAACTTATTGCCCTCACCTCAAATCGCTGTACATTGCGGCGTTGTTCGCGAAACCCCCTCATCGCTGTTTTACGGCCGCGATGAGAGGGTTGGCGGTCACATTTCCAATGCGGTTTTATTAGTAGATAAGTGATATTTTTAGGGACATACAAACAAGATTTAAAGAAAACCACCAAATATTATCAATAAAACCACACCATTGCACACAATAAACTAGGTACAGGCGGTGGCCAATATTATCTGACCCACTTGAGTGATAGCGAATTTGAACCTTATCGTGAACATTTGGAATACTCCGTGCAAGCATTTTGATAAATCATGTGTATAAGCGATTTTAATCATTATATTGTTGTTGTTAAGGTTGAAAGACTAATGAGTTTCAAGACTACAAAAAAAAAACCAAGGCGAGGGTGGATTAATAACAAAAAAATATCGCGCATCAGTAACATTTTAAAGTTGTCTACGATTAATAGCTAAATTCCGTGATTCATTTTAATAGCTGGTTGTGATTGTGCGACAATGAAGTTTATGAAAATTACGATATGGTTCAAATTCTTTAGAATATTGCGTCTATTATCACAACTAAGGTGGAATTTCAATACATATTACAAGAGTTGAGTTGGTCTCATGGTCACTAAGGCAGCTCGATATTCATCGTTGTTCTGCGTTCGAAACCAGGAGAAACCTAAATACAGCTTTTTGTTAGCAATGTTTTGTTTTTAATTATTTTTTTTTTTTTTAAAGAATGAAGTCAGGAAATATCTTTTTAAATGGGCAGTTTGTATAGATAATAGAAATGAAACAAAATCATTGCAAGTAATAAAAATGTTTATTATTTCATTAAAATATAAATAGGTAAGTAAGTAAATGCTCATAGTTCAAAATTAATACATTTTATAATATCATATTCAAACCTAACCATTTATAAACATTTAAAAAAGGCATGCTAATGAGAAAACATTGATGTATAAATGCGAGAAAATGAATGAATTTGAGAAAAGTTTTACATATTTGTAGCTAAGCATAATGTAGTGAATCAACATGTTATTTAAATAGAAAAATGCATTTCCATTTATAACAATAACATCACCACAGAATCTGCAACATTTTAATGGTTTAGCATTCATTCAATTGAGCATTTACTTACATAGTGTGTTTCAAAATACATATAAGTAGATTAGTTAGTAGCGGAGTGGCGCACAGTCTCCTTCTATAACTTGCTGTAAGCGGCTACGCATACCGCACACCATATTCCAACACAAATCTTTTCCTCTCATGTGTCGATGACACGATCTCAGCCAAATTGTTTTTATTTCGCACTTCGGATGTGTCCCAATTTAAAACCATTTGACCCCATAGGTTTTCTATAGGGTTCAAATCGGGAGTTTTAGATGGCCAGTAAATAACAGTTACACCTTCTTGAGCAGCTAACCAATTCTTAACAATGCCTGCACGGTGGATGGAGCAGTGATCTTGCACGAAGTAAATATCTGTATTAGGATAGGCAATTCGCACAGTCGGCAGCAGGACGTCACGCAGAATCTCCAAATACTGACTACTATTAAATCGACCACCAACTTCTACCAATTCATCAGGTCCCATAGACGACATCCAGCCAGCAATGTTTTGTATAGTCTTACGTTACGACAGGACGCTTTGATTACACCAAATTCATTAAAAATACTTTTCACGATTACGTCAAACGTTTTAGAAATGTTTGTGCGCAGTCACTGTTTACGTGTAGATAGACTGACTTTTGTCACTTAGATCAATTTAGTATCCATCTACCCCACGAAGTAAACTTTTACTTCATCCTACTCATTTGAGGACTTATAGTTTTATTTATTTACCCACTTGTTTTCCAGAAAAGTTGTTAAGAGCGTTTAAGCCGTAGGGCATTTCATAGAAACTTTCAAGCCCTTATTTTTCGAAATGAATGAACCGATTTTAATGAAACTTCATAAGCATAAGCAGGATACACAGGTCTAAAAAGTTAGTAGAGAACATTTTCGAATAATAGTGTTACAGCCAAATTAGACCGATTTTAAATTTTCCATAGAAACAGAGATTTCTAGTTATCTTTTTTTAAATAAGACATTTCGAAAATGTTCTCTATTAACTTTTTAGACCTTTATATCTTGCTTATGCGTATAAAGTTTCATTAAAATCGTTTCATTCATTTCGAAAAATAAGGGCTTGAAAGTTTGTATGAAATGCCGAACGGCGTAAACGCTCTTAAGCGAAAATCATATTGGTCGTTCTTTAATAATGCAAGAAATATTGTAGAAATCATAAATAAAAACAAAAAAAAAGAAATCGATAAAAGGTGGATTGTGTTTTCGAACCCACATGTTGTTCGTCGCCAATCCAATAATCGAACCGCGAAGCCACAATGACTGATTGAGAATACGCGAATTTAAAGATTAGGTACTAAGTATTGCCGTGTTACTTAAAAGCTTTTCAACTTTAACGACAAGAAGATAATGATTAAAATGGCTTAACAAGATATGCCGGTGGGTCGGGGAATGTTGGGTGGGTCAGACAATGTTGGTCACCGACTGTACTTACCTACCCGACGGATTAAGTTATAAACTTATCTACTAATAAAACAATCCATGTGGGGGCGACTGGGAATATACGACTTTTTCCAGTAATTTTGATGAGAGGTTCTCATACTTCCGGGTGTCACCATTGTGTGGATCGCCCGGAGGACACGGTGGAGCATACGGTGGAAATCTGCCCAGCTTGGGCAGAGCACCGTCGTGTCCTCACGGCGGCGATCGGCGGCGGCGATCTCTCGCGTCCGGCGCTAGTCCGGGCCATTGTACGGAGCGAGAGTGCATGGGAGGCTGTCGCCTCCTTCTGCGAAGCAGTGATGCTCGCGAAGGAGGAGGCGGAGCGCGTGAGGGAGCGGCAATCCTTGCGCCCTCACGCCCCTAGCCGCCGCAGGAGACGCCCTGGGCGTCGGGAATCGATAGCCGATTCCCGGCCACCGTAGGCGCGGGCTTGCGGACGGCGAGCAATGGGCAGCTCGCCGTCCGGTAAGGACCAGGCCCGGGTCGACTTCGCGTTGTGTTCCACGCGCGCCTCAAGGAGATGTCAGCACCAACTGACGGGGGCCGCTAGGGCCGATGCCCGCCAGGGTCGCGGGTTGTTCGAAAGAGATACCGTGGCCCGCAACTGAAGGAACACGGGTGGGTTTTAGTCAGTAAGAGGCTGACACTCCCTTCCGCTCCGCCCAGAGCGGGAGGGGTCATTTGATGATTTACCACACAAAAAAAAAAAAAAAGGTTCTCATACTTTGTCTCCTGATTTGGTTATACTCCAAAAAAAATCAATTGAATAACAAACCCAATATTAGTATTACATGGTTGAAGATATAATATTAGTAATAAAAATAAGTAATGAATATTGATATTGGTGCCGATTCCCTTGTTCAACAAACTAAACTTTTAAGTTCAATGCGTCTTTTTCTTTCTATTTTTAAGAAAAGTACAGACGATAAATTAATCAGCGCCTGACACTACTCCATACAAGTTTAGACGTGATTAAAAATTTGCCTCAATTTACATCAGGCGCTGATTAATTTGAGAGGACTAAACTAAAATTTATTTTCTGTCCTTTTCTTTATTAAATAGAAAGAAAAAGAGATTGCACTGAACTTAAATTTTGTTTAGTTTGTGAACCATTTATTAATAAAACTAACTTAAATTATTACTTTATAATTTCAGACTCACAGCCTGTCTGAAGACCCTGACATAGTGCTATGCGGACACAAATGTGATTTACAAGAGAAGAGACTGGTTAACCAGAATCGTGCCCGTGAATTTGCCAAGAACTACAACCTTCCATATTTAGAGACCAGTGCCAAATCAGGTCAGAACATTGACCGCGCCATTGAGATTTTACTTGACCGCATCATGAATAGGTAAGAAATTATTGATATTTTTTTTTCTGAACATTTAATAATAAGAAAGAAAGAAAATATGTTTATTTGCGGTGAACATTAACACAAAAAATAAAATAATGAAAAAGTAGGGGGAAACATGCGTCACATCCACACAAAACGGCTATCGCTCAGCATTATGCTGCGACCCTATGCAAAACAGAGCCCCAGCGCTGGTTTTCAGCGACAGCCGGCACCGACGTAATGACGTCGTATAATAATTGTACCTATCATAATTAGTGTTCGGTCGAGTGTTTCGGCCGAACACTAATTATGATAGGTGAAATGGAAATGTTTATTTTTTGTGCTTTTTAAAAATATTCAACATTCAACAACGAAACCATTTTCGCGCTAGATTTGAAATTAGCAGCCATAGAAGGAAATAAAGTACTTACACTTTAGGAGCTTTCATATGTCATATATAATCCATCACTGTTGAAAAATGTTGAAAAAGTGGGCCCAAAATGACGCATTTAAAAAAAGCATAAAAAACCGTTTTCACGCTGGATTTGAACTTAGCTGTTGGATTAAACTAATTTGCAGATTCTGTTGGATTATATTCAACAGAATCTGCAAATCTCTCAAAAAAGCTCTCAAATCAGCTCCTCATGAGTTTTTGCCTAAACATGCATCAGGAGAACGATTATTACAGAAAACGAACTATATTTACTTACCAATTAATTGTTATTTATACCAACCAACGAATAGTATTCAATGTCAAAGAGAAAATCATGCTTTTACGCGCATTTTTGTAATACTCCTCTTAAATTGACTACCGGAAACCTGACTTTTGACCAAAACTAGCCGAAACCGAAACCGAAGCTTTGGTCAGACACTAAATTCATACAAGACAATGAACAATTTCATTGAAACAACATCTTGTTTAAAGATGCTGTAATTCAACCACGGCAAGTGCTTGCACATCACATTTTCCTACAACTATCTAAAATTATGCAACTTTTTTTTGTTAAGAAAATTGTTTCCTTGCAGGATGGAGTCTTCAGTGGAATACGCGATGCTGTGTGCATCAGGACGCCGCCGTCAATCACTCCAAAAACTACAGGCGAATAAAGATAAGAAGTTTTGTTCTTGCTAAAGTTTTATATTTTGTGATTTTATACGGTACTGTCTTTTACATTCTACTGTCTTACCTGTGAAACTAAAAGTATTTGCTATACAATTTATAAAATATTTTGAAAACGTCATAAAGGTTTTATATTATTATAACTTGGAACCAAAATTATTTATTCCAAATGGGTCTATATGGTTAATGAGACTGACTTTTGATTTTTAGTTCATGGAACTAAGTAAGTATTTATTTTTACATTCCATCATTTCCATCCTAATGTAATTTTAACTTTAAAATTGTAATTAGTATGCATTTGCTGTTTTTGTTTTTTTTTTTTGTGGAAATCTTTATTTGATTTCTTTAACTATTTAATTTTGCAATATTTCTGATCTGAACTTCATATTTAAAAAAAATTATTGTTAGATAGGTACGATCTGAAAATGAGTTCTGCCGAATACTAATGTTTGATTTATAGTTCGGCGAAACTTGCCGAATCAACTATTTGGCAGTCAGGCACGATCGTTTTGCCATTTCAAAATTGGAATATCTTCATACTCAAAACTCTAATACACTTTGAGTCCTGTATTGCACGTTTGTATCACTATTACCGAATATTCATTAGATCTTAAACTTTGTTCCATAAGATAAGTGCAGGGTACATAATCCTAGTCACATGGAAGTCGTGAGTTAATAGTTATTAAGTTATTGTTACCTAGTATACAGTGATGACATGGTTTTGCAAATTAGCATTGCCATAAGTCTGGCGGTGTAACCGTATTTTGACTTGGCTTTAAGTTGTTCGGCTAAAGTTGCTTAGGTATACCTTTCTTGAGCTTTTTCGCCCTGAAACCTAGGTGTTACCGATTTACAGCTCGGCTCTCTGGGATCTCGAATAACTGACTTTATGTTTGGATAAACCTAGCATAACAACTAACACATTTTTGGTATTTTTGTTTGTAACAGATTTAGTGTAAGTAACCGAATTTCGGCTAGCGTAAACGTAAGTGTAACGGGTTTTCAGTTCGGCGTTTTTCCGTTTATCCACCCTATGGGTGCCTTCATAAAGAAGCGGGTTGTCGGTCCCGGCTCCCGGTACAGGTCTGTGCAGGTTGATCTGCGGAAGGAAACGGTTAACTTTTAACAGTTTTACCTGTTTCTTTATAAGTGAGAGCATAAGATAACATAGAAATTAATACCTTCACCGATCGCTACCGATGCCACCCGTACCGGAAACCTGCTTCTTTATGTAAGCATCCTACCTAGGTGGTAAGGGTAAGGATACGCGGGAACGCATTTCCGAAAATCCACCCTTAACTATATGCCTAGTTGGATAAAAGGAATTTAGGTAGCTTCTCGAACATGCGTTTCACGCGGAAACGCATGGTGAATTTTTGACAAACGGAATAACCGAAATCTAACTAACCGAGTTTCGGTTCTACTAAACCAGTGTAATAAATTTTCCATCGAAAATTGCAATATGCATTCATGAGTCATTGTGTACTAGAAGCCTATTGTTATTAGCTTGTTTTTGTTGTTGAATGTTTTGCACAAGTGTGATATTTTAGTAGCACAAAATAATTATACAAAGTATACCTACCTGATTTTTGACCTGCTGAAGGTATTGGGAAAATCTTATGATATTTGATATTCATGAATTAACCCTGGTCTATTGAAGTAAACATAATTTGAATGAATTGTTATACACTTTTACATTTGAATAATATGTAGATTGTAAGTGAACATTATCATAAAGGTGTGCTTAGACCAGACGAGCATTATAGAGAAGATTTATACATTGGGTATATCTTGCAGAGAGTCTCGGCCTCAACCGTAGGTCTCCAAGTAGTTTTTTTTTGTGATTTTGCTCGTTCTTTGTGTAGTCTAAACACACCTAATGTTTTTTATTTGAAGTATTCTTGATCACGAATGTGTTTGTCTATTTTTAAGCCTGTATATTGAAATAGTGACCCCACCGAGGCTTTGTTCCCTTAGAAATATTCGTACCTATAGAATCCGTTCATCGTATAGAAGAATTAAGCCAAAACCATTCCCTTAGGAGTTAAGTTGTAGTAAAAACTATAGAAAAGCCTGTATGAAAAGCTCTTCGAAAACTTAAAATCACTGAAGTTGCTACCAAAATGTATAGTCCAACTTTTAATTAGCTGCAGTACGGACTGAGTTTAGAGATATGCATGTAAAATAAGTTTCGTTTGTTACATATTCTGTACTAGAAAAACAAGACTTGGTTTGGCCGCGAAGAAACAAAAAGACGCCAATTTCAGTCATTTATGTAACACATAAGCTGTCATTATACTGCAGCTAATTAAAAGTCCGACTATAGTTTCCATCATCTCATCCAAGAGAGAGCAGTTTATAAACAATGAGAGACTCGAAATGCTCTATGGTCCCACATTTGTTTTTTAATATAGGTAGGTACCTAGTTATTAAATCTACATTTACTTAAATAAAAGTCTTGCCATAATCATTAAGTTAATCAATTCTAGTCATATTTAATAAATTTTGTAAAAGCGTAAAATTATGAAAAGTGCATCAAATTCGAACGAAAACTTTGTAATTATTGTGATCGGCTTAAATATTTATTAAATAATAATATTTTATAATGTATTAATAAAAATATTGAAATTTACCCTTGACCAAATTGCGATTTATATACATACTTACCTATTTTAAAGTGTCAATTTTGTGTACAATTATTATCTATTTGATGTTTTCTGTGTCATTGAATTAAATAATGATTAAAGTTTGTTTGTATTTTTACCTTCAGACATTTACCTCAATTTAAGTAGATATTATAGAAAAATCACAGACAACCTGCATCCTAATTGCGTAACACACTTTCAATCTAATTCAGAATAGGTAATTTTGAATGATATTTCTAATCTATTGCGCCTACGAGCTTGGGGTTCGTCACAATAAAAACTGCCGATTTAATAACCAAAAAAATTACACTTCAATCAACAACACTAATTACAACTCAAACACACTATTTACAAAAAAACAATTGCACTACTGATCGCTCTAAGTCGCACTTGAAGATCGCTTCGATGTGTCCGCTTCTATCGCTGTATCCAAACTGTCTCGGTCGGGAGATATCGTGGCGAGCGGTTCCGGGGCTTCGCCCCCCGGCCGCGGAGGCCATGCGGTGGCCTGCCAATACAGGCCCCTCACTCGGTCGGCTACATTGGCCTGCGGCAATTGTTAGGCACGCGTAAGTTACGCGCGCCTATGTGAGTGATTGCATGATGTTTTTCTGTAGGCGCGCCGCGACGCTGTCTCTCAGCGCCGCTTTCTTCACGACACCTCGGCGGTCTGTCCCCGCCAGGTGAGACCCCCAGTTACCTGGGGGAGGCCCGGCGGGGGACGACCAGCGACGGAGGTGCCGACTCGACGCTCCTACAGAATTAGGTGTATTGCTCCCGCCCGTCCCGCTTCCAGAGCTAGCCGGGCACGGTCCGGGCTAAGGAGCAGTCATGTGTGTGTGGGCGGTATTGTTTTGTGTAACACCGCCCAGTGTCTGCGCGTACCGCGGCCCGCGCTGCGCATACGCGCGTGAGTTTAGGCGTCTGGTAAGTAGTGGGTGTCTGCGTTCGCCGCGTGACGTGCCTATATTAACCTAGCACAGGCCACGCGACGAGTGTGTGTAGTGTGTGTGGAGTACTATTGAATCGGGTGAGCCGCGTGTAACCTGGGTGCGGCTCACTCGAGGCGTCAATCCGGTGCGATGGGGTCGTCGTCCGCTACCAGGTCGCGGGGCAGGGGTCTCGCGTCGGGGGGGCGCGCGTGCCAGGGCGCAATGTCCTGGACATGCGGCCAGGCGGATGCGCCGGCACGCGCGAACATTCCCGTCGCGAGGCGCCGCACAAACTCGTCCAGGCTCTCAATCCCGAGGTCCCGTTCAAGGACATCGTTCCTCACGTAGCGAGGAGCGTCGGTAATGGTCCGCAGCGCCAGACTCTGCTGCGCGCGGAGCAGCTTTCGGCTCGACTCGCACGTGAGGACGAACCATGCCGGGGCGGCGTATGTCAGTATTGGGCGCACGTACAGCTTGTACACGCCCAATTTGACGCGCGCCGGTATTCGGGACGAGAGCACCGGTTTAAGGAGGTTGCGGGCGACCCTACCTTTTGCGGCGACCGAGCGGACGTGTGGCCCCATCGTGAGCCGACGATCGATGGTTACCCCCAGGTAATTGACTCGGGGCGACCACGCGATATCGGCTCCCTGCAGCTTCAAGGCTGGTGGGAGAGGCGCAAAGCCGGTGACCATGGCCTGCGTATTATCCACGTTAACCGACAGCCGCCACCTGGACAGCCATTCCGGCAGCAGATCGAACGCGCGCTGCATCTTGACGGCCGCGTACTTCGCATTGAGCGATGTAGTAATGTACGCGGCGTCGTCGGCATACAGCGCGAGCATAGCGTCCGAGGTGGTGGGGATGTCGTCGGTGTAACGTGAGTAACACGCCGGCGACACGCAGCTGCCCTGCGGCACACCCGCGAGCACCGGGCGGGCGCTAGAGAGCGCCCCGTCGACCACCACCCTAAATGTCCTGTTGGAGAGAAAAGTAGAGACCACCATAACGACGCGACGGGGCGCGCCTGAAGTGGCCAACTTATATATCAGGCCGTCGTGCCACACGCGGTCGAAGGCCTTCTCCATGTCGAGGAATACTGCCACCGAGTACTCCTTCTTGTTGAGCGCGGCTGTGAGGTGGTGCAGTACCTTCGACAGCTGGAGCGTCGTGCTGTGCTCCGCCCGAAACCCAAACTGCTCCGAGCGTGGCGCGATGTGTGGCTGGAGATGTCGCAGCAGGAGTGCTTCGAACACCTTGGAGACTGTCGGCAGCAGAGTAATCGGCCGATAGCTCTCCGGCTTCAGGATGTCTTTTCCCGCCTTGGGCAGCATAATGACGCGCCCCTCCTTCCACGAGGCGGGAAAGGCCCCCGTGCGCAGTATCCCCGTAAACAGGCGCGCCAGCGCCGCTACCATACGGTACGGCAGGTGGCGCAGCACTGCGTTGGTGATACCGTCAGCACCGGGGGCCTTCCTAGGCTTCGTTCTTAGGATGGCGCGTCTGACCGCGCCCGGCGAGAAAAAGACTGGGTCTTCATCGGGAGCTATCGGCGTTGCGAAGTGTTGTCCCAGGTGTTGCTCGACTGCTGCGACATGGTCGGTGTCGCTAGTCGGGTTTGGGCGGAATTGACGCTCCAGGTGGTCGGCGAAGACCTCCGCCCGGTCCTCTGCTACATACCTTAGCGCCCCGTCGCTGTTGAGCAGGGGCCGCACCGGAGCTGGGGTGTTCGTCAGCTGGCCGCAGAGCTTGTATAATGACGGCCAGCTGTCCGCCGTGGCGTATAACCTGTCCTCCCAGCCCGTGGTGGTAAGCGCCTGTAACTCTGCCTTAACCTTCTCCGCGAGACGGTTGAACTCTCTCTTCTGTGCCGGGCATCTTGATTGCTGCCACTGCTTGCGAATTCGCGGCGATCATTGCGCTTATGTGCGCCGGCAGGGCGGCAGTATAATAGCCCTCTCCCCTGCGGCTGCGTGCTTGTCGCCGCTTCTAAGGCGCTCTGTATGCAAGCAGTGACGTCATCCGCGGTCTTGTCAACGTCCGCGGAGGTAGCGATAGGCCGAGTCGGCGTCGTGGTCTCTACTTATTCCACGAACTTTGTCCAGTCCGTGACCCGACGTGGCGCTATGGGCTTCAGGCGGGTCGGCGTTCCCGATAAGACGACGAGTACAGGTTGGTGGTCCGACTGTAACTCGTCGTCTATCACTTGTTGAGTGATCTGGCTGCTTAGCCCCTGGTGGACTACGATGTCCGGCACGTCCGGCATATACCGCGCAGCGTCCGGATAGTGCGTCGGTGTCTCTGGGCCGGACACCGTATAGCCGAGGGCTTCGGTGTCCGCGAAGAGCCGTCTCCCCTCGGTATTCGTAGAGTAGGAGTTCCACGCCGGGTGCTTGCAGTTCAAGTCGCCGGTGAGGATGGTGGCGCGTGTGGTGTCTACAAGCAGTGCCCGCAGTTCGGTAAGGTCCAAGTGAGCCGCGGGTGGCTTGTAGCAATAGATGTTGATGTCCTCGCCGGCTACGTGTAGCTGCACACCCAGGGCGTAGAAGCTCCTGAGCGCTTGTTCCGCGTCTCCGCCTGGACGGGGCACTTGTTGTTGCACGCGGGGTGCGGGCCACCGCAGACATCGGACACAAGCGAGCGGCCGGTGGCACTGGTGCGAGCTGTGCCGGAACTTCTGGCACCGGTGGCATTGGGCGGGCCCACGCTTCCCTCGCCAAGCCTCGATCTTGACACCCCGCATGTACATAAATACGGTGTGTCATAGATGGCCCGGACGTCTGGAGTCTTTTTCAGTATTGCGTGGAACACGCATCCGGGTCTTCCTTGTGTGCCCTTAATGTGGCGCACGTACTCCGGCTGGTATCCCAACGTCCGGAGCTCCTCCTCGATCTCCTGGGGGTCTGTGTCGGCAGGTAACCCCCTGATCGCAATGAACCATGACACGCCGCTGTCCTTTTCCAGGCCAGTCAGGTAGCGCTGGACCAGCCGGTACTCGTCTTCGGTGTCCGGGGTAAAACGAACCCCGGTCCCGTACGGACGAGCGTTGGGCGGCCGGTCCAGCTTGGCGGCGATGGCCCGGAAGTGAGCGGCCCAGTTTGGCAGCTTCTCCACCACCAGCGGAGGGTACTTTAGCTTTTTCTCCTTATTCTTCCCCGACGGCTGCTTCGACGTCGTCGTCGACGCTGTGGCGTCGGGGGCGGCGTCAGGGGGTGCGGTATTAGCAGGAGGGGCAGGGGGTAGGTTGTGCAGACTTACCCCTGCCTGTGTTGGTGTGGGCGACAGCGGCGGCGGCGGCGGTGTGCGCCGCGCCGCGTCGGCGAAGGTGGGCGAGGCGGGTGCGCCCCGACCCCGCGGCGCGCGTTCGCGCTGTGGCCGCGGCGGGTCGAGACAGTACCGCTTCGCCAGTTCCTCGGCAGCGGTCTCGTCTGGGCTCCTGGGGCGACTGTCTCGGTCGTGGGTCGTCTCGGCCTTATATTATAGTGCCACAGATAGTTCTAGAACCTTCCATTGTAGAAACATCTAGAATGTTCGAGTACATACCGGCCCCGACTGACCAGATGTCGATAGTTCGAGAAAGTTCTCGCATCGAAATTTCTAGAAGATTTTGACTATTAGTTCCGCTACTCGATACTAGGTGGCGCTAGTGGTAACTAATGTCACCATATACCAGGCATTCATTGTGGCGCGCAACACTGCCCCCTCCTAAGACATGCTCGTCCCGAGTCCCGAGCATTATCGGCCCCATAATAACGCGCCAGTCGATCCACATGGACGATCTGAGGAGTACCTCTTGCACCTTTCTGTATCCGGTAGGTTACTTCATTGATCTTTCTCACAATCCGGTACGGTCCTTCCCATTTAGCTTGAAGCTTAGGAGATTTCCCTTTGCTGCGGACTGGGTTGTGCAACCACACTAGTGAACCTTCGTCGAACCCTTTATTGTTCATTTTGAGGTCATAACGGGTTTTCATCTTTTCAGACATTTGCTGGCCCGATTGTCTGACGAGCTCATAAATGTCATTCATTTTGTTCCGCAAGTCATTTGCATAATCGGTTATACTGCGTGGGGCATCCCGGTGATCAGGTCTGCAGGCAGCCTTAATTCTCTTCCAAAGTTTGCGAAAGCTGGTGTCACCGATGTAGGTACTTTCGTGAACAGCTCTTCGATATGACAACAAAAAGGGTTGTATGTGCTTATCCCAATCTCATTGCCGATTTTCCACAACTTTGGATAGGTACCTCTCCAATGTCTGATTAAATCGTTCCACCATTCCATCCGATTGTGTTCTCGTTTTATGAGTACCTACCCATTACTCGGCAAGTTTCCTGAAATATTTGGGACTCAAAATTCCTTCCCTGATCTGTATTGCGGTGCGCCGCTCTCTCTACCTTCCACGGCCTTGACGGTCTGATGGCGGACGCGGTGGGGCCGCAGGGGAGGAGGAGTGTTGGTATGACGTTGGCCGTTCTCCCTATCCTCTGCGGCCGAAAATTAGCAAGCGGCGGGGCCAATGACCTGACCCGTCGCAGGGGGACAAAGGGTCGTCTGGCGCCCATGTGCTGGTTTGGCCCTAGGATGGTCGCGGCGTGCTATGTGTTCTGGTGCACCGGTGATGGGGAGTATTACCCTGAGGAGGGTCCGGTGACGGACTGCCGCGGCGGGTTCACGGATGAGCGCTAACGCGTGCCCGTGTGCGTGCCCGCCGTAAGCGGCAGAGGATCAGGACACCGTGGAGTTTTAGTGGGTTAGAGTCCCACATACTGCGCTATCTCCCCGTGGTAGTGCAGAATGCATGAGCATTTCTCCACGTTAAAAAAGAGGTAGCTGCGTGGTGCGATGGTTGTCACAAGTTGACGAATCACTGAGCTGCAACACGTCGCCAAATCCCTCCCGCACCGCGCTGCCACAGGCGTCTCAGTTAAGCGGTCGGCCTATAGCGAGGTTTTTTTAATATTTGGCTTAATAAAAAAAGCAAATTTATAGCGTAGCCAAAAAAATTGCATCGTTACAACAGTGGGCATCGTTGCACCATTGTATGACTTTGAGAACTGCTGATCAGATACTAGCCGGCTTCATTAGCAAAAAAATGGGCCGTGGTAAGAGTGCGCGCAAAATAACTTTGCGCGCGGCCAAAATCGGAAATTTGCCGCTATCTGAACGTTTATTTCAGGTGTCAAAAGAGTGTCCTTTGATCCATGTTTTCCAAAGTAAATAATTTTCAGCATCACCTACAGCGAAAATGATTTAAAAGTTCTGGCAGGGATAGATCTTGAAGCCAAACGTCGCGAGCAGACTTATCTTGCGCGCACTCCTACCTTTCCATGAGCAAATTTTAGTTTAGTGTTCAATAGCGTCAAAGATGATTTTCAGTCTCATTCGAGGTCTAGAAAAGTGGGTACCTACTGTTCAGTTTTTACTAATATTAGGGACCGACGACTGCTTCAGGGGCAAATGAGTTCAGCGACATACCTATATACACATATGGATGTAAACAGTCTGCCGACTCTACAGCGATTAATTGGCGTGGTGTTCCGTACTTAGGTACCTAACTACTATATTAACATTTATGATCACAATGGCTATAAACATAGACATGCTATATAATTATACCCCCTTACTAATAAACGTAGATATAGCGTCTGTATAGTTACACAACGCTTTGTCTTCTTCTTTCGAAAGTCAAATTACTGACGACTGAAAGAGAGAAATCGGTGTGTAACTTTTCATCTGATATAATAAGTTTATTAGTAAGGGGGATAATGTTTAGGTATAGAGCTATACCGTCATGGTAATAACAACAGACTGTCAACTGTCAGTCTTAACTACCCACAAAAAACTTTGAACTGACAGAGCTTTATTGAATAGTGAAATCTAACTAAACCAAAGTTTATTTTGAAATTGTATTTAGCTCAGAGCCGTACACCGAGGGGTCGTGGGTGAGTTCACCAAACTGCGATCATCTGGCCCCCTTGCACGCACGTGATACGTCGGCCTGCAGTAATTTATACTTCAGCCACGCAAAATTAAACCAAATCACGTAGAGACAAAGCCGAAATTTGTTTGCATCACACTGATAAGCTGCAATACCCAGTGACAATGCCTCTCCACATGGACTCTGTTGCGAGGACATAGTGTCGAAATTGGCCTTTCTGAAGGACGCGACCCCATCACGCAGACGCGGAAGCTTTAGTACTACGTCACACTAGCGCTAATCTCGCTCCTACTTAGCGTTGTTTTCGTTGTTCTACGATACTAAACCATCATGTGATCTTTTGTTTTGCTTATAAATTAAACCTTTCTTCATTTTTGTTTCTGTATGTTTTGTGTGTTGAAGTTTTCGTGTAGAGAGCCGTCTGTTTCCTCCTGAAGCGAGAGTGTACTATGTTATAGTACCGCTTCGTCCGTAGCTAGCTTCATTCCGTTTGCCAGTTTGTTTATGAGTTGGAAGACAACAGATTGGTGCAGCCGGCTTCCCGAGCTCCGTAATTCGAAGCAGCGTGTGTTTTCAGTAAGACGCGAGTTATCAATGAAGCCGCCTGAAACGGCGATCGAAACATGAACCATGAACACAGTGAACATCCGCGTGCTTGTACCGGAGTGAATAACACAATATCCGCGTGGTTTCAGTGAAGTGTTGACATTTTGTATTACCTATCGAACTGCAAACGATTCGACAACGATATTCTATTGAGAATAATTCGAGAATTAATCGTAATCGAGTAGTATTACTTAGTATAAGCAGTGATTAATGAGGATCTTTATAGGGTAAGTTAATTTATTTATTTTATAAAAACATTTTCGTAAAACTACTGTGTTGTTATTTATTTAGATAATAATACAGCACAATATAAAATACCTACTATAGTACCTATTGACTTACTGTTTATAATTTTAAATTTCAGTCTAGACGCAAAGTCGTGAACAAAACAAAAATTATCACCTATTATATTCTTATTAGAAACGAATAATGAATTAATTAATAATCCACAAACGAACTATAAACAGACATCACATTATTGAAGTAATGGGATTCAGGAACACGTGTTTCTTATTTACATTCTTTTTTTTAATGCTACGAACCCTGTCTTGGGCAATGAGCTACGAGAAGTCTAGTCTTTGAGAGAAAATGTATTTCCCCGTATTTTCGCCGTAACGTAAATTGTATTTAGTCATCGGATTTTGTTTACTGAGAAAATGAGGCAGCACCTACTACCTAGGTACCTAAGTATAGATTGGCTAGCCACCATTAGCTACCTAGGTACCTATGTATGTGCTACATGCAAGGTTGCAAGGCCTACGGCGGCGTTACTATGACAATTTGGACCTATGGTTCACATAGGTATCACCCTTGATTATTTAATGTCTGAGACTGGGGTGGCATTATTACTAACCCGTAATTGGTTCTGAATTATTAGAACGTTAACATATTTTATGGCTTTGATAAAATAAAGTCAGGTAAATCAATTGTTACGCAAATTGACTTCAACTTAATTGTTCGTGCCATGGCTTTAATGACGTAGGGTATCAATTTGGGTCACAATAAATTTTTCTGGATGTGCTTAAGTAAATGATTGTAAAATCGTCCTGCCCCAACCTTGTCCCTAAGGTCTCCCCTTTTTCCTTCCAAACCTACTAAAAAACTGGCCAAGTGCGAGTCAGACTCGCACACGAGGGGTTCCGTACAACAAGGCAAAAACGCCAAAAAAAACATGTTTGTTGTATGGGAAAAAAATTAAAATAAAATAAATATTTAAGAGGGGCCCCTTAAATATTTATTTTATTTTAATTTTATTATTAAATTAAAAATACAACTGCGTATTTTGTGAATATTTCAAGTGCCTACCTTTTGCCATTTTTGATATCGAGCAAAAAAGGGCAAAAAAAATCGCGTTGGTTGTATGGGAGCCCCCCTTAAATATTGATTTCATTTTGTTTTTAGTATTTGTTGTTATAGCAGCAATAGAAATACATAATTTGTGAAAATTGACAACTGTCTAGCTATCGCGGTTCTTGAGATACGGCCTGGTGACAGACAGACGGACTGACAGCGACGTCTTAGTTATAGGGTTCCGTTTTTACCCTTTGGGTACGGAACCCTTAAAACATTTATTTTGGACCAGACACTTGTATACATTTCGTTGATTAAATGGAAAAATGAAATTTCTTGCTTAAACATTTTTAGCAAGAAATGTAATTTTTCCATTTAATCGACGATTTTATAAGCCTGCCAAACTGCGTGGTGGCTGCTACGTACAGGTATTTCGAAATTGATATAGCAGTTGAGTGTGAAAACAGATCCCAATGCGGTTACAATTTGTCCTACTAAACGAATCCGCAATCCGGACCCAGATTACTTTCACACTACCGTAAACTAATATTAAAAATTCAGGGTTTAATCTCGGCGAAGAGAAGGCGAGCTGAATTTAACTTTTTTAATGGAATCGCATTAAATACAGAGAAGTTTAATGTAACAGAAATTGTTGTGTCCATAGTATTTATCATCATCATCACCATTGCCATGTTTTAGGTGGACACCTAGCAGCGCCCCGTGGTTTCACCCGAATAATATACCCGGGATGCAATCTATCTCTCTGCCAAATTTTATCGAAATCTGTTCAGTGGTTTGGGCGTGAAAAGGTAACATACAGACAGACATACAAACAGAGTTACTTTCGAATTTATAATATTAGTATGGATACAGACACAGAAAGGAAAGAAAGAGAAATTGGTTGGTTGGTTGGTTAATTGGTAGGTTGGTTGTATGGTTGGATGGTCCTTTGTTTGGGTGATGTCCTTAGGTACCTACCAAACCACCCTATGAGACCTAGACATTTTGTCCCCTGTGGAAGTCTTATTGGATACCCTACCAATCGTATGGGGAAACACTCCTAACAAAAGGTAGGGTTGCAAGTCCTATATCTAGAGTTCTAATGGAAAAAAGTTACTAAAGAGTTGGATCCCATTCTTCGTAGATAAGTACCTACTTTAACAGTTGCTTCCTCATATCCTTGATTAGGATACTTAAAACATTAATATAGGGTGGGAGTTTTGAAGAACTATGCTCATGTTCTATTACAGCCAATTAGTTTTAATTAGTCTTAATAACTCGTTAATTTACGCTCAGGGTTGTTGCCAAAACAAGCTAGCAACAAATGTAAAGTACAATGGGAATGTTTAGAACATTTCCACTAGGGATAAGATTCACAGACCGCTTTTGACTTTACTTTGGTAAGTAAGTAGGTAAGTATATCTAAAATAACCGTCTCATATGACTTTGAACTTAGTTCGTGCAACATTAAAATATTTACTCGTATAGGTACTCGCAAGTAACTCTATTTATCATCTTCTGCCTAGCCTTTTCCCAACTATGTTGGGGTCGTCTTCCAGTCTAACCGGATGCAGCTGAATACCAGTATTTTACATGGAGCAATTGCCTATCTGACCTCCACAACCCAGTTACTGGGTAATACGATACCCCTTGGTAAGACTGGTTGTCAGACTTTCGGGCTTCTGACTACCCGTAACGACTTTCAAAGATCCATGAATGACAGCCGGGACCAACGGCTTAACGTGCTTTCCGAGGCACGGAGGGGTCTTGGTATGTCAAGATGGTCACCTATCTAAGGACCAACCGCGGCAAGCGTAGCTTAACCTGATCGATAGTTACTTGCAAGTAACTCTATTACTTATACCTAGTAAATTCTAAGTGCGTTCTGTGAATCTTACTTTAAGAGTGAGGGCCTTTCGATCTGTTCTTCCAGAAAGAGACTTTAGGAGAAAACAGAAAATCTGTCGAAAATTAGATGGAACATGATTCATCATTTTTGCTCAGCAATTTGGCTGATGGTCGCATTGAGTTGATAAAAAAAAGAAAAAAAAAAGGTGTAACAGGACCAATCCCTGATATTGGTCCTGTTACACCTTTTTTTTCTTTTTTCGACGACGACGCTTGTCTCCGCCGAAAAGTATCTACATAAAGGTTATAAAAAAATGTATTAAATATGTTTCTAAAAATTCTAGCCAGTTAACGTCCTGTCGGTGATCAGTCCAAAGGAGAAACGACTGTCGGAGAACGCCTGCAGAATCGTTGGTCTCCAATAAGCCTTCGATAGTCGTGTCTAGAGCAAAGGGTTTCAAATTCTCCATGAAACAATTAACAGGGTACCTAGGTATATCGTAAAATTATTATCAAACAAGTCTTTCAAGAAATTCTCCACCAAATTTTCCTTGACTGGGGATAAAAGGCATAGTTGAGGATCCAGCTCAGTTTGGAATCCAGGCCAATGAGGCGGTGTATGATTGAAATATAAACTGTTTACATTCCCTGAGAAAACCGAATAATTTATAACATTCACGTGAACCTGATTCATGACTATATTTTCGGTTTTTGAACAAGCATGTGAATATATGATTGGAGAGGACTTTGATGGCGCTCAAAGCTGTCTGACGTCAAAGTTTGATGGACCGGTTCTGAAATACGATGCTTTGAACGTGATTCTGTTTTTAGTTGTACCTGGAAACAGTATTTTTAGCTTTTGATGGTCTTGTGATCACATAATACCCGGATTCCGGATTTGATGTCTTGAATATCAAACCCAGAATTTTTGAAGATGGTTCTCTAGTAGATTCCTTCTTCACTATTTGTACAGTGTAGAAGGAACCTACACCTTCCAGAATACTAATACAATAATAATCAAAATACAATCATAAGCATAACTCTTTATTTATCACATCATATTTTCAGGCATTGATAAATAGAATGCAAAATCTTTTAAAGAGAAAGGTGTCTGAGATAGGATGGTCTCGACCTACAGAACACCCGGCTCGTTTTGATAGAACATGTAATTTACAAAACGCTTAAAGTCAAGACATTATATAGTAAAAGTTTAAAAGAACCTAATAAATTCAAGAAAAAAAGAAAAAAAAATTGTTTTTGATACCTACTCATAACGGAATAGCTTCATAATATTGTTCCCATAAACGTTTACAGCTGAACACAGTTGAGGATTTTGTATCATACCATCTTCCCGTCCTTTTTTCCGTACCTATTTGGTTGGGTAGGTATATCCAGCCCTCGTCTAAGTGCTTCCTTCCTTTGTTGCCATTACCTCACACACAATGCATCCATCATTAATCAATTCTCTTTTCCTAAACACCACAGGGCTCCAAGTTTAAGGATGTGAAACACCCTACATGACCCTATTGACAACGCATCTATCATTTATCTATTCCCTGTCCTCGTCATTCACAGGACTCCGAGTTTAAGGACCTAGGATGTGAAAAAAACCCTACCTAACCAACCCTATTGACAACGCATTCATCATTTATCTATTCTCCTGTCCTAGAGTCATTCATAGGGCTCTGAGTTTAAGGACCTAGGATGTGAAAAAAACCCTACTTATCCCTATTGATAACGCATCCATTATTTATCTGTTCTCCTGTCCTAGAATCATTCACAGGGCTCCGAATTTAAGTATCTAGGATGTGAAAAAACCCTACTTATCCCTATTGATAACGCATCCATCATTTATATAGATAAATGATGGATGCGTTATCAATAGGGATAAGTACGGTTTTTTTCGAACTCGAAGCCCTGTGAATGATTGTAGGACAGGAGAATAGTCTCCTGTCCTACAGTCATTCACAGGGCTTCGAGTTTAAGGACCTAGGATGTAAAAAAAACCCTACCTGACCCTATTGACGACGCATCCTAAATTTATTTAGTCTCCTGTCCTAGAGTCATTCACAGGGTTCCAAGTTTAAAGACCTAGGATGTGAAAACAAAACCTTCCTAACCCAGGCTAACCCTATTGACAATGCAATCACCTTTTATCTATTCTCTTTCCTAGTCGTTCACAGGGCTCCAAGTTTAAGGACCTAGGATATGAAAACAAAACCCTACGTAACTCTATTGACATCTCAATCGTTCCCTCACACTATGCAGTTCTATTTTGATCGTTCTATCTAAAATCTTTATACTAACGTCGTTGACGTTGGCAGTAACCGTGGGCCGCATAGTTTGATAGTCTTCAGATAACAGATGTAAACAAACGTATTTCCATACAACTGTCATAGTTATTTCTGTGCAGTAACCTATGGACGTATAAACAGACCGTTTGCGTCTGCGGTAACTTCGCTCCTTGACGTAGGTAATTATAATGAATCTTTCGTAAAACATGTGTAGACGTGCCAAGTAGAGCGTGCATTAGTAATATTAGTATTAACATGTTCTCTGAAATTGAGTTTTCAGTTGTATGTTTATATTCAAAGACAAATGACAACATAATATCATCTTAGCATTTCCAGTAAGTCAAGGGATCAAGGGAGTTTAAACTAGAAAACCTTTTAGACAACCTTTTATCGTTCATGCTAGAAAATTTTTAGCCCTGCGTCATCTAAACTAAACCAGTGGTGGCCCAGTGGTTACGGTCGCGATTTACGGGTCGTAGGTCGTAGGTTCACACCCAGACAGGCGCTTCACTTTGTGTAAATTATTTCATCACCACTGCTCTCAAAACGGTGAAGGAATACAACGTAAGGGAACCGGAACGTCCTAGAATAAAAAAATTCGAAGACATGTGACATCTGCCAAGCCGCACGGGGTCCGCGTGGTGGATTACGGCCCACTCTCTCTCACAGAGAGGAGGCCTGTATCCCAGCAGTGCGAACATTATAGGCTGATTACACATCTCAACTAGATGGCTAATTCTGATGAATAATAGTGTCCAACAATACTTACCTATTTCACTGTCGTTACAGTATATAGTACATTAACTCTGCAAGTAATATCAGCAAATATTCGGGCATTGCGTGTTATCTTCACTGATTGTAGATTATTCTTTTCAACTTATAGATACAACCCTTTACACTTAATTCTATATAATAATATCTTGCAATGATGCCTTGATATTTCTATTTAATACTCTCTGCCACCATAACAAAGCTCTGCCTCTATAATAAATCCTTACGCCTGTTTCTTTACGACTTGACTGAGAGAACTCTTTTATTCTTGGAGTCACCAAAATCGTAAAAGTGACTTATTCTTTACTTAAAAGCTCAGCCCAACTTACCTACACTACTCAACTACACTCACGCAGTCACGCCCTAAACGTTTGCTTAAAGAGACGTTTGAACGTTAAAAATGTGTTGTTAAACGGACCCTAATAATTATTTAACTAAATAAATAAGGGGAACATTCGATAAACATCAAAAAATATATCAGAATCAACGAATTACCAAGGAAGCCGCATGCCATCATTAGATGGCAGGCTAACCAGACGGTTCCCATATACGTCTGGACAGGAACAACTGCGCCTGGTGACAGGGACTATCACGGGCTGGCTAAACAAACACTTCGACACAATAGTCATAACGGGCAGTCTCCTTTGCAAGGCTTGCATGGAGGCTGACGAAACCATTGGGCATGTGTTCCTTGAATGCACAGGCGTCACCCAGATCTTACACAGATGTTCTCAACTGGGACCCAAGTCTGCTATTTTTATAAATTTGTCATTCCAACACGATCCCATTGCCATTTTGCTAAAAGTTCGTAATCTGCTAAATTCATAATGGTCGATCATTGGTCGGCCAATGGTACAGAACATATACGATACCCGCGAATTAAAAGCAATAACTGCACAATGACGTTCTAACGGTAGGTCAGTGATCAAAGGAACTGTCAAAATTTTAGCAGATTAACGCTTAAGTCCGTCATTAATTTGTTATTATGTACGAGATTACCATTCTATGCCATTTCTTTCAATGGAGTGTCAGTGGTTGACCATTGGAAAGTCATAATGCTGCCATTATATTAGTAGATTACCAAACTTGTCAAAATCGACAATTATGAAATCAATGATAGACCATTCTGACACTATTGTAATAGCAGACTTGAGGCCCTGGCGAGGAGATGTAATCAACCACTGACAGCCACCGTGGCACGTACTACAATGGTTCACTTGAAGAACTAAGTGCGGAAACCAAACCTTCTAACATAGAACGTAGAACATAATTATATCAGAATCGAGACAAAATAGAATTGAAGCTCTAATAATACGGAGATCTAATATATCTAATATCTCCTTTCACATTGCGTTGGCCATTCAATCTTTGTTACCACACAGTTAATAACGCTTATTGTACACTTGTACAGTCATTGCTAATTGAAGCGTTCTCTGTTCCGCCATAGTTAATCAAATTGGTGGAAGTGGGTACTCTGGGTACTATGTAATTTGTGGATATTATTCATTAGCAGCGTCCTGCGGTTTCATCCGCATAAGTTTCGATCCCATGGGAAAATCGGGATAAAAACTAGCCTATGTCCTTCCCGGTACTCAAACTGTCTCTTCAGTTCAGCGGTTTAAGAGAGAAGAGGTAGCAGACAGACAGACACACTATCGCATTTATAATATTAGTATGGATAGCGTTCTAGATTTCATGTTCTGAAATTTTGCGACCTGAAAATAGGTCTCATTTAAAAGATATTTTGTATTTATAATAATATCAATCTATTTATAATAATATCAATCTATTTGTAATAATATCAATCTATTTGTAATAATATCAATCTATTTGTAATAATATCAATCTATTTTTGTCCCACTGCATGGCAAAAGCCTCTTCTTATTCAGCGAGAGAAGGCTCGTATTATTGAAGTGAAAACTTCTTTAGGCGCGTTGGGCATTTTTTGAGATGGGAAAATACCATTGAACTCGCGCCACTCATGTAAGATCACCGAAATCTATAGTAATATTATAAAGAGGTAAAGTTTGTAAGTTTGTATGTAGGGGGAAACTACCAGTTTCTACTACTCTGGAACTAAAAATCTTTTTGTATATAGATTGATATTGATAGCCCAATTCTTGAGCAAGGCTATTTAGCATATAGGCTACTTTTTATCTCGATATTCCCACGGGATCGAAACTTATGCGAGTGAAACCGCGTGGCACAGTTAGTAAATGATAAAATAATACCACATTTCTACCGGTTACTCCCACGCACGTTATAGGAGTCAAATAAGGGTCACTCCTTGAATGAGCGCGACTAATCGCTTTCTGTATCTATCGTGAGAGGGCGTGGGATATGATAATCATGAGTAATGGGTTTTTAAGAGTTCTTATTAGGAACTATTATACAGATAATTGTATTTTTAATTCTGGAAATTACTAAGATATTGGTCACCTATTTAGGGGGGTTTAGGGGTAACAGTCCGGAGTTAGGAAGTTGGTGTTTTAATGCCCCCGTGCCTCGGAAAGGACGTAAAGCCGTTGGTCCCGTTTTTAAATTGTTACTTTGTCTAAGCCCCCTGATCTCTCCCTGGTCGTGTCGGGTTGCCGTCCTATCGGACTATGAGAGTAAAGGAACAGAGAGTGCATCTGTGTTTACGCACACACTTGTGCACAATAATATCTCCTGCGTACTTGGCTAATCTCCGTTGAGATTGGCCACCGTGACCGAATTCGGTCGGGAGGCCATTGTTGTTATCAATTGGTACCGGCTGTCATTCGTGGATCTTTGACAATCATTACGGATCTTCAGAAACCCGAAAGTCTGACAACCAGTCTTACCAAGGGTATCGTATTACCCAGTTAGGGTTGTGGAGGTCAGATTCGCAGTCGCTTCATGTAAAATACTGATATTCTGCTGTAATCGGTTAGATTGGAAGCTGACCCCAACACAGTTGGAAAAAGGCTAGGCAGATGATGTCAGCACGTCTTCTTTCGTAATAATTATCATTATCAGCCGTCATCTCAGTATTTACCTCGTTCTAGCCGTTTTAATTCCTACCGTTTCTTTGGCAATCCTTTTATAGCTACAATGTTCAATTCACATTCATACTCATAACTTTCCTTTCCTTTCCTTTCTTTTTCCTTTTTCTTTCCTTTCCTTTCTTTTTTCCTTTTTATTTTCCTTTCCTTTCCTTTCCTTTCCCTATACGGGTCCCATCGTTCATCTTTATCATTCGCGTCCTTAATGTGGTGCCTTATAAAAATTTTTTTTCGTATCTGGCTAGAATTGTAATTAAAATTAGTCGGAGATAGATTGACGCAGGTCGTAGCGTGACTCGCACAACTGACACACCCTTTATCAGCCAGGATATAAAAGTCAGCTGTTTACCCAGTGCTTGCACATTCGCCGCGCATTCGCACTTATGTATGCACCCTAAGATACATACAATTACACAAATTAACATACAGACAGACATTCCTCGGGGCACTGTAGCGAATCACGTAATGGGACTGAACATTATCATTCTGGGCTGTCCTTAAAAGATTCATGTAATGCGATATTTAACAGATGGTAATTTGTTAATTTGAATGCAGCACTGTTAGAGAGTTTTATCTTTCAGATCGCTTAACTTTCGCTAATTAGTATATCTGGTTTATATTTGCACATGAACACATAACTGAATAAGATTTGTTGCATGTTTTTCATTGACAACAATTTTAGACACATCTTGTACATGTATACTAATAAAGAAAGCTGAAGTGTCTGTTTGTAATGTAAAAATAACAGCTTTTTACTAAAGGCATCTTTTAAAATGTTTGTCAGTCTGCTTGTCGGTTTGTTCCGGCTAATCTCCGAAACGGCAAAACTAATTTTGACGTAACTTTCACTGACAGATAGCTGATATAACAAGGAGTAACTTAGGATACATTTATTTAAAAAAAAAATAGGGTTCCGCGCAAAAAAAACACCATGAAAACCAATTTGTTTTCCAACTTGCACGCGAAGAAGTCGCTGGCACAGCTACCTAGTTAAAATTAAAAAAGCTGTAGGTAACTGGTGACTCCAGAAGCTTTATGACCTTTTATTGCAATAAAATTCTCTTAACTCTAAAATAAAGAGAAGGTAAGTAAACGAAAAGATCAAACCAAACAAATCAAATAAAATGCGTTCCACAAATTGCGGAAGCTGTGACGGCGCGGCCTTTAAACAGTTTTTCTTTCCAATATCCGTCCGCCCTGATGACTGACGTGAAACATTCTTAAATAAAATATCGCTTCAAATTGAAATTTTCTAAAAGATCTTGATAATACTGGGTCTTTGGGGCCTTATAGGCTGACAATGACGCGGCCAACTGTCCGGTGGCGTCCGTTCTTATCTATCGGTGACCCAACCCTTTTCACTGCCACTCTGAGCATTCTGTGCCTATACTTACGTTGATGCCCTCATGAAGTCGTGAGGCACGTATGTACTTAAGTGCGAAGGCACGTACTTGAAGGCAGTTGCGAAAATTCGAGGGTATTTCGTTTTTGGCAGAAAAAGTCGTGAGTGGTTAAGGATTTCTGAATGGATTGACTCAAATGTGGTGGGAATGATTTTGCTTGTGTGTCAGGCCATTGGAAATTGCATTTAGCTCAGTAATTTAAACAAGATAGTAATTTTTATAAATTATTCTCTTCTTGTAGATAGCCATGATTCACAAAATAGAATTTTGAGTTTGTCTAATGCTAGCTGACCGGTCGTTGGACTAGACGTTGTCCTGTTTCCTGGAACTCGATCGCAGCGTCACCTAGTGGGTCCAATTGTGAATCTAAGCCATCCAGGGACCCTGATAATTACACAAAAAAAACCGGCCAAGTGCGAGTCAGACTCGCACACGAACGGTGCCGTAAGCAATGCATAAAACACCGAAAAAAACGATTCTTTTATACCCTTTAAATTTTAACTTTATTTTATTTTTATTATTCGTTGTTAAAGCGACAACAGAAATACATCATCTGTGAAAATTTCAACTGTCTAGCTACCACGGTTCATGAGATAGAGCCTGGTGACAGACAGACAGACGGATATTGTAGTCTTAGTAATAGGGTCCCGTTTTTACCCTTTGGGTACAGAACCCTAAAAATCATCGAAATCGGTCCAGCACTTTAGGAGGAGTTCAGTGACATACACACGTAGAGAAGAATTATATTTATAAAGATAGGTGCAAAGGTGACCAAAATTATCACCTACTTATCCTACCCGTGTCCGAAAGATAGAAAAAGCGTTTCCAAAAACAGAAACTCCCATTTAACCCATATAAATTCCAAGGTCATTAACATTTTCCCATTAAAATTAGCATCACAATCACAATGACCTTCTAAATGTTTCATGATATGTAAATTTAGAGGACAACACCGAATTCTAGACAATTTAATAGGTCATAATCATTTTACGAGTCCCAATTAAGCTGGGATGACGTAGTTTTGGACATTATATTGTCTGAATTTAAATTTTATTGACACTTATGTCGGAATTACAAGTATGTGTTGGATTGTAATTGTAAGATGAAACACCCTGTTTCTAATACGATTATTTAGTAGAGTGGCATTTAGAGCAGTTGTGGCCCCAGTGGTAACTTACAGCCGCGACTTACGAGTTGTTTGTCGTAGGTTCGATCCCAGACAGGTTGTGTCATCATCATCATCATAATTTCAGCCGAAAGACGTCCACTGCTGGACATAGGCCGCCCCCAAACACCTCTACTCCGACCGGTCCTGTGCTTCTCGCATCCAACGGGTTCCTGTGGCCTCCACAAGGTCGTCGGACCAACTTGTGGGAAGCCTTCCAACTCTACGTCTTTCGGTACGCGGTCGCCACTCCAGAACCTTTCTGCCCCATCGACCATCTGTTCTGCGAAGGATGTGCCAAGTCCCAAGTGCCAATGTGCTTAAGTTTGGACAAGTCGTGTACTTTGTGTAAATTATTTCATCACCACTGCTCTCAAAACGGTGAAGGAAAACATCGTGAGGAAACCGGCATGTCCTAGAAACAAAAATTCAAAGACATTGTGACATCTACCAAGCCGCACTGAGCCCGCGTGGTGGATAACGGCTCACTCCCTCTTGAAGAGGCCTGTGTCCTAGGCAGCGGTGGGAACATTATAGGCTTATTATGAGCAGACTTCTAGGTTAGGATAGAGACATCCACAAGTAGGTAGGTTGGCACCTGTCATCATCATCTGCCTCGCCTTTTCCCAACTATGTTGGGGTCGGCTTCCAGTCTAACCAGATGCAGCTGAATACCAGTATTTTACATGGAGCGACTGCCTATCTGACCTCCACAACCCAGTTACTGGGTAATACGATACCCCTTGGTAAGACTGGTTGTCAGACGTTCGGGCTTCTGACTTCCCGTAACGACTGTCAAAGATCCACGAATGATAGCTGGGACCAACGGCTTAACGTGCTTTCCGAGGCACGGAGGGGTCACGATATATAAAGATGGTCACCCATCCACAGACCAACCGTGACAAGCCTGATCGATCGACCTGTGCGGCTATTATTATTTAGCCACTGGCCCCTCTTGGCACCTGTACGGTATTTTATTACTAACAACTGATCCTACAGAATATCAATGCCCTGATCCCTCTGATCCTTTTAATGCAGATCCAAAAAGCAAACGTTTTAAAATCCCAGTAGTTAGACTGTTTATCTATATATCCTTCAAGTAAATACTAGTAAGTTATCTATTTGTAACTTTGTCGCCATCGCAATCGGTTTTTGTTTAAGGTATATTTTGTTTTTTTAAAATTTCAAAAATAATGCAATGTATATTACAAAGGCGAAAGATTGTGAGTGTGTGTGTGTGTGGGGGGGTGTGTGTGTGTGTGTGGGAGTGTGTGTGTGGGGGTTTGTGTGTGTGTTTATAAGTTTGTTACTTCTTCAGGCTCAAACGGCTGAACCAATTTTGATTCTTTTTATCCCGATATTCCCACGGAATCGACACTTACGCGGGTGAAACCGCGGGGCGCAGCTAGTATAATATAAACATCTATTGCGTAATCGCAATTTATAAAGCCAAAGAAAACATTCGAATCAACGGGACCACAGAATAATTACAATTGTTACCGCTAGGGTCTCCCAGAGGACGCAAAACTCTTGAAACCCGAAACAAACTTACCTAATTAGGCTAAATACTTGTAAAAGAAAATATCTGCAGAAGCTTACTAGATATAAGGTATCTCTAAAGTTCCCGGAATACCTACATTTGACTTGACTGCCGGGTCTAGACCATCCATTCCCGATGGTTTCCGTCTACAGGTTCCGTCATAGCACACGTATCAAACCGGAAAGGAATCGGCACCGTATCAACTCGAGCCGTTCTGTATTCTTTGTATGAAACTCCCTACTGCAATGCACACTAATCGAAATCGTAACGTAATCGACTCACGAACCGTGGTGCGGTGCGTTACGGCTCATCGCCCCGCGCTTACGGCTCATCCTCCCCGCACTTACGTCTCTCCGTACTCGAACTTACGACTCTTCGTCCACCCTTGCCCCTCTCACCCCTCCGACTTGCCTGCTGCACCGTCAACCAGCGGTCGACGAGCCGTAAGCGCGGCGTCGCCTAGCCGTAGCCGAGTCGACGTATCGGAGCCTCTGACCCGCTTTGGTTACGTGCTTACGTTAGGTTGACGCCTGTTTGACGGCGAGGCAAAAGGCGATACGGTGCCGATCCCTTTCCGATTTGATACGTGTGCTATGACCTTATGAAGCCTATTCTTCTTCCACTATTTGGTATCGTTTATCAAACGATAGGGGTTCCGATGTCGAACTGTCATCCCCATAAGCATCAGTCTGCCATTTGTGGCAAAATTCAAATTCTGTCATATTATGACAATTTTCACTTTTGATTTGGTCTTCCAATAGTAGGAGGTCTAGACCTAAAGTTTTTCAGCAGAAGAAGTTTAGGCTATTATAATGAGGTTATTGACAGCCTGTGCTACAGCTTTTTGTTTGAAAACCTAATAAAATTTAACTCAATAAACAGACAGAAAGAGATTTACTTGTTTTGTTTAATAATAAAGACGAAAGTTAAATCATGATAAGCTGCTTTTGGAACAACTCATGAAAATACTTAAGAAAAAAATGAACTATTTAATATAACGTTCATTTTTTGCTGTACCTGAATGGATTAGACTAAACTGAAGATAAGAGGATATAAAAAAAAAACCTGCATCCAACTCATCATCTGCCTATCCTTTTCCCAACTATGTTAGGGTCGGCTACCAGTCTAACCGGATGCAGCTGAATATCAGTATTTTATATGGAGCGACTGCCTATCTGACCTCCACAACCCAGTTACTGGGTAATACGATACCCTTGGTAAGACTGGTTGTCAGATTTTCGGGCTTCTGACTACCCGTAACGACTGTCAAAGATCCACGAATGACAGCCGGGACCAGAGGCAAGGAGGGGTCTCGATATGTAAAGATGGTCACCCATCCACAGACCAACCGCGGCAAGTGTAGTTTAACCTGATCGATCGACCTGTGCGGCTGTTATTATTTAGCCACGGACCCCTCTCTAATAGCCTTCTCCAACTGTGTGAATTAATATCAAAATGTTTGATGTTAGAGGCATAAAATAAGCAATAACTGCGCTAGTGGTTCGAAAGTCCTCCCACAACCGATATTAAATTAGTCATACCCAATAAAGCTCATAAATTGAAAGTAATTGGTGTTACAGGGTGAAAATTATTTCAACAATATTGGTTTATCATTTAAAAGCTTCCATTCAAAAATTCCTCTCTCATCACAATTTAAAATAAAAAACTGGGACTGTTTCATCTATATGTTCCGAATACTATTGTGGCATCCACATAAACATTCGCCGCATCAACGCGCTTCGCGTCTGCTCCGGAGTCAACTGGTCACTGTACTGCGAGCCCGCGCAGTGACCGTAGATCTTTATAGTGTGCGAGCAGGCCGCGCTACTATGAACGGGCGCGTGCGAGAGAGCGAGACGGGTAGATTACCCGCACGCATTCCTCGCCAGAGGACGCCACCGATCATGAGTCTCCGACACAATTTTGGTTTTACTTTTTGGATGAATCCTATTGGCTGATTCAATATTTTACGTAGCTTGGACTTCACGACTTGTACTAATAGCAAAACTATGTAAGCAGGCCTATTTTGGAAATAAATGTTAGAAAAGCTATCATCAGTTGTTTTATTAACTCCAAAACCCAACATTGGTGACCCCGACGTGATGTCGCTAGAGAACACGAGCGAAGACAGTAAAACAATGAAGCCAGAACCCGAATTATCTGCAGTTTCGATCCAGTCAAGATTATTACCATTCTGGAGAGAGATTCCACGAGCCTGGTTCATTCAGTTCGAAGCCGTCGTGGATCCTCTGAAGACTTCTGATGACCAGAAATTTCGGTACGTCCTGCAACAGCTACAAACCGCCGATCTGCAGCACATCACGGATATTTTATATAACCCGCCGTCAACGGATAAGTACGGTGCTGTGAAGAACCGCCTACTCACCGCGTATGACAAGTCGGACGTGAAAAACTTCCAGAAGTTAATCAGTGGTCTGGAGTTAGGTGACCAAAAACCCACACAGCTACTGCGAAAAATGCGAGAACTGGGAAGCGGCATGATAACAGACGAAGGATTGAAGATAGAATGGCTCAATCACCTACCCACACAAGTGCGCGTCGTGCTTTCGGTAAACACTGAGTCATCGCTAGATACCCTTGCCGCAATGGCCGACAAGATGGTGGAGTATACAGAACCGGCAACAGTTGCTACAGTGTCCGCAACCACGCAAGACCCAGTGATGTCCGCACAACTAGAAGTGCTATCAAAACAAATGGAGAAATTACGCCTAGAAGTGGCTGAGCTACGCGGACGTTCGACGCAGCGCCGCAGACCCCAGTTCCGGTCACACTCGCGGTCACACTCGCGGCGACGGCAAAATAACAAGACTTCAGTAAAACCCGGTGACCCTACATGGGAATGCAGATATCACTTTCGTTTCGGTGACAAGGCGAAACGCTGCGAGTCTCCGTGTTGCAGAAGAAAGAATCAAACGTCGTTAAACTAGCTTCGACATCGACGGTGGCGGACGTCGATGTCCCTTGCACCACCAACCGCCTTTGTATCTTCGATCGAGACACTAGAGAGCGTTTCCTCGTGGATACGGGCGCCGACATTTCAGTTTTGGCCGCCACAAACAAAAGAAAAATAACGACTGCAAGCGCCTACCGTTTATATGCCGCAAACAACACACCAATCAACACTTACGGTGAAAAAACCATAAGGCTAAATCTTGGTTTACGTCGCAGTTTTCTATGGAAATTCGTCGTGGCTGATGTGAAGACCTCTATCTTGGGAGCGGATTTCATACGGCATTTCAAACTGCTCGTTGACCTCCACAAAAGGAAGCTTGTCGATAGTGTTACAGACTTAGAAATTGACGCCTTCGAAGTTGCTACAAGCGGAGAAACAGTACATGTCATAAGTTCCGATCAAGTATATTATGACATCTTAAAGCGGTACCCTGAAGTGCTTCGCCCAATGACGCTTAAGGAACCACCGAAACACGATATCATGCACCGGATAGACACAGCAAGTACCCCTCCGCTCTTCGCCCGAGCCCGTCCCTTACCGCCGGATAAATACAAGGTTGCAAGGGAAGAATTCGAGCACATGATGGAAATGGGCATATGCAGGCCGTCAAAGAGTCCGTGGGCAAGTCCGCTGCACATTGTAAAGAAGAAAGATGGAGGACTTCGAGTATGTGGAGACTATCGAAGGTTGAACGCAGTTACTCAGCCAGATCGTTACCCTATACCTCGCATCCAAGATTTTACATATCAGCTACACAATATGACAATATACTCGAAGTTAGACCTCAAAATGGCATATTCCTGGATTCCAATCGCTGAAGAAGACGCTAAAAAAACAGCCATTATTACGCCGTTCGGGCTGTTTGAATTCAAATGCATGACGTTTGGTTTGCGCAACGCTAGCCAAACATTTCAACGGTTCATGCATCAAGTGCTGCGAGGAATAGACAACTGCTTCTGCTACGTGGATGACATATTATTGTTCTCAGAAGATGAAGAGACACACAAACAACTTCTATGTCAAGTATTGGAGCGCCTTAAAGAATACGGTGTTATGCTGAAGTTAGAGAAATGTGAGTTTGGAAAGAACGAAATCAATTTCCTTGGTTATGAAGTATCGAGAAACGGCATCAAACCCACGGAAGAACGAACGAAAGCGATATCCACCTACCCGAAACCCAAGACGATCGCGGAGTTGCGCCGTTTTCTCGGCATGCTTAATTTTTACCGCAGCTGCCTACCGCACCAAGCCGACTTACAAAATGAGCTTAACAAATATCTGCATAACCAGAAACGGAATGATAAAACGCCCATCGAGTGGACCCCGGACGCCGAATTAGCTTTTGAGAAATGCCGACAAAGCATTCTAGAAGCGACTGACCTGGTGCATCCACTTCCTGGATGCCCCCTCGCCCTGATGACGGACGCTTCAGACTACAGCCTTGGAGCTGTATTACAACAGAAAATAGAAAACAAGTGGAGACCCCTCGCATATTTCTCGAAAAACATGAGTGAGACCCAACGCCGCTACAGCGTATATGATCGTGAACTATTAGCGATATACACGGCTGTCAAGCACTTTCGAAGACTAATAGAAGGAGGTGACGTAACCGTATTTACGGATCACAAGCCACTGGCCTACGCCCTGTCGCGCCCACCGAGTGCCACGGACACCCCACGTCGAGAGCGGCAGTTGCACTTTATTAGTCAGTTTTGCACGAGTATTAAACACGTACAAGGAGAAGCAAACCCGGTGGCTGACGCATTGTCACGTATTGAAGACATACAATGCCCTTCTAACATCGACTACGCTGCGCTAGCCAGTGAGCAAGAGAAGGATCCAGTCTTGGAACAACTAAGAAAACAATCCAACTTGACGTTCACCGACGTCACAATGACTGGAATTAGTCGACCAATCACATGTGAGACATCTACTGGAACACCACGACCATACTTACCGACTATGTACCGTTATGATGCATTCAAAGCTCAACACGGTTTATGTCATCCAGGTGTTAAATGTACGAGAAGGCAGATGTGTTCAAAATTCTTTTGGCCAAACATGAACAAGGAAGTAAGCAACTGGACCAGAGCGTGCATCGACTGTCAGCGGTCAAAGATACATCGCCACGTCGTGACCCCACTCAGCGATTTCCCACAGTCGACACGCTTCGAACATGTACACATCGACATCGTCGGACCATTGCGATTGTCTAACGATTTCCGATACTGTGTAACAATTATCGATCGTTGCACCAAATGGCCAGAAGCAGTTCCCGTGCACGAGATCACCGCCGAAATCATTGCCAAAGTATTATATGAAAACTGGATCGCTCGATTTGGTTGCCCCCTAAGGATATCAACAGATCAAGGACGGCAATTTGAATCAACATTATTCCGATCATTAATGATGAAGTTCGGCATTACACGCATACGGACCACGGCATACCACCCGCAATCGAACGGCCAAATAGAGAGGTGGCACCGAACTCTCAAGGCAGCATTGATGGCACGCGGTACTACAACACAATGGTCAGAGGAACTACCTAGCGTTCTATTGGGCTTACGAACGGCATTACGCACCAGTAACAATTTAAGCCCAGCAATGATGACGTATGGAGGCACTCTCCGCTTACCTTCGGACTTCATCTTACCCACAAAATCAGATATTAATGAGAACGACTACGTAAGGCGCCTCACAGAAACTATGGCATCAATCAGAAGCGCACCTCAAACATACAACTGCCGCAGACAGCCATTCATCTACAAGAACCTCGCAACATGCACACATGTTTTCGTGCGAAACGACACCGTTCGTTCCCCGCTAACGCCACCTTACGACGGACCATACGAAGTGATTAAGCGCTACGACAAATACTTCAAGATCAAATTACCGCTACGAACATCAGTAGTAACCTTGGACAGGCTCAAACCCGCCTACATTCTCGATGAGTCAGAAGAAACTATGGATAATGCTACCCGCGACCATACCAGTAAGCCGTACATCACAAGATCAGGAAGAAGCGTAAAGCCTGTTGTTCGGTTTGCTTAGGGGGGAGTGATGTGGCATCCACATAAACATTCGCCGCATCAACGCGCTTCGCGTCTGCTCCGGAGTCAACTGGTCACTGTACTGCGAGCCCGCGCAGTGACCGTAGATCTTTATAGTGTGCGAGCAGGCCGCGCTACTATGAACGGGCGCGTGCGAGAGAGCGAGACGGGTAGATTACCCGCACGCATTCCTCGCCAGAGGACGCCACCGATCATGAGTCTCCGACACAATTTTGGTTTTACTTTTTGGATGAATCCTATTGGCTGATTCAATATTTTACGTAGCTTGGACTTCACGACTTGTACTAATAGCAAAACTATGTAAGCAGGCCTATTTTGGAAATAAATGTTAGAAAAGCTATCATCAGTTGTTTTATTAACTCCAAAACCCAACACTATCCTACATAATCATTTAAACAAAGTTTGATCCTCACCAAAATGTACCTAGCACTATAGGTATTGGATGGTGCACGGTAGCGTTTTGCTAACATCGTTACAAGTCTGCGGGGCAAAGGCCTGTCTTTCCACTTTTCCCGGTCTAATGCAATTGTGGGCCAATCCTTTGAAAATGAGTCTAGCCCATCCCGCCAGCTACTTCCGGGGTACCGCGCAGAAAACGGTAGTGTTCTACGAGTTGGGGTCCACTGAGTAGTTATTTTTGCCCGTTTTTCCTCCGACATGCGAGAGATTTCCTTTTTAACGTAGACTAGTAGCTGTAAGGCCAGCGTCAGGTTGTGTGTTTTGAAACGAATTTTGTCAACTATTTATTTAGAAAACACACACACTGCTCTCAAAACCGGCATATCCTAGAACCAAAAATCCGAAGACATGTGACATCTACCAACCCGCACTGGGCCCGCGTGGTGGATTACGACCCACTCCCTCTCACTGAGAGGAGGCCTGTATCCCAGCAGTGGGAACGTTATAGGCTGATTGTGTTGTCTTGTATTAGAAAACTATCCTTATATTAGTGTGTTACCCTTCGTAAATCTGTTGACAGATGCGTCTCCAGTTATCGCCTGACCATTCAACCCTCTGCCCTCGCCCCCACGTTACGGTCCCGGTTTGTTATCGACGGATTTACTTTTTTTATTGCGGGCTCTAAGTTCCCTTGCCTTATCCTCGAATTTATTGCGGACTGATGCATGCTTTAGGAGTACCTAAATTATAGTATTATTAAGTTTTGTAGTAGGTATTGATAGAAATATTATCTACTAACACTAACGTAATTAGGTAGGCAGGGTCTTAAGCCGCGGTTAAGTTTCCAAGGGATTAAAATACTTTCACTTAAAAGCCTTTTCCACCGACCGCGAATAGGCACTCATTAGAAAGTAAAAGGATGAAGTAGGATTTGATTTAAATTATCTGCTAGCTTAATAAACTCGATGTTCAGAGGTGGTGAAACGCCTCAAAAACTCAAGAAAACGAGATGTAGTAATCATTTGAACAATCGTTGAATAAACAAAGAAAAATAACTTCGTGTAAGTGAGTTACACGAAGTTATGATTAGTGTTAAGCTAAATCTCTTTCGAGCTACCTCTAGTTACGGGTTACCTATTCCAGTCTTCGTTACAGTACTATTTTACGTAGCATTTTTAACTTTTTTAGTTTTCTCGGATGCTTAGTAAACAGTGGCATTCGAGCCAGTAACAGTATTACCTTACCTTTCTTTGTCTTATTGCAAGTTCCAAGACGGAGTTTTCTTTTTAAAGGCAATGCAGTTGAAGCATTTTAACAAAAATTGTTTACGAAGTTTTGCCGTTAAGGCACCTACATTTTCCCTATTTTTCTTTTATTTCTTCTGTACTGATACCGTTTGTTTGTTGAATGCTGTATCAAAGAACTTTCAGAACAGAAGCTCTGGTACTTTTTTGCAAGAATTAAAAATATTTTTTAAACGCCACTCCACTTGTAGTGAATGCTGTGTTGCCACAAAAATCCATTTGTTCTGCGGAGAATTCATGTGAATATAAAAACCGGGGTGTTTTCAGCTTGAAAAGCGTTAACAACGGTTAACGCTTTTCAAGAAATTAACGAATTTCAGAGTAGATAATAATTATGTGTGTAATCAGTCGTCCACACTGTATAGTCACGAGCAAAAGTATGCATATACTTGGCTTTATTCAAAGGCGATTTTCTCCTTTATTTTTTAATCAAATTATGTATTAGTAGGAACATTATAGTATTTGCCGTTGGCCCCGGCTGTCATTCATGGATCTTTGACAGTCGTTACGGGTAGTCAGAAGCCCGAAAGTCTGACAACCAGTCTTACCAAGGGTATCGTATTACCCAGTAACTGGATTGTGGAGGTCAGATAGGCAGTCGCTCCATGTCAAATACTGGTATTCAGCTGCATCCGGTTAGACTGGAAGCCGACCCCAACATAGTTGGGAAAAGGCTAGGCAGATGATGATGATGATATAGTATTTTCGAACCCTTAGGTATATGTATAGTGTCGTATTTCAACGTTGCATTCGTTATTTCGTGAAAAAATCACAATTTAAAGTTGCCAAGTGTTGACATATTGGTGCTCGTGACTGTACACGTATTTGAAACAGTTTCGTTCAATTCCTGAAACTTGTCGCCGAATCGAATTTCGACTTTTGCCTTCGGGACTAGTGCTTAGGAACTTGTATCGATGTGTCTTATTATCTGTTTGGCTTCGAGTTCTACGAACCCCAATTATTGGGCCGCAAATTAACAAACACTAGGTACTCTAAAAGTTCTTACAGAAATCCTATTTCAATTAATACCTACTTGATATTGAACTTCTGAAAGTAAGTAGTTTTTCAGAATGGAATATTCCCCTCTTTATGTTTTACAAGGAATTTTATTTGTTAAATACATATACCAACGTGTAACATATTTATCGCAAGACCTGACACACCCCAATTAAAGTAGGTATTGAGTTAAAAGTATTACAATGAGCAAAACTTTTATTTTTTTAAAATAACTATTATTATTAAGAAAATCGTGTTGACTTTAGCTATACTGTATACATTTAAAATGGAGTCTTATTGCCTTGGAGTACGATTGATTTTTCTTTGGCTCAATCGGCTGTCGGCAAAATACATAATTTTTGTAAAATTTACAATTTTAAAAGTTACTGAAATCGATAAAATTGTCAATTATGAACAAACTACTTTCAGTACTTGTGTTTATTCTGTTACAACAAAATAACGAAAAAGAAGACAACTCGTTCAAAAATAATGTTTCCCTTGGCATAGGTCACTTGGTACTAATATCCTTGGTAAGGGTTACAGCTTTAGTGCTACAATTAAAACCTCTACTATCTCTATGCTCGTAGGAAAGAGGACCTAAATTCCGCGTCTATCAAATACTTACAGATAGCAATGATTGTCATCTTCTTACGATTGTATTGCCTTCACGGAGCTGACCTTTCCTTTATCTGTAGTGTCCCATCTGTATGGGTAGTGAAATGTGTTACTTTTACTGTACTTACATGAGTGTTTGTGATGTTAGGTATGCTGAGAATAAGATTACAGGACCTAAACGCAAAAAACGCAAGTTTTAGAAGCAATAAAAGTATATATGATCTACTGCAGTAAACAAAAACAGAAAAATATATGATATTCTTCAGGATATATGCTAGGTAGATAGTGTGTTGAAAACATAATAGGTACAACTAATTTGATACGATAGAAAAAAATCATGACGTAGCTCTAAAAACTTCATTTTTACAATAAAAACCATACCTACTAATATACATACAATCATTCTGATTTTTTGTCAGATTATTCTCAAGCAACATACCTACTAAAACTATTCTTTAGTCCAAACAATAGATATTTTGTAAATAGATAATTGCTTCATATTTTGCAATAAATTACCAGTGTTGTGTCATCGCGCTTCTCTTTCTTTTCTATGCAGTCTGACAGTGACCGCGCTTTAGGTCATGTAGCCCCTTAAACAATCTTCATATACATTTACTATAAAGGAAGACTAATCATCATCATCATCATCATCATCACTCTGCTGGGCATGGGGCCTCTCTTTTCTTTTGCCAATCCCCACGCCCCTGCATGTGCCAGCCTCATCCAGATTTTGCCCGCGATGGCAAAAATGTCGTCTGCCCATCTCGTCGCCGCGCCGGACGGAGGCTAATAAATATATTTCGTTTTTAATCCGTGGGAATATCAAGATAAAAAGTAGCCTATATATTAATCCAGGGTGTCAGCTACCTCCGTACAATACAATTTTATCAAAATTGGTCCAGCCGTTTGAGCGTGAAGAAGTAACAACATATAAACACACCCCCACACACACGTACACACTCACAAACTTTCGCCTTTATAATATTAGTGTGATTTTTTAATGCTATAAATCGGCCATAATTTCATAGTTCTACTCGATTTATGAAACCAAACATATTTATGGTTTTTCATGATAAAGCGTTCGAATATATTTTAAAGGATATTTGACAGTGGTGACCAAATGAGGAGTTGGCAAAATTCCAACGGAAATAAAATTCTACTGCTTCAAAATATGTGCCTGTTACGTCACCAATATCCTGCTCAAATGGCCGGGCAACCTATAAACCTATATCTGGGCAACACAACGTAACAACGTTAAAATTTCACGCGTGCTTGCGGTCATATTTACCCAATTTTGTGATAATGCTCCTTGTACTACTATTGAGTCCTGCTGGTTCTAGGACCAGCGGTGCTATTCTGTAAAATTCTCACCGTGAAAACTTAGGTGAAGTGAGCGTGGAGTGGGCTGTCAATAGTGTCAATTCCTAGCAAAAACAGACTCACTTCACCTACGTTTTCACGGTGAAGTGAGGTGTCATTCCACCTAATGCTAGGGATTGACACTATTGACAGCTCACTTTAAGCTCACTTCACCTAAGTTTTCACGGTGAGATTTTTCACAGAATAGCATTGCAGGAGAGGGCTGAAAAAGGAAGAACTTGGACCAAAGCGTGTGTAACTTGTGGAAAGACAGATACATAGAGAGTAGTTAGCTCTATTTCATATCTTGATCACTAGTGTAGTAATTGGGTTACTCCCGTTTGGGAACGCTTGGGGCGGACGCGTAGTCACACCAGATTGCAACACCAGTGTGACTAACGAGATTATTGCCTGTTTGTCACACTGGTAATTTTTCTACAAGTACCATTTAGCCCGTATTATTATTGCGGTGAAAAAAATCAATATAAAAATGTTTTTTAGGGTTCCGTAGTCAACTAACCCTTATAGTTTCGCCATGTCTGTCCGTCCGTCTGTCCGTCCTCGCTTAATCTCTGTGACCGTTAGCACTAGAAAGCTGAAATTTTGTAGGAGTGCGTATATCAATTACGCCGACAAAGTGGTAAAATAAAATTTAGGAAAATATTTTTTTAGGGTAGCTTACCCACATGTGAAGTGGGGATGAATTTTTTTTTGTCGTTTACCCCATCGTGTGGGGTACCATTGAATAGGTCTTCTAAAATGACTTGGGGGTTGCTAAAATTATTTTTCGATTTAATGCTCCATTTACGAAATATTAATATTTCGTAAATGGAGCATTTGCACTTTAAAGTTTAAACTTTAAAGTGCAAATTTTTCTTCCAGTAGGGCGTCCCCCCCCTCTAAAACCTAAACTGCTGGCATGAAAAATCTGGAAAAATTTACGATGATAGTGCATTTCATGAACTTTAAAGGAAATTTTCCTTTAAAGTTCATGAAATGCACTAACATCGTAAATTTTTCCAGATTTTAGCGGTTAAGATAACTTTATTAGTTTAGCGGTAATAGTCGTTGAACTTGGGTGTTGGATAATTTTGTACCAAATACAAAATCCTTAGCATTAATCCTTTAAATTAAAGTGACTAAGATGAAGTAGTTGCTTGTTTATAACGGGTAAAGACTTGCATTGAAAAACAAAATATGAAAAATTTTAATGTTTTTTTTTTGTTTTTTTTTTTACCTATAAGTATTTAGAATAAAGAACAACAGAATCGTACTAAATTGTAATAACGGGCTAATACGGAACCCTACACTGTGCGTGGCCCGACACGCACTTGGCCGGTTTTTGTAGATAAGTCCAGCCAGTCTATTCTGTAAAAATCTCACCGTGACAACTTAGGTGAAGTGAGCTGTCATTCCACCTTATAGCTTAAAAGAATTTGAAAATTGACAGCTCACTTCACCTAAGTTTTCACGGTGAGATTTTTACAGAATACGAGGGCCAGATTATTAAACGATTTTCATTTTGTGCATGAGTAATGTATTGTATAAGAGATTATACAGGGAGGAAGAAATTGGACCAAAGCGTGTGTAACTTGTGGAAAGACAGATACACAAAGAGTAGTTAGCTCTATTTCATATCTTAATGACTAGTGTAGTAATTAGGGCGGACGCGTAGTCACACCAGATAGTAACACCAGTGTGACTAACGAGATTATTGCTTGTTTGTCACACTGGTAATTTTTCTACAAGTACCATTTGGCCCGTATTATTATTGCGGAGAAAAAAATCAATATATAAAAAACCGGGCAAGTGCGAGTCGGACTCGCGCACCGAGGGTTCCGTAACATCCGGGTTTATGCATAAGGTTTATGTTTATGAAATTAAATGTTTTTTTTTTGAGTGGATTAAATAAATGGTAAATTGCGGTTTACGATTTATGACGTATTAAAAAAAAACTACTTACTACCTCTCGTTCAAACCAATTTTCGGTGGTAGTTTACATGGTAATGTACATCATATATTTTTTTTAGTTTTATCATTCTCTTATTTTAGAAGTTACAGGGGGGGGGGGGGGGGGGCACACATTTTACCAGTTTGGAAGTGTCTCTCGCGCAAAGTATTCCGTTTAGAAAAAAATGATATTAGAAACCTCCATATCATTTTTGAAGACCTACCCATAGATACCCCACACGTATGGGTTTTGTTTGCCTGGTTTTACCGAAAATCTGATTTTTGTGAGGATAGATTAATAAAATTCACGGATAGCAAGTAACGGTGTATTCAAGACTGACTAATAAAAACAATGTAGGTACATAAATAAAAAATGTCTCACTCGCGATGATGATTAGTGTTACGAATGAGACTAGCAGCACCATCTAGTAGTGAGGCGCGTAAACATTCCGCCCACCAAGAACCTTCTGTTCTTCCTAACACCGCCCACCATACCAGAATCGTCTTCTTTTATGCGGTGTCTAGGCGGGGCAGTAAAATAATCTTTGATAAAGGTCTTTTGAAGGTAGATCCTTTACCCTTTAGCTCAGCTACTCTAGCTTCTCCGTCTGGCCCTAGATGTATATGTGTTATACGAGCTAGTAACCACTTAGCTGGTGGTAAATTGTCATCTTTTATCACTACTACATCACCAATCTGAGGAGGTGTTGTTTTGGTTTGCCATTTGTAACGTTGTTGCATGGTATGCAAAAATTCTTTAGACCAACGGTTCCAAAAATTTGACATCATTCTCTGTATTAATTTCCATCGATTCAGCGGACTTATCCATTCGTTTTCATCACGTGTATCCGGGATTGTCATCAATGATTCTCCAATCAAAAAGTGTGCGGGTGTGAGTGGAGCCAAATCGTCGGGATGGTCATTCAACTGTCCTATGGGTCTTGAGTTGAGACAAGCTTCGATTTGACTCAGTAAAGTTGACATTTCTTCAAATGTTAAGGTTGAAGCACCAATTGTCTTTGTTAAGTGCGTTTTTACTGATTTAATACCGGCTTCCCATAGACCGCCAAAGTTGGGAGCTCTTGGAGGTATAAAGTGCCATGTAGTTCCGTCGTTAGACAGGAGCTCAGCCACTTCCATAAGTACTCCGTTCATACTCTCATTTAACATGAGGGTTAATTCCTTTGCTGCTCCTACGAAATTGAGTCCGTTATCGCTCCACAAATCGGAGCAGTGTCCACGGCGTGATACAAATCTGCGAAATGCTGCCATGAATCCTGGTGTTGTCAAGTCGCTTACCACTTCTAGGTGTATTGCACGAGTCACCATACATACAAAGAGGCAAATGTATCCCTTGAAAGATTTCTGCCCTCGTCCCTTACTGGTGCGTATTTGTATCGGTCCGGCAAAATCGACGCCAGTGACCTTGAAGGGTCTCCCGGGATTTATCCGTTCCCTGGGGAGTTCTCCCATTTGTGGTTGGATCGTAAGGGCTCTGTGCTTGGTGCAAACGACACATTCACGATAGCACCTTTTCACTAAGGGCTTCAAGCCAATTATCCAGTACCGGGAACGAAGGAAATTCATCGTAAGTGCTATGCCGCCGTGCAGTAACTTCAAGTGAGCATCTTTGACTAGAAGAATAGAAAGATGTGAATCACCTGGGATGATGACCGGATGTTTGTACTCATGTGGTAATGTTGCTGCCTGTAAGCGACCTCCCACTCTCAGTAATCCATATTCATCAAGATAAGGATTTAAGGAGATAAGTTTACTTCTTTTCTTAATTCTTCCCTTTTCTTTTAAATCTTGTATTTCTTCTTCAAATTTTTGTTTTTGTGTATATTTTAAACATACATCTAAAGTTTCTGTTATTTCTTTGCAGGTCAAATATCTCGGCGGTTCTTCTCTAACTTCTTTTTTTAATTTCAGACGGAGAAATCTTCTACAATAGGTAAGTACTCTTAACATTTTATTAAAGTTTGAAAATCGTTCCATAAAATTATCTCTTTCTTCCAAACAGGTAAGGGTTACTTTTGCTTGGATTTTCTCTTCTAGGTCAGTGTTTAATATTTCCCTTTTGCTTCTATTTATTTCCAGATCCATAAGCCAGTGTGGTCCTTCCCACCACAGTTGCTGATGTTGCAATTCGGACGGGTTAACACCACGTGATGCAAGATCAGCAGGATTTTCTACGGATGCAACATGACTCCAGCAGTCATTATCAATACGGTTTTGTATTTCTGTTACTCGGTTAGCCACAAAAGTTTGCCATCTTATTGGTGGGGCTTGAATCCATGCTAATACCACCATTGAGTCAGTGTAGGCGTAAATTTTATCTCGAGGTATTTTTAAGACAGATGCCGCTTCAGACAATTGTTTAGCTAATAAAACAGCTGCACATAATTCCAGACGAGGCACAGAAATTTGTTTTAAGGGTGCTACCTTTGTTTTACTTTCTACAATAGAGACATACACTTTGTTATTTTGGACAACCCTCATATAAAGGACTGCTGCATAAGCAGTTGTCGAGGCGTCCGCAAATCCATGAATTTCGGCTTGATCATTGTCAGGGTGAGTATACATCCATCGACATAGTTCTATGTTGTGCAGGTTTGGAAGTTGTTCACGAAAAGATAGCCACTCTTCTTGAAGGTTAGATGGCAGAACATCATCCCAGTCAACTGAGCACAGCCACAACTTTTGTATAAATACCTTAGCCGTGATAATCACCGGCGCTAACCATCCAAAGGGATCAAATAAGCGTGCTACTTCTGCTAATACGCTTCGTTTCGTCATTGGGGATGTAACGTCAGTTTGGTTTATGTGGAACTTGAATTTATCCTTTACTCTATCCCAGGACAATCCTAATGTTTTTATAATTTGGTCAAACTTGATTTCAAATGGTTGGAATTCACGTTTGTGTTGAGCAATATTCTCCAAGAACCTGTCAGAATTACTGGACCATTTTTGTAATTCAAATCCTGCGCTACTCAGAAGCTGTGTAATTTGTGAATAAATTTCTGTGGCCTGTGCTTCGTTGGAAGCGCCTGTCAGCAGGTCATCCATGTAGAACGAAGTTTCCACTATTTCAGCTGCCAAAGGGTACTTCTGGCCTTCATCTTTTGCAACCTGAATAAGAGTGCGAACTGCTAAAAACGGAGCAGATGCTGTGCCGAATGTAACCGTTAACAATTTGTAGGATTTAATTTCTTCATTGGAGTTGCTTCTCCAAACTATTCTTTGGTAATCAGTGTGTTCATCGGATACTTGTACTTGTCGATACATCTTGACGATGTCACTTATAATCGCTATTTTGTGTTGTCTCCATTGCATGATTAAATAACGTAGATCTTTTTGTAGTGTAGGCCCCACTAAAAGAATATCATTAAGAGAGGAACCTTTTGATCCACTGGCTGATGCATCAAAGACTGTTCTAACCTTCGTAGTATCTTTATCGTTTCTGATTACCGCATGATGCGGTAGGTAGATAACATTTTCTTCATTGTCTTTAGTTAATGTCATATGCCCAAGGTCTAAATATTCTTGAATAACATTGGTATATTCCTTGTGTAACATGGGGTCTTTTTTGAACCTTTTTTCTAGTTGTAAAAATCTAGATATCGCAATTTCTTTGGTTTTTCCTATTATTTTTACCGGTGACACCACGTCTTCTTTGAAAGGTAAGTTGACCTTGTATCGGCCACACTCTGTTCTTTTAGTAGTTTCACGGTAGATGTTTTCACATCGTTGTTCTTCTTTTGACAATTTTCTTTCGAAGGTAAGTGTTTCGTTTTCTATTTCCCAGAATTTTCTTATCATATCATTAACGTTTACATTTAAATGCATACTAATCATTTGTTTTTCTGTTTCAGATTTTGATCGTCTGCTAGCGCTTCCCGATAGTATCCAGCCCAGTTGAGTCTGTTGCGCTATAATTCCAGATGGACTCTTCAGCAAACCGTCGTCTATTATCTGAGTAAATACTTCAGCGCCCAGCAAAATATTTATTTTATTACCTTTGTTGAATTCAGGGTCGGCTAACTCTATGCGCGTTAGATCAGGCCAAGTGGGTGTGTTCAATGGTTCTGTTGGTAAATAGTTAGTAATCTTTTTCAAAACGTACGCCTTTACAAGGATAGTGAAGTTTGAGTTGCATCTAGACTTTAGGTGAACTTCAACCATAGACTTGATATGAAGTGTGTTGCCTTCACTTAATCCTGAGACCTTGCCGTTAATCTTTTCTCGTTTCAGACCCATAGTCTGAACGAGATCTTCCGTTACGAACGAGGCTTGTGAACCCTGGTCAATGAGAGCACGGTAAATTTGTGGTTTCTTGTTCCTTGATACGACATCTACCAGTGCTGTAGCTAAGAGTACTTGACCAGGTTGATATATAAAATGTGATGAAATATTGTCCGATTGGTCTTGATGAGATTCTTCCTTCACCGATTCTTCCTTCACCGATTCATCCTTCACAGATTCTTCTTTCACCGATTCCTTTTTATCCGGATGTAGCAGTGAGTGATGTTTTCTTTTACAAATGCGACAAACCGTGTCTCTCATGCACTTCGCTGCAGTATGATTTGGGTTCAAACAATTAAAGCACATGTTATTATTCTGAATAAATTCATGTTTGTTTGAATATGGCTGTTTTGCAAATTGTCTACATTGGTATATATAGTGGTCTTCTTTACAATATGCGCATTCGACAGGTGTGCCAGATGGCGTTGGTGACGAAGCGTGAAACGATTTTAATTTAGTTGACCTGCTTACATTTTCAGTCATTTCAAGTGATCTAAATCTTGTTTCCATAAACAGCTTCAATTTATTGAATGTTGGGAACTCGTTGTTACAATCAATTGATATATGTTGTTCCCATAATTTTTGGCTTTCAGGGTCTAATTTAGTCACGGTCATGTAAATGACGATTATATCCCAGGAACCAGTTGGAAGGCCAAGATTCTTTAACGAACTCAAACATTCCACAGTTATATCTAACAATTGCTTTATGCTCAGTGCTGATTCTGTAGTTATGGCTTTAACACCAAACAATCTCTTAAACAAACAGTTCGATATATATCTTTTGTTGTTATAGCGGTTGTTCAAAGTTTCCCACGCTAATCTATAATTTTGACTTGTCACTGAAATGCTTCTTAATAATATTTCCGCTTCGCCAGCTAAACTTGATTTGAGATAATGTAGTTTTTGAACATCGTCCAATGTCGTATTGTTATGTATGATTGATGTATATAAATCCAAAAATGACGGCCAGTCGATGTATTTTCCAGAAAAGGTCGGTATTTTGATTTTCGGTAACTTAATTTCGGCAATAGGATTTTGTTTTTGCGTAGTGTGTGGTTGTTCTTTAGGGGCCAACAGTTGAAGTTTGGTTTTTAATTCGCTTTTATACATAATATATATTTCTTCACACTGATCGTACATGTCATCAGAGAAGTAAGCTAAAGCTGTTCGCTGTTCTTTAGCTATATGAGCTACAAGGTGATCGTGTGACGTTTTAAAGATTTGCCAATCCTTCTCCAAATTCTCCAGACGAGTATCTAAGTAACTTAATACTAGTCGTTCCTTCGGAGATTTTTTATAATTAATTTGAGCTTTTTGAATTTGCTCATGACGTTCCTCTTGCAAACGTAATAGCTGATTAATTTTTTCCATGCTTAAAGTTTGAATCTAAGTATACCTAGGTACACAACTTTATCACCAAGTAGGATAAATGAGTCCACAAAATCGTTCGTTCTTAGGTACTTACGGCACCGTTCCAATCACCATTTATAAAATATAGCTAGTCTTATCAGTTCAAACTTTTAACACATACACTATTTTTTTACGAAAAGTCACAAACTTTCAATTTGTAAACAGTTATTTATAACTAATCAACCACTTATGCACACTATTAATCGATTATTCTATAGGTCTATTATTTTATTAGCACTGTGTCGCACTGTGTTCCACTGTGTCAACTCGTAACCGTACTGTGTCACTTGAGTTTTACACTGTTCAGTTTTTTATACTACACAATGTTTATTTCTTGCGAACTACACACTACGCGTCGCGGTTCCGTTATCCGGACTTCGAAGGACCAAATGTTTGCCTGGTTTTACCGAAAATCTGATTTTTGTGAGGATAGATTAATAAAATTCACGGATAGCAAGTAACGGTGTATTCAAGACTGACTAATAAAAACAATGTAGGTACATAAATAAAAAATGTCTCACTCGCGATGATGATTAGTGTTACGAATGAGACTAGCAGCACCATCTAGTAGTGAGGCGCGTAAACAGGTTTGATGAAAAAAAAAATTTTGAGTTACGGTTCTAAGTATGGGGAACCCCAAAATTTATTGTTTTTTTTTCTATTTTTGTGTGAAAATCTTAATGCGGTTCACAGAATACATATACTTACCAAGTTTCAACAGTATAGTTCTTATAGTTTCGGAGAAAAGTGGCGGTGACATACGGACGGACAGACAGACAGACAGACGGACAGACAGACAGACATGACGAATCTATAAGGGTTCCGTTTTTGCCATTTGGCTACGGAACCCTAAAAAATGATTTTTTGTAGATAAGTACAGCCAGTCTATTCTGTAAAAATCTCACCGTGACAACTTAGGTGAAGTGTGCTGTCATTCCACCTTATACATAAAATAATTTTCAGATTCTTAAAACGCAAAGAGATTGACACTATTGACACTTCACCTAGTGAGATTTTTACAGAATACGAGGGCCAGATTATTAAACGATTTTCATTTTGTGCATGAGTAATGTATTGTATAAGAGATTATCGGGTTTATACCTAATGAAGTCTCACCAAGAAAGATTAAAGAAAAAGGCCTTTTGTGCCATTCACCATTTTTTGAGCATTGCCATGGCTTGAAGCTTAGGTATACAGGGTTATTGGTAAAACATTAACAACCTCTTAAGAGGTCATTGTACTCATCATTATGAACAACTTTTACTATGTGACCAAACCTGAAATACCGAAAAAAAAAATCAGCTGTTCCCTACATTTTGACGAGTTATACGAACATAAATGTAGGGAACAGCAGATTTTTTTTTCGCGATATCAGGTTTGGTCCTATAGTAAAAGTTGCTCATAATGATGAGTACAATGACCTCTTAAGGTGCCACTAGTCGATATTTTTTCCATACAAATTTCGGGAGTGTATTACTCCACTGTTTGACATTGTGCATCGAAAGTTAAACATGATATCGTTTTGTCTTATTATTTATGTTGTCTGTACGGAAACAGAATAGTAAAATAAAAGTCATTAATAAGTTATGAGCCAACAAAGATTCGTTTTTCTTGCTATTTTTAACGTTACTTTAGGTGTAAATAAGTAATAAAAGACCTGTAAAATCTTCAAAACCAAAACCGTACCGACAAAGCTCAGTTATCGAAGAGTTCAATAAACTTTATTTGTAATTGATTTATGCTATGATTTTTTCATAAAACTCGATTTTCCGAAGAACTTTTCGAATTTTTTTACGCTTCTATCAGTTCGGAATGGTGTTTCTGTGCGTGAGAACTAGACGTTGTTCGTGTAGACTAGCGTCTAACTGCTCATCACTCATACTAGCTCCGTCGGAAACGAAGCCAGGTGAGACAGCGTGCTTTTTGGACATGACCACCAGTGAGTTCGAGCTCGCGACTAGTTTACTCTTAAGAGGTTGTTAATGTTTTACCAATAACCCTGTATGTATATATTTTTTTTAATTATAAAGGGGTTTCTTCAGACTTTAATTCGAGATTTTAATGCCTAACAGTAAAACTAAATAACACTGCCAACTAAACTCACATTTTCCCGTCACACTTCACAAGAATTATAGCTCGTTTTACTCTCATAGTAAGCTCAATACAGTAAAGCATTGTAATGCTCAAAGTGCTCAGTTTCATATACAAAGTGAGGTAAGTACTCGTTCACTAATATTATCTTGGACCAACAAAGTGCTCTTTGAGATGGAGCAGCTGACTGCAGTTAATACCACAAGAGCGCATAGATATGCTACTGTTAATCATTATTGCATGAGATATTGTGCTGTGTTCTTAGAAGGCGTTTTAAGTAAGTTATTAGTTAATGTTTAAGTAGGTATATTTTGTAGGGTTTTGTTATGTTTTAGGAGCTCCTTGATTTTGACAGGAAAAGTTCGGATATCGTGTCATGATAATTATATTTTAACTTAGTGTGGCATTGGTAGGCTGAAGTAAGTCAGCAAATATGTGGAAATATTTATTTTTAAGAACTTCTAATGAACATGTTTCATGCATATTTTTTTAATGAAATTTTTATAGATATTCATCCATTTTTAAATATACTCGAACAATCCAGCCTTAGAAAATACCAATAAGTATTCTTTTTTTAAATAATTTTAAATGGAACATACTTCATATAAAATAATTTTTTTAATAAAATGGTTATTCATATGCATAAAATTTAAATATAGTCGAACAATCGAGGCTTGGATAAGGGCGAATATCTTTTTTTTTTTTAATAATAATATGTAAATGGGTTGTGAGAACTAACATGGAAAGGAAATTAGAAATATAAACGACCTCAATATTAGGTGCTCAATGGAACTCGTAAATAATAATACGACTGGAGACTAAGAGAAGTTTTCAGAAGAAAAAACAGTTATTCAAATATTCTATAACAAAAACATCATCATCACAGTTTGTCTTTGTTTCAGTTTTCTTTCCAGAACAGTCACATAGGGTACACCGACCTCATCTAGTTTTTACCCGACTTAGGCAAAGCCAAAACGAAGGGTGGCGCTGACATGAAAACATTAAACTGTGTTGTGCTCCCGTTATAAATATTCCTAAAAATAGTATAATAAGTCTTTGGACCATAAAAAGTGCATAAAAGTGAATCTGGACACACAAACTTGCTGTGACAGTGTTATTAACAGTGTTTGATGACTATTTCTAAACAAAAACGTAACATAAAAACTATTTGAACGGTGACAACTAATATGACTTGTAAGAACAAAACAAGCTGTAGTAAGTGATTTATTTACGCATAGACCATATTTAAGTGCAGTGTTAAAACACCTGGATAATTTTTTCAACATTTTATACTTTTAAAGAAACTTCCTAAATATTGGTCATCTCTGGATCCGTTTTTTATTTGAATCTCAATGCTGTTGTTGAGACTAAAGCACCATCTAGCGTTGAGCATAGAAAATTGATTGGATTTAGTATTGCCTGACATTCTATAGTGTTGACAGCACAGGAAACTAATTATCCGTGTTAATTACTGCGTAACAGCGACATCTGTTCACTGTGAAGTATATTTGTAACGTTGTGACGCAAAGAGGGTCAAAATTTCACATCAACAGTTACTGTACGTTTGGCGCAACGGAATTGGCGCTCACCTGGGAGTGTAAGAATCTCCGTGGCCTGGGTTCGAATCCAACTAAAGAAGGAATTTGTTTTTGTGAATTTTATCTAATTGAAATATAAATAAAATATTACTGATATGAATTTCTTGGAGAATATAACTTTCCGTCGTACCCGCACTCGGTCAGTACCAAACAATGATGACAGTGATATAATTTCGCAAACATTAGACTGTACCACCTCGAATAGTATGCCAGACATGTCCGAGGATGAAGATGATCAATTATCAATATTAAAAGCAGAGATTGAAAAACTAACGGCTCAATTAAATAGTGCGCACACAGAAATAGAAATATTATCGTTAGAAACTAAAAATTTGAAACAAGTTAACGAAGATCTGTTAAAGAAAAATGATATTTATAAAAAGATTACTTACAGTCCAGCAAAACAGAAAAAACAAACACCAAAGAAAATCACAAATAATGGCACAAAAACACAACAGACACAAACTTCAGAAAATATGAGAACAGACTGTGCGCCTACACCTTCGCCTTCCACACACGGCGTCAAATCGAAGAACAAAAGCGAAGATAGTAATATTTGTATCTCAAACTCTACTCAAGAAAGAATATCGCAGACAAATCTCTCATCTCTGAAACACAAAATATGTCTGCTAAGTAGTGAAACTTCTAACAGAATATACAAAATCACTGAGAGAACTCAACTATGTAATTTTGAAATATGTCACTATCGTAAGCCTAACTGTAGTTTGAATTCTTTATTAGATAACATTGAGGGAAAAGTACGAAACTTTACATACTTTGATTACTGTATTATCTATATTGGCGAATTACATTTTAGAAAAACGCATAATTATGTTGAACTTGTGTCGTCTATTCGAGAAAAACTAGTTGCTTTGAATCATACAAACTTTATAATATGTTTACCAACGTTTAAATACATGGTTAATAGTAATATAATGTATAACAGTCGAATTGAAACTTTCAATAATTTACTTTACATGGATGTGGGTACATATAATTATGCATATATTTTAGACTCAAATTTAAATCTACCTTATACTTCCGACACATACAGCCATCGTTATGGCACTTTAAACAATAAAGGATTAAATATTGTTATATCAGATCTCCAAGATCTTGTCTTAGACATAGGTGCCCTGAATGCTGCACAGTTAGATCCTCAATCTCAAAGTCAAAAGGAATGTTCTACAAATTCACAACAATTAAATCCTCAGTTTTTTTCGTTAACTACCTCAACATCTTACACCAGAACATAGCTGGTCTTATTAATAAATCCGATACACTAACGGTAAAATTAGTAGAATTATTCAACAAAGGAACTATTACAGACATTCTTTGTATTACTGAACATTTCGTGCAAACAGGTTATGAAGATTTATTGCACATCTCAAATTTTTGTCCAGCTGCCTTTTTTTCTAGAGATACAAAAAGAGGAGGAACAGGTATTTTCGTGAGAGTGGGATTGCAGTTTAGAGAAATGCCAGACATTGCAAAACAATCCATTTCAGGCATCTTTGAATGCTGCGCTGTAGAAATAATAGCACATAAAATTATAATAATCTGTATTTATAGAATCCCAAAATACAATTATGAAGTATTTTATGATAAATTAGACTATATTTTAAATAAAGTTTGTCTATCTTCGAATAAGAAAATTGTTCTGTGTGGAGACTTTAATATTGATGTTTTGAAAAAAAATAAAACGACATTAGAACTTGAATACTTTCTTATGAAATATAATTTAAAACTAGCGCTTTATACTCCCACTAGGTTAAAAAATAACACCTGTATTGACAATTTTGCTCACAACTATCGGAAAGAATGCCAAGCTGAAGTTGTAGATCTAGTGCTTTCAGATCATACATCTCAGATACTTAAAGTACCCATAAATAAAACATGCAAACTTAAATACTGGAAAACAAAAAGACAGGACGTAAGCATTGAAAACTTAATTACATTTAAAACACATCTAAAATCTTTATCTTTTAGACTAGTACATAATGCTAAGGATGCGAACGAAGCTTTTGACCAATTTATGGATGATTTCTCTCTTATATATAGATTGTGTTTTCCGGAGAAAATAATAATCAATAAAACTGACAAGAAAACGAAGTGGATATCTCACGGAATAAAAGTATGCAGTAACAAGCAAAGGCGGTTACTTTGGGAATATCGATTAAACTCAGACTCGAAACATAAATTAGTTTTTAAAAATTACACCAAACTTTACAGGAAAATTATTAAACTCACACAGAAAGCACAAAACAATCATTTCATAAATACGGCCCATAATAAGTCGAAAGCAACCTGGCAAATAATAAATAAATCCAAATTTTGTCTGCCTCTGGAGCCGATAATGTGCGTGAATAGAGACAATTTGACATTTACAGACCCCATGGACATTGCAAACGAATTTAACGATTATTTCATTGATACAATTGAGAATAATGTAAGAGCTGACATAACATTAAAAAATACAAGTTTAGACAAACAAACACTAAATTCACTATTTATGCGGCCTGTAACAACTGATGATATATTAAGAATAATATGCAGTCTTAAAAACACTAGTACTGTGGGATACGATGGAATTTCCACAAAAGTATTAAAATTTACCAAAGAACTTGTAGCACCTCCATTAGCTCATATAATCAACTTGTGCATAGCCGACGGCATATTTCCAAACAAGCTCAAAAAAGTTATAGTTAAACCCATTTATAAAAAAGATGACAAAACGAATTTAAAAAATTACAGACCTATCGCAAAAATTCCAATTATATCAAAAATTTTTGAGAAAGTAATATATAACTCTCTATATGCATATTTCGAAAAGTATAAATTATTCTGCAAAGAACAAAGAGGTTTCCGAAGGAACACAACGATTAATATGGCACTATTTGACTTATTAGCTGACATTATGTCATCTGTAGATAAACGGAATCCAATCTGCGCAATTTATACTGATATGACTAAGGCTTTTGATCATGTAGACCATAAGATCCTGTTACATAAATTGCATAGTTATGGTATAAGAGGGAACATTTTAAAGTTAATAGAATCATACCTAAGTAATAGACTTCAGTGCACAGAAATTTCTAGGATATGTCCAAAAAGCAAATTAGAAAAGAAATATGTATCCAAACCAAGACACGTAAAATATGGCGTTCCACAAGGTAGCGTACTGGGTCCGCCACTTTTTTTGGTATATATAAATGATCTCCCAGAAGCAACGACCAACAAAATGGTCCTTTTTGCAGATGACAGTACAGCTATTATAAAATGTACTGACCCAAATAATTATAAAAATGACATCGATACTTGCTTAAATGACATAATAAATTGGCTCAATAATAATAATTTGGTTATAAACCTGAATAAAACAAAAATCATGCATTTTTATCAACGATGTGAAAGCCCAAGTATGAATATTTCCTTCAAGGGCTGCGATATTGAAGAAGCAGATAAAGCTAAGTTTTTAGGTATCACAATTGATAATCAACTTACATGGAAACCTCACGTAGAAGAACTATGTAAAAAAACTCAGCAAATCCGCATATGCTCTGTATCAACTTTCAAAGAAAGTAAATAGTCAGGCTCTTTTAACAGCCTACCACGGAATGGTTGCCTCTATTTTGCGGTATGGAATTATATTCTGGGGGCAGTCTACTGATAGAGAAATGGTGTTTAGGCTGCAAAAGCGATGCATCAGGTCAATGTGCGGCCTGAAGACGACTGATAGCTGTGTTCCCTATTTTAAGTCATTAAAAATTTTAACATTGCCTTCTCTATATATATTGGAAACCGCCTTGTTTGTTAAATGTAACCCACAACTATTCCAAAAATTATCAGAGGTCAGAAAAAATCCAATACGGACACAATACGTTAATAAATTATGTCATGTAAAATGTAAAACTGCACTTATGCAAAAAAGTTTTTTTGGCATTGCCCCTCGCATTTATAATAAATTACCGAATATTATAAAAAATTTGACTGTATTAGAATTTAAAAGGGCGCTCAATGAAATCTTACTTTCTAAATGCTATTACACTATTGACAGCTTTATTAATGATGATTCACTTGCTGATTGACATGTGTATTATTAATCTGATTGACATATTATCATGGTTATTATCATGGTTTGACATACTTTACTCCGTTTGACATTTTATTTTAATTTTTATGATTGACATTTTTATTTTATCTGTATTATGTTTTTAATTAAGTATGTTAAACTGAAACTGTTTGTACACTATTTGCATGCCCATTGAATGGTAAAATGTGGAGAACTTATAAATAACATCTATGTGTCTTTACCCATATTTGCAAAGGAATAAAATGATTTGAATGATTTGATTTGATTTGATATAATAATTCTAACATAAGCCCTTTATACAATTTGTATTGGTTCTCAAAGAAGACAGTAAACAACGCAAACACACAATATGTAAATAATAATGTCATCATTAAAATATTTATTGGCTTCTCATTTCTATGTAAATTGACGTGGGACCGATACACAGTGAGTCTTTTTAAATACATGTAGGCAATAACATGACAATATGAATACGCAGGGCTCTAATTCACTATGATTCCTTATTTGGAACCGCGTCAATTTCTTAGCTAATCACGACATCTGCTAATAACGTATACTATATGACACAATGAACGAAACCGAGCGAGAAAACCCGGAGTTGGTGTGGTTTGTACAGTCAAAATACCACGCTTGACAACCGTACGTGGTTTGCACGTAAGATTACGCGGGGAATAATAAATAATTGCCATACAGAATTGAGGCCCAGGTAGGCCCAAGGCTATCTACGTACCACACGTCAGAGGCTCCATACGTTCCTTCTGAACTGAACTTTCACATAGGTACGTTGTGTGTGTACATTTTGATTTAAAAAAAAATTGCAATGTACATTTTAAGAAGAGGCCTTTGACCTGCAGTGGTACAGTACTAGACAGCCAGACAGGTATTGTAAAATGAATAAAATGCTATTTCAGTTGATCATCATCATCCAGTACCAACCGGTATCCGGAAAACGGTATGTCCTAGAACTAAAAATCCGAAGACATGTGACATCTACCAACCCGCACTGGACATGCGTGGTGGATTACCGTAAATTCCCTCTCACAGAGAGGAGGCCTGTGTTCCATCAGTGCGAGCGTTATAGGCTGATTATGCATGATACCATACCATATACCATGCTAGTCCGAACATGGCTCTCTCCCATAACGGGTTATTAATTTCAATTTTCGGCCATGCTCATTCTTTCACGAGTAGGTATCAATTGTTGATTGATCGATGTAACCACAGATATAGATACACCAATATAACGCAAGAGCAACTACTTCCCGTGCCAAAAATTGCACCAGCTTACGTTCAAAAATCGTAAGCCGCCACTTTCGCGCTCAGTCCTGTGTATTGTTGGCTGGGTAGGCGTGAGCGAGAGCTCAAGCTTGTGACGTCATAGTAGGTAGTAAAAAATGGCACGCTTGGTTTTCATACAGTTCGTGATACTTGCGTTATCTAAGTCTATCTATATCTGTGGATGTAACCATATAATATTGAATAATTTGACTGAACTGAAGCCCATACTCAGGAGAATACAAATAAGTCCCTAAACTTCCGACAGACATCGGCCCAGAACTTGATATTAGTTTAAGGTCTACGTTTACCAAGCGATCCACATGTTATTATGGCTTAGTTCAATAGATTAAGGGTTATTGGAATGATATTAAATATTTAGGTATGAACCTATGCAAATACTTGGGTCCTTTGTGATTCCTCCTTCAGACTAACTTCAAACTTTGACCACACCTTAGTAATGGAAGAAACGAAAAATAAAATGACAGATTGTACATATACAGCACTTAGTCAAAAATTAAGAAAATAAATATCACTGGGATAGAAAGAGATGTGTTCCATTCTTCATAGAGATAGATGTCATCATCATCATTTCAGCCGAAAGACGTCCACTGCTGGACATAGGCCTCCCCCAAGCACCTCCACTTCGACCGGTTCTGTGCTTCCCGCATCCAACGGGTTCCTCGGCCTTCACAAGGTCGTCCGTCCACCTTGTGGGACGCCTTCCAACGCTACGTCTTCCGGTACGCGATCGCCACTCCAGAACCTTTCGGCCTCATCGGCCATCTGTTCTGCGAGCAATGTGCCCTGCCCACTGCCACTTAAGTTTGGCAATTCTTCGGGCTATGTCGGTTACCTTGGTTCTCCTGCGGATCTCCTCATTCCTGATTCGATCACGCAGGGAAACTCCTAGAATAGCCCTCTCCGTTGCCCTTTGGGTGACTTTTTAGCCTTCTTATAAGGCCCATTGTGAGCGACCACGTTTCAGTGCCGGTGTGTGGTCACGCTAAAAGTGCCGATGAAAACAAATAGCTCACAGAATCAACTGCCATCTGAACTCATTTACAATTTATGGCCTTCACCAAGACGAAGATGGAGGGACGAACATGAACCCTACCAAAAGGACTAGCCCGCAATGGCAGTGGACAATTGCGTGTGGAAAAGGGAAGAGGCGTTTGCCCAAAAGTCAGACATAAACAGCCTATAATGTTCCCACTGCTAGGACACAGGCCTCCTCTCTGTGAGAGCGAGTGGGCCATAATCCACCACGCGGGCCCAGTGTGGGTTAGTAGATGTCACATGTCTTCGATTTTTTGGTTCTAGGACATGCCGGTTTCCTCACGATGTTTTCCATCACCGTTTTGAGAGCAGTAGTGATAAAATAAATTAAACAAAGTAAAGCGCCTGTCTGGGTTTGAACCTACGACCTTTAACTCGTAAGTCGTAGCTGTTACCACTGGGCCACCACTGAGCACAGAAGTCAGACATTACGGAGTGACCCCCTTACTAATAAACGTTGTATAGCGTCTGTATAGAACAACAACGGTTTGTCTTCTTCTTTCGAAAGACAAATTACTGACGACTGAAAGAGAGAAATCGGTGTGTATAATACATTTATTATTAAGGAACCTAAGGGGGTAAATAGATAGATAGATAGATACATAGATTGACCATAGCAACACAAAGAAAATATCTTGTTTTTCCAACAAAACCCATCTGATGATAATAAAACACTCTCATTTCCACTTAGTCAACGTAACAACATACATATACGCGCCGAAAAATATATCAAGCATACCCAACGTTGTAAATCCGGGCAAATGAAAAGTGTCGCATTTTATATTTCCCGCGGAAAGCCGTGCAATAAAGTATGTTAGCGATTTGAGTAGAATATGCATTTAGTGGGCCGACAGCCATAAATTCAGGGGCAGCGAATGAACGAGCATCCGTTGCCGCAACATTTTGTGGGCCTTTGTTACTGGGTCGCAGGTCCGCGAGATATGGAATTAAACGAAAGGCTTGGAAAATGTAGTTTTTGTAAGGTCGTAATTTTTGCACTTATCTGTAATGTTTACTGTTATACATATAGGCTTCATCTGTGCCTAGCCATGTATCAGCGTTTTAATATTGAAAAAAAAAAAGTTTTCTGTTTCGAAAGTCAAGGTTTGGTCAGTTTTCAGAACGCTGACACAACATAGATCAAACTCAAATTATTATCAACTCTTTTTTTGTTGGTCTGAGTTATCAACTAATTGTTGCAAGCGACTCCTGCGATCCAGGATGAAAAGCCTTCACTAGGTGTGGACCAAGGTCTACCCATGTGCCAAATTCCATCAAAATTCGTTCAGCCGTTCAAACAAACGTACTTTCGCATTTACAATATTAGATCGAATTAAAGAACCGGCCAAGTGCATGTCGGACCACGCACAATGAAGGGTTCCGTAGTTGGAATGAATTTATTCCGAGAACAAACTTAACATTGTAGTTGAAAAGCATGTTCTCCCATACATTTTAACTGAAAATGTAAGTTTGTACACACAATATTGAGAGATTTACCATGTTGTTTTAAGACCACAGACTTTAGGCCCGGGTCGACGGCGCGTTGTGTTCCACGCGCGCCTCAAAGAGATGTCAGCACTAACTGACGGGGGCCGATGCCTGCCAGTGTCGCGGATTGTTCGAAAGAGATACCGTGGCCCCTGGCACGGGCAACTGAAAGAACACGGGTGGGTTTTAGTTAGTAAAAGTCTGACACGCCCTCCCGCTCCGCTCAGTGCGGGAGAAGTTATTTGATAATTTCCAACCCAAAAAAAAGACGTTATAAAGTTTTTCCTGTAATCTATAGGTAGAACTATGTTCTGTATTTAGTTTCAGAATAACGGGGGAGAATGGTCAATTTTCGTATATTTTCTTAAAGCATTAAAATTATGAAAAAAAAAAAATTTGAGATCCTCACAATAAGCCCTTTCATTTGATGTCACACGGTACAGATTGCGAAACTTTTTTATTATTATTTTCTATTTGCCCCCCAAAAATAACCCCCATATTCAAAGTTCATTTATTTACGTTACACGGCTGTGTTTGGGTCACAGAGATCATATGTGTACCAAATTTCAACTTTATCGGTCCATTAGATTCGGAGCAAATTGGCTGTGACAGACGGACGGACAGACGGAAGGATAGACAAACGAGTGATCCTATAAGGGTTCCGTTTTTTCCTTTTGTGGTACGGAACCCTAAAAACAATCAACTAAACACTTTTTGGTAAGAAGTCAGTCATAAGTAGACCAAGTACACAGCATAATCAGTAATCAGCCTATAATGTTCCCCAATGCTGGGACACAGGCCCCACCACGCGGGCCCAGGGCGGTTTGGTAGATGTCACATGTCTTCGAATGTTTGGTTCTATTCTAGGACATGCCGGTTTCCTCACTATGTTTTCCTTCACCGTTTTGAGAGCAGTGGTGATGAAATAATTTACACAAAGTAAAGCGCCTGTCTGGGTTCGAACCTACGACCTATAACACGTAAGTCGCGGCAGTTACCACTGGGCCACCACTGCTTTCTCTGGACTTACCAACCAAATTTCGGCAAACCGTAGTACGACAAGATTTTATTTCGACAATATGGAACTTCGACACGTCTTCGTTTCGACAATACTTTAGTTCGAAACACCTTAAGTACGACGCTACTGTACTCCGACAAAGCGTTTCTTTGACATGACTTAACTAGGAAAGGATGCGACCTCGACGACATGCTTCTTTGACAACAATGGTAGTCCGACATGAGTCAATTTCGACGTACTCTACTCCTGCATGCTGTACTTCGACAATAGCTTACTTCGACTTGATATATTGGAGACACGATGCTACTTCGAAATTATTCTGCGACATTAGGGAACAACTAAACTTGTGTATTGTTTTTATAGGTAGTATCGTTTTTTTTTTTATCCGCAACATCCTACATAACCAAGTATACGCTTTCGAATAAAACTGCAACAAAAACGGAACGTAGGTACACTTAAGCTTCGAAACGAAGAACCTGAAAGAACTCCCCCCTGCTTTCCGCGACAAAGCTTAAAAATATAAGTAGGTTATTTGCAGCCGAACTTTTCAATACTTATATTCAAAACTTATCAGCCGACAAAGTGACAAAGCTTCTTGTATTTATTTGTTTTCGTAAGGCGATTAAAATTTTAATGTTACCTCGCCATACTGACAAAGAATCTTACAATAAATCAAAATGTTTCGACAAACAAAAACCGGAATTTAAACTTCAGGATTATTAATTCATGAAACTGACACGGAGGACAAACATTTAAGCTTAATTTGTACCCAAAGACTAATTTTGTGAAATAAATTAATTATGTTCCGTTCCACTTCCTTGATAGCAGTGCGGTGCAGAATTTTCAGTTTTCAAAATTGCCATGTTATAATAGTTATCGTCCTTTTAGATGGATGAGTTACTTCACTCGAAAGCTTGTCTTTGGAATTTCGAATCAAAAAAGCATTAATTCGGATTCAAACTCAAACTCAAAGCATTTATTTTAAATAAACCAAATACAGGCACTTTTGAATTGTCTAGGGGTCGGTCAGTCAGAAAGATTAAGCTAGTTGCCCATTCCAAAGCGTAGTAGGTGCCTATGGAGAAAAACGGGCAAGAAACTCCACGGACACTATTTTAAATCATAAAATTATGTTCGATGTGTGATAGATAACTACGATAGTTCGAGTCCCTATAGTATTCGTTATTTTTATGTTTGCAAATTATGTTTTATTTTCTGGGTCCTTCCTTGGTCGAGAATTAGCATTGCCATACAACGTGGCAATGCTGCCAGACTTCTGGGCACGTTTTCGGATGACAGCAACGCGGACGAGCACTTCGACGCTTACGTGTCCTCGTGTTTTTGAATGTATTTGTATAGTTAATCAAAAATGTAGTACCCAGTGTAAATAGTTATTTGTGGTAAATATTGTAAAAGTTATGTAAGTAAACTAAAGCCCAAATATATTTCTTTCCAGTTATTATATATTTTCTCGATTATTAATGTATGTACGAGCATATGACGCCATATGTGTGTCTATAACTGGATTTACATGCCGGCTATGCCACTGTTAAGCAATATTGCTCAACGATAGAGTGGCCGACATTAGAGCATTTCCGATTAACATTAATAGATTTCAGATTACCGACTACTTTGATCGAAGTGTGGATTATTTTATAAAGTTTTGCTAGTGTGCCAATATGTTTGTCTGTCGCCAACTTTATAGGCACCATTTTGGAAGACAGTACGTACCTAATACTACCAAACAACTTTCTTCAGACTTCTTTTCTTCCCAAACTTATTTTATAGCAGTTACAACTTCCACAGTTCCATTGTGAACAAAGCTTGGTCACTCTCTTAACGACATCTTGTTTGTACCGTTGGTAATTACCTGATCTCTGTAACGACCCTCAGGTCTCATTATTTCCTACCTATTACGTGATTATACTAAATTGCTGACTCTAAATTGCAACGGTCACACGATGATTCAATCCATCTTGAAATAATCAGCTGCTTTGTTGATAGTCATTGAGAACAAACCAACTTTATCAATAGAAATGCCACACTTATTCATGAACAACGTAAAGCCTATTAAAATAGGTTGATTGCGTGTCCGGCTCTTAATTGCGTAAAATTTATTTTTAGACAATGAAATATTAAAGAGCATTCTCATGTGAAGATCCGATGAAAGAACGTTTAGCTGGGAACATGTTGACCTCTCGTAAATTGATAGGATACTTAAACTCCTCGAGAACTATTATTCTATGACGTAATGACATTACACGTTCCTAGGTGGCCAGCACCAAACTACAACGTCAGATATACGCAAACGCTGCTAGCTCGTGCAATCACATTGACCTAGATCGTATGATCCAACATTACAGTCCAGCCGCATGGTGTAGATTTAAACGTAAATTAGAAAACATATTCTAAAAAGTTCGGAAACATCTGTACTAACACATCAATCAAGAATTCCGATTGGATGTTATGTATTGAACATTTTACAACTGGAGCTATTAGCGAAATTAGGAGAGCTGAAAATGATGTTCGACATACGTAGCACGAAATAGATATTGTTCATTGAGATGATATTGGAACGGAACACGTGAACTTGTTGTGAATGAACGCTAAGTAAATATTGTGCAAAGCTGATGCAGTTCGTGCTTTAGTTACATAATTGAAGTTCAGTAGATACAGAACAACTAATTAACTTGAGTGGATTGTAGCTAATTGACTTCCACGTAAAGTGGACGAATTTCCGTCGGAAAGTAACAATTGTCAGAGTGAAACCGTGGATTGGATAGCATTGGTTACTTTTATCAAAAAGAAAATTACCAAATGCAATGTATTAACTCTTTCTCAAATGCAGACGATCCGGCAGGAGTGTAAACAGTTTGCAAAGTAAGTATTAGTTGGCAAACTATTTTACTTGACCTTCGGTGCATTGAATTTATCAAGGACAGAAAAGAAGACCCCGAACCAAATGATAATGAAGCAACGGACAAACCACAGGTGTAGGACACGTTAACATATATTTTCAAGTAGGACCCTTACAATATTGGGTATCATGTATAAACATGGTATTGTATCGAGGGAATAATAAAGTGGGATCGAATAAGGCGCCTCGAATAAATCAAGGTCCCAAGGCTGCCTCGCCGCAGCCTCCTCTGTCCTCGCGGTATTAGATGGAGGTGTATATTAAGTTGCCGAGATTAAATGGGATAGGATAGTGAAACACTGAACAGAAACTATTAAGAAAGTGACTCGTTTAAAAGATAGACGATTCTAAAAGATAGACGATAAACGAAATCAGGCATGAATTGCAATGAATTAGGCATACTATATGTGAACGGAGTCTTACAATGTATAAAAATTACAGTTATCTTACATTAGTTGCAACGTAATATTCTTAAGTAAGTTCAAACTAGACATATAAATGCAAACATGCCAAAAGTACTAACATACTCTGGCGGTTGTCTGCTTTATAATAAGCAAACGCATCTGGATGTCAGATGGTAGTTGTTCCGCGTTAAATATAATTTTGAATCTTGAATGCAAGGGATTACTGATTTGAATCACTTGCTCATCAAATTGTGTTGATGAGTAGAAGCTGTTACAGATTTACTGCAGCTTTATTTTCAAGAGTAGTCGAGGTTTTATTGTTCTAAATATGTCCTGCCTGAAGATGGTGTCGAATGTAGGTCAATGGTAGTGAAATCATTACCAATATCTTTGACATTCCATTAGCCTTCTCCACAAATATCGTGTGTTTTCGTTGGTCACATTGTTGACTCTAACGCTTTCATAACATCCAGCCAACGCTTGCCAGACCTCCCACGAGCTCAAACTTCAGCTTACACATAATTTTGTATAAACCCAAATGACTCACCTAATAATTTATTAAATGGCTTTCCAACTTTGTGGACCTTGGTTTTGTTAGAATCGTAAAATTAAAGCTGAAATACGAAATGTTTCTCTAATAACACTAAACATAAACACGCTGCTAGAGCCGGAAAGAGGGATAAACCCACTCCCTTAATAGCAGACCCTTTAGGAATCACTAGGTGAGCCATTAGAACTAATAAAATACGAAATTCTTGGACACTCCTAATTTTGACACGGAAACACCTAAAATAAATTTTATTGTACAGATTTAAAGTTCAAATTAGATTGCGTGCTGAATGTTTGGGTGCTTTCTGTGGTCCAAGGGTAAGGGTCAATTTAATTAATTACAGAAACCACGACATGCACCCTATTAAACCTTTGTTACGCGGTGCTATTATTTTACTTTCTACGAATGTTGATGGTAGTGTTGGTACCCATTCAATGTTATTATTTTTTTCTTTTGTGATTGATGTTGGATCATCAAGCACAGCTATGTTTGTAGTTACTTCATTATTAAATTATTAGGTACCTCATCATGTAATCATGTAAACAATTATTTGGTTATAGCTTGAAAACTATATGCTCGCTCAGATTAAAAAACAAATATTTTTCTTAGAAACATTTCGATATAATATTTTTGAGATAGAAATTCCATGAATTGAGATTCCTAACTAGGTTATTGGTGAAATGTTCATCAAAGAAAAGTTTATCCTATTTATTTAACGTGGCTAATGTTAGCTCAGACCGTAATTTACATTTTTGTCGGCCTTAATCTTAATTAATCCTTACCACTATTAAAAATACGAAAATGAGTTTGTTCTTTCTTCTCTCTTCGTTCCACTTTCACGGGTCGCCTGTTAAAACGATCTCCATAAAATTTTGCATAGATATAGCCTGCTAACATGTTGATGATGCAGTTAAGTTTTTATGCATAAGAGCAGCCCTATTATTTTTCTTTGTTCCAAGTACAGACGCGAGCATAAATACCTTATATTGACGCAAAATTCAAAAGCGATTTTCTCGTGAAACTGCGACTACAACTTATTTATATCCATATTTCATACTTGAAACTACTATGTTTGTTAGCGTTTGGGTTTATCGCTTGTAAATCTTGCGTAAGTGTTAGGTATTTATGCTTGTCATTGTACCTATCAAGATAGGCATCTAAGAGATATTAGAGATTGGTAGCTTCTTGCCTCATGCCCGTTAGTAACTACAATATGCGATCATCAATTGTTTTGGGCAAGTTTTGCTTTTGGCGATAGCCTAATCAGCTTATACTGTTCCCACTGCTGGGACACAGGCCTCCTCTTGGTAAGAGGGAGTGGGCCGTAATCCACGACGCGGGCCCAGTACAGGTTGGCAAATGTCATGCGTCTTCGAAATTTTGGTTCTAGGACATGCCGGTTTCTCCACGATGTTTTCCTTCACCGTTTTGAGAGCAGTGATGATGAAACCATTAACACGAAGTATAGTGTCAGCTTGGGTTCAAACCCCCGACCTACAACTAGTAATTCCCGACCGTTACCACTGTTGGGCCACCATTGCTCATTGCTTTCGGAGATATATTCTGTTTATCCTTTGATTATACATTTATAGCCCTTCTCAAATATGGGGTAACGGTTTCTAATCCCATCTGATGTGATGATAGATGCATAATATTTACTTGGACTATACAATAGTTTCTTATAAGAGCTGCGGTGCTATTCTGTAAAAATCTCACCGTGAAAACTTAGGTGAAGTGAGCGTGGAGTGAGCTGTCAATAGTGTCAATTCCTAGGAAAAACAAACTCACTTCACCTAAGTTTTCACGGTGAGACTTTTACAGAATTGATCGGCTGTAGGTACCCTAATTGCGTAACATACTATCAATCTCAATCTGAATCATTTTGAAGGATATAATTATTATGCAATGTTAGCAACATTGCTTCGTAATCATGTTCGAAAAATGTGTCTGCTCAACAACGTAAATAATGCAATTAGGCTGCCTTTCCACCAGAGATGAGCGAGGATGCGTAGCGAGGGATGTGTGTGAAACCAGCCAATAACATCGCCTCATTTTTAAAGCTTGAACTAAGTTAGCGTTGGAAATGGTTAGTTTTACACACATCCCTCGCTATGCATCCTCGCTCATCTCTGGTAGAAAGGCAGCCTAAATGTTGTGGAACTATCAAAATGAAGCCCATTGCTACTGATAGTATATTACGCAATTACCCCCACAGGAGAGTAAACTGCCCTATATTTCAAAACAGCAAAAAATCTAATTACACCGTCAGCAACAACCATGGTCAAAAGTGGGTAGCCAAACATTTTTTAAATAAATTCCTTACATCAGCGTCTACGCAGTCAACTGATAAACATTACATAATGTTAACGTTATATTTAACCTTCGATTAGCCAAATGCAGGATGACTCAGACCGCTCTGGTCTATAATAAGACCCGTCTCTGTACTGACGGTGATCTATTTGAGTCAATAATGTCCTATGTGTCGATTATCGATTCAAGGAGATCTAATTTCGAATGGGGAAGACGTCATGGTGCGTTTAGAACTAAAAGGTCGGTAGTCATTTTCTTTAGCATAACAAAGCATCACGCCTGTGGTCCCCAAAGGGTAAGGTAGAGTCGTTCGGGGTAAAAGGACGCAGTAGGCAAAAGTACGCAGTGCCTTAGGAGAGTGAAATTAGAATTCGACATAATTCCACGCAAATATATATTTTAAGGAGCTCCAGGGAGACTGTTGGTTTCGGAGGAGAAGGATATTGCTGCAAAAAAACTAATAGAAGAGGGAAGAAGTAAAGAATATGCAGCGGAATATGTTTATTTTATTATATTATACCCATAAGTGTACTTTTCTACATGCGTACATGCTTTTACCCAAATTACCTACCGCGTACTTTTACCCACACGTTGGCAAAGGTACGTAGCCTGACTGAGGCACAGGTTAATGTAGAACAAAATACCATTTGATCTATCGTTGAATATTTATTGTGTTTTAGGAGCCTAATAATCTTGTTACAGATAGCACAATTAAATCCTAATATTTTAAAAGTTTCGGTTCAATGGAGAGAACTAAGAAAAAGTGCGTCCTTTTGCACAGAATTTTCCTTTTTTGTAAGTACAGACGCCAGCACATCAAGCTACCCGAAACTGTCAAAATTTCCCAATCAATTTTGAACCTTATAATTTAGCGATAAAGTTGAAAATCTATTAAAGAAACTTGACAGATTGCGGTAGCTTGATCTGTACATAGTGCAATTATGCACTATGTACAGACGCCACAAAGTTTCTCTTTTCCTGTCTTGCAATAATCACTATTAAGTGATTATTGCAAGACAGGAAAAGAGAAACTAAAATTTAATTAAGATCTAAAATAAATAAAAATAAAAAATATAAACTTAGAATATACAGGATTGATCTTAGAATATACAGAACGTTGAACATACGAAAACGGTGGATAGGTGGCGTCATCTGGTATTTACTCTGCCCTAATTTATTTGGCCCTGGCCCCCTGGATATTTAAAAAAAAAATGTTTTTGCTTTCTTCTAGTTTCACCAATTTCTTAACTTTAAAGTGTAATTTTTATTAAAAATGGGTAAGACAGGCAATATTTTGTATTTTTTTTTAATCTCCAATGTTGGCAGATTCTTATAAAACTATTGCTTTATTCAGATGTTAGCTAGAAAAAAAGTTATGAGTCCTCAAACTTACAGAAAGATGTAAAAAATACTTAAATCTTAATTTCAACTTGCATAAAACAAAAACAAAAATGATTGAAAAGTTCCAATTCTACCAAAACATTCCTAGTGTGTGACTTTTCTAATGGTATGTAATTTGCTTTTATAAAAAAAAACTTTAAGAGTTATTTCATAATTTTATCAAGTAGGAATTTTTTGACGAAACTCTACCTTTACGGAAAGTGAAATGTTTTGCGAAATTAATTACTGCAAGGTTGGTAAAAATTAAATGTTCGATCGAAATTATGTAAAATAAAAAAATTGCCTGTTTAACCCATTTTGAATAAAAACTACACTTTAAAGTTAAGAAAGTGGTGAAACTATAAGAAAAACAGATTTTATTTTATATCTAATATACTAAATTAAATGACTAACTAACTTACTATACAAATAAATACAAAAACAAAGGACACTTAGGCGTCGAAGTACTCGTCCGCATCGCTGTCATCCGGAAACGTGCCCAGAAGACTGGCAGCATTGCCACGTTGAATGGCAATGCTAATTCTTTGGCCAAAGAACGACCCAGCCCTCTGGTCACGTGAAGTGTCGACCAGCCGGCGAGAAATTTCCTTAAGAAGGAGACGCGCACTCGGGCCCCATGACCCGAGCGTTTCGACCCCAAACGGCTCAAAGCTGTAGTTGCCAATAAGGTTACAATATTTGCGCCGCTTGAGGGTCTCAGCAGCCGCAGCAGCGGCACCAGCACAGCCCGCCGTGCTTGGAACGTGAGATGGCGCAAGGGTATCGACACATGTTGCGTCCCACACCAGAGGCCTACCCACCTTCAAAGGCAACAACGTCATGCCGTCTGGTCTCTTCCCATCGTCACGTACCAAGCCGTTTGGTTCTAACACCGCTGGTACGCCGGCGGTGACAAGGGCTCGACGAATAATATCGTTGATGCTGGCGTGCCGTGCTATGCGACCTGCGCTCCTGCAGCAGGACAGGCCATGGTGTCCGAGACCGTCGACTACTTCACCGCAGTGACATCTATGTGGAGCAACACAAGGTGCGCCCAAGCGGAGACACGTAGCGAGCCGAAACGATGACTCATCCATCATTGTGCCTATAGTGGATGACGGGAGCGCCTGAAGCCACAAGCCTGACTCCCATTCTCCCACAGCGAGCAGACGGGCACGCTCAACAGTATTACGTGACGTGTTTACAAGGGTATTCCGTATAATACTGCAGAGCGGCACGTCCCACCGTCTCTGGGAAGACGGGTTATCGGGCAAAACCGTATTGGGACAAGCCATTTTCCAAGCGTTCAACGCATCGGTCAAACACGGTACTTCAAAATCGACCAGTGAGGAAGATAAAATGTTCCTGGTTAATTTATCAGTACTGTGGACCGAGGAGAGGAAGGCCGGTAAACTTATACTTGAAATTTTGCGGACGCCGAGACCGCCCAAGCGAATGGGTAGTGTGGCTTGCTGCCATGCACGGTCGTCCAGGGCCACATTTAGGATGGAAGTTAATGTGTTTCTAATAATTTGGTCTACTTTTTCTAAAAGTTGTGGATGCTTCCATAGATGAGAGGAGCGAAGGCTATAAGTAAATTTTGGTCCAAAACAACAGTATCGAATGAGTGTAAAGGCCGAATGAATATTAATTTTGAAAAGTCTTTCCGAGACATCATTAAAATTTTGTATCTTCTCCTCAATGAATGTTGGAAAGGATTCGTCAAAAATTGGAGACCCTAGCAGGTGAAAAGAGTTTCTTTCTGTAATTTTAATATTTGGAGCTATTGTATTAAATTTTGCTATGGTAGTCTGTCTGTCAGTCGTTTGGGGAAGATAAATTGCACATTTTGAAAGGTTAAGGTCTAGGCCAATGGAATTGAAACTTTCTTTTAAAAACGTTAAATCTTTTAAGACCGTGTTTACATCACCTCCTAGGGTTCCGTCATCCAAATACCATACGTTGAATTTAGAATTTAGCTGTCGAATAATTGAATTTATTGCCAAACTAAAAATGACTGGCCCAAGAGGGTCACCTTGTTGACAACCAATGGCTGATTTCAAAAGGTTGTCTTTATAAAGTAATTTAGAGGGTTGCCTGTAACATTGGTAGAGAAAACTGTAAATTTTGGGTATTTCTTTTTGAACTTCTGTCAACAAGGTGTCCCTGTTTACGGAATTGAAAGCATTAAGAAAAACAGTGTGATATCAATTAAATAGCGATTATGTATATGTATCTGTAATAATTGCTAATGCATTACTGCTAGTCTAGAAATCGATGAAAATGTGAACCACTAGCTAGCTGGGCTTTGTTTTAATCGTGTTTGAGTTTAAAATTCAGTAGCGCTATTTAATGAATAGTGGTCGTTCGTCTGGTCGGTCGAGGTGACTGGTTCGGAGTTGACGGGTCCATTTCCACGTCAAAAACAGTCCTGACGTCATTTGAACGTTTTAACTCGGATACAAATATTTAAGTAAACTGTTTACCCCCAGGATAATCCGACTAATGTAGGCGTTTTCATAGAGGCACTTATCTTGGTTTTAGTTCAATAACAATCATGAAAAGAAATAAAGTATAATAAGTTTATTTGCGCCTAAATAGTGGGCTATTCCTCTTTAAGAGACGATACTTTTTGTGCGTGGGGAAAATCCTAGGCAGTGAGATCTGCGTGCCGGTTAAACTTTTGCTATTACGATCGTCTTCACCTTGCTCATCATATAATGTTATGTTCTGTTCAAGATTGTCTGCTTAAATACACTGACAGACAACGCACCTAAACCTCTGGTTCTAGAAGCATGAAATGCACAAGAGTTCCTTTTATAACAAAGGTTAGCGTAGAATGTCGAACCCAAGATCCTCAATTCAAATTTCTTTGACGGCCGGTTTCCACTGTTGAAAACCGGACTAAGGTAGCCAACTGGTTCTTACAGAAACCGTATTAAAATGAAGAAATATTCTAAGGGATAAATAAAAACCGTCCCGCCTGCGCTATCGCTAGACGGACTCCGCCACTCCCATCTCCAATATCTCGTCCAGATAACTAAGGTAGGAGGTTTTTGAAAATGAGGGGCTAAATAGGCGTTGAAAGTTCGTCTACTTGACGATGGAAAATACCATCGGGCACACAGCTTGCAAGATATTTATTCTTATGGCTATGTATATTCTTTATATATATATTCTTGATATATATTCTCATGGCTAAGTAATAACAGCCACACGGGTCGATTGATCAGGTTAACACTTGCCGCGGTTGGTGGATGGGTGACTATCTTTACATATCAATACCTCCCCGTGCCTCGGAAAGCACGTTAAGCCGTTGGTCCCGGCTGTCATTCGTGGACCTTTGACAGTCGTTACGGGTCGTCAGAAGCCCGAAAGTCTGACAACCAGTCTTACCAAGGGGTATCGTATTACCTAGTACCTAATTGGGTTGTGGAGGTCAGATAGGCAGTCGCTCCATGTAAAATACTGGTATTCAGCTGCATCCGTAAGCTGACCACAACATAGTTGGGCAAAGGCTAGGCAGATGATGATGGCACGGCTAAATTCTTCTGCTGTTATGTCACCTCAACACCCATTTTGTTGTAAGAAATAGGTAGTCAATTGCAATTAAAGGCATTATCAACATCATTAGACTTAAACCTGATGAGGGTACACCATAACCATGTTATCATTAATTCAGCAAATGATTCTGAACTCCCTTGCGATGAAATTATTCGTCGGTTATTAAAAAAAAAAGCAGTGACACTCATGGAATGCCGACAGAACTGAAAACAAAACACAAACAGAATACTTTGCCATTACTCACTGACATATCGGATACACATAAAACCGAGTACATCCCGAGGACAGCCGAGCACATCCGAAGCGGGTATTTTTTTAATCACACTAATACCTATAATAAAGGCGAAAGAAAGTTTGTGAGTGTGTGAGTGTGTGTGTGTGTGTCTGTATAAACAAGGGTGCGCGGACGTGCGTACGTGTGTGTGTGTTTATATGTTTTGATAAAATTTTGTACGGAGGTAGCTGACAACCTGGATTAACATATAGGCTACTTTTTATCTCGATATTCCCACGAGATCGAAACTTATGCGAGTGAAACCGCGGGGCGCAGCTAGTTGTCTTATGAACAAAACAAGCGCGGTGTCGCTTACGGTAACAGTGGCGCGAGTTCAATGGTTTTTTCCCAACGCGCTTAAAGAAGTTTTTACTTCAAAAATGCTGTCCTTTACATTTTTGACCACATAGCTATTGCACTTTTCTATGAAACAGCAGATTTTTTTTTGATAACCGACTAAGAATTTGTACGCGAAGGGGGTCTAGAATCCTGTGCTGAAGTCATAGTTTGCACATCGATATTCCTGACACATACAACGTTATTTTTAGTAGCGAAACCTGAATAGGTACAGTTTGTTCAGAATAAGTAACTGAATCGATTCCAATAATTTTTACCCCATGTTATATTTTGACCCAAAAATATTTAAAAAAGGTTAAAAGTTGGACACCGAGCGACACCAAGTAGGTTATCCAAGCTCCGCGCCAAACGGTTAGGTACCTAGGTACTATTATCAATGAGCGCAAGTAAGACGGCGTGGCGCGAGCGGCGCAGGTGAGCATGTTTTTGTACGGACAAACAGGTAACTTTACAAGCTTATGACTATGTGATTTTTCATGATACAGTTTTGAAATTTTGTTCATAGATTCTTTACATAAAAATACCTACTAGACCCGTGTTTCGAGTTTCGCATACACTAAAAATAATGTTGTAACTGTAATGTATGCTACTGGCCATCTGTTTCATCTCGAAGGTAAGAGAAGGATAGAACCTTTACGAGGAATTCCATAGCCAACCATATGAACATACCTCCCCTTAATTTCCGAAATGCTAGATGTATGATACTCGCAGTTCAGACGTGCGGCTGGCGGGCCATTCACGCGTGACTCACACTTCCGACAGATATTGAGCCTTGTTCTCGATAGCTGTCCTCTGTTCCTTATGTAGCTATGTAACTGTATGTACAGTCACGAGCATAAGTATGTATAAACTTGGCTTTATTCAAAGACGATTTTTTCCTTTAAGTTTTGAATGAAATTTTATGTCATTCCGAACAAATTTAGTGATTAGTGATTCTGTTAGTCTTTACTTTAGTTAATATACATTTTTTTCAATTAAAATTTATTTTCAACTGTACAAAATCTGTTATTTTGCGTTTCTGGTATTTTGCATATCTGGTTTATGGTGAATCTGGTATTTTGCGAGTCTGATAATTTGTGAATCTGGTATTTAGCGATTCTGGTATTAAGCTGCGGAGCCGTATTTTCGAACCCATAGGTTTGTGTAAAGTGTCGTATTTCTACGTTGCATTCGTTATTTCACCAAAAAATCGCAATTGAAAGTTGCCAAGTGTTGACATATTAGTGCTCGTGACTGTACAATAGGGTTGTAAATTCAGTAGCTATACTTAGGTACACACGCGAGACGCCAGCACATTAAGCTACTACAATCTGTCAAATTTCTTTAATAGATTTTCAACTTTATCGCAAAAATATAAGGTTCAAAGTTGAATGGGAAAATATTACAGTTTCGGGTAGCTTGATGTGCTGGCGTCTGTACATACTTTAACCTTTTAAATACTTTTTTTTCATTGTTTTGTTTTATTTTAACCTGGAACCAAACTAATTCTCCCATGATTTCATACTTCCTACTTATAAATATAAAGTTTGGTTGTTTTCAGCGGGATTGTCCGAAAGGGTTACCGCTGGCCCGGAACATATAGGGTTAAGGAAGGCACACGGGTGGGTTTTACTCAGTAAGAGTCTGACACTCCCTTCCGCTCCACCCAGAGCGGGAGAGGTCATTTGATGATTACCAGCTGTAAAAAAAAAAGTTTGGTTGTTTGACACTCAATTGGTTACTTTAAAGGCCGATCGGATAGAAGGTACCTAGATTTTGACCTGAAATTAAATTATCTTTGTCTGATTACATGTAGGTATTACTTTCCATAAAAAGGTGAATCGCGATGAACGTCTAGTTCTGACATCCCATACCTATTAACATTGTACGAGTATTTTGAAATCATTGTAAAAGCAAATTATTTTTACCGTGGAGTTTCTTCCCGAGCCGGCAAGGCACTCCACGGTTACTTCTCTATAGGAAACGACCAATTGATACCTAGCTTTTGACGTTCTATAAGTGCCCATGTAGATTTATAATATCCCATTTGCATATTTTCTGCAAAATTTTGGTATTCGCATTTTAAAAGTTTGGTGGTCGCATTTGATTCGTCTGAAAGTCGAGATCTCCATACTCTGACATGCTTGCAGTTGGCAGTTCTATTTCCTCTTCAATCAGTCACAGCACAGAGAGTCTAACTGCGTAACACATTCGTCACAAGGCGAAGCTTACATTTTGGAAACCCAAAAATATTCATAACCAATGAATATTTTTGAGGTTCCAAAATGAACGCTTTATAGCATAAAGAAGTTACTATTGAAAATTGTGGATTACATAAAAGGTTACTGAGCTGTTCCCTATACCTCATAATCGAATCATGCGTTTAGTGTCAACTCTATGTATCTAAGAATTAACATTGCTATTCAACGAAGCAATCCTGCCAGTCTTCTGGGGGCCTAAAAATGCCACTTTGGCAGAATCATAAAAGGATTACATTATGACTTATAATATGGCGCAGATAGTCCGTGTTTTTCTTTTTTTCGCTGCACTACGTAGGTATAATCAAAGAGATTGGGATTGGATAGATTGGTATTTTAGCACAGATAAAAAAAAAACTGAAAAGTCCTTTACCAGTGGAATTTGATACGATTAACTTAAGGCGAATGGGTAGTTGAGACCGCGAAATTCAAATATTCTTACGTTTTTTGCAAATAATATATCAATGATTAGTCCAAAATGAACTCGTAAAATACAGACGCCAAGCACATCAAGCTACCCAAAACTGTCAAATTTTCCCAATCAACCTTGAACCTTATGCCGTAGCGATAAAGTTAAAAATCTATTAAAGAAATTTGACAGATTGTAGTAACTTGATGTGCTGGCGTCTGAACCTAAAGGACCAAACTCATCATCTTCCACAGAAAGCGGCTACTGGTCTAATTAAACATAAACAATACACTATCGTTCCTAGTACATACATTAGAATTATCATATTAACCATGTCACTTATTTATTGCACAGATGGATGCCCTTGCCCATTAAATCGATAACCTTTAGTAGCTCCTTACATCACCTCCAGGAATGTAGATGATAGCTCCCACATCGTAGGTAGGTAGATAGATAGGTAGGTACGCTTCAATAAATATGATCCATTTTATAGGTACCTACGAGGGCAGGCTGAAATGTTTTGAGCCTAAGTACCTTTAAGTGACAGTAATGTCTCGCCCTACCTGTCACTGATTGAGAACATTCACAGTAATATAAATACCGAGTTTCATGTAATTAGCGTCATTACGCTTTTAGTAATTGAACCGCAAACATCACTATGTCTGAGCCATCCACGCAGTGTACGAAAAATGCCCCAGTGCACACTGCGGGAGTTTCTAGGCGTGCCCTAGCCGAGACAGGATTTGAAGAAATCAACCACCCACCATACAGTCCGGACCTAGCACCCAGTGATTACTTCCTGTTTTCGAATTTGAAGAAAGACCTCCGTGGGCGAAGATTTTGACCGATGACGAGATGAAGGCGGCTGTAGACGAGCACTTCGAAGGCAAACACAACGAATATTTTTTCACTGGGTTAAAAGCCCTTTATGACAGATGTAAGAAGTGTATTGAAGTAGAGGGAGATTACATAGAAAAATAAATTTTTTATACATTCCTGGCAGTATTTTAAATGCCCCAGGCTCAAAACTTTTCAGCCTGCCTGGTACTTCCTTGTTGTACCCAATACGCCTTCATCCAATTGAGCGATTAAAAGTTGATTGGTTAATTCAATTCATATCGGGCAATAAATCTACTAGGTGCTTATCGTATGATGTACGTTTTGTAACGTAGAACACAATACAAGCATCTGAAGTTGCTACAGTCCAGCCGTCGTCGAGAGGGCTACTATTCGTCCTAGTTCGAACCCGCCCGATTCGGTTCTGACACCTGTCACTGTCAGTGTGACAATACTAGTACCTGATAAAGATCAAATTCGAAAACCACGTATTCGTCTTATTGAAACTGACAAGTGTCAAGAACGCATTCTCCCGTCAGACGCACTGTAAGTTTTACTTCATTCCTTGTTGACTAGTATTTCGTGATGTGTCCCCAGTGGGTCGTTTTATTGTTCAGGTTTGTATGAACAAGGATCACAGGGGGCCTAAAAAGGCCACTTTGGCAGAATCATAAAACGATAACATAATGGACAATTAACCGTTAAGTTAATCGTACCAAATCCCATTGGTGAAGCATTTTTCAGTTATTTTTTTTGTCTGTGCTAAAATACCAATCAAACCGATTCAAATCCTAACCAAATCTCTTTGATTATACCTACGTAGTGCAGCGGAAAAAAGCAAAAACACGGACTGTCTTCGCCATATTACGATTCATAATGTTATCCTTTTATGATTGTCCAAGGTGGCCTTTTTAGGCCCCCTTATTTTCAGTATTCAAGAATAAAAAGTGATATCTGAAAGAGGGTGGGAATCTCCAAATTTCGACCTCTGTACATCACCGAATCGTTCGTCGTCGTTTCAGCCGATAGACGTCCACTGCTGGACGCTGATCGCAGTAGGTATGATGGTGGAATACATAGAGAACGCTGCTGCCCATTCTCCGGTACGACGCTTAGTCGCCTTTTACGACACCCACGGGAAGTAAGGGGAGGTGCTATTCTTTAAGTCCGGCACCACACATACCCTCACCATTACCGAATACATTTAAATAATAGTCACACTCTGACGTTTGGTACTCAACTATCATAATCTGTTACACCCGCAAACCCACCAGTCCCACCACTACCCACGACAGCTCACAAGCTCAGTATCAATCACAATTTAATTCCACAGAGTATGTACCGTACAACCAGCACTGTGTCACATAACAGGGAACATGTTTACGCATTTGTCAAACTGTTCGCTGTTCGCTTGCAGGACGGACAGACGAACAGACCGCAACGTTTCAGTTAGAGCCCGTTGGAAACAGTGCGGTTACAGTCATATGTGCGGTTATCTGCGTTAGTGTTGCGTATGCTGAGGGAATTTGTGCTGTAACTGGCGAATTTATTGATAAATTATTTGTTGTATTAGATAAATAAATTAAAGGGACATCAGCGGAATAATTGCTTATCAGACTCACAATAGCAATGGCTTTCATTTTGACAGTTCAACAATATTCATTGCGTTATTTACTCTGTTGAGAAGACAACTTTTTCGAACATATGACGGAATCGATTAGCAATATCAAAATGGTTCAGATTATGGTTGATAGTGTATTACGCAATTAGGGTGTGGGATAACTGCAAATGGTTATGAGATTTGTAAGAGATGGCAGAGGATTTATGAAGCTCCACAAAATGTTAACTTTGGCAGAAGTCAGTGCTTTTGGCTTGCTGGAATTTAACCACTCAATCCCGGCATGATACGATATCGGCCCATTACAATATAAAATCAATTGTCTCATTTAGAGGTTAACACTCTAACACCAGTCTGTGTGGTGCCGGACTTAAAGAATAGCACCACCCCATACTTCCCGTGGGTGTCGTAAAAGGCGACTAAGGGTCGTACCGGAGAATGGGCAGCAGCGTTCTCTATGCATTCCACCACCATACCATACTGCGATCGCCAACCCGCCTGCCAAGCGTGGCGATTATGGCAAACCGCCCCTTCTTGGGGGAGGCCTATGTCCAACAGTGGACGTCTTTCGGCTGAAATGATGAATGATGATGACTCTAACACCTTCAAAGGTTTGAAAATTTGTGTGTTGAAAACACATCAACCATCTTGTACCTAATAAGGGACTCGCGTAGTGACTGTATGTTCTTCTCAATACCAGGGGGGTTCCAGCTCTCATGCTTTCTCTTTATGTGGAAAATAGTGCTCCATGTAAACAGTGAAACGAGTTTTGACGATAATTATTCCATTGTATCTAAAATGTATGTAGTTTATTGTTAGACTAAGATTTGTGAAACATCGCAAGAATTCCCATCTTCATCACAACACACCTACAACCAATGATATTATAGGTGTAAAATTTTTACTTATAATATCATTGCCTACCACCAATGATATTATAAGGTTAAAAAGGTACCTACAACCCCATCTGCCATCAACCTTCTCAGAATACCTTCTCATCATACTTCTCCCTGACATAAAATTTAGTACCTCAAGATGCCACTTTTGCTCCCAATAAACCACTAACCAGTTATTACACATTTGCTCAGAGTAAATTGAAAAATGATTCATAGAGCACGAACATTCGACCTTCATACTCCATGGAGTGCATCATGGTCTGAAAATAATTCAGCTGTTACACACTGACCTCGTTTTAAATAAAATTACTTTTAGTTTACGACACTGCTCTTTACCTAGTTATAATTTAATGCTGTACTGAGAATTTTGGATCTAGTGTTTGGTAATTATTATGATTCTACATATATCTAGAAGATACATGATAAGTACCATATATCTGAAGATTTTTCCAAACAGATGAATATTATTGAATTAAAAAAAAAAACACATTAATAACTAATTATACCTACAAAAACCGGCCAAGTGCGTGTCGGGCCACGCACAGTGTAGGGTTCCGTAGTAGCCCGTTATCACAATGTAGTACGATTCTGTCTCTCTTTATTCTGAATAGGTAAAAAAAAAATTACATATTTTGCTTTTCAATGCAAGTCTTTACCCGTTATAAACAAGCAACTACTTCATCTTAGTCACTTTAAAGGATTAATGCTAAGGATTTTGTATTTGGTACAAAATTATCCAACACCGAAGTTCGACGACTATTACTGCTAAACTAATAAAGTTATCTTAATCGCTATAATTTTCCTTTAAAGTTCATGGAATGCACTATCATCGTGAATTTTTCCAGATTTTTTAAGCTAGCAGTTTAGGTTTTAGAGGGCGGGGGACGCTCTACTGGAACAAAAATTTGCACTTTAAAGTTTAATATTTCGTAAATGGAGCATTAAATCGAAAAATATTTTGAGCAACCCCCAACTCATTTTAGAAGACCTATTCAACGATACCCCACACGATGGGGTAGACGACGAAAATAATATTCATCCCCACTTCACATGTAGGGGAGCTACCCTAAAAAAATATTTTCCAAAATTGTATTTTACCACTTTGTCGGCGTGATTGATATACATATTGGTACCAAATTTCAGCTTTCTATTGCTAACGGTCACAGAGATTAAGCGAGGACATGGCGAAACTATAAGGGTTCCTAGTTGACTACGGAACCCTAAAAAGAATAATCTATCCATCTATTAAGTTCTTATTTTATTGTATGTATAGATAAATAACAATATACACTCTAGCTTATGAATTAAATGACTAACAGTTAGTTAGTCAATACATACAACCCTTACAAATAAATACAAAAACAAAAGGATTCAGAATTAATCTATCATCAACAAATTTTGCGATGGCTAAAATCAGATGTTGCAATCTACCAAAACATTAATTAATATGATTGCTACACCAAAATATAGGAAATCGGATGTTTCATTAAAATTTAATTAAACCGATAATTCTACTCGACACTACAAAGCATCCATCTCTAAATAGGTTAATCGATTTTCGTTCAAATCGAGTTCCATTTAACAGCATCTGTCGACTAAGTATAGATTACTTTATGAACATCTTTATAGGGTCTTTAAAAGACTGTTCATAAAACTAAATTTATACCTTCAAACTTGTTAGGGGTGATTAAGTAACGAACCGTTCGACAGATGTATCTTATTCCCCTATTCCAATATCGGAAGCCCGCAACTGCGGCCGCCGAACCGAACAACGTAATTACTCACTTCACTTTCAAACTACTAAACTGCTTCCCGTAATTAGTCATGTCAGTCAACATGTACTACCGTAATATTAAGTCAAACCGTCTCACCTAATCTTGTTACTCATTTAATTTTATTTGTTACAGGTTCAAATCCCGACGCTCAAGCTACCAGCGCAAAATTGACTGAATATAACGAAATTGTGATATAAAAATGACTACGGGCTTCCACTTTACGCTTTAATATTTTCTACGACATGAAGAGATGTTGGCAATCCATTGACAGTTAGGTCGGAAGTGAAGTTGTGTATTGTGAATTTGTGAAGCAATGGAGTGAAAATAAGGCGATGACTGCTCGGGAGGTGGAGCTGGCAGGCGGCGCGCCGTGGGGCTTCCGCATGCACGGCGGCACCGATCAAAACCAACCACTCAGGATCTCAAGGGTACGTTCAACAAAATGCTTTCTACGTTATACTGAACATACTTTCACGCGAACGCGCGCGACGCTTACAATCTAAGCTCGCGAAATATTAAACGTTGCTGCGGCTTCCACTTTAGCACACACGGCTCCAGTTTCAGAAATTGTTTCTAAATTCAGTGCCGACTGTTACATAAATTTTTTACAACATCCGTTGAACCCTTTTCCTACAAATCGGATTACGTCATCAGACCGTCGCTTTACACAGCTAAACGAAATCAATTGGTGCGAAATAAGTCTTCAATAATGAAGCAGATTGCAATACGAACAGAGTTCGTAATAAGTGAAGCGAGTGTTTCTTCAAACTCCTCACAGGATCAGATTACGCAATTAAAGTTCGTTGTAAATGGTGAAGCAGCTCGTTCTCGTCGAAAGCACTTTGTTTGTGGGAACTCGGCACAATTTATCAAGAGAGAATTGTGCTGTTGAAAGGGAACTACTTGTTATATTACTCGGTCTGCCGGGAGTAGCAGCACTATCTGGTTATTTAATTCTTTCCTTTGAGAAAATAATAATTTGTTATACTTTACTGATTTTATGTTCGGAAAGTTTCACCACCTGTTGAGTTTGTTTCGTTTTGTAACTAAAGATGTTTATTTTTTTTTATTACTTTGGCAGGTGTGAAATCGTAATGGATTACACTTGTTAGTTATTTGTTTATATATTATAGAATTAACTTCTGCCCGCTGCTTCGGCCGTGTGGATGTCGAAAATTATCCAACGGGAACGTGCTCTCGGCACAAAAAGTATAAGACTGTGTCCTTCCTTAGGATGCGATCTATCGCCTTTCCAAATTTTATCGAAATCCGTTGAGTGGTTTAGGCTTGAAAATGTATATTGGATTTCATTTTATTTTTGCCCGGAAACCTTATTATTTTTCTAAAATAAATGTAACCTAAGTTACTCTTTCTAACATCCGCTATCTGCCAGTGAAAGTACCGACAAAATCAGTCCAGCCGTTTCGGAGATTAGGTATTTTACACAGGCAGACATACAACTTTTTTTTTTCGTAAAGGTATAATTTAATTTATGTATTTAGTAAAGAGCTGTTATTTTGGCATTACAAACAGACACTTCATTAAGATAATATCTAAGTAATATAAGAAATGAGATATCTTAAAACTTGTGTAAAGTTAATTTCAATTCCGTGAATTTGGAATAAAAAACTTATCTTTTCAATTAAAAGGCAAGTAATTTACTTTAATTCCATTATTGGTATCAATTTCTACAATACCGAACAACAATGAAAACTTTTTCCAAAAAAGACACTACAAAGTGAAAAATAACTTTGATTTCGGAAGTCGGTGTCATGTAGTTGGGTCGCATTTTCGTTGTTTGCAACCCCACACAAATTCGTATAAAACTACTCACTATGTAAATATTAGTGACAGGAAGTTATTATAACATCATCAATATAAAAATACATATTATTGAAGTTAATTCAAAAACGACCAAAGCAAAGGTAATAATAAAATTTATACGAGACCACCCCTGAGGCATACCCTATCCATTACAAAATAATTTTTGAAATCGATTTACAATTGCCGGTGCTATCGCGTAACGTACATACAAAAATAATTTCGTTTAATTGAATTTTTACCAGTCATTATGGTTTGAATACCAAACTCCTGAACCGATTTTGATGAATTTTTTATGGGACTAATCTGAAAGTATATCCTTTCAAATAAAAATAAGAATTTTGCAAATCGGCTTATAAATAACGGAGTTCTGAGGTAACAAACATAAAAATATATGTCGGAAATACGTCATTCATTTGACTATTCAGAACGTCACCGCCATATGGTGGCGCTGGACAGAGTCTATCCTGAGTCCGTGGAGAGGAGAGCGAGCTTCGAGGTGGAGTGGCGCACTTGACCATTGGATATCGTACGGACAACATGTGCTCAGAAACTGTCGCGCGATCCGTATCGTTGAGTGTGTACCTACAGTGTGTAATTCGCTAGTGTGATTAAACTGTTCGTAAAATTATAATCTGATTTGAACTGTAAACAGTTTTTCTACTGCGCAATAACCAACACTACCCATAGTACGCTCACAGTAATGAAAATATGCCTGATGATAACGAGACACACATACCTTCTCCGTCATATATATAATCAACCGAATGGAGAACCTCCTACTTTTTTTTAAGTCGGTTAAAAAAGAATCTCTTGAAATGTTACCTAATCTAAGAGATATGAAGTCTTTACACCTTTAGCCGGTTGTATGAAGGTATAACTTTCAGAGGTCTCTTCAGAATACAGATTAAGACCTATTTTACCGCCAGGCTAGGTTTTCGAAATTATACATAATTACATCAGGAAAGCCCAAATCACACTAATATTATAAAGGCGAAAGTTTGTGAGTGTGTGTGTATGTGTGTGTTTACATGCTTGTTACTTCTTCACGCTTAAACGGCTGGACCAATTTTGATAAAATTTTGTATGGAGGTAGCTGCTAATCCAGGGTGGATTAACATGTAGGCTACTCTTTATCCCGATATTCTCACGGGATCGTCATTTACGAGGGTGAAACCACGGGGCGCAGTTAGTCAATCATAATTAGGACCACTAAAGTTACAGTTTACAACCCAATCTTCTTCTTTTTAGGGTTCCGTAGCCAAATGGCAAAAACGGAACCCTTATAGATTCGTCATGTCTGTCTGTCCGTCTGTCTGTCTGTCTGTCTGTCTGTCCGTCCGTATGTCACAGCCACTTTTCTCCGAATCTATAAGAACTATACTGTTGAAACTTGGTAAATAGATGTATTCTGTGAACCGCATTAAGATTTTCACACAAAAATAGAAAAAAAACAATAAATTTTAGGGTTCCTCATACTTAGAACCGAAACTCAAAAATGTTTTTTTCATCAAACCCATACGTGTGGGGTATCTATGGGTAGGTCTTCAAAAATGATATTGAGGTTTCTAATATCATTTTTTTCTAAACTGAATAGTTTGCGCGAGAGACACTTCCAAAGTGGTAAAATGTGTGTGTCCCCCCCTGTAACTTCTAAAATAAGAGAAATATATGATGTACATTACCATGTAAACTACCACCGAAAATTGGTTTGAACGAGATCTAGTAAGTAGTTTTTTTTTAATACGTCATAAATCGTAAACCACAATTTACCATTCATTCAATCAACTCAAAAATAAAAAAAAACATTTAATTTCATAAACATAAACCTTATGTATAAACCCGGATGTTACGGAACCCTCGGTGCGCGAGTCCGACTCGCTCTTGCCCGGTTTTTTTTCTTTCGGGACATCGCCCAGGCGTTGGTCGACTCTTCCCGTGACCAGAGGGCTAGCCTATTTTTAGGCCAAAGTATCAGGATTCAACGTGGCAATGCTGTCAGCCTTTTGAGCATTTCACCCATTGACAGCAATGCGAAGCTCTTCCCTTTTCTTTATAATTGTAAATAGCATGTATATTTTAGTGTTGCCTTGTATATTGTATTAAAAAATATGTATATATAGCTAAAATCTTCTTCTTTTTTCTTACGTTTTTGTTATTTTTCCAGCGCTACAGCGATACTCTCGAACGCTGCCTTGACGTAAGTAAGATTGTGCCAAATCGTTTGTTCACCAAACAGTAATCAATCATTCACCGTAACGAGACCGATATCTTCTTTAATAAAATTTGTTTTTGTTTACAAAGCAACGATAGCGGAAGTGACATTTTTCTCATTTGTCTTGCTTTTTATTAACTTGGATATCTAACCACGTAATTGCTGAAGTTTGTGTGAGATTGTCAATTGACTAATGACTATGAGGTTTATTTTGAATATCAGTAATGTTGTCTGTCCTTTGTCTGTCCTATGCTTTGGTCTCTTATGAAAGCGGTTTCGTGATATTATAACAGCTTTCATGAAAATCTGTAATTTTCACAAGTATTTGACTAGATGACAAAAAACGCGCTGTATTTACAAAAAATAAAAATAAAAATACAAAAAGATTTTGTCGCCAAAAATTAAAAGGTGCTGACAGACAGTAATTTTATGTGGCTAAGTAATAAGAGCCGCACGGGTCGATCGATCAGGTTAAGCTGCGCTTGCCGCGGTTTGTCCTTGGATGGGTGACCATCTTCACATGCCTAGAACCGTCCGTGTCTCGGAAAGCACGTTAAGCCGTTGGTCCCGGCTATCATTCGTGGATCTTTGACGGTCGTCAGAAGCCCGAAAGTCTGACAAGCAATCTTACCTAGGGGTATCGTATTATCTAGTAACTGGGTTGTGGAGGTCAGATAGGCAGTCGCTCCATGTTAAATACTTGTATTCAGCTGCAACCGGTTAGACTGGAAGCCGAACATAACATAGTTGGGAAAAGGATAGGCAGATGAGACGGTTATTTTACACTCAGCTTCGAAAAGTTTGCAAATTACAATTTTTGGTTTGACCTTTGATCCCCAAACCAAGCAGTGCTTATATCTTGGGGGTCGGAGTGGGAATGAGCAGAAATAAATATGTCTGTATAAAAGGCTAGTTTAACAAGTCGTGTAATATGTTGTGAGTGTGTTTGTGTGAGTGTGTGTTGGTGTGAGCCGTTGGACAGCCGTTTTATGTGACCGTTCACCGCCTTCTTAGGAAACCAAAGCTTTGGGTACGAAGCAAAATATCATGTGCGTGTGGTGTGAGGGCCACTTTGTTAAAACTCTTTGAAAATGTGCTTAAGATTTAGTGAACATTCCCAAAGAATTGTGAAAGTTGGTATCAGATTTTGTGAAAGTCTAATAACCGAGTTATAGACTGTAAAGTTGGGCCCTCAGTTCTCACATAGAGGATTGAGGGCCCACCTAAAACTGATAAACTATGGACACTACAGAAAAAGTCTTAATGCCAAAATCTAAGCTAATGCCAAACAAAATTTGTGAAAACAAGATATTATCCCAAAACACTGTCCTACTTTGTATATCTTCGTACAAAATGGGCCCTCAATTCTCATACACGTAAAAGTTTATTACGCAATTATAATGAAATCATTAACTTACAGCTACTGTTTGAAATCCTATATGCTACTAAATAAATTGTGAAAATTTATGAAAGCAAGAACAGGTCGCCTCGTTTTTCGGGATGAAAGGTACAGTGGTTTAGGCGTGAAAAGCTAACAAACAAAGTTACTTTCGCATTTATAATGTTACTTAGTTAGGATTATATTTAGCCTACATTGTCCCATTGCTGGGCAAAAGCCTTTATAAAAATAATAAATAAATTATTTGATTATTGTCATTAGTTTTTTCGGAACGAAGATTTTTCAAGCAAAAATGATTTGGGGAACAGTATTTTTCTATGTGATCGTTCAATTTCCGAAATTTATTTTTTTTATCACGTAACTTGAGTACAAATGCTATGACGATAATAAGCGAAAAATCGAAGAAAGTTTATTAAAACCTATGACTCTACATTTACTAATCTTTACTGCAATCTAAAAGAAATTGTGGTCACCCTATTTCCTAATACAGAGAATAAAAATTAAACTCGATTTACTTATACAATAATGGGTCTTTTAATTTCTTTCTGGTATCGCATTTGTTGCACAATTTTTTTCACGAAAAGAGACAATTTTGTATTTGTCTTATCTTTCATACGATAAGCGTAATAAATCGAAAACAAAATAAAATGCAGGACTGAGGGCCCGAATTTTATCAAGGTCATAACTTTTAAACAACAAAAGAAGAAAGTTTATTAAAACTTATACTCTACATTTACTAATCTTTACTGCAATCTAAAAGAAATTGTGGTCACCCTATTTGCAAATTCAGATAATAAAAATAAAACTCGATTTTCTTATATAATAAAGGGTCTTTTAATTTCTATCTGGTATCGAATTTGATGCACAATTTATTTCACAAAAGGAGACAATTTTGTATTGGTCTTATCTTTCATACGATAAGCGTAATAAATCGAAAACAAAAGAAATGGAGGACTGAGGGATAACTTTCAAACAACAAAAAGTGGTGACCTATTCTTGCTTTTATAAATTTTCACAATGTATTTAGTAGCATATAGGATTTCAAACAGTAGCTGTAAGTTAATGATTTCATTATAATTGCGTAATAAACTTTTACGTGTATGAGAATTGAGGGCCCATTTTGTACGAAGATATACAAAGTAGGACAGTGTTTTGCGATAATATCTTGTTTTCACAAATTTTGTTTGGCATTTGCTTAGATTTTGGCATTAAGACTTTTTCTGTAGTGTCCATAGTTTATCAGTTTTAGGTGGGCCCTCAATCCTCTATGTGAGAACTGAGGGCCCAACTTTGCAGTCTATAACTCGGTTATTAGACTTTCACAAAATCTGAAACCAACTTTCACAATTCTTTGGGAATGTTCACTAAATCCTAAGCACATTTTCAAAGAGTTTTAACAAAGTGGCCCTCACACCACACGCACATAAAATATCGTATTACTTAATGATTTCCCATAAGCGTATTGCAAAAAAAAGGCTTTATTAAAATTTTATTAGGAACAGGTATATCCTACAACTCTTTGTAAAGAGTTATTTTCAGTGACATCCCGTTTAGTGCTAGCAAAGAAATGTCTTCTAAGACACCTCTTTTAAATTTGTGGGAATTCTCTTTGAATTAAAATATAATAAGTTCAATGAACAAGATTTTTTTTTTTCTTATATGGCATCTCGTAGATCTCGTAGCCTTGAGAAGTCGTGACTACTTAAACGGACTATCCTCTGGTTGCCTTAAGTAAACTCAAAACCTCCAGCTAGGGGCAAATATCTAGTATAGGTACTAAACGATTACACGCTAAGGGCCTCCTGTGGGGTACGAACCTCGGCTTAGGGCGTCTCTGGAGAGAGGACAGCAAGATGGGAGAGGCTGGATCAGATTATTATCATTATTTAAGCTTGATGAGATCGGCGTTTCCTATCTGACTACTCTGAGAAGAAAGGCCGAAACAAACAAGAGGCTTCAATCTTAAATTCAAAATTAAACCTACCTACCTACTCATTTCTAACAGACTTGTGTGATTTATATCCTGAACTTACAAACTTACTAAATACAAACTAACATACAAATAAAGAAGAAAACAATGTCATATAACCTGAGAAATAGCTATAAAAACAAACTTGAAGTCATCAGTGCACGCACTAATTATGGTAGAAAGACCATACTATTTGAAGGAGCACGGCTGTTCAACGAATTGCCAGACGATATAAAAGAGTGCGATAACGTGAATACATTTAAAAATAAGCTTAAGAAACATGTATGTACATTATAACTTCTAATAATCTGGAGGAAATTGTATTGTACTGTATTTTCATACTACTTTGTATCTCATTATAAGCGGACAGTGAGTTCTTATGAGAAATAAATTTCTTTAAACCGAACTTAACGAAAGCATATTGGCACTTTAACAGTGGTTCTCCTGTTTCATTACTCTTTATAATTTTATGAGGTACGCGGTATTGTAAAGGGCAATGGAATATGGATAGCTGACATCAATGTAAACAGAACATCAGTGTCACGTTTCCCAGATATGAACGTTCTAAGTTGATCACGTGACTCAATCATCAACTTCGAACGAAAAAAAATATCTATATAATATATATCTATTTTTATCTCGGAAACGTGACACTTTACGGGGTTTGGTCTTATATATATGTTTTCTGTTTGCATTGATATCAGCTATCTATCTTTATACATAATAATTATGTGGTATATAAAATTCAAAGTCCTGACTGACACATTATCGCACAGCCTAAACCGCTAGTCCTAAAGACATTAAATTTGGAGGGTGTGTTCTTTGTGAAGAGTAGGTATCCAATAAGAAAGGGTTTTTTGGAATTCCACCCCTAATAGCGTGAATGGGGGGAGGGTGAAACTTCACGCGGAGGAAGTCGCGGGCAGAAGCTAGTAATGAGTAAAGTATGAAAATATTTTTACTTGATTTTTTTTTGTGTTTGTGTTCTGTCTCAGCTTCATGTTTACCGCAAATAAACTTATTTTCTTCTTCTTTTCTAAGTACGTGTTTTCATTTGGTTTGATTATACAGGGTTATTGGTAAAACATTTACAACCTCTTAAGAGGTCATTGTACTCATCATTATGAACAACTTTTACTATGGGACCAAGCCTGAAATCGCGAAAAAAAAGTCAGCTGTTCCCTACATTTACACTACACGATGTACAATTCTAACCAACCCTTCGAGGATTATTGGCGTGGTGATGTTATGTTTCTTCTTTTTTAATTTGCAACAAGACAAGTGATTGCATTTAAATAAGGGTCGTCTGAAAGAGTAGCGGCCGGCAGCGGCCGGCAGCGGCCATTATCCATAGTCATTTGAAGGCAAAGGAGGGTCAGCGCGGCGCCGCGAGGCTGTACGAGCCTTCTAGCGACTAGTCAAAAGAGGGGCAGCGCGGCGCCGCGAGGCTGCACGAGCCTTCTAGCGACTAGTCAAAATAGGGGCAGCGCGGCGCCGCGAGGCTGCACGAGCCTTCTAGCGACTAGTCAAAATAGGGGCAGCGCGGCGCCGCGAGGCTGCACGAGCCTTCTAGCGACTAGTCAAAAGAGGGGCAGCGCGGCGCCGCGAGGCTGCACGAGCCTTCTAGCGACTAGTCAAAAGAGGGGCAGCGCGGCGCCGCGAGGCTGCACGAGCCTTCTAGCGACTAGTCAAAAGAGGGGCAGCGCGGCGCCGCGAGGCTGCACGAGCCTTCTAGCGACTAGTCAAAAGAGGGGCAGCGCGGCGCCGCGAGGCTGCACGAGCCTTCTAGCGACTAGTCAAAAGAGGGGCAGCGCGGCGCCGCGAGGCTGCACGAGCCTTCTAGCGACTAGTCCAAATAGGGGCAGCGCGGCGCCGCGAGGCTGCACGAGCCTTCTAGCGACTAGTCAAAAGAGGGTCAGCGCGGCGCCGCGAGGCTGCACGAGCCTTCTAGCGACTAGTCAAAAGTGGGGCAGCGCGGCGCCGCGAGGCTGCACGAGCCTTCTAGCGACTAGTCAAAAGAGGGGCAGTGCGGCGCTGCGAGGCTGCACAAGCCTTCTAGCGACTAGTCAAAAGAGGGGCAGCGCGGCGCCGCGAGGCTGCACGAGCCTTCTAGCGACTAGTCAAAAGAGGGGCAGCGCGGCGCCGCGAGGCTGCACGAGCCTTCTAGCGACTAGTCCAAATAGGGGCAGCGCGGCGCCGCGAGGCTGCACGAGCCTTCTAGCGACTAGTCAAAAGAGGGTCAGCGCGGCGCCGCGAGGCTGCACGAGCCTTCTAGCGACTAGTCAAAAGTGGGGCAGCGCGGCGCCGCGAGGCTGCACGAGCCTTCTAGCGACTAGTCAAAAGAGGGGCAGTGCGGCGCCGCGAGGCTGCACAAGCCTTCTAGCGACTAGTCAAAAGAGGGGCAGCGCGGCGCCGCGAGGCTGCACGAGCCTTCTAGCGACTAGTCAAAAGAGGGCCAGCGCGGCGCCGCGAGGCTGCACGAGCCTTCTAGCGACTAGTCAAAAAAGGGGCAGCGCGGCGCCACGAGGCTGCACGAACCTTCTAGCGACTAGTCAAAAAAGGGGCAGCGCGGCGCCGCGAGGCTGCACGAGCCTTCCAGCGACTAGTCAAAAGAGGGGCAGCGCGGCGCCGCGAGGCTGCACGAGCCTTCTAGCGACTAGTTAAAAGAGGAAAGACACTTGCTCTTACAGCCACTGTGCGCCGCTGCTCTTTTAGTGGGGATTGACCCTAAGTATCACTGACGTCTGAAAATACGTCAAAAATATTGAGAATCTCCTCGTAATCTCGAAGTCGGTTAAAAGAAAATCTATCCCGAAATTACACTGTTATTTTCTTTCAGTTTTTTCTTCTAACCACAGTTTCTCCCGAGAATCAATAGATGTCGCTGACAGTAGGGCGAATCCCCGCTTAATGGACAAGATACCGTAATCCCTTTGTATAGCCAAAGATTATTGTTTGATGGCCCGATGAGGAGATAGGACCTAAATTAAGGACCTTTTCGTACCAATGTTTATTGTCCGTATAAGATACGGAATGGTTTTGTTACGGTTACGACTGTGTGAGAGAAATAGAATTTGTTGGAGATAGAATGGAGTAGTCTGGTTAACGAATTACATATAAACAAATTAATAATATATCTGAATTATTTTATTTAGTCATAATAGAGACTTTTGGCAACTTTGTATGTGTACCTACAGTTTATGTCATTTTTATACTTAATGTGCGTTTTTTTGTGCAGAAAAAACAACATTTTCTTTCTTTCTTTCTTTTCTTTGTTTTAGAGAAAGAGAGGGGAGAGACATTGCTGAGCAATATGTTAAAAATGAATCTATAAGCATGATTTTTATGTTATAAAATTCAGTTTACCTTTGTAGGTTAGGTATTAATTGTAAAATAAGCCCTGGGAGTTAAGCATATACAATGCCTCGCAGTCAGTCTCATCCTTCTTTTACCAGCCAGCCAGACGTTCTGAACTGGTGATGACGTGCCTGGTATACTTAATACTTAATACCTGGTTTTAATAGGGCAGCTCATAACCCACTGCGGTGCAATTAACCTTTTTCATGCTAATTACGTTAAGATCATCTGAAGTCCAAAGTGATTCATAATTCATGAAAGTTTCGATCATAACAGTGGTTCTGTATCAAGATAATATTTTTAAAGTTATTTTATTTCATTATCCAAGCCACTGGGTGCAGTGCATGTTTCTGTTATTAACTTCAAATATTTAGTTGTATATTCTACTAACTGCGCCCCGCGGTTTCACCCTCATACGTACCGATCCCGTGGGACTATCGGAATAAAAAGTATCCTATGTCCTACCCATCATGTGTGCCAAATTTGTTTCAAATCCGTTCAACCGTTTTAGCGTAAAAACGTAACAAATAAACAAATAAAAAATCAAATCTTCTTTATAATATTAGTTTAGACAAAAAAGGAAGACCATTGACATCGAAGTTTTAGTTTGCCAGAGAAGTAGGTATCGATTATAATTTCACATTCAATTAATTGCAAGCTAGGTTTAAAGTATCTTAGATGCACGAAAAACTTAGTGAAAACCGTGTAAGGACATAATGTGATGAAGCTATGTGATATGACTAAAAGAGTCATGAATATAGAAGATGGAAAAAGAGGCTATGAACGACCAATAACTTGTCTACAAACAATAAAAAATTACATGATAGCGAGCAACACAACAAAAAAGACAACCCACAACCGTAAGGTGTGGCGCAGAAGTAAAGAAAGAAAGAAAATACATTAATTTAGCTAAAAGACACACAATACACCAAAAAAAAACAAAACAATAAAGATCGAACAAAAAAGTGTAAAGTCCGATGTAAGAAATTACCAGGAATGTGTGCCTCACGGCTGCGCCAAAAAGGCCCAGTTCAGCAAAAATGCCAGACAACTAGTGCCTGACGCTGGTTTTCAACCGGACCTAATGAAGTACTGAGGGCTGCCTCCAAATAAATTTCGATAATATCCAGGAGAAAGAAGAACGACTCAATTAATTTCGAACAGCCTGAAGATGCGACTTATGACACATCCATGTCTTAGAGCCATATCCTGAGGACGCTTAACTAGTCTTTGTATGCACTAGACGTCCCAAGACAAGTCTTCTAGATACTCAAACCCTTTGAGAGATCTCCGTGTTTGCGTCAAACGCTTTTGTAGACTACGAGTGCGTTGTACGAGTATATCTTGGTCATTCATGATGGCCCTGATTTTAAATGTATAATGAGAAAATAGAGATAGAGGCTATAGTACTACCCTCATTGTAATTATTTGTTTATTTTGGCAAATAACAATATTTTTGAGAAGTGATTTTATTTCCGTTTTACTCGTCACTAGATGAGGCTGCCTTTCCTATCTGGCTAGTTTGAAAAGAAAGGCCGAAACGAACTCAAAGGAAACAGTCTCTTTTAAAGTCCAGACATAATCTTGGTCAGCTATTTGCTGTTTTGGTTCTGGAGAATCCAAAACGAACTCTATTACTTTATAACTTTTTTCAAAAATGTTTACCAATTGCTTGACAATATTTATTATGCAATAAACTAAGACGAACGAAGGATTAAACGAAGACTTTTAATCGAAGGTCTTCGCTTGATAAATAACAGTGAATCATTTATACAGCACGTCTAAGAAAGGAGTGGTCTTAAAGGTTGGTACAGATCGCCCAACTGAACTAGGTAGTTTCTCCAAGGGACCAAATCGTAATCGCGAAAAAATAATCAGCCGTCTCATACATTTGGTCCGAGTACTTAGGTATTAAAGTTTTGTATTACCTATGGGACACTTGATTTTTCTTTTCGATTTCAATGTAAGTCCCATGAAGAAAGTTGTTTAGTTCTGTACCACACCCTTATTACTTATATGATATAATACCTTTCTAATATATGCCATATTTTCTCAAAAAATCTTATCATCCTCTTAAACCAAAATCTAATACAGAATGTATATACTTCCTAATTTAATATAACGAATCAGTTAATCAACGAGACTTTTCGTTGACATATTCCCGAGCCAGAGACAAACTTATCGGTTAGCCCGGCTCGTTAGCAGGCCAGTGACGTCGTTAATCTTTTTTAATGTCGTGGTACCCATTTCAGCCGTCCAGTTGATATGCAAACTGTACTGTGCGGTACTGAGTGGATTGTTAAGGGGTACCGGTAGTGGTATGTACAATGTTTTCTGAAAAGTCACAAATAATGAAATAGCAGGATTTTTAACTTTTTTTTTTGTGAGAAGTATTCATTCCGAAGCATCCTCGTATCGAGGTAGCGCGCTAAACCGCGACCGCGAGGTAGGTATTGCAGTATTATCTTTGGCATGTAATTACCCTTTCTAACTTTTGTTTGTCATTCACGAGCTTATTATCCAAACTTTTATGAAAACTTTTGAAATTCTGGGAGTTTCAAATAATTCATAACCATTTGAACCCAGTTCATTTTCAACCTACATTTATGTTCCGTTACGTGAAGGGACTTTCATTAAAAATACGAATTTCGTAAAAGAGTTAAAATACCATAATGAATTCTACGTATTTCATCAAGTTACCGGTACCTTAATTAACATTGAATTTTAATTTTGTTTCAGACTTAATGAAATGATAAGGTACCTGAAAATCAATTTTGTTTCATTTTTCGTCAAAAAACTTATTGTTGTTCGTTCTTTGGTCGACTCGAAAAACCACCCAATGCAATTTGTTAGCTGTTTTGCTGGAGACCTAAGGCTTTCAGAAACTAGAGGTTCTAGTTCCAAAGTCGTTCTTATAGTCAAGAAATAAAAAGTAAGTAATTTAAAAAAAATTCTGCCGACTTCAAAAAGAAAAAAAGAAAGTAACTCAAAATTATGAAAATACTTTAATTTCGGAAGTCGGTGTCTTGGGATCTGTATTTTAGTTTAGTTTTTTTGCCACCGACTTCTGAAATTAAAGTTATTTCATAATTTTGAGTTAATCTTTTTTTTCTTTTTTAAGTTCGTTTAATTTTTTTAAATTAGGTACTTTTTTTATTTCGTAATTTTTAGTTTTAAGTAAAAACTGGAATATTTGTTTGTAAAAAGTAGGTACCTAATACCTAGTTTTGTTCTAAATATTTCACTAGAATTTGACCAAGGTTTTGAGAAGTTTTCCCTTTGACACTACACCCGTAGCTCGTATCAATAAGCCAAGCCGTCACCTTACACGTATTAGTCCATATCACAGAAATATTAAAAACAGAGAAGTGGCAAGGGGGCGTGTCGGCGACCACGTGGTGCTGAGCGTTCCGCTCAGCTATTGAAAAAATGGCCATCACCGCGAGTTAGTGCGATTTCGACCGTGATCGTGATAAAATATAAAAATGCCGAGTTGTTCAGTGGTTTCCTGTAAAAAGCGAAGTCAAAATAAATACTTCATATCTAATGGAATCACTTACCATAATATTTAAGTAAAAGTATTTTATTGTATTTGTCTTTAAAATCATGAAAAACAACAAATCGTAAAATATTTCATGCTTTTACTACGTTATTTTTGTTTTCAAATATCGCAGCGGTTGTACTATTTTTGCAACAAATACATTGCTCCTTATCCACTTCCTAAGTATGTCGCTAAGTGACTGGACAAGCATTGTAAAAATAATTAATGGAAGAATCAATAACTTTCCGATTTAGTCACTCACTAGCGTATATGTAAACTAAATGGCTTTTGCCCAGCACAACGATAGCGATAGATGTTTTTGTGTGAGTAAGTGTACGGTGCATGGTAAATGCACGCTGTGTTTGATGAGTTAAGGTTTATAATTGATTGTTATTTATTGCTGTTTGATTGCTGATTTATGAAATGCAAGTGTGTGCGCGACTGTGTATCTATTGCTTTTACTGAACTACATGTGTAGTAGTGGCGCGGTGGTGGGGCCAATCTAGCGTCATCGGATTTTGATGTATTTTCAACTAACGGGCATATCTCCTTCTTTCATATATCTATGGTCCATATCTTAAAAATTACTGAATCGATTTTGATGTACTTGCACTGTTCGCTAAGTTGAAGTAAATGTAAGCCACTAAAAAAAATATCGTGATCCGATTAATAGTTGCGGAGAAATGCGTGGACAAACATACATACATTCATACATACTTCTATAAAATTTTGTATAATTTGTTTGGAAGCCCTAATAGATATGTGTGTGTATGTGAATATAAGGCAGTTCCAATAATATTACATAGGTACATACGTGTCGAATTGATAACCTCCTTTTTTTTAAGACGGTAAAAATTATCCAACACTGAATTTTAGATTATAATCATTTATGTATGAGATGAAACAGCAATCTTATGCACAATCTCTCGGGAAACACATCCTTAGACCGTTTGTCCACAGCCACGTCAACGGGACGGGTAAATTTCATATACCCTAAAATGTTTATAACTTTACAGTATATAACACAACTAACTATTAAAATAATTTTTTTATATCCTAACCTATTCGCAGATCCTAACGTAATAACTAGTAACAAACTAAAATATGGCGTCGAAATATTCCTCCACATCGCTTTCGGAACAACTTACTATCTGCGTATTTACACTAGATACTAAATTACGGTGTAGTTAGGCATATGTCCCAAACTGCTTCCTTCCCTTCTTGACATTTTTTCACGGCGGTTGTAAGCTCAACATTATTTTTAATCAAATCAAAAGTTGTGTTTATACCAATAAACACAACTTTAAAAAAAAGTTATTTAAAAAATAAAAAAACCCGACTGCGAAACTGAAAAGCTACAAACAAGCCCATTTTAAATTAAAGTTGGAAGCAGGCGGGACCCATACCATTTTTATTATATTTTCAAATTCAAATGGGTCCCGCCTGCTTCCAACTTTAATTTAAAAAGGGCTTGTTTGTAGCTTTTCAGTTTCGCAGTCGGGTTTTTTTATTTTTTAAATAACCTTTTTTTTATTTCTAGCTTTTTAGTTTACAAATGTGAAAGATTTCGCAAACGATTTAGTTCTTGGTACGTGTTTTTTACGATTTGTCACTTCGAATTACTTTTAACCGTATAAGTTATATATATTTTTGTAATCACCTTTTAAAACCCTTTATTTTGATACCCCACTCGACAGGTTTCGAGAAAAAAAAAATTTTTTTGTTTGAAGACATTTTGCCCCAAAAATCGGCCATTTTTTTTTTTTTTCAATTTTGATACACCCAGTGTCACTCTCACAATTAAGACGAATCTAACGGCACCTCTCAAGCTGAAATCGATCAAGCCGTTTAGTCTACAGAGCGTGCCAAAGAAATATACATACATACATACATACATACATACATACACTCGAAAAACATAACCCTCCTTCTGACGCAGTCGGGTAAAAAGTTATGTAAACACTTACATAACTTTTTAAAGTTGTGTTTAAAAGAAGAAAGTTATGTAAGTAATGGTTTCATTACTTACATAACTTTTACAATATTTAACACAACTATTTACACTTGGTAGGTATTACATTAAATGACTAACTATAAAAATAAATACAAAAGACATTTAATCAAACTGGGCTTAGAAACAGCACATTTTATCATCAAAATTATACACGACAGTCCCCCAAAACGCCCTTCTCTTACCTATTTGGTTTCATCCCTTCAAGCAGGTACTTGAAACAATGATTGGTGCTTAGATGCTTTTATTAGAAATTGATTAAATGATTGTTTTTGGTGATTGAGCTCGTCATATAATGTTATCCGATCTGAAGGCACGGGAGTGCCCCCGCCAAGACGAGCCAAGCGAAGCGCTAGGGCACTACCTACCTTTTCTCGAAGCACTTCGTCGTATTTTTGAACCCTCATAACTTGGGTTTTGATTATACCAGATAAACAAAATTTTCGGGATATGATGTCAGTGGTTGACTTATTAAACCTATAAAGTTTCAATTGCACAGCTCTTATACTTTAGATTTTATTGATATCTAAAATACCCCGATTTCGTCACTGATTCACTGACTCACTGACTGATGATCATCAATATTCTTATGGTTCTTCCTGAAGTTCTAGAAAGCTGAAATTTGGTATGTAAGCTAGTACACAAACAACAAAAAAATCTTAAAACTTGAAACTTTTACCCCCCCCAATCCCTTAAAATAGGGGGTGAAAGTTGGTACGAGATTTCCGTGAATTTTGATGCTAGAGGTCTGAAAATTTATATACGGGGTCCTTGCTTTAAAATGCAAGTCTTTACCCGTTGAATACAAGCAACTACTTCATCTTAGTCACTTTAAAGGATTAATGCTAAGGATTTTGTATTTGGTACAAAATTATCCAACACCCAAGTTCAATGACTATTATTGCTAAACGAATAAAGTTATCTTAATCGCTATAATTTTCCTTTAAAGTTCATAAAATGGACTATCATCGTGAACTTTTCCAGATTTTTCAAGCCAGCAGTTTAGGTTTTAGAGGGGGGGGGGCGCACTACTGAAACAAAAATTTGCACTTTAAAGTTTAATATTTCGTAAATGGAGCATTAAATCGAAAAATATTGTGAGCAACCCCCAAGTCATTTTAGAAGACCTATTAAACGATACCCCACACGATGGGGTAGACGACGAAAATAATATTCGTCCCCATATAGAGGACCTACCCTAAAAATAAATATTTTCCAAAATTTTATTTTACCACTTTGTCGGCGTGATTGATATACATATTGGTACCAAATTTCATCTTTCTAGTGCTAACGGTCACAGAGAATAAGCGAGGACGGACAGACGGACAGACAGACATGGCGAAACTATAAGGGTTCCTAGTTGACTACGGAACCCTAAAAATGAACAACAGAAAAAATACTGGTATAAATATCGTAAGCAACTTACAAAAAGAAATGAAATCCCACAAAAACATTTCATGTTAAATGTTGCCAAGAGTGCGCTTTCGCCTGACGGCATAACATATGAAAACACTAGACAAGTTGATTGGATTTTTAAGCAATAAATTATTCCTTCTGTAGGACGAAAATCCAAGTTCTGACGTAACTTCCGACTTTTTTGAAGCATAATCCTCGCCTAACGTCGACACAGCTGTGCTCCTGTTGTGACTTCACCTTAATCCTAGCCTTGTACACTCCAGTTAATACTCCACCTATGCTAATGCAATGTGTACCCAGTCAGATGTCATCGCTGACTGGAATTAACGCAGGCTTTGATCGATACATTGTCTCGCATCGCATTCGGGTTTGATGATGTGGATAATCCTACTATTACATATTATCTCCTTATCTGCCAATAATAGGTATTGTAATGTATTTTATGTTTTGCCTGAAAGTTCTGAAATAAACTGTTTCTAAAATCATTTATTCACTGTGTTTGTTGTAAAGTTTATCCCACAAAAACATTTCATGTTAAATGTTGCCACGACGAGACCATGTAGCTCGCACTGTCAAAAAGTAATCAGATCTCATGTGGAGCCAAGCTTCTAACTCTACACGCCCTAACTCTACAAGGCCTAACTTCGCAAACTCTACACCTTAGTCAAAATATATAGCTTGGCCATTTCGCTACATTCACATGAGCATAAGGTGAGAAACTCTCATACTGTTAATGGTTCTTGTAGTAACGAAACGGCCAAGCCATATATTTTGACTAAGGTGTAGAGTTTGTGAAGTTAGGCCTTGTAGAGTTAGGGCGTGTAGAGTTAGGGCGTGTAGAGTTAGGGCGTGTAGAGTAGAAGCTTGGCTCTACATGAGATCTGATTACTTTTTGACAGTGCGAGCTACTTGGTCTCGTCGTGGCAACATTTAACATGAAATGTTTTTGTGGGATAAACTTTACAACAAACACAGTGAATAAATGATTTTAGAAACAGTTTATTTCAGAACTTTCAGGCAAAACATAAAATACATTACAATACCTATTATTGGCAGATAAGGAGATAATATGTAATAGTAGGATTATCCACATCATCAAACCCGAATGCGATGCGAGACAATGTATCGATCAAAGCCTGCGTTAATTCCAGTCAGCGATGACATCTGACTGGGTACACATTGCATTAGCATAGGTGGAGTATTAACTGGAGTGTACAAGGCTAGGATTAAGGTGAAGTCACAACAGGAGCACAGCTGTGTCGACGTTAGGCGAGGATTATGCTTCAAAAAAGTCGGAAGTTACGTCAGAACTTGGATTTTCGTCCTACAGAAGGAATAATTTATTGCTTAAAAATCCAATCAACTTGTCTAGTGTTTTCATATGTGATGCCGTCAGGCGAAAGCACACCGTATATTCTCAATAACACTCTTGTTTGCTTACTAATTATTTCAAATCCATAACATGATAATATTTACATAATCTATGCTAATATTTAAAATAATAATAATATACGAAGAAATAAGCAAAAAATCATAGGGCATCAAAAAATTCGTCCGCATCGCTGTCAACAGGAACAGTGCCCAAAAGGCTGGCAGTATTGCCACGTTTTATGGCGATGCTAATTCTTTGGCCAAGAAATAGGCCAGCCCTCTGGTCACGTGAAGAGTCGACTAACCGCTTGGCGATATCTCGAAAAACCAAGTGGGCACTCGGACCCCATGGCCCTAGTGTTTCAACACCAAACGGCTCGAACGTATAACTCCCAATCAGGTTGGAATATTTTTATATGTTTGCTTACTACAATTTATCCGGACCCAAATAGAAAAGTTACAAACTGAAAATCAGCGGGCCTACCACCATCTCTTGTAACAGTATTATTATAATCTTACTTTATCTTTTCGTACCATGACGTCCTAATAAGCATATTATATCCTTGAAACAAAGTTGTTTTCATAGCAGTTTAAGTCACGTCACCTCTAAAAATTCATTCAAATCGTGTCACGACATCAAAATTCTCTCGGAATTAAATTGTTTTGTAAAACACCTTAAAATGGAACCAATAACGTAGTATGTTTTCAAGTACCTACCTAAGTATTCAGGGGAAGTGGTAACAAACCACTTACCCCTATTTCATGCACACACTCTTTTGAGTCCATCTATTCTTCAAAAGAAAAACTCCACACAGGTGTCATTAAGGTAGGTGCTATCACTAAATAATCTGCCTGTAGTTTCCATCCAGGCGTGTGACCCCCAGGCCCCAGATCCCCAGTCCACGCTAAAAGTCAAAAGGTAAGCGTCATTATGCAGAGATTGCGACGCTCACAACGCTTTGTCGTTTGTTCGCGCGTAAATTATACTTACGCGCAACAATTACACGTGCTCATTTAGAAAATCGTCATGTAACTTTTACGTTTACGCGCTTTATCGCGTAAGGCGTAAAACGGAGCGCTGAAGGGTTGTTTAAGGTGCTTTCGGAGTCTGAATTAATCATTAAGTTCGTATCGTCGTATTCAGCTTAATGGTAAACATGATATTAGTTAAGTAGGTATTGTTGTTTAATTTTACGATTGTGAACCTTGTCGGTAAGAGCAGGTTCGTTTACAATTTGACGGTCATGAATAGATTATTCTATATTACCGAAAAAGAATAGGAATAATATATTGTAAGTAGTATGATACTGTCTGTGTGGTGCCGGACTTAAAGAATACCACCACCCCTTACTTCCCGAGGGTGTCGTAAAAGGCGACTAAGGGTCGTACAGGAGAATGGGCAGCAGCGTTCTCTATGCAATCCACCATCATACCATACTGCGATCGCCAACCCACCTGCCAAGCGTGGCGATTATGGCAAACCCCCTCAAAATTGGGGGAGGCCTATGTCCAGCAGTGGACGTCTATCGGCTGAAACGACGAGTATGATACAGTTTACAATTTATCGACAGTTTACAATCTTGCGAGATAGATTATAAACTATAGGCCGACCGCTTAACTGAGACGTTGCCTGAGGTGGCAGCGCGGTGCGGGAGGGGTGATACCTAGTTGTTACAAGTGTGTTGACTTGATGCGAGAGCTCAGTGATTCATCAACTTGTGTGTGACAAATATCACCCCTCCCGTACCGCACAGCTTCCTCAGGCAACGTCTCAATTAAACGGTCGGCCTATAACGGTGTTCACGATCTTACGGTATGCCATTACTGCTCAGAATTTGATCCTTATTAAGGACACTATCGAGAGGTGTAATAATGTTTTTTTTTATCAAAATTAACGGGTTCGATTCCTATCGAAATATTGATTTTTCAAAAATCCAATGTTGCAGTTTTAGTTTTCATCAAAATCGAGCCCGCGAGTACCATTCGCTATTCCTCATAGTTTCGGATTTGGCATTCCACGCCCACTTGGAAAATTCACCCTGAATAGTAAACTGTGATTCGCTAAATAGTTGTCGTTCAAACTTTCAAAGGTTATCGCACCGTTTTAGTATTTATTAAAAAAAAAAACTTCTAAACTATCACGAACTCTAAGAAAAACTCAGTCTGGAATTTCTTTCGAGCGAGCCGGGAAGCGTTCCGTTTACCGGGAATCCATTAGATTGTATTGATTTATATCGGGAGCGTTTTTCCGCCGAATACAACGGTAGAACCATGATAAAAGTGCACAGAATATACTGAAATAAGTAGGATAAATTGGGCTTAGGATTCGAGTAGTATGTTGAGTGTGCGATCGTGAAGCCACCCACGTGCGTCGTGGAGTCACGAGATACACGTGCCTTGCATTCGACTCCGGAGTTAAGTAACTGCCCAGTAACGGTAGACCCTCGATAGTTTCACCAGTTACTCGTTTTTTGTGGAGATTACTACAGGTTTATTGGAGATTGAGGTTCAATTAAATTGGTGGTCTTGTCTTCTTGTGCTCCGAGCCTGCAGCGTTTATCCTTTGTAGCGAATTGTTTTAGTTAAATTGGCTAAATTGTATTATGGTTAGAAGTCTTTTGTTTTATTGACATTCATTTGTTTGTTGTGCTGGACGGTTGATTGATAAAGATTAGCCTACCGAAGATCAGGCTCCGCTTTATTACACGCCTAGCTTCTGCCCGCGACTTCATCCGCGTGAAATTCCTTGTTCCCTAAACCCACCCCGTCGCAATGCATCGCCTGCCCGCGCTATTACTTCGTTTTCACTTGAGAGTTCTTCCTGACTTCATTTCCTCGTCCTAACATGTTTTTCCTCAAGAAATGGGCTATCCAATGCAAGAAGATTTTTTAAAATCCGACTAATAGTTCCAGAGATTAGCATGTTCAAACAAACGAAAAACCGGCCAAGTGCGTGTCCGGCCACGCACAGTGTAGGGTTCCGTAGTAGCCCGTTATCACAATGTTGTACGATTCTGTTGTTCTTTATTCTGAATATGAAAATAAAAACATATTTTCCTTTTCAATGCAAGTCTTTACCCGTTATAAGCAAGCACCTACTTCATCTTAGTCACTTTGAAAGATTAATGCTAAGGATTTTGTATTTGGTACAAAATTATCCAACACCCAAGTTCAACGACTATTACAGCTAAACTAATAAAGTTATCATAACCGCTATAGTTTCCCTTTAAAGTTCATGAAATGCACTATCATCGTGAATTTTTCCAGATTTTTCAAGCCCGCAGTTTAGGTTTTAGAGGGGGGGGGGGGGGAGGACGCCCTGCTGGAACAAAAAATTGCATTTTAAAGTTTAATATTTCGTATGTGGCACCACATACGAAATTGTAAACTTCAAAACTTTAAAATTAAATCAAAAAAAAATTTTAGCAACCCCCATGTCATTTTAGAAGACCTATTCAACGATATCCCACACGATGGGGTAGACGACGAAAAAAATATTTATCCCCACTTCACGTGTAGGGGAGTTACACTAAAAAAATTTTTTTCAAATTTTTTATTTTACCACTTTGTCGGCGTAATTAATATACGCACTCCTACAAAATTACAGCTTTCTAGTGTAAAGGTCTCTTAGCAAAACCTTGGACAGACAGACAGACAGACTTGACGAAACTATAAGGGTTCCTTTTGGGCACTACGGAACCCTAAAAAAACAAACAAAGTCGTCAGCTTAATTATTACTATGTGCTTAAGGAATACTTAACTCTTCCAATATATCCCTGAACATTATAAAATATAAAATTACTATAATGCCATTAGAGTGTACTGTAACACATTCGTATCAACACTAACTCAATTCCACATACCTACATTTAAATATTCCACACAAATCTAAGTTTAAAACGAATAAAGTTTGTAGTTAGCGACTACGACTCTTGATTTAATTGCACTAACAAGAGACCGTTCACAAGTTGTGCATTTAATTATAACAATCTGCAAGACGGAACGCTTCTAGACTCTAGTGAGGAGTTTTGCCTCCAACACGCTCTGTGTTCACCACTGTTTCACGCAGTTTTGGGGACACATCTAGTTACGTAGCATTCATGTTCTACTTAAAAGGTATACATGAAGATTTAGATTTGAAATAATGGCAGCAATGAGCATATCTAATATGGTATTCAACGTGGAGGGCTTAACAGTTGATAAGATAGATGTTTGTTCCCTATTTGCGCTAGTATTCATGAACCCTGCGCGTGTTGTCGTTTGAGAAAATAGCCCTTAACGACATTGACAGTACTAAAGTGTGTTGCTTATGGGATACAATTCGTTGTGGCGATCTTGTAGCAAAAGAAACTCCTATAGCTATGTTCAAGTGCCGACGTATTACTAACTAATCATCATCATCTGCCTAGCCTTTTTGCAATGTTGGAGTCGGCTTCCAGTCTAACCGAATGCTGCTGAATACCAGTATTTTACATGGTGCGACTGTCTATCTGACCTCCACCAACCAGTGACTGAGTAATACGATACCCCTTGGTAAAACTGGTTGTTAGACTTTCGGGCTTCTGACCATCCGTAACGACTGTCAAAGATCTAAGAATGACAGCTGGGAGCTAATACTAATTAGTCATCCTCAAAATTATATATCCCTCTCTCAATCAAATTTTAGTGACGTCAGGAATGATATAAGCTTCTTATCTACGCAAACTTCAGGAAACATTGACATAAAACTGCCAACTAACATAAAGAACTTGAAACGTAAATAAAATTATTGACGTCGCGATCTGCAATTTCCATATATTGACGAAACTCTTACCGTTTCGAAGAAATACCATTAATCTGTAACTAAGCTCGAACGTTTGCTACATGGTTAAGCTCTTTGTTCGTCGACTTACATGGGCTTGAAACAATGGCTTGCACTTGCAATTTGAATTTCCCTTACACGAGCAACCGCCATTTCTTTTCCATATTCATCGGTTGACTACAATTGTGCTGCCTTCTTGTGGCTCGTCTTTGTTAGATTTCTTTTGTTTAGTATACGCGAAATTCAAATTTTCTTTCGTTTTTTGCAATTTTCTGGTCAGTATTAAGTTGTACGTTGATTAAAATATGATTCGGGGTCGTAACAAATATAAGCAGAATTATAATCATTACAATCTGTAATACAACTTGTTAAGTTAGTATAATCCCAAATGTCAAGATTTCATGAAAAGTCGTTCTTGGGGATTACTTGGCCTTAGAGAGTTGTGTTGATGACTTTAATGATTATAATTATGTAAATACATATTTTTTACGGCCGCGAATCATATTTTAATCAACGTACCACTTAATACGGACCAGTAAATTGCAAAAAACGTAAAAAAATTGAATTTCGCGGGCTATACTGGCGCTTTCGCCTTAACAGAAAGATGTAGTCTTTTATAAGGGTGTAGTACAGACTATCAAACTGAACCACTTTATACCAACATGAAATAATAATCAGCCATCCCCTACATTCGGGTCGAGTAGGTATTAAGGCCAAAGAAACCAGGGCCGTCCAAAAGTGCTTTGGGTTGACGATATCGTTAAAGTCAAGGGGTACACCTGGATGAGGGACGGACGGAACCGGGACCTTATGGTAGAAGAAAGGCGAGGCCTAGACCCATCAGTCGATGATTGCGGCTGAAATTTTGATGACTAGAGGGTATCAAGTTTAATAAGGGGCAGTTGTCCCTTTTTGCGATTACGATGTTGTTCCCATGGAGAAAGTTGGTCAGTTTAATGGTCTGTACCTACTACAACCTTAAATATGATCACACCTTTCTGGTACATGCTGTATATCGTTTTTGGTACGAGCTTTTGGGGTCATTAATACAGAAATGTCATTATCAGCCCGTGAAGGGCCGGGTGAGCTAATGGACCGCGACAATTAGCGAGCGTGTGGACATATTGCCATAATTCGGTTTGGAAATTGAATTGGTGATCGTAGTTTGTTGTTAGTAGCACCGGAGAATATTGCTGGTAGTGTAGGTAAATGAGGATCATATTCGTGTAAAATTTCACACCTACTGGTATTGTTTGACGCAAAAACGTTCGAGTTCTAAATTGTTTTGTTTCTCATGTAGACGACTGCTGTCCAGCTTCTTGATACAATCTCTTGTTTGGTTTTCATGACACCTAATGAGTAAACTGTAGTAGATACATTTCACAGCCTGTGAGAACCTCTAAATGATAGTCCTTACCGCAACATCATTAATACAGTAATTTGAAATATTCGCCTGTATCCTAATCTCATATTATTTCCATACAATGTGAGTCCACAGTTCATTGTCCTATTGGGAATCAGAATCCTTTAGCACGATCGCATGACTTGAGGCGGTATTACGCCTCCGTCGCACCTTCCACAAGATTAATATTCGAAGCGAGTGATGGGCAACATAACAATGGGTGTGTGACCAACGCGCATGCATTTTCTATAATGCCCATATAATGTTTCTATAGAATTGGTTAGTTCGCGTGCTACCTCCTTTGCCTTAGTATCGTTCACGACTTTCTTCGGGCATGTCTCGGTTTTGGGCAAAGTATTGACCTCGTTTTGTGTATTGACGTTTGAAATAATTTTGGCTAGTTTATATATTTTTGTAATTTTTGTTAATCTAGTGATTTATCAGTCATTGTTTTTGTGTCGTGTCGTAGAATAACGTTGTAACAATGACCTTTCTCAACGTAAAGTCGCGTGTGTAAGTGTATTAAGTGTTTTTGTGACCCCGGCTTGTAGTGTGTGCAAAGGGTAGGTCGCCCCCGGAAATGTTGAAGTTCTGTTCACCGGCGGCCAGGCGGAGGGAGCCCAATGCGGTTTGTAACTTTACCTTACCCTGTTCAGTACTTACTCGTACCAATAAAATTATAGGGAGGTTACGTAAAATCAAATATGGAAAGTTTTGTTTACAAGCATCTCTCTCTCTCTCTCTCACTCGCTATTTAGACTGTGTTCTATGGGTCCTTTGTTTGTATTGATGTTTAGCGGTCTTTACCCTTATTCTATTTAATATTTGATATTTACAAGAACAATATTTGGTAAAACATATACCTTCTTTGTCTGTGTGTTGCCGGACTTAAAGAATAGCACCACCCCATACTTCCCGTGGGTGTCGTAAAATGCGACTAAGGGTCGTACCGGAGAATGGGCAGCAGCGTTCTCTATGCATTTCACCACCATACCATACTGCGATCGCCAACCCGCCTGCCAAGCGTGGCGATTATGGCAAACCTTTTGGGGGAGGCCTATGTCCAGCAGTGGACGTCTTTCGGCTGAAGTAATGGTGATGTGATACCTTCTTACATTTACATAAATGCTTAGTCACGTATTACTCGTATTAGGTAACATAAACACTTGCATACCTGCCCTAATTGTGAACAGAAGAACAGAAGTAACTGTTCCTAAAAAACGGTTGTTTCTAAGTTCAATGAAAGTTTCGTGTTAGTTAGCTTACCTACTTCCCTTACCTTTCCATTCGTCCCTTTTTAGTACAACCATTGTGAAATAATAAAAATACTAAAATTACCGTGTTTACTGTTGATTTCCTACTAAGTCTGTGCTGTGTTTAGGTATCAATGTTATTTAGATTCTGGCAGGCGCTTCTATGCATATCAGATACTGTTGAACAAGAAATTGCTTTGGATGTTACTGCCCGTAGTCTAGGAAACCACAAGCCGCTTTGTATTTATGCCGAGCCAATTGTGCAAGCGTATAATAATTGTATAGGGTTCATGGGTCGTAAAGCAAAATTGAGAGATGTATTTGAAAACAGGCCTTTGTAAACAAAAGCCATCATCATCGTATCTCAATTATGTTTGGGGTCGGGCAGCATTGTGTTCTTCTATTCACCTCTTTTAGTCGTCATCTCAGTGGCCACGTCTTTTCTACAAACCTCCCATTGTTTCTTTGATCTCGCTCTACTAACATCCTCATTCATACACGAAACCTTCCTCACGACATTTTTTCAAACAAACAAATCAAAAAAGTGTTTAAAGGGTCACCCATATCATGTAAGCAACTTTAGGTACTAGTGCAGTAGGAGAAGAATCTAAAAAAAAACGGGCATGAGCGAGCCGGACTCGCGCATCGAGGGTTCCGTAGGTACCATCATATGTTTTTAAATTTTCATAGGGGAGGCCTATATTCGAATTTTTCAGACCCCCTTTCAGTCCCTGTTGCAAGAAATATACATATATTTTTATGTATTTCTTATTTGCAAAATAGTTGGCATCTAACACTATTTCAAATTTTAAATTGATAGCATTAGTAGTTCTTGAGATATCCAGAACTACTAATGCTATCATACTAAAATATAATATCTGCATGAGAGACCAAACTAATTACTTGCTCAAAGCACGTTGTGTAAGATCCGGTCGCACTTATACCGATACGTACCTGAGATGCAGAAGCCTCTCTATAATTTTCACTGAGGAACCTCCAGCAACGTAACTATACCGTCTGGGGCCCGTGGCAAATTCAAGGGATGGGGGCCCCATCCCTTGAATTTGCCACGGGCCCCTCAATGTAAAGAAGCTCAACCTACGTTATAGTTTTTTTTTACTAGCACTTTTCCGCGACTTCTTCCGCGTAGATTTCATGTTTTCCCCTACAACATTTAACACCTGACTGCTTCGTTAGTCTAGTGGTCGCAAGCGCTACTGCTGAGCATGAGGTCCTGTCCAAAAAATTAGACAAACAATAGGGAAAAGGAACCTACAAAATGTTCAAAACCTGAATGGTGTCCTTAGTTGCATATTTTCAAAAAAAGTTTGCATTTATAAACTTATGTTAGGATCCTCCTGTGCTCATGGCCCTCTCCGGCCGGGGGCCCCCGCTGGCTGGGGGCCTGTGGCATTTTGCCCCAATGCCACCCTATGGATACTCCACTGGGAACCACATACTAATTAAGGGCGTATACTACCTCAAATAGCTTAGCATGATCCGCCGTTAAGTCGAAAGTATTGCAGCATTTTATTTTGAAACAAATAAGTTGAGTATTAATGTTAAGTACTCTGTTTGGCTAAAACACGATTCCATAAAATATCCTCAATAGAAAAAAAAAATACAAAGTTGCCTCCAACCCGAACAATAAACAGCTAGTATTAAAAAAAAAATACAAATTAGATTATGAAAGTTTGCATTACAACTGAACTAAATATAAAGCAGATACTTACTATGTTTTTTTTTTAAATTACCTTTATTTTCACTGTATAAAAAATTCAAATAACTACCTAAACTATTGGGGCTGCCTGCTGCCCAGCACCGCACTCTGTCTCGCTCTCACTCAGTCCGAGAGCAGTATCATGCGAGCGAGATAAAGAGTTATTTTTGGAGTCGATTTTATGTTTTTCATTTTGTAATTTTTAGTGTTAAAGTCTGCTCGCCTAGTACCATGCTTCACAAAATGTTAATTTGATCTGTGTGATTTTTCTAATCACAAGCACTTTTGGCGTTGAGTGTACTTTTAGGTAAAACGGCTGTAACGCGACTGATCCGAGGAAAAATCACCTTGAAATATAGGGCCATAAACGGACGCTACGCGTAGTGAACGTAACGCAGTTCCCTCAAAAAAAAAACATATTGGGGTAAAACATGCGTCCCATCCATGCAAAACGCCATCGCTTAGCATAATGCTAAGACCCTATGTAAGACAGAGCCCCAGCGCTACTGCTCGCTAACACAGGCATCCCCTTTTACCTCTCACTGTTGAGTACTTATATAGCCTCCCTTTGTGCCATGCTTCCCTGTTCTGCGCGAGTCTCACCCAAATCGTACAGCAGATTATCTTAAACATCCTTTTCTCTCTTTCCAGGTGAATCCTGGACGCAAGGCTTCGCTGAGCGGCATCAGGGAGGGTGATGTGATATCCTCCATCAATGGTAGGCCTACCAAGAGTATGAGCAATGCTGATGCCCACGCCATGCTCAGGTCGGCTGGCCCCGTACTGCGGCTTGGATTGAACGAGTAAGAATTTAATCTATACATTATTTCTTCGTACCTATTAAGATTCCGGGGCCCAAAGAATGATGTCACCGCAGTAAATTATCTGAATGTATTTGGAAAACACGCTGGGAGATTGGGAGATGATCAAAACAATATAGGATTTATTATAAAAAATATTTTTTTTGTGCTACAATTCTTAACAGAATATGAAGAACTAGCTGCGCCCCGCGGTTTCACCCGCGTAATTGTCGATCCCGTGGGAATATCGGGATAAAAAGTAGCCTATATGTTAATCCAGGGTGTCAGCTACCTCCATACAAAATGTTATCAAAATTGGTCCAGCCGTTTGAGCGTGAAGAAGTAACAAACATATAAACACACACACACACACACACTCACAAACTTTCGCCTTTACAATATTAGTGTGATTAAGTAAGTCTTGAAGTGGTTTTACCTGTTTTTACTGCAATATTATGTCCTTTGATCGTAAGTTAATCTACAAAATACCTAGTTATTTGTATTATTTCTAGTTTAGTAACTCTAAAAATTGGTTCAAAGGTTCAAAGAAAGAAAACATTTCCCAATATCCCAGCTCTCACAAACGTGCTCCACTAAAATTTCCGCCGGCATCTCCTATTCTCAGACGCATGATCCGATTCTGCAGTCCGGTTTTAATCCGATCACTCTTCAGCGTTTCACACGAGAATCGAACAGTGGGCCGTCTGTAGAATAGGCATGACATAAATTGGACCACTTAATTTCTCGTACAGACTCGCAAAATGGGTTCAGAGCCGGTACATCAGAAGTCTGTACTTCTAATCTCTGAGGGCATTGACAGGTTTAATTTGTCTGACAGTAAAGCACCATAGGAATACATTGCGTCGGCTAGAGCAAACTCAATTACTCTATTTGGTTATCTGAATGGATATTGCGTTCCGATTATTCAGTTTTGTTTATCTAGTCGAAAAAGGAAAGTAGTGAAAGTGATATGTCGATGTTTGGGAATGTATTTATGTGATTTTAATCTACCTTTATTAACATTACAAAAAGGTAAAATTTGTCAGTTTGTATGTCGGGTAATCTTCGGAACTACTCATCCGATTCGGAAAATTCTTTCACTAATTGGAAGCTCCTGGGATTATGTCAATCCTAGAAATTCACGCGGACGAAGTCGCGGAAAGAAGCTAGTGTGTCAATAAAATTAGATCTTGTTCTGATACGAACTTGTTAAATAATAAGCCCATAGAAGCACAAGACAATTGCGCCGATTCTGTTGTTCGCAAACTAAACTAAATTTAAGTTCGGGCATCTTTTTCTTTCTATTTCATTAAGAAAAGGACAGAAGATAAATATTAGTTTAGTCCTGTCAAATTAGTCAGCGCCTGACGTAAATTGACGTATTTTTAATAGCCAATTTTTTAATCTCGTCTAAATTGTCTATGGAGTATCTTAATTTGACAGGACTAAACTAATATTTATCTTCTGTCCTTTTCTTAATGAAATAGATAGAAAAAGATGCATAAACTTAAATTTAGTTTAGTTTGTGAAAAACAGAATCAGGGCCAATGTGAAATAATAAAATGCCTACGAAATATTATTATCGTAGCACAACTGCTACGAGCTACGACGAAATTATGACGTAGCAATCTTTATGCTCTGCATACAACCGAAAAATTATTGATGATGCTTTTAGGTACTAGCTACGAATAGGTACCTATAACTATGCAATGTTAATAGATACCTGTATATAGCATGGAAACTACCTATATGCGAAAAAAATTTGACGAGTCATGCGAACATAAATGTAGGGAACAGTAGATTTTTTTCGCAACCCATTTCAATTTTTTTTTGTATATCGTCAGAAAAAGTGATAACATGTATGTGGTATAATTTATTGCATGTGGTTTCCATACTGTATATATACACGGTGTAAGGACATCGACATGCAAACTGTTAAGCTCATTTCAGACTACGCTATAATATAACAGCATTAGCTTATAGTTTATAGCACAACAATATCGCTCGCCATACATTTATTTAGAACACGTTCACACTTTGCTATACTATAGATTATTTAAGTGTATGGCGAGCGATATTGTTGTGCTATAAACTATATTCCAGGGGTGGCCAACTTGGTTTGACCCAAGATCTACTGTTCACTAACCACACCCTGTGCGATCTACCAATTACATACTTCTTGAAATCTTAAATGAAACAGCATATATCAGTTCACAATTATGTAGTATTATTATTATTTTTATTAAGAGGGAAAATATAAAACTGAAAATTATTCTTAGTAACTACTTATTTATATTATTGCACTAGCGGTCGCCCGCGGCTCCGCCCGTGTGGATGTCAGTTTTCGCGACAAAAAGTAGCCTATGTGTTATTCTGATTTATATAACCTATAGCGGACCCCCGCGGCTCCGCCTGCGTGGATGTCGATTACCGCTACAAAAAGCCTAAGTTTGATCCCATGTGTTCAACTACCCAAAAGTAAATTCAGCATTTTAGCCGACAAACAGAAGAAATAGTATTATATTGATTTCGCCATAACTTTCAAACCCATCATACAATTTTAATGAATTAATGACTAAATATTATCTACATAAACAGTACTTTGTGACAAAATAGTTTATTTTGATAAGGAGTGATGACGTGTGTAAAATAAATGCGTATGAATGTCGAAAAATGAAGTCCTAAAAAAATTCAAGATTTTTAAATAAAAAAATGGTTGTTGTCTTTAATTAATTAGAACATTTTATGGTTCTATCTTTTATAGTTTAGGCTTATACGCTAAATAAGGAACTTTTTTGGATGATTTTTTATACCTTGGGTCAGAAAAACCCAAATATCTTACGAACCCCTATTTTTTCTAAAATAAAATATAACCAACATAGCGTCGTTGTCAAACCAAAACCTGCTATGTGCAAAAACTATACTTTTGAGATATTGACAAAAGAAGTTTTGACAAAGTTTTAGCTGCTGCACATAGCACATTTTATTCTGAGGCCATAGTTCCACAACTAGTGGTCATAAGCACATAGCAGTTCTTTTATATGAGAAATAAGGCAGTGACCTATGAGCTGTGATCAAAATCTTGAAACCTCAAAAAACGGCACATAGCAGATTTTGGTTTGACAACGACGATAGGTTATATTTTATTTTAGAAAAAATTGCAGATAAAGTAGCTTTCTAATGGTGAAAGAATTTTAAAAATCGGTATAGTAGTTTTTGAGTTTATCCATTACAAACAAACAAAAAATACAAATTTTTCCTCTTTATAATATTAGTGTAGATTTGAACATCTTTCGCTGATTAGCAAAATCAGGATTGTAGTTGGAAATATTTTTTGCGATCAATCTATTATTCTATTAATCGACCAGTCGATCGCTATCGAACGGTTGGCCACCCCTGCTATATTCTATCATAATATAGCGTAGTCTGAAATGAGCTTTACATAAATTCAGTACTAGCCGATGTATTCTGTAAAAATCTCACCGTGACAACTTACGAGAAGTGAGCTGTCATTCCACATGCTAGTGATTGACACTACTGACAGCTTAATTTAAGAGCGTTTACGCCGTACGGCATTTCATACAAACTTTCAAGCCCTTATTTTTCGAAACGAATGAACCGATTTTAATGAAACTTCATACGAATAAGCAGGATACAAAGGTCTAAAAAGTTAGTAGAAAACATTTTTGAAATGTCTTATTTAAAAAAAGATAACTGGAAATCTCTGTTTCTAAGGAAAAGATAAAATCTAATTTGGCTGTAACACAATTTTTCGAAAATGTTTTCTACTAACTTTTTAGGCCTTTTTAGACCGTACGGCGTAAACGCTCTTAAGCTCACTTCACCTACGTTTTCACTGTGAACTTTTTACAGAATACATCGACTGATTCTAGACCCACCAATGTTGAAATTTTTGTAAGTTATTTTAAGAAAATCAGCTGTTCCGTACATTTTCACGGTGTAAGTTTTACATTTTTGTATGAAACAGCAGATTTTTGAATGAATTCCTGCTAAATGACTGATCATAATCCTAGAAAAGAGTTGATGTTCATTTAGACATTAGGTACAAAGTTTTAAAACAAATAAAGAACGGATTTTTATTCATTAACGCGGTACGTTTGTCGTGTTTCCTATTTCTTGACGCAGCATTTATAGGAAACCTAAAAAGTAGTACTAAGTTACATTATTTGTTCGTTTTTACCTCATTCACAAGCTTTAATCTAAGTTTTCTTGTCGCCAGAGACAGGGAGGTGTCACCGAGAAGAAGATCTATTGGCAAAGGCTCCGAGTTGAAAAGTAAGTTTTAAGTAGATACATGACGTACTTACTTACATACTTGTCACTACTTAATTTGTACGTCTTACTTAATATGCCACGTGTAAGTACTTTTTTGGGCTCTGAGAAGGATCTGTTGGATAGCAGATTGATATGACTCATTGTCCTGGTTAAACACATATTTAGACATAGTGCATAATTATTGTGCTCAGAATATTCCCATATGGTTCCACTAGTCGCGACGACGCCGACGGCTCGTATTCGTTGGTGGGCGTTGCTAATATGCCTGCTATTTCGTTTTATTTATTTAGTATTTATTCATTTAGTTTTTATTTATCTATATACTTATTCTGAAGTTTTTATTTATCTATTTATCTATATACTTATTCGGTCTGTGTGGTGCCGGACTTAAAGAATAGCACCACCCCTTACTTCCCGTGGGTGTCGTAAAAGGCGACTAAGGTTCGTACCGGAGAATGGGCAGCAGCGTTCTCTATGTATTCCACCATCATACCATACTGCGATCGCTAACCCGCCGGCCAAGCGTGGCGATTATGGCAAACCCTCCCAAAATTGGGGGAGGCCTATGTCCAGCAGTGGACGTCTATCGGCTGAAACGATATACTTATTTATTTAGTGAAAAATATTTTAATTCTGGAATAAATTATCTACGAGATCTCTGTACGGTAACAATTTTGCCATTTTCATACTCCGGGAGTTATTTCCTTATGCCCAAAGATTTGTGTTTAAATTTGTGTGAAAATTTGTATTTAAATAGGGAAGTTTTGACGCTCATAACCTTTAAACCAATATTATTTTTGTATATTTTGTGTACAGGGCTAGGTAATGATCGACGAGACAAGTACTATTATATTGTGACGTTAGTATGGAAGATTGACTGACTGGTGAACCCTTAATCTATTTTAATGTTTTAATTTCACTTATTTAAATCTAGACAATGTGTCATTTTTTTAATAACATTAAAATAATAACACTTATTAATGTAATGCTCATTTTCATAATATGGTAATACCATGGACTCCAAGAGACTGGCTTTACCTAGTGTGGAGTGTATATGCAATATACTTCCTTTGCGTCGTATTTTTTTTTTTTTAATATGAACCTAGCTAGCTAATGTAAACTATAAGGAAATTTAAAGCACTGTTTTTGCCAAATAAACATCATCTTGTCGTAACAAAATACATTTATGAATAATGCTTCAACGATGTTTTAACGCTTTAATGATGTTGACAGAGGGGGCGCTGTTCATGGACATGTGTGCATATCGTTTAATGAAATTTATTGAAAAAATCAGATGGTGTCGGCTTCAGATTTTGGCCACACGTCAAATATTTCCTTCTGCAGCTTTACTTTTACGCAACGAAAGTTAATTAAAAGTCACTGCTGCCCATTCTCTTGTCATGGTTTCTAGATTGTATTGGAAAATTTCTTCACGAATATTTAGGACCGATACCTCTTTTGACAGAGGGAGAGAACTTGTGGCTAAGCAATAACAGCTGCACGGGTCGATCGATCAGGTTTAGATACGCTTGACACTGTTGGTCTGTGGATGGTTGACCATCGTTACATGTCTCCATGTCTCGGAAAGTACGTTAAGCCGTTGGTCCCGGCTGTCATACGTGGATCTTTGGCAGTCGTTACGTTAGTCTTTGTTAGTCTTTGGGTCGTCTGAAGCCCGAATAGAACAACCAGTCTTATCAAGGGGTATCCAAATTAGTAACTAGTAACTGGGTTGGTCTGATCCCTGAACCCCCTTCCACCACCCCCCTGGATCCCCTGCTAGTTATTGCTCTGATTTCATCTCTATCATATCCACTATAAACTTTCTCATTCCGGTCTGATCCCCTTTTTCTTTTGTTTTTATTCCTGACAGATCGTCAGCAACAAAATACTGCACACTATTGACGACATAATATCAGCTATATATTTCCAGGTTTAGCTGACCTCGCATTGTATAGGCTTTTCGTACAATGAGAAGTCAGCTTATACCGAAAATGTATAGCTTGATATATCGTCGTGCGTACAAAGGCAGACTTAATGCCCGTGGCATTTTCTACCAGTCAACCTGCACCCTACAATGCTATAGGGATCTTTTGGTATGGATCCGTTGTTGGTAAACATTTTGTTAAATTCCATACTTAAACTATCGCTTTCTTCCCGTGTGAGTAGGCACGAACTATGGAACGCGAACCAGAAATTTAAATTATTAAATTATTTTTGAAAAAAATAAAATGCGGTGTAATTTCTGATTTTTGCCATTCTTATTTGAGTGAAATTGATTCAATTTGTGCTTTTTGCCCAGTAATTTAATATCAACGTGCTCTGCAGGATATTTTTCGATCGGAGTTTCTCACAAAAGTGCTACGCGGAGCATAAAGGGACCTAGAAATATAACCTTTTAATGGATGTTGAAACAATATCAAAGGAACACTATGTCCTTGTTCGCTACATTTTACTTCGTTTTTCGTTCAGAGAGTGCAGTTTAAACACTGACCTGTATTATACATGTTTAATAGAGGTCAGTGAATTTAAAACATAATAACAAAGGAAATTTTTGCTCACCCTTTTACCTACTAGCTTCGTAGTGTCCTAGTGGTTACGACCTCGTCCCTCACGCACAAGGTTGGGTTCAAATCCGAGCAAATGTAAAGTTCTTAAGAATGGAAAAAGTCTCGTTGGACTTTATCAATTCGTATGAACTTGAGTTTATCTTGGAAATTTCTGACATTTGTCAAGGGAAACATCGTGAAGAAACCTGCTCTTAGACGGATTACACACTGCAACGCGCCAAGCGACGGGACGCGAAACAGAGCCAAATTCCCTTTACGGACGCGCGTTTTTAGGGTTCCGTAGCCAAATGGCAAAAACGGAACCCTTATAGATTCGTCATGTCTGTCTGTCTGTCTGTCTGTCCGTCCGTATGTCACAGCCATTTTTCTCCGAAACTATAAGAACTATACTGTTGAAATTTGGTAAGTAGATGTATTCTGTGAACCGCATTAAGATTTTCACACAAAAATAGAAAAAAAAACAATAAATTTTAGGGTTCCCCATACTTAGAACCGAAACTCAAAATTTTTTTTTTCATCAAACCCATACGTGTGGGGTATCTATGGGTAGGTCTTCAAAAATGATATTGAGGTTTCTAATATCATTTTTTTCTAAACTGAATAGTTTGCGCGAGAGACACTTCCAAAGTGGTAAAATGTGTCCCCCCCCCCCCTGTAACTTCTAAAATAAGAGAATGATAAAACTAAAAAAAATATATGATGTACATTACCATGTAAACTACCACCGAAAATTGGTTTGAACGAGATCTAGTAAGTAGTTTTTTTTTAATACGTCACGAATCGTAAACCGCAATTTACCATTCATTCAATCAACTCAAAAATAATAAAAAAAACATTTAATTTCATAAACATAAACCCGGATGTTACGGAACCCTCGGTGGGCGAGTCCGACTCGCTCTTGCCCGGTTTTTATTGAATTTGTATGTAAAAAATCACGCGCGGGGGCACGTTATCTGCGTCCCGTCGCGTGGCGTGTTGTGGTGTGTGATCCGCCATAAAGTCAATAAGTATAAATCGGGAATCGTCAACCCGTCTTGAGCAAGTGCTGGTGGCTTCTGTGTATAAGAAGAGGCCTCTGCTCTGCAGTGGAAGAGTAATAGGCTGTTATTATTATTTTACCTTAATCGAATATTCCAAAAAACAAATACTCTCATCTCATTTTTGTCCAATAAACAGTAAAAATGATAAAAGTCAGTAAAAAATTATAAAAAGCTCGGTAACGCGTCATAGATAGAAAAAACATCACTGGCACAGGGTCAGTAGGTAGAGAGGTCAGTGATCACTGTGTATTTAATTTTATTTTCTCAGTTGCCAAAGAAAAAAATAAATTCAATTGCCAGTGATGTTTTTTCTATCTATGACGCGTAATTAATGATAAAACCGGTCAAGTGCGTGTCGGGCCACGCACAGTGTAGGGTTCCGTAGTAGCCCGTTATCACAATGTAGTACGATTCTGTTGTTCTTTATTCTGAATAGGTAAAAAAAAAACATATTTTGGTTTTCAATGCAAGTATTTACCCATTATAAACAAGCAACTACTTTATCTTAGTCACTTTAAAGGATTAATGCTAAGGATTTTGTATTTGGTACAAAATTATCCAACACCCAAGTTCAACGACTATTACTGCTAAACTAATAAAGTTATCTTAACCGGTATACTTTTCCTTTAAAGTTCATGAAATGCACTATCATCGAGAATTTTTCCAGATTTTTCAAGCCCGTAGTTTAGCTTTTAGAGGGGTGGGGGGGGGACGCCCTACTGGAACAAAAATTTGCACTTTAAACTTTAATATTTCGTAAATGGAGCATTAAATCGAAAAATAATTTTAGCAACCCCTAAGCCATTTTAGAAGACCTATTCAACGATATCTTACACGATGGGGTAGATGATGAAAAAAATATTCATCCCCACTTCACATGTAGGGGAGCTACCCTAAAAAAAATATTTTCCAAAATTTTATTTTACCACTTTGTCTGCGTAACTGATATACGTACTCCTACAAAATTTCAGCTTTCTAGTGCTAACGGTCACAGAGATTAAGCGAGGACGGGCAGACAGACAGACGGACGGACAGACAGACATGGCGAAACTATAAGGGTTCCTGGTTGACTACGGAACCCTAATAAAACTACTTAATCGCAAAACGTGCAATGAAAACGTTCTATCTCAATGGTTATAGGTACCTACTTAGGCATAGATAAAAATACTAAATGTACAATACTTAGGTCACCCGATTATATTGTAGTCTTTGTTCTATTGTAGTCTTTGACTTAGGTGATCTGTGCGTCATTGACGTATGACATTTAAAACAGTGTGAAAATGATAAAAATCTGTGTTTAATATTTATATAAAAATAATCATATAAAAAACTCACAAAAAATAATGAAGTGATATCCTATCAAAAACTTGTGAAATGTTCTGAATAAGACAAAAGTACTCATCAATGTTTGCTTTGCCATCAGTGCAGAAAGAATTAAGATCTAAATCATCATCATCATTTCAGCCGAAAGACGTTCACTACTGGACATAGGCTTTCCCCAAGCCCCTCATTTCTTGACAGACTGGTTCTTTGCTTCATATATCCAGCGGATTCCTCCGACCTTCACAAGGTCATCGGTCCACCTTATCTAAATAGATCTTAGTAATTATAGAACAAAATAGAAACAAATCAAAAATTTGTAGTAAACAATAAGGTAGGTACTGAAATCGCCGAACGCCGAAAGTTAGGTACCGAAATGAGGATGAGGCTGGTACAGGGGCGTGGGGATTGGCATAAGAAAAGTGAAACCCCATGCCAGCAGTGGCTGAAGTCGGGCTGTGGGCTGGATGATGATGATGACGATACTGAAAAAGTGCCTACCTACTGAGGTTGAGTTTCTCAGTAGAGACCACATATACAGATAGACCTAGATAACACTAGTATCACGATCTGTATGAAAACCAAGCATGCCATTTTTTGAGTACCTACCTACTATGACGTCACAAGCACTATTTAGTGATGAGAAAATCAAATCAATTCCGCACAGTCACAGGACTGAGCGCGAAAGTGGCGGCTTACGATTTTCGTACGTAAGCTAATGCGATTTTTTGCTAGTAGTTGCTCTTGCGTTATCTAGGTGTATATATATCTGTGGTAGAATCCCTCAGTTTAGATAGGTGACACAAAATGTTATTGAATACCCAGCTTTCATATAATTTTAACCTTTATCCTCTTTCCGAAGTACTATTACTTACTACAGTATTTTTATCTCACAAAGCGACGCGCGCTTTACTTGTGGTTAACAAGTGTACAAACACGCTGTAAATAAGGCGATTCACACACTACACCGCATTACGCAGCGGGACGTCGGACGCCTAAGTGTGTAAGCGCAGGAGCTCTCGGTATCGTCCGAGACAATGGCGGGCGTAGTTAGAAGTGGATGCGTGTGTTATGTACTGACGCTACTCGTCTTCACGCGCACTTATACAGCGTGTTTGTACATTTGGTTACCACAAGTAAAGTATGCGTCGTTTGACAGATAAAAATACTCTATTGTGTTCGCTTATTCCGTTGACCCACCCTGCAGCCGCCCTCCCTTGGAAACACTTGTTAACTTTCCAATAAACAATTTTTTTTTTCAATAAATTATTTCTTTCTTTCTTTCTTCTTTCATGGCAAAATAAACAATTGTTTTGTCTCATTTTTCGTCACATATTCACAATGTTAAAGAGACTTTTTGACTGTTTTAGAAAAATATAAAAATACTCCAGTGTGAATTTAAACCATGAGTTGAACATGTTGGAGAGGTATTCGCTATACGGTCTCTTTACCTTTCGAACCAGAGTTGTCCCACTTGATCAGTTCGATAGGAAGGCACGAGCGATAAAGCGATTCACATTGGTGATTGCGAGGAAAGTCATCATACTCATAAAGAAACTAGTAAGTTCAAGTACTTAAGTAACACGTTCACTGTGTCGGTCTGATCTATTGACTTTGCTTTGATGCTATACATATACAGGCTGGCAGAGACTTTCACGTGCAACCTGTTACCACGGGTTCAGTACATGATTCTGAACCCCCTGCGTTAAAAATTTTCGTCGGTTAAAACAATTAGCTGTTCCATACATTTTGACCGCGTTTTCTTCAAAACAGCTGTTTTTTTGGGTTCCGTACCCAAAGAGTAAAAACGGGACCCTATTACTAAGACTTCGCTGTCTGTCCGTCTGTCCGTCTGTCCGTCTGTCTGTCTGTCTGTCACCAGGCTGTATCTCAATAACCGCGACAGCTAGACAGTTGAAATTTTCACAAATTATGTATTTCTGTTGCCGCTATAACAACAAATACTAAAAACAAAATAAAATAAATATTTAAGGGGGGCTCCCATACAACAAACGCGATTTTTTTGCCCTTTTTTGCTCGATATCAAAAATGGCAACAGGTAGGCACTTGAAATATTCACAAAATACTCAGTTGTATTTTAACTTTAATACTTAATAAATAATAAAATTAAAATAAAATAAATATTTAAGGGGGGCTCCCATACAACAAACATGTTTTTTTCGGCGTTTTTGCCTTGTGGTACGGAACCCTTCGTGTGCGAGTCCGACTCGCACTTGGCCAGTTAAACGGGACCCTATTACTAAGACTTCGCTGTCTGTCCGTCTGTCCGTCTGTCCGTCTGTCCGTCTGGCCGTCTGTCCGTCTGTCCGTCTGTCCGTCTGTCCGTCTGTCCGTCTGTCCGTCTGTCCGTCTGTCCGTCTGTCTGTCACCAGGCTGTATCTCAAGAACCGCGATAGCTAGACAGTTGAAATTTTCACAGATGATGTATTTCTGTTGCCGCTATAACAACAAATACTAAAAACAAAATAAAATAAATATTCAAGGGGGGCTCCCATACAACAAACGCGATTTTTTTGGCCTTTTTTGCTCGATATCAAAAATGGCAACAGGTAGGCACTTGAAATATTCACAAAATACTCAGTTGTATTTTAACTTTAATAATAAATAATAAAATTAAAATAAAATAAATATTTAAGGGGGGCTCCCATACAACAAACATGTTTTTTTCGGCGTTTTTGCCTTGTGGTACGGAACCCTTCGTGTGCGAGTCCGACTCGCACTTGGCCAGTTTTTATACATAATCAGCCTATAATGTTCCCACTGCCGGAACACAGGCCTCCTCTCTGTGAGAGGGAGTGGGCCGTAATCCACCACGCGGGCCCAGTGCGGGTTGCTGGATGACACATGTTTTCGAATTTTTGGTTCTAGGACATGCCGGTTTCCTCATGATGTTTTCCTTCACCGTTTTGAGAGCAGTGGTGATGAAATTGTTTACACATAGTAAAGTGCCTGTCTGGGTTCGAAACTACGACCTACAACTCGTAAGTCGTGTCCGTGACCACCGGGCTACCACTGCTCTTAGGTGATCTCTCTTTTTCTTTTGATAACCGACTAAAAATTCCTACGCTTCTAGAATCATCTGCTGAAAGTCACTGAAACGGTTACATTTTGCGCGTCCATGTCCATACCAGGTGGTATGACTATGTATACAGGATTACTTTTCAAAGACCATCCAAATTTTTACATGGTGTTCTACTCATGAATATAAACAACTTTCACTATGGGACCAATACTAAAATCACGAAAAAAAAATCAGCTGTTTCATACATTTTGGTCAAGTAGGTATTGAAGTTTTGTATGAAACAGCAGATTTTTTTTTCATGATTCGTGGTCCCATAGTTAAAGTTAAACGTTTTAACCTAATGAAATAGTAATTAGAACTTATTAGTCTAAAGTATAAAAATATGGATTCCATTTGTAAGGTTGAAAAAGCCTGATAGACGCACTGAAAGATCGTTAATGTCGACAAATACTAGATATTTATCCACTTAAATATCGGCTGGATCAAAACATCGGTATTAAAGTAATTCTTCTTGTTTTAAATAGAATTAAGTAGGTCTACTAGACTGATAACGCAGTGAACGTGTTATTTTTTATTTCCACTGTATTGTAGTAATCATAAGCAAGCAATAAAATCAATCTAGCTAGAGTACATATGATCACTGAAGACCTATAGTCCAGGCAACGAATGGCCCGAAACGGGGTGTAGAGTGCGTGATCAGGGACCGAAGCGAAACTTGCAGAAACTTGTTCAGGGTACTTAGGGAGTGGACATACTAAAACTTCTGAAAACTGAAACGTCTAGAAGGTAAGCTGGAGTGCCCCTCTCACCTAAAAACCTAAAAGTGGTAACTTTGTGCCCCCAGCTATAAAGTTCCCACTTTTAGATTATATCTCAAAAACTGTGAAATTCGAATAAAGTGTAGATAGAACCTATACAATAAAAGTTGTAGAAATTTTTATGAGCTTTCATTTGGTAAATTATTTTTTTTTCCCTACATCGCGCCCTTTTTGAGATATGTATACCCAAAAACCCAAAAATGGGAACATTGTGTCTCCTCCGACTCCGGCTCACCTCTTAGACGTCAGGAGTTTTAGTATGTTCACTTTCTAAGCAACCTGAACAGGTTTCTGAAGGAATCGCATTGGTCCCTGCTCCCGCATTCTACAACACCTTTATTGACTGGACTACTAATACTATTTACATCTCTTATCTTCAAAGATATTTACATTATCCCCAAAATGAAATGCAATAAGCCATAGATTTGATGTCAAGTATTCACTAGTCGAACCACAGATATAGATACACCTAGATAACGCAAGAGCAACTACTTCGCGTGCCAAAAATCGCACCAGCTTACGTTCCAAAATCGTAAGCCGCTACTTTCGCGCTCAGTCCTGTATACTGCTGGCTAGGTAAGCTTGAGCGAGAGCGCGAGCTTGTGACGTCACAGTAAGTAGTCAAAAAATGGCACGCTTGGTTTTCATACAGTTCATGATACTTGCGTTATCTAGGTGTATCTATATCTGTGAGTCGAACATTCATCTACAACTAGGTACTAAAAAAAATTTTGTTTTTAAAATGACTTTCGGATCCATATTTCTTAATATTGAACTTTATTTGCCGTGTAGCTTACGAAAACTGAGCAGTGGCAGTGGTGGCCTAGTAGTAACGCGGCAGCGACCGTGACTGACGAGCTGTATGAAGTAGGTAGGTTCGAATCCAGACAGGCGCTTTAGGGACTACTCACACTTATTCAGCTCTGTTCAGCTTTTGTCCATAGAAAACAACGATTTTGTATGGAGTCCGTACAGCTTTCCGCCGCTGAAAGGATGCGTACGCACTTCTTACAAAATCGTTGTTTTCTATGGACAGAAGCTGAACAGAGCTGAATAAGTGTGAGTAGTCCCCTACTCTGTGTAAATTATTTCATCACTGCTCTCAAAATGGTAAAGAAAAAAATAAGTTTAAAAACATCGTGAGGAAACCGGCGTGTCTTAGAACCAAAAAATCGAAGACATGTGACATCTACCAACCCACAACGGGCCCGCGTGGTCGATTACGGCCCATTCTCTCTCACAGAGAGTAGGTCTGTGTGCCAGCAGTAGGAACATTATAGACTGATTATGTAAACCTTGAAAACTCTTGCTGCTCAGTAATTTAGTTTATTTGTTTACAAACTAAAATAAAACTTCGTTTCTTAAATCTTGTAGCACACGGAACATGGACAGAAACTGCAGGAGTTGGTGTTTGATGCGTTCAACAATATCGTGAGTTTGGATCATAATCTGTCTCTTCATAGATCGACATTCTAATCTATCGACTAAATAGGGTGTTCACTTTACGGACCACAGTCACAGCGACCAGAGAAAAATACATAGGCAAGTTGCGCTACCCAACTAACAGACAAGCTGCTTATACAGCCATTGTACAGCCTGATAGTTGTATAGGAGTCGTTCAAGTGCTGTACAATTTGCCTTAAGATGTACAGTAGTATATTTAAAAACCCTTTAACAGCTAGGTGGTAGCCGTTTAGTAGCAAAAAAAAATCTTAGAGTTATAAAAGAGCATGCAATAGCGTCAGTAGACTGCTATATGCAGTATAATTGAGTTAATGGAGTATTTTATACCACCGTGAGATGTAAAAGAGTACTAGACAAAGGGGTTTAAAAAGAGTTAGAAGTTGCTTTTATAAGAGTGTAGGGAGGCATTTTCTAAAGCCTTAGGTTCTTTAACGGATTTACGGATTTTTTCTATAATAGAGCTGTGTAGCTCTAGAATAGAGCTTTGAGCGCTATATGAGAGAATTATATGGCCACGGGTTACAGAATAGTTCTAAGCGCTTCATTAGAGATTTATGCAGCGGAAATGTAATGTAAAGCCGTACTATGAAAATCAAAGACTTCCTCACTTTTTTTATTAACTTAATGCTAATAATAAATAAATTTTTATAATCTTCATTTTGGTAGTTTAGCCATTTGGTGAAACCGTAATAAAATAATGATTAAAAATTAACACAATGATTCTTCTTCTTCGTCCAACTCATTTTTTTCATCATTTGTGGGTTCCTCACTGCACTCTAAGGTTGGTACAGGTGCTTCAATGCTTTCCAGGTTTCCGATAGATGGGCTGATTTTTTCAGCTCCGCGATTTTCGTTTGCGTTTGCTGTCTTATTAGGCTCCTGTACCTTACCATCCTTCACTCCTTTCGTTCTACAAATAATTTTATGAAATTAATATTTGTACAGGTTAAAAAGTTGGAGAGGGCTCAGTCGGTCAACGGTTTTCAAAGAATCATACTTTGAATTGACTTTCAAACATTTTCAATATTTAACGACTAACCCCTATAATAGTTATATATAATAAAAGGATATCTCCAAGACCATTATACAACTTTGAGTTCTAAATAGAACGCGCAAAAAGCTGATGTGCGACCAAAACAATAAAAAAAATTAATAGCACCCCTATGCCACGACTGTAAAACCTAGAAGTCTACAACAGCAAACACTAGAGCCTCTATAAGGCTCAAGCATCGAGAACAGATGTAACCAACTCTGAGAGATGCTTGATCGAGACGCCATTACAGTTTTTTGTAAACGTATTTTTTTAAGGTTATTACGACATTTTGAAGATCGTATTTAGGCATACACTCGTAACTTTTGACATTATTAAAGTCACCATTTTTTACCTGTGACCCTAATTATACTATATGTAACCTTAAAAGTCTGATTTATGTTCAAATACAATTTCATTACCAACGAATCAATATCATTTTTGCATTAAAAACTGAATATTTAGAGGGCGCGTGAAAATTTTGACGATAATATATATATACAATATGTAACAAAAACCCTATTGTTCCTTCTACCTACGTTTTAAGAATCGGTATACATAAGCAATAAAGCAAGTCATTTATAAAAAACTGTTCAACAAAAATAATTATAATAAATATTTAATTATTAATATTTGTAATGTGATTTCTTACCTCTGCATGAAGCGATGACACAAAACCAGAATGAGATAGAACGTTCCTGCCACTCTTTGATATGTGCTGCTGCGCCGGTGCAGCCCCGGCACTGAACTACCTATTTTGTACACAATTTCGTGATATTGTCAGCTGTTGTTCACTTTAACGAATGAATCTTTGAAAATATTGGTTTACACGGTATTTTTATGCACAATTCATAATTGTTAAAACTACATTTAACACTTTACTAGGTTAAAAAAACAAAGTCGCCGCGTCTGTCACATAAAACCTCTACCTACTTACATTTTAATATGAATTTATTAAAATATCTACTTGACGGCCACGGAGATGCTGTACCTTGTACCTCTACACATTTGTTGCAATTGCAACGCCTAATATTATTCTCACGTACGCTTTGTAGAACGAAGGTATCGGACTTGATGTGGTCAAACGCTCTGATACTATGCGTGACGTGAACGCATTTCGACCTCCGTGTTGCACGATTTTTTGAATACCTACCCAAGACACATCAACATTAAAATATTCTACGTTAGAATAGGACATGGTCAACGTTTATGTAAACAAAACACAAGTCACTCACTACGCGGGTCAACAATAACATCCGTTCGAAACTAAGAAGGAAGTGATTCGCAGGACGTCCGGGGTGGCGGCAGTGGCGGGGTACCCCTTTACCCCCTTTACGTAGGCACGTGGTACCGACCCGGGGCGCTCCCATATAAAGATGTACTTATAAACTCAGATACTCAACATTTTTTTGAATGTGTCGATTTTAATAGATAATTGATTTTGACCCCTAGGCCAAAATCAATTATCTATTAGTAGCCAATGCTTACTTTTTTAAAATTATAATTTCATCAATGTTGTGCTTGTAGGTAAATGTATCCGTCCCTAAAAGGAACAACAGGGTTTTTGTTACATATTGTATATTAACAGCAAACTGGTACTCGCACTGATATTACACGTACACAAAGAAATAAAACAATGTGAGACTTACCGTAGTTATTGTAATAATCCAATCTGTATTAATGTTTCCTCACTTGTCACTAGTGTACCGTATGATTAATGTTATTAAAATCTATTTAGTTTACACCACATTTAACCAAATTTAAAGCGTTGACATTCAATATAACGATACAGGAGCGGAGAAATAAGGTGAAGATGGTATAATGGCTTTACAATAGCTTTTTCGAAATCGCATGGCGCTAAACATCGCCTTTAAATCACTACTGTAGAGCCATTATAACTTACATTTACAACCACTGTAGACCCGTTGTAGAGCTAGTAAGCATATGGGCGTATTTGGCGCTACAAGAGATCTGTAGCCGCTTATAGAACCACTATAATTTCTTACTAATGGAGCCGAGGCCGTTTTAAAAATCTTTTATCCGGCTACTGTGCAGCTTCTTATAGCGCTTGTATGCTAGTTGGGCGCCGCACTTGCCAGGCCTAGATGGCCACCAAACGAACGTGCCCGTATTGACAGGCACCGCAGGTACATTTTATATGGACTCGCCGCACACGGTTAACGCCGGTGGCCGCCACACGCTACAAAAATTCTTCTACAAAGCTTCTCGTGGCCGGCGTTTGTGGCTGTGGCCGGTGGCCCGTGTGCGGGGCCCCTAAGGGCCGTGTCCGTTCAGCGGGATTGTCCGAAAGGGTTACCGCCGCCGCGCCGGGCCGGAACATAAAGGGCTAAGGAAGGAACACGGGTGGGTTTATAGTCAGTAAGAGTCTGACACTCCCTTCCGCTCCACCCAGATCGGGGGAGGGGTCATTCGATGTTTCCCAACATCAAAAAAAAAAGGGCCGTGTCCGTAACCCACCTGCCGCGCCCCCTTACTGGGACGTAGCGACTACCCATAGCTCTCACAGAGAGGAGGCATGTAGATGTGTCCCAGCAGTGGGATATTACTGGCTGACTGGCGATTAAATATTGAGATTAAATCGATGAGAGCAACTAGGGATAAATTAGCAAAAAATTACGTCATGCGAATATTTTTTTCCTCGAGTCTAATGAACCGCTTACAGATGTTTCTGAACTACTCTTAATAAGATGAGAGGGTTTACGACAAGTTTCAGAAGGACCATGCGTTTTTTTGTAGGTACTAAGGGGGCCAAAAAGGGCCACTTAGGCAGAATCATAAAAGGATAACATTATGAATCATAATATGGCGAAGACAGTCTGTGTTTTTCTTTTTTTCGCTGCACTACGTAGGTATAATCAAAGAGATTGAGATTGGTATTTTAGCACAGACAAAAAAAATACTAATAAACCCTTCACCAATGGGATTTCATTCGATTAACTTAACAAATACACTGTCCATTATGATTCATAATGTTATCCTTTTATGATTGTGCCAAAGTGGCCTTTTTAGGCCCCCCTGATCATGAATATTTTGTGGTTTAATTAACTCTTTTTTCCAATTCCATTAGATCACAAGCCAACTAACCAAGTATAGATATGTGAGTTTAATCTTTCTTTATTACTTTTCTAGATATTTTATACTTGCCTACAGGATGAAATTGGTTACTTGCGCCAACTTGAAATAGGAGGTGCAGTAACTGTTACATAAATCATTATAAATTGTCATTTCCCAAATATAAATTCTTTAAAAAAAACGTGTATTTATCGTCTTAGGGCTTGTGCACACCACGTTTTTTAAACGCGTCGTTGACGCGCGTTGTAGAAACGTGCGTCGACGGCGCGCTTTTATCCTACAGAACCTTCTGTACGCACGCGAGTCAGACGCAGCCTGTAAACCTCTGCAGGCTGCGTCTGAAGTCTGCAGGCGCGTGCGTATCGCGTCTGTATCGCTCCAAACGCGCGTCAACGTTGCGTTTAAAAAACGTGGTGCGCACAGGCCCTTATATAAGGTCTCATTAAAATAGATGGACAAAATTTTAGAAATCATTCAGACCACCAAAATAAGGACGATGGTAAAAAAACATAAAAGAAAAACACAGATATTCACAAGAAAAATAAAATCAGCTAACGAAAATACACTAATGTGCCAGCAATTTATTTATTTTAGGTCATAATAAAATCACTTTAATCGGTGTTTTTTTTTGCTTGGACACAGATAATATAAATACTAGCGTAGCTTGGATATGTTTAATTAGACGTACTGAGCGCTGTTAAAATTTGTCCATCTATTTGAATGGGACCCTGTATAGAGCAAACTAAGTTATTGCCTTCAAGTAAACACGAATTATTAGCGTTCAACGCGAACAAATAAGAACATGAAAGTATTTATTTAAGCGCTCGCCCGATAAGCAATCCATTCATCGCACAGTTCACAACCTGAAGCAAGTTGGCAACGCGTTGAACCAGCGGTCCTTTACCCAATTTTTATCGTTCCTACGTAAAAAAGGGCGTGCGTGACGTTGCCAAATCGCTTGCCTACCGTATGTGCATCCCTTTCCTTAATGACATGCTCTAAATTTTGTTTACAACACATCATTGAATTATACTCCATTTGTTTAGGTAATTAAATAAAGGCAAACAAAAAAATCACGTGACTTAGTTAACCGACTGAACGTAATACCAATCACTTCATTTGTCATGCTACGTCACAGCTGTACTCTTCAATTTAGCAATATTATTAACGAATTATAACGTTGCTAAATTGAAGAGTACAACTGTGATGTAGCATGACAAGTGAATAGACTGGTATTACGTTTAGTCGGTTAAGCACGTCACGTGGTTTTTTTGTTTACCTTTACGAATGGAATATAGATATTTTCATTTGGCGCACCTATTCAGTTTCATCCTGTATACAAGCGATGACAACAGGCTAGCCATGAGCTGTTTGATTGCAGTAACATAAACTTTGTGCATTTTCTACAGGGTTATTGGTAAAACATTAACAACCTCTTAAGAGGTCATTGTACTCATCATTATGAACAACTTTTACTATGGGACCAAACCTGAAATCGCGAAAAAAAATCTGCTGTTCCCTACATTTTGACGAGTTATACGAACATAAGTGTTCTCTATCTATCTACATAAATAAATAAAATCGAAGTGTCTGTTTGTAATATCAAAATAACAGCATCATTATTTTTTTTTTACTTTTTTTTCTGCCTGTCTGTCGGTTTGTTCCGGCTGATCTCCGAAACAGCTGGACCGATTTTGACGGGACTAAGAAGTATCTTAAGCTTTTATTGACTTTTATTTCAGAAAAAGAAATAGTAAAGAGACAAAGAGACACATTATTGTTTTCCGACATTCGCCCGTAGATATCTACTAAGTTAAAAGTAACAAATAAAATTACTAAAAGAACCTTTTTTTCGACGAGAGCTTCGACGAGGCCCAAGATGATAAAAGGACAACTTGTGAGTTTGTTGTATAATATATTTACATAACGATATAGATAAGTAAGATAATTATGAATGGAAGATATTTAAATGCAAGTAACAACACATTAGTACTATTTCTACTGCTTTAACCTTTGTTTTATCTTTAAAACAAAGGTTGAAGCAGTAGAAATAGTCATATTTTTAACCGACTTCAAAAAAGGAGGAGGTTTTCTTCTAGTATGGTAATCAGGGTTTTTATTGTTCCCAAAATACTCGCTTTCGATTCTATGGAGCATTTTGTATCGTGATGTCCACAATTGGCAGACAATCTTAATTTCTTTATCGTTAAATTGTTAAAGAAACCAATGAACAAATCATTGGTTTCATGGCAAGAGAATGTACAGCAGCATTATATGTATTACTCTATAGGGCCGGCGCCGCTGCCGCGCCGGAGTAGTGGCACGACTTTTTCGCGACAAATAGAAATAACACATAACTATCGTATTACCTAGTAATTGGGTTGTGGAGGTCAGATAGGTAGTCGCTCCATGTAAAATACTGGTAATCTTTACATACCGTGACCCCTCTGTGCCTCGGAAAGCACGTTAAGCCGTTGGTCCCGGCTGTCATTCGTGGATCTTTGACAGTCGTTACGGGTAGTCAGAAGCCCGAAAGTCTGACAACCGGTCTTACCAAGGGGTATCGTATTACCCAGCAACTGGGTTGTGGAGGTCTGATAGGCAGTCGCTCCATGTAAAATACTGGTATTCAGCTGCATTCGGTTAGACTGGAAGCCGACCCCAACATAGTTGGGAAAAGGCTAGGCAGATGATGATGACGATGATGATGACATAATAGTATGCCAATAAAATTCAAACTTCAACGGCAACGATGCCGCGGTATCCATATGGATACTGCGACGTCCTTAGGCACCATTACTCAAATTTCAATTTTATTGTCATACATATAAGTTATATTTCTATTCGTCGCATAAAAATCAGCCAGTGGGCCAGGGCCCTTAAGGTTCTTAAGGCGCGTGGCCAAAATCGGAACTAAAGCTGACGTCTTGTTTTGTCAATACAATTTCTGTGTCAATTTCACAAATGTTTACTAACAAATCCCCCCTGTCAATGTCTTCCAAGCGCCATAAGATCCTTGTAGCACTCTACTTTGTAGCATATACATATTTAGCAGTAGTTATAGCTACATATCTTCTTCTTTTATGTCTTTCCAAAATATATGAGAACAGATTATGGTATTTTCTGTCTAACCACACAGGTTTGACAATGTCTAAGGCTGGAAGTCTCATAATGGCTCAGGTTGATTCACATTGATCAGGGTGTTCCACGCTACAAGATTATTTTGGCGCGTGGCCAAAATCGGAACTAACGCCGCCATCTTGCTTTTTAGGGTTCCGTACCCAAAGAGTGCCAACTGAACCCTATTAATAAGCCTCCACTGAACGTCCGTCTGTCTGTCAGAGGGATGCATCTCATGAACCGTAATAAGTAGACAGTTGAAATTTTCACAGAGTATTTATTTCTATTGCCACTATAACAACAAATACTAAAAACAGAATAAAATAAATATTTAAGGGGGCTCCCATACAACAAACGTGTTTTTTTCGTAAATAAAGGGGGTCTCCGTATAAGAAACGTACGTTTTTCGGCGTAGAATTTTGCAAAATCAAAACAACAACGACCCCCCCCCCCCCCCCTTCGTCAATGTCATTCAAGCGCCAACCGATCCTTGGATCCTGTAGTTATCTTAAACCTTCTGTTCTACCTTTCTTGGTGGCTAAACTCTCGTCTGCATCAAAGCTCGATTCGTCGACTGGATTAGCAGACGACATCGCAAGCTTAATGGGAAAACTTTGCCATATTTGTGCATTTCACCGTTCACCGTTCACTATCGATTTGTATTTAAAGCTCATTTTTGTTTATGTATTCACAGCAGCAGTTTCATTATCTACTGTGCGAATATGTTTTTTGTGCGAATAAGTTTTTTGTTGTTATCATCTTATCTAATCTATCAAGCCTGTACTGTCCCACTGCAGGGCAAAGACCATCTCTTTCACACAATTCTGTCTCTTGCTAATATCGTGGCCGGCCAATCCTTTCGGGCCAAAATCATAATCAACAAAATTAAAAAAGAATGGAAGTTTCTTGAGTACTTAAATATTGCATCAAATAATATTCGTAAACAGACTCATGGATACCTGCTATAAAATATTAGACACGCTCATTTATTCGGGAGCACTTATTAAGCAGCACTAAATTGTAAGTTTGTCAATACTTCCGCTTGCCTATTTGCTCTCACTCTCATTCATAAAGGTTCGGAAAAGTTGCTGCACGTGTTTCCGCATATTCTCATTTCATAAGGTTTAAATGGAGCATCCTAAGGTACTAAAACCATTCACAAATATCTCACAGTTACCCCATTAAACGTATGATAATCATGCTATCCACATATGCTAATCCAAAGAAAAGATAAGCAAAATCTACATTCACGCAAAACTAAAGCAATATAACTTGTTTAGTAGACAAAATATGAGCTGGCGTATAAATCAAGGAAGGTGGAATACTTCTCCCAGTCTGGAATATTCCTTTTGTGTAGTAGACATGTATTACTTTATCGCACGTCTGCATATGCAGAGCCCCATTGCGAAGCGGGGACTTTATCGCTCCTCAGTTTGCCAGGATATGTTGAAAGGCACTACATCACTAACTCAACTTTATGTTTGCGCAGCTAAAGTTCAATGTCGGGTGACACAACTTCGTTTAAATGTATTGACAGGCTGGACTTTATGCCGCGATGTTCGTTTTTAGTTTTGCAGTTAGACTTTAAGTTTTATTTACTTGGCGTAGTGTAACCTGTTTTATTGGTTTTTCAGGGCATGCCCAAATGGTGGCTGAACTACAAGGTGGCAGGGCAACTCCCCAGGCTCCGGTGTACGCTACCATCAGACCGGCTCAATCACCGCAAAATCGTCCTTCACCATCGTCTATTCGGGCTTCCTTAAATTCTCTACCAGCAGCGCTTAACTCTACCCCACTCGTTAAATCAGTGGCACAGAACGAAGAACCACTTAGATTCCATCCAACGAATCCATTTTTTACGACTTTACCCTCGAATTATTCAAGTGCGTCTAAACTACCAGTACCAAACGGTAGGGCGTCGCTCTCCAGCTTAGATAGAAACAAATTCAGAGACAGTTCGTCAAATATTGACTACAGCTCAGACTTGAAATCGCCTACATTTTTTACGCAAACATACGACTCTGGGCCTAGTAGTCTTCCATATTCTTATCACAATGAAAATACAAATGGATATCATACTTATACACCAACAACCACTGCCAACGAAAAATCTGATTTCTTTCATAGAAATAATGTAGATCAGTTTCAAAATCAAAGTCTTCCAAACAACGCACAAAGTAACACTAAGAATCCTTTTGAATCGAAAAGAAATAGTGATCCTTTTGAAAAATATTTGCGACCAGATAGCAAGTTGAATGGCAAATGTGAATATGAAACTAAGACTATGTCGAACTCCATCAGCGACAGTAATTTCCATTCGAAAGAGGAAATTACAAAACGTTCGACGATCTCTGAACACAAGATAAGCGAAGTCGAAGAAGTGAAGACTATAAAGAAGATAGTACTGAATGGAGGTGACGATCTAGTGGATAGCGGAGAACGTAGTTTTAAAACTGAACCACGATCAACGAACAAAAGTGGTATGAACAGTTCTGAGGCACCTCGCACACATGCAAAGAGCGTTAGTTTATTGTCTCATCAATCACTGAGGAACGAACGTGAGCGAGCCACGCCGATACAGGAACGGAATGACTATTACAGTACATTCAATCAAGATGAAAGGGACTGCAGTTCCACATCTAGGGCGTATGACTCAGCTTACGAAGAACATAAATCAGGTAAGTGTTTTAGATATGCATTTACAAAATATTGAACATATCAATTTTCGGACAAGACGGCTTTATTTTGCTTTACCTTGCAACAATACAACATATTATTTTTTATCATAATACCCAAACTGGTAAATATATATGCTAAAAAATCGTCTTGGCACAGGGATGAAACTTATTTACTGTTACCATACCATGTGGACAAAATTGTGTGCAAAAGCTTTTGTTACAATATGCCACGTCACATTTTAGCTAGAAACAGCTTAGTTTTGTGCTTAGCGTCCTAACCATAAAATACAGTGCCCTCCTAAAGTGAGTTTACATTGTTCCACTTCAGCTGTACCGAATCACACTCACCTTACTATTATGTAAGGGTAAGGGATTACCTGTTTTTCTTTTATCAGAGTTTCAGTTATCATAATGTGGCTTTGCAGTTGAAGAGGGTATTATACATATATTCGTGTTCCCGTCTATTTTCATTCATATCTATGTAATTTTAGGCACAATCACAATAGATCTTTCTTCAGGATAATCTATTTTAAACTGGCAAACGTACTTGTTGCCTACCTCTTTGGGGAATACAGGGTGATATTATTTATACAGGGTGATATTATATGTGTAGGGTGATATTATATGTACAGGATGGCAGGAAATCGCCGCGCAAACTGAAACTATGAATTCAGCACATTTTTCTAAACGCCCTTGCGCAGAAATTCCTAGTCGGTTATAAAAAAAAAACAGCTGTTTTATAGAAAAGTGCAACATACCTACGTGGTCAAAACGTATGAAACAGCAATTTTTTTTTTAATATCCTACGAAAAATTTGGACGGAGGGGGCTTCAGAATCATGAACTAAATCCATGGTAACAGGTAGCGCGTCAATGTATTATTGTACCTATATGTTATATGATACATGATGAGTGGAAATAGTTGTTGTAAGGCACAGAGCACACTCAACTCTCTACATAAATACAAGTCGAGCGCGGATCGTTAGAGCAGCTTATTTCGATTCGTACACAAGTTTCAGGAGATGAGTTCCGAGTGCACGTCCCCATATGCAAACTTTAATGAGTACTAAGCATTATTTATATTGTTTATTAAATATGTTGGATGCGAGAAGCATGGAACCGGTCGAAGTGGCGATGCTTGGGGAAGGCCTATGTCCAGCAGTGGACTTCTTTCGGCTGTAATTATGACGACAATGATTAAAAATGTGATTGGTGTTGATAATTTTGCTGTATTTTTCTTTCGAGACATTACTTTATAAAATTGAGTTCCAACCTAGGTACAATCAGCACCAAAACGATGAATGCACGGTCAAGGAACCATTTTATTGTCTACAAGCATTGTTCCTTATCATTGTATCCACCGCATATGTACAAAACATAGTATATAATTTCTTTTACTAAAACTAAGAAAACATTTTGTCCCAAAACGTCGAAGGTTATACATTTTTCTGCACTTACATAAGTCAGGAGCTCAGGACATAAGCTTGGGGAAAACTGCAGTTTCTGCTGCTCACATCACAGAAAACAAAATCGCGTTCTTATAACTTTATTAAACCTATATTCAACTTCAAGTTGATAAATTATATCCGTCATAAATATTAATTGCTAAATTAGGTAAGCTTTTTCACTACTAAAAAACGGATTTATGTTTAGTTAATATACCTATACAAAGTGTTCACCTCTGCTTTACTCTTTAGGGCTGATTTCACCAAATTTGATTTATCTGTGGAATAAAATTGCCATCTGACAGTTCTAGTATGGAAAAACTGTCATAAATTCAAAATTAATTCTTAGTATAAGACTTATTCTATAGGGCACGCCGCGATAGAGGGCACGCCGCGATAGAGGGCACGCCGCGATACAGGGCACGCCGCGACAGCGGCGATAAGACCCCTCTTTGAGGAGTGGCTAGAGAGGCGCCACGGCGCCCTCACCTACCGCCTGACGCAGGTCCTCACCGGACACGGAAGTTTCGGGAGGTTCCTGCACATTATCAGGCGGGAGGAAACGCCCGGGTGTCACCATTGCCAGGATCGCCCAGAGGACACGGTGGAGCACACGGTGGAAGTCTGCCCCGCTTGGGCGGAGCACCGCCGTGTCCTCGTAGAGGCGATCGGCAGCGACGGCGACCTCTCGCGTCCGGCCCTGGTGCAAGCCATGGTCCGGGGCGAGAGGGAGTGGGAGGCAGTCACCTCCTTCTGCGAAGCAGTCATGCTAGCGAAGGAGGTGGCGGGACGGTTCAGGGAGAGAGCCTCCCGTCTCAGCCGCCGCGGGGGACGCCCCAGGCGTCGGTAGCCGCGTGACGACTCCCGGCCACCGTAGGCGCGGGCCTGCGGGCGGTGAGTAATGGGTAGCTCACCGTCCGATCAGGACCAGGCCCGTGCCGGACGGCGCGTACGTGTTCCACGCGCGCCTCAAAGAGATGTCAGCATCGAGGAGGGGCCCCTTAGGGCCGAAGCCTGCCGGGTCAGCGGGATTGTCCGAAAGGGTTACCGCTGGCCCGGAACATAAAGGGCTAAGGAAGGAACACGGTTGGGTTTTAGTCAGTAAGAGTCTGACACTCCCTTCCGCTCCACCCAGAGCGGGAGGAGTCATTTGATGATTTCCCATCCGCAAAAAAAAAAAAAAGACTTATT